>CAWTZC010000288.1:1447500-2895000 GCA_963919715.1 Microtus obscurus | reverse complement strand
ATGCTGTCCAAGAGCAATGACCTGAGTTGGAACTAGACCTCAGGGAGAGAATCTTTTCAGATTGTGGGATGGCTCACTTACTAAAGTGCTTGCCATATAAGTTCAGACACGCGTGCTTGACGGTACAGGCATGTCTTTAATCCCACCAGTCGGGAGGCAGAGGGAGACAGGCCTCTGTGAATTCAAGGTCAGCCTGGTCTACATAGTGACTTCCAGGATGGCCAGAACTACATAGTGAGACCCTGCCTCAAAAAGAGAAACAAAACAAAACCAGATCCCCAGGTGTAAACATCTGGGGGCAGTGGTATGCCTGTGGTGCTGCCAAACTCATGCAAACACCTGGGGGGAGGGGGGGCAGTGATGCATGACTGTGACCCCAGCACCATGCAAACACCTGGGGCAGTGGTGCACGCCTGTGACCCCAGCACTCACGCAAACACTTGAGGGCAGTGCTGCATGCCTGTGACCCCAGTGAGTACTGGTGAAGCAGGGAGACTTCTGAGCCCACAAACCAGCCAGACTAGCCAAAGAAACCTGGTCTCTAAAAGAAACATGGAGAGTGATTGAGGAAGCCTCCGTATGTATGTGCACATACACATGTCACATACATGTACCAATCTGCATGAGAAAACACCTAGTTCTTCAAGAACGAAGGCTGGCTTCATTCCTCAGGTGACAAGAGGTGACACTGTCACACTAAGAATATACAAGATGGCAGACTGAGTGAAATGAGCACACTGGTAAAATCAACTCCAAGCCTGGGGTACAGCCCAGGAATGTACACAATGCCATGAGTCCTTACCCCTCCCCAACCTCAGGGCCCACACTGCTCCAGCGACCCTGGAAATGCTCTGCCTACAGCCCCTCTAACCCCATTCCCGGGTCTCTTCTTCTACGTTAATGTCTCGCGATTCCTCTTCATCCTCCCAGAGTTAAATAGAATCACTTACGAACAAAGCTAAATAGAATCTTGTCTTATTGCTTAAAATTTCAATCTCACGCTTCAGCTATGACTTTCGCCTGTCTAACCAAAATTAAAATGTTTACTGAGTGTCATGGTGAGAAATTGGGTGTTGACTTTTACTGGGTCGCTAGAACACATTTCACAGTTACTAGCAAAGTTCCAAGTGTTTACTGTTTTCTACAGAGTCCATGTCACAGGAAGCATCCACCAAGATACCTGCAAAGATGAGGCGAATATCTTATTGAGTAAGCGAAACATCATTTATGTCTATCTCATTTTATGGCACACAAATGGCCAAAATTTGAAAGGGGCAGCATATAAAATGTTTACATTTTCCTTGAGTTTGAAAGACAAGGCTACCATTAATGCTCCGTTTGAGGCTGGCTTCGTGGCTGGCACAGCAACCTTCACATAATCCTGTTCTCAAAAAGCAAAAAAAAAAAGCTAATCCGTATCATTTTGTACGTACTTGAGGAACACCAAATGCAGAAAAGCCAGATTACACCCCATTTAATCTATTGTAAAGTGCAAAGTAGAGTAGACTGTGTCGATCTATCGATGGAAATGTTCTAAAAGCTAAGCCGAGGAGAGAATTGGCTTGGTTGAAACCATGGACTCCTGGTGAGAGCTAAAAACTGTCGTAATAACAAGACCCCAACAAAACCTGCCCTGCTGTCTCTGCTGACGTGGGTAAACCCTGTGGGAAAATAGGCGAAGTGTCTAAAACACAGACGCGTTTCTCCTACACCTTTCTCTATTCACTCCACTAGCAATTACCATGGAGACAGGAAAAGAAGGTGGCATACAGCGCAGAGGAAAGGGAAGAGAGCATGCCACAGTGAGGAGCCGTAGGAGGGGAGCGAGCCTGCAAGATCAGGCTCCACTGCAGGCCTTTGCCACTCTTTTTAAGCAATATTTTTTTTTTTATTTAACCAAAGTGAATGAAAGACACAATGATGTCTTAAGGAGGTGGGAAATAATTAAAATGTCTACACACATAGCAAAATGGCCATTTCGACTGTGCTAATATACAAATAACATGTTCATAAATCTAAGCAATAAGGTATTTCAAAAGTGAAGTGTTCTACTGGCTATAAATACTTTACCAATGCTGAACTGCTCCTGTTTTTGTTACATAATAAACCACCCACAGTGCCTCTCTAATTGGATAAAAATAGCAGTAAGCAAGCTAAGGATCTGGATAACCAAGGCATACAAACAAAGTAAATATGCACTTCTGAAAACACGGTGTCAGTACACAGATGCGTGTGTCTGCGTGGAATCAAGTCACTTGGCATCCAGTTGGTACCACAGGACCACCGTGAGACAGATGAGATGCTCCCGGAGAGCTCGCTCAGTCCTGAAATTACCGGCAATTCAAGCGTTTTCAGGAACTCTGCTGCTCTCTTAGAAAGCGGCTGTTGCAACTTGTGAGATGCTTGTGGATTCAGTTTCATTTTTATCCAGCGGAATCCTGGGAAACCGGATACTGATGTGATCACACTAATCGGAAAGGCAAAGGGCTGGAGACGGGAGACAACGCTGTATCAAGAAAGCAAGCTCATCCTGCGCTGTCCATGTGTCTCTGTTCCATTGGCCTTGGTATCCACTTTGCAGCTAAGCATATTCTCAGCTTCCAAAGGGCAAAGAGTCTCCCTGACACTGACTTTGCCATCTTGGATTCATTTTTTGTTTTATCTGCACGTTCTAAATTAGTTAGCTAACAGTTTCTGCCTAAACTGCTGCAATTCGTTTCAGGGTTCCAGAAAATAACCCAAATGCTTTCAGGGTTGATGTTAAGCTAGCATGGCCATCAGCTAGCCAGGGGGCGGGGCGGGGGCACACGTGGGGTTTGCTCCCCAAGCACTGAGCCCTCTATGCCTTTTATCTTTGAGCATCGCAGGCTGTGACAACCTCCAGCGCCATCCCTGCACAGCCTGGCGCCAACTGGGATGTCCCACATGGCCACACAATCTGTTGCTGGTGTTTCCATGAACCGAATGAGCTGAATTCCTAACTGCTCATTACAAACTCTCCATTCATTTTATTGGAGACCTCGCCTTTCGGTTTTTCATTTGTAGTTTCCACCGGCCGTTGAAAATGAGCTCACAAAACTTAGTTTAGCCTAGTTCAAGCATGCAAGCATTATTTGATGTCAGGACAAAAATTTCCCCATGTCCCGTTCTCTCAGTGATTATGTGAGCCATCAAATATTTCTAGTACTGCAAAATCCTCAAATGCTTATTAATACAGGGACACCAATCTAAATGAAAATTCCTCTCCCCCATTACGCGTTCTGTCTGCAGCCAGCGGACTTATAAGCTTCACGTGACAACATGTCACGTTTGTCCCTTTCCATAATCATGCTTTCTGCTGACCGGAAATCATCTTTCTTACGTTTGTCAGCCCCAGACCCCATCCCCAACCACCTCTCCAGGCTGCTTCAGATTCCCCTCCTGTTCAAGCCAAATCCTCAGAATCTCACAAATCTTTCTTCCTTGATTCTACACCCGGCCTGCCCTACAAAATAGCATACAGTGGTATGGTGTCCTGGATCAGCACTGCGTCCAACACAGTTTAGTTTCCTTGAACAGATGGGTGTGTGGTTCTGTATAGTGACATTGAGCAGCACAGTTATGAACATGTAGTGCAGACTCAGTTCGCAGCTAATGGGTCTCTAGATCATGTTTATTGCAGGAACTATTCTGAAAAGCCTCCGTGCCCAAAGTCTTCAATTATTATAAAAACCTACCGAGACAGGCTCTAACCCTAATTTTACGGATAAGAAAATGAGTTGATAACCTTCGGTTGCCTAAAATAATTGAAGGAAGCAGAATGGTTTGTCCTTAGAAAGCAATGGGATACAGTTCTTACTTATTTCAAGTTCTACGATCTGAAACGTCTCTCTTCTAATCGCCACGCGTCATGCAGCCCTCAAGTCTCTTGCCATATCTTCTGTTTTATTAATCATGATAGCCACGAGCTCAAAGTCTGTTTCCTACGCATAGAAAGGCAAAATGAAACTTACAGAAGTCTTTATCTTTACATGGAAAGAGAAAAGTGTGTTTTCATTATTAACAACAACTACAAAACCCAATGTAGTCTTCCTTCACAGGCTGTATAAACATGCATGTGCTTACTTACATGTGATAATGTTTCTCATATTAAATTTGTAAGACTTCTTCTGAATTAACAAAAAATTAAACAAGCACTATTTATGTTATTTACAAACATAAATTTTGTTGCTTTCATTGGCATAACACAACACTGTTGGTCCACAGGAAGACACTCTTACATTATTCACAGAAGACACACACAGTTGATATGGGGTAGCAGTTTCAATGTGGAATCAGTTCTGATGTATGTCTGGGCATGAGACACTCTAAGAGCAACAGTAGGGGTTTCGATAGGAATGGACAAACACGACCCCATCCAGCCTTCCAATGTCTTCACGACACAGTTTCAAAGACACAAACAAATGCGTGAATAGCGAACCCAGGGTCCACCCTGACTGCTGGAGCTTCTCCGAAAGTACAGCCCACAGGATAATTAGATCACAGCTGCTGCAGGGCAGCACTTCCTCAACAATCAAAAGCTGTCAAAGCAAATATATTAACTTGCAAATAAGGAGGACAGTGGCTCAGTTCTTGAGGGCGAGAAACAAAGAATATTGCAGGTTTAGTGCGGCGCCAGGATTCGCAGTCTTTGATCCTGGAAGACGGTGTTCTAGAGGACTAGGAAGGGAACCCTCAAATGTGAAACGGCAAATACACGGCCAGCTCGGAAAAACAATACTGAAATGTATTGCTTCCGACCTTTGTACCCGCCCCCTCCCCCGAACGTGGCTCTCTGACCCTCTCTGCCTGCTCAGCAGATGGACAGCCCCATGCTGCCCGCACACGGGAACCATTCGTGGAGAAAGTACCTCCTCCCTGATCTGCCCGGCGTAAACAGCACCTAGAACTTGATTTCATATGAAGCTATATTTATGCACTAACACCAAAACGTTTTAAAAAGAAATATTTTTTCTCCGAATTAATTAAATGTTTAAGTTCAAGTGAGCAAAGGTTGGGACCAAACACTGGCTGCTATGGCGGGAAACTGGTGCACATATTTAGAGATATCATGTGCAGCCTGTGGATAAGATCGAAAGATGTCATCGTTCAAGACTTTGTTCTATGCAATACAGTAGCTCTTGTCACACACAAAACCTAATTCTGAGAAATGGACATCTCTCTAACTGTGGGAACCAGGATGCTGGTTGCTATAGGTACCTTACAGCATCATATAACACTCAAAATATAGAACAATTGTGATCTTAAAGATCCCTTTTTCCTTATTAAGTGGCAAAAAAGCAAAACATTTTAATGCTGATAAACCAGACTTTTCAAAGTGAATCTTTGCTGAAAGATTCCTATAATAAACATTAATGATAGAGAATAATACACGAGTAATAAGGATGGGAAATAATTTATAAATTTAGGACAGGAAAATAATTATAATGTTTCTAGTTTATTAATTTCTCAAATTATATAACCTTTGAAAATGTTTAAATGTCGATATTACATAATGTTGACCTTTTATACATTAAAAAGTAGGTCAAAGCGTAAGCCTTTCAATGTATACCTGGGAGAAAAAGCATGTTACATAACTGTATCTAAATGGATTTTTCTATGTCACATGCTTGGCTAATCTAAAATATGCTATAAGGCACAATTCACGTATGTGCAGTTGCTGGGCAGGCCATGCCAATTCAAACCGAAATGTTTAATTTAAGCCTTCAATATTTGATAATTGTCTCACAATACAGAGAATCCACCCCCAGACGTAGTCTCCTCATTGGAAGAAAATGACAAGATTTACTGAAACCCTGGCCTTGTCAGCAAAGGACTCATTTATCACTGTTTATCTTCCCATTTGAGAAGACTCAGTTCACGGATCACATTGGATTTCTAAAGACAGGACACAGGGCACAGGCCCCTGCGAGAAGAAGACAACGTGGCGTTTGGTGTGAGACGCTGCTGTAAGGTCCCTTAGCTCTTCTTCCTATGGGGAGTCCTGGAACAGCTAGCACACCAGCGGGCCACATGCAGGCTGGCAGTCTCCTGACATCTCTCACTTTTAGTCATTCTGTGATTGTTCCTAATGTTCCACTCTGAGCGCAGTCCAGGACAGACTTCAACAGGCCATCATGCTGTGTAATATTAGAGCTAGAGATGTCCAAAGCCACGTCTGTGAATCACACGTGACTCAGCAGCCTCCCACAAGACCACAGTCCCTATATCCTTTCTCCAACTATTCCTCTGTAGAGAGACCCAATGGACTCCTCAGCTCTACCTGTAAACCACCAACACACCTGCGAATGGAACTGGCTGAGGGTACTCTAGAGCTACACCAGAGGAGGAAAGAAACCACTCCACCCACGCTCCCACAGCCTGAAGAATTCTTTTCTCCTAGCCATGGTCATTGAGCAAAGTTCTGCCTTTCTCTCACGATTCTAGATCACAGCAGGAAGATGATAGCTTAGCTTCGTGCTCTTTGCTCAACATTCTAACACCTCAGAAAGGGTTCTTTGCCCAAAGTTACTTCTGCAGTCAATACCAACAGCAAACACTATTTTGTTACTGCTTTCTACTCTAGTTGCTATTTAATGTAGTCCTCTCTTATATACTATAAATAAATGTTGCTATTTAATGTAGTCCTCTCTTATAAACTATATATAAATGTTGCTATTTAATGTAGTCCTCTCTTATAAACTATATATAAATGTTGCTATTTAATGTAGTCCTCTCTTATATACCATGTATGAATGTTGCTATTTAATGTAGTCCTCTCTTATATACTATGTATGAATGTTGCTATTTAATGTAGTCCTCTCTTATATACTATGTATGAATGTTGCCACATTAATTCTCCTCAGGCATTCATTTATTTGCTAATGTTTTATTTTGGAGACAAAATTCTGAAAACAATCTGCTGGTGCAAAAGAAATAATGGCATATTTATCATATGAATTGGTATGTTATCAAAAGTTATATACATATGCATGTGATTATATATAGATATATAGTCATCCTCATTTTATTGTCATATCACATTGGAATTTTCAAGCAAAATTTAAAAAATCAAGAAAAATGATCAAAAGTGTGCTCACATATCCAATTGCTAATGCCCACTGTCCTAGTTTCATTGCCGAGATAAAAAATACCTCAACAGAAAAAGCAACTTCAGGGAGAAATGATTTGTTTCAGATTACAATTTCAGGTAACAATCATCACTATGGAGACGTCAATGCAGAAACTTCAAAGCCCTAGTTATAACACCGTCACAGGCAGGATCAAGAGAATGTAACGCATGCGTGTGTGTGCTCACCTGCTTGTTTATCTGTGTTCAGCTTCATTTCTCTACTTGTTTAAAATTCAAAACTCACTACCTACGCTAGGCGACACTCACAGTGGGCTGAGTCTCTCTGCATCAATTAACTTAGGATAAACACACACACACACACACACGCATGCACGCACGCAAATGCCTATGTACTCATACAGTATAGACAGTCTCTCCTTAAGACTCTTCCCAGGTGAATCTAGTTAAAAATTAAAGCTAGTCACAGCACCAACCAAAAAACACACATAATATGTTATATATCTTATAATGTACGCGGTTGCTGCTACAATTTTTGACTTTTTCCTTCAATTAGCCAGAATAAATTGAACGAATTAGAGCTGTATATAGGGCAAAGAGAGACTTTACATTTTCACCCTGTTATTGAAAAACAATCAACATCCAATAGCAAAACCTTTGACCAGGACCTGCTCACAGTGCTCTGGAAGTGTGTCTGAGCAGATCCAGCCAGGTACTAATATGCCTGTGCTATCCCACGGCTGTCCTTGGCTTTAGAATGCCCCGAGGATAACATTCTTGCCAGAGTCTCCAGAATATGAATCTGAGGACCAATAACTAGTGTCCTAGAGCCAAACAGAAGTCAGAAACTAAACATGTAGTTGCCAGGAAACAATGAGTCCCCAGCTCAGAGAGACTGCACAGGAAGGGCACATAGGATGGAATGGAATCACTGCGGAGGCAGAGATGAAGGCAAGGATGTAGCAAGCACTGTAAACAGAGTAAACAAATTCAAACTCGTGATCAAAAACTAGACCAAATTCAAAATGATTAGGGACTTGATTTTTTTTAGTGAATGTGTGTAAGGTATGTGAATATGGTGTGCATGTTTGTATTACATCAGGAGTGTAGGGAGGTATATGTTCATGTGTGTATCTTACATATATGAGTTTGTGTGTATAGATAGACATCAGGTCTTTGGGATATGGGGGGGGACGGGAGTGCACACGCGCATCTGTGGCTACGCATGTGTATTGGGTGTGATGTGTAAGGGTCTGGGTGGGGTGTTTTATTGTTAGTTCTCTCCTGCCCCCTTCATGTCTTCTGGGGATGAAACTCAGACCACTAGGCAGGCAAAGCAAGAACCTTAGTCCCCAAGTATCTCACCAGCCCCATTAAAGACCTTTAAAGCAATCACCAAACTGGACTCTTCCTCTGGTTACATGGGAAGCTGTCAAACCTTTCACTAGGATAAAGATTTCAAAAGTTGTTGGGGTGGGATTTCTTTATTACATTAATATATTCTCTCTGTCTCTATGTGTGTGAGCGTGTGTGTGAAGGGTGTGTGTGGAGTGTGTGTGTATGTGATGGATACACACATATCAAAGCCAGAGGACGACTTACAGAAATCCATTTTTTTTTAACGCATGGGTTTTAGGGACCCAAACCATCCACACTGACAGCACCGTCACCTCCTGAGCTATCCTGAGACCTTGAATTAAATCTTCTGTATTAAAACCTCCTCCTACATCATTTCTCTGCCTGTGATTCAATGTGCTGACTGTAAGCCATGGATGAAAAATTAATTGATCTTTTTTTTTTAACATAAGAGATCTTTGTTTGTTTGTTTTGCTTGCATATTGGTTTTTTTATTTCTTTTTTTCCCCAGGGGGAAAGGCTATCTGGTTCAGACCGACCACAATCTTGCAATGTATTTAAGGGAAGGTCTCAGACTCTCAATGTTCTTGGCGCTGCTTCTCACTTGCTGGTATTACAGACATGTGGTACTGTGTCCGTCTTTAAAATAATTTAAATAAATACTATCCCTCCCATTGTGCTCTCATAATTACTCACATTAGAGCCTTTGTCTTACTCTCTCTGTTTCGTTCTCCCTATTTTTTTTTTTAACAAATTTAATTTTGGAAATTTCTAAAGCAGAGTGCATTTGCCCTCTCTGGTCTGTAGTTGAGGACCTCGCCCTGCCGACTCAGCTGGCCATGATGTGAGTTCCCTCCACTGAAATGACACACGGACCTGAGTGTGCGGAATGAATGGGCAGACAACAGCTTGACATGCAGGACACTACACTGCTCCCATTCCAGACACTTTAATCTGAGGAAACAGTTGGAGAAAGCACAGAGCTAGGAACCCAGGGAAATAACAAGCTCTGGACTAACCTGCTCTGCCTGACTTGTAACACAGGGCCTGGCAGACTATGGGGGAAAAACAGCATGGAACAGAGAACTGAGAGAGACTCAGAGGGTCCAAAGGAAGGTAAGGAACCAAGCGAGGGCACGAGGAAGGCAGGTGCAGAGGTCAGGAGGAGCAAGGAGGAAAGAGGAGAAAAGAAAAAAACAGATGCAAAGTGAGCGGAGAGTTTGAAAGGTGAATACAGCATCTGTGGTAAAAGTGGAAATACTACCAAAGGTGGTGGCTCAGGCCTGTATCCAAACCATGAGACACTGAGGCAGGAGAATGGCAAACTAAGTATTTCAATTTCCAAAAAAAAGAAATTATAACGAATGTATCACTACTTCATTTAACTACTGATTTCTAGCTCAAAGATTAAAACATGACTGAACACATAGCTACAGAAGGGTACTATGTAATTGTCTTTGTTGCATCCCAAGGGGTGCTAGGCAAAAGTGGCGCCATTAAAATAAGCTCCCTGGTATTTTGGTTTATTTATTTGAACTTGTGAAGGAAACTCTTCTATAAGACCTTTTTTTATTTATAACAAAAGTATTTTTGTTTATGATCAACTTATTGTTAGGGAAAAAATGTCACTTGATCATTTTACCCATGAACACATAGTTCAGTGCGGAGAAGGGATTCGAACAACATTGGCTTTCACTGAACAAAGAAAGATTCGTGATGGTGGCTGTTTGTCTGCAGGTTGCTCTCTGCAGAGCCACGGATGTTATTGTTTGTATATCTCCTCATCTTAGCTCTGTTTATATTTGAACAGGTCTATAAAATATATTTTGATAACTGGATTAATGTACTCACTCACTGAAGCAGGCAGCATGGCGAGTCCCAACCCACATGCTGGCTACCGTTCTTGTGGACCTAACAAGGGGAGGCTTAGATAGTACTGAGTGTCTACGTGGGTATCTGCATAACCAGACCAGTTACTTTTCTCTCTAACAGAATGGCTGTTCAGAATCCAGTACTCAAGCTGCCATCGGGAAGCGGCTTTGGCTGCCAGAAGGCAGATGGAATGACACTATATAGGGTACTTGCTAGCCCCCCAGCCAGTGAATTAGGAGAACTAGGCACTGAGATTCTCGGGGTGGGAGAGGGGAACCAAGGGACATGTAATCCAGAGCTCACATTCCTCCTGTTGGTACTTGGCTGAGCATCACAGGACTGAGGACTGCCTGCATAGACCACACTCTGGAGCGGAGATACAAGTCTTGGATGTGTGTAAATTTTGGCACAATCATTGGGAAAGTATCTTCTTGATCGTGTCTGCTTTCTTCCATCAGTCATGCGTTCCTTCAGGATGCTATGTATCATTCCTTCCCTTTTTCCTTAACTCAGCTGTCAACACCTCAAGGAAATAACCATGACCACAAAAGCACGCAATTTGAATTAGCCTTTGTAGTCTCCACATCAGACTCAAACCATTTCTCCAAAACCTCAACATTGCTGAGATAGTTTGTTTGTTTTCGGTCTCTTTCCTTCAGAAGCATGTAAGCATGGTGAAGAAAAGAATCTCACCTAAATGAAACGCACTCAGGTTTCACACAAGGCTGAAGTAACTGCACCAAAAAATATTCACCAAATACATAAATTCATGGCTCTGTGAGGGCAGCAAAGAGAGTGGTCACAGTGGCGTGTGTGCAAGAGATGTGAGCAGAGTTTCACCCGGAGGAGCACGGTCTCAATTCTAGGAACTTAATTAATTTTCTTGACAAGAGGAAAGAGGGAAGGTGTGTAAAAACAGCCTGTGATACAGAGACTGTCAGCTTCTCTCAGAGTGACATGGAAAAGATATTCCTACTTCAAAAGTCTGAATTTTCATACAGAACAGTCATAAATTATTTCAGGTCTATGAAAGGAGGCCAGTTTCCAGACTAGGACACCTAGCAAGCCCGGCACAGCGGAAGGTACACTGGTAACCCCAAGTGTGAAGACTGCTGGATGCCAGTTTCCAGACGAGGACACCTAGCAAGCCTGGCAGAGGGGAAGGTGCACTAGTAACTGCGGTGTAACCCAAGTGTGAAGATCGCTGAGCTCTGCTCACCTATGGCAAGCTTTGATCCAGCCAAGCTGCCAAATCACTTCCAGTCGGCTTGGCTGCCTACAGCCTTAACTGCCAGCATCCACTTTGGCTTTGAGAATGATTCCGACACTTACAGAAACTTGAACCCATGATACTGTACATTTATTTTTCTGAAAAGTTAGCAGAAGAAGACATATGTGAAGATCCCTCAGGAAAACACAGCCATGGGTGTATACACTGAGGATGCTACTCAGCACTGTGTCTTTGACAATTAACAAAAGTAATTCTAAAATCCATTGAGTTCTATGATGCAGGGCTGATTTCTTATCAAAACTATAAGCAGAACTTTAAATTTAGAAAGGATCAAACAGTATCATTCCATTAGGCTTGAAACAAAACAGTGCACTATTTTATTGACTTCAGACCAAGATTGTGTTACTTGTCATAATTTACATACGCTATAACCTGGCCTTGAATTGTAGGTAGAAGCTAAGGGAATGCCAATTTTTTTTCTTTTAGACATTTTATTTATTTATTTATTTGCATTCTGTATTCTTTATTTTTTGGTGATTTCATTCTCTCTCGTTTTTGATGTTTTCTTTCTAACTTTGTCTTTATTCTTGATATTTTCTAATTCCATCTAACTCTCTCATTCTTGATATCTTCTTGAGTCTTCTAGGCCATTTTAACTCTCTTTATTCTTTATATCTTTATTCTTTGCCCTACAGTTTATACAGTCCAGCAAAATCTTTCAGGCAATATAAAAATTACAAATTACAAAGACATTCTGTCTTTCAAGTGAATGATTACAATGAATACAAGTTAAAAAAAAAGCCTATCTTCCATAACCCTTAACACAAATAAATATTTTACATATTACAGGTGAAAAAAAATTATCTCAAGAACCCACATACATTCATACCCAAGCAACTTGTTATAAATTAATTGAGTGGAAGGAAGGAAGGGATTCTTTTTCTGGTGGGCTGGATTTTGCAATTACAAAGAAATGGCTTATCACTTCATTTCCTATCTTGAAAGGTAAACTTATAAGGAATCTTAAAGGAACCACAAACCTAGATTTTTATGCATGAAAAACAGTCAGCTCTACTTTAAATCTTTAGGGTGCATACCCACTCATCAATATTTTCTTATATTAGGACACTGAGGGCAGAAATCGGTACAAGAAATTAATCATCACCTCTGGTTGTCAACCAGGCCTAGTAAGAAAGACACGTCAGCCAATGATAATTGGGCCGCTTTGTCGTTGCTCCCTGACCTTAACGCGTTCCTCACTCAACTACGTTCCTTTCTAAAACTTCAGATTGTCTTCTTGGGTTTCTCACCTCAGAGCTTTTTGACAAAAACATCTTAGTCTAACTTTATTTTCAGGGCTTTGGTTCAGCTGTGATGCGCTCTGAGCCTGTAAACACACCTCCCAACACTAAGCTTAATAGAATTTAGGCTAGCTGGGCTCCTTGGGACTCAATTGTTTTTATTGAGCTGTACATCTTGCTCTGCTCCCCTCCCCTTCTACCCTCTCTAGTGCTCCCCCCACCCTCCCCATCCCTCTCCCAATTTGCTCAGGAGATCTTGTCTTTTGGTAAGAGTAATCAAGAAATAAAGCCCTAAGTCCCCTCATTATTAGATAACGCCTACAACTTTTTCTCTTAGTTCTGAAATTTGCATATAAACCACCGGATTTATGCTTTAAATATTCTTTGTAAGGCACACTCATGAACCAGAACCTTCTATGCTCTGTAGCTGTAGTTTAACCAGCTCCACCCCAAGGAGTCTCTGAAATTTTTTAAATAGATTAACATTTCCATTGTGTCAATATAATGTGTGTGTGTGTGCACATGTACATGTGTATGGTTCTGTTGGGCATAGGGATACAGGCCTAGGATTACAGCACTTGAGATATGGAGACAGAAAGCAGAAAGATTGCATGTTCGAGGCCAGCTTAGTCTACATAGGAAGTATGGTCAAGCTTGAATTTCTAGGCCTTCCTGAGGTGACAGAGAAAATCCAACTCAAAAAACTTGAAAAGAATAACAGTTTTTATTATTATAATCTGATTCTATACATGTTCACAAAAAGGGTCACAAAGGCAAAGAATGCTGTAGCAGGACAGATATATTAGAGTACGGAGCAGAAGAAAACCTTTGAGCCCTAACAGATATGTTAGAGTACGGAGCAGAAGAAAACCTTCGAGCCCTAACAGGTGGCCTTTATCCTTTATTTTGTGCATAATTTATTATCTTAGTGAATCTTTTGCAACATGATGCATCATTATCCAATAAAATTAGATATTTGAAGGGCTAAATAATGTTTACATAGGCAGAAAGGGCTCACTTCTATAATTTACAGCATTTCCCTATTAAGAGTAGTGCAGTATGAACTATTAAATTATAAAATTCGGGGTCTACATTTGTAGTTTTAAGACTGAGTTGGCTATTTATGACTTCATAACTAACAGAATTCTTATGAGGATTGCTAATAATCCTCTGTAAAAAATGCACACAGAAATGTCCAGTTCATGAAACGTTTTTACTGAGTTACGAAGTTGTGATACAAGCCTACCGCAGCACCTAAGACTAAAGCTTCGGGTTCAGAAACTAATGGATTACACATCTGGAGACACACTCCTTTCAAGAGGAAAGTAGCCCAACGTGGTGGTGCCTGCTGGGAGGATTTGCTGGAGGAGGCAGAGGTCGGCCTGGGCTACACAGGAAGGAGGAGGAGGAGGAGGAGGAGGAGGAGGAGGAGGAGGAGGAGGAGGAGAACAACAACAACAACAAGAACAAAAGAACAAGAAGAAGAACAAGAGCAAGAAGAGCAAGAACAAAAAAACTAATTTTAAACTGAAATATTTGTCCCCTTGGTAAGTTAAAAATAATAGATAAGGTTAAAAATAATGTTTACTTTACTGGGATTAGAGGCCAGGAATGTTATAGAATTGTCAGTTTTGTACGTTCATTACATTTCAATCAGTATTTTCCCCACACTGAATAATCATTCTACTTATTAAAGCAAAGGGAATCATCTAGTCTTCCATTTCCTGTACGGAGTAAAATCACAGGAATCTCCAAAGGCACACATTACTTGTGTTATCTTCAGGATACATTTATATAATAAAAATATTTACCCGGCCACCGTAGTAAACAAGCTGCACACAATTTCTGTCCTACATAGAAATTCTCCAGGAGACATCATTAGCAAACAAATATTAATATAAAACAAACTACAATGCGTACAACTGTATTGTAATAAATCTAGTATAATTATCCCTCTAAAAACCGGCCCAACATCTGGAAAATATTGTGATCTTCCTTACTGAATTAAAATTATCTCCAAATGCATTCTGTAAAAAAATTGTTTACAATACTGGTTAATTTAAAGAAAAATGTAAATAAATTCAATGCAATAAAAATCTGAGTAAAACTAAGAAGATTTTTTTTTGCTTTATAATACCTAAAATAGAATGATTTACTCAAATTTAAAATATGATTTATAAAAATGAATCTTGGTTATTATTTATAAAGTTTTACATATCTAATAACAACCTTTAGCCATAAATTGTAAACAATTGTCGACTAGCAAGTGGTTAAGAATTAACATGTCTATTTTAGAATGGTTTTTACTATTTTTTTGAAACTGCATACATTTTGCTATCTTTAAGTGTAAGGTTTTTAAGATACCAAAAACAAGTAAAATGTAAAATTGGGAACTGAGTACATTCTAGAATCGCCAGATATTTTACAAACCCACCTTTCAGCTTCCTTGTTTTGTAAGAAAGAAGGTTCTCATTGAAGTTGCTACAATCAACAAATCACTGTTCTGTATTGTATTAATATCCTTCAGAGCCTTTGGTAGCAAAAAGTACGTGCTCCCCCAAATACCATATACCTATAGATCAGGTGATTGTGCAAGTCCCGGCCATATGATTCATTTTTACAAACTTCATTTTCTAAGCTATCAACTCCTTTTTTAATTGTTACAGGATCTCATACATTATGCATAATTTTATTAAAGCACATGCTATTGCCATGTACATGGGCCGTCAAGTGAGATGCAGTAATCTGTGACCTCACCCCACCATTGACATCGATTAACAAAATAATGCCTACAGGCTTTTAAACTGTGTGACTCCCTACCGTAAAGAGCACACATCCTTAAAATGGAGAGAGTGCCCTGTTACAAATCTTTCCGGTTCTCTTTTCACAAGATAGAATGATGAACACTGCAGGTCACTTTTAAAAGTCCGTGTGTGTGTGTGTGTGTGTGTGTGTGTGTGTGTGTGTGTGTGTGTGCCACTTTCTAGTGGAAAGTCTCCCAAAGAAAAGAAAACAATTTAACAGCATCAAATGGGCGGGGGTATTGCCCATGGGAGTCCCCCCTTTTGTTGGATCTAAAGGTTGACAAGGGCCATCCCACAAGAAAGCAGACACAAGTGATATTCAAGCAAACCAGCTCTAATATAGTTCACTTCCCAGGAGGACATTATACATCTCCAAGACACTGCAAATATTTTAAGGGCAGAAGAGCACAAGACCTGTCCACGTGTCTTGTGTATGTTAAAAAGACAGGTAATTTAGGGGAAGTCTTGGACATTTAACAGGGAACCCTGCTTCCATAGCCTCCCCTCCTCCAACTTGACACCCAATTAATCATCAATACGAAACAATGTAATTGAACAGATGTACTAGCCATTAGCAGGAATTAACCATTCTCCTAGGGAATCAGAGTATACAGACAGGGCCCTATTTGTAATAGGTTGACTTAATTGCCTGGGACTTCCCTGGAGAAATATACAAATGGACCAAGGCAGTTCACATTTGCACACACACCCACAAACTGGCAGCCCTCCTCCCCTGGGATCCACACTTTCACCATTGGTACATCCATCTTTCTAAATGAAAACTTACAGGGGTCACCTATAACTTCTACACGATCAAATGATTAGATAAAAACTAAATATAAATAAGTATACAAAAGTAGGATTCACACCCAGGAACGCCTCAATAGAATATTTCTATATGGAAGTACATTCCATAATATAGTTATTTAGATTAATTAAAAAATATAATACGATAAACAAAAATTCTCTTTTTAAAAAAGCCATACAAAAAGAAAGCAGTAGTGATGGAGGAAGGTCATTGGCTAATAAAGAAACCGCCTTGGCCCATTTGATAGGCCAGCCTTTAGGTGGGTAGAGTAAACAGAACAGAATGCTGGGAGGAAGAGAAAGTGAGCTCAGACGCCTTAGCTCTGCTCTCTGGGGCAGACGCGATGGAGCAAGCAGCCAGGTCAGACATGCTGAATCTTTCCGGGTAAGACTGGTGCTACACAGATTATTAGAGATGGGTTGATCAGGATATAAGAATTAGCCAGTAAGGGCTAGACCTAATGGGCCAAGCAGTGTTTAAATGAATACAGTTTGTGTGTTGTTATTTCGGGGTATAAGCTAGCCAGGTGGCTGGGAGCAGGGCGGCAGGGATGCAACCCGCAGCTCCTACTACACAGTCGGGATTTATTACTTCTGGCAATTCGCTGAGATTCATAATCACTGCGGTGCACTGCACTCTTGTCAAGTAGATGAGCCTTGCACGATTCGAGGGAGCTCAGGAATTCTGAAAAGGGCCAAGCACCTCTCTTCTTGAAAAGCTGAACGAGTTTCATATCTAACTGTCCCTCTGATCAGAACCCACCTTAGCCCTGAATACAGCATCTGCTGAAGGCAATGACTCGGAGTAACTCTCATAGACCCCTCAACGAAGTCACTGGACAAGCAGGAAATGCCAGATGTTTGCAAAAGTTTAAGTAGGTAGCTACTAGATTTAGAATTCAGCATGCAGGGCTCAGGGGCTCAGCGAGTTATGGCACTTGGCGGTTAAAGCCTGGAGGTGGGGCTCAATCCCAAAGGCCCATATGGTGGAAGTGGAAAACCAACTTACAAGTTGTGCACAAATCTCACATTCACACCAGGATACACATTAACACAGACAGATGGATGGATAGATAATTGAATAAGAATTAAAGTAATGAATATGAGATTTATTCTTAAGGATATTAAATTGGGTTTTTGATATCTGTAGCTAATGCAGGTGAAAAACTGTCATTCTCAACTGGAATCAAAGATAGAGAAAAACACAGATCAGAACACATACAGAAATTCATCATTAAAACTGAGAGAGAGAGAGAGAGAGAGAGAGAGAGAGAGAGAGAGAGAGAGAGACCTGGGCTAAAGAAATGCAAGGCATGGCCACAAGTCCTATTTCAGACCCCTGAAGATCTTTGATGCAACGGTGGCTGCCTACCTGTCAGGTTCTTAGGAGAGTAATATCTGGGATTGTTCCTCAAGAAAGTCTCAAGCCCTATCGACACATCTGTATTAGAGCTGCAGGTGCCCAGCCACATCTGCACAGAGAAGGGAAGTGGGAGACCACGTGCCTCCCCAACTCTCCAGGGTAAGATGAACCAATGGGTTGCCTACCCTGTGCAGTGCCCCACTCCATAACGCAGCAGCCACAGCATGGACTGGACCACCTACCCATCCACTGCACAGCACGGACTGGACCACCTACCCATCCACTGCTTTCGCTGCTCTACAAACTCTGTATTTTTAAAGCGTTGGCATCACAGTTAGTGAGCTTTTTGTTTGTTCTCTCTAGGATGCAAATTTCTGTGGGCATAGCCTGTGCTAGGTCTTTCTGTACTTACCCTTGCACTCTGTGCCTCCTGAACATTATTTATGTCGTGGTAGGTCGTCTTAATTGCCTACAGCTCTACACAGCATGTCCATGAGGTCTCAGGGGTAAAAATCGGTTTTCTGGTGATTGCCTCAGGCTTGCCTGGCTCCATTAAGAATCTTAATGGCTGACAACACACTGGCTGCCCATGGAGGGAATGAGGCGCCCATCACTGTGTTCTCTGTCGGTGAGAGCTAGGAGTATAGAAAATAAATGTCACAACGGCGCTCTCGGGGCCTCTGCCACGCCACCTCATGAGAGACATGAGAAATCCATGTTTCTTCCAAAAACAGACTGACTTTTCGTAGTCTATCGGGTTTAGGAGTTGGTAAGAAATGTAGTTAGATCCCATACTACCAAGTATAGTTTAAAACCCCATCAAATATATGTCTAAAGTATTGCAGCCTTTTCATGGCCCTGTTTCTACCTTCCAACAGGTCTGAAACAGCTCAACCACTGCCTGCCACTCACGGTGGCCACGCAGCAGGCTCTGATGCACACAGCACCACTCTTATGCATTGCTGTCATAAACACAGAACGTCCTGGATTCTGACAGGGACCTGGAACCCCTGCCATTTTCCGCGCGTTCTCACCTTGCATTACTTCCCAAGAACAAAGGTGTGTTATATTTAACCAAAGCGACAAATACAACCTTTGTGTATGAACTGTAATCTTTTTTCAGAATAAGTAAAGAATCCACAATAGCCACCATCTTATTAATTCAGAAGGGTCGGCAATGGCTAAACACGTCTCATTTGGAAAGCGAAGATCCACCCTTTTCCGCAAATACTCCTCTGTATCTAACGTGTAAGAAACTGCAGCTCAAAACCGTGAATCTGCATGCATTCCTCTATTTCCCTGAGACTCTCCCTCGCTTCTTTCTTCTCAGACACTGCCGAGTACAACATTCCGCTGCCAACAGCACCGCGGCTCACAGCTGACGGAAGTGAGCTGACCCGAGCAACCCTGCTTTGTATGTTTAGGAAAATGCCTTCGGCGATGGAGGAGAGGAGAGGAAACTGATGTGATTTTAGCCCCAATGTCGAGCAGCGAATGGAGGGAGGTAAATCCTCAGCCACTCACAGACTTTTCCAGCCTCCAGCAGGCTGCATTAATGGCAGACACACAACCCTAATTTATATATGCTGCTTGCCTACTTCAAACCTATGCTCTGATGCGAATATTGATTGAGCCTCGTTGCGCGCTATGTTGAAAGTCTCACACACAAAAAAACTAACCCTAATTTCCACTGAAGCTAATCCATCACTCAAATTTTGCCAAAGAAATTCTAGATAGGTTAAAAAAAAAAATTCCAAGATGCATTCCTAATAAAAATTGACTCTTTCCCTTTTGAAGGCATAGGCATATAGTCAGGTGTTAAAATCTAACATGTATTCTTTTGCAAAATATAAAAAAGTAACATTCTAGTCATTAATCCTTCAGAGTTGCCTTTTTATTTGTACCAAAATAGTTCAATTGAGTCAATATATTTGCAACGTCTTATTAGCTTGTGCTAGAACCTGTTTTATCTGTATGATCATTGTGGTTTAGAAGTTGTCACTAAAATGAGCATAAATATTCAATGGATCTTAAAAGAGAAGTGTTATTTTTTTCTTTTTCTCCATAACTTAAATGTTTCCCCTTTTCCGAGCCAAAGCTGACTCCTCCACCAGACTCTACCTACGGAGGGAAGTGATGGTCCGTTTGGTTCACACTTGAAATATTGATGGACCCCAGAACTAGTAATCAGAGTCGCCAGGGCTGAAAGAGAAGGACCCTGTACTTTCTGCCTTTGCCCCGTGATGGCAATGGGTCTCCAGATCTCTTTCTAGGCCTTAGGGTTAGATGGAAAAGATGATAGAGGCTTTGGTTTGGTTTGGTTTAGTTTGGTTTAGTTTGGTTTAGTTTGGAGGCAACCTTAACTTCCGTGTCTTGCCTTTGTTCTCAGCTTCACAAACACTCACGTATTCTAGACTCCCAATTTTGATTCCGTGAGAGGCCTTGCAGAAAGTCTGCCATGGGGCATCGTCTTGGGCTCTTTGTTACTTGTGGACTCTGAAACCAAAGCTTTGCTCCCTGCTCTGTGTTCCCACAAAGATAACACTTCTAAAACCCCCAAAGAAGAACAAGGGTTTGGGGTTTGTTTGTCGGTTTTTGTGACACCAAAAATACTTCCTTATAAACCATAAAAAGATAAAATCTAAAGTTCATTAAGTGGGAAATAAGATAGATATTCCTACTTTATATCATTAAATACACATACATTCCCACTTGGCAGCTATAGCCATCTTGGATCATATAAGATTAAAGAAAATCACTAGGAGGTGTGGCTGATGTTAGAAATGAACAGGTAAATTAATCCCTCAAGGACACTCACACCAAACTCTCTCACCCAAGTGTGGATTTTAAGGACATTAAAGGTAGGTGATTTCTACTTCAGCACTTAGCGTGTGTAAGTTCCTGAGAGTCACGCCTAGCATCACAATAAATAATAAATAAACAGTTGGATATAGTGGCAAACACCAACAACAATCAGCTGAAGGAAGAGGAGGGAGGAAGATGTTGATTTCGAAACCAGTCTGAGCTACACAGTGAGACCTTGTTTCAATATACAAATGTGTGGATGTGGTTGTGCATGTTACAATCTGAGATCCTGTTTCAGTATACAAATGTGTGTGTGTGCGTGCAGTTACAGTTTGGACAGTGTATCACCTTGTCTTTGACTAATAAATTTCACAGGAAGAGCATGAGGATTTCTGGACACAATTCATAAGAGATATGTGTCCATAGGTTATTAAACTTTACTTCCTCCTTAGAACAACTCTTCTGCAACCGTACTGATAAGTAATAAAGACACGAAGCATATTTCATTTCTTTAAACATCTAGAAAACACCTTTTAAACAAAATCTTCATTATTAGTCTTAAATAATTTTATAAGTTGATTTCATAAAATCCATCATGCTTATCAAATTCGTTAACATTTATTTAAACTTTTCAGAAAACCACATTTTAAAGAATTGGTATGCATTTTTACAGTTATAGAACGGGTTCAAATATTGCTAACTACTCAGATAATTGTCTGAATTCTAAAATTTAATTTACTGACTGAACTACTTACTAATTTTTGCAAAAATAAATGGAATGCAAGGCATGTAAAGTTCTAACAATCAGAAACAAGCTAGGTGTGGTGACAGGTAGAGAATCCCAATGCTCAGGAGGGACTTAGAAGGACTAAGATGGATTTGACATCTCCCTGAACTACATAGTGAGACCTTGTCTCAAACAAAAACAAACAAAAAATACGTTTCTTCTAATTTCATGCCTGCTTCTACTCCATGGTATGATGGTCTTTACCAGCTTCTCTTATGAAATTTATGTGTCCTATCCATCCATGCTGTTACTGGCTCCTTGCGCTACCCCCAAAGAGTACTTACTCAATCCGTCTGTCAAATATCTAGGATTAAGTGGCATGTTCTATTTTATCTTTCCACAATGTATCCATTCCTCTTTTCTCCTTCTTGAAGTCTTGCTAGTAACAATGTTTCATTTGTGCCTTCTCTTTATTTTATATTAACAAGTACAATCTTGGGGCCTGAGTGAGGCTCAGTTGTTGTGAACGCACATGGCTTCTGCAGAGGACCTGAAATCAGTTCCTGGCGCTATGCCAAACACCTCACTACAGCCTGTAACAGCTAAACCACCATCCCATGAGCCTGGCTTCTGAGGGACTTGAACTCATGTGCACAGCCTACAAACACATACATACATGCACACACCCACATGAACACACACACAAAGAATTAAAAGTAATGAAAATAAATTTTAAAAATTAAAAATCTAAAGAATCCATTGGAAAGGCCTTAAGTGTTAGACATTGCTTCACCGACTCTATGAAAGGGAGAAAAGGTTAGTCCCTGACCACATGGCTTCACCCCTGATGATCCAGCTTCTCCCCACTGAGACATCGCCATTGAAGCATCACTGCCTACTGCTTTTGCATTCCGTTCCCCAGCCAATCAGCTCTCGTCACATAAAAATACAGCAGAACGGTTCTATTTGGCATTAAAGCATGGTACGTTTCAAAGCCGTAACTCTCTCAACTCGAAAAGAGAATAAAATTGAATAGTAAATGAGTCCACCAACTGGTGAGAACGGGAACACTCAGAAGCACCTGCCATGACCCCAGCTCATGCTTCCAGAGAGTTCTAAATACCTATCTTCTGTTGATACTCACGAGAAACACCTGGGCGCTCGGGTCCTGTGCAGTTCTATTCTCACAGTAAGAAAGTCTGCCTTCAGCCTCAGTCTGGAGAAGAGAAGCCGGATTGTATGGAAGACAGTCCTTCCGAGTCTCGACTGTTGCATGTCTCAAAGTCATATTCTTGACTGAAACAGCTTTACACCCAGAAGAAATACTTTTACTGCATCCGATGTTATTTTATTGCTAGCTGTCATAGAAGGCTTACAAACTCCAGTCTGGCAGCTGGTATCCTTTCAAGAAGCCCTGAGCTGAAAACTCGGAGGAAGACCTTCTTTCAAGTCTAGCCACCAGGAAGGCATTGCATCCAGCCAGGCAATCATTATATTACATCCAGACAGAAGTTACGATCTTCATTCATTTCCCTTCCTGTTTTGCTTCCAGTAAACTAAATTTGCAGGTCAATTTATAGTAACCATATGATTAACACAGTTACTTCCGACTTTTCACACTGTAGTTCATAGTGACATAACTGTATTTGCAAGCGAACTACCCTGCCTCTTGTTTCCACCTGCTTTGCCCATCTCTTTAAACCTGAATATTTTCTTTATTTTTATTTTCATATAAGGATCCCCCAAAACATCCTACATCCAAATGGACTTATTTTACCTGTATCCTATAATGAGAAAATCCCACCAAAATGAGAAAAATCAAATTTCCTAACTTGAAAAAGCCATCTTCAGAAAGGATACAGTGAACCAAAAATAGCAGAAGTAAAGTTCAGGTTGAAGCTGGGACTCATCAAAACGGAGCTGGGGTGAAGGCCGGTGCATGGGTTACAGCATATGACTCTCAGTGAAGTTTAGCCGAGTCCCCTGCCCTGCTGACGGCTTACCCTGCACTTGTGAAATTCCCTAGAACTAAAGTGCAGACAGCCAGACTCCTCCGAGCCCCCTGGCCTCTCACGCGCACCCTCTGTCTGATGGCGCTGGGACTCTGAAGTGCCCCTTTTGTTCCTCTCCCTCCGAGGTCACCCCTGGAGGAGTTTATGCCCTACTTGAGTGTGCTTCCCAGCAGTAATCCTGGGCTGTCCCATTCACTTCTGCCCTGCACTTGCTCTATTCAAGCATGTGCCGGGAGGGCTGAGCCTAAACGGAGGCATGGTGGCACCATTCACAGACACCATTCAGAGCGTTGCTAGGGGAGGGGCAGTGGGCGGGCTGGTGGCCCTCCAGACAAGAAAGGAAAGTGACCCCTTAAATCAGAAAATGACCTTGTGTTTGTCATTCCTTGTCTAAGTAAGTGTGAGGGGCCCACCTCCTCCATAATACTCTTTGTGGGGCCATAAATGTTAACACGCCTGCAATGGGGTTCTGAAAAGATTAGATGAATTAGTGGGGGCTAAAACTAACTAACTGACATGTTTGCCTATCCAGAAAGGGGGTGAAGTCTATTATAGGCCTGATGCCCTTACATACTTAGGCTGCTGCAAAAAATAAAAGGGGAGGATAAGTGTCCCTAAAGACATTCCGACACAAAAATCTAGCATGGTAGCACGGGACCTGAAAACGGATTAATTCTCCTAGTGCCTGACATTCGAGATTTGGCCATTCTATTACTTCTGTCAAAATGACAATGTAATTTCTCCAGTATCTTCAGTTCGGTTAAAAAGCTCACAATGACCTTTCACCCAGGAGTCTAAAAGTCAGCCAAGGTTGTAAATGAGCCTCTAGCAATATTTAGACTTCTGCCACTTACACCACGGCCTTGGTCAGACAATGCCTCATAATCCATTCACACCGAGTGCTTTTCTTCAACAGACAAGTGGAAAGCCAGGTCGGCTGCCATTGTAACTGAGAAGGTGCGGCCGCTGGTCCCCTCCAAAGAGAAAAGGTAGCCCCCACTTTCACACTCCACCCTGAGCCTGTCCTTCCAACAAGGGTTTCTTCCTGATGCTCAGGATGAATACATGCGTGACAGAGAGGAGAGAGAGCCCTGCTGTGCCTGTCCCTCTGTTCCGCTGCGGGGACAGTAGGCTCTACCCTCCATGCTCGGAACTCCTGTTTTCCATACGAGCCATACTGTTTACTTCCCGAAGAATTCCTTTACAAATATACTTTGGGAATGCTGTAACAAGAAAATACCTATAAACCTAAATGATATTTTTCAATCCTGCATGTAAGGTTGTTTATCTATGAATAGTACCTAAGTCTTGCAATCAATATTTAGGCTTAGAAGTTAGAAACACACTCAGAATAGCAGAAATCAAAGTTTTGCCAGCAACTAAGAAATGTTTTCAGTGAAAGAAATGGCTATGAACTCTTCGGCCTTTTGCAGCCTTGCACTATGCAAGCAGAGCCTTGGCGTGTTTGGAGCGCGGCAAACACTGCATTAGAGCATGCAACAGAAGGCTAATGGAGACAAAATATTCCATGGCACTGCCAGCCCCTCTTCCCATCTGGGGGATTCTCGGTCCTTACTGCCGGCCCCCTCTCCTGGGGGGACTTTGTGTCAATGCAGTTGCCTGTCATCGGCAGGTGAAAAACACACGTTTGTGAGGTGCATTTATACATGCCATGGAGTGAATAAATTAACTCTTGTATCAGATTCCATTTGAACACATTAATAATAACCTTCTGAAGCCAAGGGATGTTTGAGAAAAACCAGCTTGACAGCAGCATACCAAACGAGCCTGGAGCAGACACAGACAGTTGTATGCCGTCTAAAGGCTGGACACGTACATGTGCCAAGGTCATTTCTCCTCACTCGTATAAGTATGCTACGAGGATTTTTAACAACCAAGGAAAAACAATCCTATCTAAGAATTACAGTAACATCTGAATTAAACACACTCTCTTAATGTACACAGCAGAAAGTGGCGGCAAATTTTAAGACACTGTTCATGATGTGGTTAAGAATAAAGGTGACGTCTTAATTATTAATTGTTGCACTTAAGATAGTTCGTTGAGAGTAAAAAAAAAAACATCTTACCAACTTCCAGTGGCCATACATGCCTTTCCTGAGTGGCTAGTGAAGTCATTTACGGCATCAGTCCTTCCTTAGGATTTTTTTTAATAAAAAAATATAAAATAGAAACCCTTGGTAAGTGAAACGGAAAGGTCATCTGTATTTGCACTCCATCTATTGGAAATAGGTGTGGTCAAGCATTTTCTTAACGATTTATTCCACATAAAATGAAAAGCAAAGCTTGAGTGGAGATCAATCAATCACCCTTTTAGCGGGAAACAACATGCACATTAGGCAGGTATATATGATGATTTTAACATGCTGTTTAAACAACACAATCAGCCCAGATTTCACTGTCAAATTCTAGCAAGTCCCCAAAAGTCTCATCATGCTGGACAGCGGCAAGGCTGGCCCCCTCCACTTAGGAGCTCATGGAGTCCTGGAAAGATGACACGGAAATGAAAGGGGCAAGGGAGATGCTGGATTTCAGAACTCCAAACGAAGGTTTAATCCTTGGGTGATCAAACTGAATAGCATGGGCCAGAGTTAGCTTTGATATTATTTCGATCAATCTCCGTTTCAAAATACCCCAGATAACGGCAGCGACCCTTTCTTCCACTTCCTCAAAACAGCCTCTGAAATGAAGATGTCTAAATTGCACAGACGGAGTTTCCTGAAAGAGTTTCCCCAATTCAGACGTAACCTGAGCTCATCTCTCTGTGTCTGCATCTCTCCAAAGGCGGAGTTCTCCTTCATACGAAAATAGAAATAAGTTCAGGGTTTCCACTTACGACTCAGCTTTCCCCTAGAAATATTCTAGAAATTCCATTGTGCATCACGATGAAAGATGGCTCTGGTTTATTTGAGTTTGGCTTGTATTTTTTTTTTTATTGGTGGCTTCATGTAAATGTTTCAAACTAAAGAGTGCATCAATTAGGAAATGAACCCCAGATGCTTTAGCCAGTAGTCTTCTTTGAGGAGAGGAAATTGAACAACTAAAATAAATTCCATCGGTGACTGGTTTCCCGTGGCATTTGCCATTCTTCCTAAGATTCATGATAGTCAAGGATCTCTGCTCAAAGTCATTCCAGGGAATGAGAGAAGGGAGTCAGCAGCAAGCAAACACCTCCTAACTTGCTGCAACCCTTTCCCAGGGCAGTTCTCAGTGCGGGGTTTGGAGCACATGACAACAAAGGGGCGCTCAGTTCACATTCCTATGAGACCCTGTGGTGTCCTGTTTGATTTCTTTTGCATACTAAGCTGAGAACATGTGAATTTTCTCCTCAAGTACTATGTTTACATTCCCTCAAAACTTAACTCGCAAATAAAGTACTGCTGCTCTGTGCCCAGTGGGGCAATTCCAGATATTTGCTCTGTGTCTCTCCAAGCAAAAGAGGATTCTCAACACACTCACCATCAAGAAATGATAATGTTTCAGATGTGCGGCTAACGCCGGTTTGAGCCTTCTCTAACAAGCACAAGAACCAAAGCACATGCTTTACCTACTGCAAACGCTTAGTCATGTCAATCAAGAAAATAAATTAAAAGGCCTTGAGTGAAAATATCCACACACTACAAGACTTGGCCTTCTAAGCTCTACCCTCTCTCCAGACAAACAAAAGAAACTACAGTTTAAAAACTTAAGGTAACACAGCATAAAAGAGGAAAGACAGGATTTCCTAAGTCTCTTGTTTCTTAAAATTCCTGAAGAAAAAAATTTTCATTACAAAAAATCAGAATTGTCATTATTTTATTTCATCACACATGCATTAATGCACACGAGAAACCAACAGACATTGGATGGGCAACTTGGCCATTGTTGACAGCTTAGGGGTTGTCGTTTCCTTGGTTTTTGTTTGTTTGGTTGGTTTTGGGTTTTTTTTGTTTGTTTCTTTGGTTGGTTGGTTTTTCAAGACATGGTTACTCTGTGTAGACCTGACTGTACCAGAACTCAGTCAGTAGACAAGGGTAGGATTAAAGGCATGAGCCAACACCACCTAGCAACAGTTTAGTTTTATTGCTCATTATATATTATATATGATTAGCCTTTTCAAAGAAACTTTTGGGTTGTTTCTACTAAATCTCTTCTGTTAGATACATCCTGGTCAAAGAAAAAAGACAAAATTTAGATATACAACAGCCAAAAAATGGTACCTAAAATACCATCTCTACCACGCTCATCTCACAGGCAGCCTGTCCCAGCAGCTTCCTAAATATGATGCTGGACCACTTTCCAAAGGCAAGTGTTGGACGCTCCATTCTTGCTTTACTGGTGCCCACAGACATCCTAGTTTCCCCTTCTTCCCATCTTCTAAGCACAAGTATGTTGTTGGGTTTTTGTTCTGCGTGGTTGCTCTCCTCCCACCAGGTCCCACAGCCATTTAGCTTCAAAGAAATCACACAGAGAGTGTACATTAGTTATAAACTGATTGGCCCATTAGCTCAGGCTTCTTATTAACTCTTATATTAGTCCATTATTATCTGTGTTAGCCACATGGTTCAGTACCTTTTTCAGCAGCATAGTCACATCTTGCTTCTGTGTCTGGACAGGAGTGCACAGGGAGCTTCCCTCTTCCCAGAATTCTCCTGTTCTCATTGATCCTCCTCTACTTCCTATCTGGTTGTCCTACCTATAATTCCTGCCTGGCTACTGGCCAATCAGGGTTTATTTAAAACATAATTGACAGAAATAGACAATTGTTCCACACCACAAGTAGTCATACCTAGGTTACTAGGTTATGAGGATTTTGTGTAAACTCGTATATGCAAAAGTGATTAATAGATGACCTTATGCATGATACACATAAACAACTGAAATAATTTTGAAGGTTAAATTCTCATGCATTTCTTTGCAAATCTTCTACATGTTATAACTTGTTGGTAATACAATGGATCCTTCAAGTGCTGCTCCGAGTTGCTCTACTGGCTTTTTAAAATGTACAAGAATGCTCAGGGGAAGAGACAATTGGGGTGAGTGTGACTTGCTCTGGGGTCTTCAGGGAATAAGACAGAGCAAGCAGTAGAAGATGAGACAGCACCGCAGAAATCTGAGAAGGTTCACAGAAAGGGCAAAGCCCACGTGGATATTAGAATTACACACCCCAGAATGCTCTGGACCACCTCAAGTGCGTAAGAGTACCTGCATGATCAGAGCAGAACAAAGCAACGCCCCCTTGGAGGTCTCATCTTTCTCTACCACAAAGAGGAATACCAACAGCGGTGTGTAAAGCTTTGTGGTCTCTTGGAGTAAAAGACGGCCTCTTGGGAACGTTGAATACTCTGCCTGCTCTCAGCTAACTAACCACACACAGATGACACAGGGTTGAAATGGGATAGACTCTCTAGAGAGTCCCTTGAAAAGTAAAGAGTAAAGACTAGAGTGTTGACGAGAAATCGCATCAGCAAGGAACCTAAGAGGAAGTGAATGGCAAAGCGCTATTTCTATTTTTTAAAAAAGCAGTTTATTAGTAAATACTATGATGGCTCATGGTTCCACTGGTTCGAGAAAACCCAGCAGCCATATCTATCCTACGTAAAGGGGCTTACAGGACATCTTTCTTCCTTGAGAAATCAAATTCTTAAGCTCACATACATATAAATAGGTACAAAGCTATAATAAATCCACTATAGAAAATGTTGAGATGCTGATTACTGAGACAACTGACAGAGTTACCTAATGAAATGCCTTTGTATTAAGCATCATAGGAATTATATTATCTTAAAGGAACTGCTTCTGTTATTCCCTCATTACAAAAATGGTCCACAGAGTTAACTCTATCCTGTCTATTCCGTTACTTCCCCATGAAGAAATATGAAGGAAAGGGCACTGATTTCTTTCCTCCTTAGGAGCACAGAATGGACAAGCCAATGAATGGGGGGAGGGAGGCATTCTCTAAGAAGCTGACCATCTAAGTAAGGCAGCAATCCTACTAACAAATGTCTCCATCAATATCCTAACATCTGCTTTCTCCTGTATTCATCAATAAAGAACAACACTAGCAGTCTGTATGACCATATAAGATCTTAAAAACACAGACTACCAAATGACACAGAATGTCTGAACCGCTCTTTCTCTCAGACACACTCATTTTACAGCTTCAGAGGACCCAGGGGCTGCAACTCAAGCTCCAAACAATGACTTAATCTTTTATGCTATTAAAGGCACAGGCCAAGACAGGACATAGCATAAAACTATTATATATGGCTTTTAAATATCTTAAACCCAAGAAGTAAACATAAAGTAATAAGTCTTTTTCTGGCTTCTGTTAAGTATTCTTTACACAGAGGAAAGCCATGTTTCCATGGGTAAAATGGGGGCCCCACACAATCGGATTTAAAGAAGTTCGATGAAACTTGATAGACTAACAGCCTTCCTGTCTTTAATTAGTCATTTGTAGTTTTCCATGAATTCCACTTCTTCATTAACTATCCTTTGTTTTGGAAGTATGCCTGTGTGGGAGACATGTTGAATCACTAAGAACTTAGAAGGAAATGATTTAGTGTGATTGAGAGAAAACAAAAAAAGTAACTGACCATTAGATATCATTGAGAAAAGAAAATATCAGATCTTTTTTTGTATCAGTATGCTGAGCAAAATTAGAAATGTTTCCTATTGTGTTGAAGTGTTCCGGTGCCCTGTGTTAAGTCATAAGGAAACAGAACCACTTGAAACTGTCCCTTTGCCCCCAACCCTGAAAAATAAAATTATTTCTACTTAGTTAACATTTTAAAAGTTGTACCAATTGAATTATCAATAGTCTCTGTCAAGCTTGCAAACATAAAAGTATAGGTTATAATTACTTAGGCTATTCCTAGGAGAGGGGGAGGGGAAAGAATAGAGAAGCTGATATGTGAATGACCCTGAAGCAAGAGTTTTGCATGCAGAACTGTTCTTTATAAACAGACACTTGGGGTTTTAATGAGCTGATAGGAATGAAGACCATCTTGCTGTAGGAAAGTGCTGACCTCCCACAGAAAGAACGGCACTACTTTCTGAATAAAATAAGCATGCAATTCATGCTGAACATGGCAGAAATGTGTGCAAGTTATGCAGTTGCTCCAATATCAGTACTGTGTTCATGGTCAGAAAATACAGACAGATCAAAAACTGAGCTAATATAATATACACCTCGACTAGAAAGAGGGTTTAATGTGGGATTCCCCTCTGTATGCTGTGAATACCATTGGTGAATAAAGAAACTGCCTTGGCCTGTTGATAGGGCAGAACTTAGGTAGATGGGGAAACTAAACTGAATGCTGGGAGAAAGGAGGTGGAGTCAGAGGAGAAGCCATGGAGCAGCCAGAGATAGAAATGTTGAAACCTTGCCGGTAGGCCAAGAGCCTTGTGGTAAAATATAAAATAATGGAGATGAGTTAATTCTAGATGTAAGAGCTAGCTAGCAACACACTTAAGTAATTGGCCAAGCAGTGATTTAATTAATACAGTTTCTGTGTGGTTATATCAGACATCTGGGCGACTGGGAAATGAACAAGCAACCTCCTAAAATAGGGGTTCAAAACAAAACAAGTTTGCCACTATTTATTTTAGGGTAATAGTAGACATATAAAAAGGTTTAGTACATTCTTATAATTATCTTAATATAATGAAACATTAATATTTTAAAATATCTCCAGAATACTTTTCTTTGGCAATGACTGTGCTCTCTTGAATATAGCTACAAGAGAATTGTTATATTCACACTGAAGGGCTCGCATCCATCTATATGTCATAGAAGAGAAAAAAAAGAACTGTAAAAATATATAGATTCAAGGCAAGTGTAATGACTATATTCCTGAAACTTGATCTCCCTAACCTAGTAACCATCAGCTGCCAATAGCTACAGAGAAGGTGGAACTTCAGAAATCACTCCCACACCCATGCTGGAACTATGGGTGACTTGATCTTGTGTAAGTCTGGTGTATGCCAATCTGAGTTCCCATATACAACTCTGTTGTCATGGCTGGTAGATACTTTGTCGCTAGAGCCATCAACTCCCTTGGGCTCTGGCAATCTTTGCACCCTCTCTTCTGTGATGATCCCTAAGCCGTGGAGGAAGGGAATATGATCTAGACATCCCATTTTTAGCTGAGCACTCTACGTATCATAATGTATGAATGTTGGCTGGGTGTCAGTCTCTGTATTATTCACCATCTACCGGGGAAAAAAAGAAGCTTCTCTGAGGAGGGCTAAGAGATGTGCTAGTCTGAGGGTATAAAGATGAGAACATAATGGGTGGTTTTTATTTATTGCTGAGTTACAGGGTAACAGTCCAATTACAGAGACGCACCATTCCCCAGATAGAATTATCAAATAAGAAGCCCAGCACCAGGTAGGGGTAACCTCTTTTTGAGTTGTTGGTCAGTGGGGTTCCATAGACACCCTCAAACATTACAGACTACAGATATTGCTCGTGGTTACTCTCCATCTGGACGGTAAGACCTTATTGATAGGGACACCACATACCTCGATGGTAGGACATGGAGAAGTCAAGCACGTATCCACCTGGAATATATATTCCTAACGGCTAGCTTTACAGTGCTGGGAGGTTCTATGCATGCCACCTGAAGAGAAAAGTCAGGGCCAGTCTTACAGAGGTGTGAGCCCTGCAGGCTACAACACTAACTGGCCTGGCAAGATATGCCCACTGGGGCAACAGTGGCACAAATATGGGATCCACTTTGTGACTGGGTTTAAACCCTGGTCCATGAGATGGAACTCATACTTGATACTGTTAACTGGAACAAAAGGTCTATGGTTAGGTCATGGGTCCCAGGGTAAAACCAGGTAAGATTATTCTGCTAACTGACTGCAATCCTACAGTAATCTGAGAAAATATACTCTAACATAATTCTATTTGATATACTTATATATTGCTTCCTTATTTTATTTAATCGCTTTATATGTGTGTGTATGTAAATATTTGCATTTTACAAAGGTGGGCCCTTGAGTACAGTATTTGGAAAAGATGAGAACAGACAGGCAGAAGAACACAAAGTGAGATAGTGATTTCAGTACAAGCAATGGAAGTTATGACGAGGCACTGGCAAGGTCATGAGGCGTACAGAAGGTGTATAGTGTATATATTCCATGTCAGTTAATGCAGTAAGGACATGTGACCTCATCTAATCAAAAGCAAGCTTAATACCGGGCACTTAAAAGTGAGACTTGGAGACTTAAACAAAACTAACAAGATAACATCGTAAAGAACCTAAACTTACAGTCGTTAGAAAAAGAAGGCTTTAAACCTGTGTCATGAAAGAAAATAACTGTATTAAGTGATAGAAAGGAGACAGACTGCTCGGGTGGCAGAGGTGAAAAGGATCAACAGCAAAAGCACTGAGTATATTAAGGGCCTGGTGAGAGACACACAGGAGAAGAGACAAGGTAGAAAGTGGCCAGTGACAAAGCCAGCAGGGAGGCCGTGTCCAGTTAAGCTTCACCTAAAGTCCCAGGGATGAAGCCATTCCTTAAACACTTAGGCCATACAGGCCTTGACTGTTGGTGGGCAGGAACGAGTTCCCCAGCTCAGAGCACAATCTTCGGCAGAGGGAAACTGTAAAAATCGAGAGAGGGAGGAAACACAGCTGGGCAAGGAGGGGTGTTCGCTTTCCATGCTTTTTATTTCAGCAAATTAGCCAATTTACCACTCCTATAATTTCACTGCCTTTGCCACAGAGAGGACAAACATCAGTCCATTCACAAAGCCGATCTGAACGAAAGGGTTTTCAGTAAGACAAAGCATGAATTTATGTTTCTTAATTCTCATGATAGGCTAAATAAACGTGTGTGTGCGCGCACGCATGCACGCACATACACAAATAAATAGCAGATCTATTAAATTAATTTATTTATTAATTATTAATTAATAAATATTTAATTAATTAATTAATTAAATTAATAGCAGATAATTCAAAGAAATAAAGTGACAGGGATATAGAGGAGGTGCACAAATATAAACATGTCGCGGATGCATTTCTTTCTGGATACCGTCTACCTCTGGAGCTCTTCTTTTGACTTTTCCACTTTCCTGGGAGAGAGGGGAAGAGGAGGGAGAGAGAAGGTGCACACACGTGAACACATGGCGGCACACACTCATGTGTGAAGGCAAAAGGACGGTGGCTAGTGTGTTTCCGCAGGTAGAGGCCTTCTTTCTCTTTTGACATGGAGTCTCTTACTGGGCTAAAACTTCGCGAGGCGACAAAGCTGTCTGGCCAGTAAGCCCCGGTGCTTGGGCCACAGATATGTGGGATTTTTATGTGAATTCTGACGGAGCTCTTACCCCGGCCCCGCCATCTCCTTCCTCCCCACTTTGATCCTAGTGTCCTGGTTTGCTTTCTGCTGCTGTGAGCCATTCCATGGCCAAAGCAACCTGGGAAGAACGGGTTGATACCCGCTTACAGCTCACAGCCCGTCCGGGAAAGAAGTCAGGCAGGAACTCAAGCCAGAAAACCAGAGTCTGGAACTGAAGAAGAAGCCAAGGGAAAATGCCAAAGAGATTCTCCATGGCTCCCGCAGCGTTCCCTTTTATTCAGCCCAGACCACGGGCACCGGGCCCTGCCACATCAACCATTTATCACTAAAATTCCCCCCACAACACGGCTCCCTGGACAGTCTGATGAAGCCATCTTCATTGGCTTCATTGGTGCTCCCTCTTTCCAAACAACTCTGTTTCTGTCAAGTTAATAACACTAAGTAGCACACTGTTCTGTCCTTTCCCTGCACCCTCCCTGCCGTTTTCTGGATCTTTCCTCTTGTTTCTGTTGTACTGATGAGGGGAAGGTATTGTAACGCTAGCAGAGGGAACTGCTGCCGCTCTGGGGTCAGGAGCTTCTGGGAAACATCTTATAGGGTCACCCCAGCTGGACTGTGGGGGCGGTCTTTAGCCTCTTCAAAATCACAAATGGTACCGCCTGGTGTTCTGGTTTCTGCCCCATCCTTTTCATCTCTACTGTGGGTTTTCGGAAGCTTCCTAATAACTGAACTGATCTCGTAAGACAGCAAACGTAATTAAAAGAAAAACGATGTTCACAGATGTAACAACTGTCTATCTCTATCATTAGTAACTGGAGGGTGGAGGAGTTTGCTGGAAACTTCATATATAGTGTTTGCAAGTCAGGGAAGTTCTACTATGGAGTCTAAACATATGCTTGCAGCTGGAGCCAAGGAGAGACACAGAAGTGGACATCAGAGGCTAGTGACCCGAAGAAACCTCAGAGTTGCCATGAGAAGGACACAGAGTAGCATGTGCGGCCAAGAGGTACGATAGGAACTTGGATAACTGCGGATCAGCAGTAGGAACAGATATCGGAACAGATTCGTTTCACTTCAGACTGCTAACTAGACCTTTCTTTTCATAGCCTAGAAATGCTAGCACTCACCCAGGGCTTGACACATCCTCAGACTGAGTGTAAATGCGGCTGCAGAAGAATTCTTGCAGTAGTCAGGCAATTCCAGCCGCCTCTGATCTTTTCTCACTCTCCATGAGAGTTCAAGACTTAACAGCACTCGATTAGTGTTAAATTTCATTTTGCTGCTTACTTGCTTACTTTTGTATATATGAAAGGTTTTTTTTTTTTAATCTGAAAAAGAATTCAACACTTGGACTGGCTTTGAGAGTAACTGGATAAGTCAAGTATTGCTAGTTTTCAACTGAAGAGAAGAAAATGCTGCCACTGTGGCCAGTCCGCCCCCTGTCACTGCGGTCAGCAGGGGTCACTGAGGCCAGAGACATCAGTGCTATCTGCCCACTGAGATTTGGGATTCGGTTTCAGTAGCTGTCGCTGTCACTCAACTGCTGAACTATATTTACCAGAGGCAGCAAGTGGAGGCTTACAGAGAGGCATCCAGAGCATGTGGGGCCCTTTCCTGACTTAGCTGATTGTGAGTCTCTGCCATTCCACTAGCAAGAGCTTTCTAAATGGAGCAAATAAAATTCTATTGGCATTTAAGTGAACTTGGTTGAGGTAAGTTTTTGTTGAAGATAGGAAGAAACAGTGATATATATTGTCTTTCATAACTCTGAATTATTTGTCTGGTCATACAGAAGTCACTCTTCTTATTGAAGGACAAAAATGTTTTCTAGGCAAAAGGGCAAGAAAAAAGCAGTATTAATGATTTGGCAGAATTATCTAAAAAATATATAGTGCTAAGAATATAAAAAAGATACCTGAATTAAAATAAGTTAAAATATATAAATGGAATAGTATAACAAAACCTATAGAAAACTATGTCTGAGTAACAGTACTACAACACTCCTGATCAAGCAAACAGAGAAACAAACAAATTTAAAACATGTCGACAAATATCATCTAGAGACAAGAACGTCAAAGGCAAACTACAAGACCTGGTCTGTGTCTAAATGGTTTTACAGAAGCGTAGTTTGTGGAACTAAGGACGAAATCTCAGAGCCCAGGACGGAATACTTGCCTATGCCTTCCTGACCGTCATGATGGGCGGGGAGTCGGTCCCAGTGCGAGCATCACAGGTTCAAACTGTCTGCTGGAAGATGTCTATCCCATCTTTCCACCCTGGTGTTTGCAGTCTAGACGTCTGAGCGATACCCACAGGGGAAAGTGTATCACAGGCTGGAGAAAGCCTGACTTAGACACCATAGCTTCCAAATCCATTGTGTTTTGAATGCTAAATCTTGATCTATTAATGTTGGGAGATTACATCTTATTCTTCTTTTTTGTCTCATCATTTTGACCATTTCAGACTTTCACTTTCTTTTCTACTCTATGTATATTATTCTAGTAAAACTGTACAATATTTACAGTGAACCAACAGTATTCTACAGCAGTTCCCAACAAGAACCTCAGATGTCAGAACCATCACAACAATTGACTGCTCTATATGATAACGGGGCTGACAAGGCGGATGCAATGGCAAATGTTCTGCCCACTAAAGACTCTGACTTTGGTAGCCAGAAAGCCCTGGCACAGCCTAAATTAATAACCTCCTGGCAGCTGTGCTCACTGAGTGAGACCTGTTTGCTACCCTCACAGTTATCCCACAAGAGAGCACACTAGTAGTAAGCATGAGCTCACTTGGCCAAAGCCAGAAAATGCATTTGAAATGGAAAGAAACAGTGGGGCACAGACCAGGCCACCACAGCTGCCTGTCTTCTCTTGGATCCATGAGGCTGTCTCATATTTAGATAAGCTAAATATGAATGCACTAGATGCATGAGGCCTCTAGACAAGCCAGATATGAATGCACTAGATGCATCAGGCCTCTAGACAAGCCAGATATGAATGCACTAGATGCATCAGGCCTCTAGACAAGCCAGATATGAATGCACTAGATGCATCAGGTCTCTGTGAAATTTAACTTCCTGCATCTGCCAAACACTGGAGGAACACTGCTACTCACCACCCATGAGCTGAATTCCTTGAAAACGCGTACACTGACTACAAGGAGGAACAATAAGAGCAATACTTGCTAATCTTCATGAAAATTGCCTTTCAGAGATAAGTTTTTCTTCGTCTAAAACAACAGTGACCTTTAAAGACACAATACTTGATCTTTAAAATTTTTAAATGAAGTAGCTTACATGAACACAAATTTTATTTTAAATTCATAATTTTGAAATGCACTTACTAGTAACAAAAGCAGTGACATGCAGAGGAAAGACAGGCATAATCAGTCTACAAAGCCCACTACGTCTCTAGTGCATAGACGGGATTTGGTACCCACGGTGATTTAAGAATTCCTTGAAAACAACTTCCCAGTCTCCTCTCCTGCTCATTCAAAGCATCAGAGTATGCTAACAATTGAATCATCACCATGAAACAAGGAAGAAGGCTCGATGCCTGTGCTCTGTTCTCTTTGGATCACTATGCCAATAATAATTGGCCATTCTATTCCAAGGAGGCAGTCACCAAGAAAGACACCAGATCTAGTGGAATGTCCATACCACGAAGAATAGTATTATATAGTGTCATACAGAACGTATTGCTTTCTTGCTTATATAATTCCTCTTTTAATGTCTCAAAATGTAAGCTACTTCACTAGACATACAAAAACATGTCAAAGATGGAATCCTCCATAAGAGTACACACCAAATTTTACAGATGTGGTAACTAAGGGGTAAACTTGTTTTCACACCAAGTAAGTTAAAGGGATTGAAACAGTAGACCAGGGAAGTGTGCTGCCTAGTGCAGGGTGACCAGACTCATTCTAAGCCATGTGTATGAAGCAAAATATAAAGGTAAAGGAGCTAAAACAAAATTAGATAACCAGGAAGCATTGTGAACGATCGTTCCTTCTCCGCGTAGGCAGTGTTATATGAATAAATGGCAAACAGAACATTCACCCAGACCAGTACCTTTGGCACCACCTCTGACCGCTTCTACATTTCTTATATTAACCATATAACTTCATTATTCTTCCTTTCTACAGACTTCCACTCCTTCAAGAGCCTGCCTTGACACCTAGAGCACTCTGAAAGGCCCGATAACTCCATCAGAGATTTCTCTCCATCGTGGTCACCACTGGCTATGCAAACAGTTAAAGCAGAACCCAATCAACCAGCAGCGTGACCCACGAGAAGACACACAAAGAGAAAATGTTGTATCATATTTGTCTTTATCCCCAATGTTTGCCACCACAGTCCATTACACGAGGATAGTGTTCTATATGGTTAAGTCTTCAGTGAAGTGTACTCAAATTCTGGGGACTCGACCCTGGGTAGAACACAGGACATGACGCATACTTTCCAAATGAATGGGCATTTTTATCGACTTATTGCCTCTACAGCCCTGTCAGAAGAATATTCCCCAACACCCGAAGCAGTCTACCTTCGGAAAAGTACAACCCCACTCCCACCCTGCGTGCCCGCTGTCACCTACAAACTTTCCTTGGCTCCTGATCCTACCGGGAAGTTCGTGGTTAATGCCAACACACAACCATCCAGCCTCTTCGTTTTTGTTCCTTTTTTCATCTGTGTTCTTTCACACAGGACAGCGCAGGAGAAGCAAACGAGCCCTGCTTCTCAGGGACTGCTGTGCTGTAATTAACTCCTGGCTTCATCACTTGGTACAGCACAATCCGGGAAGCTCTTTGAACCTTGCCTTCCACTAAATAAAGGTAATTAATACCTAAGGGAAGTGGTGAGCATCAGGAGGAGAAAAACTTTACTCAGCAGGTACAGCACATACTAGATGAGATCTGAACCCTCTTCATGTGATAACTTCCCATTCTCAATCACACTGTGCAGTCTCTACTTGCTTAATGTTCTCCTACTTCTGAGCTCAAACTAGAAATTTCCAAAGTCTGTTTGCCTAAAATTCATTACTGAATTACATCAAAGCCACATCCAAAACCACCCTGTTTGAGCTAAGCATCATGCTGAAATACCAAACAGTTACAAATACAAGGTGATCAGCTGATTAAAAGCAGTCCCAAGACAATGCTTTAGAGAAAAACATTTACTTTCAGAGAGAAAATGGATAGGTAAAAGCAAGACTCAAAAATACTAGATTATTAGCTAATAAAAACCTTGTGGTTTGTCCTTTTAAATGCTAGCGCATTTTAAGTGTTACTTTCTAAAAAGTTTTGGAAGTCAAATCTAACTGGAGGTAGATAACTCTCACTATATACATGTAAATATTTTCTTAAAAAGCTGTTTCTTCTAAGGGTCTCTTAGTAGAGGAAATAAAAATTGAGAGAGGCAAAGTGCGGTGCCCAAAAGGATACAGGACTAGAAGGCAACAGTTACTCTTGCTGTGTCTACCTTAGAGGCTCTCAAACCACGGCTACCGAGCTCTGAAACCCAGGGGGATTTTATAGTATTGTCACATTAACCACCATCATCACTGTGTACGACAAAGCCCAGGCACTGCTGATGTTGAAAACACAACTGGGGACACAAGCGTGCAGTGCAGGATAGAACAGCCCATCGCCTCACCTCAGAGAAGCAGACTGCGACAGTCCCTGGGAAAACCATGCTCTGAGGTCTCCTCTGTGCACCAGGTACCTGGGGTGTAAATCTACCAGCGCTGTCAACAGATTCTTCACTTTTTGAATTACTGCACTTATTGAGGAAACTGAATATTGTACACCTAAATCTCAAAGCAGTACTCCCCTAATTTCCTTAAAAATATATGCAAATAGGACAATTTTAATATGGAAAAAATGTGATTGTTTTTATCACAAAGGAAGTGTTCTGGGTTTCCCAGGTTGGGACTTGCGAGACACCAGTTGAAGTTGTTTCATGGAGTCCCTGAAATCAACACCCTTTCATTGTTCACTTATGATCAAATCTAGGAGAGCAGTTATTTAATCCATTCTTTATTAAATACTGTGATCATCCCTCCATCAGCTGCTGTGTGACACTCTCTCTCTCATTAGCTTGGCTTTGGGGAAAGCTGCTGATCTCTGGCGGCTGGAATGCAAGCCACTGCGATCCAGCTGACGTCCAGAAGCAGGCTTGTGTGGTAGGAAGGTCGTCCCACCTGTCAGGGGAGGAAGAGCCTAGCAGAGAAAAGACAAACAGAACCAAGCAGGAACGTAGGACAAGCTACTCCCAGCTGCTGGTGGCGGCACTAAAAATAAAAGCACAAAGCCAGGGAGGGCAGGACGAATTCTCAACACTTGCGCTGCGCTATTTTAGTCCAGGAAGAGGCAGGTGACCTCAGTACCGAGCAATGAGCCTTTCAACTTTTTATATCCCTCCCTCGCAGCTCCTCGTGGCTGAATCCATTCCAGCTGTTCCTAATTCATACTAAAGAGAACACCAGTTTTCATCTTAAAAAGGCCGCTCCGTCCCCCACAGGACGGCGTTCTAAAAGAAGCTGCTCAATACTCACTTTCCCGTTCTACTTTGAAAATTTTTTTTCAAACTTATTATTCTGGAGAGAAAAAAATATTCCATTAACACTTATGTATCTGAAGGTGGCCTAAATCTCCAACCCCTAAATCACAGGTCTAAGCAAAGGCTTCTTATTATTATTGCCAACTTTAATTTTCTCCCAAGCAAGGTCATGGCAGTTTTAATGCTAATTCCAATCCTCTATGCCGAAACAGCTCCATGAGAGCTGGGAATGTAAGGAAGAGCGAATCTGGTAGCAAAAGGTGACAGTCACAACCTGGTCACCAAACCATTACACATCTCTGCTATCCGTGCCCTATTCAACACCTCAGTTTCTACATTTGTAAAACAAGAATAACTTCCCCTGTGTCATGGAGCTAAGATCAGCATTAAATAAAAGGCTATAATAAAACACCAGCATACTGTTTGATACCTAGAACTCAACACACACCAACAGGTTATTCTTCAAGTAAGCACAGCATGATTCAAAGAGTCAAGAAACAGTACTTAAAATATGATATTTTACGTAAATATACAGTGATTCCACAAATACAAAACCTCAGGAACTTTTAATCTTGGGTCCATGGGGACACTTGGGGTTTGCTCACTGTCCTGGTGTATGTAACCATAGAAAAAGAGTAGTAGAAGAAATTGGGGTTTGATTTTTTTCAGTAGAAAATATTTGGGGGCCGATTTGTTCAGTAGGCCTGATTGAAGGAAGTTCAGCATTTTTGTGCAATTTTCATATCAGGCAGGCACAAGACAAGTCTAACTTGGAATAGAAAAAGTAATCTCATTGGAAAAAGAGAATGCCTGGACATTTTAGCATCTTTCCTGAAAGCCAAACTGAAACAAAAGTGAATCTCTCAGTCTAGCACTGCCTCTCACATAGGAACACAGCTGCCCGTCCACCGCCTGGACAGCGGACTCTACAGCAGCTGCCTCACTCTCATTGGTGACCAGTCGGGAAATCTCAACGAGGAGGGAGTCACTCAACAGGAGACAACAAGGGAAAGAGTCACTCAACAGGAGAGAACAAGGGAAGGAATCACTCAACAGGAGACAACAAGGGAAAGAGTCACTCAACAGGAGACAACAAGGGAAGGGAGTCACTCAACAGGAGACAACAAGGGAAGGGAGTCACTCAACAGGAGACAACAAGGGAAGGGAGTCACTCAACGGGAGACAACAAGGGAAGGGAGACGCTAGCTTCCGAGAGGTCATTCAAAGACCTCGATCTAAAATACCAGTGGTACCAGAGTATGCCTGTTCATGACTTCACTTTCCGGTCCGTATTGTGTTTGCAGCTCTATGTGTCCAGCCTTTTGATACTGCCACACAAAATCACCTATCAACAAATTTCACACTAGAGAATGGTGTGATTCTGTTACAAAAATCACAAAGCAGAAGTCTCGTAATGTGTTCTAATTTGCGTTCTAAGACCCAAAATCCAGGCAGAAAGAAGAGGGTTTATTTTATATGCACTTCAGTATTCATAATCCATCACTGAAGCAATCCAAAATAGGAAGTTGAGGCAGGAAAACTCGGCCACACAGGAAAGCTACGTACTGGCTAATTGCCTGCTTCAACTCCCTTATACCACCCAATAATACCACCTGCCCAAGGGGGCGCTCCCCACACTACGTTGGGCCCTCCAGCAGAAACCGTCGAGAAAATACCCACCCCCCAGACTTGCTGACTGGCCAAACTAATGCAGGCATTTCCTCAGCTGAGGGACCCTCTTCCAAGATGACCTAGCTCATCTCAAACTGACGAAAGACTGTCCAGTACATAATGTTTTAAAGATGCTTATGGTTTTGTGTTGGGCTACATTCATAACTCTCCTTACCTGTATAGAGCCAACAGGTCACAGTTTGACGTGACTTAACCATTTTCTCTGATTTGGTTCTCAAGGATCATAAATATTGTTGGTTGAATTTAATATATACGTATATACACATATATTAAATATGTATATATATACATACATAGGTATATTTCAAATATGTAATATATATACACACACATATATATATACTGAATTGCTTCCTGCCTTTCTTTTTATAACAGATATCATCGATTCTTGAGCTAAATGAAGAAATTTGTGTTAAATATCCTTGGAACTGTTAAAGTCTATTTAGACTTAACAACATACATCTCAGTTGAGGTTATCAGAAAACTGTGGAAAATTCAGAACTACCAGACACATTTCCCAAACTGTCTCAAAGATAAGAAATGATGAGGGGAAAAAGCTTTAATTAAAATGCTTACACACCATTGAAATAGCATTAGTTATCAGTCTGCCACAAAGTGAGCTATAACTGCAAAACTGCTAAAATAATAGCATTTAAACTAGCCAAATACCTTCCATTATCTGTTCTCTCCTTCTCTCTCCCTCTCTCTCTCTCTCTCTCTATTTCTCTCTCATATGTATTTGTGTTTACAAACCAGGGGAAATTTGTAAGACTGCATTTGCTTTATCTTAATTTAGAGCCCCTTCTTAACAGGACATTATTAGCCAATCGCTTCCCCCCTCACATTCTGACTCAGAAGGACCCATTTCTCTCCCTGTGCTTAAGGAACTGGGTGTTACCTTGTTCGTTTCTCTAACATTTGCCAGAGAGGAAATAGGTCACCAGAAAATTTATTTCTATCCCTGCCCTGATTCCTCTACATTTTCAAGGATGGGCTGAGGTTCCCCTCCTGCCTAGCTCCAACCCCACTTTCCCAGACTGTTGCTGGCAACACAGTTCGCTCTCAAGCCTTGGATTCCTTCTGAATTGAATACAGCTGCTTCCATGACGCTTCTTGTTTGCTGAAAACTCATACGAAAGTGTTACCACCGTTTCTAAAAGGGACAGTTTGTAAAATACAAACTTAATTATATATAATTTATAACACAAAATATGTATAAATATATGTATTAACTCGATTAAGACTGAGGATAAAATACTCAGGAATTATTAATCATTGTTAAAGCTATCCTGTAATTCAAGTAGGCACCACCACCTTGTTGTGCTGGCTTTATTTATTCAAGGAATAATATACTGCTAGGATCATAATTAGAAATGCTAATTAATGCTAATTAAATTTATTAATGAAAAGTATATATGTATCCATTCACTACTCCCTAGTGAGAATAAATATAAATGCAGTGTTGGCTTATAGCTTAATGTGTGGGATATTAAGCTAATAACACTAACAGCTCCAGCGTTCCTGACCTGTGAAACTGTGGGTTTGTTCAAAGTTACCTACTTATTTAACTTCTCTAACATGCACACAGCTATAAGTTTTATACAAGCCACACATATATGGCGTTTTTATCTTCAACACCTGACTGTTTTCAACCTGGCTCCTGGGCAAAATGCCTAATGCATGCTTTTAACATTGATGTTCTTTATGTATGTATGTATGTATGTATGTATGTATGTACGTATGTATGTGCATATGTATGTATGTATATGCATGCATGCGTGTGTGTGGTATACCTGCCCAAAGGTAGCACTCCCCACAGTATGTTTTATATATATTTATATATAAAATATATTTGTAATTATATGTATATGATTATATATTAATATAATAATTATATATAATTTTATATATAAAATATATAGTTTATATATACAGTATTGTGTATATATAAAATGAGGGTATATGCATCATTTTGTTAAGGAAGGTACAACACCATGAACATTATAAAATAATTTTATATCTGCCAAAACCATAATCAGTGAACTCGTAGAACAATGAACTGAAATGTATTAATAATACCATTAAAAACAATAATGGATGGAATGACAAAAATTGAGCCAAGGAGCAATTAATGAAGCAAAATCACAGCCTGTGACAGACTTGTATTTAAAGTAAACGGTAAGCAAACTGCACTACTTCCACCAAATGAGTTTCCGTAAAGCAAAGTCCTGAAACAAACCATCTGCCAGTCTTAAAGTCGCACGTGTGCTACACACACACACACACACAATACCTGGCTTACTGAAGATGAGCAGCCTAAGACCACATGCGTTACACTCAAACAGTGTCCCCTCCAGTTCACCACTCGCCCCTACATACACTGCTTCCGCTGAATGTTAGGAAAACTCTTGGAGTTAGGTAAAACGGTGAATCTGAAGACATTTTATTAATGAGGAAATGGAGACTCATTTACTGGCATGCTCAAGGATCCATGACCACCACAAAGGCTAAGTCGCATCTGACCCGACACACATATAAAAGAGCTGATACCGGAAGAAACCTAACCAGGCAAATGAATAAACGGGAGAAAACATCTCCTACCGATAACTGTGGACAGCAAAATATCAAGTATTAATTTGTGGGAAGCAAAAGCAGCAATCAGTGTTAAAAGCATGCGCAGTGTCGAGTACTGAAAGGAGAGACACATGGATTCCACCTATTAGAGCATCTGAGTCACCCTGGGAGACATATGTGTCCCGAATGTTTACAGTAAAAACGCCTTCCGAGCAGTTGCCCATTAAGCGCTAATAACGCTAAGAGCCCCAGCGTTCCTGACCTGATTCTACATGACCACGGTGGTGTGAGTCTCTGTGAAACCGTGGCTTTCACACACTCATAGTTACCAACTCAAATCTACAGTCAACGGCGTGATCTCAAAAATGCACAGACATTCATATTTTCATTCTTTATAATTCTATCATTTTCTTTTAAAAGAATAGAGGGAATAGTTCTTAAATTAGTCTCCTTTTTCACTAAACTAATCTTTAAAAGCCTCAGAGGTCCTCTATTAATTGGTAAGTGTACGTGGCAAAAATCACGCCATTCATCCATCACAGGTTTTCCAGGCCTGGAAGAGACCCACTGGGATTATGCCAGAAAGGAGTACAAGAAGAAACACAAGCGATTGGCTTAGCTGAGTATACGAACGCTGGGGAAACTACCTAGACACAGAGTCTGCACACAGCCAATTACTGGGATTTTAAGCTATAAGACAAAGTAACAGTGTGTGTGTGTGTGTGTCAAAATCCTAAGCAGGAAAACTACTTGTTCAAGCTTATTTGTTGCTTGGCACTAAGTTACCTAAGATTTTGAATTACATTTCTAACAAATTTACTATAACTTATCATTAAAAAATACTGCTCATTAGTTAAACATAGATTTTTTAACTTGGAGGGGGAAAAAAGCAACACTGTTTTCATGTATGTCAATATACACATGAATAGTAATTCATATGTACACATGTATTACAATACATATTAGAATTACATCTAAGAACTTCAGCATAAGCATTTAAGACTAAATACTGTGAGACGTTATTTTTAATACAGCATTTAAACTACATTGTTATAAAATTGTATTATACGAAGGTAGGACCCAGCAGGATTCTGAGAACTAAGCCATGACGGCAGCCAGAGAGCAGCTGAGAGAAGGGTAGCATCTGGGGTAGTCGGTCTAGCCTGAAGTTTGCTAGAAATGGGAGGCTTGAAGCAATAGCACCTCTTTGTCTCCGAGGCCCAGGAGCTTGAAGTCTGAGTTTTCAGCACACCATGCTTCCTCGTTCAACGCCTGGTCCCTTAACTTCTACTCACAACTTGGCTTACAGTGTTGTGAATCAGTATTCTCATGCACTATCCCTGTGTGTGTACCCCAAAATAGCCCCTCCTAGAACACCATGCGTCTCCCGGGAATAAGAACCACTGTAATGTAGTATGACATGATCCTGACTAATTGCATTTCCAAAGAAAACTCTCTTCCCAAATAAAACCACTGGTGTAGGAGGGTCTTCTTTCTATGTGTTTCTTTCATTGGTTGAATAAAGAAACTGCCTAGGCCTTTTGATAGGGCAGTCCTTAGATGGGCATGGTAGACAGAACAGAATTCTAGGAGGAAGAAGGCAGTGTGGCAGATGCCACGGCTCTCCTCTCCAAGACAGATGCTGGTTAGCCACAATCTAGTGGCGATACACATTAATGGAGGTGGGTTAAACAAACATGTAAGAGTTATCCAAGAAGAAGCTAGATATAATGGGCCTGGCAGTATTTAAATGAATACAGTTTTCATGTAATTATTTCGGGTGTAAACTAGCCGGATGGCCGGACGGTGGGAACGCAGCCCACTCCTCATTTCTATAAACTGTATTCACACAAGGGGAATGATGGCATCACAAAAATCTTAGAGGAACCAGGTCAACCAGTCAGTTCATCAGAATGGACTAGCTCTCAGTCTCATAAGTAATGCCACACTAGGGTCGTTCTTGACGTTAGCCTGATGTCTTGTTTGTGAAATTTGGCAATTTATGGCTGTTTAAAGTTCTTAAATTCCTAGTGAAATAATATGAAATATACTAATTATTTCCTTGATGGGGAAGCCTTGTTAACCAGTTATCTTTAAGAGGTGGGACTAAGTTAGGATGTGGTTTCCTGGGACCCAGAGAAAAACTGCACACAACCAGGGTGTGCTCTCTCTCTCTGTGGTTCCCTCATGGCACAGCTGAGCTTGGACTTCTTGTTCCTGCTTCATGAGTTTTCTTCTTATAATACATGAAAATACAATTGTTTTATCTTTTAGCTAGCCTGGTTATCTCCCGAATCGGGTTCACGTCTACATTTCCTTTCTCACCATAAGTAAGAAAAAGAACCTATCAGAAATAAAAAGAAGTGATTCTCCATTGGTGTGGTTTGTTAGCGTTAACACAGCCACACTGCAAACATACTGCAGAGTACTTCACCACTGCCCCACACATACACTGATGGTCTATATGGTGGACTGATATGGTGTGTCAGTACATGGTATATGGTAATGTGATAAACCAGAAACCACCCACGCTGAGGAGATGGTTCCCGCATTGATGTCTTTAACTTGCGCTATCCTGGACACTTCTGCAGGGGAACAGGCATTACTAGCAATTAGGTTAAACAACGGGCCAGAAGCCAAGAGTCTATTCGTCATGCCTAATATGGGGCAAACCAGGGCGAGATTGAACAGAAATAAAGGGAGTCGGTGCAAACAGACTTTACCGTGTCTAGGCGTAGAAGGGAAGCGATCACTCTGTTCAGATGTGAATGTTGAGAATTGCAAAAGAAAGGTAGAAAAAGCATGCGACGTTTTACATAAAGAGAAGACTATATATATATATCAATGTTTTATTAAATAATAATGATGATGATGGATAATGGGTGGAGACGGTATATCCATGTTTTGTAAAATAATAATAATAAAAATAACGCACTAAAGGGAGGCTCTTCCTAGCCTTGCTATGGATCAATCTTAATAGACCAGATCTCAATAAAGCAGTGGAGAGGAGACTCTAGGCTTCCATTGCCCCTCAGGTAGCCGCCGCATTCTCTGCTCGCCAACACGGGCAGTGTGCGCTGAGGACCTCCACTGCCACCCTCACCACTCTGTGCTGCAGCTGTTCGTGGCTCCCTGTCTGAAAAAGAGAACGCGGGTTCTCCATTTAGAAAAAATATGAGCAGATGCACCTGGCACTCCTGTCCACACCAAGTATTTTGGTTTATCCATTCAGGCCAGCCCTGCACAGTGTCAAAGGCAACATGGGAGGCCTAGATTGCCCCTATAGCACTCTTACATTGTGGGTATCCCGGATATCCCATAATCGTTCCCTTCAGAAACAAGGGGGCAATTTCAGGCGAGGAAGTCTTCATTGGTCTGTTCTGCCACTTTCCTCAGGGAAACAAACACCCTTAACTAGAGTGTGTGTCCATGTTAATTACAATTTGCCCACAGGCCACCCTGGCCACTGTCCAACCTCCTGGAATCTACAAAGTGTTTGATGCACAGCGCACAGGACCAAGTAGACGGATGGTATCATTTGTTTCAAACCCAACGGGGAAGAACAGACACCAGCACCTTTCTGCTAATGCCATGTTTCGCTGCAAAACTCCCCTTCAGGAAATCCGCAATCTCCAGGAACAGGGGACTTTGATCTCTGTACCCTGGACTGGACGTTGTGTGACAGACAGCTTTTCCTGCTTCACCAAGCACCAAATGTAACTGTGTAATGTGGAAAACATGTTGAGCTAACAGGTAGGGTGCTACCTGTTATAACAGCATATTTATTAAAAGGAATTAATAACTAAAACTCAAAGGCCTGCCAAGGAACCTGTCTTAGGTAGGGTTTCCATTGCTGTGAAGAAGCAAACACCACAACCAAAAAGAAAGTTGAAGAGGAAAGGGTTCATTTGGCTTCCACGTCCACATTATACTGCATCATTGAAGCAAATCAGGACAGGACTCAAACAGGGCAGGATCTCAGAGACACGAGCCATGGAAGGGTGCCCCTTACTGGCTTGCTCCTCATGGTTGTCTCTGCCTGCTTTCTTATAGAAAGAACCCAGGGCCAGCCCAGGGATGGAGCCACCCACAGTGGGCTGGGCCCTCCTCCTATTAATCACTAATTAAGAAAATGCCTTACAGCTGCATCTTACTGGGGAATTGTCTCAACTGAGATTTCCCCCTTTCAGATAGCTCTTGTGACCAGTGGACATAAAATTCGCCAGGACAGAATAGAAACACAAGTATCAGGATTGTGGGCCAGAAACAGACACCACTGGCTACAGGGATGCATCTAATAATCCCAGTAAGTGTGAAAAGTCAAGCAGACACGTATAGTCAAGAAAATCCTACAGGGAGTTTCAACTGGGATAATTTTGTCAGCTAGGGATCTGACAAGTTCTAGAGACGTGTTTGATGATCCTGACTTGAGCAAAAAGACCACTGGCACTCACTGAGTAGAGGCCGCAATTAACACCTAACATTTTTACTATTAGCTGGGTGATAGTGGTGGACACATTTAATCCCAGCACTTGGGAGCCAGAGGAAGGTGGATCTCTGTGAGTTCGAGACCAGCATGGTCTACAGAGCCAGTTCCAGGACAGGCTCCAAAGCCACAGAGAAACCCTGTCTCGAAAAGACAAAAAAAAAAAAAGAAAAAAGAAAAAGAAAAATTATTTGCTATGAATGAAGACAGTCTCTTCTAAAAGACTGTCTGAACCACAGTATCAGCACAGGTCTGGCTGGGAAACTCTTCCTAGACTATGTAAAGATGAGAATCTTTGTATAAATCCCACATGGCAATCCTCTCTCACAGGTGCTTGCTAGTAGACCTTAGTTGACTCTAGTCCAATTCCTCTGGTATGACTTTCAAGCTTGCTAGAGTTACAACTGCCAACTGTAACCCAGTACTATAGGATTGCTATGGAGTTATAATTAAATGCATAAGGCTTACAACAGTCCAGCAATCAATACGCTAGAAACTGAAGAGACCCAACTGGTCAGAGTATGAATGCCAGTCCCTCCTATGGTCTGCCGCTGCTACCTATGAAATGGAGGATTCCAAACACTCTTGATTTCCAGTCTTTCCCCGACTAACAGTGTTTCTATTTCATCATTTATGTGACACAGAAATATAATTCCTTTATATTTATGCCTTCCTTCACTTTCAACCCAGCATGTAACAGAGGTCAGTGAGTTACCCTCACTATCAGACTGAAGTGCTCAGATGGCACCCAGCTGGGGGTTAGATGGGAATCCAAGTCCATCCCTTGAGGATCACCCAGTACCGCCGCTCTTGGCTCTTGTGATGCGTCTGCAGAAATAATTTCGGACAGTGCTCAGATGTTCTTTATCTCATTTATAAAGAACAGCGATCCTTTCGTGGACTACTTGCTTTTGATGAATTGTAGTATGTCTTATGTGAAGTAAATCTTTGACCTTCAATTCAAAACGGTGCAAAATGGAAAACTCATAGCAAGTAGAAACAGGGGGCAGCTTTCCTCTGCTATCGGCTGTTATTACTCTTGCTAAATCAAATCATCAACCACGCTTCTGGCTCTCTTCATGTGCAGGTCCTCTGAAACTTTTGTGTCCTTCCTTCAACAGCCAGTCCCTCTAAATCCGGCAAGCTGGAGTTCTACTATCTGCCATTTTATGAGAGCCCCCCCTCCCTTTCTGCTTCATTATGATAAAAACACACACAAGCAGAGTAGTCCTTTTCCAGCCAGGCTCAGATTTTTATATCACTTTATTATGTGTCACAGATATCCACTTAAAATTGCCTCTTAAGAAGAGTCCAGTGTCCTACAGAGACGGTGTCTAATGTTAAAAGGAGGAAACCCTAAGCCACCACTCTTTGAAAGCCTGGTCCATGAGCAGGTGTCAAGGGACTAGTGGGCCTGCTTTCCAACGCTTCCATCCCAGAAATTCTGCTAGAGATGGGGCCTGGCAGCTACACTCACATGTCAGAACAAACCTGCAGAAAAAGTCTTCGAACACGGCTGGTGTGCAATCGGGCTACACTTCAGAAACATGAGCGCCCTTTGGAAAGGCATCTCTATGAAGTTTGCTTTGCAGTGGTTTCTGAAAGAAAGGTTACTCTAGATTGGGGCTCAGATTATAAGAACATAGAAATAGGGACTTGATCAAATACAAAAGCTCTGTAGACACCTGATGCCCTGGAAAAGGAGTAAATATTGTAGAAGAGCAAGGAAGAGCAGACGGACACAAAGCCACTTAGCACAGTGGGAGACTGTGTTTTGCCGTAAGAGAAGATAATGTCCTTATATCACCAAGGGTGCTCACCTCAGTTTAAGGATAGCTCATCCATATATCACCAAGGGTGTCACCTCAGTATAAGGATAGCTCAGAACTAACTCGGAACTGGGATCAGTTCGTGTGTGTGTGTGTGTGTGTGTGTGTGTGTGTGTGTGTGTGTGTGTGTGTAATTCAAGTAGTTACGGATTTAGGTCCAAAAAAAATAACATTAAGAACTGAACTTGAAGACCACATACAGACTATATGATGATCATATACATAACAAAGAAAGAACAACCCTGCCCTCATAAACCTTCCTCAGTGAATCAAAGGGTTTGGTGTGCTGGCCCATAAATATTCTTTAATCACAAGCTCCCTTCCTGGTGCTTCATGTAAAAGAAAGATCTCACACTAACTTTGGTTCATGTCCTAACCAAAGCTGGTCACAAGATAATGCTCAATGTTTATACTTGAAGTCTACAAGATAGTACATGTTATACTAAGTATCACCAAATTCTCATATGCAAAGGTCATTTTGGCAAGGTGTTTTAGTGATGGCTACATAATGTAATACCCATGATATTTTACTATAACAAAAACTAGAATACAAACTATAATGGTTACTGAGGTGTACGATTTCTGCTGTGACATTTCATAGACTCCAGATCTCCACTATATTCTAAAATACATATTCCCTTTCTTGGAGGTTTTCACGCCACATAGAAATAGCTATGATTTAAAGGGAATTTATCAATAATAAAACTTTTCTGAGGGCCTTTCCTGAAATCATGTAGACCAGAACAGCCACTCTGAGCAGTTTAGTGAGAGTCCAGCCAGCGCTGGTAATGTTTGTGGACATCTTGACCTGACGTCCTATCTTCTGGGAGATGCAACACCTCTTTGAAAAGATGTAATTAAATTCAATTAGGTTTAAGGGATCCGCTAAAGAACAGAACAAGGGTCCTTCAAGAGAGTCTCAAAACATCTGACTCTGGTGTTCTAGGAAACTAGTTTCTCTCGACAGTCTGAAAACTCAGTAAAAGTCCTTGACAGAGTTGTTCAGAAGTAAGCGTATACTGGCAGATATAATTTAGAAAAGATATCACAAAAAGATATCCTTCAAAAATAGGATGGATAATCATGTACAACTATATAACATGTCCTTATGTAAATCCTACACACAACATAAAAATGTCTTCAGCAACAGGCTGCCAGAAAAATTGTTAGTGGAAGAAATAGAACTTAAACAGAATATAGTTCTGTTAGAAAAGAAAAAAAAATCTGTCTTTGAAGATATTTCAGTTCTGACATGCACAGATGCCTGGGAAGAGAGAAGCCCACAAACTGAAAAATACAACAATTGTCCAAAGTTGGTAAGTGAATATCTGAACCAGGATAACAATGTATTCCATTTCACAGGACCTCTGTTTTGTTTTGGTTTTGGTTTTAGGCAGGGTCTCACTATGTGGCCCTGGCTAGCCTGGAACTCAGAAAGTAGAGCAAGTTGGCCTTGCAGTAAAGAGATTTGCCTGTGTCTGCCTCCAAGTGCATGAAGGCATCCATCAAGCCAGCCAGCTTTGACAACAAAGTTATTTGATTCTGCCATGTTTCAACACAACTAATGTTTTTGTTCCTACTCTGGGAAAATTCTGGGATTTGAGGCATCAATGGAGAGACTTATGGGTGTTACCTGCACCCATAAGCCAAATATAGAGGAAATTCAACTTGCCCTGGGTATGTTCTAACACAGTCTCATCTTGATTCATAGACATAAATTGATTTAGGATAAGTTTTTGAATATAGCTGTTATAATATATATTATATTTATATATAAATCTTATAATATATTGTTTTATAATTATATTGTTTTATGATATATTTTATATATGAGTATAGTATATTCTAGTAAATAGTACAGTCTAGTATAGACTTTCATATTAGCTTACTTACTGAAGCAGTCACCTTATTACAGTATCTAAATAATTGTTCTGCTGAACAGCAATATTTGTATTCAGAGCATTACAATATTCTAAGGAGAATATATTTAAAGCTAGATTTTGTTTGTAAGTAACATCAAATTCTGCTTAAGAATTACATGTAAAAACTGAATAGGAGGCTTCAAACCAAATGACTATAATTACCTCTAGAAAAAAAGCCACTGGCACAGCGGTGCATGCTTGTGATCCCAGCACTCAGAATGCTGGAGCCAGCACATGGAGAGTTCAAGGCTAACCTACGCAACTTACTCAGCCTATTTCTCAAAACGAAGAATAAAAAAGGCAATGCGGGACAGGTGGTTCTGCAGTTAATTGCTCTTAAGTAAGACTCAGTTGGTTCAGTTCCCAGCGTCCACATGGCAGCTAAAATCTCTCTAAAGCTCCAGGGGATCTGACATTTTCCTCTGTCCTCCTTCTAGGACACCGGGGGCAGACAGAGCACAGGATACATGCAGACAAAGCACCCATACATTAAATAAATAAATAGGCTGGGGTACAGGCAGAACACTCGGCTAAAAGACACAGGTGACCCTGGAGTGGATGAAGTGAGGGAGAGAGGGGAGGAAACAAGAGAAAGCATGCTAGCCAACAGCTAAACAAGACCTCAAGTTTCAAGGCAAAATCAAACTGAAAACAGCGATCAGTAGATCAGATCTACTCTTGACTTGATGCTGAAGACCCTGCACTGCTTCTACCAAAGTTCATAAGGACAGAGAGATTTTGGATACTTGGACAATACTTTCAAAAGTAAACTTATGCCTATTGAATGCCATTTTCAAAAAGACACACTATTTTATATATCTGTTTTAGATGTCTACGTAGGCAGTGCATGGCAGCTTACAACTGTAATCCCAGTACTAAAGAGGCAGAGGCAGAGGGATCTCTGCTGTGGGTTCAAGGCCATCCTAGCCAACAGGAAAAGCTCAAGGACAGCCCAGGACTACCTAGAGACTCTTCCTTAAAAACAACATAATGATGATGATGATAATAACTTCCTTTTTATCCACTAATTGCTTTTTCATTGTAATTCACAGAAAATACACACGTGCAGTGGTTAGTAAATTGAGCTAGTAAATAAATAAACCTGTTCCTTTAGCACAGTTAACATGAGTTAATGAAACTCATCACTCTGGCCTGAGTCCCGGGAGCTGGAAAATGAATTAGTGCTGAAGGTATAAAAAGACAGTCCTGAACAAATCTATCAGGCAGGGATCCTACCAGAACACAGTGACAAGTCTGCACGGAACAGAGGAAGGGAGCCCCTCCACATTGAAAGCCTACAGAAGCCTGTTTCTTTGCATAAAAGCCATTTTATCTTTTTTTTTTCTTTAGAATTCCTACCATTGTTATTCATCTATTTCGATTCGCCGAGGAGACTCATTAATACTTTATAAGCAGGGTGTTAGAGAAGATTCCATAAGAATCCATAAAGAAGGAAAGCTAATTACTCTTTTAGACTGTGCCTCACTCACACGGGCATTATAATGCACAAAAACCTTCACTGGGGTATATCGGAACCTTCCACGTGGCCCTAGCATTTCAGGTTTACTGACAGTGATTTTGTAAAGGGGCTCAAGTCAATGCATAGACAATTCTGCTTGGGAGAAGCGGGGATGCTCGGCAAACTAATTATGACAGCAACCGTAATGAGGAGCTAATGAGCTGCTAGAACTCACTCTCCTATAGGAAGATGTGGTCCAACATGACAAGGCAGAAGAGCGACAGGCCGTCTGATCCTTGAGAGGGTGCCCCAAGCTTGCAAACACCTCTGGTGAGAAATGAACAGATTCTCCCATTTTCTACGTGATCTCAATTTGGTAGATCTCTGGTAAATATCTAATCATAATAGCTGTGGTACCAGAATCCCATGTTGACAGAGTTCGGTAACCTATATGAAATATGGGTTATAAAGTTAGAAATATGACTATAAAGGGGTGTCTGTCCCTCCCAACATCAGGGAGACAGCAGTGAGGAGGGGATTCTGTAAATGCAATTAAGCTGTCAATCTACCTGGTTATGGGTTCATCTAAAGGAAGGCCCTCGTGGTCCGCTGATAGTCCCTAAAAGAAGGAGCAGACCTTTTTTCTAAAGCAAAGGGTTTTCTTAGTCCTTAAAAACTGAACTTTCAGGAGATTATAGAAAGAGAGGACAGAGCGATGTCACTTCTCCACTTCGCATTCTCAGAGTCTTTGGGCTGTTCAGATACCAAAACCTCCAGCTAACAGCAAACACACAAAGAGTGGAAATGATACATCACAGACGTGAGTGATCTGGAGTCAAGAGGAACTAAAGCCGGGCATCCTTCCTTTCAAGAGGACCCCAAGTCCCTGACTCTAGGAAACCCTCTGCATCTAATCAGATTATACCTCTTCAGTGCTCTCAAAGCACATAAGTCAACATCTCTGTGCTGGGGAACCAGAGGGAGACTCAACGGTGGGAGAATAAACTCAACATTACCCAGGTAATAAATTAGAGAGCTGAATTTTGAACCTATGCAGGTTACCAAATCAGACAAATTCTATGACAAGATTAATTCCAGATGTTCAAACACTTCTGTTTCCAGGCTTAAATATATTTATAGAATTGGCACTGATATATACAACATTTCATTTATTAAATATATTCGTGCCATTAACCTTACAGGCACAAAAAAGTTTTCAAAATTTTAACATTTGAGATCTTACATTTAAAACTTCAATACATCTTGAATTAAATTTTATATATGGTGTGAGGTAAGGGTCTTATTTTGTTTTCTACATGCAGATAATCAGTTTTCCAAAGCCCTCTTCCTGAAAATGCTTTCTGAAGGAATCAGTTTCTCGATGCCTCTACATAGCACACTCTGAAAGAGAAAGGAAAAAAAAAAGAACAAAAAAAATCAACCAATAATTATATAAATCCTATGTGCTCCATGATTCTGACAAGGAAACCTAACTGGAGAGGGCACAGGACCACACCCCATGCGCTCACTCTCAGGACCGGAAGTGAGCATTTGGTAGGCAACACAGATGCAAGAAGCCGACTCTGCAGTTACTCAGAACAGCCCACAGCCCCAGACCTGCAACCTTCTCAGGCATCTCCTCTGACTTGATTGATGAGCATAGGGAGAGGCTGTGGAGATCACAGAGCAATTGTAGCTGGCTCACAATGCCTCCTAGGATATAGGGTCCAGCTTCATACAAAAGCCAGGACAGGAAGGAAACATTAAGGAGGCTGGGTCATGGTAGCTCATGACTTTAATTCCATTGCTGGAGAGAGAAAGAAGCAGGCAGATCTCTGTGAGTTTGAAATAAACCTGGTCTACAGAGCTAGTTCCAGGAGAGTCAAGGCTGTTATACAGCGAAACCCTGTCTCAAAATTATATATATATACCAGCATGGCTCAGACTGTCTACCTGCAGCTTCAAACTGAGATAGACCAGCACGGCTCAGACTGTCTACCTATGTCTTCACACTGAGATAGACCAGCATGGCTCAGACTGTCTACCTATGTCTTCACACTGAGATAGACCAGCACGGCTCAGACTGTCTACCTATGTCTTCACACTGAGATAGACCAGCACAGCTCAGACTGTCTACCTGCAGCTTCACACTGAGATAGACCAGCACAGCTCAGACTGTCTACCTGCAGCTTCACACTGAGATAGACCAGCACAGCTCAGACTGTCTACCTGCAGCTTCACACTGAGATAGACCAGCACGGCTCAGACTGTCTACCTATGTCTTCACACTGAGATAGACCAGCACGGCTCAGACTGTCTACCTGCAGCTTCACACTGAGATAGACCAGCATGGCTTGGTGATTATGAATATGGACACCAACTCACCTATCACTCCAGCAAGTGTTTCAATATGGAATCACTATGTTTTTTGAACACTGTCAAAGAGAAGACTCATTCGCACTGGGCTCAGAGCAGATACAAATAGAAACGACAACCAGCAACTGCATGTGACACATATACACACTTGGATACTTTCTATACTTCTAGTGAAACTTCTGATCCTTAATCTGGCTGGCAGAAAGCATTTTTAGATTTTTATATTATCTTCTAAATATTTATTCATTATCAGAATCCACGTTCATAATTTGCCATAAATTTCAGTTATATAAAAGTGTACATGTAAAGTGTATATAGGCAACACACACATATATGTTGACAGATCTATATCTGTGGCTTCATTTAGGTATACAAAGTAAACACTAGGAGAAGATAACATAGCCCCTACACTGCCTGCTTAAGCCAGGGTTCAACCGCTCTGTGCAGTGTAAAATTAGAGTCCGGGGAACAATCTACTTCACTTGTAGAAAAGAACGAGAAATAGGGTATCATTCTAGGCTTTGAACCCTAAGACGCCCCCCCTCTGTCACAGACATTTTATAACCACGGACCCAGCTGGCTTTGAGACATCACACAGACAGGTTGTGTCTCACTTGATCATTTAAAGAATGAGTGATCTCATCTAATTATCACGCGTGGTTTACTCCGTGATGAGTTACCATTCCCCCATGTTTATTTATTACCATTGAGAATTACTATAAATTTTAAACAATTACTCACCGGTAGACCTTCATACCCATGTATTAACCTCTTGGGAAGCAAGCTACATACTCACACAATGCAATTTTGCCTCATGAAAATTAATTCCAATTCCTACATTTATTCTAACAGGAAAATCAGGTGTTTGGCGAGAGAGCCAAGCGTGCACAATGTTGGATTGACAGCAGCCTGCCCACCCTTCATTAGGACCCATCCCCCGGAGACTACACATGGCCCATTTGTTCAAGTCTCCTAACATTTTTACAGATGCAAATTTAAGTCAGTTCTAATATGATGTCACGGCAAAGGAAGGTTGGTATTTTTAAAGTGACAAGTGCCCTAAGAATCTGACACACTGTGGCAAATGTCAAAGTGACTGCCACACTAAAGGCAGGTTCCATGGCATTTGAAAACTTGCTGCTTCTATATTATCATGGAAGAGTGCTCATGGGTCATGCATGAATGCATGGCTTAATTAAAACATCTCTTGGTAATTGAGCCAATCAAAATTTACAACAGAAATTCTAAGTGTTTCTTTTCGGGTAGTATAGTATTTGTGAAAGGCCATGCATGACGGGGTGAGATTTCTGAGTGGAAAGAAACTTCGGCTAGGTAAGCTGATGAACAGAGGACTTTTGGTGTCTCGTAGGCAGGTCCTTGCTGACTCCCCTGATGGTGACTGGAGCCTCATTCTGTGTGTAGGACTGTCTGAGATCAATTCTACAAACATAATGAATGGACTGCTAGTTTAAATCTCAAATGTGAGCTCCGCAGCTAAAAGCTCTCATCTTCGACAAAGAGAGGTTAGCAGTGGCGAAACTGTGACTTTAAAGATAGACACAATCTCCTGGAGCTCTCTGCTCATATACCAGGTTCTAGCTGCAATGTCAGGATGACACACAGTACAGGCTCCGTGGCTCTTTCTTCCCAGTCCCTTCGAGCACCCCACTTCCGTCCTTAACCTAGGGACGCAGCACTTCTATCTACTCCCCTCTCTCTCTCATTCCACTGCATCTTAGCCTTCATCTCCTTTGTATGGTTTAATCCAGACACACCGTTAAGGCTTTTTGAAGCACTCGTTTGTTTGTTTTTTTTTTCCATTCCTTTGTTTTGTTCTCATGGCCCAAGTGCACAATAATCCAGCTCGTTGAACCATAGGTATTGATTCATGGTCTTTTAAAGACAGAGAAGCCAGGCAAAGTGTGAATAGTAAACTCTGGTCATTAAAAAGTTCTCTGAGGCCCCCCAACCCCCTCAACTGATCTCTACTGTGGTGCTGTGATGCAGGAACTATACTATAGTTGTTCTACAGGCAGAAGCTGATCCTTAGTTCTGTTCTCCTCTCTATGGGCTCTGTTTATCTCTGTCTCATTCCTGTGAGTCAATCAGATAACCAGTGCTCACCCCTCAACCTGCCCATGGGCAGCCACAGAACAGGGAACTGGGAGGGTCTAGAATCTATCCGTTCAGTATTTAATTTCCACTCAGAACAAAATCCAAAGGCATTTCTGAAATTACCTGGTGTGAGCGAGAAGGAAACATGGAACACCCAACAAACCCGCTTAGGAGTTTATTAGAAGGGAATGCATACAGGCCTGGGGACTCGTACAGAGAGAGAGGAAGATGGCGGGTCCAGCTTTTTAAAAGCTGCATAGCGCATGCGCACAGGGGGTTGGTGTGACTACTTCATGTGCAGATGACGCAGATGACGGGCTCATGCATGCGCACAGGGTTTAGCTGAGTCATGTGGATAAAACCACGCATGCACGCACGTGGGTCACGCAGGGGCCCTTTAACATTCAGGCAATTGCCTAAGGGCCTATCTGCATATGCATAGCTCTAGAACCCTGAAGTGCAGGCTTATTTGTGGCTGAATAATTACAATTTCTCATCCATGAAACAGACGCGATAGTGGACTTACCTTAAAGGACTATTTTGAAGATGAGATGGATTTGAAAACATGGATATTGTTAATGACTTCACAGTGCCTGGCACTTGAGAAGGTGCTCAGATACCAAAGTGATAGGAAAGCTACCAGGAGTGAAAGTAATATAGTACAGGCATCAGCAGTGCTCACCGCTGGTGGAGAATCCAAACTAGCTCAGATAAGGCTGGGATGACGGCACACAGTTATAATCCCAGAGTTCTGGGGGCAATGATGATTTCAAGACCAACATGAGCTATGTGGTAACACCTTGCCGATAGATGATAGATAGATAGATAGATAGATAGATAGATAGATAGATAGATAGATAGATAGATAGATAGATAGATAGATAGATACAGAAGGAAGTAAGAAAGGCAAGGAGAAAAAGGAAAAAGTGAACAGCTCAAACCATGAATACCCATGGGAAGGGAATTTTGAAAAGAAAAAAAGTGAAGTCACAGAAGGGCGATAATAGCCCTTCATTCTTTCCATCTCTTCCCACAAACCACAAGGGTGGCTTTTCCAAACTGTAATGGGACCAATGTGATCAAGATTAATGCTTGGAACTGTTGGCAGCCGTAATCCTAACCATTCATCCATTCATGCAACCTGTAAGGCAGCTGCCAGTAATTTTAAGACCTCTGGGACACCTGAGATGTCTCCAAGAGGGTTGACCCAGGACACACCTGGCCGGAATATTTGATCTGCCGTGATTTGTCATTTTATCAAATTTATCATCTTGTTTTCTTGATTCGATATTGACATGGGAGGACGGTTATGAAGAATACAAGGGAGTAAACCACTAACATTTAACTGAAAATCAATAAAAATGTAGAATTGCCAAGAAATACCTTTGGAATCTGATCCATGATATTACAACTTTAAATCACAAGCATGTCTTAGCACTGCTCTATTGCTGTGAAGAGACGCCATGACCATAGCAACCCTTGTAAGAGAAAGTATTTAATAAAGGCTTGCTTAGTTTCTGGAGCAGAAGCTCAGAGTTACACCCTGGTCCAGCAGCAGCAGGAAGAAGACAGATTGGCCCTGACTTGGGCTTCTAAAACCTCAAAGCCATCCCCACTGACACCCTTCCTCCAGCAAGGCCACACTCCTAACTCTTCTAATCCTTTTAAATAATGGCACTTCCTGGTGACCAAGCATTCAAATACATGAGCCTATGGTGGCCATTCTTAGTCAAACCACCAGACAAACACAAACACATTAGATTCAGTCATTGAAAGCTACAATCAAGAAGATAATCTCTCTCCAAAAAGGGAGTATGGGAAATAACCAAGTCAAATGCCCTAATAGAACTCCTGTTCTCAAGACTGAAGAATTCCGAACCCTTTCATCCTTCTCGTTCTGAATTCGTTCTAGATTTCTCGCTTTCCTCACGTTGCCAAATTCCTGGAAAGAGCAGTCTGCGCTTGCTGTCTCCATATTCCCAGTTTCCTGCATGCCCTCCGAGAGCAGGAGCCACACTTCTGTCACCAACACGACCGAAACTTCTCTTCTGTGCCACCAGCCTGATGACATCCTCAATGTGACCGTACTGTCTGGCCTCTCTGCAAAGGAAAAGTGCCCCAAACTTCTTTGGAAAATCTCCATTATGGATACCAAATATTCTTCCTGAACTCTTCTTCTGGCTTCAAACAGCTATTCTGAAATGACCCCCAAACACCCACAGATAGAGTTCTAAAGGCGTGCAGAATAGTACAAACTCAGCAACATACAGTAAAGGTACCTATCTCTCCACCTTCAACACTTGCTTGCACTCCTCCTCAGGGAATGAAGTTTAATGAACACACAATCTACCTGCTGGAGGACTGAGCTTCATCTCCAGCTTTCCCCCTTTCTGATTTCCCAAATCCTCTCATCATCAAGACCTGAATTGTCTTCTCCACAGTACGTCCTCCACCTCCTTGACTTTCTCCTAGCCCCGATTTTGCAGGTCTCAGGTGACACTTGTCAAACGATGTTGAGTTAGTCTAACACCTTCTCTCCTCACCTCTGTCACTAACATGGCCCCTTTGTAGTCATTTGGTACATCCTGTGGCTCAAAATCTGCCACCACTTTTTCTTCCCTTTACAATTCCAAACAACAAAGGATGAAGACACACAGTTTACACAGCAGAGTTACTGTAACTGTTCCTGGGCTGTGTTCACTATGATTCTCCATCGGGTTACAATGTAATGAACTCATAAGCCAGACCAAACAGCAGCCATCCCTCCAGCAAGTCTTCCCGCCTAGCCATGCCTCTCACACAACAAGCCATGTTTCAGTAGACCCTGCTTTTCCAAAGCTCTCCTGCCTTTTGCTTGGCCTTGCACCCCACTGTTTGACACCTAAGTTGGAACTGTGATTGCCATTCACGGGGATACCCTTCCTCAATGTGTATTCCTAGGATGGACATCAGTGAAGCACATGATTTGCATTGAATAATGATTGCATTAATTGTTGGATTCAAGTATATTTTATGTTGAAATATTTGGAGCAGAAAATATTAAAAGAGAAAGTATAAGTTAAAACTATTTCCGAAAAATCAAATACACTATTGGTTCTAATTGTTTTGAGCGCTCTCCTAGAAGCCTGCTCATCTATGGGTTATTTTGTTTCTTATAATCTCATGGAAGAAATTTTGTTATGGAGCCTCATGCTTGATAATTAACACTTAAAGCTTTTAATAAAATATTATGCTAATATTTCTTACCCAAGGAACCACTTCCCTAGGGGTTCATAAAAACATATGAATTTGTAAGTACTTTTATGTTTTTGAGGTCTAGACAAGTTTAATGTCTGTAGTCCTTAAACTGAATATTTAGGTCTCTAAAATGAATGTCACGCTTAGTGAGCAGTATTTCAAGTCCAAGCAAGATCACGTTAGAAAAGAGCCAGGGATGATCACAATACAGTGAAAATAACTACACCCTAGAAAAGCGCCAGGGGTGGCAATACTGTGAAAACAGCAGCCCACTACCTCCAGCCTCTGCAGGTCTGTAACTCGTAAATCTGAGGGCTCCTTTCTCTACCCCACCTTTTGGCATCACTCCTCGGCAGTGTTATCACAAGGCGTGTTGATCACCATTTACAAACAAGCAATTTTCCCAGTGTGTCTGACCTCATTTATTTTATTGAGCTATTCCTCTTTCAACTCTGCGGATAAGGCTCGCTCTTCTGGCCAGCCCTTTCTATGGCCAGCCAGGGCACCTTAGAGAGGGACACTTTTCCCAGCTCTTCCCCATTTGTCCCTCTCATTACCCACAGTGTGTGGGCAAACGTCAAAGGAAACAATGGTCTAGACTGTCTGATGGCTTTGACGGAAGTGTCAGTTATGTGGACAGATTCATCTGTGTGCCACCGTCCTCACAAATTTCCCTTGGAGGGGAGGAGGAAGTTTCAGCAAACCCTAAGCAGAGAGAGTCAAGCAAGAAAGACCTGAACTTAAGAGCTGGCTATGAACACCCCAGGGAGGGGGAGCTAAAAATGACCCTCTTTGGTTTGATTCCCATGCTCAATCACAGTAAATTACGATGAGTATTCAGTGTACACTCATGGGCAGAAAGAAGAAGAAATGACACACAGCACTGAAAACAAGACTGCAAGGATTATTTTCCCTCGAGCACCAGGAGAGAACCATAGTAAAATCTCATTGCCCAGGGAAAAGAACACGGACAGTGAGCTTAGCCTCCAAGTGACCTGTTCAAAGCGGACAAGACCACCATTTTCTATGCCATCATTTCTACTTTAACTTGTTCTTGCATTCATGATACTGAATTTTAAATGTATCCTAATTTTTTAATTCACTGAGCATATGGTTTTAAAAAAAAAATCAGCAGAAGCATATGTTAAAATAACATTTAGCCTGAAATGTTCCGCATTCATATTCAAAGAGAACTTCAATACTGATGTAATTTATATGTGATATATGTCATATATCATATATATTAATTTTGATAATTCAGAATCATGATGAGATTATATCTATATATATGAAATTAAAATAAATATATATTAAATTAAAAACAAATGTGCACCTGCTTGCTTGGGCCACAGGCCAATGGCTTTCTTGTTTGTAACATTATCAGAATCTGTGCAAACAAATTCCAAAAGTAAAGAAAGAAATGGCCACTGACTTGATTCATTGTTTTAAACGCTAATAGTATTGGTTTCTATGTGCTAAATCACTACAAAAGGAAGCCTTTAAACAAGGAATGCATGAAAGTTCATATTTTATATAATCTCAAACCTTCACACGATGCCTTCATTTCTAAAATATACTACAAAATACATTTAACTCTTACAAGCATTGGTGCATACTCTTTATAAATGCAAAGTAAAACTGCCTGTTACAGGTGGACTTCCTCAGGGGTGGCCAAGGTTTAAAGTGCAGTGGTTTCATTTCGAAGTCACTCTTATCTATGACGTCACACTCACTCCTCTTAACAAGCAACGCTAATACGTGAAATGAGATTTAAACCTTGAAGACAGGAAGTGATTAACAGACGTCTTACAGCATGGACCCTGGGAATGACCTCACATGGCAAAGGTTTTTTTTAATCTAGCAAATCATCCAGTATGTGTGTTTGTGTGTGTATGTATGTATACAAATATATACTCATGCATGTATATTTTAACACACAAAATATTATCTAGGAATTAAAGAATACTATAACCGTACACACTTGACAACTTATCTAATTATAGACTAAATCTTTAGATCCTTGTACTAGGAGACAAATGTGTGAGGTTTCCCTGCATTTCGGTACAAGTTGTTATCCTGCGTTCAACTGACATTGTCTTCCAACACTACAAAGAAAACGATGGCCCCATTTTCATGTCTTATTGCACATAAAAGCCGAGGTAAATCATCTGCAGGCTCCATGGCTGGCGATCACTGCTCAGCTCAAGTGGACAGGAAAGCAACTGCATGAAAGGCTGGAAAAGTTATAGTGCCACTTATAGGCCGTCCAGGAGAAGAAATGGTGGTCTGCCACACCTCGAGACACAGCACACAGTGTGCGCTGCAGGCCCTCAGGAAACGGCGTGGAAACAGCAGAACAGTTCCTTCCCCACGGAAGCAGCTTCCACGCTCTTTGACACCCTACCTCAGACCGCTCTTTTAACACAGCTGATGGAAGGCTGTTACTTTTCAACCATAAAATGTTACATTTTAGAAACATTAAAGCAAATTCTGATTTCTTCAAAGCATCCTACCTGCTTATGTCACAACTTTCTGGGTCTCTACGGAAGGAGATTTAAAATTGCATAATTGCACAAAAAAATAGTTCATCTCACCCACTTAAATCCCCAGCTTTAAGCTAAAACTTCATTGAAGATAAATAGTAGGAATGAAGATGAAGAAGAAAAGAATACTGTCTTGGAAATTCATATCTGGATTGAAAATAGGGAAAAGAATGCATAGGTATTTTATATAACGATGTTACAGAGAATATATGGATTAAATAACAGTTGTGAGCACAAATATTGAATCGTTTTCAAAATTCTACATACCTTGCTATGAATTTACACTCTAAAAGGAAATAATAAACTTAAAGACAGTACTTTACTTGCATGCATCTTCACGGAGAAGCACAGAAGCATACTGTATTGTTATTTTCATATCAGAGAAACAATAGAAAGGTATCCAGGTGTTATTACAATTAATAAAACTCACTGGAAAAAGGAAAGATACATCCTCATTTAGATTCTTTTTATAACCCTTAAGCTTATATTACTGTATATATTTTTCTAAAATAATGTTTTAGATTTTATTTCAGTTGGCCTAATGCTCACTAAAATGCCAATACAAATAGCTACTTAAATACATACATATAACAATAACAAATTAAACATTATGCTAATATTTATACAGAGAAATACACCTACTGTTTCATATTCTACCCAAACACCTGTGGAGTAATAAATGTTCTTTTGTTGTTAGGCTCATGAGAACCAATTGGAAATTGAGAAAGGGGTCTTTAACACTCATTCATTTTAGATTCCATATATATACTATTTTATTTTATATTCTTTAATAAGATGGACGTCCTCATGTCATGCAGAACACAAATAGAAAAGTCAAGTGAGCATAACCAGCTCCCCCAGTCCTAAAGCGTAGAATAGCTGATACCCATCATCCCAGCATCATGACATCCAGCAATATGTCTGCATAATACAGAATATGATTATATGTATCAAAAAATTCAGTACTCAAACTACTAATTTTATGATAGTTTATGTTTATTTCTTAAAGTAACTAAATTCTTGGTTAAATATTTAGATCTTTATAAAGTTATAATCAAACTCAAAATAGTAATTGGCTTTCATTCAACTGTTGTTCACAAGGTTGCACTTTGATATGACTGAGATAAAAGCTCAATTTTAACTATAATGCATTAAAAGCAGATATATATATATATATACATATATATATGTATATATATATACAGGGTCTTAAATTAAGAACAGATTTTAAATTAACATTACTATACTGATCAGTGTGCATGTGTTCCTGAATTTTAAAATAGATATGTTTTAGCATAAGTGCCAAGAAATTCTTTCCAGAAAGAAGGCTGTCCTTTTTGAGAAATCACTCTGAAACCCCCAATGTAACCTGTGCACAGAATGACATGAAGCTAATGTGTCTTCCAGTGCAGCAGAAGCCAAGAAGCCTGCATGCTCGGTAGCACATCAGGCTTTTTGCTTCACACCTTGCTTTGGAAAGAAACATCTAGCCCAGAAAAAATAAAAATAAAAACTGTATCAAAATTCCTTTTCCTGAAAATAAATTCATTGTTAGAATATGTTTATTATTTATTACAGAAGGATATACTATGTTAAAATGTTAAAACAGGGCAGAAAATTCAGTATGTAGAGTAATATGCTTATTATAATAAAACTAAAGTTTTTCCTATAAGCATTGCTAAAAAATATGTTCATTATGATTATAATTCAGCACCAACTCCAATTAGCACCTAATTAATGTTACAGTGTGTTAATGGCATGGTCTTCCTCCTCTGAAAATGAAAAAAATTCTTTTTTTATATTTTTGCTAAAAAATAAAACTGCCAACATAAGAAAACTTATAACCAGAAGTATCCTGATTTGCCATTAGTAACCGTAACAATCTTTGGATTCCCTTCTTATAATCCTGTTTTTTTCCCCCCAGAGGATCTGAGCTTGACCACTGCATTTAATTTCTTTGTCATGCCAGCAAAGCAAATGGCACTGTTTCTTGATGAGATTGATGCCACATGTGTTTTCACAGATTTTATTCAGAAATCTAACACCAAGTACGGATGTCAGCTATCCTTCCTCCGAAGACAGAATTACTACCTTCACAGATAAAGAAGTGCAGAAGCGGGAAGGCTTCCAAAAGCACTGTGAGTACTACCCTCAGTCCACTGACTTGGAGCCACAAAGCCTGCTCTGAGTCCCTGATAATGTTTCACATATCAGAAAACATTTTCATACTCCCATTGTTGGAAAACAACTCAAATCCTTTCAAAGAAAAGGAATTGCAATCCCTATCTTAAGTGCCTATTTGATAATGTTCAAATCTTTAGCACATAACTGAGCAGGAAATGAAGTTACTTAAATTGAGGAAAGCATTTATTACAGATGTTCTTCTAACAAGAATCTTTACAACAATATTTTACTATGAGATGCTCAGAATGAATGGGGTATTTTTGCATTTTGTTTTCCTTAATATGAGGAAGCACCCTCCCTAAATGATAGCAATATTGGCAAATGCATATAAAACAACACTAAAAAGGTGTGATCCGAGCACGTTAAGAATATGCCTTCCTAAGAGCTGCAACTTCTTTGACACAAAATGCACGGTCGTCACCCGAGTTCTTATGTAATAGGCCAAGCTTCAGAAGTACTAAAAATATAAATAAGCAAAAGTGTGATTTCTTAATAAGACTGAATGGTTTTGTAGCATCTTGGAAATTCTTAGACTTTTCATGCTTAAAATTAAACAGTTGGAACATTCTGCCAATTAAACGAAGCTCTACAGATGGCATTCACCCTTTTGCTTCATAACAAAAATGATGTGCAATCATTTTTATGGAATATTACCTAAAGAGAACATTACTGTAAATCAATGACAAAAATATTAGACACCCCCTTTCTCAGGGCTGGAATATGCATCTCTAGATGCTTGCACTGACGCCTAAGGTGATAAATGTTCTAGGCCAAATCTTAAATAATAGCTGTCGGGTTCCAGCTAGTAAGGGTGCACTTCTAGTGTATTCCCCAAAACTCCAGGATCCAGCTTTCTGCCAACAAAGGACAGCAAGTGATTCCCCGCAGCATAAAAGCCGGGAAGGCTACCTTGGGCTTTGTTTTTGTTATGTAAAATGCATTTAAGTGATTCACCCACTTAAGACTACCTACTCCGAGAAGCTTTAAAGTACCTTCAAGAACCAAAATAAATGCTTTCCCAGGATGCCAGATAAGCTATTCAACGCTTTTAAAAAATATGTATATATTTATATGTGTCACTGACTCTGATTGCTTCTTGCAGCCTGAGAGAGCGGAGAACGGTTGCATTGCCTTCCCTTCCGCCCTGTGACTATAGCTACCTTTCAACACTCTATTTCCAGAATAGCAACTGCTTTTTTTTTTTGAAAGTTATTTTAGAAATGTTAAAAATAAGAGAAAATTGCAGGAGACTGTGGAAATAGTTCCTCCCTCAAAGAATAGGGGTTCTATTCATTCTAAGAACAGGAACGGCGTGTTTGTCGGCTCTTAGATGTTTCAAATAAAGGGTTGGATAGGTTGGCTTTGGTGGCCCCGGTACCTGTGAGCTCTGGGGTGGACAGCACGCTCAGCTGCCGGGAGTGAACTGGCTGGAAACCAAGGAAGCTGTCAGGCGCTCCTAGTAATTTGGGCTCTAAATGAGTTTGGACAGCACAGCAATTAGCATCCTAGGGACCAAGTACAGGAGAAGCGCGAGCTACCCGGGCCAGGCAGAAATTAACTCTGTGAAATACCTAACGGAAACACAACTTTTCATCTGGCCTGGCTTGGTGGGAGCTGGGTATGCCTGCAAAGTTTTTCCCCAAGTCCGGCTACAGTCCTCAGCGTGCAGCATCCTCGGAGACCCGGCTGAGACGCCGCCGACGGCTGGCGGACGTTCCCCGGGAAGGCGGGCGCGGCGGGCCGAGGCTCGCACGCCGGTTCCGAGCTCATTCCAGCGGCCAGCAGTGCAAGGCTCGCCCGCCCACCCTGCCGGCCTCGGCGGCTCCCAGCCGCGCTCCCCGCCCCCCACGGCAGCCCGGCGCCGAGTCGGGACCCCGGCCTCCAGCCCCTGCCCGGACCCGCTGCCGACTTACGTGACGGCCGAAGGGAAGGGCTCCTGGCTCGAGGGGCCGATCAGGCAAGACTGGAAAAGTGTCAGAGTCAAGGCCAGCAGGCAGCCAGCAGCCATCTTCGCTATCGAAGATCAGTGCCCTCCTGGCCGGCCTGGAGGCGGCGGCGGGGCTGCACGCGGCGGCCGGGGGACCGAGCCGGGGCGCCGACGTCTGCGGGAGGGCGCGCGGGGAGAGGCGGGCAGGGCACGGGCGGGGCCCGGCGGGCGGACGGGCGGGCGGGCGGACTCTCTAGCGCGTGGTGGCCGCTCCGTGCCTAGGCTGCCTCGCCTGCGCCGCCATCAAGGGCGACCGTGGAAACGGAGCTCGGCCAGCCTGCTGCCGGCGCCCGCGCGCTCTGCCTCCCCGCGCTCGCCTCCCTGATTTATCCGCGGTCTCTGAGGCGAGGGCGGGGGCGGGGCGGGGGCGCGGAGGGGGCGGCGCGGGGACGCGGCGGCTGCGGGGATGGGGGTGGCCGGAGCCGGGCTCGGGCTGCTTTCCCCGGGCGGGCGGGCGGGCGGGTCGCGGGGAGGCGGCTGTGGGTGGGCAGCAGCGCGAGGGCCGGGCGTCAGAGCCGGGCGGGGACGGGCCGGGCGCAGCCCTCCATACAAGGCAGGGAGGAACTCCCAAAGTCGGCGTCGCCTGCTCCCGCCGCGGGGCGAGCGGAGGCCGAGCCGAGCCGGCCCGAAGGGGCTCCCCAGGGGACCACCCGCCGCCCGCGGGCATCCACGGGCGCGCAGGCTCCTGCCAAGCACTTGGCTCGCCTCCTCCGGGTTTTTTTTTTTTTTTTTTTTTTTTTTGGCACAATCTGGCACGGGCCCCCAAGCCCCCTTCTCCCAGGCGTAGAACCTCCTGCCTGGCTCGAAACCGTGAAGTGATTTGACAACAAATGTAGGAGGGGTTTGTGTGATGCGTTTGAAAGCGCCCCTGTCGACTCTGCCAGGTGGCACTGTTTTTCATGGTGTGCCAGAGGTTAGAGCCTTCGACAGGGTTGGGTGCTAATGGTGCCAGCGGCCCCATGCCCAGATACAACTAGACTCGCTTTACCTGGCAGGGACGGCACCTCGAGGGAGGGCCAGGAAGAGGAAGAAGAAGCTGAAGATGTAAGATCTCTTTCCTACTGTGTGGTAGGAATGAAAGGTGGAGGGAGGGATACACCTTCGAGGGCGGTGACTGTGCCAAGGGGCTTTGGGAACGTCTTAGCCAGCAACCTTCCAACCGGTTGAAAAAACTGCCCGCCCTGACTACTGCTCGGCTTTGCTGGACAAGGTTGTGGCCGGGTGAATTCACTTTGTTGGTGTGAACACAGAACGGAGTGCACAACAGAAACAGGTGGCATTCTGCAAAATACATCTGAAACATGGATGAAGGGCTGCTTTCCCCTCCATCCTGGGGAGAAGCGGTGGCCGGGCGTGCGTGGGTCTTCTAGAAACAAAATAAAACAAAAAGGTCTTCACTTATACCCCTCCCCCGCGGTTCCGACCACCTTCAAGGATAGATTTGGTGGATTGCAGCACAAATTCCTCAGCTGCTTCCCGAAGGATATGAAAACACTTTTGACATGAAGTCAGAGAATACAGTTCGTGATGAGGAAGAAAAAAAAGAAAAGAAAAGAAAGACACTCCCTCTAAGGCGAAGACTCTGATGATTCGCGAGGCTGTAAGATTGTTAATCAGCCCTCCCTCCTCCCTCAGGGCCCAGGGGTTTATGGAAGGATAGACCGCGCTACTCATTTGGAATTGATTTTCTAAAGGCAACCTCCCCAAACAAAGAAATGATGGTGGTAAGAGTGATTGCTGGCCAGAGCACAAATGTGTCCGTGATGTTCCCGTGTTTGGCCCAGTGGTTTAGGTTTCCCTTTCCCCCCTCCTCTTCCTTTTTCAGCCTTATTTGTTTTCTTCAGGTCCTCTGCCTCTCTGTCTGGCCCTTTGTTTCCTCTTTCCTACTCTGAGTGGCCTCACAAAGGCGCCCCAGAGCGACTTAACTTAGTTTGTTTTGTGCTAGGCAATGACAGGGCTTGGCACCAGGCTTGCAGGAAAAAGGGGTGAAGTGGGATGTAATGGGATTGAGAGCTACAGCTCGGACGGGTCTTTTACAATTGCAGCTTTCCAAAATGAGACACCCAGATAGTCAACTCCATCATTCTTTTCAATTTTTAATGACTCATAGACTGATCTTCTTCTCCGGCACGAGGATTAGAACAAGAGAATTAGATGCTCATTATGTCTACATAACGTGTTAGTATCATAATGGGCTCGCTATATTAAAATATCGTTATGATATATTCTATCAGTTATTTCATTAATACTCCAGACTTCCTACCTTGGTACATGATTTCCAAATATATATATATATATATATATATATATATATATATATATATATCCAGGACATAAGGCTTATAGAGTGAAAGAATGTAATAAAGTTCTTGAGAAGGTAAGTCAAATTTTATTAGTAACCTTGTTGGTCTTTGGCTCTCTCTGATAGAGCACCATGCTCCTCATTATCTAAAGCTATGGGAGAACGATGTTGCTTCTGCAACTCTTATTTTGAAGGATAGGTGGTTTTCAACTAGAAACTACAAACCTTTTGATTCTCCGCAGTGGAGTTTAGCTGTTGTTTTCATCAACACAAAACTTTTAAGAGAAAATATTCAAAATGACTTTATATATATATATATATATATATATATATATACAAATATATATAATATCTTAAACAAAGCCACCTGCACAATATGCGTTATGCTTCTACCGGATTAACCATACCCTTTCATAGTGTTTTCTCATCTCAACTGCATTGTTTTGGGGAAGTTCCATAAAGCCCATATTATAATCCATTAATTTTAATAAAACTTCTTTAAATCATCAGACTCTGTCATCCAGTATAAACTGTTTACAAATCAAAAAGACTGATGATAAAAATGGCTGCATTGTGGCCTAAAATCTAAGCAAGAAGCCAAAACCCAGTGTCTACTATTCATGTAAGTAAAGCCATTTTAAATGGAAAGTAAATTAGGGAAACATGGAGAATATTTTGTGTCTCATCAGTTCTGCAAGAGAATTTGAAGGGGATTTGATGCATGGAAAATATTAATGTTTACTTACAACAAATACACGGTGCATAGTTTCTTGATAACTCTAAGTAGTTATTCCATGTCAATGAAAGACAAAAGAGTCGAAAGGTTTGACTGCTTAACCTCCTTGGAGAATCATTGCAGGAGAACAGTGGGAAAGAAAGCAAGTACCTGGAGGAGGGAGGGCTGGGCAGTGAGCTTCAAGCTGGAGGAGGGAGGGCTGGGCAGTGAGCTTCAAGCTGGAGGAGGGAGGGCTGGGCAGTGAGCTTCAAGCTGGAGGAGGGAGGGCTGGGCAGTGAGCTTCAAGCTGGAGACAGACCTCTTTTTCTGTGTTTTAAAAATAAAATGGCACCAAAGAGCCTTTATTTTAAAAACTGGAAAAAGAAACTATTCTAAATTAAGAAATGTGGTCAAATGTTTCCTATAAACAAACCACATAGAATAAACTTTCTTTGGCCCAAGTAAGATAAATGGTAGCTAGATGATAGATAGATAGATAGATAGATAGATAGATAGATAGATAGATAGATAGATAGATAGATAAACAGGGCATTCTACTTTTAATAAAAGGAGTACTTTCTTAAGAAGACAACAAGTAGTGTTAAACACACTTACTTCTATGTCTTATTAGTTTACCCACTTTCATTGGTAAATTTATGCTGACTTCTAGAATACATCACCATATTTGTAAGAAAGCAATAGCATTTTCTTTCTTTCTTTCTTCCTTTTTCTTTCTCTCTCTCTCTCTCTCTCTCTCTCTCTCTCTCTCTCTCTCTCTTTCTTTCTTCCTTTCTTGACTGATTAATTGATTTCTCCCCAGGGTCTCTCTATATAGTTCTGCTGTTCTGTAACTCACTACATATAAAGAGCAGGATAGTCCAGGCTGACCTTGAACCCAGAGATCCACTTGCCTGCCTCTTGAGTCCTGGGATTAAAGTCATGCATCACTGCACCCCAGTATAGCAATAGCACTGATGCTATTCGGCTTCAGAACCCTGCCAGTCATAGAATTTCACATTCACGGTTTTATTCCTGTTCTCCCTATTTTTTGACCTTCATTTCTGTTCATCATAATCACATTTCAGGACCTGAGGAAAATAATGGCCCACAGCAGTGACGCTCTACTTAAAAAGTAAAAGAAACCCTACGTTTCTCTAAAATCTACAATTATAGAGTCAGGAGTTTATCCACAGAGCAGGAACTCTATTTTGTTTGGTTCTATTGGACTGTACATTAGAGCGCAGTACATAGAACGTATGTCCTAGGCCTGCCTAGGCCAAGGGAACTGGGAGGTTCAATTATTTATCCAGACATTCACCAGCAACAGCAATGCATGGGAAGCAGTGAAGAGGATATGGGTGTGGATGTTGAAATGGCCAACAATACTGACTGCAAGCAAGGTTTCCAGTTTCCTAGATCATACTGATGCAGCTTTTGGGCGAAGACGAAGACAGCAGGTACCATCTATATGGGTCTTCATCTTCCAAGGCTTTGTTTCCATAGATACCATCTATGGGTCTTCATCTTCTAAGGCTTTGTTTCCATAAATAGATACCATCTATGGGTCTTCATCTTCTAAGGCTTTGTTTCCATAGATACCATCTATGGGTCTTCATCTTCTAAGGCTTTGTTCCCATAGATACCATCTATGGGTCTTCATCTTCTAAGGCTTTGTTTTCATAGTCTGTCAACAGAGACTTACCTCTACAGTCCATCATGTCTCTGCACAACAAAGGCTGTGTAAGAGGACAAAATCAACTGTTCCTTATCATAGTTGATCTGCTGGATCGGGATCCGCAGAGGCATGGTCAATTAAGGTGGTCAGGAGTTTGCACTGCAGTAATGAGCATCGGAGAGACAGCGTGTGAGCCCATTTTACTGTTCTTCCCATGTGTGCTCATTTTAGAGATTTAAATGCCTAAGATTGTTGAAGCATACACACAACTCTCTGAATATATTTAAAGAGCTCTACTTTTAAAGTTGTGTATTCCATTGATAGATGACAAAGAAAAGTTGTGTGACTATGGTTTATCACAGGAGGAGAAGTAAGCTTTTGTAGTTATACATGGATACGTATGAAAGCCAATGGGCCAATTATTGTCCAACCACAGTATCTTACTGAAGATACACAGTGATCAAGAGTAACCCCCAAGATTACGGATAATTTGGCAATAAAATACCGTGATGTCTGAGCAAGTAAAGGATATTGTTTTATGCTCTCTGATGTTTTCTTTTTCCCTGACCAAATTACTGTTACTTTAAATATCACATATGTTAAAACTAGACAGGGATTTGAAAAATTCTGTTGTAAGTAGCTTTGTGGTACACAATTGGAATTTACAGACTTTGATTTTCTCCGCACACAAGTGTTGAGTTTTCCACTTGGGTGGGCTATTCTTGAAGGATGTAACTCTTAGAGTGTCTGTAGCTAAGTAAAAGAGTTGATTCCATGAATGTGTCCACCAGGGTGAAGCTGGTCCACAGAAGAACAGTGAGGGTTTCGAGGGAGTCTATTCACCACTTGGAAGTTGCGTGAGCCTTCCTGCTATAGAGATTAGCATATCTTCTGGCAAGACATTATTTGTTTTACAGACAATAGTTTATGATGTTAGGATACTTGCAAATTAATTTTTAGTTAAAAACATGCAGATACCTAACGGAGAATTTAATAAATAACTCTGAAAGAAGATTTTTGTGTTTATTATCATACTCTAATAGCATTTCCTAATTTAGCTGTAACTGGTAACAATTGTAACTGTATCAATCCACATAGGATTAGCAGTCCCTGATTTCAAAAAGAGCAAAGATATTTTGGTTGGAAGAGCTGTGTATATATTTAATCACCGGTTTGTCTTTCTCTGTTGGTATCTGAAAACTGCTTTTCTTTCAGGCCTGATTCTTCTGAAAAGAACATCGGTGTACTTTGGTGTTTCTTGTAGTCTTTGTTGAATATATTTTTCTTTTAAGCTTCCCATTTGATTTTTAGTCATCAAAATATATCAAATATTTCACTTTTAACAATAGCAGCGAAGTGCTTGTTGAAGGGTCACCAGAAACCTAGCTACAACACTGTTCCTCTCGGTTCAGCTATAACAATACACACGGCTCATCATTGTTCAGGAAGAGAGACCACTGCTGTCAATTCGCCTTTTCATCCCCCAAGTTAACCAGGCAGTCCACCCCGCCCCTTCTCCACCCCCTCTTTTGATAGGTTTTATTCCCAACAGTCAATCTTGAATTTAACACATTAGCAAAACACACACACACACACACACACACACACACACACACACATTAGGATGGAAGGCAAGGATACATTTTCTAGAGAAGAGAACACTGAAAACACTAAGGAGGAACAACATAAAAGGAAGAATGTTTGTTCACACAATGAAGAAAACATAATGCCAAGCAGACGGGGTCAAAGAGACAGCCACAAATGTGGAGGCCACAACTGTCTAGATACACTCGGAGCATGTGGTGGGAGTGTTGTTTGCCACTATGATTTGGTGTTTTAGAATGCTATTCAAACAGATTCTTAAATGGTATGGAACCAGGGACACTGTTTTCTTCTCTTGTCAAACGCCTTTGAGATCCTTTCACACTATTTATTGTCTCAATAGCTTGGCGCTTTTGTAGCTAAGTGATAATTCATGATACAAATGTGCAAGCCGATTATTTCCCAGCTAAGGAACAGGTGGGGCATATCTAGTTTTTAAGTTTGTAATGTAAAGTCACTATGAAAATTGGTGTACTGCTTTTTAAATGAACCAGAAATGGATGAAGAAAAGCAGAACAACTTAATTTTTCTAAGCAAATATTTAATCAAATAATTTTTTTATTTCTGAACAAATACATAATTAATGTAATTATAATTAATAAGATTGACTGTTGGGAATAAACACAATAAGAGAAAATATAAATAAAGACTTTCTAAGGTTTTTAAAAATATGTGATGTTAACATTTAAGTTGTTTTTAAACCAAAAATAAATCACATTCAAATCTTCAAATGCAAGTACTCTAATATAGGTATAAATTCTCTATGCACTTGATTACCCACAAATCTGTTCTTTCAACACATGACATAGGTAAAACATAAGCTATTTTAAATAGGATGTTGTGCACAAGGATTTTTATACTGTATCACTCATGAACCTTCATTAACCTACCTTCTTCTGATCTGCAGTCTCCTGGAACACTCAGAATGATGGGAAGGTGTACATGGGGTTAGCAGGAGAGGCCAGCAGGAGCTGAGCAGCTTCCACAGGGAAGCCACCTGGAAGAGTGTGCACAACTCGACACTCAGGAGTCTCACTAGCATGTCCTCTGTCCCATGCACCCTCCCATGGCTTATGCTAATTTGTTTGTCAAGAGAGAACTTGAGTTCATTCAAACTTCTCTTTTCTCTAATATTCCAATAGTTGATCCATGCAATCATTAGAAGCACCTCCCTAGCTGCAGAAAAGCAGGCTCACCAACAAGTACATTAGAAATGGCGCACATCTGTCCAATTACATACAATATGGTAGCCATGTAGTGGTTTTAAGGCACACCTTAAATCCCAGCACTTGGGAGGCAGAAGCAGGCAGATCTCTGAGTTGGAGGCCAGTCCTGCCTACAGATTGAAATTTCAGGATAACTAGTGCTACAAAGAGTAATCCTGCCCAAAGAGACTTTTTTTTTAAGACAAGATTTGTCTCTGAAGTCCAGGGTGACTTGACATGAAATTCACTACAGAGTCCACGCTGGCCTTGATATTCAGATGTGATCTCCTGCCTCTACTTCCCAAGTACTGAGATCAGAAAGAGTGCATTGCTGTCTACACTCATTAGTTCTGGCATTTATCAAAGAACAGAGCTGGGGTTGGGACATAAGTACTGGACAGGGTTTCTCTGTGTTGACAGTAAGGTTGCCCTGGAACTCACTCTGTAGACCAGGCTGGCATCACTCAGAGTTCTGGCTCTGCCTCTGCCTCCAAATGCTGGGACTAAAGGGGTACACTACCACTGCCTGTATGAATATGTATGTGAATAATATTAAGGTGCATATAGGTTCTAGGAAGGAACCATGATTTCTTTCAATCGTTTCAAATGTATACATTTGTATACATCTTGAAATACAAATATAATAAAAAATATCAACAATGGTGGAAATGATTAATGTATAAAATGTTATATCATAAAGAAAATGTTATCTAGGAATTAATAAAGTATTTTCTGGTTAAATTTATGTAGGAAATTTGAGGTGAAAAAAATATTGGGAAGATGGTAGTTTTCCTCATTATTTGGTTTTATTAATGTATGTTATATGAAAATATGATCTACCCATTTAAAATGTCTTCCAAATAGTTTTAGAAAATACAAAAATTATTTTAAATATTCTTGTATAACAACATCACCAGCTACAGTGGTAGGTACATCAGGAAAATTAGAAGTTCAAAGCCGGTGTGAGTGACACAGTGTAAGCCTAGATCTTTCAAAGGCAACCGTAACATATTTAAGCTAGAATAGTATTTGATATTTGATGAGTATTTAATGACTTTGACATTTAAGTCATGCTAATTCCTAATGACAGGATATTTCCATATATAGAACCTTGCTCCTTCTCTACCACATGGTCCACTTTAAGCAATTAATCATTATTAAAAAAAAAAAACTTCTACTTAAAGTTTGCAAAAGAAGTAACCATCATTTGGGTTCTCTATTATAGACTTCTGTGAGAACAATAAGATTATAGCTCAGGTTGGGATTTATCTGTTTCCCCTATGTGTGTGTGTGTAAGGGGTTTCTTCTCTACTGTCTTCTTACTCGTGCGCCGAGGGTGGGATTTATGATTCAGGAGTAGGTGCGGCTGCGAGTGGCATCTGTGTTCATTTGATACATCAGCTCTGCTCTTCCAGTTCGTCATTGACTAGGGATATTCATTACTCCATGGACTAGTCTTCCATAAAGAGCTATACCTCAGTAGGACGCTCTCATGGTGCTCTCTTCCGCTTTCAGTGAAGATGAGAGAGTGAGAAGCACTTTATAGAAATGAACCAATCTCTCCTTATCTAAGGGAAATTTTGAAACATGAAAATGAGTACTGGAAAAAATCAGACAAGTAAAATCTGTAATCATTTTATGTCTGTTTTTTAGCAGACCCCCAAATGAACAAATATGTAAAGGACATGTTACTCCACTTCTCAATGAAGTATTAATACAACTAGCTGACTTTACTGTTTTCTCTTAAGAGAGTTTAAATTTAAAAAAATTATCTGGCAAGATTGTGCCAAACTCAGTCCCAGTTTCTGAGAGACTAAGAAAAAAAACGGCAACTTTGAAACTTTTTGGTCTACGTAGAGAAACTTATCAAGCAAACAACAAAAAGAGTCCATGAAATGTTCATAGAAACAATATTCATAACAACCGGAAAAAGGCTAATTAACTATCTAACAAGTGAAGAATGCATAAACACAATGTGGTAAATCTGTTCAATAGAATATTATTTGGCAGCAAAAAATGAGTCAAGCATGTGTAGGCGAGGGCAAGGGAAAGATGCCCTGTCCTACTGGCTCCGACCACGTGGTGGGTGAGGGAGTAGAGCGCTCTGGTAAGTAGGTCCTGCCCCTCACCTGGGAGCATAGCAGAGCTGACCCTACTGACAGTCCCGCCCCGCCCCCCTCCCGCTCCCACCCCCAACCGCCTATGGCAGGTGGGAGAGCTGTCCCTGAGATCATAGGCAAGCCTGAGATAGCTGTCCCTGCCCCTCACCAGCTGCAGCACTCTAGAGAGTGACCCTGCACCTCACCTGGGCAACACAGTAGAGGTAGCCCTGATGGAAAGAGTCAACCCTAAGGGCATGAAAGCAGAATTGGCCCTGCCCATTGCTTGTTAAGGACAAGGGACTACTGATGCACTAACCAACCCTTCAACTACCCAGGTTCAGAACAAGAGTTATGAGTTGCTCCCCCTCCCCACCCACACACACACAAATTGTCCCTGTCCATCGCCCGTCACTGTAACGGATGAACTAGCCAGGACAATGCTGAGGGTAAGGACAGCGGATTGCTGGTGCATTGACCCACCCTTCAACTACCAGGTTCAGAACCAGAGATATGAGTTGCTCCCCCCAACATCCACCCATGTGGATGGAACACGTGAAGAGTCTGGTCCTGCAGCCCCTTCGTGCAGGATCTCCACAATGACTCGGCAAAAGCAGGATGCCCAAGAGGAGTCCCCGTGAGGGCCCAGCATCGGCAGTGTAGCAGAAAACAGACCTTTGCAATGAAGACTCGCAAGTAAAAATACATGGACAAAAGGGTTTACTGTGTGACTCACTATGTAACATACACCTTCCATGACAAGACTGATCTTACCTTTCTTTTTCTTTTTTTTCACTTAAACTTCATTTTGTTTTATTTTGTAAGGAAGATTGCAAGTGCAATGAACGGCGTGGAGATGCATGATGCGAAAGAACAAGTAAAAGCTTAACAAAATGAATGGATCAGGCTGGAGAGACGGCTCCGTGGTTAAGAGCACTGACTGATCTTCCAGAGGTCATGAGTTCAATTCCCAGCAACCACATGATGGCTCACAAAAAAATGAATGGATGAAATAATGCACATTATAATTGGTGAACCTCAGAAAACATGCCAAGTGCAAGAAGCTACTCATCAGAATGCTATATAATTCTGTTTACCTACAGTGCCCATGCAGGCAAACCCATGGGGATGAAAGCAAACTTAGTGCTTGCCTAATCTATTGTTATGGGGGTTAGTGTCAAGTGTTAGAGCGATGAGCTGTCAGGACTAACTGGTGAGGGCAGGGATGCGCTCTAAAAGAGATTACTGTTATAGTTGCACACAACTGCAAATCTACTAAGGACCATTTTACTCCTCACTTCAAATACCTGTTGCAAATATTAAACCAAGATTCATACAGAACTTTACCTTTAGTCAAATGTGTGGACTATACTAAAAATTTAGTAGGTTTATTATGAAAGAACAAACATAGATAGGTAAATATCTATAAATATTTTATGAGCAGTACATGAAAGACAGGGTAAGGAGAGCTTGGTCTTGGGTCAGTTTACCATTTACCAAGAGTTGCACTTCTCCTCCCAAGTGCCAAGATGGATTCCCAAGAGGGGCAATCTGGATCTGAGGGCTTGCCTTCTTCTACGAAGTTTCACAGGATTTAGTCCCCACCAAGAAGTGAGATCCAGGACTGGCTGTAGTTGGTAGAGGCGACTGTTGTCTCTGAGCTGCAGCGCCATCCATGTGAGTTAGGACTCTCAACTTTGACCTGTACCATATGCACCCAGAAGGCCTGCCAAGGCGCAGCCCCTGGCCTCCAAGCCTTGAGTCTCTGATTCAGTAGGTTCGGGAAAAACAAGAATTTGCATGCCCAATATACTTATAGATGAGAATGATTTTAATGACAACTTGTGTCTGTATGATATTCATATTGCAGGAGACTGGAAAGGGGAAAATATAAAATGGAAATACATATTGAATATTCATTTACCAGACAGAAAGTAATTTAAAACAAAGAAGAATATTGTGGTACGTGGAGAAAATGGGGGTTACCATGAACGGGTCTTGTTCTCTGGTGCAATTTTAGCCTGGTATATTTACTGTTCCCTGTCAAGTGTCAAGGTCAAAATTGCTCCAGAAACATGAATCCAAGTTGGAAGTCTTTTCCTCCGTGTTGGGGATGTGGAGGAAGACAGAGTGCTTCCTAAAGACGTCAGCTCCCTGTCCCTCCAGGCCGCCCTCCTCCTTTTGCCTTCAAATTCTACTATCAATGTTGTTCCACTAAGATAAAGTCCATTCTAAGCAAAGCACTCTACACCGAGGCAGCTCTCCCCCAGCAAATATCAGTTTTCTGCTTCCAAACAGTGAGTTATCAGGTGAGCTTGCAGACACTACAGAAGGAGAGAGCTCCAGGCCCTCTGAAAAGCTGTTGTGGCGTTGGTGGGAAAATCAAGATGAATTTGACTCACTGTGAATGGTTCTGTATGAAATAGAATAATTCAGACTTGTTCCTGAATCCACCAGGAACCAAGAGGAACAGACCCTAGTAAGAAATGTTCGTGAGCCTACCTCTAGCAAGCCTAAGACGACTCCCAAGTCACTGTGACATGAAACACAAATTTTATTCATTCTCCTGGTCCCTAGTAGGACCTCGGTTCACACTGGCAATAAAACCTTCTCCAAAGGTGAGAACAAAAAAAAATAAACAAAAATTCTTTCTTCTGGTTGAAAGTAGGAATCAGTCTTAGTGCCTCAGCGGAAGGTCATGTAAGCACACCGGAGAAAATGTAGCCATGGAAGGAAAGAAATTCAGTAAAGAATTGTAATTCAGCCTTCCCCTTAGGCACATTTCTCAGGAAATCTCATCATCTCTAGGTAGAGACATCTACGTTGTGTCTATTGTGCCAGCCAATGGGAACATCCATGACGGGGCACCAGGGGGACACCGAGACTCACACTGGGCCAAATGCAACGATGGGGTCCTGGTACAATAACCTGCAAACACAGTGGCTTTTGCAAATCATTCCGAAGTCAGATACACACACGCGCACATGCACACACACAAACACACTCACATACAGGCTCTCACACACATACATACATACATATAAACAAACACATGCACACACACACACGGTCTCACACACATACATACATATAAGCAAACACACACTCATGCACACACACACACACGAGGAGGGCAGACAGCAGTACACTCTCACAAGAAACAAGAGGTAATTCAGACTGTATTGAGCTGGAAACCAATCACTGGGTTTGAAACATATGAGATATTATTAAACTATCTTATTACTAAGGAAATGGAGTCCTTGAAACTATATATCTGTTCTAGCATCATTTAGGAAACTAAAAACATTAGTCTGGTCATGAGATCTCAACCATACACAGATTTTGCTTCTATTCATTCCAGTTTTACATAAAATAATACTTGCAATGAGTGGTTTACATAAGCACTTTCTTTTCAGAATGAAGTTCATCCTTCTCGCTCACTTGACCTGATTATATACATATGAACCACAATAGAACCAACTTTCTAGAATATCATTACTGATGGGAGAGCAGGCTAAATTGTATAAAACAGCACGATTTTTGTAGACTTTACTTTTAAAAAAATATTCAACAACCAACAAAAGAGTCGTTTATGTCCCTAAATACCTACAGATTTTGATCTCAGAAGTACTTCTTCGTGCCCATACTATGGTTTTCCTGCCTTGGGTATTTTAGTGTGGGAAGCATAAAATACTCCAAAAGGTTTTTAAATACATTCTAAGATTGGGCTGGGGAGATGTTTGATAAGTAAGGTGCTTGCCCTGTAAATATGAGAACCCGAGTTTTATCCCTGGAAACCAAGAAAAAAGTCAGGCATCGCGATGCAAGATCTTCATGGATCTCTGGGGAGGCAGAGACAGAAGGATCCTGCCAGCCTAGCAACTGAGGCTGTGTCTCAAAAACAAGGTAGACGAGACCTGACAAATTAGACCTCAAGCTTACAAACACAATACACACACACAGACACACACTCACACACATACACACACCTGTACATATGTGTACATCGCACACATAAAAGCACACAGACATACAAAATTTTTATAAGACTTTAAATTTCTTTTGAAGATATAGATAAATTTATATTAGGTTTACACTGATTTTGATTTTCGTGACAGGAAGAAAACCCTTCCATATTTAGCTCACCAAACAAGAAAACAGATTTAGCTTACTGATTAGTTGCCTACCGACACATCCAAGGAACCCACTTGTTCCTCCTTATGGCTGCTATATTTCTTTGGGTTCCAGAGTCTGTTGCTTTCAAAGGCAAAGAGAGAAGAAGACAGGGAAGCAAAAAAAGTGTCATCGTCCCCAAATTCTTGTTTTTGAGGCATGACTAATATGTTGCCCATGATGGCCTCCAATTACCCCAAGGAGACCAGCTTGCCCTCCAATCCCTAATATTCTCTTTATTACTAGTATTACAACTGTGAGCTACCACTTCTGCCTGCACTTCTTAAAGGCCTGAAACATATCCTATCTACCCTCATTCACCCTCAATTATGTATTCAATTGGAATACGTAATTGTTCTCACTTGACCAGTGAGGTCCTTGGCTTGCCAGTAACTTTCCACAACCGCCATAAAAGCTAAGGCAAACAATTTAGAGGCAAGTCAAGTGTCTTTGCTACAGACCGCCTACTCTTCCCCCAGTTAGGTGCCCAAGCTTCATTTTGTCACACTGAGAATGTTGTCCTTCCCAGCTAAGCTCTCACCCCTTCCCTTAGCCAATTTCCTGTCCGGTATCTCTGCATCCTGAGTATTTTCCCTATGTCCTGGGTCTCCCCTTCCCAACCATAAACAAACTATAAGAAATGAGCCATGCAAAGGGTTAATAATGTAGTTAAACTGTAATCTCAGAAAATAAAATAAGTACATTTTAATAAAGATTGAACAATGGGAGGATTCCAGCAAAAGTCTTCTCTTGCAAAAAGAACAGCCTTGTGAGCACAGACATTATTCGTCCTCAAGAAAAACAGCCTTCCTGAGCAGACAGAATGAAGAATACCGACTGCATCCGTTCTGAAAGTCTCTGGTTTCTCTCTGAAGCCAGCTTCCTTGGCTGGTATGTTTTGTCGGCTTTCGCTTCCAACTTATGAGTGCCTCTGTGTGTCATCCTTAAAGATTGCTTCTACAGTGAGCAGTGGGAAACGGAACAGCACCATGCCTAAAGTTTGCATCCTGATCAGACTGCCTCTCCGCATGTCCTAAGCCGTTTCACGGTGGAACTGAGGTTGAGGATGGAATGGAGGTTGATATCTGGCCTTCCCTTGATCGGGTCCCAGGTAATCAGAAGCAGCCTTGGGTGTGACCAAAGAAGCAGAAAGTCATTTTGGGGACGACACAGTGGGAAAAATACTGGGCTGCCCTTCACGACTTCTAAGATAAAAAGACTCAGACTGGCTTTAGCCCTTTCCTTCTCAATGCCCTCTACCTTGGGCCATTTCTTGGAAATGAAACTCTTAAAGCAGTATTTGCCATGAAGTGAACATTTCATAGTGTTCTCTTGCAAGCCCTCCTCTGCTAAAACAGCATTAATTCAAAAAATGACCAATACACACTGTCTTCATTAATTTTTTTTTTTTTTTGATTTTCGAGACAGGGTTTCTCCATAGCTTTTGGTTCCTGTCCTGGAACTAGCTCTTCTAGACCAGGCTGAGTTTTTTTTAAAACTGTCACTGATTTTGTATGTGTATACACCATGGTGGATTTAATTATGACATTTTCATATGTGTGCACGTGTGTGCGCACACCAATATGTGCTGTGGTTTTCTCATAACCCTAACCCTCATTACCCTCATCTCTTCTGTTCACCTCCTGTTAATTCTTTTTCCACCTACTTCTTCTGGAGCCTTTTCTTCCACCATTCCTTCCTCCCTCCTTTCCCTCCCTCCCTCCTCCCCTCTCTCTCTTTCTTTCTGACCAGGTAGATTTCATTATATGGTTCAGTGTCCAGGGCAACAGGCGCCTCATCAGGGCGACATCACTGAGGAGGACAACATCTTCCCCTTTCCCAGAGCCTTTCAATAATCATGGAGAAGTGGGGCCCTGAGAGCCCTTCCTCTCCAGGGACTGTTATCTGCTTTATAGCTCTGGGGCAGGACCATTGCAGGATGGTAACAGATCCCATCTTGCATAGTTACAATGCTAATACTCTGAAGTTCTGTGGGAACAAACGTGCAGCAGGGATGCTCTGTTCTGAAGGCAATGCTCCTCCCCACTGCACGCCTTCATGACACGGGCATCTTTTCCTTCATCTTTCATTAGGTACCTATAGGTTTGGCCATCATATAATTTGATTATGAAGTTCATTTGGCCACAGTTTGACTAATTGCCATATTACCTAATACAAGTTCCTATCTTTTTAGTTTAATATATCCTCTTTTTGTTTTTGCTGTAGTGGCCGTTGAACTAACACCACATACTTTAGATTTTTGTCCTTGTAGCAAAGAATCAAGTTCTGTGTTAGTTGGCAATGTTAATTATTGTAATAATTACTCCTGCATGTCTCCAGTGGCTCATCAAAGTGAGAATTTATTCCTCACTTTCTCAACGGTAACTATCTCGGGACTCATCCAGATGTTCTCAGGAAAACAAATTCCTACCATCTCGTGTCTTCCAGCTCCCTAAACTCCAAAATAATCTTCAGAGGGGGATGGAGAGAAGGCATGCCATCTTGCAAAATAATTTCATGCAAAAGCAGCTAACAAAGTTACTAGTTGCATTTCACCGGGAGAGCAAGTCTTGTGGTCCTGTCTAGGTGCATGGACTTCTCGCAGTCGGAGACAGTCTGTGGAAGAAGGGTGACATATGTTGCAGGACATGAAGCTGTCTTTGCTGCTAATATGTATTTATCACACAGGCCACAGAGGACTTTTAAATCTTTCTTCTAAAACCTTCATTCTTCAGATCTACGCTGTAAGCCAGGATAAGAAGTCTCTGCCGTAAAGAGAGTACACCCTGGGAAGTGAATTAGTGAGCACAAAAATTTGGGACAAGAGGCTATAAAGATGTCATACACACATGCGCACACACACAAACACAACTTAGGTCAGTTACAAAAAGGGATAGGTGACTAAGATTAAATGTCAGGAACACATATATTTCATCGGCCAAAATCTATAATAGGGAAAAAAAACACATACTGTGTAATACAAGGGGAAAGAAAGGAAGGCAGAAGAGGGAGGGGTGGGAGAGGTAAGGGAGGGAAGAAGGGAGGAAGGGAGGAAGATCTTGTTAATAAAAGAGGTTATAGAATTATATGTGGTGTGCTGAGTCTGAAATGCACAATTTTTAATAGGTCCATTGTGTTGAATCAATAAGTATTGAAAAGTTGGACCTTCCATAGAATGACTTACTTATATTTTTATATTTTGTTATTTTTTCTTTGCTTCTTTCTTTCTTTCCTTCTTTCTTTCTTACTCTCCTCTCTCTCTTTCTTTCTATTCATGCAATGGACAGTGTGTTGGTTAGTTTTGTATTGACCTGACCCAAGCTGGAGTCATCTGAAAGGAAGGAACTTCAATTAAGCAAATGCCACCATAAGATCAGGCTGTACATAAGCCTGTAAATTAATTAATTAATTAATTGGGGTATCCATACCAAGGTGCATTGTACCAACTCTGAGCTGGGGGTCCTAGGAGCTATAAGAAAGCCGGCTGAGCAAGCCTTGGTGAGCAAGCCTGTAAGCAGCACTCCTCCATGGCCTCTGCGGAAGGTTCCTTCCTCCAGGTTCCTGTCCTACTTGAGTTCTTGCCCTGACTCCTTCAGTGATGAACTGTGATGTAGACGCATAAACTGAATCAACCCTTTCCTTCCCAACTTCCTTTTTGGTCATGGTGTTTCATCACGGCAATAGAAATCCTAATAAGACAGGCATCCGGCCGGGCGGTGGTGGCGCACGCCTGTAATCCCAGCACTCAGGAGGCAGAGGCAGGCGGATCTCTGTGGGTTCGAGGCCAGCCTGGTCTACAAAGGGAGTTCCAGGACAGGCTCCAAAGCTACAGAGAAACCCTGTCTCGAAAAAAAAAAAAAAGACAGGCATCCATGTTCATATAGCCCTTACTCTATAAATGAAGATAACCCCATCTCCCTGTATCTACTTCCCATACACTGCGCATACAGCATTATCAAGTTATATACCTAGAAGTACAAAGCAAAGGAGAGCTCAAGAAGTGGATAAAATATTACCAAAAGTTACTATATATTATAAAGAGATCAGTCTCATTATATCTCCCTAGAGCTTGGAAACTTACACTCTCTGTGTGCTTTTATTTTGGACTCAATGTCTACCATTTATTCATATTGTATAAATATGCCAAGGTACAAAATGAAGTTAGAAACACTTCGATGCATGTTTTAAAATAAATCAACTTATAGCGGCCCATATTGTAGCTCTGCTTCTTCCTCCAGATCAACTGCTGTTGGTCTGTGAGGCGGGAGGGAGCAGAAGCTCAGGAGCGGGGTCTGAGGGCTTGCTAGTCTCTCTTGGAGACAGCGTCAGTGAAGCAGCTCGGCTCTGTACCAGAGGATGGGGAATATAGCAACTTGGAGATCACCTTAACTGACATTAAGTAGCACGCTCCTATCATAAAGTTTCTAACACAAGTACCAGTTCTCATCTTTGGAAGCCTGGTCCCGTGGTAAAGCTCCTAGCACAATGTCTAGTTACCATACAGGCAACAGGGGCAGGGCTCCAGCAGGGTCCCCTGGGAGATAAATAGGGCATGGAGGCTTAGGGACAACTTAGAGATAAGGTCAGACTACCGGGCCTAGAGACTTTCTCTGAATAAGGGCAGGTAGAAAGAAGGCAGTCTCTGGGAAGGAGTTCTCCATGATGCCTTGGGGAAAGCTGCCAGGCTATGGTAGACTGCAACTTCCCACCAGCAAGGCCTCTCAACAGCACATGGAGATAGAAACAATACAATTCAATCATCATCATCAATAATAAGAGCAAAACAACATAGATAAGAGAAATATAATATATACATATATAATATAATAATAAGGGCAATATAGAGAAAAAAGATGAAAAGGTGGAAATATATTTTTTAATAAATGAGCTTACAAATAGATACTGTTTCTTTTTTCTTTTTTTATTTATTATGTATACAGTATTCTGTCTGCATGCCAGAAGAGGGAACCAGATTGATCCTGGAACCCTGTCTAAGGCAGCAAGGAAATGAAGGCAGAACAGACATGCTTGCAGAAAAGCTGGGATAGGTGGGCCATGCGCACTCTGGCGGAGTAGCATCAAGTATCTCAGCGGTGTCTATTCTCCAAAGAAGATGGTCAACACAAAGAAAAAGTGTCCTCCATGCTTCCGATGAAAGTCACATGATTCTCAAAACATTGAACAACTGGAGAAAGGAAGGTTAAGAAATCCAGAGGCCCCTGCCAAGTACATGTGTCTCCTGGGGACACTTTGGACCTGAGCACATGTTCATTAGCCTTGACAATGAAAAAAAATTGGTTAATTTTGTCTACTTGTATGGTCTTAAGCACCTAATAGGAAAGTATAATCCCCAATTGAAATGTCTGTTGTTGTTTCTTAAAGAGGTCAAGTAATCACATTCCCCAGATATTAGACTTAAATTTATATGAGACATTGTTTGAATAATATTTCTCTTTAACAGTTTTCTTCTTCATGAGGAGACTGCTGCCCAGATGACATGACCTTGCCTTGTTTCAACACTGCAGTTCCAACCTGCATCCAAGAGAGATGGACTCATTACTGTTTTAGCCTAAAAAGTAAATGAGTATTAAGTGTCTTCTCTTTCTCCCTCTCGAGAAGTATCCAGGAAGGACACTGATTCTAGGTGGTCCAGCTGCTATTGAAGTACCTGAAATTAAATTCCATGCTTATCAGTTTTTAATCCAGTCATGAAAACCAAAGGAAAAAATATGTAGGATACCAGTGGATGAACAGTTTGTGAGTCCCATCAAAATATTATAATTGCTTTTGTTTTCAACATTTAAAAAATATCTTCTTCCCTGGCTTTTCTTAGTTCTCTATCAGGGGCTTGTGATGCTGATAACGCTTGACTTTATTTCTCTCTCACATCTTTTTCTAGGTACTAATCAAAGACTTCCTTCATTCCTTACAACTAAAACTGCTCAAGCATTTTTTGGGATCTTTTAGATAGGGTGTATGGGGGTGTATATCACCTAACACCCCAGATTCAACTCTAAGAAGTTCCATCACTCACCTTACCAATTCCCCAAGAGTAGTTATGGTTACCCCTCCAGAGGGGGTAATGATGAAAACAGGAGATAGAAATGGGATAGGATCAGCAGCTCAGGAGACCAGAGACGCCCTTGGTTCCCTTGCAGCAATGCCAGAGGGAAGCTCTGGTTTCTCATATCTTTCCAAATAAACAGCCTTACCTACATGAGGGTAGGAAAATCCCACATATTAATAACCCTTCCTGCTAAGGTTTGGAACTGGGTCTCTAAGCTTGTGTGTATGTGTATACTTACATATATTCACGACATGATTTTAGGGTTCTAGGAACCCCACCTAGGATCTCCGCAAAAGCAGCAAGTCGTGGGACCAAGGACAGAACATCACAAGAAAGGTGACTAAATGTCAACGATAATTCCAATCATCTTTTGCAGCTCGGTGAGTCATCTGTAGTCTTGTTTGGTGACAACTTACTTCTATTAACCAGAATGGTTAAATATTAATAAGGACATATGATTCTTCAGAATAAGGTCACCACGATGATATAAGAAACAAAAGTAGAGCTATGATGTAGAGTGACACCTTAGAAAACTGAAGAGACCCATCTCAAGTTTCCTTGCTTGTCATTGTGTCTGTGTTCAAACATCTAAGCTTCACACTGCTTAGATCTTTCAGTTAAGAGTCGGTTGCAGTCTAGCAAAACTAAAGAAGGTTCCAGAAGGCTCAGCCAGGTGTGTTGGGAACTACCATTCGCTATCTTTAAACCGTGATTCCTGCACAGAGCAGATAACATGCTGTTCAGACGTTTTGTGTCTGGAATGGGGTTCAGATCCCTATTGTACCATTTAATAAATATGTGACCCTTCATGCTCACAGAGATTTAACGTGCTTCAGTTTGGACTGTGAAAACTGGAAAGATCCAGGTGTGGTGGCTCATGTCTTTAATACAAGCACTAAAGAGGCAGAGGCAAGCAGATCTCTTTGTGAGTTCGAGACCATTCTGATCTATATAGCAGGCTGAAATGATAGGCTATTGTGACCAGCACAAGAAGATTTTCTGCGAGATCAGTTAACTCTTTTACCTGCTGAGCCCTTTCTTCTGCCCTAGAGACCGTCATTTTCTGCAGACACACATCTTTGTCCCTCCCCTCCTTCTTCCCTTTCTCCTTTCTTTACAATTCTATGTTCAATTATTTTAACTTTAATTTTGTTTGCCAGTGATATTTATAATATATTCTAAACTGTAACAACATCATAAACCAAACATTTCTATACTCATCACCATTGTTAGGAAACAGAGTATGTCAGCATTTCTTGTTTCCTGGCATTTATGGTATTAGGAAGAAGTCTGAAGACATGTTTTATCACATAAGTCAATAAATTCAATTTTGAAACTTCCAATACCATTAAAACGTTGGTAGATAGTATTGAAAGTTCAGCAATAGTTTGCTTTCAGTAATGTAATTGATCGTCCCTGATCAAACCCATAAAAGAGTGGAAGCTGGGGGATATAGCACAGAATGCAGCACTCTAGGATAGCTGTACAGTTGATGACATGTCATTATTATTGAATCGTTGTCAATGAAAATTCTCCCTAGAAAGTTTAGGGATCAGTGGTATAAAAATTAAACTCCTATATTTTGATATATTGGCTATGATACATAAAGTCCGACTAACAGAACGTGTTATGGAAGTTGATTTATTTCAGTATCGTTCAATGGTTATAAGAGTTTTTATTTATTTTTATTTTATTTTTCGAGACAGGGCCTTTCTTCATAGTACAGGCTATACCCAAGCTCACAGTTGTCTTGCTGCCGACACCTACGTGCTGAGATCACAGATGTGTGACACCATGCTGGCAATAGATACGCAATTCTGAAAATTTAAAAGTCATTTTATTTTATGTATTTGAGTGTTTTGCCTACATGCGTTGGTGTAGGAGTTCCTTCTGTTTGTGTGTTGCTTTCATTGGTTAATGAATAAAGAAACTGCCTTGGCCTGGTTGATAGGGCAGAACTTAGGTAGGCGGGGAAGACAGAACTGAATGCTGGGAGGAAGAAAGGCAGAGTAGGAGAGAGCCGCCATGGAGCCACCAGAGACAGACATGCCAAATCTATCCCAGTAAGTCACTGCCACATAGTGATATACAGATTAATAGAAATGGTTAAATCAAGATGTGAGAGTTAGCCAATAAGAGGTTAGAGATTATGAGCCAAGCAGTGATTTAATTAATACAGTTTCTGTGTGGTCATTTTGGGTCTAAGATAGCCGAGTGGCCTGGACGAACAGGCGGGCCTCCTCCCTGCAATGACACATATCTGTATACCATATTGTGCCTGGTGCCTACAGAGGCCAGAAGTAGACATCAGACCCTAGAACTGACATCATAGCTGGTCCTGAGCCACAGCCGTGTGGGTGCTAGGAATTGAAACCAGGTCTCTTGCAAAAGCAACCAATGCTCCTAACCACTAAACCATCTCTCCACATCCAACTATGAAATTCTAAAGATTATGGCTAAAATGCCATGTTGGAAATTTGTTTCTTCGACAGCCAGGGCTACACAGAGAAACCCTGTCTCAAAATAAATAAATAAACAAACAAATAAAATGTTTGTACTTTCTCTTAAAATTTTAAAATTATCCCTACATGGGTATATTTTTCTAATAATTAGATGCATGATGAAAAACAAATATATTTCAATGGACCTAAGATCATTTTTAAAGGAAAAAATGTGATTTCCATTTTTTATGTTTGATCCTATGAACAATATTTTGAGAGAGATTCTTTTGGTCTTTAATTGCAATGTATACATTAGACAATATAAAAATTTCAATGGAGTGGGTGTAAGTCAGCCCTGTCTCTCCTTCTCCCATATACATGCAAGTTTATCTACATTTCTACATATGATCTAGACACTCTGGGTAGAACTGTACCTATACATATATACATGCGTCTAAGAGGGGAGTGGGTGGGTGAAGACTGTTTGAGAAGCAAGAAGCCTTGCAAAAATGGCTAGGCCCACAGAAATTCCATTTGGACTGCCAAATTTGCATTAGTCCCGCCCACAGTTTGAAATGTCACCCCACCCTCTCTTTGCCATCTGCACCACCACCTACTGATTCCTATGTCTCTAGTCTTAGAGAACAGAAGCATCTGCCTATGACAGGCATATTCAGACTTGCCCCCAAAGACAGATTTAAATGAAAAATTAGAAAATGTATTAAAGAACAATCAGAATATATGTGCGTATATACATATATGTGCATGTATATAGTTGAAACCAGAACTCTATCATCATAAGATTTAAAGGTTGGTTCTTATCTCCCAACTTTTCTAATTTCCTTCACTTTATGAGCACTGAAAAGAGACTATTTGTGATGAATTCGAATTCGCTTTGATGGATTAATGCCATATGACCTGCACATATCTAATCGCTTGTGCCCATTAAGAGATGTGTCTATTTTTCCAGTGATCACCCACGGTTTAGAGGGTGAATAGAACACTGTGGAAAGGCTCTATAGGAATGGGACAGAGAGCATCTCTTGGGTTGTTGGTGGCAGTGCTAGGAAATGAAGCAAGAGAGCATCACTGGGTCTGTTGTGAGAAGCTATGTTTGAGAGAAACATATTTTATCAATTCTTCCCATCCAATAATTTCCCATCCCAAATTATCTTATCAATAACTTCCCACCCTTGGAGCAAAGACCAGAGTCATTCTGGATTTTATTTCATAGACCCTAGTAGCTATGGCCAAGCAAACCCTCCTCTTGTGATGTAGGCCACTATCTTCTCACTGTGTCCTTCAAGATGAACAGTCCCAGGTCTTCTCCATTTTTTTTCCTGGAGATTTATCTATTGGATCTACTCTTAAGAACACAACCTTGGGCTGGAGAGATGTCTCAATGGTTAAAAGCATTGCCTGTTCTTCCAAAGGTCCTGAGTTCAATTCCCAGCAACCACATGGTGGCTCATAACCATCTGTAATGAGGTCTGGTGCCCTCTTCTGACCTGCAGACTACAGGCTATTGTATACATAATAAATAAATAAATAATTATTTTTTAAAAAGAACACAACCTTATCTACAATATAGTAACATTTGTGAGTGACATGATCTCAGCACACTAGCCAAGAAGGAGCACAATATAGTCCAGAGTGCAGACAAAGCAAACTAAGATGTTCAACTTCTATCTTGATGTCTTGACAGCTGTAGATTGGGTAGCAATCCTGTTCCTATGTAACAGTGATGTAGAGAAAATTGTATTTGATTTCTACTTTGTCACCACATATGTATGACCTAAATTGTTCTATTTTAAAACTTATTTACCAAGTGTCAAATTTTAGGCATCAGAGTCTAAGGAAAACAAAGACAATTCTTGCTCCTTGATCTATCTGAGGCTGCTGTGGTACTTCCTGACTGGTGTCCTAGTGCTCCTACATAGGACTGTCATGTTGCCTTGTCTCATCTTCCACGTCCTGTGGAGACCTGGATGAAGAACAGCCTTGGGGGTAAACACAGTGTACCCTCTCAACACTTCTGTCACCCATTGTTCGATGCGGTTGGCTTTCAGGTTCCAATTAAACGATACACATTCATCACGGTCTGTCTTATACTATCTCCCCAACAAAGTCTTTTCTGATTTTTGTTTATTAGATATGGCCTTTCATTTCTTTGAAACCTGTTTGGTTCATTAACATATTTAAACAAATAAGCCTTATTGCTTTAAGTTTACTCCAGTTTCTGTACCAGGATTTTCTATCTATACTTGACACACGGTAGCCTGAGTTTAGGAGCTAACTTGCTTTAAAAAGCAACTAAGTTTGGGCAGCAGGGTAGTAAAGATAAATACGGATAGGTGTCATACAAAGGCTTGATGATGGACAGCTATTGGATTAAAGACCATGATGAAGATAAGGAGACAGACCTAGAATGCAAAAGGACCCATGGGGGGAATTTGTGGGCCTTGCAGCTCATGCTCGTCTGGGCAGAAGAATAATCAGTTTGACTTTAAAAGAATGAGCAAAGCAAAGTACAGTGGTGAATGCCTCAGAGGCACTTAGAAATGAGATCAAGCATCTCAGATAATGTTGTGAATGCATTTGTGAGGTCACCGTGAGCTTCAAACTGCAAAAGAATACAATACGATTCTTACTGCAAAATCTATTAATATCAACATACGTGCCAAGTGTACTTAGTGGAGAATTGTGGAGACAGATATGAGGTTGTACAATCAACCAAACAAGGATAAGAGTAGTTTATGCAGTAGTGATAGCAATGGATGAATAACAACCAGACATGGGAAGATGCTGAAGCTAAGTAGTAACCTAAAAGAGAGTTGAGTCTCATAGCAAAGACTTTGAGATGAACAACTGGACAAAGTTAACACTTAATTCGCATGCATCAGGGATACCATGGTTGAATCCACAGCACTGGAGTGGGGAAATGATGCAATTATATCATAAACTCAAAATTGATACATACATATATGCATATATATTATGTGTGTATGTGTATATACATATATATATATATATGGGGGGTGCACTGAAGTTGCAGGAATAGGCTTGAAGTAAGCAAGAGATCAACATGTCTTATATTGGTATGATTATTTGTAAACTATGTTCATTTTAATTTTCAAATTTGTCATCCAAGCAGGTCATTGTGTATGCTTCCTCAAGTTCAAAACTGAAGTTTAGGCTGGAGATATTTTTGAAAAAGGTTTAGAGTCTATTATCTGGATTCTTGCAGATTTCATTGGATTTTAGTTCCTCTCATAAATCTTCTACTTAGAAGAGAGATGGCCCTTTGTGACATCCAACTGACGCTCTCAATTCTTCATTCCAGGTATTCTATATTCATGACTCATAAACATATAATCTTCTGAGTAGTAAGTCCTTCTCTGTATCACCAGCTCCCAAATAATAACATGGAGACTTCTTAGTAATTATGAAAGTTCGGCGTATAGCTAATGCTTGTCCTACTAGCTCTTATAACTTAATTAACCGATTTATATTAATCTATGTGTAGTCTCATGTTTTTTACTTCTCGTCCATCTTATACTTCGTGTTTCTTCTTCATGTCCTCTGATGTCTCTCCCATTGCCTTAACTCATTTCCTCTCTCTCTCTCTCTCTCTCTCTCTCTCTCTCTCTCTCTCTCTCTCTCTCTGCCTAGAAATCCCGCCTAACTTCTTCCTGCCTAGCTATTGGCCATTCAGCTCTTCATCAAACAACAGAAGTTGCCTTGGCAAACACACATCTTCGTAGTGTACCAAAAGATTATCCCACAGCAGTTCTGGGTGCTCTTTCATTGCTCTGAAGCTCCCTATCTAGACACGGCCTTCCTTTCATCCTCCAGAAAATCACACGGGAGGCTTTTCCTCTCCCTGTCTCTCAGGATTCCCTACTGCCATCTTCACTCTAGGGCCCTCCCCTCCCCATCACACGTTCCTCTGCAGGCAAGAGCAGGAACTTAGTGCTTCTGTTTTGTGGTTGTTGTTGTTTGTTCATTGTTTTGTTTTATTTGTTTTGTTTTGGTTTCCAATACAAGGTTTTTCTGTGTAACAGTCCTAGATGTCCTGGAACTAGCTCTTAGAGACCAGTGTGGCCTCAAACTCACAGAGATCCACCTGCCTCTGCCTCCCGAGTGCTGGGATTAAAGGCTGCGCCACCAGCGCCCGGCCCAGTGTTTCCATATTTTAACGCAGGCATAGGAAGAGGAGAGAACTAAGATATCACAGTACTTGTGCAAGTTTGAAGAATTTAGAAATTCGCCTTTTGTTTCCTTGAAAAATTCACTGAGACTTTAGACAATTGTCTTGCAAAACAAAAAAAATATGTGAAAGGTGCAACTTCTGTTCTTGAAGCTTGACTGCTAATTGTTTCCTTTATGAGAACTCAAGTTTTTAAAAAGAAAACAGTTGATTGCGAGACTATATGAGAGAAGAAAGATGAAAGAGAGAAGTATATTAACATATTTCAAATGACTGTGATAGCTTCTGTGTATGTGAAAATTTAATAATGTCCTTTAATATACTATCAGCTCACTGAGTATTTATTTTGTCTCACTTATTTACTAGGAAGTGTCTAGTGAGTATCCACGGGGCCCAAGGCATAGTTTGGTTTGCTGCTGTTTGAACAGTGCCAATGTTATTCTGGACATCATTTGCCTCATTGAGGAAAGATAAGACAATAGTATACCAAAGATGGGAGAGAACGGGCTTCTTGTCTTAAGCTATAGGGGGGGGAAAGAAACCTAGAATTTTGTTCTGCAAGAGCCTCTGTTTTTCCAAACAACATGAAGTTAAAATCTAGAAAAGTTTTGAGGCTAAGAGTGCCCATTTATCTCATCATTTACAGATATTTCTCCCTCCCCCACTTTCCTTTCCCTTCCCTCTCCCCCTTCTCCCCTTCTTCTCTTTCTCCTCTTCCTCCTCCTCCTTGTTCCTTTTGCCATTCTCAACATCTTGTCCAGTCCAGTTGGCCTGGATAAGCTCCGACTACTAAAGGATTCTTGGGCATAATAGTATCCTGGGGAATACAGGAAGGGAGAAAGTGAATTTTCTACAAGCAGTATGAAATGCTTCCCACCACTGGTGAAAACTAATTTCCTTAGGATTGTGTGGTCAGCAACGCCTACATCCATCATTGGTACACTATTGCCATTTGTCTTAAAGGAATAAGCAACTGTATTTCTTTGTTGTAATGAAAGCTGCGATTTGCTCAATTGTTTCTCACAACTTAGAATAATAAGTTATAAAACTAGAAAACCTGAAAGAATGTAATATATAACTCCCACTTTTGTAAGTGGGAAGGAAAAGGAAGATATGCAAAGTAGCTTCTTTGGGTTAGTCTTCGTGTTAGTAAGACTTCTTTTCACTCGAACACCGGATGATAGTTTAAGGGAGGAAAGGTTCCTGTCAGTTCATGGTTTCGGAGATTTCCATCTATGGCAAGTTGGTTCCACTGTTTTCTGCCCAATAGTGAGACAGAGACATCTTAGTATGAAGAATGTCGTAGAGCAGAGTAGCTCAACTCATGGCATCTAGGTGGGATGTAGGTGGAGAGAGGGAGGGAAGGAGAGAGAAATGAGGAGGAGAGGTGAGAAAGGCAAAGGCCTGGTGAGGAGAGATGCAGGATAATCAGAGGAAGGGGCTGGGAACAGGATATGTCCTTCAAAGGCAGAAAGCCAATGACTTATTTCCTCTAACCAATCTCTACTTCCCAGCTCCCTCAGTCTTCTAATAATGTCCTCAAATGACAAATCCATCAGTAGTCAAGTCATCGATTATGTCAGAGCCTTCATGATTCAATGACTTCTCAAAAGTCTATGAGGTGGCAGCCAAGCTTTTACCATGGAAGCCTTTAGGGACATTTCCTATTCAAATGGTGAGAGTCTTATTACCAAGACTGAATTTAGATTTCTGGTTAGCAAACAAGGTTCCTTCCCCAGTGCTTTATAGACTTGCTACCTCTGCTCTTTGCTAATCTTCTAGCACTGAGAAGGACGAGTATCATGTACGTGAGAAAGCGAAATAATGTATCAGGTACAGAGGAGAAATGTCCAAGTTTAGATCCTAGGCACCAAGTCACCCACATTTTGCTATTGTCAATAAATTCTTAATGCTATTTTCTAAATATAATCCTATTAATAAGGAATCCAGACACATTAGGCAAGTCACCCACAGATAAGGGATGCTGGGCACTGCTACCACACTGCAGTGCCCACTTATCTCTTTAATTATTTTCATTAAGAAATCAGTTGAGAGAATACATCAAATGAGTTATTTGTCCTTATGTGAGATGACAACACAGATGCTTCATTTATATTTATATGTGTGTGTATGTATATGTGTGTGTATGTATATGTGTGTGTATGTATATGTGTGTGTATGTATATGTGTGTGTATGTATATGTGTGTGGGTATATATATATATATATACATATGTGTGTATATATGTGTGTGAGTATATATGTGTGTGTGCTTAAAATAAATTACATGTACCTAAGTTGTATACATTGTTTATTTTCTTCTTCAACATATTATTAGACATTATTTAGATACAGAACAAAAACTTCCTGTAACTAAAAAGCAGAATAGCTTTTAAACAGATGCTAGCTCAGAGCTAGAGAGAGGCCTCGGCAGTTAAAAGCACTTGTCGCTACTGCAGAGGCTCCAGCTTCCATTCCCAGCACCTACCTGATAACTCAGAACTCTCTGTCACCCCAGTTTCGGGAACTCTGATGCCCTCTTCTGTGGTGTGGATCCACCAGGAGCACATGAGGTGCACAAACACACTTGTAAACAAAACACTGAAACCCATAAGATAAGATAATTGAATAAAAATCTTAAAAACCAAATATTAAACCACTTTGACTAGAGTGGTTTGCCTATGGCAAGCAAAAGGCAAATTAAAATTTAGGCACAGAGCAAAATCCACTTTTGAAACTGATCCATAATTTTTTTCTCTAGTGTTCTGAAGTTCATTTTGTTTCCTCTTCTGAATCTACTAAAAACAATACAAATAAATTTCTAAATCAGCTTTTCTTTGTGCACACATTATTATTTACAAGCCTACTGAGCTAGCCTCAACAGTTGCGCCTGCCTCCCACCAAACTTGAGAACTTTGTTGTAAGTCAACGCCAGTGAGGTTCGGGTTAGGAAAGAAACCGTCTCTCATTTAAGGATGTAAATCTACCCTCTATGTTGAGCAGCAGAAATGGTAGATTGCAAGCTCCTCATATTTGGCTGGGAACTTTATCCTCTGCCATCCAAACACCAGAACTATTTTTGCAGACATCAGTCATTCCCATGTTCAAATGAAAAACACCCTTTAAGTAGAGTCTGCACACAGCAGACCGCAGCCGCTAAGCCAGAGATGCTTCTCTTTACATTAGCATCCTTACAATGAACTGTCGCTGGCTACGGCCACTTGGGTGTGCTAGGATCATAAGCCCTTTAAATCTACTTGAATTTGTGCAGTTAAGACAACGCAGGTAAACAGAAACTTTTCATTATGGAAACCAATATGTATGTGAAATCCTGATTTGCATAAGCAGCTGATCTTCCTCAAACATGCGGAACAAATTGTCATATTGCTTCTAACAGAGATTTTCCCAGCATGTCAATAGATGCCTGTTATTATTTAATATGTGGGATTCGGTTTCACGGAACGGCTAAATTTAGATGCAGTTGCATTACTCACGGAGAGACAAATAAGCCAAAACCGATTTCTAATGAAGTCACCAGCTTCAAGTGAATTTCCACAAAGTTGCTATACATTATCTTCTTATCTCAAAAGTTGGGACAGAATGAGTCCCCTTTTGTCACCTGTGGGCACTGTGAGTTGGAGTCAGGGGCTGCTCGTGCTGTCTTCTTGGGCTTGTTATACCTCCGGCTTTCTTAGTTTTTACTTGGTGTCCCTTTCCCTGAGTACCATTCCCCTGCTACTGAATACAAGAGATAACCTTAGTGTTGATCTTACTTTTTAAAGTAAATCTCAATGCACTCCTCTGGCTTTTATAACCCCACTCCTATCTCAGCTACTATGATTTACCCATACTTATTTTATGTCGTAATAGTAACAATAAAAAAATCCATAGCATTGCCATTAATTAGTTATATATGTGTGTCTGTTTTAATAGGGTCGATATTACCAGTCATTGTTACAATGAAGTTAAGTCAATAAGGATTAATCATATTGTGCTGTTAAATTATTGTTAATCAGATTCCTAAAATGTTGCTAAGTGGGTAAGTATATAGCACTTCATGAAAACATTGTTTCCCACTAATGGACATTTGTGTAAGTACTCTTTCAAAATTAAACGATCAAATGAATTCACTGAAGTGGGCATGCAGAAGCCATCTCAGCATTCCTGTTTACATTTTCGTAGGGTTTAATTCACCACTTAGCTGCTCCATTACTAGACACCGTGCTTTACAAGCTTAGCTTAAATTATTTGCAATAAGCTAAAATACAAACAGAATGATTTTATTAAAATCTACCTGAGGCTTCAATCTCTCTGAAGACCGAAGCAGATCAAGCAAAGCTGATTCAAACTTTCTGCACGTAGGCATTTGATATCTATTGCTTATCATGCAGCGATTGATTTTTTTCTCAATTCTCGCTTGTGTGTTGTACACAGTTACACAATTCATTTTCTACAGTCTCCCATTTTGTAGGGTGCACCGTGAATCTTCCTGTGATCCCAGTTTCCTCGGAAGAACTGACATTGTCGAACTCAGGGATGAGAACCTCCCACGGTCTAGACTGAGCTTCCTTTCCCGACTTTGTTCCCTTGGTACTGTGTCCTGCTTAAAACGTTGAGCGGAGTTAAGCTGTGTGGTCACATGTTCCACCTTGGACTCTTTTTTATTAAAGTAGTCCACTGACTATCAGATTGAATACACTCCCAAATGTGAACTAACAACCTACGTAAGGATGTTATGGAGCTGATGCTCTGCTTGCTTCTCATCTCTAAATCAATTTTCAAAATTTAAAAAAAAAAACAATAAAAGACCATATACTCTACAAAAGAAGAATCAACTTACATGTTTTATTTATTTATTATTTATTTTTTAATTTTCGAGACAGGGTTTCTCTGTAGCTTTTTGGTTCCTGTCCTGGAACTAGATCTTGTAGACCAGGCTGGTCTCGAACTCACAGAGATCCGCCTGCCTCCGCCTCCCAAGTGCTGGGATTAAAGGCATGCACCACCACTGCCCGGCCAATTTACATGTTTTAATCTGTTCTAGAAACTTGAATATACTTTTATTTTCTTCCAAGAAACAGAATAAGGTTTACTATTATTGTGTCTTCAACTTTTATTCTTACACTTAATCCTCTATGTTGATATAGTGCGACATTTTTTTTTTTTTGCAAAGTGTAGAATAAGAAAATAGAAATCATCAGAAAACTCTGATTTACCTTTTGGGAGTTTAAGCTAAAATCCGAGAGACAACGTTGAGCTAGTTAGCTTGTATGAAGAGAAGAAGCTTCAAGCCCACAGAGCAGTGTGCTTGGAAGTCCTCAGGGGAAATGAGAAAAGAGTTAGCAAGGAGCATTGACAACCATTCTTTATATACAAGACTATTCTTACATTTTTGGCAGCCATTAATAGATGCAAACCTATAGCATCACACGATTCATTCATAATGATATTTGTGTCATGTGGGTTCTTAGTAGATGAAAGTTTTGATCAGTATATGTCTATACATACATATATGTTTCACTTAATTTTTATTGCCATGAAGAGACACCATGACAAAAGCAGTTTATACAAGAGAACATTTAATTGGGGATGTGCGAACGCTCCCAAAGTGTGAGTCCCTGACCACTGTGGGGGAAGCCATGGCAACAGGCATCAAGGCTTGCCACTGCAGCCATGTTGAGAGCTTACATGTTGAAACAGCAGCCATGAGGCAGAAACAGCAGCCATGAGGCAGAGTGGGGAAAAGAGACTGGGCCTATTGTGGACTTCTGAAACCTCAAAGTCACCCTCAGTGACACCCCTTCTCCAGCAAGACCTCCTAATCCTTCCCAAAGGGTTCCACCAACTGGGGACCAAGCATTCAAACCTATGAGTCTATGGGGACTATTCTCACTCAATCCATCACAATATAGGTGCATGGCTAACTTTATGCTCATAAGGAGTTCATTAAATTTTCTATTCTTCTTTAAGAAAATAACATAATATTGGATATAACAATGCATTTATATAGAACATATTTTAAGGGGATTCTGCATTCTGCTCTTCAGAAATCATTAACTAACACTTCTGTTTGTGTTTCTTTTTGTCTTTATTAATTATTTAGAACATATGAATAAATAAGCTGAGGTATAAAGACTGTTTGCCACCGTCTGGCTAAAATAAGAATTTCAGCCACAGTTGTGCAAATTTTCTGTAAGACACCAGTGATAAGGCCATACAAAGTCCCCAGATGGCAAATCACTGTCTTGGACTCCTAGACGTGTCAGGTTCCACTTCACAGAGGGAGAGGATTGCTCGGTTACCAGCCCATTTCCTCGTAGCCCTTAAAAGGAATGCGAAACAAAACTTGCCCTTGAATGACGTGGCAGAGTGTAATGTGACAAAGAGGAGAGTTTTGACAAAGACAAACGATCACAGAAGTTCTATGCAAGCTTCTATTTTATAGCTAGATATATTTCTTGGGAATATTTGAATATGTGCGACAGAGTTATCGAAAAGGAGATTGACTTTGTTTGTGGATGATATTAAATACCGGGCGGTGACACGTGGGTCTCAAGAATTGCTTCACGCTTTCATGTGAGTCGGTGCATCCACACATCAGATCATAAACTACGATCTGGAACAATTAAAACGTGGGGAGTGTGTTTACCCAAAGGCAGCGGATGTTTCTTATCTGTTTCTTATACCTTGAAGGAGACTTTACAGAGCATGCTAACATGAGATTGTTAACGGTTTGAAATGATGTTAGAAACATCGTCGTGAGTCTAAGAAAGGAAACCAAGCCCCAGAAGACCTTTGCTCTCTGTCCTGAGTTAATGTCGGCTGAAATGGCCTCTGAGATGCTGCCTCAGTGTCACCTAACAGTAAGGACACGGTGAGCATTCCGAGTTCCCAGACAAGCACTTTCCTTCTTGTCCAGCTTTGTTTTCCATAATGAATATAAATGGATAGAACTGTCAGCTCAGGCGCCCTGGCCTTTCCTGTCCTTGAGAGAACATGTGACCCAGGGTCAATCAGATGCCCTGTGCCTCGGAAGAGTGGCACAATGAAAGAGGAAGTAAAATATCCAAATTGGCTTCTATGGTCCCTGCTCCCCTTGACTAATGAGCTGCCTTGTGCATATTCAAGAAATTCAGGTTTTGGCTTTACTTTTCCAAACAAAGAATGTTATCTAGTAATGTCAACCTACTATAGTACCTAGGTGATTTTAATATGACATACAACTAGTAGTAGATCATATTGAAGAGCTAGAAATACCTTATAGTAAAAATGACAACATATATTCTTATTTAAACTAGGGCATTCCCATGGCAAAGTCTGTCTTTGTGAGTGTCCACCCACACTGCGGACAAACACCTTTTCTCGCTATCGTAGGTCAAAGTTAGACACGTCGTGTTTTAGTGTTTCTTCTCAATTGTAGGCTTAAACTGCGCTTCATATGGATTCGCCTTATACTTACTTCTACAACGTGTTAACATTGCTCAATAGGCAGAAATTATTTCTCCTATTTCCATAGCCAAAGCAGTATCCCTTGACCTTGGCTGATGGAATACCAGGACAGGTGAGAAGCAGCAAGGAGAAGTGTGTTCAGATAAACCTAAATGATGCTATGCTTTCTGCCACTGAAAAGACATTTCAGAGTAACTTCCCCCATCTTTTGTAAGGGTGTTAGACACGTCTCCAAACCTTCTGAGTCATGTCAGTTAGCTCAGATTTGCTCAGAGATTCAGCCTGAGCGCACCGCTGTCTGACTCTTGCTGATGTCATTCAGTGTCCCCCGAGGACCTGAAAATCAGAGTGATAGTAACTTTAAAAATGACGAATTTTGAAAATGCATGCATTTGAGACATGCCATTGATTTCAATGCTTGCTGAATGTATTGAGGAAGAACACATTCCTTTGCTTCTTTCATATTAAATAATCTCTGGATAAGCTCCTGATTTTCCTATAATATAGAGTTGACAATTATCAAGCTTTTGGCTCATTTTAATGTAAATCTTTGAAAGAATTTGGAAACAATCCAAAAGCAACATATTATTAAATATTATTATTATTATAATTATATTATTAAAGATCTATTTCTACTCAAAATTCATCGATACAATTATTGTCACAATATCCTTATGTTTCATATTTTTTACTAAAATATGGCAAAATATTTGATAATTACTGTAACTGCCACTTGTAACGGAGTTGTACTATGTCATAAAAGGCTTGCTACTTGTCATGTTTACAATGCAAGATCATTTAAGCTGGTTTCATTTGTGTGTGCCTGTGTAAGTTAAGTCAGACCTCTTTTTAGCTACTAACTCTAACCTTTCACAGTGATGACTTTGAAATGACATTGAAAATTTCATAATTGTTTGCTACTATCTGCTTGTGTTTGTTCATCCATGTTGTTTCTATGCCTTCAAAAGTTTTGCAGTTGAAGGTTTAACGCTTACAATTTCCCATTTACAGTTAACATCTATTGATTCTTTGAGGTTGTATGTGCTTATTTGAACATCTAGTCCAGCCCGTCACTTCATATAAGTGTTGGTTTCTTGTGATGTGGCATATACACATGAAACTGTTCAAAGCTGTGGCATTGTCAGGTCAGGAAAATGTGCAGTCTCTGGAAGTGATAACACAGCTATTGAAAAGCATAGTGCTCACGTAATCTCCTACAAAAGCAAGTGGGGAGACTTTGCAAGTCTAAGACACCCTAATGCCTACACAAATGGCCAGGATCACATCGCACTACCCGTACCTAATAACTCTAAATACTGATATATTGTAGGGTCTTCTCAACCACATAGAAGTGTTACATATGATTGTATTTCTTTTCATTTGTTATCAAAACCATTGAAATATAATGTCTTGCATTATAGAAAAGACTCCACAATAGCAAAACTAAACAAGAATCTCTGAACACAACTTCATACTTACTGTCCTGCCCAGCAATGTCCAAGAGACATTTGCTTTCCTTCCTGCCGATTCTCTCTGCACATCTCTGGGGAAGTAAAGTTAGCTAGAGTAGTACCCTCATGTAAGCAAGCAGTGAATGCCACATGCTACTAGTTCAAACCAGATACTGTCTCCTAACGGATCTGATTTCTGCAAGCTGTATTAGCTGCTAGGGCTGCTAAAACAAAACACCACAGGGGAGCACTTTACACAGCAAACACTCATTTTTCTCACAAACACCAAGCTGTTATCAGGTTTGCTACCCCTGGGGCTTTCCTCCTGAACTTGTTCACTGCTACCTTCTCTGTGGCTTCATGCAGCAGCTTCTCTAAGCCTTTGTTTCTCAGGCTGTTTCTGTATGTGTCCTCATCCTTTCTGAACAAGGGTATCAGGGATATTGGATTAGCACCTGAACACGGGAAACTAACATCACCTTAATTACCCTAAAGGACTTTTACCTTTAATTGTCTGTCTAAAGGTGCAAATCTAGATACATGGAGAGGTACGAAGGGGTTGGGACTTGAACAAAGAAATTCTGAGGATGACAATCCATCTCATAAACAATGATATATAAGTCATTGAAACTAGTGGGTAGGACAGTGAAATCAAAGCTATTGTGCCCTCATCACACCAATGAGCAAAGATTTCTGATAGCACATTCTGTAAAGTTGCATGTGATATATGTGTTTAACCACGCCACTTATTAATGTAAGAGAAATTGGTCTTCCCATGTAATGCAAGTCATTGCCTACCTATACTCCCTCACCAACCTCTTCCTGGTAGGTTCTTACTCCAGCACTATGGCTTGAAGCATCGTGTGTCTTCGCCTACACACAGTGACGCTGTAGGTGAAGATAAACCATATCGAACCAGGTGGGATAATAGTAGATAACAGTGATAGAACAACCTATCTCTGTACATAAACTGCTGAAAAAGTGTAAAATAATAAGAATGTTACAGCTTTGAATGATTAAAGAACAGACAGACAACCATCCGGGTACTGTAGACTTCTGCTCATGAAAAATCCCTTCTGATTGACGCTGCAGTTGGCATCAAGCCCAGGGCCTGTGCTGTGCTAGCTCTCCTGACAGTTTGTGTGCTTCTAACAAGTGCACACCTAGCATCTTTCTCTGCTCTTGAGACATTGTTGATTTTAGTGCTGATGACCAGGTAAGAGAATTCTCATCTAGCCTGGGGCGTCTTGCTTCCTTCTGACCCAGCAAACCCCGAGTCTTTCTGCCTTCATTCGACAATATCAATATAAATATTCCCAAAACAGTAGAAGGAGACTGATTTGAGTTGAGAGGAATGGGACTGAATTATCACTATAGCTCAGCCTTGGGCTTCTCCACACTTGGCCCTCACCCTCTTGGGTCTCCCTTTCTTCGCTGTCTCCCTTGCCCCAGGCTGAATATCACTGCTGACCTTCCTTTTCCCAAAGCACAGCTTAAAGTATTGTTGATACTGATAAACTCCCTCAATTTTGTTGATCGCAATTGGCAATTAGAACTAGTATTGGGGTGAGCACACAGAACACGTCAACTTTGAAGGCTAGATTTTGTTGTTTCTGGATTTATAATTAGCCAAGGCCCACAGTGGTTTGTCTTCGAGGTTGGGGTGTCTGTACACGCGGCCTTTCCCGGTGTGCGCCTGAGGCTTGTTCTCCTTTCTGCTGGCAGCCCCATTGCCTTCCGTTTCAAAGCCTTCCCCTCAGTCCCTTGAGGTACAATTAAACAATTCTTCTTGCTCTTTTGAGCGGAGGAGCAGCTCATTCTTTTCTTGGTCCTCTCCTTTCCAAAATCCTGTTAGTGTTCACAGCGTTAACGGCTGAAGGAGCTCTTTCTTGTAACAGTAAGTGGAAATGGTCTCCGAGTAAAACTACGCCCGTCCCTTCCACAGCACACAGAACCTGTCTAGGGTCTGCTGTGAAAATCGTACTGCAACTTTCCCTGTTCTCTCCTCAAAGCGTTTGGTGACATTGAAACATACTTGTTAAGAATAAATAATGAAGAAAAAACGACAATGGCTATGATTATTACCGTCATGACATAATATAGTTACCAACAGCATGTAAGTATACAGATCTACTTTAGTCATTCACACACTCCACTGGCCGGTGAACATGTTCATAGTAATATATGAGGTTTAAATTTTGTTATGAATAAAAGAAAACATTAAAATAAAGGTTATATGATGGTTTGATTTTTTTAGAGGCATTTTCTACTTAAGTTTGAAAAACTATGTATATGTAATTATATATAAATTATATTAGAATTATATACTATGCTCGTTAGGAATATTCTCCTAATGCGAGCTCTCCGCCGACACAAAATTCCCAATCAAGCCAAATCAAAACAAGCCAAATTAAGAAATATCCAGGTTTAATGGGAGTTCTGCACTCTCGGGTGGCCCCGAGTGTTGTAAGAGGAAGCAGCGATGCTGTGTCCCTGTACCCGGCTGCCCGCATGGTTTAGCTTATGCCCCGAAATAATTACACAGAAACTGTAATCTTTTAAACACTGCCTGACCCATCAGTTCCAGCCTCTTATTGGCTAGCTCTTGCACCTGGACTAGCCCATTTCTGATAATCTGTGTAGCACCCCATGGTGTGCTTACCGGGGAGATTCTAGCCTGCGTCTCTCTGCAGTGCGAACATCATGGTGACTCCTTCACTCAGCTTCTCTTTCCCAGCATCCTCTTCTGTCTACTCCGCCTACCTAATTTTCTGTCCTATCAGGGCCCAGGCAGTTTCTTTATTGAACCAATGAAATCAACAGATTGATATATGACACTCCCACATCACTTCCCCTTTTTCTGTTTAAACAAAAAAGAAAAGCTTTAACTTTAACATAGTAAAATCACATATAACAAAACAGTTATCAAGTAAGAATTACAGTTACAATATTTATATCTACTTTATCTTTTATCATAACTAAGGAAAACTATAACTATAACTAACCATTCTTCAACTCCATCAAAGACTCCAGAAGGATATAAAATTATTTAAACAAACAAGAAATCCAAACTCTAGAAATGACAGAGACATCTCGCTGCCTGGACAGTCACCCAAAGTTCTTTTGTACCGTTGGGGAATCCATCTTTGGCCTTCAGGCCCATAGTATCCAGCAGACAGTTCCATGAAGCAGGAAATTCCAAAGACAGTTCAGTCACTATCTGCTGTGTCCTGCAGAATGTCTCGTAGACCTTTTTATGAATCAGGAACCCCAAAAGACCATCTCACCTTTAGGCAAGTTTAGCAGTCCTCTCTCTGCGGGTTCTTTGTGTCCAGTTTATGCATCAGTCCAGGCAAGAGCAGTTTCTTGCCCAAATGGCTATCAAATTTCATAAGGATCCTCTTCGATGCCCATCTTCCTCTCGAAGTAGATTGGTGCTGCCAGGAGCAGACGTGTCTCGTTGTCATGAAAAACCCTAAGCTATTAAAATATTAAATGCCATATTCTACAGTCCTTGAAAGATATGAAGAATGCCTATCTAATTGAAATATATCTCCATATATCTAGAAAATCTAACATGACTACAAGCTTGACTATTATTTACGATTATTTATCAACAACCTATATTTCCTAAATATACATTACATTTTAAAAATGAACTACACAATCACAATACTTTGATCAAGATCAGAAATACATATACATATAACAAAATTGACCTTAAAATCCACATCAATGCAAATTATTTATATCTATATCAGATCCCCTTTTAAATATAAAAAAATGTTTATAAACCCTATTTGGGAACATGGGCGCAGTTTTCTCTCCAAACTGCTTCCTGCTGAACGGGGGTGTCGTTAATTAGGTCTTTCATGGTATAACCTGTGTGTCAGGGTCATCTTAGTTGGTAGTTGAGTGAAGTAATTTTTTGAGGGTGTTCACAGCAACCTTTCAGGAGGTCGTGGTCTATCATACCAAATCGGAATAGAAGAAATCCACAGGGTCTCATCCTCTGTGAAAACAAAAGAAGACCCTTTCCGAAGCATCATATCCTTAGACCCAAATTTTGAAGTCATACCCTCATGATATCCATTCTGGTTCCATTTGGCAGCCCATATAATGAAATGTCTTTCTGTACCCGAGGGATAACTGGGAAGCTGTGCTAAGGCAAATACAACCAAGGGGAGTCCAACAAGGGACTGTCCCCTTTCCCTTCCAGGGGAGGCTGAGTGAGGACTGGTGTTCTCTCCTGTCTGGTGGAAACAAGATGGCTATCTCCTCCCCCCTCCAGCAGTATCTGAGAACGAGTGCTGTGAAATCCATTCGGCTTAATGCAACACCCCAAAGAAGCAAGTTTTGCTTTTAAGATGACCACACATCACATCAAGAAATAAGTATACCATTATTGAATTCAAGACAGCAAGCTAGGCTTCCTGAGGTAACAAACAGTTGACGAAGATCTCAATGTAGAAATTTTTAAAATGCTCCAATATACATTATAAAAAATACTTAAAATGAACTGAAGTAAAGAGTTGAAAAAAAAAAACATAGACAAGGAAACAGAAGACAGAAGAAAAAGGACTAAATGGAAATTTTAGAACTGGCACCTGAGGAGACTGCTTAATTAAACAGAAAACCCAACCCAAACAGACGAAAACCTGACAGATTCAACAGCACAGTCGAGGGCAGGAGTTACAGCTCCAGACAACACGGAGGAAGAGATTTTAAGATTAACAGACCCTGAGGCCTGAGAAGAAAGTCCTCACACTCAAATCATTTCTGTCAAAGAAGAGTAGGGGGAGGGAACAAGATCGTGAGTGGACTCGGAACTCCATGAGTAACAATTAGTCACTAAAATCATAAAAAACTTTTACCGTTCAACTCGGAAACAAGACGCAGCAGCAGCAGCAAAAAAGAAAGCCCAACTTGTAAATGACGTAAGGCATGAAGACTAAGTTAAAGCAAACTTTCAGAAGTGCCCGGCACTGCCCCAAGTCAGAGTCGTTGTGGACCAAGGAAACACCATCATACCTGCCGAGGAAACAAGAGGCTGTGAGCCTTGAGATGGTTTCTCAAGTGTGCCTCTCTAGGGCAACTAATAAAGAGACATTGCCCATAATTCTAATGGCTGTCCGCACATCACCTGTTTCTGATACGGTGTGTTTACATGCTATGCTTTCCCGTGGGAACCATTCCGTTTCAGAAGTTATTAAACATAATCATAAAAGTCAGTGACAATAGATTACAGCAGCGATCGCAGATCTCGTTCCGACCTAACGCACTGCATTCAAAAACCCACCAGGAAATGTATGGCTTGCACACGAGCTTCCAAGTTTACCGAGAGCTATTCTTGTCTTCTAACACCCACCGATAGTTCAAGTGCACACCCGTGCTAAAGCCTGCATGGCTGGGTATTGGTACAGGAGCCATCACTAATATATTATTTAATACTGAATTCTTTAGTTAAACTCTGCCATGTATTTATTTCTCCTGACAACTCGGTGTGTAGCAGCCTTAATAAGAGTCTGTGGGGAATAAATATTTGAATTTCATAATCCGTATACACCAAGCTAAATAATTCTACAAAGCTCTTCTGAAAATGCTTTCAAAGTTACCACATCTGATCCTTTGGAATCCAGCTTTAAACAAAAACTTAGCTAATAAGCACCCTGGGAGTCTTTCTGTATTTATACCCAATGGTCCAAGTTTGAAATATCTATCTAGTACTTGATCAAAGTACAAACTTTGAGATAGCTGCCTTCTCTCACTTTCATTTATATTCTGCTCACGCTACTCAGAGTACCCACTGCCTCCTAGAAAATACATTTATTTGTCAAATAAATACATTGAGGAATAACATTCACTTTCATTTAAATGTTCGCCCCAGTCTCGGCTCCCATTTTAAAAAGATGACACTCTGCTGTAATATTTGTAACTCAGGTTAAAATAAGCTCACTCCTTATTACGTTTTGAGCCTTGATTTGAAATGAAAACCAAGAGAGGAAAAGGCAGCCTTCAACATCGAAGACTAGCCTTCTAGCTACAGAGAGAGAGAGAGAGAGTTCAATGTAGCCAGAGCTAGCCTGGAGCTCCCAGCCAGGCTGTGCGGCCGTCCTGATAAACAGAAGCATCCTCCAAGAGCATCAGACAAGTTCTGTCTGAGACCCTAACAGACTAAGACAAAACAAGGTCACTGTGCCTCCATCACACTATGGGATGCTTCCATTCTCCAGTAATTTATGTGGCTGCCCCCTTTTAAAATAAAAATCTGTACAACTCCATGTGTGGGGCGTGGTTCCCAGACCCCCACCTCTCCCTGAGGATTTTTAGGCAGGCAGTTGGCGAAGGAGGGAGAGAGATTGTCTTGGGTGGTGCAGTGACTGATAAGATCTCTGCAATCTCTCACCTAGGTGTCTGTCAGAACTCCTTAATGCAACTCTGGGTCAAGAGAAGAAAGACTCAGACATGAAAGTGGAAACTCAGCTGGGCGGGAAGAGGAAAGGACCATCATAAGTGGGAGGACAATGTGGTCCCTTGGCGAATAGGATCAGATCAGATCATGTCATGCACATGTGTGAAAATGCCACTTTGAAGCCTCTGATGATGTATAACTGACACATGCTACTAAACCATCAAAAATAGAAAAACAAAAGAAGCCAAGTGGGGCAACAATTCCCATTCGAACCAGGTCTCTCTGTAGGTCAGCTTTATTGAGCTACCTGGCTTATTTACCTCAAAAATCACCCCCGGAGTACCTGTGCCAACGACTGTTGGGGCAATGAGTTGAATATCATCCCTGTATTTCTCAATTATTTTTTTCAGTGTCGGAGAAGGAGTCCAGGGCTTTGCACATGCTAGCATACATTCTACTACCAAGCTATGCCCCTGAATGTTTTAAATTAGAATTTATTTCATTAAAATATTGTATTAGCTCTTTGAGAATGTTGTACTGTGAATCACATTCATCCTCCCCCCATCAGCTTTTCCCAGATCCAACAATGCTTTTTCTTTTTTAATTTTTTTTATTGCTTTTATAGAACTCTACATTTTTCTCTGCTCCCCTCCTTTTCTCTCCCCCTTTTTTTTCCAATCCTCCCCCAAGGTCCCTGTGCTCCCAGTTTACTCAGGAGATCTTGTCTTTTTCTACTTCCTATGTAGATTAGACCCATGTATGTCTCTCTTAGGGTCCTCATTGTTGTCTAGGTTCTCGGGGATTGTGATTTGTAGACTGGTTTTCTTTGATTTATGTTTAAAAACCACTTATGAGTGAATACATGTGATAATTGTCTTTATGGGTCTGGGTTACCTCACTCAAAATGATGTTTTCTAGCTCCATTCATTTGCCTGTAAATATCAAGATGTCGTTATTTTCTCTGCTGTGTTTTACTCCATTGTGTAAATGTACCACATTTTCCTTATGCATTCTTCAGTTGAGGAGTGTTTAGGTTGTTTCCAGGTTCTGCCTATGACAAACAATGCTACTATGAACATAGCGGAGCACATATCCTTGGGTACGATTGAGCATCCTTTGGCTAAATACCCCAAACAACACTGCTTTTTCTACCCACACAACTTTGTGTCCTTATTTATTTTTTCCCCATTTTCAAGGCTAATTTGTACTTTCCAAATATTCTTGGATGTGTGGTCTTCCACCAGAGCTTGGTCAACTTATCAGTGAATACACTTTTAGAGAAAATGACCCTTCCTCTTCTACAGAGCTGTCAATAGTCCCGAAAACAGGGTGGGATGCCAGCCCGGCTCTCCTCTCCGCTCTGAGACTGGTGTGACTTGGGCTTGGATGTGCACCATGTCACAACCAGTGTGAATTTGTGTGTGTACCTGTCCTGCTATGTCCAGAAGATACCATTTCCCTTAGTTATCTACCACCTTCTGGTTCTGGCACCTTCTTCCCCAAAAGATTAATATTTTGGTTATTGTAAACACATTTCTTTGTAAATGTATGTTTCCTAAACAAACACCTAAACACCGTAAACCTTCAAGGTAGAATAATGTTTTTATACACCCAAGGCAGGGGCCTCCGTAATAGTAGTCAGCAGGTCCTGAGACTGGGTGAAGAGAACTTTGCAGATGCCACGTAGTTAAGGACCCAGGTATGGGGAGAAGATCCTGAGTATTTGGTGGACCCAACGTAACCACGTGGATCTTTCCATGAACTGCTTTGATTGTGGTTAGAGGAAGTATGGGATGCTTCACGGTTAACAAGATGCACACTGTTAGCTAAGAAGGCAGAGAAACAGTCCTAGGGACAGGAACGTTAGCAGCGCCTAAAAGCCGAACGAGGCTACGTTCCCTGCCCTTTCCTACTTCAGTTTTATCAAGGTAAGACACATATTAGATTACTAACCTCCAGAACTAGGACATAGTTGATATGTGTTGTTGCAAGCCAATTTGCAATAGTGACACCAACACACACACACACACACACACACACACACACACACACACACCGTTTTACTTGAAAGGAAATGTAAACCATTCTACAGAATCAAAATATGAAAATTTCCTAACTCTCTAAGTACCTTTGCAGTACATTTATTTTCCCTGACCAAGTCGGAGCTGGTGCACTACTCTTGGCTGTCTGGACTCATTTGTCTTACTTAATCTAGATTGCCTTTGCCTTTTATGATATTGATCATTTTATCGAAGAGTGCAGACTAACTGTCTTAACAGAATTTCCCACATTTTGGATTTCTCTATGTGCTTTCCACATGATTAGATTCAAGTTAGACGATTTTATAGCAAGTTCATTTCTCAGGCTGTGTTGTATACTTCTTTTTCCAAGATTTAGGTGTTGTGGAATATTAGATTAATATGTATTACATGCGTTTATGCTGTGGAATATTTGTTTAATGATGCAAAGATGTGTTCCTTTCTACTGTGGGACAATGGTCTTGTACCCTATAAAGATTTGTCACTTGTATTGGTTTAATAAAATGCTAACTGGCCAGTAGACAGGCAGAAGTATAACTGGGGTGACCAGAATAGTAGAATTCTGGGAAGAGGAAAGGCTCAGTCTGTAGTCCTCACCCAGATGCTGAGGAAGCAAGATGAGAATGCCTCACTGATAAAAGGCACCAAGCTGTGTGGTTTACACAGATAAGAATATGGGTTATTTTAAGATGTAGGAGTTAGTCAATAAGAAAGCCTGAGCTAATAGGTCAACAAGTTTATAATTAAGGTAGGCTTCTGTTTATCTCTCTGGGACTGAATGGCCATGGGACCAGGCGGGACAGCAGCCTCTGTCAGCAGCATTCTTTTACGTTGCATTTGTTTAGCTCTGTGAAGCTGTCTTATTTTGCCTGTCTAAAACACCTGATTGGTCTAATAAAGAGCTGAATGGCCAGTTGCCAGTCAGGAGAAAGGGATAGGTGAGGCTGCAGGCAGAAGGAATTAATAGAAGGGAAGAAGAAAGAAGGGAGGAAGAAGAAAAGGAGGAGAAGAGGATAGTGGGGGCCAGTCACCCAGCCACACAGCCAGAATAAGAACGAAAGAAAAGATATATAAATATAGAGAAAAAATAAAAATCCAGAGGCAAAAGGTAGACAGGATAATTTAAGAAAAGCTGGCTATAAATAATCTAGATTAAGGCCAGGAATTTATATGGAAGAATAAATTGCTGTGTGATTTATTTGTGAGCTGGGTGGCAGGCCCCCCAAAGAGCAAAGAGTAAAAATAGCCAACAACATTTAGGTATACAATGTCACATTGCCCAGCTTTTGGTCCTAAATTTGACCACTTGTTTAAAATAGTGACAGCCTGATTTTTTCACGATAAAAAGATATAACTTTGAAACTGACAGGTTATCTATCGATCAAAATTTACAGACTAGTAGGTACTTAGTTCCCTAACAAATTTTCATATGGCTTGGCACCTGTTAATGACACTTTCCTGCATTAGTTATTAAGTTGTGAGTTCCAAACTGGATTATTTTTCTTCCTGCATTTATGAAACAACATCTCATCTTGCCATATAAGCTTTTTCATTTCCCACGTATCTCCTCCATTCTTTCTGTCTCTGTCTCATCAATAAGGTGGCATAGGGAATCTGTCATCCACTGTTTATCAGGCCCAACCCTCTTCAACACTGTGCTTTGGATTCTAAGGCCCTCAGCAGTCTCATTAAAGTCGGGCACAGCAGGGAGCTCAAGTTTTCCTTGCGCGTTCATTTCCTGCCCTAAGTCAGGAACTGGGCCCTCCCCAAAGGGAGAGAGTTCTGATTCCTTCTAATGAGAAACCACATTTGGAATCTCAGCTCCGGATGCTATGCGCGTTCCCTGCTTCTTCAGCTAATGCCAGGTTATTGCTTGCTCAACCTTTATTTCCCCTTCATAAATTTCTCATTAAATGTGGCACCAGTCACACTCCACACGATTTGATATGAAGTGTCTCACTGTCACAGTTTAAACTCGTTTCCAAATTTTACTTATGATTCTTGACTTGATACATAGCTTCATTTTGTTTTTTAAATGATTGCTTAATCCACAGATCTACGGAGATTTTTTTCCCCCTTGATTTATAGATCGACAGCTCTATGATCAGAGTAATAGTATTAAGTTCCTTTAATGAATGTCTACATTTGCTCACCCTGAGTATGTGGTCAATTTTGTTACATGATTTGTGTGGGCTTGAAAATGCATGAGTTCTCTAGTATAGTTGCAATGTTTATTAATATGTCAATCAGATTTATTTTGTCATTAGTGTTCAAATCTTCTCCACCCTTAACAATTTTTCTCTCTTCTGTTAGAGATATGTGTGTTAGTCTCCAATACTTTTGTTTTATGGATTTTGGTACAATTTTAGCAGGTTTATAAAAAATCTAGAATTGTTATCTCATCTTACTGACTTGATGCTTTAATTGTGAAATGTTGCTCTTAACTGGTGACAATGTTTTGCTCTGTACATATATAGAGCCTTGCTACCTTTAGCATTTTTAGTTGTTATTTGCATAGATTTTTTCTTCTCTAATTTAAATCTTGGGCTTGTTTATTTGCAGTCCTGAGATCACATCTAAGGATTTGGGCATGATACAGAAAGTTCTACAATTAAAGCTACACCCTCAGTTCCCATTTCTCTTTGTTTAAATTTAAGGAAGTTGTAAATGGCACAAGTTTTCAACAGTTTTTGCACAGCATCTGCAGACCTTGGTCAGTACCATAGCTACTCCTTCTCAGCTGAATCTACAGTGCCCTATGTAGTCTGTCTGGGTCTCAGTTGAGTCCACACTGCCCTCTCTAGTCTGTCTGGGTCTCAGTTGAGTCTACACTGCCTTCTCTAGTCTGTCTGGTTCTCACTTGAGTCTACACTGCCCTCTCTAGTCTGTCTGGGTCTCAGTTGAGTCTACACTGCCTTCTCTAGTCTGTCTGGTTCTCACTTGAGTCTACACTGCCCTCTCTAGTCTGTCTGGGTCTCAGTTGAGTCTACACTGCCTTCTCTAGTCTGTCTGGGTCTCAGTTGAGTCTACACTGCCTTCTCTAGTCTGTCTGGGTCTCAGTTGAGTCTACACTGCCTTCTCTAGTCAGTTCGTCTGCTCCTTTTGAGCTTCTTCCTTCTAAAGTTTTAAAAAAGTGCTCAGAGCAGACACTGAGGAATTTTACTCACTCTACGCTGTTCTTGCTTTGTGTGTCATCATTAGGAATATGTAAATTTTGTAGAGAGGCCAGTGATATGCTGAAACAATTATTTCCATGAGTTCAAAAAGTGATGAGAAAAAAAATCAGAGAATAAGGTACTGACTCTAATACTAAGACCAAGCATGAAATAAGAAAATATAGAAGAAGGAAAAAGAATGGGCTGGACAGACACTACATGAACACTGGAAAATTAGGCCTGGGCCATATTCATCTATTGGGTACACCTAGAAGAGTGTGCAGCTATATCTATCCCCAAATGTTTACCACCTTAGGAATAAAAGAAAGCCTTTAAAGAAAAGTCTCAGTAAGACATAAGTAATATCAATTTGACTATACATTCCTGAAGTTCTTGGATAGCTTCTGATCTGCTTTGTTTATTCTGTTTGTGTAAATGCTTCCATTAATGGTAACAGGATGAGACATTTATTTTATAGGCTTGATAGTTTTATCACAACTCAGTGAAGAGGCATTCCATAGATGTGCCAGAAAGAGATGAAGAGTGAGTCTGTAAATAGGAGCCAGCATCCTCATAATGTCTATCCTGTAAAGATCCAAGAGAAGGACCCAGTGATAGCTATCACTGAGGCTATTGGTTCACGGGGATTTTTAGTATCTCTCAATACTTTTACAAAAGAGTGAATGAATCTCATTCAAATGCTAAGCTTAACTTTAGTAATAAAATGTTATTGGATGGTGTTGTATCGTCTTACACAATTGTTTTATGCTCTTGAGTTTATTGTAGTCACCCAAACACACAAACATGTATACCTTTTTTGCATGCAATCTAATTTAAATATCACATTAAACCATAATCTTGAATTTCTCAGTCTTTAACTAGTGTCTTCATGTTGTACCATGGATTTCTGATTAAAATATTGAGCAATTTATAATTATTACCATTTTGCTTTTAGGTTGCAAATGAGAAACTCTTATCTGCCTCCATGCTTGTTGCTGTCCTTACTTGCCAAACATTTTCACTAATATAAATCTTAGGGAGATAGATACTGAAGAAAATTTAAAATAAATTTAGACAAGATCAAGGTTCCAGTTTTGTGTCAGAAGGGATTTATATGCTTTAACTAATTCTTAGCAAAAGAATCATGATCTCTTCCTACTCATTTCACCAACTGATTATGACTTTTGAAGATTTTCTAAATGTCATATGATTTTAATATGGTGTTTGTGTATATTTTGAGAAAGGTATGCTAGCTAATAAATTTCAGACAGCATGGCAACATTTTGAGTGTCACATAACCTTAGTGCTGTAAAATATTGTCATGGTTACCTGCAAAGCAGCAGGATGTAAGTGGGTGAAAGACGAGGCTCAGGCAGCACAAGAATAGACTCCAAACAGAAAGCAAAGAGATGAACTGAGAGAGGAAGGTGGGGCTGGGTGGGAGAAGTGTGAACAGGCCATTGTTCACCGCTCTCAGAAGAGGGGATGGCTAAATCTTTAAGACATGATCTTATAATTATTCATTTCAACTGATTTGGGCTCTGAAATTGCTTTCTGTATAACAGTATCCCCAACCAAATCTTAAGAAAGTTAGAATAAATTTGTGTTATTAAAGTAATAAAAATTTAAGAGATTTCAAGAAGACATGGTGCCATTCCCTGACTTCAGGCATTGTCAGTTATTGGACTACCTAATCATCCAGCTTGCAAACATCATTACATTTACCTAGACTGTTTAACCGTTTTTGTGTTCAAAGAGCTAAGCAGTGCATTTTTTTAATCATCTCCTGAAACACAAAATATCTTTCTATAATTATTATTTCCTCTTAGTGCTTAGATTTGTAAAAATCTAATTTTATTTGTTTGTGGCAGGTTCATCATGCATTTTGTTTCCTGCTTTTCACCACCTCTCTTAAAAGCAATTGTGTTCTAAAATATTCACATCTAGATACCTGTAACATAAATCCAACTGTGTGCTGTGTTAGTCTCAACAAGTCCCAGTCTACATGGTGGAGAACAAGGAGGATCAGAACACAGGGCTGGAGGGATGGCTCAGTGGTGAAGAATACGTGATGTACAAACAAGAGACAAGAGCTTGGACCCAGAACCCACACAAAAGCTTGGTGTGGTTTCCTGTAACTTACCACCAAGCATGGCAGAGATAAGAGATTTGTTAGATAAAACGAAAGAAAACAAAGAAACAAGCAAACAACATTAAACAAGCAAAATGTTTCTAAGCTCCAGGTTCAGCAACAGATGCTGCCTCAAAGGAACAAAGAAAGTGAATAGCCAACACCAAGGTTTTCCTCTGCTCCTCTGCATGCCTGCATGCATCCAGTCACACAACACACACACACACATGCTACAATATGCATACAAAAATTATACAACATGAGTTGTATTATTAGAATTCTTACCAAGTAAGAAAAATAACACAAGAAATTCTACAAAACAATTTAATTTTAAAAAGAAGAAAGAATTATGAAGACCAATAAGATGGATCTCATGTTAGGTTGAGGAACAAGGAGACTTGGGACTTTGGAAAGAGGGGCAACTAAAGAAAAAAATCTAATTAATCAAAAAATACAATGAAAACCATGTAAGCTCATTTACTCTTCTTATAATGAATACAAGAACTGATATATGTGGTGATATTTTGTGTGTATTCTAACAAATAAAGCTTACTTCATGATCAGAGGGTAGAGCTAGCCACTAGCTAACCATACAGGTCTGGTGGTCTGTACAGACAGACAGGAAGCAATATGGCTGGCTGGGTGGAGAGAAGACTATAAGGCAGGAGGAGACAGGAGCTCAGCCTTATTTTATTTTATTTTGTTTTTGTTTTTTAAGATAGGGTTTTGCTGTAGCTCTGGAGCTTGTCCTGGAACTAGCTCTTGTAGACTATGCTGGTGGCCTGGCCTTGAACACACAGTGATCTGCCTGCCTCTGCCCCCAGCACCTCTAGTGTTGGAATTAAAGGTATGGCCACCACCACTCAGAGAGCTCAGCCCTTTTTTGGCTGAGGAATTAGCAACGTAATTGTTGGCTGTGACTTGCTCCTTTCTCTCTCTAATCTTTCAGCATCTGACCTCTAGAACTCATGGAACAGATATGTAAGACAATTTCTGAACACCTGACATTGGTAAAAACATAAAAGTAGGGCCATCAGGTGTCACACAGCAAGCATCTCGCCCTGCACAGAAAACCTACATCACTTCAAGACAGAAAAGCTGCAGCTCTAAAAACCCTCTCTTGAAGATAATCGTAATTAAGATTTTAGAATAAATAATTATGTGACTTCTATTCCTAAACAATTAAAGCTGGTTTTAAACTACTGCAAAAAAAATCATAATTGGTCAACAAGTCTCACCGAAAATTACACAACTTCATGAAATAGGATCAAATTTACAAAGATATTTTTATTTTCCATGAAGTTTACTTAACTTTTCCCCCCATAAATATTTTAGTACTATAAACTATATAACTTAAGTTGATGCTAAAACCATGCAGGAATAAAACCAGTAAGAAAAGAGTCCAATTTTGCTTGGAAAAAACTTGGGAGAAAAGCTGCAAGCTGCAGCCGACTGCTTTTTCTCCAGGGCCCAATTATAACAGAGCCAATTACGTTCTGTGAGGCGCTCATGCCTCTTTACAATTCTCCTGCAAGCCCACGGAATAAAATTCTTCATGTGTGTGTCAGAGTTTGCTAATATGGATTCCAAATATTGCTCCATCCATCAATAGCACTTCATGTCCAACGGGGAAATGGGAACTAATATGTATTTAGTTAGCTTTTCAAATAATGTCAGATTCACAGACACTGCAAGGTAAGAATTAATGACAGAATGTTCAACTAACGGTGGTTTAATTTTGTCCTTAAAAATATGGCAGCCACCCCTTTGTTTTTCTTTATTTCACTCGTGTTGAAAATGAAGGAAGAAAAGAAGGAAGAGAGGAACCAGGAGGGCTAAAAGGAAGCAGCCTTTCAAGCTCTCTGGTGTAAGATCTCATTCTCAGTCTTCTGACCCTGGATCTATGTCTCTGTCGTGAACACGCTGTGAGCAAAGACCACTGTGTGTTCTCTGCATTCCATAATTGGAAAAAGATTTGGAGAACAATATGGGCATTCGCAAATGAGAAAATTTTCTCTCGTGAATGTCTGGTGTGACTTCTCTTTAAATTGGGCTGTCATTCTCCTGTAAAGAAAACCTTACTGTTAATTCCAGCTGCTAGTCCCGGCAACTATAAACACACATTATTTTTTTCTGAATAGGGCGAGTTTGTATGTTTTTGCTGTGGCTTAATAAGCTAAGTTTTCTAGTGTTTGCTTTCTCTTTTCAGAACAAATAATCGGAAAGCAATCCTTGACAACACTTGTAATGCTTTTGAAACCATGATTTTAGAGGCAAAATCTTTATTTTAAATGCAATAAACTTGAAGCCGATAGAACTGCATGGATTACAACCTACCATAAGGATCAGAAAGAAGAGAAATACCCAGATCTTCTAACAATGTGTATTTGTTATTAATGTGGGTAAAATATTTCGGTTAAATATTTGGTTACATTTTCTTTTTTTTTTTTTAAATTAATTTATTATGTTTTCCATTATTTAAAACAATTTTCAAATTCAAATACACTTTGATCATATTCTTCCTCTCCCTCAAGTCCCTTCAGATCTTTTCCCCATCCCTACCCACCCAACTTTAAGTTCTTTCTTTAACAAGAAGCAAAAATCCTGTACAACAATAAAATCTTCCAAAACTTAGAAACAAGAAAGTCATACCAAGAAAAGAAAGGAAAAAAGATTGAAAACAAACAAAAAGCCCAACTTGTAACCAAATAAAGCACAGACAAAGTCCTGTGGAGTCCAACTATATGTTGTTGGTCAATTACTCCTGAACATGAGGCTTACCCAGAATTAGTTGACATGCTCAGTGTCACTCATCGTAGAAAACTGATTGTCTCTCCCCTAACTGGTATAAGTGATAGTTCAGTTGTTAACCTTTTTTTTTTTTCTTTTTTTCCTTTTTTTTTTTTTTGTCAAAGCCTCCGTTTATTAGGGACAGGGTAACGACTTATATACCCCCTGAATGAGGGCTTGGGGAGTAGGGCACAGGAGCATGGAATCTGGCCGCGTGGTCCCAGTCACGTAACCTACATCCGGTCAGGTAGGCCAAGAAGTCAGGAGTTGCCACACCTAGTTCCCTGGATAGCTGGAATTTAAGGCAGTTCCGCTATCAGATTAGGTTCTTTAGCAATTAGCGAATAGCTAATTGGGTGTGGGGCAGGTTTTGCCAATAGGACTATTCTTAACATAATTATGGGTTTGGGGTTCCCTGCAGGCTCCCCAAGGTGATGGTTTCTGTAACAATCTTTAGGGGGGAGAAACGGCTCCCAACATATTCCTCCTTTCTTATATAAAGGCAAGTAGTTATAGGTGGAGGGCACCAAGACAGAGTCAACCATGGTGTCAGATCTAAAGGAGAGGGGACTGGGACAAGGAGAGACCCTCCTCTCAACTGGTGAAGCAATTAACCTCTCCTGGGAACAGAGGGGTGCCTTATGAGTAGCATTAGTTTCTTGGAGCTTCTCAAATAAAAGGTATCTAGTAGGATTAAAGTAAGCAGATCACAGGGCACCCTGTCTTAGGCTATGTGGAGAGCGCCCTCGTACCTAAAAACCATGCCATGTTGAGCCGGCCTGTACGGCCTCTGTATGGTTTGAAATTTAGGTGAGGATCCACACTAACTCCCGTCATTGGGCCCCTGTATCTATCTTTAATGAAAAATCTGTGAGGTGCTCCTTAAACAAAAGATATGATATAATTTTGGCACCAATAACTCCATCTCCAGACAAGAAGAAAGGGGCACCTTCCAAACCCAGTATTCACCTTTTAGTCTGGCCCATGGTATGTCCTCCTTCCTAAATGCCTACTCCACAAAAAGTTACGTGTGCTTGCCTGCCATCAATTAGGGAGGTGAAAAAGGGATCAAAATCTAAAATTCTTAACATATGCATTAAACCCAAACACTTTACAGCATGTGTCAAACCTTTCCCAACATCTATAAGCAGTTACAAATATCATTAGATCAATTTCAGTAAGAGTACAATGACATACATTGTTGTCAAATACCACCATTTCCAGACTCTGAGCAACAGTCACAGGAACCCCAATCTTTCCCCTTCTTAAGTGAAGAGGTTAGTATTTTAATTAAAATGAGTTCTGTGTCCCAAAGATTAAAACAGTCTGATGTCCAGTCTGCATCTCAGCTCCAAAGCAGACCAGAGTTCAAGCTGCAGAAGCAGTTTAGCACTTGTGCTTCAGGGCCGGTGGGATTCCTGGGTGAGGTGAGCTGGATTCAGCTATCTGAAGCACATCCTGGCATTATCTCAGCCGGGTCTCCCTGGACTCAGGAGGCAGAATTGACACCCTGTAGAGTGGAGCAGCAGGTTCTGTTATCAGGGACTCCTCTCCTTGGGGGCAGGAAAAGCCAGACTAAGGACCTCTCTGCAATCGCCTCAGGAACTCCTCTGTGTCCGCAGCGCAGCCTCGACATCAGGCCCAGCTTTTATTTTCTTTCTGTGAAAAAAGCATAAACATATCCTCGACCCCAAATATATATAGGTCGGGTTTTTTCATAATGCATTGCAAGGGCTTTTCCACCTTGCCCTAGCAAAGGTCAGCTTGGTGTTATCATGTCAGATCCGTTTGCATCTGGATCTACTTGCAAGTTTCATAAGCTGCTTACAAGGAGCCTTATTATGCTCCATAATATTTTTTTTATTATTATTAGCCATATATGCAGTTCCTCCATTGGAAGAGCCATTTGTAAAATTTAGCATAAAATCCTTTAAGGGATTTTTTTTGCTATAACATTAGCAAAATACAGTTGTGTGAATTGTAGCAATAATCATCTGGGGATCAAGCCATTTTTTAGCTTTTATCCTGCCCTTTTGTACCAGACAGGCTACTGGTTTAAATTAAGAGTTTAATATCTTAATTGGCAAAACTTGAGAAGATTTTGCCATAAACAGCATTTTTTCATAAAAATGTAGAATAAGTTTTATATTTAATATGCACACTTGCCATAGCTGCATTATAATTAAAATACTGTATTTGTTGATTATTGTATACTTTACCTGTTGATTTATATTTTACCTGTTTGAGTACCTGTTAGGCAGCTTTAAGCTCTCTCTATTGGAAACTGTTTTTTTTTTATTTTATTTTATTTTTCTATTCTAAGAGGCTCCCTTAATTAAGATGTGTGCTTCTCTGCTCCCCTAACCAACCTTCCTTTATCCCAAACATCCCGTTTCCCCAGGTTCCCCCCATCCTCCCCTTCTCACATTTCTCTCCCCTTCTCCCCTCACCCCCCCCTCCCACCACACCCCCAAGATCCCAAATTTTTGCCCGGCAATCTGGTCTACTTCCCATAACCAGGAGGATAGCTATATGTTTTTCTTTCGGTTCACCTTCTTATTTAGTTTCTTTAGGATATCAAATTATAGACTCACTGACCTTTATTTATCTCTAGAAACCAATTATGAGTGAGTACATCCCATGTTCATCCTTTTGGGTCTGGGTTACCTCACTCAGGATAGTGTTTTCTATTTCCATCCATTTGCATGCAAAATTCGCGAAGTCATTGTTTTTTACCGCTGAGTAGTATTCTAATGTATATATATTCCATACTTTCTTCATCCATTCTTCCATTGAAGGGCATCTAGGTTGTTTCCAGGTTCCGGCTATTACAAATAATGCTGCTATGAACATAGTTGAACAAATATCCTTGTCATATGATCGGGCATCTCGTGGGTATATTCCCAAGAGTGGCATTGCTGGGTCCATGGGTAGGTTGATCCCAAATTTCCTGAGAAACCGCCACACTGCTTTCCAAAGTGGTTGCACAAGTTTGCATTCCCACCAGCAATGGATGAGGGTACCCCTTTCTCCACAGCCTCTCCAGCAAAGGCTATCATTAGTGTTTTTGATTTTAGCCATTCTGACAGGTGTAAGGTGATATCTCAATGTTGTTTTGATTTGCATTTCCCTGATCGCTAAGGAGGCTGAGCATGACCTTAAGTGCCTTTTGGCCATTTGAACTTCTTCTGTTGAGAATTCTCTCATCAGATCAGTGCCCCATTTTTTAATTGGGTTAATTAGCATTTTGAAGTCTAGTTTCTTGAGTTCTTTATATATTTTGGAGATCAGACCTTTGTCTGTTGCGGGGTTGGTGAAGATCTTCTCCCAGTCAGTGGGTTCCCTTTTTGTCTTAGTGACAGTGTCTTTTGATTTACAGAAGCTTCTCAGTTTCAGTAGGTCCCATTTATTCAATGTTGCCCTTAATGACTGTGCTGCTGGGGTTATACCTAGGAAGCGATCGCCTGTGCCCATCTGTTGTAGGGTACTTCCCACTTTCTCTTCTATCAGGTTCAGTGTGTTCAGATTGATATTGAGGTCTTTGATCCATTTGGACTTGAGTTTTGTGCATGGTGATAGATATGGGTCAATTTTCTTTCTTCTACAGGTTGACATCCAGTTGTGCCAGCACCATTTGTTGAAGATGCTTTCTTTCTTCCATTGTATACTTTTAGCACCTTTATCGAAAATGAGGTGTTCATAGGTTTGTGGGTTAAGATCCGGGTCTTCTACACGATTCCATTGGTCGACTTCTCTATTTTTATGCCAATACCACACTGTTTTCATTACTGTAGCTCTATAGTAGAGTTTAAAGTCAGGGATGGTAATGCCTCCAGAAGTACCTTTATTGTACAAGATTGTTTTGGCTATCCGGGGTTTTTTGTTATTCCATATAAAGTTGATTATTGTCCTTTCAAGATCAGTGAAGAATTTTAATGGGATCTTGATGGGGATTGCATTGAATCTATAAATTGCCTTTGGTAGGATTGCCATTTTTACTATGTTGATCCTCCCAATCCAAGAGCAAGGGAGATCCTTCCATTTTCTGGTATCCTCTTCAATTTCTTTCTTCAATGCCTTAAAGTTCTTGTCAAATAGATCCTTCACTTCTTTGGTTAGAGTTACCCCGAGATATTTTATGCTGTTTGTGGCTATCGTGAAAGGTGATGCTTCTCTGATTTCCCTCTCTGCTTCCATATCCTTTGTGTATAGGAGGGCGACTGATTTTTTGGAGTTGATCTTGTATCCGGCCACATTACTAAAGGTGTTTATCAGCTGTAGGAGTTCTTTGGTGGAGTTTTTGGGGTCGCTTATGTAGACTATCATATCATCTGCAAATAACGAAAGTTTAACTTCTTCCTTTCCAATTCGAATCCCCTTGATCCCCTTATGTTGTCTTATTGCTATTGCTAAAACTTCAAGCACTATATTGAAGAGGTATGGAGAGAGTGGACAGCCTTGTCGTGTTCCTGATTTAAGTGGGATGGCTTTGAGTTTCTCTCCGTTTAATTTGATGTTAGCTGTCGGTTTGCTGTAAATAGCTTTTATTATATTTAAGTATGACCCTTGTATCCCTAATCTCTCCAAGACTTTTATCATAAAGGGATGTTGAATTTTGTCAAAAGCTTTTTCAGCATCTAATGAAATGATCATATGGTTTTTTTCTTTCAGTTTATTTATATGATGGATTACATTGATAGATTTTCGTATGTTGAACCAGCCTTGCATCTCTGGTATGAAGCCTACTTGATCATAATGGATAATGTTTCTAATGTATTCTTGGATACGGTTCGCCAGTATTTTGTTGAGGATTTTTGCGTCGATGTTCATGAGTGAGATTGGCCTGTAATTCTCTTTCTTGGTTGAGTCTTTGTTTGGTTTTGGTATCAGAGTGATGGTAGCTTCATAAAAGGAATTTGGCAATGACTCTTCTGTTTCTATATTGTGAAATACCTTAAGGAGTATAGGTATTAGGTCTTCTTGGAAATTCTGGTAGAATTCCGCATTGAAACCGTCTGGTCCTGGGCTTTTTTTTGGTAGGGAGGTTTTTGATAACAGCTTCTAATTCTTCGCGACTGACAGGTCTATTTAGATTGCTCACCTGGTCCTGATTTAACTTTGGTATATGGTATTTATCTAAAAAAGTGTCCATTTCTTTTACATTTTCCAGTTTTGTGGCATACAGGCTTTTGTAGTAAGATCTAATGATTCTCTGAATTTCCTCTATGTCTGTGGTTATGTCCCCCTTTTCATTTCTGATCTTATTAATTTGCAGATTCTCTCTCTGCCGTTTGATTAGTTTGGATAGGGGTTTATCAATTTTGTTGATTTTCTCCAGGAACCAGCTTTTTGTTTCATTGATTCTTTGGATTGTTTTCTGTGTTTCTATTTTGTTGATTTCAGCCCTCAGTTTGACTATTTCCAGTCTTCTACTCCTCCTAGGTGAGTCTGCTTCTTTTTTTCTAGAGCTTTCAGGTGGGCTGTTAAGTCTCCAATGTATGCTTTCTCTGTTTTCTTTAAGTGGGCACTAAGGGCTATGAACTTTCCCCTTAGGACTGCTTTCAAAGTGTCCCATAAGTTTGAGTATGTTGATTCTTTATTTTCATTGAATTCAAGGAAGACTTTAATTTCTTTCTTTATTTCTTCTTTAATCCAGGTGTGGGTCAATAGTTGACTATTCAGTTTCCATGAGTTTGCAGGCTTTCTGGGGGTAGCATTGTTGTTGAATTCTAACTTTAGTCCGTGGTGATCTGATAAGACACAGGTGGTTATGGATATTTTTTTGTAACTGTGGAAGTTTGCTTTGTTACCGAGGATGTGGTCAATTTTCGAGAAGGTTCCATGAGCTGCAGAGAAGAAGGTATATTCTTTCCTATTTGGGTGGAATGTTCTATAGATGTCTGTTAAGTCCATTTGATTCAATACCTCCATTAATTCTCTTATTTCTCTGTTAGGTTTCTGTCTGATTGACCTGTCCATTGGTGAAAGAGGCGTGTTGAGATCTCCCACTATTAGTGTGTGCGGTTTGATGGCGTCTTTGAGTTTTAGTAATGTTTCTTTTACATATGTGGGTGCTTTTATATTAGGGGCATAGATATTCAGGATTGAGACCTCATCCTGATCAATTGTTCCTGTTATGAGTATAAAATATCCCTCTCCATCTCTTCTGATTGATTTAAGTTTGAAGTCAACTTTGTTAGAAATTAGTATGGCCACACCAGCTTGTTTCTTAGGTCCATTTGCTTGATAAACCTTTTCCCATCCCTTTACTCTAAGTAGGTGCCTATCTTTGTGGTTGAGGTGTGTTTCTTGTAAACAGCAGAATGTTGGATCCTGTTTGCGTATCCAATCTCTTAGCCTGTGTCTTTTTATAGGTGAGTTGAGTCCATTGACATTAAGGGATATTAATGACCAGTGGTTGCTAACTCTGGTCACTTTTTTAGTCATAGGGTTTGTGTGTTTGCTTTCTTTTAGTTGTGCTGGTAAAGGGTGTCTAGAAGTTTGAGTTATTGTGGTCATTGTTGGTCTCCTTGGTTTGTGATTTTCCTTCTATTACTTTCTGTAAGGCTGGATTTGTGGCTACGTATTGTTTAAATTTGTTTTTATCCTGGAAAATTTTGTTTTCTCCATTTATAGTGAACGAAAGCTTGGCTGGGTATAGTAGTCTGGGCTTGCATCCATGTTCTCTTAGCTTCTGCAGTACATCTATCCAGGACCTTCTGGCTTTCATGGTTTCCATAGAGTAGTCAGGAGTAAGTCTGATAGGTTTACCTTTATAAGTAACTTGACCTTTTTCCTTTGCAGCTCTTAATATTCTTTCTTTATTCTGGATGTTTTGTGTTCTGATTATTATGTGGCGAGGAGATGTTTTTTTCTGGTCCAGTCTATTCGGTGTTCTGTATGCTTCTTGAACCTTCAAAGGAATATCTTTCTTTAGGCTGGGAAAGTTTTCTTCTATAATATTATTAAATATATTTTCTGAACCATTGAGCTGTACTTCTTCTCCTTCTTGTATCCCAATTATTCTTAGGTTTGGTCTTTTTATTGTGTCCCATATTTCCTGAATGTTTTGTGATGAGAATTTGTTGGTTTTGCTGTTTTCTTTGATCAGTGTGTTAATTTTCTCTATGGTATCTTCAGTGTCTGACATTCTTTCTTCTAACTCTTGTAATCTGTTGGTAGTACTTGTCTCTGTAGTTCCTGTTCGTTTACCCAGATTTTCCATCTCCAACCTTCCCTCGGTTTGTGTTTTCTTCATTACTTCCATTTCATTCTTCAGGTCTTGAACCATTTCCCTTACCTGTTTGATTGCATTTTCTTGTTTCTCTTGGTTTTCTTGGGTATCTTTGAGCGATTTATTCATTTCCTCTACCTTTTTGTTTGTAATCTCTAATTGTTTATGGCAGTTTTTCACCTCCTGTTTAAGGTCTTCTATTATTTTCAAAAAATTCACTTTTGGGTCGATTTCTTCTACTTCTTCTGGAGTAGGGTGTACAATTCTCCTTATTTCGGGATCCCTGGGTTCTGGTGATGTCATGTTGCCTTTCAGGTTGTTGGAGGAATTCTTGCATTGGCGCCTTCCCATCTCCTCTTTCAAATGAAGCCAAGAGAGGCCTGGTGTCTTGGTCCAGTTTTTGCTGTGACTGAGCCTCTGGGTGTATCTCTTCAGTGTGGAAGCAAGGTCCGTCCTGCTGAGCTTGATCTGCCCAGTGATGTCTCTCCTGGCACCTGGATCTGATCTCCCTGCTGCTTGGGTGTCTCGCGAACAAAGGGCCAACCTCGCTGCCGCAGGGCAGGCAGGCCACCTAGACAAAGGAGCTACTACCCTCCTGGCTCCCCTCGCAATTCGGACCCTGTCCCAGCGCCCAAACAGGCTGAGCTGGGAGCTGTTGTGTGGTTCAAAGAGGGGAGGGGGGTCAGAGGTAGTGCGGAGGGCCTTGGATGCAAGTTGGGTGGGACAGTAATGGAGAAGAGGTATCAAGGAGTACAGCCCCTGCAGACTGACCAGGGAGTGCAGGAGGGGTGGGGAACGTCTGAGCTCCCTGTCCGGGGCTGCTGCTGCGGCCAGAAACTCACTCACCCCAGCGATGGCCCACCTGGCACCCGGATCCGATCTCCCCGCTGCCTGGGCGTCCCGCGAACAAAGGGCCGGGCCCGCTTGGTGCAGGCCGGCCACCTAGACAAAGGAGCCACCACCCTCCCGAATGCCCTCCCAATTCGGACCCTGTCCCAGCGCCCAAACAGGCTGAGCTGGGAGCTGTTGTGTGGTTCAAAGAGGGGAGGGGGGTCAGAGGTAGTGCGGAGGGCCTTGGATGCAAGTTGGGTGGGACAGTAATGGAGAAGAGGTATCAAGGAGTACAGCCCCTGCAGACTGACCAGGGAGTGCAGGAGGGGTGGGGAACGTCTGAGCTCCCTGTCCGGGGCTGCCGCTGTGGCCAGAAACTCACTCACCCCAGCGATGGCCCACCTGGCACCTGGATCCGATCTCCCCGCTGCCTGGGCGTCCCGCGAACAAAGTGCCGGGCCCGCTTGGTGCAGGCCGGCCACCTAGACAAAGGAGCCACCACCCTCTTTTTTTTTTTTTTTTTTTTTTTTTTTTTTTTTTTTTGGTTTTTTGGTTTTTCGAGACAGGGTTTCTCTGTGGTTTTGGAGCCTGTCCTGGAACTAGCTCTTGTAGACCAGGCTGGTCTCGAACTCACAGAGATCCTCCTGCCTCTGCCTCCCAAATGCTGGGATTAAAGGCGTGCGCCACCACCGCCCGGCTGGTTACATTTTCAAAATGTAGCGGCAACACACTAGCCATTCTGGATCAACAGCCTAGATGAAAGCCATGAGCTCGTCTCCCCCGATTCTGTAAATAAAAGCAATAGAATTGCTAGAAATTAAAGCTGCTGCGTTTATAAGCAGAGTAACGGCAGAACAAAGGCTTCCCAAATGTGGTAGGCAACATGAGCCAAGGGTTCCAACGGGTAAGTCAGACTGTGGGTATTCTTGGTGCAAGGCTGACAGAAGAAACGAAGAGGAGAGAGTTCATATTTGAACATGGAAATGTCACGTATCATGGAGAGAGAGGCACTCCACACCCCTGCTCCCACCCCCTCCCTACAGAACAGCTACCATGAGAGGGCACCCACGGAAACCTCCAACTGAGCACAGTGCTCTGTATAATTTAATAGAAATCTTTGGAAAAATACAAAGCAGATAATTCAGATGCTGGCACGTCAATGTAAATCTTTTCTAATTCTGGAATTTAAAATGTATTCCAACTAAAAGCTGCGTGCCTGACTCATTACTCTTAGAGTCAGTCAAATTTTCTATTCATAGCCGGGCGATGGTGGCGCACACCTTTAATCCCAGCACTCGGGAGGCAGAGACAGGCGGATCTCTGTGAGTTCGAGACCAGCCTGGTCTACAGAGCTAGTTCCAGGACAGGCTCCAAAGCCACAGAGAAACCCTGTCTCGAAAAAAACAACAACAACAAAAAATTTCTATTCATAGAAAGAAAGAACTCTTTACTCTTATTTATGAACCAACATCCAAAGTTTTTTTCACCTTGTTTTTAGTAATTGATAGTCAAACTAGTTGAAACTAAGAAGTCATTCTAAAAATTAAAAGTTTGTTCCAACTGGAAAACCAGGTCATTTCTAGAAAACAAAATAACATTAAAGTAAATTGTATACTCCCTTTAGATATTCATTAAGGTATTTCTGCCTTAAAAATAATTGAAGTTTGTAAACGGAGACTGCTTATACATATCCCTGCCATTCAAATCCTAATAATCACACAAAAATATATTAATTACAGCACAGCTTGACCGATGGCTTAGGTGGATTTCTACCTAGCTCTTGTATCTTAAATTAACCCATTCTATTAATCTATGTATTGCCATGCGGCTTTGCCTTACCAGAAAGGTCTGCATCTTTCTCCTTTGGCAATTACATGGCATCTGCCTGGCTCTACCTACTTTCTCCCTGCATTCAGTTTAGTTTTTCTACATAGCTCTATGCTACCCTGCCATAAATCAAAGCAGCTTCTTTATTAACTAATGGTAATAAAACACATTTACAACATACACAGGGAAATCCCACATCACTATGTTAGGGAAAAAATAGGAATTAGGAAAAAATTATTTTTTTTTAATTAGGAAAGAAAATGTACAGCCTCAAAACACAAATACAATATGAAGTTTGGAAAAGACAGTAAATAAAATCACAGTCCATGTTTGAGCAAGGAAAAGGGAACAGAAACCCTAAGGGACAAGCAATTAAGAGCCCTGATATTTGAATGACTATAGAGTTCAAGCTATAGAAGTATACAAAGTCCACTGGGAGAGAGGATTATCAAAGCAAAACAAAAAGTCCTTATGGGGGGTAAACAAATGTTAATGGAAGGCTTATGTAGATCATTCAAGAAAGACCCATTGATATAGTCACTGGTTACAGCTTGTTTATGCTTCTACTTCTGGAAAAGACTGCTTCACAGCAGACATGTTGGTATTCTCGCCCTACAGTCTTTCCTTGCCCTCTTCTGAAATAACATCTGCCTACAGATGTGAGGCATGCTAATGTGGAAAGGAAAGGATCTTATGGAGTGTCGAGCCAAGGTGAAGAATTACAGACAATTCAGGACTGCTTAAGAGAGAGAGATGGGCTCGCTGACGGGCTACCCAATACAAAGTACAAAGTGGTCAAGTCTGAAATCATATGCACACAAACGGTAAAAACGTGTTCAGCAGGTTGTGATAATTAGAGTGAGAGAGACGGAATTGAAGATATGCTCTAGCAGAATGAAGGATTTGCTAGAATTACTAAAGCATTAGCTCTAGAAAAGACTTAAATTTGAGCCCAGAGGAAAAGAAGAAGGAAGTCTCAGTGCGCCAGCTGGTTCATAAGGAACTGTAATTACGTTGAGACTTATGATACATGCTGTTTTTTCCAAGAAGATGTGTTCTGGAGATATGATACCTTTACTTGCTTAGGGGCCTAAAGGTATAGCCTGGGCTTGGTCCTGTAGACAACATTGAAGTCATTTAGGCTACTAGTCACTTCTCATCCTGGTTTTAGGAGCTTGGGGAGCCCCTGGCTCTAGGGTCATTCAGATTCCTAGCCACCAGCTTGTAGGAGCTTGATATGGCCTGACAGAACAGAAAATGCAAATCACGAGGTTATTATTCACCTCCAATTCTCAGATTTCTGGATGAAAGAAGGAAATGTTTTTTGTTTGTTTTACATCCTTCCAACTCGAAAGACAATCCTGTGTCTTAATACTCCCGTTGTCTCTGGAGATCTGTATGTGCAAGGGCCTGCTTGCTAGGATTCCTGCCCCTCCCAAGAAAGACTGGCAGATGAAAAAGTCCCACTAACCACATGAAAACCAGCAAACAGCTAAACAGTTTGAATTTGCTTGCTCTTCATTATAAAACTAATAAAACTGTGCTAATAACTTGAGCATTCATTTATCTAGTTTTTATTCACCATTTATATAATAATGAACTGTTATTAAGTATCAGAAACTGTAAACAAAATATATTATTTTATACGCCTTTTAAAAACCAATTTTATTTTTCCAGAGCTTCATACCTGAGCATGGTATCTAAATCACGCCTGAGTCTTCCTTCCTTCATTCCTTTCTTCAACTGCCACCTTGCTTGCCAAACGCATGACTTTTTCCTTTAATTATGATTGTTTTATATATGTGTATATATATATATATATGCATACACAAATATACATATATACAACCACAGAGTCCACTTAGCATTGTTTGTATAGACCTGTGTCCAGGACAGACCATGTGGGATTGAAGACCCTATGTGGCAGTTCATCCCCAAAGGAAATGGATTCCCCTCTCTCTGTACTAAGTGTCCACAGATAGCTCTTTATGTAGGGGTCAGGCCACAAGGAATTTCCCTATCAATATTGTTTTATCTATTGGTGATATTATGCCCATCTAGTTCAGGCACCCAAACAACTGCAATTTCATGGGTGCATCTGCTCTGCCCTGTTTAGGAAATACTGTCTAGAGCAGACATCATGGGCTCGCGGCTCTTATTATCCTCCTGCCCCCATCTGGCTCTTTTCGCTTAGACTTAGGTGTCATGGTTACATTGCAGGTGCATCAGCTGGGGCTGGGAACCCAATGTTAGCTAGTCTCTACATATGACCAGGTGTTAATCTTTCTAATTGCCTCCATCTGTTCCAACATCCTTCGCAATTAGAGAAAGGCAAATTGAAACTACTCTGAGATTTCCTCTTAGCCCCAGAGAGTGGCTAAGGTCAGGAGACTATCTGACAACAGGAGCTGCTGGGGACTTGGGAAAAGGAAACCCTCGCTCACTGGTGGTGGGACGGCTTCACTAGGATATCAGTGTGGAGACGTCGCAGAAAGGGAAAAGTTGGTCTATATATGGCCAGGTTTTAATACTCCCTGTATATACTCAAAGGATTTGCTATTTTACTCCAGAGATAATTTATGAGACATATTCATGCTGCTTTATTCATAAGAGCTGGAAAACAAAGCAAACGAAATGTCCTTCAGCTGATGAATGGAAACTGAAAACACCTATTCATAATGAAATGCTGAAGAAAATTGAAATCATGAAATTCCTGGGTGAAGGGACAGTACCGGATGGATTAAGCTAAGTCGGGCGATCCAGATTTAGAAAGAAGATAACACGTGTTCTCTCTTATGTGTGGATCTTAGCTGTGAATCTCTGGATGTGATTCTATTACCTGAAGTATCAAAAGAAGCTAGGAAGATAGAAAGACCGTGAAAGGGAGGGGAAAGAAGAAACACCAGACAGGGGGCATGGTAGGACAAGCGTGCTATGAAACGGGTACTGGAGGCTGTAACTGGGTCTTGCGATTGAACATTTACTTGTCTAGATTATCTTCTCTTCTATGGGCTTAGCACATACGCTTGTAATGTATTAAAAGATAGCTGTCCCATCTCTTGTAACACAGTGTACTGTGCTGTAGACTACTCAGTCTATCCCCGTGTGCAAAATGGGGTTTGAGGAACCAGCATAGGAAAGGAAGAGACTTTATTTCCTGATGCTCTATGGCAACATCTGTGACACAGTTGTAGGCTATTCAGCTAGCTCACAAACCGGGCATATTACCAACAGCGGTACTTATACGCTGGGCTCAATTGGCACTGAATCCAAATACCATTAATACTACTAAGACTACTAGCTATTTTATTATTATTTACGGGGACAGTATCTCACTATAAAGCTAATCTGGAATTCATCACATAGACCAGGCTGACCTCCAACTGAAACAGAGATCCCCCTGCCTCAAATTCCCAGTGTTAGGATTAAAGATGTTTGCTACCACATCCAGCTGTTGATATTGAGTATTTAAAAGCCATGACCTAGTTGACCTAATAATGGAACAACTATGTCATTAAAGACCAAGACTTCCTATTTTTCTGTTCTGTCATTCTTACCAAGTGTGTATTGGTACCATGTTACAAGCATTTTGTCCATGTTCCTTAAAGATAATTATTTACAAAGGGAAAACCAGTGACGAGGACTGTGAGTTTAGCTAAAACGTGACAACAGTCCTGAGAACACTAACCTATACCCTTCTAAATAGCTATTCCCACTCAGTGTCTACCATGTGTGTCATGGAACCACCTAGGTATAACTTAGGATGTCTGAAGCTAAATATAAATTAAATAAGCTTCCTAAATAAATTCTGGACAAAGTATTCATTGAGGGAATTGAAACAGATATTATGACCTTTTCTTTTGTCTTTTTAGCCACAGTCTTCACTTTTCCCAGAAGGAGTGTACAGGAATATCCAACTGCATGACCCAAAGTGAAGGGGAAACCAAGGGGCTCCAGCAGTGATTATGTGTATGGACTGAGAGCCTGAGCAGAATAAGAGTCCCTTTGGGACAAGAAATTTCTTGCTTAACAAAATTGTACAATTAAGTATTTGAAAGTTATGTTATTAGAAAAACTAGCCCTTATGAAAATATTTGTCTTCTGTTAATTTATCATATATGTATATATTGTGACATATGTGTATATACAAACATGTATACATACCCCAAATACACCCTCAAAATGATTCTGAAAGAAGATTCTATACTTTCATCTTACGAGAATATATGGTGTTCACCTTCTAAACTAGTGCAGAATCTAGACAAAGAGAACTAACACTTCAATTTGGTTTATGAAGCTATCATCACTCTGACACCCAAATGCCAAAACTTAGTATATATGACATAGGGAACAATCATTTCTGGGAATAATATCAGATAAAATATCACCATAGTCAAATAGTAGTAAATCATGAACATTTAAAGTTATCAGCAGAAATAGATATATTTAAAATCCAATGATTAAAAACAAGGGCAGTGAAATAAAATTACACACGAGTGCTTGAGTTAGTGGGCTGTCACTTCAGAGCTGGATGCATTTGGATTAATTCTCCAATTTCTGTAGCCTTCAGCTTCTTGAATAACTCACTTCATAGAGTTTGCTGAAGCAATGAAACACACTCATGCAAGAGTTAACCAAGTATTAAGTATAAGAGATATACCAGTAATTCCCGCTCAGAAAAAAATGCAAAGGTAGTCTATTTCGATCTTAAAAGGACACTTAAAAAATGAAAGCATTGCTGGGCATGGTGGGCAATTCCTTTAATCTCTGCATTCTGGGGGCAGAGGTCAATGGAATTCAAGGCCAGCATGGTCTATATGGCAAGTTCTAGACTCATGCTTCTCCTTCCTGTGCTGTTCAACATCATGACTAGCAAAACAAAAACAGTTGCTGAAGGAGGCCTGAGTTCTATTCTGTCTGAGCCTTGCTTTGGGCTTGTTTTATGTGACCTCATGGACAGAGTCTGTCTTTCCTGGTGTATGTAATTCAAAGCAAGGCAGAAGCTACAACATTATTAGTCTGTGGTGAAACTTGGCATACTCAACTATTGGCAGATTGCATACCCATCTGTAAAAGCCATCATTTTTAGGTAGATCTACTTACCACAAACTTAGTGAATCTACGCGGCACTTAAAGAACATGGCTTAATGTCATGACCATGTTTTTTGGTTATGTGACTCAGAGAAAGAGCATCCCTTTCCTACAAATGTACCTATAAACTAGAACCAGGAATTTGTATTATAAACCTGGTTATTCTCTGAAAAGTGCATATTAAAATCTCAAAGTGTATTCCATGGGTCAGCTTGGAGCAGAAGTCAAAAAGAAACAATACCTACAAAGAAAGAGGAAAACCTGGCAAAACAACGCACACTGCCATGCTCTCGTTTCTGCTTTTCCTTCTCAAAAACCCCGTGGGCCAGGCATTTCCTTGTGGTGTCACAGACATTGATACACACCCGTCAGTCACCCACCAGTGGGAGAAGCTTCTTAATGAAGGCAAAGACAGCCCTCGCGTTCCTTTTTCTGCGCCTAAATATGGCCTGGGTCCTATGTGTAGGGGGCATTTGATCTTAATGAACCTCAGATTCTTCGTAAAGACATATTTGGGTTTCCATGAAGGAGTGAGGATGTAGCAGTTATGAGGTCCAGCGGTTACCCCTTGGAATCAAAGTTAGGAAAAGTTAGGACTGAAAAACAACTATAAAATGTGTACTTGACAGATTTTAACAATACGGCCACGCGTACACGAAGCCGTACCCACCTAGACTTCTGGGTTATGAGTCAGTACAGTGCTTTGCACTTTCCTGAAAGCCACAGGCACTTCTATTTTGCAATTACAAAATTGTAAGAAGACCTTTTATTATGAAAGTCTTTCTGGGAGAAAATAACAATAATTTCCACATCTACCGGAGTAGCTTGGCTATATTCAGCTCTGGTAATGTTTCTACATTCTTTTATTTAAAGACTTTCCTCTCTCTTCTTACAGTTTGGAGGAAAAGGCCTCTAGCTACTGAGGCTTCATCCACCATGACGCTACGTTTCCTATCGTTGTTCTAACAGCTCTGGCCTCTGGTTTGCATGAAACAGTGAATCCAGCCAGACATGGCTCTTGCCTTTAATCCCAGCATTTGGAAGGCAGAGGCAGGCAGATCCCTGAGTCTGAGGCCAGCCCGAATTCCAAGGTAAATTCCAGGAAAGCCAGAAAAACACAGGCACATTGTGTCTTGAAAAATTAAAAATAAATTAATTAAAAACATTCCTGTTAGATGCGATTCCTTTTTTTATTGTATTTATGGAGAGCTTTCTCCTTAAACGTTTTCAATTTGAAATAATTAAAACCTACAGATGTGTTGAAAGACTGCTGAAAATCATACCGACGCGCACTCTTTTCAGATTAACAAACTGTCATTATTTCTCCACACTTGCTCTCTTTTGACTTCCACGTGTGTGCCTGCACATATGTAAATAATCACACACGGACTCGTAATTAGTGCTGGGTTTTGTACATCTAAAATGGGATGGCGTAAGGTACGGCTATTATCTTACATGCTCCTGACTCGATCAGCTGGGAGGGTTCTGCTTGGGGTCTCCTGTACAGACCAACTGTGTGGCTCGTGACTGCAGTCAGTGGTGGGCGTCATGCGTGAACGGAACTGAGAAGATCCACTCCAATCTCTGCCACCAGTGAGACAAGGCATATCCTTCTGTTCTGAGGTCTAGTGTCCCTGTGTTAGGACACCGGTTACAGCAGATGAGTGTCTACCTTAGAGGGCTCATCTTAATTATATTGTTGAATGAAGTCTGGTTCATTTGTGCCTTTAGTTAGGACTTCAGTGCACACACATACCTTAAGGGACACAATTCGGGCAAATCAAGCAAATAGTCAACTTCCATTTAAAATCCTTTGGGTTGGCAAACTCTTTAGGTCCCATTTCTATTTCCATGCTGGGGGTGCAGGACTGAGCTCCCCATGTCAAGAAGGGCCCTTTCCTCTCCTGTAATACAGCCTTTTCAAAACCTTACCACCTTTCCAGGAATCATCCTGTTTCTGACTGCCACCCAGTCCCAACATTGGCATCACATTTGCGGTTTGATGCAGATATCTTCGTACAATCAAGCACACATGTATGCTTATACATTCACACAAGTGTTTATACAGACACGATGCAATTACAATCCAACTTTGACATGGGCATGCTGTTTCTTATTGCATACTCTATTTCCAAACTTTCATAAATAGGATTTTAAAAATTCTAAAAGCCAATGAAAAATATTACATATCAAAGAGTTGTTACTTCATGCCACCTTACTCGAATTAATGTTTGTTAAGAATTTAGGGCAGGTGTGAGAAAGTCAGTCCCCTGCACATAACAAATCACGGTGGATCATCTAAAAGGATCAGCCATTTGGTCACTTTTCACCCACGAAAACAACATTTTATGTGACTTCACTCTATAAATAAGTTGACCGTCTTTAGCAAGGCACAAATCAGAAGGCAGAAGGCACGTGATCGTGTGTCTTTCATCGGTTCTGATTTTGATAAGTTTGGTAATTAATTGCAAAGAATGTCCGACAGAGTTTTACACTGAAGACTTGTCATTATACCTTCTGACTGCTAGTTCCTAAAGTTTACCTGACATTTTCTGATTCTTACTCTTCATGATCCTACTGCTGAGGGGTCTAAGCATCCACAGAAAGTCTTCTTACATAAGTGCTGGGGAAAGCATTCTTAGGAGGTATTTTTCTCCCAGTTTTAAGCTCACCTTCTTGTCTTCCTTCCAAAGCTGCTCATTAATATTGTAGGCAAGCTTGGTATTTTTCTAACAACTTGAAAGCATACTTTTCAAAATTATAATTCTTCAAGAAATGAAATGATTTGTAATATACTGGCATCACTCACCTGATTGTTTCTTCTTGTGTCTCAACCAATATCATTTACCCTTGAGTGTGGATGGTCCTGAACTTAGACACATTGGAGAGGAATGGTTCTCAGCCTTCCTAATGCTGGGACCCCCGAATGCAGCTTCTCATGATGCGGTGAACCTCCCGAATAAAAATTATTTTGTTGCTACTTCATAACTGTAATTTTGCTACTATTATGAATCATCATGTAAAAATGTGATGTGCAGGATATCTGATATGAGACCCCTGTGGGGGTTGTGCCCTACAGGTTAGAGACACTACTGTAGACAGTAGAGAAATCTTGCATCATTAGTTAGGGTTCTAAATCACGTGCTTTACATGCTAACCTAATAGGACGTAATTTGAATCGTCCTACCTTAATCAGGTGAATACATTAAAAAGAAAGGGGTGGGGGGGGGAGACTGGGAAATCCCTAAACTGACAAATTGCATCCTCGAGGAAGTTGTGAGGTGTGAGGCTGGGGATCACATGACAAGATACTTCCGGTAGATGCTAGGCAAGCAAGTAGCTGTAAGGAAATGCTGGAGGCCTGTGTCTCCTGAGGACAGTGTTATCAGTCAACCAGCCAACCCGATAGTCATGTGGAAATGAACTTTGCCAAAACCTAGTGAGCCAAGAGCATAGTTTTTCCTTTGTGGAGCCTCCCTGTACGGCCAAGCTAAGTCACTGGCTACTGAGATGCCCCAGGGACCCCAGTTCCGTCATATATTGCCCCCCCAGAACCCTTTAAGCGTTTAAAGCTGTTATTTTATGATAATTTATTATGTAACAAGAGAAATCTGGCAGTCTTAGTGCAGCAGAATTAAAGCGTAAGGAAAATAAACCCACCCTACTTCAATCTTATAAGTGCATCTGCTCATCTGATAACAAGGTTGGAAGACAATGAAACCAAACCCTGTGTGTATCTCTGCTGGTTCTTACTACACTGAGAAAATTTTCCTGAATTTTGCACATCATGTTTTGTGTAATAAAAACGTAAATAGAAATTTTTTGGTATAGATGTTAAAATCTATAATTAGTCATGAAAGAGGAGGTGTCTGTGGGTGCCACATCCTCCGTGAGGGCCTCTGTAGCTCAGGCCGTTGCTTTGGGAACTTAGGTCTGATGGGATGAAGACAAGCAGCTTTCTGATATTTTCTTAGAACATCCGTTATTTGGTGGTTTTACTGTTGCTTTAATAGATCAAGAGTTAGATGGGTCCTGTAATGTATCTAGCACTGCCGTAACATCTACAAGCTCTGAGCCTTGTATTTAAAGTGGAATAATAGCTGGCTCTTCAGATCATGACCTACTACAGTCGGTGCACATGGTACATTCACTTTACTATACTATGGTTACTACATATTCAGTATCTTCTTCTGCATCCCAAAATGCAGATAAACACCGAAATTAGACCTTAATATTGTCCCCAATTTGAGTATACCACCGTTCAAGAAATATTACCTTTTAGATACTTTTCATCGTTTGGAAGTGAACTCTTCCCTATTCAAGAAAGCTAATTCCACCTCTAAAACTACAGTGCCTTTTAAGATACTGGGAGAAATGATTTGATCATAAATTATGTAACAATGAGAACAAGATGTTCTAAAGTCATTACTGAAAAAATACTCTATTTTTGCTTCCCATAAAGAATATTCAGAGTAGTTAGATTAATGCTAACATAAGAGAAAGCATAAATATTTAAAATAAAGACATAAAACATAATAAATATATAATAAAAACAGAATAAGTTTATTTTTTACCAGTGCCAGTTAATAATGTTAATCAAGAATGTAAGTTTGTATTCATTGTTACAAGGACTGACTACCAAATGAGCTCATCACTAATAAGGGTGTCCGTGCCTCCATCTTGTTATTCTGTGTCACTGACCTTGCAATGGCTACAGTGAGATCCAACGTGTGATACAATAATACACTGTCAGATCATAAGGGAAATGGGGCTAACCTCAACCAAGGTAAACAGACCCAGCAGTTTGTTTACTACCAAAACTTTTAAAAATTTCAAAAGTTGTCCCTATTTGCAATGTATTTTTACAAGAATAAAATGTTTACTTTTGGCAGCAATGCAGATTATGTGAAAATTTTTAAAAAACAGAGAGACAAGATCATGAAATGCTTGCTTTTCTTCATGGACATCTTTTTTGGTATAGAGTTTAGAATTTTTTTTTTGCTGCACCATGAAAACGCACATCTTTGGTCAGTATCCTACTGAGAGCACTCCTACCTACCAGTGTTCTATACGAGCATGCCTTGGCTTTAGGGACTATGCAAAGCTACTAATACCAATTTCTAAGTGATTATAGCATTTCCATTATATTATGTCATTAAAAATGTTGATCAAAATGCTATTTGTTATCTTCAGTTTACCTTTTAATACTTATTTGGGATGTCAAAAGTCCAGCTCCCCATGTAATGACTTTGAAATGAGATTATTAATCTGTATGCTGACTTATTCTATATGCAGATTTTCTTAGGAGGGAAATACTAAAAATTAGTTGTTTTAAAAACAGAAATCAATTGGGTTATGTTTTGAGAAGTAAAGAAACCTGAGAGCCTGAACATATCATTTTAGGACACGCCGTCATGTTGAGTTGTTACATGGCAGAAGCTAGAAGGGTGAGAGACAGAAAGAGAAGAAACAAAGAGAGAGAGATACAGAGAAACGCAGAGGATGGAGGGAGACTGGTGGGTCTTTTGTGAAGAAATCACACGTGAGATAAGGAACGGTCACAAAAGCATTAATACGTCCACAACGGCTAGATCTCTCAGCCTAATTATTTTCCTAAAGATCTATGTTCTAACACTGCTCTACTAAGGACTCAAATTTCAACACACGTGCTTCAAGGGAATACTAAAGCCTTAGCATGAAGATTAACAAAAGTCAAAATCTGAGTTTGCTGGTATTCTGTTTTCACTGGATACTAAAAGTAACCAACTAATACATAAGTATAAAGCAAAACATTTCATCTAGCATTTTGTCAAGCTTTAGGTGGGTGTGTGGCTCCATACCTGTAATGTTATCACTTTGAAGGCTAAATTAGAAGGATTATGTATGTTTAAAACCACTCTGAACTACATTGCAGAAATTATCACAAATTCAAACAAAGCCACAAAATAGCACGACAGCACTCTGTTCTTGTTATGGTTTGGATGTGATGTGTTCACCCCTAAATTTCGGGGGTGCTATTGAGAAGTCACTGGGATATATAGGGGTTAACCTCATGCGTGGATTACTAGTCTGATGTTTTCATATCTGAGTTGTTATTAGAAGGTGGGGCCTCGTTGTAGGAGACAGGTCAGTAAGAATGCCTCTGAACAGCACACTGTGCCGCCCACTCCTTTCTCTGGTACATTCTGCTGTCGTGGAGAGCAGAGTCATCGGTCACAGGTTTCCACTGCCTCAGGCATGAAGCAATGGATGCAGCTGATCTTAGACCGAAAACACTGAAAACTATGATGAAAATAAGTCTTCCTTCCTTTAAAACATTTTTTCCGGGCATTTTGTCCCAGTGATGAAAAGATAATTACCGCAATTCTCTATCAAGGGAACCCTCAGTGGTGGGAGAACGGGATCAGCGCATGAGACCACTTGATGCTTCTGCAGAGGACCAGGCTGCAACCAATTTACCTCGACTTCCAGGAGCTCGGACGCCTCCTTCTGGGCTCTGCAGGTACTAGCAGGCACATTTGCATACTCACACACAAACACACAGGCACACACAGATGCAGACACACACCTAAACACAACCGCGCAATCCGTTTAGTGTGATGCTTTTTAATACCGATAATGAATTTTTAATTTTACTTTTCCTCCCGTTGTAAAGCCATTTTTCCTCTTTTCAAGTGTTCACACGTGGGTATGCATGCTCATATGTGTGTGGTCTCACAGGGCATATGTATGTATGTGTACGTGTATGTCTATTTGTATAGATGTGCGAGGCTGATTCGGTCTCTTTTGAGACAGGGTCTGCCGTTCACTCTGAGCTTCCCCAGAGATCCTCTATTTTCACTTCCTAAGGCTGGATTCACCAAGAGGCTGCGTGACAAGTGCGTTAGCCGCTGGACCATCTCCCTCGTTCCTACTCCATCCTTCTTAATGCTACCTTTTATTTGAGAGCCATTATGGCTTAAACGTTGCAGTTAAAAGCAAACGGGTGTCTCCATCTGCATGACGTTGGTCTGGTTGTTGGTGAGCATATCACTGACGTCGAGCTCGTTGGGTTGCCACTTCTACGTGAGGAAAGTATCGTAGGTTTTCATACTGAACTCTAAGCCTGCTTTTAGGACCTGGGCTTTCGTGATAAATTTGAAAATAGAAAAAGTAAAGTCACTCGGGGGCGTACCTCACACAAAGAAAGTAGTTAAATAAAGGAGACTTGTAATATGCATACAGAAATGCGTCATTCTGGCGAGCTATATTAGTCCACTGGGTCTCAAACAAGGCAGGAATAATACTGAAGGCTATTAATCATTCCATTTTCCCAGCACTGCAGCAGCAGGGGGTTATTTAGCACAACCACTTGCATTATTTTGACAGATTAGAAAAAAAATGTTCTGTCTAATTGGCCTTCAAACTCCCACTTCCACCAGGACGGTGTGCTAAGCTACTATTATCTCACATGATAGGTTCTGTGCGGCCCACGGTGAACAGCGCCTCGCTTCAGATCTGCTAGCGAAGCGACACTGTGCTGTCCGTCCACATAGCCCCTTTAAGAAAAGAGGGATGGAATCTCCAGCCGTATTCACCATGCAAGGGGAGTCATGGCATCTCATAACTGATAGGGTTTTGAAGACTTCACCTAGAGCTACAAATGCAGCCTAAATGTCCTCCTTCATCCCATCTCCTGCAAGAAAACCGATCAAGCTCTACTGTTGAAAATGTCTAAAGGCTAGATTCTGTGGAGTCAGGCTAGACTAAAATGGAAGTAGGAATTAAAATCTGAATAGGAAAATTACACTGGTGATATGGATGTCCTCCCTTCCAAGGCCACAAGGTATCCTTGCTTATGTGACATCAATTGTGTTGACTGGTGCTGGCTAGACTGACAATGTTGAGTAGCATTTTCTGGGTTTCAGCGACAGTTTCCTCTGTCACTATGTACAGACTTCTTCCTTTTACCGCCTACATCTTCTCATCTTGTCTTGTATTTGATTCATCAAAAGAGAAGCAGTCATTGGGTAAATGAATATTCCCAGACACCAGCCTTCCCTGGTGCTGTGGATAACCAGTGTCACCACTGAAGCTGGTACCCAGTAGGCGTGATCTCCCCTACGCCATCAGTTTCTTCCTCTCGCTAGGTTATGTATATCATTGTTCTCTTGTTGTAGCTTCAGAATCATTTGAGATGAACGACCCTCTCTGTCCCTCACACTCACCCACTGCCTCTCGTCTACTCCTGTTTTCCCAGCCAGACCCTTTGGGCGACATGACTATGACATGTCATGACTATGTCAATGACTATGATTTGGGCGACATGACTATGTGATGTCATGAGTATGTCAATGACTACGATTTGGGCGACATGACTATGTGATGTCATGACTATGATTTGGGCGACATGACTGTGATGTCATGACTATGTCATGACTACGATTTGGGCGACATGACTATGTGATGTCATGACTATGTCATGTCTACGATTTGGGCGACATGACTATGTGATGTCATGACTATGTCATGACTACGATTTGGGCGGCATGACTATGTCATGTCATGACTATGTCATGTCTACGATTTGGGCGACATGACTATGTCATGTCATGACTATGGCATGACTATGATTTGGGCGACATGACTATGTGATGACATGACTATGACAGTGACTACGATTTGGGCGACATGACTATGCCATGTCATGACTATGTCATGACTACAATTTGGGCGACATGACTATGTGATGTCATGACTATGTCATGACTACGATTTGGGCGACATGACTATGTCACGTCATGACTATGACATTGACTACGACTACTTCTCTCCCTACTCGTCAACACAAAAGACATTGTTCTGCTCTCGCATCTCATGCATCTCATTTCCTTTTCCAGGGATATCTCAGAAGAAACCCTTAGCAACGGCTCTACTTATAATATTTCATCTACCATACCTGCAAAATTAACAGGATGCTGATATGGTTCCTGATCAATATTTTCTGTTTTCCTAAAAGACTGTGGTCCCTTCCTTTTTACTGTTATTTGCATTGCTCCTTGGGAACAGGGCTTCACTATATATAGCTCAGTCTAGCTTTAAATTCAGAGTCCTCCTGCCTAAGGGACAATGCATCTGGAGTGAGAGTCGTGTGCCATCTTGTCCAGCCAAAACCCTGTTCTTTATAAAGTATTTTGTTCTAGTAACAGTAACCAGAACATTCTCCCATTCGTGACTCCTTCAAGTTTATCTCTTTCAAACTGATCGTGGCACACACTTTGAAGACATTCTGTCTGTGTATCACAAATCCGTTCTTCATGTCCGTTCACATTTTAGCACACTGCAATCTCGTTTTTTCCTACCATGAACTTCACTGAAATGGAACTGTCTTACTTTGGCTTCTGTTGCTGTGAGAAGCCACCATGAGCAAAAGCGGACTGGGAAGGAAAAGTGTTGTTTGGTTTACTGAGTGAACCACGGTCCATCCTGAGGGGGTCAGGACAGGAACTCTAACAGGATTAGGGGCAATAGCGGGAGCCATGAAGAAAACTGCTCATAGACTTGCTCCTATTGGCTGGACTACTTTCTTATAAAGCCCATACCCACCTGCACAGGAATGGCACCGTCCGCAGTGGGCAGAGCACACATCAATTAACACTGAAGAAAATGTCCCACCGACAAGCCCATAGCCCATTCTGAAGGGAGTAGTTCCTCAATGGAGATTTCCAGTTCTCAGGTGACTGTAGTGTGTCTCATGGTGATAACCACTAACCAGGACATACAGATTCCAGAGAATCTGGCAGCTTCCATATCATTAAGCAAAAACCTGACACCTTGCTCTGGTCAGGAGACACACCTAAATGATTTCTTTATCCATTGCTAGAATTATTTCTAGAATGCAGGATGAACCTAGGTCCAAGACTTTTCTTGCTTCTACTGAATGCTATCTGAACTTTTGCAATAAATATTCATTAAGTCCAAACATAAATTTACTTCATATGAAAAGTTTTAATCAGATGGTTAACTGCTCAGAGAAAAAGCTCTCTTAAAAAAAAACTGTTCATTTTATTTTATTTTGCTCTGGGCAGACAGACCTCAGATTTCTCTCTTCAAAAGCTAGCTAATTAAAATAGCGAAGAGACTCTGGAAATAGAATTTCATACTGTCATATTTAAAGAATGTTTATGCACTTGATACAGCAGATTAAAAATATTCTTGAGCCCTAAGGAATTAATTAAAAGTGAATTAGAATAATAACTACCAGGGCTAGATAGGTCTTGTTGGACAAGATATTTTTATATTAAAATAATTAGTTACATTCTAATACTTCTATTATATACATTAGGGTATAGTGACTCTCACTGCTCATTTGTAAGTAAAACATTTTCTAACTAAATTAAATCATTAGCTTATTAAAAATTCTTATTGAGTAAAAAAATTTAATAAAAATACTTTGAGATATGTCTTTGTAAAAACATCTTAAAGAAACAGTATTGCCATCAAGAAAAGACTAGTCCAACCAAAACTGGATTTTTAGTATTGATTTACCACTTTTGCAAAGTCTGTTAGAGAATGACTTTGGTCTAAGCTTCCTAGCAATAAAGAGAATTTACCCTTGTATTATATATTTGATGTGGAGGAACGAGCTTATTTTTCACTCCGTACCCATTTTTGCAGTGCCAGAGACTGAACCCAGGATCTTCCGTATGTCAAGAAGCCCTCTATACGATCTACAGTCCCAGGCTTCATTGTTTAATTCTTGTTCCTTTTTTGAGCCTGGATCTCACTATGGAGCTCTGGATGCCCAGGAACTTGCATAGACCAGGCTGCCCTGAGACTCAAAGAGATTCTTCTGTCCCTGCTTCTGACGTGCTAGGCTCAAAACTGTGCATCAATTTGCTCAGTCACGTTCTTTAAACTGGGTTTTAGCTATGAAGTTTATCACATGTCCTGGCAAATTTTTCTGTAAACTTGATATTTTCCATTTTATTTTAAATTTATTCTTTTGAGAATTTCATACATGAATACTGATTATATTTACATAATTTAAGCTCTTTTCCTTCCCCTTTCAACTTTTCCTTTGTTCCTCATGATTCCATCTCAAATTCATGACCTCTTTTTTAATTATCATTGTTAAACACACCCATGTGCACACACACGCATGCACACGTTTATGTACTGTGCACCATATGTATGTGTTCACATGTACATGTGCTTTTGGTCAGCCAGTTAGAACTGAATAACATGTGAGGGGGTTCATCCCTGGAGAAATGGATTCTCCCTCTCTCAGTAGTATTGATTGCCTGCAGCTCTTCAGCTAGAGGTGTGACCTGGTGAAACACCCCTCACTCACACTGGCATGTCAACTAGAGGTGCCATTATTCAGGTCTGGTTTAGGCACCCATATGGTTGCTAGGTTACGGATGGTGCAGCTTCCCTGTGATGCCCAGAAAACACTATCTAGGTACAGATATACTGAACCCTGGCTCTTGCAATCTTTCTTCTCATCTTTTCTGCAAATTCGCCTGAATCTGAAGCAAAGGGGGTTTGCACTGTAGACACATCGATGGGGGCTGGGCATCCCATGGTCATTTATTCTCTGCCTTTTGACCTTTATTATCTTTGTAATCTTCTTCATCTATTGTATGCCAATGTGTAGGTATGAGGAATTCCTTAACTTTTAATGTAAGAAGTAGTACCAAATCATCACAAGGTGGCTAAGAGGATATGAAATAATGGCATTAAGCTTCATAATTGTATATAAACATCATGTCTATTTATTATCTATTTGCATAGATAAGAGAAACTTGTATTTATGTTTCAGTGTGTAACATAATTTAAAATATTATAAATATTTATTTGGATTAAGAAAATGATTGCTTTTGACTCAAAAGATTGATACTCAGAGAAGAATCCAAACAGAGAAGAAAATGAGAATATTCTTGAAAAGCATGTTGATAAATCAAATGTGACAAAATTGTAATACTGTGTTATGAATATGATTTTCCCAGAATTAAACATTTTGGTACGGCTGGGAATAGTGATGCACACCTTTAATCCCAGCACTCATAAGGCAGAGACATGAGTTCCCTGTGAGTTCATGGCCAGTCAAGGTTATATAGTGAGACCATGTGTCAATTTTGAAGAGTATTTATTTACTTTTATTATAACAGAGTCTCATGTAACCCAAGCAGGACTTGAGATTGTAATTTTCTTATCTCATCATCCAAAGTGATAAAATCAAAGAATGTGATACCGTATCAACTTATTTTTATTTCTTTTCCTTCCTTCCTTCCTTCCTTCCTTCCTTCCTTCCTTTCTCTCTCTCTCTCTGTCTATTTTCTTTTCTTCTTGTCGTTGTTTTTGAGATAGGATTTTGCTAGACATTTTTCAAGCTAGTGTTGAAATCTTGGCTCAAAATATACTTCTGCTTCAACCATCCAAGGAGCAATACCACAGGTGAACACTGGTACCCAAGCTAAAAGTTTCCTCTTTAAAAATTACTGTTAAAAACTTAAAGGCACATGCCAGGAGGAAATATTCGTGTTTTAGCTCCCCAATGAAGAAGTGGTCAGTGGAAATACGAAGAACTCATACATTTCAACATTGAGAAGGCAATTAACTCAAAGGTTCAAAGGTTAGTAGGCCTCAGAGGAAATGAATCACAACTCTAAACCAGAACTTTCAGAACTGGCTAAGATTTAAAACTGGAAATACCAAGTGATGGTATGGTCAGGGTATCTAAAAAATGTAAAACAAAACAAAACATGCAGATACTGTGGATGGGAACGCATCTTTGATACACTGTTTAGTGGGAATGCAAAATCACTCATTCACAATACAGTTGCCCCCAGTAATTCCTCTTACAAGGTACTCACAACCTAGCAATGACACTGCATAGTTATTCAAAGAAATGAAAATAAAGTGTTGATAAGAGCATGACTATTCTTAACACCTTTAGCTAAAAATGCCATACTCTGGGAAGAAAGGAAACGTTCAAGATGAGTGCATGGAATGTGGTACATCCATGTCAGCAATAAGACTCAGCAGTATAAACACATGAGTTATTGTTGGGCATTATAGCCTGAACACCGTTGTGCTAGCAGAAATAATCCAGACACAAACTATTGCTTATATCATGACCTAGAAAGAACAAAAACATGATCTATGGCCCAGAATCTACTACCCTATCTGTTTGATGCTGATTCTGATGTGACTGACTTTAAATCTGCAGGAGAGATTTTGGAGATGATGAAATAGTTTGTGTCTTGGCTGTGGTAATGACAACAGGAACTTCAAAAACGAGTGCAAGTTATCGCTTATGAACTGTTTACTAATAAAATTGTCCTACATGTAAATATAAAACAGAATGGAATGAGATGCCATAATCTGGGACTATGTTTTCTATATACAAACTTATAAAATATAAGTATGCAGACAATAAGAAACAAACAAAAATAACCTAGTTTTTAAAAATGGGTCAGTGAAACTAACAGGCATTTCCTGAGCCAGAAAACAAGAACTGTCAGAAATGTGTCTAAATGAGTGCTCCAGCCAATGGGGACATACTATTCAGAAGTCTCTTAGACGGGTGAGCACTCCTGGACATATATCAATCACTAGGATGGCAAACTGGTAAAGTAACTCTGCAAATTGTTTATTCCTTTTGTTGAAAATGCTAACACCTGAAGAGCTTCTCTCCTAAATGGGTACCATTGATGGAATATAAGAATGCCATAGAAGCACGGTTCAAACAAAAACATGAAAACAACACAAATGTCTGATGAAGAAAAGGGAGTTGAATGTTTCCATAGTGATGATTGATGTAGGTGGGTCATCTGTCTATCTGTTGCTTGCATTGGTTAATTAATAAAGAAACTGCTTGGCCTTTGATAGGACAGCAGCTTAGATAGGCGGAGTAGACAGAACAGAATGCTGGGAGAAAGAAGCCGAGTCAGGCAGTTGCCATAGCTCTCCTCTCCAAGATGGATGCAGGTTAAGAATATTCCTGGTAAGACACCAGCTCGTGGTGCTACACTTATTAGAAATGGGTTAATCAAGATGTGAGAGTTAGCCAGTAAGAGGCTAGAGCTAATGGGTCAAGCAGTGTTTAAAAGAATACAGTTTGTGTGTTGTTATTTCGGATAAAGCTAGCCAGGTGGCAGGAAGCGGCCTGCCGCTCCTATTTCAACAGATGACAAAAAATGAAGTATACACATAGCAACATAAATGAGTCTTTGCATATTTCAATTAATAAATTATAGGTTATGAATAGGTTTTATAAAGACATTTTTACATTCATCCATATTTAGAATATCTATAATGTAAAGCAAAGCCATTTTTGTCTTGTTTGGCTTTGTTTTGTTTTAATTATTTACAAAGTATTTCTTTGAAAATCAAAATTGTATGTAATATATTCTACTCACAGTTTCTCCTCCCTCAACTCTTCCCAGATCCTCCCACCTCCCAACTCACCAAACTCTATTCTGTCTTTCTCTCTTTAGAAAAATAAACAAGCCAGAATGGACAAGCCAACAAAGACAAAGAGAAAGTAAGACACACGCGCGCGCGCGCGCACACACACACACACACACACACACACACGCATACATGCACTGCATAAAAATACAAAATCTTTCCTTCTTCTTAAAGCTCCGTTGACTGTTCCAAAGTCCCTCACTCTCTGTACTTTCTCCAGTCATGGGTATCTGTGTTTGTTTCTATCTACTGCAACAGGAAGCTTCTCTGATGAAGACTTAGTACTTACGCACTGACATACAGGTACAGCAAGATGTTCTTAGGGGCCATTTTACTGCTATGTTCCTTTAGAAGAACAGTAGCATTCTGATTTCCCCTAGGCCCATGGCCTATCTACTCTCAGGTTCTTGGCTCTCTGAGTGGTCAGGCATGGGTTCCATCTTGTGGATAGGGTCTTAAATACACCAGAGAGCAGTTGGTTACTTCCCCAGTGTGTGCCACTATTGCACCAGCATAATGTACCGGTAAGTCGCTATTGTAGCCTACAGGGTTTGTGGCTGGGTGTGGGGTTACCTTTCTCCTGTAGTATTATGCAGAGTGCCTTCCAGTACCATGAACACTAGGCAATAGCAGTGAGCTAACACTAGAGACCATTTGTGACATCATATGGAAACTAACTACTGTGGAAGTTTCTAATATATATATATATGAAAGAGTCACTAAATAACATAGCAGACAATGCCCAACTATATATCTTTTGTCATCAAGAAAACATCCAGTTCCAGGAGAGTGTTGCATCTAGTTGAATCAATGTATTATTATTATTTTTTAACTCAAATGCTTAGGATCTTTTGGGGGAGAAACTAGGGCTTAGAATTAGGCTGTCCTTTTCAAAAATATCAACAACAGTTCACATCCCCATATGTGAATGTTTAAGAAAAAGTAATAAATAAATGTCATATGGTTATATAAATGGTAGTAGTGACTCCAAGAGGCAGGGAGGTGAGGGGGGAATGAAGAATAGGGAGGGTTAGAGGGCAAACACCCCAAATCAGTCTGCTGGAAGTGATCTACTCCAGCAACCTACAGAATAGTGAGGTGACTACAGATTGCAATAACCTCATTTATAATTCATGATTAACTGAAAAAGAAGAGCTCAGACCCAAGACAGTGATATGGATATCACCTCCAAACAATATATATATTGAAATGCCAACTGCATGTCATTGAATACTTATTAAGCATTAATCTAAATTTTAAGAAATATTTTAAGAAACATTAAGTTTAACTATCCAAATTAATCATTACTTATTTTATACTTCCATCAAATTACCATATTGTACTCCATAAATCTGTACAAGTAAAACAATTGATTTAAAAACAAACAAACAAAAACGGAAATCAGGCGTCTTGAAAGTATTGCGTCCTTTAGCTGTGCTACAGGGTATGTTTATAGCACATGTATTTTTTTTTTAGTTTTCAAATATTCCTTTACAAAATTAAAAAAAAGAAAAGCAACAAACCAATGTATTTTGCTTCTACCTTTTCCTCTCTATTCTTATTTATTTATATTCCTAAAATATAAGCGCTCAGCCAATGTGCATTTTTCTTTTGGAAAGTCCTTTCTGGTCTCTCATCTGATGTATCATTTCCTCTGACAGATTGGGTTATATGCCCCAGCTCTGTGAACTTCTCTTAATTTCAAAAATATCATCACAATGGCCTCTTATGATTAATGTCAACTCCATCCCCACGTCTCCCACTGAGTGTGCCTCATTTTGTCTCAGTTTTCACTGAGTTGTGTTGGCCAGTGCTAGACCATACTTTTTCATGGTGAAAATGTTCTATATATGATCTGTCCATATGGTTGTTCCTCGTCATATGCTTTTGATACTCTGAAATGTGGCGACACTGAAAAAGTCAATTTTTAATTTTATATTTTTATATTGTGTTAATTTTAATCAATTTAAACCAATTTAAACTTAAATTACCATATGTACCTCTGTATTAGATGGTGCTGGTCTTAACTACAGCATCTTTTATTTAATTTATTTCAATATTAATTTCTTTGCATGTATTTAAAATAATAAAATAAATATATGAATAAAGACATATAATTGCATGTAATGTGTGTGCCTTTTCATCTCTACTCACAGATTTGAGGAAGGTTTTGAAAAAAGTAATTATTCCATTTTTGTAGCCACTTTGTAAGGGAGTAAAATGAATTTTTAAATTACTTCTTTAGGTGACTGTGGGTTTTCCCAAAATGGATAAAGAAGTTCCTGAATCATTCTATGCAAATGCACAGATTAAAAGAGCATTTCTAACAAATCAGATAGCTGTAGAAATTCTCCAGTTTGTCACAATGAAAGTACAAACACTGAGACATTGACAAAAATTTTCACTCTGTTTTGCTTTTACATTGTTTCCTTGAAAGTGGCAGAAACTCAACCTGACTTGAGAAGAAAAGGACACTACTGTCTTAAATGCCTGCAATGTCTGTGTTTGGAGTTGAGCTCATCCAGAGAGCTCATCCCTGTGTGGTCTCTCCAGTCCCTTGAAGGGACACACAGTGGAGTAATGGTGCAATGTTTGCTTGGCCCAGGTTCATAGCTGGAATCCTCCCTGGGAGTCACTTTCCTGGAGTCAACTCTGCTCTTAGATACAAGGTGGCCCTGGGTGCTTCCATTCTGTTGTAAAGTTCTGGGTCCTCTGGATAAGAATGGTATTTCCCCATTGTTTGAGTAAACCCCAGGTTTCCTCTGATGAGGCTGTTCAGGCCCATTCCCTTCCTAAATAATGAATCGGAGCAGTGTTATTGGTATGTTTAGGAAAGGGAGGAGAACTTACTCCTCTGAGACACTTGGAAAGAGTGTGGAGGGTTTCCCAGGGGAAAACCAGGCCACAGTCAGCAGGGAAGGGGAACATGGAGGGAATGGCCGAAACCCTTGAATGTCCCCTCCATTGCACTGTGACATTCTGAGCTCTCTGCTTGGACTGAATTGTTAAGATCAAGAGCCCTTTTTCTAAGCAAGAGTTTGCTTTCTCTGTAAGTGTCATTACAGAATGAAAAAATAAACCTACCAAGTGGCGCTGCCCAAAGAGATTCCAGTCTAGTGTTTTGATTATTCCAACATTTCTAGCAATCTCAACATCTTATCACCAATAAGATTTTTAAACAAACATGATTCATTTGCTGGTTTTCAATAGTGTTGACTTATACTCCATGCTTTGTTAGGACATATCTGGGTTGTCAAAAATAAAATCCCAGCAATTCAAACACCTAGTTCGAGGATGTATCAGATATTACAGCTGTCAATAAATCTGCTTTCATGGTTTACAAATACAGATATGAAATTGAGACTCGGTGTCCTCAGTTCATCATACAGTGGGGCCCTTACAGAACCTCTGAATAGGTGACAAGTCACACGCTTACTTCCGGGGGTGGGAAGGATTCACTTTGCTAAATTTGTTTAAATCAGTTAGTAATGATATTCATTAAGAGGTGGGGATGGCAGAAACAGACAAAATACAAAAATAGAAGCAACAAAAGATGGATGCTTTGGAAGTCCTCAGATAAATAGAAGTTCCAGAGTTCGAAACCACACAGTAAAGTATATGTCACATGAGAGAGTGTCACGATGGCTCATCAGAAATGAAAATCCACACCTGTGTGACCCTGGTTTTAAAACCTCCCTCACGGGCTGGAGAGATGGCTCAGAGGTTAAGAGCACTGGCTGCTCTTCCAGAGGTCCTGAGTTCAATTCCCAGCGACCACATGGTGGCTCACAACCATCTGTGCTGAGATCTGGCGCCCTCCTCAGGCGTGCGAGCATACATCAAGGCAGAATGTTGTATACATAATAAATAAATAAATCTTTAAAAAAAAAAATAAAAAAAATAAAACCTCCCTCACTAGTCTGTCATGGCAAGGTCTTCAAGCTGCAGGGGCTCTTTTCTTACTAGTTATGTTAGATACACCGTAACATATGGTGAGGGCAGTTCCGAAAATCATATTCTTGTTTATCTACCCTGAGGTCTCTACAGTACAGACGTTTGCTGCGAGTACCTGTCTTTAGGTCATTTGTATAAATATACTTCACACCAGCTTGAAGAAAAGCATCTACTTCGGGTTTCTCTTTGAGACTGCTTCTTTGAGATTATTTCTCTCTCTCTCTCTCTCTCTCTCTCTCTCCTCTTAGGATGGTTTGAAAATTGAATAGCTTCCTTTAACACGGAGTAAGTCCACTTTTGATACAGTCATGAACAAATACAGACTCACATTTCATCAGTAATTTCTGTACATCCTGAGTTTTAACCAAACTTAGCTAGTACTGCTAAGTGGTATTTTGGTATAAACTCCAAATACTCTGTGAGCATTTTAAGGACATAAGATGAGAAACTTAAAAACTTCATAACAGAGAAATGTTCATGGAACATTTTTTTTTCTGCAGAAGTAATATAAGCTTAGAACATAGGCCTGTCCATGTTGCAAGACCACCTAACTTGACAAAAGCAAGGGGTTCCATCCCCACGTGATCACAAGTTTTCCTGAGAACCATATTGCCTAACATCTCCGTATCTTTGTGAAGGCATAAAGAGATTATCATATATACTCGCAAACACACTCCTCATTGCTTATATCTCAAACACTGACCCTTGCAGACAGGAACAGCTGGCGTAGTCTAAAACAAACATCTTATTGTTGGCTCAACAAGCACCTGGTAAAATACCAAGTAATGTAAACAAAAGAGAGTTTGGGTGGTTTTCGCTTTGTTTTTTTCTTTTGTGTTTTTGGTTTTCAAAATTTAAGTGCAAAAAGATGTTAATTCACCCTTCTGAACTCCACAGTGTGTTAGAGTTTGGAGAGTGGATTATTTTAAGATCTCAACTTGATTCCTGCTGGGAAGAAGGGAAGTAAAGAGCAGAGAGCTCCATGCTCCGCTGGTTTCACTCTCTTTCGTCTTCTGAAACTTCTTCACCCTATAAATCTCCTAACGCTCTGTCTTCCTCATGCCCTGGCAATAAATCACTGCTTGATCCTGTTCTTTGGGAAGAATGATTAAGAAGTGGTGTCTGGGGACTTGTTTCCTGAGGATGGAGTCTGAGGGAACAGGAACTTCCTGAATTGCTAGCTCTTCAGCATCCGTCTAAAACAAAATTCTGCCATTCACACTGGAAGATAATCTCCTGCAAACATATTTGATGTATTACGTGAAAAGCCGAGGATTTCCACAAGGTGCCTCTGTACTATGTCATGTCAGGGTCTAGACTATGTGGGACAGCAGCTTATGAAAAGACCATAATCCTTCCACTTTTACCACATATTAATCCTTCTCCTCTCAGGTCTGTCTCCTCAGAGATTGCTAGACCTCTTCAGGACCACTGGGAACATTTCCATCTTATGCTATTTTATTTTTAAAAAATAACTTTCTAATATTCTGGTGATTGTATAGGTTTGGACAATCTACTCTGAAGATAATGAAGTCATTCTAAGCAGTGAGGACCATTTTTTTACTTGTTCTCTACAGAAATGTGTCTATTTCATCTTCTATTGTAAGACTTGACACTTTGGAAACTCCTTGTAACCGGGATACAACGTGAGGCTAGGTGGCTGAGGATGAAGTTGGTCACAGTCTTAGATTGGTGAAGATGGTTTGGTCAGTTAACAAGTATTCTGAAGCACTCATACAACCAAGAAAACATGGTCAGTGATATGTCAGAGGAAAGAGCAAGGCAAGAAGGGTACAAAAAGGGTGAGGGGTTAAACTGACAAAATTTCAAGAGGGAAGTAGTGTTTGCCAGACCTCTTTAGCCTCATTCCCCAGGGAAAGCTGAGTGCGCTATCCACCCACTCCTCAGCCCCATGACACAGGGCAATCAGACACTATAGGGAGTCGAGTCAAAGGAGGAACTCAGTTCATTTCTGTGAGCATCTGCTTATATAGGTTAAGTGACATGGTGTGATGTGGGGGTACCTCCAGCCAATGAGAGACAGCCAAGCCCTCCCTTTGGCTGGAGGACATCTACCTAGACTTTGCTGTCTCGTCCTCACTGGGTAGCTTTGACTAACCTTCAAACTCGATCCAGGCTTTTTCTCTGTCCTACAGGCCTCGAGGTACAGGCCCTGAGATAAATTTGGCCCAACAATGTTGAATTAGCATTTTCCTGAATACTTTTCTTTGAAATTCATGCACTCAGTAGTAAGGCTTAGACTTCATAAACTATCAGAAGCCATAGAAAATTTTGGCAGGCAAGTAACTTTACCTGTGTGTTTTAGAAAGCTCTGTCTTGGCAGGAGAGATGGTTCAGTAGGAAAAATGCTTGATGCCAAACCCGATGACCTGATTTTCACCCTCAGAGTCTACATGGTGGAAGGAGAGAGTCAATTTCTGCAATTGTTCTCTGACTTGTACACTTAAAACACGGCACTCACCTCACTCCCAGTAAATGAATGAATAAATGAATGAATGATGCCTAAAAATTAAAAGAAAGAAAGAGTTCTTTTGTCTTGGGACTTGGGAGACAGCTTAAGTGTTGGTTGGGTAATCATGAAGACACAAGTTAGATGCTCAGTACCCAGGAAAAAGCTGGATACACACAGTGTGTACTTAAAAAAATTTGCTTGAAGAGCAAAGATGGGTTTTGCTGCTGACCAGTGTAGACAATTGAGTCAGTGTGCCCCAGGTCCAGTAAGTGACTTTGTCTCAAAAATGAAGGTAGAGAGTAATCAAGGAAGATACTCAACGTGAGTCTCTGCACCACTCCCCAATGTGTGTGTGTGTGTGTGTGTGTGTGTGTGCAAACACACGCACACACATAGAGAGGTAGAGACAGATATATATATAGAGAGAGAAAGAGAGAGACAAACAGACAGACAGGGACAATACATCTATCTATCTATCTATCTATCTATCTATCTATATCTATATCTATATATATATATATATATATATATATGAAGAGAAAGAGAGAGCAAGCAATGAGAAAAGAAGGTCCATCCTAGTGTTGATACAGATTTATTGAAAAAGCAGTAAGAATAGAAAAGAGACTGTTAGGAAAAACTGTAATTATCTGATAATAATAATGATACACAGCAAATGATAATTGTGGGCCATTTAATTTTTCATAAAGTCAGTTCATGCTATAAAATATATGAAAATGAATTTCATATATTCTAGAGAAAGTATCTGGAGGTAAGGTGATAAAATTGAAATTAAGCACAGAGGAAAATGCTTGGATAGAGACGTAGAGCTCAGGTTTGTGCTTGGTAGAGACGTAGAGCTCAGATTTGGGAAACAAATATAAAGCACTCGTAGAATACCAAGACTACTTTTCTTTGGTAAATACAGATTTTGGAAGAGTAGTTAATGTGGTATATTACTACTTTCAGACATAGAACGTAACTTTTTTATAATTTTTTCTCTTTTTATTCCCTTCCTATAATTAAATAATTGCTGTTGTAGCTTTTAAACTCTTTGCTATTATGAAGAAATCTGCCATTTGTGCTCAGTACAATGTCTGACTTATACTTTTTTAAAAGGATGGACGTACAATGTAATCTTCAACCAATAGGTCAAGGAACCAATGCATATAGATAGGGAAGTAGTACTCAACAGTAGAATGATGCTGACAAGGAATGGGGATTTAGTCAGACTTTGAAGGATTAGATAATCTGAATGGACACACAGAAATAGACAAAAGTGGAGAATTTGGTAAAAAAAAATTTTTTACATATACTTTAAGTGTTCTGCTATAATCTAAAAGAAAATAAAAATATTTCCAAATACGGCTTTTTATTCTATTAAGGACTACTCATAAGGATTAAAAGAAGTAATAACAGTTATCAATTCTGAGCCACCAAAATCTACTGTCTTAGGCTTCTACAGCTGTGAAGAGAGACACCAGTGCCATAGTTTGAGGGTTTATTTTCCATAGCTGAAAATGTGAAACCCATGAAAACAGCAACACTGCAAGGCCTGTAGAAGAATGTCTTCTCTCTACAGGTGGGGTGTTAATGAAGCCTGACAGTCTCTGGTCCAGGCAACTCAGAAACCAGAGGCTAGAGGCTGCCCTGTGGGTCAATGGTCTCTCATGGGTTGGGGAGGGGGAGACATTTACGAGCAGTCTGAAAGAAAAACAAACAGAAATACAAAGTCAGGACACCAATATGATGGTTTAGATAAAACACTGCAGTTCACCAAGGGGCAGCCGCGGGCCATGAGGGGCGGTTGGGTCTCACCACCTGAGGCCTCTGTGGGTCCCAGGTGGGTGGGAGTCGGCAGGTGAACGACCTTGGCGGGTCAGGGGCAGTCAGTTCTTGAGACTTTGATGGGATTAAAGACTAGGGAATTATAGTTACAGTTTTCCCTGTTAACAAATTCAAAGCAGAAATTCACAAAGAGGTATAAAGTATATAAGGTTGATATACATAAAAGCTTAAGTTGTTTTTCTAAGAAAAGGATTTGAGGTCTAAAAACCTAGTTTTGGTTGGTAATACAAATTAGGATAGAAAGTAAATTGGGTACAAAATTTTAGACTCACCAAGAAAGGATAGATAACGAGTATCTTCTTTGAATTTGTTCATACTAATGGACTGGACATAGTTGCTGTGGTTGGTTTAATAAAGAACTGAATGACCAATAGCTAGGTAGGAGGCATAGGCGGGACTTCCGGACAGTGAGGAGGAAGTAGGAGATGAATCTAGGCATGCAAAAGACACCACGGAGATGTGGAATGAGTCAGACACACAAAAAGGGAGAGAGGTAAAAGTCACATAGTAGAATGTAGATTAATAAAAATATGGGTTAAATTAAGTTATAAGAGCTAGTGAGACAAGCCTAATATATGACTGAGTTTCCATAATTAATAACAAGTCTCCATATCATTATTTGGGGCTGGCAAACCAAAAAAAAAATGCAGCTGCAAAGTATGTCACTGAGGGTGTGATTTGAGAATCCAGCTGTAAAGTATGACACTGAGGGTGTGATTTGAGAATCCAGCTGTAAAGTATGTCACTGAGGGTGTGATTTGAGAATCCAGCTGTAAAGTATGACACTGAGGGTGTGATTTGAGGTTCCAGATGCTCAAGCCAGGTCCAGTGTGAGTCTCACTTCCTGCTGTCTGCCAATCTAGATGTAGACTCTCAGGTCTTTCTCCAGAGCCATGTCCGCCTACATGCTGACTTGTTTTCGCCATGATGATAATACACTAAACCTCAGAAGCTGTAAGCCAGCCCCAATTAAATCTTTCTTTTATAAGGATTGCTCTTATGCTGGCTCTGCTTTACCTTTTGCCGGCAGCCCCTTTCCCACCCATCTGAAAATGTTTCTCTTGCTGCCATTCCTTCTATTCTATCCCTGCCACCACTACCGCTGGTCCCACAGAAACCAACTAGATTAGTCAGATCTGTGAGGCGGCTGTTTTCAACTTCAGCCTTTGCTCCACGCCACAGATGGCGGCATGGTGGCTTGGTGACAGGGAGGATTGTGCCTCTAGGTCTCTCTTACTATTATATTTAAAACTCCTGCAGCTCAAAAAACATGGCTTCTGCATACAACACGAGACCACCACCACTTTGACTGAGGTCAAGTAACCTCACCACCATCTTAACTGAGGGCCAGGTCAGGTGATCAAGTCCTCCCATCTTTACTGAGGTATTCCCTGCCTGGTCCCCTGGTGCTGATTCTGTTACATGTGTGTTTTATGCAGTGGCATGCTTTTGGTAGGGCTCACCAAATACATCCACTTTGCCCGATTCCTGTTCGCTGTGTGTATGTACATACATGTAACTTAATTGCACATATATTTACTGTTAAATGTTATAATTGTCTGTTTGTTGTATCTTATTCCAGACTACAAAAACAGTAAGTCTTATGTTTTAAATTGGTATGTACTTTTAAGTCTCTTACAAAATATAATATATATGCAATCCAACCCTGCTTTAAAATATATTAAGCTGTTCTCTACTATTGTCAGTTCTGCCGATAACCTTCTATTGGAAACAGTTTCTTTCTTATTTCTGTCTTTTAAAAGTATAAATCTTGCTTGTTAATTTGAGAGCCAGTACACTCAAGCTTGGATCCAACTCTTCAAGCAGATTCTATAACTTATACTTGGTAAACAGCCCTCAACTGCTCAGAGATCTTTGAATATGGATATTTAAATATTTAACTATTAAAAGACTTTTCATAACAAAAAGAGACAGATTGGCTCCTAGTAGCAGCTCTCTACTTCCTTCAAAGAAGGTAGACACTTTAAGGAAATGCTCAACATCCTTAGCCATCAGTGAAATGAACATCAAAACATCTCTGAGATTCCATATTACACCTGTAAGAATGGCCAAGATCAAATACACTGATGACCACATATGCTGGAGAGGATGTGGGGTAAAAGGAACACTCCTGCATTGCTGGTGGGATTGCAAACTGGTACAGCTGCTTTGGATATCAGTATGGCAATTTCTTGGAAAATTAGGAAACAACCCAACTCAAGACCCAGCAATACCATTTTTAGGTACATATCCAAAGGATGCTCAGTCATACCACAAAGACATGTGGTCAACTCTGTTCATAGCAGAATTGTCATAGCCAGTACCTGGAAACAGCATAAATGCCCCTCAACCAAAGAATAGATAAGGAAATGTGGTTCATTTACACAATGAAGTACTACAGAGCAGAAAAAAATGACATCTTGAAATTTGCTGGCAAATAAATGGATCTAGAAAACAACATATTGAGTAAGGTGGCCCAGACCTAGAAAAACAATTATCACATGTGCTCACTCATAATTGGCTTTTATACATAAAGGAAAGAAAAATCAGCCTATAAATCACAATCCCAGAGGTCCTAGACAACAAAGAGGATCCTAAGAGAGACATACTTTTATCTAATCTGCATGAGAAGTAGAAAAAGACAAGATCTCCTAAGTAAATTGGGAGCATGGGGTTCATGGGAGAGGGTAGAAGCAGAGGGGAGAGAAAGTGAGGGAAACATAGAAAAATATATAGCTCAATAAAAACAATTTACAAAAAGAATTAAAATAAATTAAAATAAAGGCAAGTGCCACAACCTCCAGGCTCTTTAGTTTTCTAGGAAAGAAAATTAAAGTTCAAAAATGAGGTTGTTTATCTACTTAAAACAGCATTTACCTAAAAATTAGGCAGTTCACTATCGTGGGCATTGGGTTCCTGGAATACTGAATGGATTACTTCTCTGGATCTAGCATTGTTAAGACACAAACAGTTGGATTGCCATGTGATCTAGCAGCTAATTATCTGGGGAGGAGGAATGTATGTGTGTGTGTGTGTGTGTGTGTGTGTGTATATATATATATATATATATGTGTGTGTGTGTGCGTGTATATATTATATATATACATACATATAATATGTGTGTATGCATGTATATATGTTATGTGTCTGGCTGTCAGTTGCAGAAAACTATTGATTACATACAACAAAGTATAAAAAACAAAAAAAATCACAAAAAGCAATAGGAGTAGCATCAAGCTCAGAAACAAGGAAAGTGTAGATATAAATACAGTATAAACAATATAGGAAACTGAAGTTTCTGAGTTTTGTATCTGGATAAAGATAGGAAATGCATAAAGCCAGGAAACTGATATGCTAATAGTTGTTATTTTTAGCTTAATTTCAAATTTTCACTAATGGGTTCAAAGCACTTGGGATTAATAGACATAAACAGGTATCAATATGACCATTGTTATAAAAAATTGGTTTTATTCTTTAAATGTGAGCCTTTGTTAACATAAAATTATCACCATTTATATTTCATTGAATACTTTTCCTGAAACCAAACGACCTGTGCAAGGTAGTTTTTCTTACGTGCAAAAAGAATTAAGTCTAGTATTTTTAAGTAATAATTTATGCTGTTCTTAATGATATTACAAACACTGAATTATTAATAAACATCCTTCTTGACTTCAACATTTGCAAGAAAAACTAGGGAAGGATATTTTAGCTCTGGAGTCCAGGCTTAAAGTCCGTTTCTCGAATATTAAAAATAAACCTGTCATGCAGTTGCAATCAAGATTCTGTTTCCACTCCCAAAAACTTTACTGGATGCAGTAGCTCCTCAAAATGTGTGTGTGCTGGGTGGGTGGGGTGCCTTGGGAGGCATTAAAGACGGGGTGCTATTGACAGATATGTAAGGACTGTCCACGCCTGATTTGAAAAAGAACTTCCAATGGTGGGGACCAATTTGTGACAGTTTTATTCATAATACAATATAGTCAACCTAAAGGTAATTCTGTCAACTTGTGAAACAGGAAGAGCGGAATGAAAGCAGGGTGATCTAAGAGTGGACTCTAAGGCACCCAAAGTGATCAGTCATTTCCTAACTGACAGGAAAAATAAAACAACTCAGACACTGGGAATATAATTCTCAATGCAGTACATATGTATCTTATATCCCCCTTCCCATTAATTGTAGCGCTATCTTGGTAGAAACTGTCTTGTAGGGGAGATATTTTATTTGGGGCACATTATTTTATAGGCACTGATGCTCCTGACAGTTTGCTTTCCTGCATCTCTGAATGCAAATCGAAACCCATCCACGGTTTTCTCTCACATACTTCCTGCAAACTCGTACAGAGTGAGTGGCAGTGGCCGGAGACACCTTGGCTTTGCGATGAATAGTCAATGAAACAATGTGAGTAGGTCGTTTAATATAGTTGTGATCAATCGCTGCTGTTGCCTTTCCGGCCGAGCTGTGCTGCAGGAACAGATTTTTAATTAAATAAATATCTGGGTCGGCAGGCAGGTGCGTCTGGGCAAGCAACCTGCCCCTGGATGGGGTTTGCAGTGGTTGCTTGGCAACACAGCATAGTCTCAGAACAACAGCTGCACCCTCCGTTAGCAGCTAGCAGATGCTCACACCTCAGAGAATGGCGTTAGAAATAATGATTTGTGAATAATAACTCATGGAGCTTTCTAATAAATGGGGAGGGGGCAGCTTGAGCAGCGAAGGTCTGGGATATTTTAGCCTGCTAGGGTGCATGTGGAGTTGCATTTAGCAAAATCGCTTGGGAAAGAAAAAGACAAAAATATTGTTTCTATACCTCACAATAGGAAAAGAGAAATATATAATTCATAAAGAAAAAGTGGGGGTGCTTCTGTATATATCACTTCATTTAATTCTTTCAATAAACATCTATGATAAATGTTACTAGAGCAAGCAAGTTACCAGGCTTCAAGGAATTTAAATCACTTATAAATATAAAGTTCTACGATTAATTTAGTATGCAAATTTAAAGCTGTGTGGCAAATAGAAGCTACAGAGAAAATGTGTAACATATTATACGATAAAGTATGTGTAATGTAATAGCTGTTACTACCAGCAACTGGTAGCCGCGTCAGTTTCTGACGCGAATTTTTTTATACAATGCCTGCAGGATCATGCTCACATTTGATACAATCCGAAACTTGAGCCATCTGGCTTATCAAAATGAATTAAGAATAAAATAAAATATAGGCCTGGAAACTGAATCTTCATACTAATAGGAATTTGTGTGATTAAGTTGTGATGACCCGGAACCCCCTACTATTTTATGATGACCCAATTATCCCATGCCATGAACATACGATCCCAACTTTAGCTTGGTCTTTGGTATAAAGTTAGCTAACTGAAATTATTAGACTATTTACTATATTCCTTTTGACAAAACAGAAGATGTGCTTTAACATTATCTAAAAATGCAATATTTATATTCTCAAGAGGTTCTGTATTTCCGAGTTGATCTGTATGTGGTGGTTTTTGGTTTTTGTTTTGTTCTGGTGCTCCTGGCTGCCATCCTATGCACACTGAAGGGCAGGGTCAGGCTGATGCAACTCCACAGAAGAATCTGCATGGACCGGCTTGTGACGACACGACCCGATTGTCCCTGGGTTTGTGACAACGGAGCGTATGTGACCATGAGGCGTCTCCTACACAGAAATATCAGATTCATCCTTCTGACCACAGCTTTCTAAGAAGCAAAGTATATTCTTTTTCAAATTTATGTTCAAAGAAAATATATGTTCCTATATTGTATTATGCATTTCATACTATCTTTCTATTAGCTTTTGGATAGAAGATATTTATTGTTTTCCCTTTAAATATGTAAAACCTTAAGTTAGTTAAACAGCATTTTGTAAGTTGTCTTATGCCTTGACTTTCCAGCTCAGTTCTTTTTTTGTTCTTTGTGATGATGGTTGATATCATTAAGGACAAAAGAGAAATAGACATATAGATGAAGTTCGATTTTTTTTTTTTTAGAGTAGAACAGAGAGTGTGGCCACAGCAGAACCAGAGTAAATGGGGGCAGACTGGGGCAGATGGGCATCACCATAGTTAGGGATCCTATTTGGAGGAGAACTTTTAAACTTACAGAGGAACAGACTATGATAAAAGCGAACCATCTGTCTCTACACTTCAGCCACTCCGACCTTAGTGTACAGTAAGACCTCACCAGAGTCTGCTGAAGAGGTCAGCTTCCGGTGGGATTATGACAGTTCTCATCTGTTGTTCAATAGTCTGAGGTTGCCTGACTCAGAAAGTAAATCCTAGGCAGATTTATTTCTCACTGTATTGGTATGTTTTCCAAATTATCAATATTCTTGGCATTTATAATCACATATATGGCACTAGCCTATGAGCCAGAGATGGTGCCAAGTCTGGAGAACAGGGTTCCAGGAAGAAATGGATGTTCTGGAAAGCTTCCGGTGGAAATGCTAGGAATTTCTGGACAAAAAGAGAAAGGAGAATTAGGTACCTTTACTTCCTCAGAGAAAGTGTCTACAAGAAGCTTTGGAGGAAGAGGGACGCTAACTAGCTCAGAGAGGGCATCCAATTGTTGGATCGGCCCCCAGCGGTGAGAATCGGGAAATCTCGAGAAACCAGGAGTCAGCCCCTCATATCTCCCGCATCACACAGCCACAGAAAACATTTCAACAATCCATCAAAGGAGTCATCCAGAGTCTGGAACTGTGTGGTCTGCTCCTGTCCCTTGCGATGCTGCAGTATCCCCCAGTAAGCAAGGTTTTGTCTTCCATCCACTCAAAGGCGCAATGGACAAATTGTTGTTTTCACTGGTCAGAAACACCTGCAGCGCTTGCTCGTCTCAGATCCGGGGTACCAAGGCAGCTCCTTCCCGTTTTTTCTGAGGGATATAATCCTCAAGCATCAATTCTGTGCTCACACATCGCCAGTTAATGGGGGGGGATGCTGCTTTACCTTCTCTGATTATCTTTTCTTTAATTAAGAGATAGTCAGTTTCTGAAAATCTTCGTTCTAACTTAAAACGATGGAGCTGAGAAGCTGCCTGTTCCCTGTGGTCGGCGCTTTAATAACTCGGTGTTTTATGCATGGAAGTGAATATATTTAAGAGACAAATTATTTATAGAAAGCCTGGGAATGTATGGGGAGGGCTGAGTGTCTTTTAGGTCATGCTGAACGTAGCAGAATTTTACACACATTTATTTATTTATTTAGAGAAAAGCTCTTGCTCTTCAAAACACAAGATACACATTGTTAGAAATATTTTCCTAACTGAGCCTCTCCGCTGATGCAAAATAATTCCCAAACCAAATCAGACCAAATTAAAAGATATGCAGGTTTAATTAGACACCTGTGCGCCCTGGTAGCTCCAAGGGGAAATCGGAAGCCCCAATGTGACCACCGGAGAAGAAGAGGGAAAACTGTATGTTTATTTTTGGGGGAGCAGTTTAAATAGCCTGTGAGAGTGGACTTGACCTTTCCTGGGGAGGGATCAGGGTTCCAGGGCCTACAACAGGAGGATAGAGAGAGTACCCCTTCCTGGGTTTGCTAAGTTAGCTAAATAACCATGTAAATGTCTATTTAACAACTGTGAAGAGTAAGTCAGTCTTCATGATAGGGAGGAGAAGTTCTCTGACAGTAAAAGAGCCTGTGTAGCTAACTGAGGTGAGGTCTCACTGCAGGTGGAGCACCCTCACCTCACTGCAGCTGGAGCACCCTCACCTCACTGCAGGTGGAGCACCCTCACCTCACTGCAGGTGGAGCATCCTCACCTCACTGCAGGTGGAGCATCCTCACCTCACTGCAGGTGGAGCACCCTCACCTCACTGCAGGTGGAGCACCCTCACCTCACTGCAGGTAGAGCATCCTCACCTCACTGCAGCTGGAGCACCCTCATCTCACTGCAGATGGAGCATCCTCACCTCACTGCAGGTGGAGCATCCTCACCTCACTGCAGGTGGAGCAGCCTCACCTCACTGCAGGTGGAGCATCCTCACCTCACTGCAGGTGGAGCACCCTCACCTCACTGCAGGTGGAGCACCCTCATCTCACTGCAGGTGGAGCATCCTCACCTCACTGCAGGTGGAGCATCCTCACCTCACTGCAGGTGGAGCATCATCACCTCACTGCAGGTGGAGCATCATCACCTCACTGCAGGTGGAGCACCCTCACCTCACTGCAGCTGGAGCACCCTCACCTCACTGCAGGTGGAGCATCCTCACCTCACTGCAGGTGGAGCACCCTCACCTCACTGCAGCTGGAGCACCCTCACCTCACTGCAGGTGGAGCACCCTCACCTCACTGCAGGTGGAGCATCCTCACCTCACTGCAGGTGGAGCACCCTCACCTCACTGCAGGTGGAGCATCCTCATCTCACTGCAGGTGGAGCACCCTCACCTCACTGCAGATGGAGCATCTCACCTCACTGCAGCTGGAGCACCCTCACCTCACTGCAGGTGGAGCACCCTCACCTCACTGCAGCTGGAGCATCTCACCTCACTGCAGGTGGAGCATCTCACCTCACTGCAGATGGAGCACCCTCACCTCACTGCAGGTGGAGCATCTCACCTCACTGCAGGTGGAGCATCTCACCTCACTGCAGGTGGAGCATCTCACCTCACTGCAGGTGGAGCACCCTCACCTCACTGCAGGTGGAGCATCTCACCTCACTGCAGGTGGAGCACCCTCACCTCACTGCAGGTGGAGCACCCTCACCTCACTGCAGGTGGAGCATCTCACCTCACTGCAGGTGGAGCATCCTCACCTCACTGCAGGTGGAGCATCCTCACCTCACTGCAGGTGGAGCATCATCACCTCACTGCAGGTGGAGCATCATCACCTCACTGCAGGTGGAGCACCCTCACCTCACTGCAGGTGGAGCATCTCACCTCACTGCAGGTGGAGCATCTCACCTCACTGCAGGTGGAGCATCCTCACCTCACTGCAGGTGGAGCATCTCACCTCACTGCAGGTGGAGCACCCTCACCTCACTGCAGGTGGAGCACCCTCACCTCACTGCAGGTGGAGCACCCTCACCTCACTGCAAGTGGAGCTTCTCACCTCACTACAGGTGGAGCACCCTCACCTCACTGCAAGTGGAGCAGCCTCACCTCACTGCAGCTGGAGCATCTCACCTCACTGCAGGTGGAGCATCCTCACCTCACTGCAGGAGGAGCATCTCACCTCACTGCAGCTGGAGCATCTCACCTCACTGCAGATAGAGCATCTCACCTCACTGCAGGTGGAGCATCCTCACCTCACTGCAGGTGGAGCATCCTCACCTCACTGCAGATGGAGCATCCTCACCTCACTGCAGGTGGAGCACCTCACCTCACTGCAGGTGGAGCATCCTCACCTCACTGCAGGTGGAGCAGCCTCACCTCACTGCCAATAGAGCATCCTCACCTCACTGCAGATAGAGCATCCTCATGGTTTAGTGAGTGTTTGATTAAGAAGTCTAATTGATCGTATAGATATTATTGCAGCATCTGATTATTTGTTTAGTTGGAAATGACTCAAACCTGAGACAAACTTCAGACGCAGATAACTGTAAACGCCAGAGGTTTGCGTTGTCAGTGTACAGTATGGAAAAGAACTTCGCTGTTTCTCGCTTTCTATCCTGACTTTATCTTCAGCCAGGGCCCTCCTCCTCTTTGTATGTGGGCCACCTGGCATATAGTCCACTGGGAAGTAAAAGGAAAGCAGGATCTTAGTTCCCATGTGGGTTATGCAAAGTCCTATGTCTGGACCTCAAAGATGACTCAGTGTGAAAGAATAAAGTGTTTGCACATAAGACTGATGAGCTGGGTTTGATCCCCAGGTCCCCCGATGGAAACTTTCTCTGCCCTCCACACACACGACAGCACACCTGTACAAACGTACACATGCATACACACACGCCAACACTGCCTCCATGTTTGTCCAACAATAAATTCACCACAGAGTTCAAGAGAATTTGATGCTCAAACTAATTAGATCAAATTCATATGTTCATCCAGGGAGGTAGAGCTGGATAAAGGCTACATGAACTGCAAAAAGAGGGAGGGATTCATTATCATGGGCAGAAGGAGGGTGCTTGTTATCAGGAAAGGGAACAGGAATTCGAAAGGCTAACAGTGGATGCTGTTCTCATTAGAGAGTAATCAGTATTATGCCTCTTTCAGATTCAGCTTTGTTGATACTTTTTATTTTTGTTATAATTTCTTTTGGACAGAGTCTCACTCTGCAACTTAAGCTGGCCTTGGATTCCTGAGCCCCGCACCTCCACCTCCTGCTTACGTTACAACCATGAGCCTCATTCCCAGCTCTCTAAAGTCTTTTTTAAGGGAAGGCACAGTAGTTGTTCCTAGTTTTAAAATAGAAAAGGTTCTGGTCTGGAAAGTACTTTTGTCTCAATTCAGATTAAGATGCAATTGGCTGATATGACTTGTGTGTGTGTGTGTGGGGGGCTGCTATTTATTGAGGGAGTAGAAAAGACAGAGAGACAGGGCAGTGTCCTGGGCACCGAGCACTCTGGGCCAGCTGCCTGGTCTACTTGCTGCCAAGCCTGTCCCTGTCCCTCGTCGGAGCTCTGAAATACTGACTTCTTATCTGTCAGCATTAAGTGTGTCTCGCAGCCTCACAATTTGCCTAAAGTGCCTCTGAATCAAAATCAATTCTCTGTGGAGTTATAGATGGGACAGACTGTGGGTGCCAAAACAATCCCTCAAGTCGAAGAAGTATTTGATTGTTTGACATTATCTGGATTAAATACTGTGGTTATGGACTCATTTCTTTCACATTTAAAAACGAGCCAATTCCAACTCAAACACTTGCCAGAAGTTGCCAGAACTACTCTGTACCTCTAGGACTTGGACACGCTCATTCTGGGAATCTGGTCAGCACCAGAGGACAGAAGACTTTACTTTCCCCTCAGCTATCAGGACACGCCTGCCTCTCTTGTCTAGGTGTCTCCCCGCTGTCCCTGTTTACAATGAACCAGAGTGTGGACCTGTGGCTGCTGCACGTCAGTCCTCCATCAGAGAATGAAGAAGGTTTGGAAAGTCACCTTCTCAGAGACCCCTGAGTAACTGGGTCAGATTTCTTTCATGAAATTTACTTTTGTTTCTTTTTCTGAATTTAGGCTGCTAATTGTACCTGCCCTTCCCCTCCCCCACTGCTCCCATGTCTATGTCATTGGAATCCTCTGGTTTCCCACATTTTTTTTTCTATTTTGGCCTCCATCACAAAGAAAAGATCTTTACTAACCCCACATCAGAGGTCTGATCTCCAAAATTTACAAAGAATTCAAGAAACTTGACATCAAAAGACCAAATAATCCAATAATAAAATGGTGTATAGATCTAAATAGAGAACTTTCAACAGACGAATCTCAGATGACTGAAAGACATTTAAGGAAATGCTCAACATCCTTAGTCATCAGAGAAATGCAAATCAAAACAACTCTGAGATTCCCTGTCAGAATGGCCAACATAAAAAACACTGATGACAGCTTTTGTTGGAGAGGATGTGGGGTAGGGGGAATGCTCTGCCATTGCTGGTGAGAGTGCAAACTTGTACAGCTGCTTTGAATATCAATATGGCGATTTCTCAGAAAATTAGAAAACAATCTACCTCGAGATCCAGCAATACTGCTGTTAGGTACATACCCCAAAGACACTCATCTTACCACAAGGACATGTGCTCAACTTTGTTTATAGCAGCATTGTTTGTCATAGCCTGGAAACAACCTAGATGCCCCTCAACTGAAGAATGGATAAAGAAAATGTGGTACTTTTACACAATGGAGTACTACACAGTGATGATGTGGGAGTGATTTCTTATTAATAAAGAAACTGCCTAGGCCCATTGATAGGCCAACCCTTAGGTGGGCGGAGTAAACAGAATGGAATGCTGGGAGAAGGAAGCTGAGTCAGGAGTCGCCATGATTTCCCCACTCCAGACAGACGCAGGCTAGAATCTCCCCGGTAAGCACACCTTGGGGTGCTACACACCTTATAAGAAATGGGCTAGTCCAGGTGTGACAGTTAGCCGAGAAGAGCTAGCCAATAATGGGCCAGGCAGTGTTTAAAAGAATACAGTTTCCGTGTAATTATTTCGGGGTAAAGCTAGCCATGCAGGCGGCTGGGTGCCAGGGACACAGTCCTGCTGCCCCTCATTACAACACAGTGATAAAAAAAATAATGACATCTTGAAATTTGCAGGCAAATAGATGGATCTAGAAAACATCATATTGAGTGAGGAAACCCAGATATAGAAAGACAATTATCATATGTACTCACTTATAAGTGGCTTTTAGACATAAAGTAAAGAAAACCAGTCTACAAATCACAATCCCAGAGAACCTTGACAATAATGAGGACCCTAACAGAGACATACATGTAACTAACCTACACAGGAAGTAGAAAAAGACAAGATCTTCTGAGTAAATTGGGAGCATGGGGACCATGGGAAAGGGTTGGAGGGGAGGAGAGAAAAATGTATAGTTCAAGAAAATCAATAAAGAAAAAGAGAAAAAAGAAACATGCAGAAAACAGTGACACATGGGAGTGTGATTGAAGCCACGATCTCTCTGACAGGACCTCATACACAGTCTAGATATGGATAATAGCATGAAGAGCCTGTAACTAGAGAGTTAGGGGCACAGCAGGCAGGTAGAATTGTACCGTTCCTCTTTTGATTGTCCTCACACTGAAGCCAGTGGCAGCAATTATTGAGAAAGAGAAGCATTCACAATATAAAGAAGTTTAGGTAGGCATTAAAATGTTTCTACCAGAGTGGTGGAGTCATGACGTCCATACTGCGGTCTTCTGATCGATGCTTTATCGTGGGATCTGGATGACGGACATTCAGATCCCATGATGGAGCATGATGGGGAAGTCTCACTATTTTTCACCTTTTTCCTTCTACTCGTTGCTGGTTTTGCAGCATCCACCTGCATAGCCCACCCCTTCAAAGTCTTTCTGCTTAGCCTCCCTAGGTGATCTCCTCCATTCTTTCGGTTTCAGAGACCATGACAATGTGCTGATGGCTTCCTGTTTCTATTTGTATCCCAGATATCTCTGTGAAACTCCAGATAATGGGGCTAATGTACCTCCCGACTCTACCACAGACAAGATCCCTTTGCAGTCTTCCCAAAGCCAGTGAATGGCAGCTCCCATCTCTTGCTTATGCACTTGGGTGATTAGCAGAGTCCATTCCCATTCGTCGCCCACACAGCTTTGGGGCTGTAATTCTGAAATGAGTCCAGATCCGCTCCACTGCCTGAGCTAAGCGGCCATCATCTTTACACTCCTAACTCGTCATACTGTCTTGTGTTTATTTTACCATCTCTTTACATTCATCTACTCCAGTAACACGAGTAGCCCCAACACTCCTGGAACACACTCGGCTTGTGTGCTACATAGAGCCACAAGCTTACTGTTTCTCTGCCTTTCCCACCGTCAGCTGAGTTGCTGTATGGCGTACTGTCTCACTCTCCCTGGGTCTGTACAGATGCAGAGAGAAGATTTTGAAAGATTGCAAAGTAAAAATCTTCTTAACTTTAAAGTTTGTAAATCTAACTCTCTTCAGAGAGTAGAATTTAAAGAGATACTTAAGTTTGCATTTGAATGTTTGCATAACTCCTAAGATCGCTGCAGTGAACACTCAATAATGAAGTCCCAAAGCACTTCAAACTGTTGTCTTCAAATGCGTTAAGTAGTCACATGATGTACTTCTGTTTTTTCTTGTTGCTGCATATAATGGTGAATAGTATAACTTTATACTTTATAGTATATTGTTACCCACAACGCTCCATTTTTTTCCTCACTCATTACTCAGTCTCTCTCATTTTGTTTACAGCAGCGAGAATATAAAGAGCCAATACTTGAGGTCGGAAGTTGCATTTTAAGATTTTATATTCAGTTTATATTAACATGGAAAGTTAGCATAAACTTATCTTGAATAATGTTGGGGCGGACTATGTCGAAGATAGTGGCGACACCTAACACTGTTGGCGGTTTCCCAAGTATCAGACTTCACCATAAGCATTCAAACATGCCCCTCTGTCGGAGGTATTGTTGCCTTTAAAGATAAAGAAAGGACTACACAGGAAATTGAATAAGCGAGCATGTAATTAGCCCAAGGTCACGTAACAGATCAGTGGTTTTGAATTTAAAATTAGGTTTGCTTCACCTCGGTAGCTTTGGTATTGACCATCCACGCTTTTCTGACAAGGAAAAAAAAATCTTATCCCTCTGATAGCACAGCATTCAGAAACTGGAAATCAGGTAAATCTAAACCCAGAATTAGGCAGCGGAGGAGCCCATCAGAGGGCTTGTTCTCACCCGACACCAGAGAGCTAATACCCGACTCTCTCCGAGGCCTGTCAAACGACGTGTTAAATGTCTGGTTTAAGAGGCTGGCACACACAGGCCTTATCTTCTCTATTGCTTCCCCTCTCTGCTTCCCCTCCCTGCTACTCAGCCGGCTTTCTCAACGAGTTCTTTCTATACCGCAGAGTTCTCATTTTCACAATGAATATTTCTGATTTCTTTTTCTCTCGGGGCAACGTTCAGCTCAGCACTTAAGAAACTATTTTACAATTGCATGTATATATGTAAATAGACATATAGCAACTTTGTATTCTTGTTGCTTGGGAATTGGTTTTGTAACAGCATACTGAATATTAAAGAGGTTTAATAACATCTGGGCTCCTACCCATCAGTAGGGTGTGAAAACCGTCACAGATACACTAGAGCCCAGAGGTAAACCCTTCCCCATTGCCCATTGATACTTAATCTTAACAGGCAGCCTAAACTTGGAAGGCTCCTGCTCTTTTGAAATGAGGCAAAAATAAATAAAATAAATAAATAAATAAGAAGTGTGATTTATCCATGAAAGTGTTCATCTTAGACAAAATTCTGAGAGGCAGATTTCTAATTGCTCCAATAATTTCTAATTGTTTCTAATAATTCTCCAAGGAGAATGCTGGATGTCCGGAGCTCGTTCTGCTATTTGTGGTCTAGCATCCTTTGGAGAATGCTAACCATAACAACACAGCACACAGGTACTGCTTAGCTAGTCTAGTCAACGTTAGGTTGAACGTTGCTAGTGGTTGACACCATCATATTAAATGCACGGTGTTGGCTCTGCTCTGGGAATTATAAAAATCTCCCTTACTTTTCTTAAAATTTAAAAATAGGAAAATTGGAAGAAATGAGGAGTTCAGCTTCTCTACCTTATGTTCAGGAGCCCAGGCTGGCGCTGAACTCCTCATGCCTCGCCTTCTCCAATTCTGAGACCTCCAACTTGCACCTACAGATTAACATGCCTGTTTCCTTTCTATTCTGAGAGGAAAGAGAAAGATTAGCTGAGAGAATGACTGTAACCATAGAAAAAACTCGTGGGAATTCGGAAAATGTGCTTTAAAAATTCAATTGCCCAGAACAAGAGTCGTTTCTTGTTAGTTAGGGAGCAGGACTGACCTGTTGAAGTGGACTCCCCATTTCCAGTGTTGGCCTCTGGACGCATCTTACTGCGCCGGGTATAGTTTTGGCGCCATCTGGTGGACCTTGGTTCTGTGGCTAATAAGGAAAGATTTCAAATTCTTGTTACTGACTGGAGGTGAAGTTTTGAAATCTCTCCACACCACACACACACACACACACACACACACACACACCACTAAAGTTTTGTCCACCCATAAAGTCTTTGTTGAATCCTGATCCCGGGAGCGAATGCTCGAGTCTCCTACTCCTCCAAAGGCGTGTCTATTCGTGACCTTTAGTCAATTTTTCAGTTGACCATGCCTCTGGTATCCATTGCTCCAGCTGCTGTTGCTGCTGCTGCTGCTGCTGCTGCTGCTGCTGCTGCTATTGTTGTTGTTATTATTATTATTATTTTGGTTTTGGTTTTTCAAGACAGGGTTTCTCTGTGTAGCTGTGGAGCCTGTCCTGGAAACTAGCTCTTGTAGACCAGGCTGGCCTCGGATTCACCGAAATCCGCTTGCCTGCTCTTATATTTAAGGTTCTACTGGATCTCTCTCCTCGTTTACAGTTCACCCTTTTGCGCCTTTGTGCTCTTGCTTTGGACATGTTTCCCTTGCTGTGTGCCGGTCTTCAGTTTATTCCTTATACTGCTCTCTCGGTTTCATAACTTCTGGCATCTTTTAACCACGGTGACTGTTGTGGAGAATGGTAGCGTAGATTCAGTTATGTGTTTTCATGCAGTCTTTACATTTTATAGTTTTCCACCAGAAGGTCGAATTCATTTCTGTGTTGTGAGATGTTTTCAAGGGCATTTAGAGAAGCAAACACAATAGTTTAGGTAGCTTAGGTTTGTTTTTTTTTTTAAAGATTTATTTGTTTATTTATTATGTGTACAGTGTTGTGTATGAATACCAGAAGAGGGCACCAGATCTCATTACAGATGGTTGTGAGCCACCATGTGGTTGCTGGGAATTAAACTCAGGACCTCAGGAAGAGCATCCCGTGCTCTTAACCTCTAAGCCATCTCTCCAGCCCCAGTAGTTTAGTTTTAATAAGATAAATATCATCAACTCTATTCTTTTTAAGAGCCGGTCTTGGTGTTCTCTCTCTTCTGTGGTTGGAGTTCGTGGATGGCTTCTCCAAAGCCCAGACCCAGTAGCCCTAGCTCCTAAGGTGATGATGATGTAGGTAAGACCTTTGAAAGGAACTTCAGTTCAGATGAGGTTTTGAGGGTGGGGTCTGCATGATATTATTGTAATTAGGGCTTTATAAGAAAAGAAAGTACACTATCCTATGACTGTTTTCTATCCTAAGATGACCATAATGATCATTATGTTCATAAATAACAAATCTATCTAAATATATATATAATCTATATGTCTGTCTATCATCTATCTATCTATCATCTATCTATCTAATCTATCTATCTATCTCATATCACAGGAAGATGGCAGCCATCTACAAGTCCAGAGGACAGTGCTCACTAGACCCCTATTAAGACAAATCAATGCTAGATGAACTTTCATCTCGAATTCCCACCTCCTAGAAGTCTACAGGGGAAAGGCTGCTATTCAACTTGTCTAGACTAGGGTATTTTATTTTAGTAGCTCAAGATGATACCGTTTGCTCTTTCACAGACCTCTGAAGTTGTGTTTTGTGTTTTTTTTTCTTGTGATACCAACATTTTAAATCTTCTAAAAATAACCATTTTCCCCAGTATTTGTGAAATTCCCATAATCCTTCTAAGGAAACACGTATTTTGCATTGATATTCTCTTGACCTCGATTCTGTTAAGCACCACATCTCTGCAGATGCCTGTTACCTACACAGTGGACCTCCATTGTCTGTACAAAACAAAACACCTGTGCTTCTCTTTATTCCATTCCAGTAAGAATACAGGTTAGCCAGATGGTAAGAGCATCTACGACATGCTTCTCTCTCTCTCTTTTCACAGGAAGAAGGCAGCCATCTACAAGTCTAGAGATTACTCACCAGAATCCTACCAAAAGAGATGAATGCTACATTTATCTCAACTATCCGCCTTCCAGAAGCAAGCAATATCTTAGTGTGTTGGAAAATACATTCCTTGAATTATAGGTGCTTAAGTCTAATTTCAATAATCTTTTATTTTACCTTTGCTATGATTCTTTGTCTTTTCTATGCCTAAGTTTCCTCCTGTAAAATTAAAATATTGGGCTTGTATGCTCTGTATTCTGTCATGACATAACAATAATAATCATGATATCATTATGATCATAAATAACTTACATTGCTATGCTATGCCTTGTAATGGAAATGTGTCATGATAAATATGTTTTCGTGTATTTTTGTTGTTTCATACCGTTTGTTCTTTCAGACATCTACGGCTGTGCTTTGTGTTATGTTGTTATGATACCAACATTTGTATTTCTTCTAAAAATAACAATCTTCCCCAATATTTGTGAAACTCCCATAATCCTTCTAAGGAAACATGGATTTTGTGGTGATATGGAAAAACATCATAGGATGTATTCACATACAATAAGACCGCCACCATTCCACTACTGATGTCGTCTTACAGGACCAACATTTGTGTTGTAGATTCCATCATTGACTGCAATGTCCTTGTGCAAGCCAAGACTGTTCTTGTACAGCCCTCTGTTTGCAAATGGTTTCACTCTTCACCAACTCGAGTCTTAGTATCTCTGAAAGCCATAGATTATTATTATTAATTATTCTGATTTTGCATTTTATTTTACTAGAAAAGTCAGACTGAAAGTCATGTGCCCAAGTGAGAGAAAGGTAAATGTGGGAGTGGGGATGGAGACGTGGTCTCCCTACTCCCAGATCCCTTGCTATTTCTACCCTGGCAGGCAATTCCTCAGGCGGACGGTCAGCAGTGCACCTGTGTTTCCACAGGAGCCTCTCTCTTCTACGCTGTCCTTCCTGAAGGGCTGCAAATACATGACACGTGTGGCTCTTTCCTAAAATCAGTTCTGCTTCCAAAAAAACAGTCCTGGGGACCAGCGCAGGAACCGCCTGCTGCTTTCCTTCCCACAGTCACTCTCCTCTGAGAATAGAAACTCTCGAAACTGTGGGGGAGGTTTCCAAGACCACTGGTAAGGCTCCCCTCTGAGAATAGAAACTCTCGAAACTGTGGGGGAGGTTACCAAGACACTGGTAAGGAACACTGATGGCAGAGATTTAAAGAGAGTAGAGCTGGGTTGGCACTACAGTGTGACCTCACTCCAGAAAGGCTCAAGGAGCACTGAGGATTGTAATGATTATTATGTGACCTAAAGAGTTATCATGTGATCCGGTCATCAAAATGTTAGGATGGGCCTGATTTTACCCTGACAAATTGAAGGATCACGCTACATTCTGTTGACCCCTTAGGGCTGAGGTTTGATGTGGGAGTCTTCTGTTTTGAGTTGATATCATTGGTTAATAAAGAAACTGCCTTGGCCCTTGATAGGACAGAAAATTAGGTAGGCGGAGTAAACAGAACAGAATGCTGGGAGGAAGTGAGGCAATTGCCATGCCTCTCCTCTCTGAGCCAGACACAATGAAGCTCTGACCCAAGATGGATGTAGGCTAGAATCTTCCTGGTAAGCTACTGCCTCTTGGTGCTACTCAGATTATTAGAAATGGGTTAGTCGAGGTGTGAGAGTTAGCCAAGAAGAGGCTAGATATAATGGGCCAAGCAGTGTTTATATGAATACAGTTTGTGTGTTGTTATTTTGGGGCATAAGCTAGCCAGGTGGCTGGGAGCCGGGCTGCAGAACACAGCCTGAAGCTCCTTCTGCAGAGGTTTTCTTAGCAAAATACCCACCACACATGCTGTGGTATAAGGAATGGGAGACTGTGTGTCATGACAAAAAGAATCTATTCTGCTCTTAGCAATCTAGTGGTCAAGGTGGCCAATGGCATTGTGCCAGAACAGTCGCATCATCTCGTATCCCTAGCACTAACTACATCATAAATCCACTTTGCGTCTATTAAGAATTCTGTGATTTGAGTGAGGTAACCCAGATACAGAAAGACTGTTATCACATGTACTCACACTCATAAGTGGTTTTTAAACACAAAGCAAAGAAAACCAGCCTACAAACCACAATCCCAGAGAACTTAAGACAACAATGAGGACACTAAGAGAGACTTACATAGATCTAATCTACATGGGAAGTAGAAAAAGACAAGATCTCCTGAGTAAATTGGGAGCATGGGGTCCTTGGGGGAGGGTTGAAGGAGTCAGGAGAGAGGCAGGGAGAGGAGCAGAGAAAAAAGTAGGACGCAATAAAAATCAATAAAAAGAAGAATTCTGTGATTTCAAAAATATTCTAGACTATGGTTTTGATATTTTTATTTTTTCTGCAGGGTCTCATATAGCTGGTGATTTCAAACTCACTGTGTAGCCTAACCTTTGGTTCTCCTTCTTCTTCCTGCCCAGTGCTGGGCTTGAGGTGGTGTGTGCCACCTTCCATGGTCTAAGCAGTGTGGTGAGTGACATCCAAGACTTCATACCTGTTAGGGAAACTGTCTTCCAGTTAAACTACAAGCCAACCTTGGTTTTAAAGTTACTAAAGTAATGACAAATTTTGTTAAACTTTCAGCTTTGATTTTTAAAATGCATACTTGATTAGAAAAATTCATCAATTTTATAGGTATTTATTGGTGATTTGCTGGTATTGGTGCTAAGAAAAAAGACATGGATTTTTCTCAATCATAATGGAGTTTATACTTCGTTCGCATTTTCATATTCTTGTTTAAATAAATAGAACATCGGTGCATTTTTTTTTACAATATCTTGCCATTTATAGGTTAAAATTTACTTTTAACTTTTGTCTAAACTCCCCTTGGCAACGCTTACTCCCACAAGCATAACAAGGCAATAGACACATTTGGCAGAACAACTATTTATGTCCTGTCTCCTGTGTTGCCAGGGTGATGGTAGCAACGCTGAAAACACTGGAGGTGGATGTCACTGGCAAGGATCCTGAATTTTAGTCCAAATGGAAGGACTGTAAAAAGCAGAAGGTAGGCTGGGATGTAGGCTGTAGGCTGGCTATGGCTTTATGTAAACTGGATGAATGGGATTGGCGATTAGCGGCTGTGCATGCTATTACCTTGGAAAGGTAATGCCCATAGGCGATATTCCTTCCAATATTTTAAAATTATGAAACTGTGGTGATCGCATCCAATATTTAGGGGTGATTTTGATTAACTCAAACATGATGACCATACGGTTTTAGAAGTTAGGACTTGTTCTCCCCACAATTCTTTCTCATTTCCTTAGGAGGGAAATAATTCAGGAGGTACAGTGAGTCTGCAGAACCAGCTTGAAATAAGGAATTAAATACGACACAGTATAAGTGTAACTTCTGGAGAATTTTTAAAAGCACATCGATCATCTACTTCAAAGGGAATATATGATTATACGCTGACCTGGAAGGAGACAGTTCTCTGTGAGGTCTGCTGAATTTCCTGTCTCTGGGACAAGACCGTGTTAGTTCAGATGCCGTAGACTGGGGCTTAGTGATCAGCGACATCTTCTTTCTTACCAACTTTGTTCAATGACTCTTAACTCCGCATCAACTAGCAAATCATCATGGACTTAAGAGTGGTCAATGCCGTGGGTGGGTTGACATCAATAACCCCTTGCCCTTGGCATATAATGTAGTGTTTGGGTCTCTTTCTCTCTGTCTCTCTCTCTGTCTCTCTCTGTGTCTGTGTCTGTGTCTCTCTCTCTTTCTTTGTGAGGAACTAGATATTGAGACACATTCATAGACATCCCCAGACACTGCTCTTGGAGTTCATCTCTCTGACTGTTGCCACCATTTTTTAATTAGTTAGTCCCCATTTAAATTGTGGTATGCTCAAAATATCTCAAGTAATTTTAGCTTCCTATATCAAACGTTGCCTCATACATATCTTATGTCTTCTCTTAGAAGATGCAGCACTGGGTCTTTTGGGTTTTGTTATTTGGCTGAGATCTGGGGGTGGAGGTACACTATTTATACCTTCTCTCATCAGAATTCAACCATTATCCGGGCATGGTGGCACAGTACTGCAGTCTAGTCCTTGTGAGTGAGGTCGAGGCAAGGAAAATCACATATTAGAGGACATATCTGTCTATTTGCCAAGTCAAGTCAACCTGGACTTTAGGGAGAATCCTTGCCAAAACAACAAAACAAGAAACAACATTTACCAGAAAAAAAAACTAAAATAAAAACTTTTATAAAGGTTAAACTAAGATGTCATTGATTCAGAAGCAAGAGTGTGCGATATCTTAATAGCAAAATATCTCTGTAAATAGTAAGCCAATTACTGTAAATGAAAAAGAGACAACGAAACTGAGGCAAATTAGTCTACGAAATGCAAGATAAAATAGGGGAGACCACATAAAACACTTACAAATTTGAGGTGTTATCACAAATATTATGCCTAATTAATTCCTCACTAAATTCTTTACCAGAAAAAGGGAGAAAAGGCTGCCACGTATGCATATGAAAGATGAGACCTTTTAGTAAAATGTTACAATGTTGAAAATTGTTAAGAAAAGTTATCTTTAAATTTCTAAATATCTGTAAACATGTATGTATGTGACATAAACTTTATTCCCTGCATATGTATAAACTTCTGTAGGTGAAATATTTTAAAATATTCTACATGCTTGAATAATATAAGTAATATACACATACTTGGAATACATTAAGTTGAATAGTGAAATTTATTCCTGTCAATAAAAACAGTAACATTTTACTGACAATAAAAGCCTCAAATTTAACTGAGACTCTTTATTACATGATTACTTTCAGACTTTAAACTATTTTTATTCTTCCCTTAACTTTCAGTAGTTGAAATTGTTTTTCTTGATCAGGACCTGTTTTTATTTTATTGTCTGCCTTACATCAAGAAATTTATATTCTTATGTGTGTATTTTTGTGTTTTCAAGCTCAAAAATCTGGCTCAGTGAAACATCATTTTAGAGTCATCTTCAAAAGAAGGATGACCAATGAATGTCTCCGAGAGCAAGGCAGTGACATCTCTGCAGAGTCACTCACAGCGAGGCTCGGGCTCCCGTCACAATGCTGAAGGCTATTTTTCTCACCCAGCTGTCTATTCTCCAACACTTGTAAAACCAGAAAGAAAAACGCCTGTTTCTAAAGTAGTTTCTGATCTCAAATTTTTCACATATACTACATAGTCATATTTAATATAAGGATTCTATTTAGTAGTAATTCTTCGCTACTGGAATATTGAGTTGATGGTGAGGCTCTGGTGAACGGTGAGAATTGAATCAGTTCTGTATTATTATAAAATTAGAAACACGAGGAGCTGATGGTTCATCCCCTTTCATTTATCCAATAAACTAATGATATATGCATACTATATTGGTAATATTACCCATGTGTTCCTCTGTTCATTTCTTTAACAAATATTACTTCCCTCTTGCCTGTCATGATAATTATTTCTGACACAGTAAGAATAGAGAGTCTTTGTATTCATGGAAGATAGATTTTACACAAAGAGATAGATTATGTAATTATCATTTAAAAACTGTAACCAGTGATATACTGCGATTAATGGTAAAAATAGAAATAAGTGCTGGCTCAGTTAAGAAACCAAGTTCAATGGTGGTTAGTAAAGGAAAGCCTCCTACTCGAAGGCTATGCAGTAGGACCAAAACAAGGAGGCTAGCAAGACTGTGGTATGGACAAGAACACAAGGATGGGAAGACTCCACACCAGACAGAGCTCATCTGCTGCATAGTTTCCCAAGGGGGAATTTTTTGTCTTGATTCCTCCATTAAAGTGTATCAAATATTACAAAGAAATTATTGTTTTAATTTGCATGTGTGAATACTTGTATGTGTTGGGGTTGGGTTCATATATGCCTGCTCATGTAGAAATAGAGGTCAACACTGAGGAGTCTTCCTCTATCTCTCTCCATCTTATTTTTTATTGAATTCTTTTACACAATATATTTTGAAAATGGTTTTCTTTCCCCACACCTCCCAGATCCCACCCCCCACCTTCCCACCCACCCAACTCCACCTCTTTTCTCTCTCTTTCTCTTTAGAGAATAAACAGGGGAACAAAAAAATGCCAAGGAAGCCCTAGTAATAATAAAAACAATAAGAAGCACACATACACACGCACAACAAAATCCATACAAATAAAAACCAGAAAATACATTATTTGTAGAAGATCAGTAAAACATATGCCCAAACAAAACAACATGAGACTAAATCTACAAAAATACCATTGCATGGAACTTAGCCTGCAGTGCAGTTAATATCCCCAGTGAAACTTCACTGGGCATAACTAGTTCCTCCTTGGTAAGCAGGTATGAACTGAAGAGAGATTCCTGGTTAGAGGTGGAAGCCCTTGTTCCCCTCCCCGCTAGCATCCCTTCTGGCTTGAGCCTGTGTAGGCCCTGCGTCTCAGAGTTCACATGAGCATCAGTCCTGTTATTCCTGGAATTCTGGTTTCTATTCATCCCTCCTGGATCTTACAGTATTTACTCTTCCTCTCTGTGCAGGGGAGGGGCTTGATAAGCACATCCCTCTTAGGACTGAGTGTTTCCAAATCTCACGTTCTCTGTACATTGGCCGGTGGTGGGTCTCTGTGTTTACCTCTCATCTACTCTATGGGGACATTTGTTCGAAGATGCCTGAGCACGGCACTGATCTGTGAGTATAGCAGAATGTCATTTTATCACTGTGTTCACAGTAGAGCAATAGTGTTTAGTTTTCTCCTAGGCCCAGTGCCTACCATTTTTCAGGTTCTTAGCCAGCATATTAGTGTCAGGCAGTGCTTCTATCTCATAGATTGCCTTAAATCCAACCAGAGTGTTTGGTTACTCCCACAACATTTGTGGCACTATGGCACAAATGTATCCTGCAGACAGGTCACCATTGTAGACCACAGGGCTCAGAGCTGCCATTCTCCTCTGGTAACATTCAGAGGACCTTTCAGTACCACAAATGTTAGGCAGGCTCTAGATGGGCACCAGCTCAACCACTCTGTCTCAAACTTATTTTTTTATTAAAGATTTATTTACTATGTATACAGTGTTCTGTCCACATGTCTGTCTACAGGCCAGAAGACAGCACCAGATCTCAGTACAGATGGTTGTGAGCACCATGTGGTTGCTGGGAATTGAACTCAGGACCCCTGGAAGAGCAGCCAGTGCTCTTAACCTCTGAGCCATCTCTCAATCTTATTTTTTGAAAGTTGATTTGTTTTCTATGTATGTGTGTGTGTGTGTGTGTGTGTGTGTGTGTGTGTACCTAGATGTGTTTATGCGCCCCACATGAATACAGAAGCCCAAAGAAAAGAGGAGAGAGATTCAGATCCTGGACTGAAATTAAAGGTGGCTATGAGCTACCCGGTAAGTGCTGGGGACCGAACCCAGGCCCTCTGAAAGACGAGTAAGCACCCTTTTGATTATTGAACCATCGCTCCAGCTCTGCTCCTTATTGTTTGAGACAGGGTGTCTTACAGAACCAGGAGTTCAGCTAGGTGAGCTGGCCTGCTGGGATTACAGATGTGCACCTCCTGGTCCAGCCTCTGTGTGGATGCTGGGTAACCAAACTCAGGTCCTCACGGTCGCACAGAAAGCACTTTACACACAGAGACACCCCTTCTCCACTCTCCTGAGCTGTATTGTGAGGACATTACTTAGTTGTATTTTTGAGAATTGTAAAAGACACAGAATGAGCCTGGTGGTGGTGGTGCACACCTTTAATCCCAGCACTTGGGAGGAAGAGGCAGAAGGATTTCTGAGTTTAAGGCCAACCTGACTTACAGAGTGAATTTGAGGACAGCCAGGATGGTTACATAGAGAAACCCTGTTCTGAAAAACCAAATAAATAAACAAACAAATAAATTTCTGTTATGAAAAACCAGATAAGTAAGTAAGTAAAGTATGAAAGAATAAAACCAAATGGTTTGGGGAGGAATCAGAAACCTGCTGCATAGTTTGTGAACAGTCTGGTGGAGTTTTGGAAAAGGGTTATAACGGGGCAGAAACAGAGGCATAGATAGGGTGAAGAGTACTGAAGCAGTAAGACATTGATATCTTGGCGAGGTGAACAGGATGCTGAGAGAGAAAAGAAACTGTCAAGCATAGCTTCTCATCTTCAAGTAGACAGACAACACAATGTAAAACATTTGACACTGGAAAGGGAAATGAATGTCGACAGAGCTTGGTGTGAAGAGGTGGATGTGGAAAACTTTAATCATCCAAAGACACCAAGCAGACAACTGAAGCTTGTTGGCATCTTGAACTAGAAATACACATTTCTGAGAATGAGATGAGCTAGAGGCAGGAAGAGACAATGAAAAGCCCCAAGACATAACTTCAATTAACTCCAATATCATCTGGCCAAATAACAGACTGAATCCATAAAATGTTAATCTAAAAATAAATATATTAGTAGTACTAGATATTATATTTTTAAAAATTAATCAGTAATACATATTATAAGCATGTTTTGCATATGATGTGATATGACCTCAGGTAGACACCAGCAGAAAATGCACAAAGGTAGCAGTGGAGAAAATCACCAAGTCTGCCTGGGAAAATACACAAAACATTAGAAAGAGAGACGTATCTTATCTTCCCTCTAAAGATCTCTGAGAATGTGTTGTTCACGGCGGTTTAATTTTAAAGGAGAAATGAAAGTAGAATTCTTGGAAAATCTCATTTAATCAAGTCATATCTGCTTCCTAGGGGGCAATGAGGAGTGTTGATGTATGAGATGGGACTCAGAGGGTCTAGGGAAGGTCAAGATGGATTCGGAAATATGTTTTCTGACAGAATACAACCGATGCTTCATTCTCTAAGAATGAGAGAGCCATAGGGGAGAGCTGTGTGTACGCTGTGAAGAGACTCTGCTGGGAAATCTTCGCTCCGTTGTATCTGCTGACCAGGGAAAAATTCATCTCCCTGCAATCTGGTCACTTCAGAACTAGCCACCCACTGTGTTTGTGTAAACACTAACTTGCTTATATTTTTCAGTTTGGATACCAACAATCGGGTACCTAAATTTGACCTTTGTTTTAGGGTAGACAGAGCTTCTGGAATACAGTTTCACTGACCTACAAACCATGAGGTCATTCAACGCAATGAACTCCTTTCTCTAATTTGACTTCTACATTCATACCGCCTCGCCCCGAGAAAACAAATCTTTTCTCAAAATACCTAAGCCCACGTAATAGAAAAACATTTTCTTTTCTGTGTAAGCACTTCTCCTCTAATTAACACATTCAATCTCTAAGTCACATATAAATATGAGACTCATAAGCATACCTCATTATTAATCTTATTAAGGCAAATTAACTTTAGGTTCTAAAAATGAGATAGCGGCTTTGATTGAATAGGGGAATAAAATGTGACGGCACAAGGGCAAATGCCAGCCTTTGAATTATGTATCGTGATGATTCATGGGCTTAGCCATAAATCTTAAATAAAGAGCACATGTATCTCTGGGGCTGTCAGGAGCAAAGGGAGCATCAGGTGCGGGAGTGGCTAATGGCGGTCTGCAGACCAGACTGAACCCCTCTTACTGCAGAGCAATGGCTAAATTTGGAAAGGAAACTTGATCAGTATCATGCAGCCTTGTATTAATAAAGACTAGAAAATTTAATCCTTGGCAAGTCAGACCTCAAATGCATTTGAGTAAAATATACATTTTTTCCAAAAATGCTGCTCATGCTTGATACGTTCAAGCTTATGTGTACCTGCCTGCGTTTGTGTGCACAGCTCTAAGAATCTGCATTCCTGCATCTCTGTGAGTTCGAGGCCATTCTGGTCTACATCCAGGACAGGCTCTAAAGCTACAGAGAAACCATCTGGAAAAACAAACAAACAAACAAATCCTTCCTCCAGGCTGGTATGTATGTATATGTATATGTATATGTATGTTCTCTATTGTTGCTTCAAGGAAGTTTTTGATAAAGAAAGAAACTGACAGAATGGAGAGACCTAACTGGACAGCGAGTCTCCAGTGTTGAGCTGGATGGCAGCACGGCTGTGTTTTATATTAAGCCCAAGGGTTCTGATCATGTGAAGAGCCGTCATTACTGAGCTGTGTGCAGAGAGCTAATGGAAACTTGTTTAGCTCTGTAGGGCTCTTACATGGCTAGTACAGAGAACCCATATTTTAAACTGTGGCAGCATGCTTTTCCCTTTGGGAAACAGCTATAGGGCAGATATCGACCGCCTGAAATAACAGTGCTCCAAACAGAGCGAGAGGAAAACTCTGCCTCCAGCAACGGGACTGGAGATGGAACGGCTCATGCTGAGACCATCTTTTCTCCGTCAACTGAGTGCAAGAAAAGCTTGGTTTTTGTTGCCCTGCTGGATCCCACTTCACAAAGCTTTCGGTGTATCTGGGCATCCTTGGGAGACTCTCCTTCTACAGTTTCTTCAGCTTCTCTTCTCTTGCTGACCCAGCCAGATCCTTTTGAGGCTTAAGACCCAGAAGTAAGGGCAGAGGGGCAGGCTGCCGGGAGCACTCAGGTTCAGCCACTAAGCCCTGAGCACGTATATACCCTACAAAAAGTATTGTAGATGTGATTATGTCCATTTGAATTAAAGACAGGATAAGCATTTTGGAGTGCATTTATATCTTAGAAAAGAGAGAAGGGCGGGGGGGGGGATGACTGCAGTTGAAGGAGACCATGCTCTCTCTACCAGCTGTGATACCACGTCCTGGGAGGAAGGTGGACAATTCTGACAGGAGAGGCATCCACCACTCTTGGCCTTAGACCATTTCTTCTGTGTGTTTGCTGTTTCATTTTTGTTGATTTCTCCCAGGACTTTTTCTAGATGAATAATTAATTGGAGTCCATGTTAATTGGTCATGGTCACTGAGCTCTGTTGGATCACGTGTGGGAAAGGGGGCTGTTGCATCTTCCACTCTCCGCGATTTTCAGGTCGCCTACAGCCATGTGAGAGCAGTCATTAAAGACTCAATCAACTCTCAAAGTGTAATCCCTGACATGTCCCTTGCTTCGCTCTCCCTTTGATCATTTCAGCGGTGCCAGAGAAACGTTCCTGAAAGCTTGGGCAACCTGGAGTTTATTAATTTTCCTCTGATTCAGCAGTCACTTGATATATTAATTTTCCTCTGATTCAGCAGTCACTTGATATATTAGATTGAAAGAAAACGTGTAGCTGCTGTCTGGTTTTAGGGGATCTTAAATTTTTATTTGCTTGAAAATATCTAGGAATTCCTTTACTAAAAGAAGCATATAAATAAATCTTTGCATAAATAATCATATAATCAGAAGGAAAATTGTGATAGATGTGATAGGAAAATGTATATTTGACTATTTTTTTGCCCTAAAGTGTGAGAGAAGACTCTACAACTTTCTTTAGTAGCCTTAACAAACGCACATCGTATACACAGAATACTGTATTTCATTCCCTTTTTAGAAACTTCCTCCCAAAAATAAACACTTAAGAAATATCCTTCCTGGGGCTGGAGAGATGGCTCAGAGGTTAAGAGCATTGCCTGCTCTTCCGAAGGTCCTGAGTTCAATTCCCAGCAACCACATGGTGGCTCACAACCATCTGTAATGGGGTCTGGTGCCCTCTTCTGGCCTGCAGGCATACAGACAAAACATTGTATACATAATAAATAAATAAAAAAAAAAGAAGCTCTTGCCTCAAAAAACCAAAAATAAATAAAATAAAATAAATTCTTTAAAAAAAAAAAAAGAAATATCCTTCCTCCTGGGTCTTATTCTTTTAGTTGGACTTCTATAAACCGTTCAAGACTTCAAATGTTTCTGAGATAAACGAAATCAAGTTAAGTACCCAGTCAGTCAATTCTGGACATGATGGCCTATAACTCCTCCAATGCTAGTCTTGTAAACTCTTCCATACATTTTAATGTCGTTTCATACAATCTTAGCTAACGTTTGTCTTGGGTTCTGTTTCATCCAATTAAATACATAGAAATTCAGAAACTTTACATCATTTATTATAATGCATCACTTTAAAACAAATTAATACTTCAAAATGCTGCCTGACGCGGCTCCGCACATCTTTGATGCCAACACTTGAGAGACGGAGGCAGGTGGATTTCTGTGAGTTGTAGGTCAGCCTGGTCTACATAGTAAGTTCTTGGACAGGCAAGCTACATAGAGAGATCCTGTCTCTTAAAAAAGTCAATAAGTAAATAAATGAATGATAAATGCCAATTCAATTCAAACATTTGATTTCTGAATATTGGATTTAAAGTATTTCCTCAAACCCTAGAAAGTATTCCTTAGTATAGAGGAAACAGATATTCTTTTTTTTTTGTTTTGTTTGTTTGTTGTTTGTTTTTTCGAGACAGGGTTTCTCTGTGGCTTTGGAGCCTGTCCTGGAACTAGCTCTGTAGACCAGGCTGGTCTCGAACTCACAGAGATCCGCCTGCCTCTGCCTCCCAAGTGCTGGGATTAAAGGCGTGCGCCACCATCGCCCACCTAAACAGATATTCTTAACTGACTAGATTTGCTGTCTAGATTTATGAACTACAAGACTGTTCACCAGGTAAAGTTGTTGTAGAAAGTTGATTCACCTCATATTTTATACAGAATTTAATTAAAATGACATTTTCCACTGTAGTGCAACATTAATCAATTTCCATCATCAAGTGCTTTATTGAGTTTGCACTCTGCCAGTTCAAATGACAGGCTAATGAAGCCTCTGAAGACCTGCGCATGGAACGGACAAGGGCAGAGGCATTTGGGCACCTGGAGACAAGACAGGATCAGAACATCTCAGGAGAGACACAGCCCATACTCATTAAGTCTGCAGACTCCGGAGAAGCACCGTTGGCTTCAAATGCCACCTCTGTAATGACTGGCTATGTGCCTCGGGGCGCATCTCAAAATATTTTCTTCCTTGCAGTAGCTATGGCTTCTCAGTAGATAATATCCTTGTAAATATGAGTCTTTCGGGGAGGTCTCACTGTGCCATTTCTTCCCAGATATTTTTACACCAATTAAATCTTCCTAACACTTGTAAATCTTAGCTTTGCTATGGACTTCTAGGGCTTTAATTTCTTATGCACGGAGCCACGCTCACTTGCAAGATGGAGACAACAGCAACTTCTGTTTTATTGGGTTGCTAGGAAAATGAAACAAATCAATGTTTGTAAAGCCCTTGGAATGAGACCTGGCCCTTAGCACACAGCACATAAATACAAATCAATGTACGACCAGAAGCTACAAGCATCCTGCTACAGATACAAGATCTGTAAATGATTTTATAAGTCAATCTCTACCTCCACAGATAGTAAGAGATAGGAAAGTGTTTCAGAGCTAAAACCTGCATCACATGTATGCATAGCTTCCTTAATGGTAGTGGGTTATAGGAAACCTGGGGCTCGTGTCTGAAGTGCAAGTGTACTTAAAGCCCGGGACTGTGCATAGATAGCAGTAGATCAGACAGCCAATCTACAGGCTAGCCGTGGGGAAATGGCGCTGACAGCAAATACCATGGCCTACAAAGGCAGTGATTCTGATGCAGACGGAGCAGGAGATGGTCCTCCTGGGACTAGGAAGAGGCCAGGAGGTGGTGCAGAGCTGAGAGATGAAAGAAGATTGAAATCTGGGTAGGGATCAGATGAAGGACTGTGCTTTTCCTTAGACTCCTTACCGACGGCTCAGACACCGGTATCATGATTGCTCATGGTGCCGTTCTGTTTGCTTTCCTTTCTGTGTGTACATGGAGCTACATACCCTGACACTGTTCACCGTTCAACCATTTCTCCTTCCATACAACGATTTTACCAAACCTTGCCAAATAGCCGGCGTTCAAGAGTAATTGTTTGTCCTTCTAATTGTCTTGTCCAACTCTGATGTGTTCATTTTTTATCTGCTATAACTTATTGTTATTTTATTAGTCTATAATAAATGTTTATTATAAAATATTTTATTTTATTATATTATTTCACAATCCTCTTTGTTTTCTAAAGAGAGACAGAAAATAAGTAAATCTGAATGAGAGTGTGAGGAGGGAGAGTAATCAGAGTAAATTACGTGAGAAAATTATTTTCAATAAAAGGAAAAAATCCAAAAATAAAGATAAGAAATTAATTGTTAAATGGGGTAATGATTGAGCAAAGTTACAAGAAAACGGCCATAACTTGTTTTTAAATTAATGAAAAGAAGCAGCCAATAATTTGAATGAGAGTAAAGCCACGTATATAGGAGGCTTTGAAGAGAGAAACATAATATTATCTCAAAAAAATTTAAATAAAATTTAAACTGGAAAAATGACATAAGCACACCCAAAAGTGTAATTGCTTCTAACCAATAGTGCATCCAGGAATCCAGATGAGCAGAGCTCTGAAGCAGATGGTTTAGACATACCTGACAAAATCATGCTTACTGCTTACAAGTGTTCATATCTATAGAAACCGTATGGACAGGGGGTCATTTGTAGAGACCACAGCAGTTTTACTTCTTTAAAACTAAATAAAACCACAAACGTTCCTAAGGATCTATATATTTATTATAAATTTGATATATTCCTGAAGTGATTCTAAGTTGCTGTGATTAACTCAAATCCTTCAGCAGGAGATGCACAAAAAACTCATTCAATCTACGTGTCCATCTGTTCTTGCCTTCAAGGTCAGGGCCAGAACTTACTGTATTTCTTCAACTTTCCATGCTATTTCTGTGTCTTTTTATCTTTTTATTAATACTCTCATTTTGATAGCTTCTGAAGGATTTGTCATATTATCTTGATTCCTCCTGAATGCTTATGGCTCCACCACATCGATGGTGCTTCCCTAGACTCTCAGAGGGTCTACACAGTGAATGTGTGACTGACAGACTCTGTCTTATGGGGATTAAAAAAAAATGACAAATGAGGTGATGGCCATGAAACCATGCATATACTTAAAACCGTTGGAATGTATGACTTAAAAGAGTGAATTATTTCTTAAAACTCTACTAACTGGGAATAATAGGCTCTTGACTGTTTTTCCCAAAGTGATAAATCTCTAGGCAATAGCCATGATACTGGGCTTGCTGAACTGGGATGTTGTTCACTGATACAGATTTTTATGCCCACACCTTTATAAGTCTATTTCTTTGGTAATATAACTCTGAAGTCTTATTGGCTACTGTGTGGTGGGCATTATGTCTCCTTTGAAGGGTTTAACTTACAGGAAGCCACAAAGGGACCTCTTGGGCAGTTGGGAGAAATCAGAGCAGCTAGATTCTCAGGTTCCCTGTAGAGAGTTGGGTTGTGTAGATGATTAGGCCTAGAGTTCAACCAAGTTTTATCCCACAAACCAGTGCGTTGAGTGCTGTGTACAAGCTGTGCATCTCATATTCATTTCATATTGGGCAAATAGAAGCTACCAACACTGTTCTTTCTAATTGACTCCTTCATCTCCAAGAGCTATTAGCTATCAATATGCAATATCTTCCTTCCCATACTCACTTGGCTGACTTTCTTTAAACTTCCTCCCCACCTCGTGTGTCTGTGTTTGTGTCTGTGTGTGTGTGCTGTTGTTGTTGTTGATCGGTTCTTCCTTCCTCAGTAACCAATTTTCCTGTGTGCATTGTTCTCTATAGTTATTCTTGAACTGAAAACATGGGAAACATATTTTACATGTTTATTTCTAAAAATAGCATATATTCGTAAAAATGAACACATCCTACACAATACACTATAATGAGTGAGGGAACTGGTGTATCAATTATATTATCCCTTATCTTTGCTTGATGCTTTCTGCAAGATTTATAACTTCTCATTGAGTGCCAAATGTCCAAGCCCTTTTAGAGACTCACTACCTTCATGACCAGCATCGGTGCTGTTATTTGGATTATTTAGTTGCTGCAATGTTCAAACATGGCTGTTAGAAGCTACTTTAAATTGCGTATTGATTTTCTTAAACATGAACCTGGAGATCTTTGAAGTTCCTGGCACATAAGAGAGCTGTACTCCATGAAGCACTGATACTTGACAGAAGTTGGAAGAGAATTAGTATCTAAAAACAGGCAGTAGAGGATATAAGGGTTTGGGAGATCGGAATGAGGGAGTAGTTAGTTCTTGGAGCATCTCTGATTTCCCTCAGTCCATGACTTAGCTCCATAGCTCATGCCTGTATCATTTCCAACTGCTCCTCACAAGGGAACAATTTGAACACAGTCTTACCTGTCACCAAAACTCTGCTCTTTGTGCTAGTAGCCCAATTTTAGTTAATATATTTAAAAAATTATGAGTCATTAAGATATTTACTATGAGAAGAGAACAGAAGTTTGGGTGACATAAATTTTATCACTAATGTAATTTCAGTTTTAGAAACTTAGAGGTTCTAAAGAAGAGAGCATTCCCTGTCTAGTCAGTGAGCATCAAGTTAATGTGAAAAATAGTTGATTTCTATCAGGGGACACAACTCTTTCCTTTTTATTTCCTCCCCTTTTCCTTCTTCATTTGTCCATATATAATTCCATTTTACTGTTTTTTTCTCTTGAGAGCATCTAATAACCATTTGCTGATTAACAATCAACATCAAATATTGTATGTGTGTATAAACCATTCTCAATACCTTATACTGAAAATGGTTCAGCGATGTGACAAGCCCTTGGCAAAGAGGAAGGCCTACGTAATTGGCAGCTCTGTTAACACTCTCAGAAGCTTTTATCACGCCCATATGTACCGAACAGAAAAATCAGAATGTGACATTGAGAGATTTTGGTATTAATTACAAATAGTAAAAGGAGAATTATAGATGTCCTATGAAAAGTGTTCTACTTCAAAATGTCACCTGGTCAATGTTGTCACCTTAAAGAAGGGATCACATGGTATTACATTAAATTATTTAAAAGATTTGATGCAAAAATAACACATAGTGTTTCTCCTGCAAAAAAAAATGTACTTCTGTATGCTTTTTGAAAGGACATTGACTTATGAGACTATTATAGATGCAATATAACATATCTATATAGATGGATAGATAAATAAATAGATATCTTTTTATACACTAGTTTGACAACAATTAATGTGTAAATCACATGCTAGAAATAGGAACCCAAGATCAAACAGATTTTAGTTAAAATTCCTGCTCTAACACCTACTGCTGTATGACTCAGGACAAGGGTATCTATTCTTCATGCACTGTTTCCTTGATTTAAATATAGGAATAACGTTCAACTTTAAAGTAATTGTGAGGATTGTGTGAGTAACCATAATTATGTGTTGTAACAGGAAGGCCGCTCGTTTGTCCCAGCCACTTAGTCCCAAAATAACGACACAAAAACTATATTAATTAAAACACTGCTTGTCCCATTAGCTCTAACTTCTTATTGGCTAACTCTTACATGTTAGTTTAACCCATTTCTATTAATCTGTATATTGCCACATGGCAGTGGCTTACTGGCAGAGATTCAGCATGTCTTACTCTGGCAGCTCTCCGACTCCGCCCTTCTTCCTCCCAGCATACAGCCTAGTTTTCTCTGCCTAGTACTGTTCTTCCCTGCCATAGGCTCAAAACAGTTCTTTATTTATCAATGAAAGCAACAAATAGACAGAAAGACCTCCTATATCATTTCCCCTTTTCTGTTTAAACAAAAAGGAAGGCTTTAGCTTTAACATAGTAAAATTACATATAACAAAACAGTTATCAAGAAAGCAAAAATTACAGTTACAATATTCATATCTACCTTATTTTATCATAACTAAAAAACTATAACTATAATTATCTATCTATTCTTCAACTCCATCAAGAGCAGAAATATACATATATAGTATAACAAAATTTACCTTAAATTTGTATCAATAAACCAAGATCCATACCAATGCAAATTATTCATCTCAATAACATATCCCCCTTTAAATGTAAACAAGTAATTATAAACAATATTTGGGAATATGGGCATAGTTCTGTCCACACTGCTTCCTGCTGTTTGGGAGCGCCTTTAATCTTGATATGGCCTTAGAATATAAGAACATTCAAATAATTTACCTGTGTTAACTCAGATTTTTCACCATGTAATGTATTAAGGTTCGATAAAAATAAGGTTGTTTCATGAAAACATTTTCAATGCAATTAATGATTTCAACATCACTTCTAGTGTACCTATGTCCTTAGTTAGCCCTTTAAAGATTGCCATGAGCATTGGTTTGGAGGAAGTATTTACTCGATGATGGCTTCTGTTAGTATCGGAATAGAAAGGTAGGGTACTGGAGGTGTGAGACGCTCCCCATGGCACATTACTGGGATTCTAGTCATGGTTTCCCTTAGTGCCCAAATGTATTTTAACAACTTCATTGATACGCCCATTAGTCTTTGGGACTCTGAGTTGAATAAACCTCGATACACTTGTGAAAAAGATACTAACACACAAATCCCAAGAATGTATGTGCTTAGGAAACCTGTGCACGTCTGCCTCCTTTGCAGTGTGTTGAATGATCCTGTTGGGGTTTCTCTATTCTGCTATCTTTTATTCAATAAAACCCAAAGATTCAATGTAGGAGTTCTTAGAATCATTATTTTCAAGTTGTTGTAATATAGGCGAAGTTACAGATGACTAGATTATTCTCAGGGTTCACCTTTGGCCTAGACTGGCTATGGTATATAGAGAAGGTCATGAACATTTCAAGCTATATTTATAATACAGTTATAATATATAGAAACCATTTTAGATTCAAAATATTATAACATGTTTTTCTCTGACCTCCATTCGTCTTTTCTCTTTTCTTCTCTCCTCTTTCCTTCCCTTCTTACTTCTCCCCATCTCTCTCTAACCCAGGACATTCTACCAGTGAGCCATTGCCAGTCCTTTTCTCATTAAAACAAAATTATTAGAATTTGGTTCACAATGCTGACAATAACGTGTCAGTTAGAGGGAAGTAAATGCCACTAGAGTATTGGGTGAGAAGAGCTAAGAATCAATGGTTTTCAGTGATAGTTACATGTATCGGTAGCTACAGAATTAGTAGATAGATAGCGCATAACCTTTATAGTAGGAAAGAAGATAAACAAAGTGATAGTAAATCGCCTACATTTCTCCCTATTTTTTCTTCAAATATTTTTAATATTTATTTATTTATTATGTATATAATATTCTGTCTGTGTGTATGCCTGCAGATCAGCAGAAGACACTAGATCTCATTACAGATGGTTGTGAGCCACCATGTGGTTGCTGGGAATTGAACTCAGGACCTTTGGAAGAGCAGGCAATGCTCTTAACCTCTGAGCCATCTCTCCAGCCCTCAAATATTTTTTTTTCATTCAGTATATTCTGATATTGGTTTAGCATCACCAAATCCCCCTAGATCCTCCCCACCTCTCCACCTACCCAACCTCACCTTTTCTCTCTTTTCTTTAGAAAACAAACAGGCAGAAAAAAAAAAAGCAAACAAATCAGAATAAAAAAGACAGAAATGGCAAAGGCACAAGAAACACACACACACCATAAAACATAAAAACAAAAGAACAATAAGTTTAAAAATGCCCAGAAAAAGCGATCTGAGACAAAAACAAACCCACAACATCCCACTGAGCTAGTTTTGCGTTGGCCATCTGTTGTGCACGGGCCCCAGCCTGAAGTCTGAGCTGCATTCCCAGTGAGACTCCATGGAGTGAACTAACTTTTCCCCTGTAAGCAGTTGCCAACTGAGAGCTTCTTGATTAGGGATGGAAGATCACGTGGACTTCCCCCTCTCAGGGCTGAGACTCCATGTGGCCTGAACCTGGGCAGACCCTGTGCATATGGCCGCAGCCTCTGTAATTTCGTATGTGTGTGTGTACAGTGAGGCTGAGAAACTGTTTTCTTGGTGTCAAACATTCCCCTCGGCTTTTACAAGCTTTCGTCTCCTCTGCCCCACAGCTCCCTATATCACAGCATGCTGTGAAATGAAGGTCTAAGGAAATATTTTTCAAAGCCTTTTGTACCAAAAATATCTAAGACGATGCTCTGCCAAGTATAATGAGATCGGAGGAAAGAAGGCAGGAACAATAAACGGCGTTGGATTCCTCTGGAGACTGCCCTGGCAAGGAACCGCCGAGCAGTAACCTAGGCAACGGGAAGCCGATCTCTCACAGCTCTGCATTCTGGGAGGCCCCGTCAAATCCTTCTCGTTCCCTCTGAGGCTTCTTCACGGGCCTTGCAGATGATCCCACATGTGTCCCGTCTTCACGTGGCCTCCTCTGTCCAGGCCTGAAGATGCTCTGTGGGTTCCCATTGTCTATTATACCAGGAACCTTAGTTTAGATTAGGGCGTGACTTAATGATAACGATCAAACCCAGGCTACCAGACAAGGGAGATCAGCGCCCTGCCACTGAATCACTTCAACTCATGACCACAGTTTAATTTAGCTTTATTCCAGGACTACTGCTCCGGGATATCGCACTGGGAGAGGCTGGCACGTAAGAGTTTCAAATGTGAAGTCTGGGAGAGCACAATCCAGTCTTCAATAAGCTTGCATAACACAACACAAGCAGAAAAGCAAAATGATGCCTCAGTGAGGTTCCCAGGACAACCAGCACGGCAGCCCGGAGAGTCGCTAGTCTGCAAAGTGCAGAAAGATGGACTCTCTCTCTGTCAATGACAAGGAACTCTGGAACTTTTAGATTTACCCAGACTGTACTGAGAGGATGTACGTACTGAGAATATGTCTGTACTGAAAGAATGTATGTATTGAGAGAACGTATGTACTCAGAGAACATATGTACTAATAGAACATACGTACTGAGAGAATGTGTGTACTGAGAAAACGTATGTACTGAGAGAAAGTATGTATTCAGAGAATGCATGTATCGAGAGAATGTACTGAGTGAAGGCTTAACCTTCTGGGAGTTACTGGGAGAATTGGTGATACGTAGATGTACAGAAAACTAAGCAAATAAAAATTTGGAAATAATCCACTCCACAGAGAACAAAGGATTGTAGAAGAAAGGAAATATAAAGTCATTACACACCATAGTGATAATAACACTCCTTATAATTTCCACTATAGGAAGGTGGTCAGGGAAAGGAAAGGATGAAGACACTCGACCTGCCTCCTGTGTGAGTTCCTTTCTCATTGCGGTGACAGAACAGCTGACCGGAAATAACTGAGAGAAGACTTAGTCTGGCTCAGCCTTTGAGGGCGAACAGTATGTTATAGTGAGGAAGACATCATTACAGGGAGCTTCATGGTGGAGACAGGATGGGACAACTCTTTTTACTTCTCCAAGGACCATGTAGCAGAGAGAGCGAGAGACAGAGAGACAGACAGAGAGAGAGAGAGACAGAGAGAGAGAGAGACAGACAGACAGACAGAGAGACAGACAGAAGAACACTAACTGAAAAACTGTAAGCGGAAGCCATATGGCTTCCTGGAGACCCTACTACTTCTCAAAATGAGGCAGCTAACCAGGCACCGAGCTCTGGAACTCCTGAGCCTAATAGGGGAGGGGACATTTCACATTCAAACCACGGCACTTTCTGTAACAAGAAGTCAACACATGACAATAAAAAGGCCAGGAGGTCATCAAGTAGCATATTAAATTCTTGGAGGATCTAGAACATTTAAAAGTTGGCCTCTAGAAGTAAAATCCTAGAAGTAACCAGAGATGAGAAAGGCAGTTTCTTTTAATTTTTCAAGCAAATTTTCCAAGCTTTTAATTTTTTAACAAAACTTTGGAAAATTAACAGAAGTGCTTTAACAAGGAAAAAGCACGTAAGACTTTCGTGCTGGTAAACACAAGCTGAAGCCCAGTGGAAATTTCTCTCTGAACATATCTGCCTCTCAGTGTCCTAAAATCTACATAGTGGGTTTTTCATATGGAGCTCCAACTTAGTCCTTATGCCACAGGCCAGCCTTGCCTGCTGTACCCTCTTCCTTCCTCCCCCTCTTCACCCCCACTGGACCTCTTCTTCCTCTGCTTTTCTATGGAGTGAGTGGCACCTTATCCAGATAGACAGTCACCTGTCAGAACACCGGCCGTATGTTTCTCCATGTAATGCCAGCTCAGATCACCCAGTCCTCGTCACTTACCCTCTTTGTTGAATCTGAGCTGTGTCTTTCTCCCCATCTTTACAGAGTCTCCCCAGTGTTGACTCACTGGGCTTCTTAGTTAATTGCACCCATGTTTGACACTCTTCTGCCTCGCATTCCAATAACAAATTGGTCCTTCTGCTGAGACAAATTTTCTGTCTTTTTCTCAGGAATGAGCAAAAGCAATTAATCCTCCAGAATGTTCTTCCTGACACGTTTTTCTTATTCTTCACATTAGCCTAAATACTATATTTGTGTCAATCATAATGATTGACATATAGAATATGTATAATTTGAAGGGTGAATAAATGGGTAAACTGAATGAATATTGATACATCCCAAAAGAATGAGTCTGATTCTTTTATTGAGTATGAGTGATATTTAGATGAATGAGACTTGCATAAAAATCTGTTTCTCTATTCCACTTAAATTCCACGCTGGCTAGAATACCTCTTAAAACTATTCGTATTGAGATATCCAAATGTTCGGGTTCTATCACCTTCAAAGGCAAGCATCACAGATGGAAAGCTGGAAGCCGCCTGTCAGGGAGGGTGTTAACTACACAGAGAAAAGGTCCAGTTATAGGGAATGTCTTCTGTTGGGAGGTTACCCTCAGCAGACGGGCACTGTCTGCTTAAAAGATGTCAGTCAGGGTTTCAGTTACCCCTTCCCCCTTGTTCCTCCCTCAGCCAGGCAACTGTCACTCTATCAGCGCCAATCTCAACCCTCATCCTGCTAGCATGTCATGAAGATGCATATTCTTCTAAGACTGCTCGGCATGGGGTGCACCTGGGTGCCTGTCTTTCACCGTGTGTATTTTTAGTCGAAATTATTTTAACATATATTTTTCCCCTTCACATGAGGATATAAGTTTGACAGCTCGGGGGGTAAACAGCCACATGAGGTGGCAGAGTGGAAAAAAATCAGTGGCTTTGAGATTGAGAATTTGAAGTGAATAGAAATTGCACACAAGCTGTGCAATTCCCTTTGTTTCTCCTTCAGTTTTCCAGCCCTGGAACTTTCCAGGTGCCAAGCGCAGAGCGAACATCCGTATTTTCATCGTCCATCTTGCATGGCTTTAAGCACAAGGCAGTAAACAACTGTTGTGGGTTTTCCTGTTTTATTTTTCTTTGTTGTAAATTCATGTGTGAGGTCATGAACTTTCCTTTCTTTCCTTTCTTTTATTCTGTGACCTTGAAAATTTGTTTTTAAACTGTAAAGCCAAATGTCATTTTCTAAACACAACACTTGAGTTAGTCAGCATTCTGCCACTGGAATAAAATACCCCAGGAAATTAACTTAAAGGAGAGAAAATTCGGTTTTGTACAAGGTTTTTGATGGGTTTGGTTCTGGTTACTTTGTTGTTTCTGGATTTGAGATTTCGGAACATCACCACAAGGAGAGTGTAGAGGAGCAAAGCCACGCCCCTGCGGTGGCCTGGAAGCCAACCAGACTGGAGAATACAGAGTCCAGGGCACTGCCACTCATTCTCTCTCCCCCACTAGGACTCCCTTTAAAGTGTCTGCCCCCTCTAGTCAGCTAGGAACCGGCAACCAAGCTTTGCTTTTGCACATGAGCCACAGGGAGATGGGAGACATTTATCAAATTATTCAGAAGGGTATATGTGCATGCCTTACAAATGCAAAATATTATTCTGACATAACACGTGTGTCATGTTTGTTATTGAAATTTCTACCTGCAATGACTTAGAGACACACGATGTTCCCAGTATAGGCGGATTAGGTACGAGATTTGTTCCTGGTAAAATCATGGTGGTTTATTTTGCCAAAGCAGGAACAGCTCTATTGGAGACTAGGTTAGGGTTAGGCTTTGAAAAGGCTTCAAATGCGGTCACATGTTAGGAAGTGATTTTGTTGGTGAAAAGGAATTGAGCGTTAGTCTTTCGCGCTCTTTTATCTGCTTCTGCCTCTTGTTTCTACAGTCGGTTTAAGTTTCTGCCCGGTAGTTAGCTTCGCATCCAGAGTTGAGGCGAGGTCAAGTGGCCTCGCTCCTTTGCCATCGTCGTACACCAGGGACGTTCACACGTTTGTGTTGAACCTCTTGCTTGTGATGAGGGTGAAAAGGAAGAGACGGGAGACACATGTGAGCTCACACGAGGCTGCATTTCCCAAAAGCTGGGATCACATAAGTGCGTTCCAGCCACTGTAATTTTCCAGGTGAGTCTTCCCTTAGAGGAGCAAGCTCTCATCAGTTGCTTCTGGTTCCGAGCCGAGTCTCTCTTGGTGCGGATGCGTGCTGTTCTAAAGCCCGGCTGTTCCAATCTACATACTAAGTTCATTTCAAAACCGAGCTTTGCATCTCGTACAATCTTAGCATTGGGCTGTTCGTGTCCCCCATAGGACCCTCTTTGTCTGCATCTGGCGGAAGTTTTCTTCTCTCCGCATAGTAAGAAGTGCTCCGTGCCCTCCTCTGACAGCTTCCACAACCCAGACCTGAAAACTTAACATTTTTCTTCTCATTTGAACCAGTTTGAATCTTAAGGTCAAAACCAGTGCTCTCCTGAAGCCTAGTGTTTCTGCTGCCGGCGACAAGCAACACAACTTTGGGGAAACTTAAAGGAAAAAACTAATCTTTCCTTTTATTTTTTAGAGGAAACACTGTGTATCTTGGTGGATTCCTATTCAGGGTCTCTTTGGACTTGGTTTCCTTGGGTTCGTCTTCATTAGACTTTCAGTTTTCATTTGTTTGGGCACTTGGTTTGTATTTCAGTACCCTGGAAAGGCTTACTTTTAAAAAGATGGATGTGTTGTCTTGGTAGTTTTATGTCAGCATGATACAAGATAGAGCTATGTGAAAGGAGGGGAATTTAATAGAGAAAATGCCTCCCTAATATTCAGATGTAGGGCGTTTTCTTAATAAGTGACTGATAGAAGAGGACTCAGCTGGGAGTGGGTGCCATCCCTGGGCTGGTGGTCCTGGCTTCTAAAAGAAAGCAGGTTGAGCAGGGCGTGGGAGCAAGTCAGTAAGCAGCACCCTCCATGGCCTCTGCATCAGCTCCTGCCTCCAGAGTCCTGCTGTGTTTGAGAGTTCCTTACCTGGTTTCTCTCAGTGATGAACAGCAATGTGGAAGTATAAACCAAACGAACCCCTTCCTCCCCACGTTTCTTTGGCCTTGGTGTTTCATCAGTGCAATAGTAACACTTTCTATGTGCATCCCGTGATCTGTATTAGCAATCTTAGCTGTAGCTTTAATGTTTCCTCACAATTTATGTGGAAATTGTGAAAATTCCATCACCTGTGGAAACTTGGTGATGTCTGTTATGGACTGACCTGCTGCTCTGCAGTCTGCACACATTTCCAAACAGCCTGAGCCACTTTCTCCCCACACCTCCTGATGCCCAGCAGAAATAATAGAACACTCTCCACATGCTGTCCAGCCCCATAATTGCGGTGAGGCGAGACAGACAGGTTCAGAAATGCTTAAGAGGGAGTCGGAAGTGTGAAGAAGTAATCAGAAAGAAATCAGACACTGAACTATCAAGGTATAGTAGCCCAAAGTCACAGGACTAAATTCTAGCAGGATAAGGAGGCCAGCACCAAGTTAGAACACAAAGCATTGTGGTGCAGGGCCCAGGATTAGGGGGCTTTGTCATCAGGGAAGGAGATGGTGGGGCGTATGGCAGGTGGGGCAAGTAGGAGACTGTGATGGCAATTCTTGGTTGTCAACTTGACTACACCTGGAATTAACTATAACTCAAATGACTAGTTACACCTGCGAGGATTTTTTCTTTCTTTCGGGTGGGGTTGGATGTTGAGATCGGGTTTCTCAGTGGAGTGTGTGTCTAAGGTTGGTGGAGAGCATGGCTGGATTTCCCCTTTGTTTGCCTGAGCCTTGGTAGAGCAGGGCAACCCAGAGAACCTAGGACTTTAAGAAGTGCCAGGAGAGAGGCCTCTGTGGGACCAAGCCCAAGCCAGTGACCTCCATGGGAGCAGGTACGAGGCAGCAACCGCCAAGGGAACAGGCCTGAACCAGAGAACTTTGCAGGACTGGGCCCAAGCCCAGGACCTCTGTGAGAGCAAGCCCAAGTCAGCAACATCTGCAGGAACAGGCCCTAGCCAGAGATCTCTGAGGGAAAAGGCCCGAGTCAACAGGAGCAGGCCTGAGCCAGCCACCTGCATGAAACCAGGCCCGAGCCAATGACCTCGGTGGAGCAGCCCCAAGCAAGTGACCTTCCTGGAAGCAGGCCTGAACATCCTCCGTGACTGCACGGAGACCCCTGGGAGCATCGAGAGACCTCTGGGGTGACTGGAACCATGGACCCAACTGCACCAAGAGGAGCAACCACCTGAGCCTTGAATCCACTGGCACCTAGAAGATTGATCACCAGAGACACAGCCTCAACTATACCAATTAGAGAAAAAGATGGGTAAGCAAGATAAGAACACACTCAACACCACAAAGAGCAACATGACACCAACAAAAACTTGTGGCTCTACAAAGCAAGACTTAAACACTCTAATATAGGTGAAGCAGAAGAAAATGACCTAAAAGATAATTTTAGGAGAATGTTTGAGGTTCTTAAAGAGGAAATGAAATTTTTCCTCAAAGAAATGAAGGAAAAAACAAACAAAAATTGGAAGAAATTATTAAATCCCTTAAAGAAAATCAAGAAAAAGCAATCAAACAAATGAAATCTATGATTCAAGACTCGAGATAGGGTTTCTCTGTGTAGTCCTGGCTGTCCTGGACTGTAGAGCAGGCTGGCCTCAAACTCAGAGATTTTCCTGCCTCTGCCTCCTGAGAGCTGGAATGGAAGGCGTGTACCACCACTGCCCAGCTTGAGGAATTATTTCAGAATTAAATAATTTGAAATGGGAAGACCTTCTTTTAATGTGGACCTTTTGGCGTGCAAAAATTTGCCTTTATTATAAACCACACATTCTGGTGGTAGCCTATGTAAAGAAATTGGGAAAGGGACTTTTCTCTATGTGTCCTCATCCTGGCTGGAAAGTCCATTTCTCCACCGGCATTAGAGCCTGCTTCTTCAAAATTCTGGGGCAGTGGAGACCAGGGGAGACATCTAGATTCGTGGACTGAATAACTACTGGATTCCTGAACTCTCTGTTTGTAGACCACTAACATTGGACTATTTGGACCAAAGCCTGTAAGCAACTCTATTAAATCCTCTTACTATGTTTATATAGATTCCTTCTATCAGTTTGATTCCTCTGGAGAACTCTGGATGCTATGGAGGTCCTGAGAAGGTAGAGATGTGTTCTTAAAGGGCATTGTCAATCCCTGGTTCTTATGATTTTTCCTCTTTCTCTTTTGCTCCTTTGTATAGTTGGCCGTGTGATCACTGCCATTGTGATCTGGAGTGACCTCCAGAGACCCATAGTGATGGCTTTGTACTGATCTTGAATCAGGACTTCCAAAACTTTCAGTTGAGATAAACACTTTCTAATCAGTGATTTCATGACAGTTGTAGAAAAGAGGTTAGCTGCTAGTCATATAACGCTGATGATTTGAGGAAAAAACGTACCACGAAAGCTTCCTCCTATGCTATGGAGTTTAACCATTTACATTCTATAGGTGTCAGGATATCATGAAAGATTTGAAAAAAGGCAACTGTCATAATAAGATGTGTGTGTGTGTGTGTGTGTGTGTGTGTGTGTGTGTGTGTATAGTATCTTTATTCTAAAAGTGCTATTTTTTGGAACACAGAAAACGAGTTTAATATATTCTAACTTGTTCAGCGCTAAGGTGGGTGCTTTAAACAGAGAAGAGCTCACCTTCCCCTGCCTGGAGTGGAATTCACTGTTTCATGCCTATGGACTCAGAGAGGCTGGATTCAGATCCAAGTCGGTCACTTATTGGCCATGAGGCTGTTTGGTTTAACCAGCTTACAATAGTAAGGAGGTTGTCCTTATGGAAGATGGGATGGGAATTCTCATTCAAACAGCTAGACAACTGGGCTGCACAGAAAGTTCCCTGGCAAAGAGTTTGACTATGTGTGAAACCACACAGAGATGTACATACACACATACACCCACGGCTACACAAAATAATAGGAAACATGCGACAATTACTTTTAAAATTTCAATGAATAATTCTGCAACATTTTATTCACATTTTGGTCCATTTTAATAATCACTTACCATCTAAAGTGTGCCTGATCTGGGACTGCTAGTATATCCGGAACATATGTGAAACCCAGTTATGTTAGCTATTGATCTATCTGGGATGGTGTACACGCTGTGCCCAGTGGATGTGAGGATGTACGTGCATTTGTGTAAGTGTATGTGTGTTAATGTGCATTTGGGCACATGAGAGGGTGATTGCTAGCAAATGAAAGAAGCCTCATCTGAGACAATATTATACTTACATTAATATGTTAATGACACATAGTTTTTACTGAGGAGGGGGAGTTTGTGCCCCTGATTCTCTGTCTGATAGCTTCTCGGGATTTATAAACATTTCCCCTAGTGCAAGTCCTCTACCACAGAGCTACAGAGCTGCGTCTCAGACCCCTACAAATATGTTTAAACCACTCTGCAGACATAAACATTTATGCGGCAATGTCTTACCAGTCTTCCAGGGGAAGGATGAATATAGAGCTCCTGGTGCCATCGGGCTGGTTCATTGAACGTGAGTCACTCTAGTGAGCTGGAAGAGTCTCCGTCCTGGTAATTGTCACCAATGCAGCTGGGGACATGCTCACAAGGTAGAGATTTCTGACTCACTGAAGGAACTCAAATGTCTCTCTAGTTTCAGTAATTTAAAGAGCAGTGCTGCTCCAGACGCTGAGGAGACGGTGTCAAGCTTCTCCTTTATTTCTGCTCTGTTCCAGCACTCTGACTGACAGCAGTATTGTACAAACAGGGCTGAGACTCTTAGCCTCGACCTGAGTGTTTAACCTCACCCTCGTTCTCAGCGGATGGTGGCAGAAACTGGAATGGGAGTCTAGCAAGTTGGTTAGATCCTCTCTGCTATTAGGTCAGGGTGTTGACATTAGCATGGAAACTTCCTAAAGTCGTGGCCTGGGACTCAGGCGAGGCTGCTAATGATGGAGTTCCAGGTATTTATTGCTCTCAGTCAGTCCCCTAGACCTCCAGTCTGGCTAACGACACGGCTTGGACTACAGGCTCCTTCTCTGAAATGATGCTTCTACCCTCTGTCCCAGTAAATTACTAGCCTTTTGGTAGGAGAAAGAGAAAGAGGTGAGAGGGAGAGAGGAGAAGGAAAAGAAGGAAAGGAAGACTCAGAAGAAGCTAAAGTGAAAATAGATATCGTTCCTAATATTCAGATTGAAATGTCCTTCTCTATATGAAATAATGCAGGTATTGTTAGTTAGTGAAGCCTTAGCTGAAAAGTCAGTCACCAATCAGGCCCCCCCAAAATGCTGAAGTTTTGTGTGATCACAAAGTTCCAAAGTCATGGGGTGAAGGAGGGTAGATGGCGTAATTGCTGTTACCTCTCTGTCATCGCTCAGATATTCACAGCCTGCCCATTTCTACTTGTTGCCAGGAACCCTACTCCCAAAGCCCATTTCCAAGGAGAGGCTTTGTCCTAAGGTGTGAAGAATGCATTTCCCTGGGGTAATTGCTTGGTAAAGAGCCATTTTCTATATTTTACCAATCTAGACTTCAGTGACTCCGGGACTAAAGTGACTTGCGTCAAGTGACAAGAGTGCACAGTCAATCAATGCCAGCGCGGGAGCTAAATGAATGCCAGCAATCCAGCAAGTGACTGCAAATCAGGGTGACCGAATCTGTTTATCACATCCAATTCTGTGATAGGAAATAGGCGTGATGAAATACAATAACTCAGTCCACCCTGAGACCACCTGCCCTATCCATCAAGCCAACAAGATACCACCCACATATCTTTTCCTTCAAAATAACTTAAAGGAACTTTGTAGTTCCATCTAAACATCTCTTCAGGCCTTATCCTCTGAAAAATCAGTATTTCCCCTCACTTAATTGCCCAGGGAGGAGCAATAGTGGTGCTGTTTACCAAGGACCATGGCTAAGGCATGCGCGGTAAGATGCATTTCATCTTCAGTATGAATTGATTACATTAGTGTAATTTCCATCATTACAAAGAGATTTGCTTATGGACACATAAGCAGTTGAAACAGTGTTCTCAGGCTTTCCTGTGGAACTTTGTTGGCCACATTTTCCCACGAAGGCCAATTTATCCTGTAGTAAAATCAGCCTCTTAGAAGCATGTTCCACAGCAAGGTCACTCCCGAAGACATGGACATAACCACGTGGAGGAGCAAAAAGTTTGGGTTTAAAATGCTTTAGAAAGTGCCGACACTTTCCATTCCCAAGTGCCTCAGCTTAATCATGATCAGCTCTGTGGCGAGGGACCGAAGGACAATGGCAGGGCTGTTGTTTATCTAGCGGGAGAGGATTCATTACCTCAGGCATTACTTGACATGAAAACAGATGTACCTCTGCCGCTGCTTTGACCTCGCTAACAAGATGAACAACGGGGCTGATACGTTTATTGATCAGAGCAGAGCCCATTCCTCCGGAAACAGGCCGTAGATGCACGCGAGTGTAAAAGAGGAGTTAACATCTGGTCCAAGGGGATTGGCCATTAATCTAACATCTGAAACAACACAGCCAGCTGCACTGCGTCGCTAACTTGTGTTGCAGGTTCATAGATTAAAGGTCTATTTCTTTTGGCTGGTAGGCAATATTTTCCAAATATAGGTAATTAATTGTCTGTGAGACTTGTAAATCAAGCACACTGAGTTTGTTCTGGGGTCTAAGTGGGCTGAGTATTGAAATTGTCCATCATTTGGCAGTGACCTTGTCTCTGTTTTTCTTTCTAGAGGCAAAGTACAGTCATCTTGTAGGTTGGCATTCATTGAACAATTCATTCAGATTTTCCTCCTGTTAGTGACATTTGCAATATTTGCAAGGCACGCTTTACAAAGTATATGGCGTTAATAAAATGTTCAAATAAAAGCTGCAGAGGGGGAGGCACGGGGTGAGGCATGGTGCTTCTTGAATAAGCATTCAAGGTGGCTGAGAGAAACTTTATAAACTTACTATTATTCCCGGCTCTTTTCATGTCTTTGTATAAATTTTATATTTTCATAGTCATTAACTATTGAAAGAAAAGCAACTAACACATAGAACAAAAACTATTTATCAATAATTAGTTGAAAATAAGAAAAAGTGCCTTTTCCTTTCCCAGACTAATAATAGATTAACAAGAGAAAAACAGATTTATCTGCCAATTTTTATGTAATAAGAAAATGAAGATCTGAAGAAACAATAAAAATAGCCGTAAGTTATAGTTGATTTGATGAGAGTGAACAGTCATAGGAAACCTTTGTTGCAGGAGGAGAGTTGTGACCAGTGGGAAGAAGCTGGAGGACACTGCACCCGGCTCTTCTTCAGATTCTTTCCTGTATCCCTTGATCTTCAGAGACAACGACGTCCTTTTCTTCAAGGGTAGAATAAAGGCATCTCCCTTGCGTGGGTCATCCTTACTTATTTCCCAGGAAGGATAGACAGTCCTTCTGAGGGTTTAGAACCTGCTCCAGAGAAAGACTTGGAAAGGGCAGAGTGAGTGCACCTGCCTCTGCTGCCTTATCACCTGCCAAAGTAGATATCCTGAGCCCCATCACTAACTATGAACCAGAAATCATTAGCCTCTTTGATTCAAGTAAATTATGATATATAAACAATGCATGTTTGGGAACGGAAGTATGTAAGAAGCTGTCTTTGTAATGGACATTTCATGTATCTACATTTCTTTTGAAATATATTTTCTAAAATTAATTATAAGCATAGAACATTAATTGGAGGGACAAATGCATCCACATATTCACACACACACACACACACACACACACACACACACACACACACTCTTTTTGTCCATCTAGTTATAAAGGAAAGGATGATGCATTTGCTAGGGTAAAAAATTTATGTCAGGGATACATGAATCAATCAATAGTTTTGCAAATTATTTCACAGAAGAACTTTTGTGCCAACTCATATGCTATAAATATTAGATGTGCCATACTGAAATTGCTTTTTTCCCATGGAGATTTACTGACAAATCTGAATCCCTTGACATTCTGAATGCAGACTTTAAGCAGTGATAAATGCTGGGGTCCAGTCTTCTGTCATTTCTTCATTCCTTGTCTATACAGCTTGGCTCTTTTACTAGATGTCAGAGGGAAGAAACTTCTGAAGTGGTTTCCTTGGAGAACCCAATTCCGTCCCTCACAGTGAAATTGAAAGTTGCTTAGTTATGGGCTGGGGGGGGCGTGTAGCTCAATGAGAGAGGAAATGCTTCCAAAAGCATCAATAAAATTCCTGAATTAAAACTCCATCCACTGGATAAGGTCAAAACTTACTTTAAATAAAAAATTACAAATCATGAAGAAAACCCTCTTAGAACACATGAGTCAGTTTGAATTTGGACTTCTTTTGAAAATTAAGAATAGTTTTGGCAACTACTCCACCTCTTTAACCATCTTTTATTTGAAAATGTAAATCCCATTATGGAATCAGGGCTACAGTTATAAACGAGAACCATATAAGAACATTCATTCTTATTGAAGTAAAACATATTTGGAGTACACATTATTAATGTTGTCAGTTGATAATTCCCTAAACTGGTGCTGTTGGTACAGCTGAAGGAACATATTTCGTATTATCATTGATAAACAAGGGGCTGAAAATGACCAGTTAGGAAATTTGTGCAAGATTTTATTTTGAGAAGCAGAAAAGCGGTCTTATCCAGTAGTCTTTGATCCTCCCCACCCTCGTTTTGTTGAGTTGTTGACCCAGTGACCTCCCAAGTCAATGGAGTTGCTGTCTGGCCCATCAAAGGCTCATGGACACTGCTGTCCCTTGTGACCTTCTGCAGCGTCCTGCATCTGTCATCTGTGGTGACCATGATGGACAGAATTTCTGGGACTGGAGAGAGCTCGATTAAAAGGAGAGAGGTGAAGAACAGCGAAAACTTCCAAGGCAGCAGAGGATGAGAAGTCAAGATGGCATGGCCAGAAAACACCACCAAATGAAAGCATTGAGAATTTATATATTGTCATAACTTCAACATTAATCTCCATAGATAAAATATGTTATCCTTAATATTTCCAGTGCCTTCCTACCAGATGTCTCACTGGTGATGGTATATTACTGGAAAGATGAATCTACATAGCAGGCTGAAGTATGGAAAAGCTTCCCCGAAGATTATATTTTATTATTACTGCTATGAGTCAGTTTATATGGTCAGTTCTATACTCACGGTGCCTAGCAGATCATTTAACACAGAGCAAACACTAAAGATTATTTAGTCATCAATGAACAGATGCATGATAAAAATCACGGAAATGTAACTCACATGAAACACTGATGTAATTAATAGAGGAAATTGGAAGATAATTTAAATGTCCGTAGTAACAACATCACATACCAAATTTGAATTTGAGTCATTTTCTTTCTAGACTTTTTCTCTTATTTGTAGACAGTATGCAGATCTGAATACCTTCTATGTGTATACTTTATTTCAATAGTTTCTTTGGTATTTTATTCAATCATCCTATGTTTATATCATGCTAAATACTTATTAATATCCAATGATTTCTCACTAAAATAACTATTTGTTTGGGTAATTTTTTAAATAACAAAAGCTATTTTACAAAAATAGCTCAATTTAAAGAATTAGATTATTTCCTGGGTGTGGAACTCTGTGTATTTGAGGCCAGCGTGGTCTACACAGAAAGTTCCAGTCCAGTTAAGGCTGTATAGAAATATTTTGCTTATTTAAATATCAGACTTTTTTAAGGATAGAGTCTCAGAAGAAGAAATTAAGAAAGGATAATTTTGTTTTTAGGATGAATTTTTGTTTTCAAAATCTAGTTCAATTTAGTTTTAGTGTTTGAAGATTCTGATTTATCCATGCTGTTTATATGGTATTTACTAAATGATGGGTTGGAAGAAGACTTTAACTTATTCAGATAAATGTTAAGTGTTTTTTGCTTAAAATTGGTACGTTTCAATTTTTCGATTGTTCATTAGCCAATAAGCAACCATCTCTTCTCTCTTGTGATTTCTTTCACGCCTGTATGTGTTCGTTCCTTCAGCAATATTCACTGAATGCTTGTTTTGTCAGACACTGGTTGACACTAGTAAGCCAAAGTTGAATAGAAACTCATTGCTCTCAAATTGTTTGGAATCTGTTTGCTATGGAAAAGCTCAAAATAATTTTCTGTGTTCATTCTTTCTTTGCTTTGAGCAAACTGAAATTGCTTCTAGCCTACCCCTACTTATCTCAGAAAAATATAACCCAAATGTTTTCTTCTTGGGTCATATGAGTGCAAAGCCAATGACGTGCAGTCTGTGAACAGAGGCTGAAATGACAAAGTAAACACAAAAGTGCTAGGAGAGTATCCAATTTGGGGATAATGTCAAATGGGCCATTGAGTGAAGTATGAAAAGCAAAAACCGACACCCAAGTTAAAAACGCAACTGATTAATAATTTCATACCCTTTAGACAACTGCCAAGCTTCCTTTTGTGATTTCAGATTAAAATGCTTTTATTCTGTATAATTTTTCTTTCCACAATGCTTTACCATGATCACATCTCTTTAAAAATAGCTACCATCAGCTTTCTATTCATCTTATTCAATGATCCCTTCTAGAACATTGTGATTGAGGATTTAGGATAATTATACAACACAGTTAAGTCTGTACATCTATCCATCTTGGGACCTATTGAAGATAATACTTGATATTTGTGAGGTTATTTTTTATTAAAGAACTATAAATCCACAAAAATTTGTACTGGAATCGGCAACAAAGCTGGAAGGCAGAGATAATGAGTCAGTCTCCGTTCAGAATCTGGCTGTGGAGAGTCAAAAGTCTCCAACACAACTCTCCTAGACACCCTTTATCATTAAATTATTTCCACCTATTTTCTGCCTTTCTTTCTATAACTACCATTTTGCTTTCCAATCCCTAGCCTTTTAATTCATATATTTTCTACAATTGGCTAAGTAGACTATTTCTGCACACACTGAAGATCTAAATGTAATGGCTTTCTGTATTTTGCTTTCATTCATTCTCTGAACCAAGTAATTTTGTCCTGTTGTGTGCTTTATCTTAAAGCATTATATACCTCCCACTGTGCCCAAGTTGCTATAGTGCAATTTCCTTACTAAATCATAAAAGCTCTGTAAGAGGAAAGCAGTTCCCCCTTGTGAGTGCTGATAGGCAGGCCTGGAAAGAGGCCTACTGACTCAGTGACTGTCTTTTCCCAGCCTTCTTAGAGCCACTAGAAGCAATGCCTTCCCTTCCAGTCATGCGGTCATCGTTGATAACTATTCGTGATATGTCTAAATCCACGATGTGCTTATGCACAAGCAATGCTTGTCAACTATTAATACCAAGTGCAGATAATTAAACTAATGTCACGAGTTTGGAGTACGATAGGCAACAGCAGAGACGGCAGCCTATTTGGAAACATCTGCAGCATTCAATCCTTCTGAGAACACAAACAAAATCAAAGTGTTCTCAAACTTTCTAAGACCTCACTCACGGGCGGCGAGTCTGCAGAAATTATTATGGGTGCTATAAAGTCATTTCCATTTTGTTGGGAAATTCCAGTGTACCAACCTAAGCTGCAAAAAGTTTTCACAACCAAACTTTTCTGATAAGATAAAGTCTATAATATATTAAAATATATTGGTATACAAATAAATTTAGTAATTTTGATAAAATTGTTTATGCAGTGATTATTTAAAAATAAAATATTTAAATAGAATTTGTTTGTTCAATGTGTTTTTCACATCACGTATTTTGATCCCATTAACACCCCTACCATTGTATCCACCTTCTGTCCCTGCACCTCCCCCGACATAAAATAAAATTTAAGAGAAACGAATGAAGAAAATAAAATGAATAAAAATTAAAATAAAGAGGAAGGAATTGAAAAATATCATCATGGAAGCTGCAGTGTGACCCAATGAGTCACACCGTATACCCCTTTGTCCATAATTCTCTGCTTGCAAGTGTTCACTGAAGAGTCATTGGTCTGGGTGGAGGTCCCTGATCTCACTCCACATTCAATACTGGGCTCCAACTAGGACTCTTTCTGGACATCCCGATGCTGCCTGCCCTGTGTTTTGGAGATCCTACAACTTTGGGTCAACAGGTCAGGTCCCTTCACGTGCTCCAGCATAGCACAGATGGAGTGGACGTTAGGGCAGGCCTAGTCATAACCCTGGGTCTGGGCCTGGACAACTGTGTTATTGTCCTCCAGATGGGAAATGGGCACAACTCTCCCATAGTTCAGGGGGCGGCTCACCTACACCTGCGGTAACCGTGTTGGCTCTGTTGGGCAGACCTGGAGAGGAGCAGGGTCTGCTCTAGCAAGTATTGCAGCTGATGGGGGTCAGGGATGTCTCTCCCACCTGCCTCCAGCGTTGACGGGGATGCACACTTCTCTCCTGTCCCTGTTGTCATAAGTCAAATGGGCAACGGAGACAGCAGTCCCACTGACACAGTAAAAACAAAGTATTTTTAAAAAAGTAGAAGAATAAAGAATTTTGCAAAAATCTGGAAAACATCCTACATTGACTACAAAACTAATAGACTAGGGTTAGTGTAGACTGTTATTAATATTGAAGATAACTTGTGAAATATCATCTTTACTGACTTCTATTGAAAATTGTAGATATTTGTTATGGGGGAATTTTTTATACAAAACAAATTGAAGTAGACTCAGTTTGGGTATCTTTCATAAAAAATCCTGGAGGCCACCTGTATTTTGCCACCTATTAAAGTTCAGATGTTTTAAAGTTAGAGCACTGATGTCTACCATAGCTCACATCCTGGAGGGGACTGGCACAGCATCCATGTTCAGGCTCACCAATATTTCTAGAGCAAAGCATGCGAGTATTCAGAACAAATAACATGAGTAAAATGAGACGGCCTTTCCCAATTCTTTTACTGGCCATGAGTTATAGTTTAATAATTTTAAATAAAATTCCAGTTTTCATAGGTATATTGAATTTTGTTATTACAGAAAATAACTTGTAAATTTTTGCTGCTTTTAAACATGTGACATGACTATATTGAAGTTTAAGCAATTACTTTATTTTAAAAATTAAGTAAGTAGATGGATTTTACATAAGAGTTCCCTCTTTGAAAGTGTTTTTAGGATATCCACATTTGTTGAGACTATATTTGGCTGTAGTATTAACATCATTATATTACAAAACCTAGAAGTTATATTAATAACACTTTCTGGTCATTTTGATATTATTATAAAAAGTATAAAAGGAAAGTCTAAAAAGTAACAAGAAAATGATTAACCTAATGATATTATAATAATAATACCCCATATTTGTTAAGTCAAAAATCTGAATTAGCTAAAGTCACAAATTCCTTAGAAAAATATATGAGTATAAGCAAATATTTAGAAGGCAAAAAAGCAGTAGTAGTTTCTAATCTTAAGTTTGTGGCCTCTAGAGTCACTGATTTTTGACCAGGTTCCTAGTACCAGGCATAACGTTCCTCCTGTTGATCAGATCTAATGAGAAAGTAGTTTCTTACTTCATAACCATCCTGCCAGGGTTGCATCAGTGGCTACGTCTTGCCTGGCAGGTATTGTAGCGTGCAGTGGCTCGCACGGGGTTAACCATTTCTCCCAGCAGCCTACATATGCACCTTCTGGCACTCCACAGCTAGTCAGCAGGGAACACGTCCTTGTCAAAGTCACTTTGTCATGATAATGTCATACTGCACTCTCCAGCTTTGGGCAGAGACACTTCTCTCTACCTTGGTCAGGAGTCAATGGAGAGACCAAAGTGTTGAGACTAAGTAGTCATGAGTTCTCAGCCCTAACTGGACATTTTCACAAATACCCTGTCCACACCATGGTAACACTCATGTAACATCATCACAGAAAAGAAGATGGGATGGCAAGGAATGCAGTGAAGTGCAGTAATGTAGTGTTCCCCTTTGTATGCTATAAATATGTTTTAATACCATTGGTTATTAAAGAATCTGTTTCGGCTAGTGGCTTAGTAGAGCAAAGCCAGGAGGAAAATCAGAACAGAGATATATAGAGAAAATAGGTGGAGTCAGAGAGACACATTGTAGCTGCCGAAGGAGAAAGAATCTTACCCAGTAAGCCACAGCTTCATGGCAATATACAAATTAATAGAAATGGTTAATACAAGATGTAAGAACTAGCTAGGAATATGCCTAAGCTATTGGCCAAGCAGTGTTGTAGCTAATATAGTTTCTGTGTGATTTTTTCAGGTCTGAGCAATTGAGAAATGAACTAGCAGTCTCCATCTAGAAAATGGCCAATGTGTGCCAGCTACATCCACATAAAACCTAAGAGCTTAGGAAGAAATTCTAGACACACACATAGAGTTAAACACAGCTTCTTTGTAGCAGCATTTTCTCAGGTGGGCTCTGTCTGCTAGAAGCAAGTAAAGTCACTTAAGAGAAGGTTTTCTTGACCGAGTGGTAGCAGAAAAACAGCATGGTTCCTTTAAGAAGGCTTCCTGGTATGTGCTAGTTGCAAGAACATTTGAATGGGATTTGTGGGTAGCATTCTGCAAAGTTAACTTGGTGGCAGTGTGGGCCAACTGCTTACCAGAGTTGAGGTGGTGAATGCAGCTCCCACCCAATTGTCCCAGAGCTGGTGGTGAACTGCCTCCACCATGTAATAAGGCTGAAAGAGGTGGAGCCAGCATCCAGAACCACTGTGACCACACTGCTTACCATTCTAAAATGATCCCTGTCAGAAAAGGATTTCAGATATACAATAAGACAGAGTTAGACATAAAAGACTTCTAAACTAGATACAGTGTGTTTAAAAAATATAAGCAGTCTTGGGAGAGAGAAGAAAAATGGTATAGACAGTTATAAAAATTAGTTTTAAGAAATAAAACAAAGTCTTTAAAGAAACAATAAAAGTAATATAAAAGAGTACAGACAGTCATAGATTAAAGGAGTAAAAAAATAAATCACATAAAGATGAAATAGACACGGAGAGTCTGGATGCTATTATGTTTTCTTTGAACTTTTTGACTGTGATGAGCTAAGTACAGAGAGATATTTCATTGTACAGGCTGCTAAGATACACCAACATATATATTTAAAAGGTATCTTGACTTCAAAATTTGTGTCTAAGAATATGTTGTTTTGAAAAAGAGGTTTTGCTTTTGTTTCCACAGAGGATAGAAAGCTGTGGATTTCTTACCAGCTAGTATGGTTTGATCAAACAAGACCACCTAAAGCAATGGCCCAGATGGTCCAGCATCCATAACAGCTTCAGGACTGCTGGCTGAGATGGACCTACCACACAGGATACATCATGACAGACATTATTAGCAGCAACCCCAAACAGCAGGAAGTAGTCGAGAGAACAATGCCCAAATTCACTAAATGATTGTTTATAAATGTTTGTTTACATTTAAATGTGGACATGCTATAGAGATGAATACTTTACATTGGTGTGGATCTTGGTTTATTGTTACAAATTTAAGGTCAATTTTGTTATATGTATGTTTCTTCTCTTCATTAAGGTGTTGTGTTTGTGCAGCTCATTTGAAAAATGTAAAGCATAATTAAGAAATACAGGTTAATAGATAGTCATCTACAACAGTCAAGCTTATAGTCATTTTAGGTAGATTTTCTAGATGTATAGGGATATATTTCAGATGGATATGTATTCTTCAAACCTTTCAAAGACTTAAAGAATATGGCATTCCTTCATTTCTTTCTTTCTTCCTTCCTTCCTTCCTTTCTTTCTTTCTTTCTGTTTTCTTTTTCTTTTTTCTTTTTTCTTTTTTGAGACAGAGACAGTTGAGACAGAGTTTCTCTGTGTAGCCCTGGCTGTCCTGGAACTCATTCTATAGACCAGCTTGGTCTCAAACCCAGAGCCCTGCCTACCTCTGACTTCCGAGTGCAGGAATAAAAATTATGCACCACTTCTACCTGGCTTAAAAGTCTATATTCCTAACAGTGGCTTGAATGGACTAAGGCTCCAAAATACTCTACTGATTTGTATCTGAAGTAATCTAATTCCTGTATGTGAATATTTATAATTCTATGTAGAAAAATATAATCCAATTGCATGCCTCATGCTATGATTGATTTTTCACCAGAAATCCATGTAGATACCTCTTAAAAAGCAAGTCAAACTGATGCATTTGATATTAAGTGTAAGGAAAATATGGTATATTTCTTAGATGGGATATCTGTTGTATATGCTAAGATATATGTGTGCAAGGAGGTAGTTTTAAAAGTAATTAAAATCTTTTTTAAAAAATGGGCCATTTTTATGCCCAGACGCATTAGCAGTTGCTGGTTTGTTGTATTTTCTTTTGGTCTTTTGAGATACCATGTCACTTTGTATCCCAGGCTGGTCTGGAACTCACTATATACCCCAGGCTGGCCTCAAACTCACAGCACTTCTTAGGAGGCAATGATAGAATTGTAGGCATGAGCCACTTAGTCCACAGTTTACAAAGTCAGTCATCGACAGAAGATAAGATCCTACGACTCTGGCATGATAAATGGTTACTTTATTTGTCGATTCATTATTTGATGACATGACTGGGAGGTGATGGAAACTCTGGGAGGTAAGGTGTATTTACAAGTCTATCACTGGGGATGTATCCTTTGTGAGGGTAGCTTGTTATAATCTGTCTCTGTCTCTCTCTGCATTTCCTGGTTGCCTTGAGGGAAGTGCTTTCTCCCACACTTTCTCAATTGTGGTGAAAGACTGCTTTGCCTCAAGCCCAAAGTCATGAACTCCCTGACCTTAGACTGTGATGGTGTACCCGATTTCATGGGCTTACATATTATCATGGTGGGAAAAGCTGGCACTGGATGCTTCCTCTTTGCTACTCTACCCAGAGAGTCCAGTTGTCAAGGCTGCCTAGACTCACAGAAAACAAGACAGTGGAGAAATGCAGATTGGACTTTGCAGATGAAAATATGTAGCTGAGCCTCTTTGTTGTTTTGTTACACAGATGCCACCCTGAGAGCTTAACAGAAGGTGGAAGACTTTATTTCAAATCTTCGTCTGTGAGGAAAGGAAAATGGAAGCATCCCTTTCAGTTTGCTGTGCTTGTTTATTAAACTAGGTGGAGTGGCAATCAGCTTCATAAACCCTAGTAAAATGCTGTATGTGAGTTATGCACAGATAATATATTAAGTGAAAAAAAAGCATAGGATCTGAGATTTAATATGGACTGTACTTACAGTATCAGATGCAAACTGTCCATTTTATCCACATTTCTATTATCTAATTTTTAATTGAGTGAACTGAATTTTTGTTATTTCACTTAGTTACAGTTATATAATAGATCTCAAGTACTGAATGTTGTTAAAAAGGTGTGAATATTAAAATGAATTCCCATGATTATTAAAAATAAATGTCTCCTATGAAAAATGTAAAATAAAATTTTCAATTTGATATCAAATGGCATAAAGATAATCCCTGATGCTTATGAAATTTAATTTTTAGTGTAAACATTCAAATTTCTCTGCTCAGATCAGCTTTTTCACTACTATAACACTTTAGGTATGATGCATTTGGAATAAATAATTGAGAGAGAAAGATGACATCTGCTTGGACAGATGCATCTTCTAAGCTTATTTCAAGCAATAAATAAATAGAATTAAAGATCTCACAACTGGCTCACCTCTCATGCCCTAGCAGTTTTATGCCAACTTTGCACAAGCTAGAGTCAGCTGGAAAGAGGGACTCCCAGTTGAGACAGTGCCTCCATAAAAGTTGCCTTGGGGCAACTCTGTTGAGCCTTTTCTTAGTGCCCCAGACCACTGTGGGCAGCACCACCTAGGCAGGCCATGTTTATGAAAAAACTTAGTAAAGTAAGCGCTCCTCCATGGCTTTCTTATCAGCTTCAGTTCTGTTTGCGTTCCTGCCCTGACTTCTCTCAGCCCTGGAGTGGTCGGCTGAAACAAACCTTTTCCTCCCCCAGTTGTGTATGGTCCTGACGCTTTACCACAACTGTAGACACTTAAACAGAGAGACCTTGTGGCTAGATGTGAGGTCTCTAGCTAGTAATGACAAGCTAGCACTTATTATTCAATGGGCATACTGTATGACACACTTCCAATCAAGGAGATAAGAGGATTTCAAATGAATGTGTCTAAGAAGTTCACAGTCTAATAGGCCTGGCAAGGGTTGCCAGATAACCACTAAGCGTATGTACTGCGGCAGAAATAGATGTTTCACACTGACATTTGGCCTTGGTTTGATTGTTTCTCCCCAAGGGTCATGCATCAGAAGCTTAGTACTCAGTGGGACGGAGCTGAGGTGTCAAGTGGAATGAAATTGTGATGCAGAGGCTCTATCCTCATGAATGAATTAAGACTGGTCTCATGGAGTGTGTTGATTCTCGTGCTAGTGGGTTGTTATAGGAAGAGTCTCCTGTGCTGTTGGCCCTTTGGGTACATGGTTCTATTCCCTCCTGGTTTATACCATGTTGTGACATGGGGAGGAGGCTTCCCCAGGCTGCTAGTGCCACACTCTAGCTCTCAGAATTAGGATCTAAAGACGCATTCTACTTTACAGGATACACAGCCTTGGGTGTTTTGTCATAGAAGAGGAAAATGACTAAACCCAGCTTGTTAGAGGACTATAATACCTGACTCAGGTTGGCTGGGAAATACCTCGGTCCCCACCCCACCCATCACTGATGCTTGCCTTTGAGTAATGAAAAGACTTGTTCCTAAAGAAGAAGATGAGCATTTCATCTGAAGGACACATTTTATAAGACAGCAGTGAAACTGCATTTGGAGCAGGCTGCTATGGGACCCTAGTGCTGTCCAGTGTGACGAGGACAAAGTGCTTTTAGGAAAATGATGGACATGAATGTCTGGCATAGGCTCATGTGCAAATGGTCTGAGAACCCACATGAAAGGAGCATAGCTCTTCTTGGAGCAGAAACTTAAGTTTGGAGAGCTACAGGATCTGCTTCGCCTTTTAAAGTGCACCTGAAAGATTGGAATAAGAGCAGAACCCCAAATGCAGCCACATCAGAGTGACTTCACCCAGAGAGAACCAAAGGAGCAGTGGCGGATTCATCTCAAATGTATGGGCAAAGTAAAAGGAATCATCCATGACCCGGGAGCTGTGCACAAGGACGGGAAAAGAACACGGACGTGGGAAACAGAGAGAGGGTCGTGGAAATTGTGGATCAAACAGAAGGGCAACCTATCCCAGCAGAGGCTTCTTAACAAACCTCCCAGAGAGGAAGACATAGAGTCAAACACAACTTTACCCCCTTTCCTTCTTTCTGTCTTCCTACACACTGTACTGGATAGACCCACAGTTTGCTCTCTCAGCTCTGCAGCCAGGAAGCTCAAGGTCTCCCCAGCTCAGCTTGCTAGTACATTTTGTAAGGGTGCTAGCCCTATTAGTTCAAGGGTCCACCTTTATGGAGTCATTTCATCTTAGTTATTTCCATACACTAAGGACACTCACTGGTGACTGGAGATCCAGCATATGAAATGGGAGTGGATACATTAGTACTCACAACCCACGTCTAAAATGTTCAACAGCAAAGCCAATTGTACCATGAAAATAATTAGCTACATTCTAGGAGTTTCAGACAGTTCTGTCAAATGTGAAGCCTCATTCCACTTGTAACTCGGTATTAAGTAAAAAGGATATGTGTTATTGTTTTTAATAAAGTAGAAGGTATGCCAGAACACATTCAAATTTCACCTCTCACATTTCTCCTTTCATAGTCGACTGAGTTCTGAAGGCTTTTTTTTTTTTAAGTTACAAAACTTCGCTCAGCAGATGCCTCTGGCAGATTGCTCAAAGCAAGACTATTGCTAGGTGGATGCCCGAGAACTCCGGCACTGCCATTCCTGAAGAACTTTCTGGTTCATAACAACAGTTAAACACATCCATGTCCAATAGTTTAATAAATAATGGTCTTAGGATTTATAGCTTTTCATCTCAAAAACAGCTCACCCCCCCACCAAAAAAAAAATAGCCAGATCATTTCTCTTCCCATCCTTGTACCTAGAATTTAACTACAAAGTAGAGCTGAAGCTTCAGGTGTGCAGAGTTTCCATATCTGCCCCAGTGTAACTACGGGATGTCGGTCCAGTTGTCTGAGTTTATTTTACATTCTGAATGCGCAGAGCTTACTTGATGGAAATCTGCCTTGTCTACTATAGTCTGCTCACCGCACCCGTCAAGCCAAGCACAGCAGACGAATGTAAATACAACATTCTGTTTGGTGATCAGTGCAGTTTCACAGTCTACCTTCTAGTGTATCCAGCTAGAGCTGCATTAAAAGGAAATTTCACCCTTGGGGTCAACGAAAAGCTAATGATTTTATGAATCTATGGCGCCGTCATGTCGTGGGTGTGTTGGCACGGAGCCTGGGCGCCATTTGTTGTTCCATGTTAAACTTGGTAAACAACTTGTGCGCATGCGTGTATGCTCCCCCTAGCGCAGGGAGTCTTTCGATCTGGCCAATTATAATTTAGCAAGATCACTTCATTCTGGCCTGAGCCATTGGGCTGAAGACACGTCAGGGCTTTGTCTGGCCTCGTATATATTCTTCTGCTTCCACGGGGACGGGGTCTTCTTGCCTCTCTCAATTCTCAAGTGTAAGCGCTCCAATAAAGTGTGTTCTGAGAAGAATCCTGTTGTGGTCGTCTCTTCTGCTGGCAGAAGCGGCGTGCTGCAAGTGGTGCCGAAACCCAGGAATTCCATCACGGTATCAGGCAGAGACCCCTGCGGAAGCGGGAGGATTCAGAACTCAGACGCACGGAGCGGCGGCGCCGGTGAGTTCTCCGTGAGTATTACTTCTGATGTGCTGAGTGGAGAAGTGAATCCGCTTTGGGGAGCCCCTGTCATTCTGGGTATGGTTGTCTTGGTGCTTGCCCGCTGCCTTTTTTCCACGCTGTCATAAAACCCGTCAAGAGTGTATTTGTTGGGACCAGCAGTAAATAAAACTGAAAGTAAGCCCGGTGTAGATAGATAGGCATTTCACCCGTGTGTAAGGTGTGTGCAGATAAATGTACAGCATGGGAAATGTAGCATCTGGACCAGCCGGTATGGCGCCTTTCTCGCACCCTATCCAGAGGTTGCTTAGGGACCGAGATCTAAAAATCTCCGAGGGTACTGTAAGGAAGTTTTTGGAGGATGTGGATCAAGCAGTGCCATGGTTTGGAGGCTCAGGGGACATCAATCTCCCTTGTTGGGACAAGCGAGGTAGGGAGTTTGAGACAGCTAAGGCGGAGGGTAAGCTTTGGAAGGAACTCACCCATTATGGAAACTGGTACGAGCCTGTTTGCGGGATGGGAAATGCGACAAAGCATTAAAAGAGGGCCGAAGAGTGCTTTCAGCCTACCAGGATAGCATGTCGGAGCTAGATACCAAGGAAGAAAAGACAGGAGAATGCAAAAAACATAGGCCTAAGGAGAGCAACAAAAGCTCTCGGAAAAGGGGAAAGAAAGCTCCAGAGAAAAACAGGGAGCTGGAGGATACGCGGTATCCACTCTTGGAAAAATTTCCTAATTTTTCTATAGCTGAGTCCTCTGAGGATGAGGACCAATTAGATGTGAAGGAAGATCTAGAGGAAGCTGCAGCTCGGTATGAACGGGGACGGTATAGTCCGGAGTATACTAGGCCCCCACCATATGATTCACCCAGAGCTAGTGGTACGAGGAGTGGCCCATCAGCACCTCCTGCCACTTCTGCTTCCTTTATTAAGCCTAGCACATGGAGCCGATTGGCTACTGCGTTTCCCGTCTTTCAGGATCCCAGCACAGGGCAGAGATTTCATGAGCCGGTAGATTATAAACAGTTAAAGGATTTGGCTGAGGCCACGCAGACTTATAGAGTGTCCGCAAGCTTTACGCTCAGACTTGTAGAACGTCTAGGACAATCAGCAATGACACCTGCCGATTGGATGAGTACCGTTAAGGCGTGTGTTACTTTAGGCCAATACTTGGACTTCAAGTCCATTTATACCGACTATGCTCATGCACAAGCCGGAATTAACGCAGCCAACGGCAATGCTGCCTGGACAGCAGACATGTTACTAGGTCAAGGACAGTGGATAAACAATCAGACAATGTTTCATATTCAAGTTTACCAACAAATTAATGAAATGGCCATACGAGCCTGGAAGACCCTGCCCAACATGGGCCAAGTGTCGGGTAATTTAACAAAGATAATACAAGGGCCAACAAAGCCATTTTCAGACTTTGTCGCTTGTGTGATGGAAGCAGCAGGAAGAGTCTTTGAAGACATAGACCAGTGTATGCCCTTAGTAGAGCAACTTATCTATGAACAATGTACCAAAGAATGTAGGAGGGCAATTACCCCCTGAAAAGGAAAAGGACTCCAGGCATGGATGAAAGCTTGCAGGGAAATAGGAGGGCCGTTGACCAATTCTGGAATGGCGGCTGCTGTTTTAGCTGCTGCCCAGACGTCTGGCAATAGGCCAGGAGTCTGTTTTAAATGTGGCCAGCCAGGTCACATGAGAAAAACATGTCCGAATGGAGAAGGCAGGAAGGTGGAGGATCCGAGATGCAAAAAGGGGAAACATTGGGCAAATGAACGCCGATCGGTGAAAGACATCAATGGTCAGCCCATTACTACTCCACCCGGTTCAAAAAACAGATAGAGGGACCCACGTCCCCAGGGCCCTCAAATGTATGGGGCATTGCAGGATCAGGCAGAGCAGCCACCTCAGAAACCCGAAGGGCAACCTCGGGCTCCACAGGGTTGGACATCTGTGCCACCACCAGGCTGGTATTGACACCACAAATGGGAGTGCAGCCCATCGAGTCAGACTTTAAGGGTCTGTTGCCTAGAGACACTGTGGGCTTACTCTTAGGACGACCACCATCTGCTCTAAAAGGGCTGGTAGTAACCCCAGGAGTTATAGACCCTGATTATACTGGCATAATTAAGATCATGTGTTCCTCTCCAAGGGGCATTACAGCTATTTCTCCAGGGGATCGCATAGCTCAAATGTTGGTCTTGCCTAGTCTGCATAGCCATTTTCCAGCCAGAGCTGTGAATAGAGGGGATCAAGGGTTTGGATCCACTGGCACAGATCTTATTTGTCTATCTATGGGTTTAGATCAAAGGCCGATCATAGCCCTTAACATAGAAGGCAAAATGTTTCAAGGATTGCTGAACACAGGTGCGGACCACAGCATCATTAGAGAGGGGGATTGGCCGAAACGGTGGCCTCTACAGCTATCATCTCAAACATTACAGGGCCTGGGGTATGCCAATACACCAAAAGTCAGTGCTAAAGAATTAGCTTGGACATATGAAGAAGGGCAAAAAGGACTATTTCAACCTTTCGTGCATGATCTCCCCATTTCCTTATGGGGGCGAGATGTTTTGAGTCAGATGAGAATAAAACTTGTTACACAGTATTCAGATGTTAGTCAACAGTTAATGCTGAAGTCTGGATATGTTCCAGGCAAGAAACTAGGGAAAGGGCTTCAGGGCACCCCCGAACTGATCATGCCTATAATGAATCCTGGCCGTCGAGGCCTGGGTTTTTCCTAGGGGGCACTGAGGATGCCATCCCTATACCCTGGACCACTGACATCCCGGTCTGGGTCACTCAGTGGCCCCTCTCTAGAGAAAAAATGGAGGCAGCACAAGAATTAGTAAAAGAGCAACTTGCTCTGGGGCATCTAGAAATGTCTCAATCTCCTTGGAATATGCCTATTTTTGTGATCAAGAAAAAAATCAGAAAAATGGAGGCTCCTACATGACCTTAGAGCAGTTAATCAGCAAATGCAACTACTAGGATAAGTGCAAAGAGGATTGCCTTTGCTTTCTAGCCTTCCTAAAGATTGGCCAGTTATTATTATTGATATAAAGGATTGCTTTTTTCAATACCCTTGATTAAGGAAGATTGTCCTCGGTTTGCATTTACGATTCCATCCATTAATCATGAACAACCTGATGCAAGGTATCAATGGAGGGTTTTGCCCCAAGGTATGGCCAATAGTCCTACCACGTGCCAGTTGTTTGTTCAAAAGGCCTTGGAGCCAGTGCGCCTAAAATTTCCAAACTTGAGATTATGCCATTATATGGATGACATTTTGATAGCTGCCCCTACTAATGATATGCTTGATTTGGCGTTTTCTACCACCATTGACGCACTTAGGGGATATGAGCTGGAAATTGCTCCTAAAAAGGTACAGAAGGAAGATGTGGGACGATTCCTGGGAGCTATTATAACCCCACAGACTATAAGACCACAAAAAATAAGTCTGAGACTTGACAATCTTAAAACTCTTAATGATTTTCAAAGATTGCTAGGCGATATCAACTGGCTTCGGCCGTACCTTCGGCTTACTACAGCTGAGTTGAGACCCCTATTTAAAATTTTGGAGGGAGACCCAAAAGTGACATCCCCTCGAATGCTGACACGGGATGCAAGAGAGACTTTGAAGAGGGTTGAACAGGCCATTCAGAATGCACAGTTAAGACGATATGATGAGAATAAACAATTAGTGTTGTGTATTTTGCCTACTAAGTCAGTACCCACTGCTGTCCTTTGGCAAGATGGGCCTTTGTTGTGGATACATGCTCATGCCTCCATTCGCAAAACAATTGAGTATTATCCCACGGCTGTGGCATCTATTGCCATGATGGGTATAAAGATGTCTTTAACACATTTTGCTATGCAACCACAGTTGTTGATCCAGCCATACACCCCTAAACAAGTACAAGTCTTAAGTGCAACACTAGATGATTGGGCTGTTCTTGTCTGTGCATTTTCTGGAAGGTTTGATAATCATTATCCATCCGATAAACTGTTACATTTTGTCATGAATCATCCAGTTATTTTTCCTAAGGTGACCAAGCCTTGCCCCTTGGATAATGCAATCACTGTTTATGGGTCAAGTTCTGGTATGGGGGCCTATGTTGTCCAGGGAGGGGAGACAGTCATTAAACATTTTGAGCCAAATAGGCCACAAATAGTGGAATGTCAAATGGTTCTAGAGGTGTTTCTCACCTTTACAGGTCCCCTTAATATTTACTCTGATTCCCATTATGTGGTCAATGCTACAAATCAACTTGAATCTTCTGCAATGATCTCTGACAGGAGCCCACTGGTCTCCGTTCTGTTGTCCATACGTGATACCATTAAAAAAGAAGTCACATCCTTTTCACATGGCTCATATACGAGCACACACATTGCTGCCAGGTCCTATGGCAGAAGCCAATGCTCGCGCTGACGAAGCCACCCGAGCTTTTCCAATGATAACATGGGATCCTTTTTCAGCAGCACGCCTATTTCACAAGTTATATCATGTGCCTGCCAAAACACTAACGCTTAAATTTAAAATTCCTAGATAAGTGGCTAAGGATATCATTAAATCTTGCCAAGCCTGTGTCCCTTTTCACCACCCCCCACATGTTGGAGTCAATCCAAAAGGGCTACTACCAGGTGACCTCTGGCAAATGTACCTAGCTTTGGCCATATGCAATACGTGCATGTATCAGTAGATACTTGTTCTGGTGTAATCCATGCATCACCCTTTATGGGTGAAAAGGTGGTTAATGTTATAACTCATTGCCTAGAGGCATGGTCCGCTTGGGGTAAACCCAAATGCTTAAAAACCGATAATGGTCCTGCATATGCCTCCAAAACCTTTCAACAGTTTTGCTCTCATATGGGTGTCTACCATCATACTGGCCTGCCATACAATCCACAAGGGCAAGACATTGTAGAACGGGCTAATCGCTCGTTAAAGGAAATGTTACAAAAACAAAAAGGGGGAGTAGCCCAGGGCTATTCACCCAAGAATGCCATATCCCTAGCTACTTTCACCTTGAATTTTTTAAACCTTGATGATCAGGGACGATCAGCAGCCAGCCGACATGCTAGGGCTCTACCCACCGAAAACGTTGAAGTAAAATGGAAAGATGTGTTAAATAACACATGGTGTGGACCGGATCCAGTGATTGCTAGACCCAGGGGAGCTGTTTGTCTTTTTCCACAGGGCCAGGAACAACCGGTTTGGGTCCCGGCAAGACTGACAAGAGAGCTAAAACGGATACACGACAATGAGGACGACCCTCGTGGTGCTGATTCTCCTCCTGTGTATGCCAATGATAAAGATGAAAATGACGCAGTAACCAGGGCATGGCCAATACCTATGCCAGTTCATGCTAATTCCTCCATTATTCCCACCTTGTTTTCCACCTCATGCAATATGGAAGCCCCTTGTATGGTCCCAAGAGATGATAAGATGGAACGATTTAATTCAACTAAAATTGTGCATTATGGGACCGTTTGTTTTTCCTTAGAACATAAAACCCCATGCATTCTGTTAAAACAAAAAAAAATTGATTAATTGGATGGATCCCTTGCTTTATAGTCAGGTGAATATAGGCATATTGGCATCAGCTTTAAATCAGATTGTTCAGGGTGCCCAATCAGGCGGTGGTACATCCAGTAATACGACTTCAGTTAACATTACCACCTTGACTATGAATACCACATTGTTGGTGCCTATGAAAGATTCCTCTCTTAGAGAGTATAATGGCACTGAATTTAAAGCATCCCCACATTGTGTCCCAGATTTTTCTTTCCCTCCCACCTATACTGCCTGTCAGGGCAGGACATGGGAGGAGTTGCAGATTTCACAGGGATTCTCCCTTTCTCCGTCTATGAAGAGATATTTTTATAATCAATCAAATGAAAATTCTACGATAGGGAATGGGTGGTCCTGGTATCAATGGTTGGTTTCCAATGAGGCAGGAGCGACAGCAGACATTTCCACCTTAGCCCAAATACAAAAGCTCACCACCCGGCTGATTAATGTTTCTGGTATAGTTACTGAAACATCCCTTGGTAGGCGACTTCGCATACTTCAAGAGGAGGAGCTGGCCAATACTACCTTGGTGGCAGTACCAGTGTGTTTGCCTTCTCCTTTTGTGTTTCTGCTAACTAATATTACTAATGCTACCCAAGAGGTAGATTGCAGGAGTACCGATTGCTTTATAGCTCAATGCTGGAATACTTCATGGAACATTGTGGTGGTTATGAAGATACCAACATTCGTACCAATTCCTGTTAAAATGGATCCTGATACGTTCCCACTTGTTACTCTTCTACAAGAGCGACGGAATTTTGGAATTACCGCCGCTATAGTAACAGCAGTAGTGGTGTCAGCAGCTGCCACAGTTACCGCAGCAGTGGCTATGGCCAATCAAGTACAAACTGCAGATACCATTAATAATGTGGTTGCACAGACCGCTACAGTGCTGGATACTCAAAGTAAAATAAATAGACACATGCTGTCAGGCATAGTGGCAACTAATCAAAGAATTGATTTTTTTACAAAGTCAAATTGATGATTTGGCTGATTTGGTTCAAATGGGTTGCATTTCGTATCAAAAGCATGTATGCATAACCAAGCTTTCCTTTAATAATTCCAGAAATGAATCAAAGATCCTAGGCTAATTCCTTGCTGGCAACTGGTCCACGGAAGCGGAGAACCTGATCCAGGACCAGCTGTTGCAGATTGCTACCTTGAATGATATTTGTGTACAGCCCATGACCCTTGGACAATTTACTGATTGGCTGCAATCCGCTTTTTCTTTCTTCAAGGAGTGGTGGGGGTTGGTGTGTTCAGTGCCATATGTTGCCTTGGTGTGTTTCTCTGCCTTTGGCTTCTGCGCCGATTTCATGCACGGCAAGCTTGGGACAAAGCAATTATAGTCCAGGCCCTTGCCGCCCTTGAACATGGCACCTCCCCTCAGGTCTGGCTGTCTAGCCTCAAGCATGACCTATAACTGAATGTGGCCTCCACACCCCAAGTCATTAAAGACATTGCACTGGGACAGGCACACCCTATTCTCTCTGTTTTTTAAACGTGCTGGTAGTCCTTGCACCTCATAGGCCTTGATGCCATTGCACGAGAGGATGCACAGCATGACGCGCACAGTGCACCCTAACCCTTGATTGTTGGGGATATCTTGAGGTCTCGAACTAGATCGGGTTTCTGCTTTAAAATATAAAACGGGGAGATGTAGCGCGCGCAATGGCGCCGTCATGTCGTGGGTGTGTTGGCACGGAGCCTGGGCGCCATTTGTTGTTCCATGCTAAACTTGGTAAACAACTTGTGCGCATGCGTGCATGCTCCCCCTAGCGCAGGGAGTCTTTCGATCTGGCCATTCGATCTGGCCAATCATAATTTAGCAAGATCACTCCATTCTGGCCTGAGCCATTGGGCTGAAGACACGTCAGGGCTTTGTCTGGCACCATATATATTCTTCTGCTTCCACGGGGACGGGGTCTTCTTGCCTCTCTCAATTCTAAAGTGTAAGCGCTCCAATAAAGTGTGTTCTGAGAAGAATCCTGTTGTGGTCGTCTCTTCTGCTGGCGGAAGCAGCGTGCGGCATGAATCATTAACAGAGATGCTGGAAGAAGAAAGAATGTTTGCTTTGAGATCATGGTATCCCATGCTAAAACTACTCTATCGTAACACTGCAGACATTTCATGGTCCTCATGGCACCTACTTTCATTCTTTTCTGTTGCTGCTTATCATACTCATGTTCCTAAATTATAGCAGTAACATCATCTACAGTGCCTTTACCTACAGTGTAATAGCTGAGGACAGCCTCCCCTTCCTCCAGGAAAGAGATCTCTGTGAACAGGTTGTGTTCTCTGTGCTCAGCAAAGGAAAGGTGAGGATCTTAGATTTGTGAGGTGTGGGGTGGTGATGGGTGATCACAGAGAAAGTATTTCTAGTTGCTACTGATGAGACACAAATCCTCTCTGATTGCCTTAAGTCCCCGTACTGGTATTTCTTCTTGGCATCAGCCTCCCACTTTAAATGTGGACAGGACTCTCTCATCTACAGTATTGCAGGCCTGGGACGTGGCAAACGGTTCATAGTAAACAGTTTGTTTTCACAAAGCAGTATTTAGTAGGATGTGAGGGCAAACGTATCTAAACCAACAAAACTCTCCACCCGTTTGATCTCCTTTTGAAGTCTGTTTCTGTCACCGACAGATGTGCCACAGTTTAGATCTGAGATGACCGCTCCGGGTCTGTGTGCTGCATGTTTGGTCTCCAACTGACAATGCTGTTTGGAAAGTTAGGAAAACATTCAGAGGTGAACCTAGCAGGGGAAGCAGGCTCATATAGATCACCTCGGGATACTTCTTGTTCCAGCCTCTGCTGGAGTGTGAGAAGTATCAGACGTTTGCTTCCAACCACCATGGACCAGGCATCTCCATCATGCCGTGCCCTGAAACCGCCAGTCAGAGTACCATCTGTTGCTTTTATTCTGACCATTATGCCTTATTTAGATTGCAGGGCTAGGACTTTATTTTCTTCTTTTTGGGAAAAGAGTCAATCAGGGGTATCTGACCTCCTCCCTCAATTGAAGAGATAGTTGTGTGATCTAGACTAATCTGTAGGTTCATCAGGGAATGATGGTGACTGATTTACAGATAGAGGCAGCATGCAAGTTAGGTTCCTGAAAGAGAGCCGGAAGGTTTGTCATCACGTGCTGAAGAAAGAGTTTTCTTTCTTTCTTTCTTTCTTTCTTTCTTTCTTTCTTTCTTTCTTTCTCTCTCTCTCTCTCTCTCTCTCTCTCTCTCTCTCTCTCTCTCTCTCTTTCTCTCTCTCTCTCTCTGTCTAGCAGTTAGCAGAACAGGTGGGGTAGAGGTAGAAGACAGGGTTGTCCTCCAGGAGGTGGGGCATAAAATATTCAAGGACTGATACAGCAATTTGAAATCTACCTTGGAAATTTTCAGCCACACTAATCAGTATTTAAAAACAAAATGAAAACAAAAACAAGCAAACAAAAAACCAAATTGCTTTGAATTGTGTTTTGATACCAAAAGGATCCTGATTCTCTTATCAATTAATGTATAAAATAGAGGCAACAGAAAGCGTAGCTGCATCAAGGAGTTTTCATAATACATATAAAACTACACATTATGTATTGATAGCTCTAAAAACAGTCCCTGCTTTTAAGCTTTTGAATGTCAAGCATTGTTGTAAATGCTTCACGAGTGTTAACCCTATAATCCACAAACAACTAAGAAGTATTTTTATAGTGTAGAAACAGAGATGTACCACATTAAAAAAAATGTTTCCAGCCACGAAGGTTTTGAATGGCAAAGGTAAGACTCAAGTCATAGGAGCTTGGCTTCAAGTTAATGCTCTTAACTCCTCTTCCCTAACAAGGTTTATCCTCTCAGTGCCTGACACAAAATAAGGTCCACAGACTTATCTCCCAATGAGTCACCACCGCTCCTGGGTTTACCAGTGTCTTTGTCGCTACAGCGACGGTGGCACCTGCTCCTCACAGGTGATTCTGCAGCGACCCTTGCACCTGCTCATTACAGGTGTTGTCTTTACAGTGAGCTCTCATCCTGGACTTCCGGCTAAGTCACCTGCACAGTTGCTTTAATCCAGAATGGTCCTCCTGCTTCTGCTTCTGTAGACTTGGGGTAGGTGAGTGATTAGCATTGCTAACAGGTGTGGATGGGAAAGCTGATACAGCTGCCCTTCCGCTCCAAAGAAACATTGTAATGACCCTGTAGCAGATTGTACGTGCAGAGCAAGGGGATAAGGGAGGCTAGGCAAGATGAATCTTCTTCTATCTCCCGGTAAACAGGTTTTATTGTTTCAGACGTTTGTTTGTGCGTGCGTGCGTACGTGTGTGTGTGTGTGTGTGTGTGTGTGTGTGTGTGTGTGTGTGAAAATATATGCAAACATATGTACATATGCATGCAGCGGCATGAAGGTCAGAGATTGACACCGGGTATCTTTTTCTGATTGCTTTCATTTTTTGAGAAAGGGTCTTCACTGAAACTGGAGCTTGTGGATTTGGTTAGACAAACTGGGCAATAGGCTTCAGGGACCCACTTTCCTCCACCCCTTAAACCCTGGGATTACAAATTACAAACCACAGTTTCATTTAGTATGTGCTTCATTTGATATAAAAACTTCATAAAGTAATTAAGATCAAAGAAATGGTTAGATTTGTGCTTTTATGCTGGATCCATGAGGAGTAAGTAACTGGGGCAAATGACTGGTCCGATTTTAATGAACTGAGGGCAATTTATTAAATTTATCTCTTGAGATGTCTTTCTGAATCCTTTTGTCTTCCTTTGTGCAAAGTACTCCATAAAAGAGGGCTCTGTTGTTTTGTTGTGTCCAGTGGGGGGGGGGGGCGTTGCACAGTACAAGCCAGCAGGGACCTCATCAAAGCAACTGGTGCGGCGGCAGCAAGAGGAGGTCCCCTGCCCTTCTGGAGGGCATCATTTAAAGGCAAAAGCCAGAAAAGTTACTTCGCAGGGTATGGGGTGATGGGTTTCTAAGATTTAGGACCCCAGATTGGCTGACTTTGTCTAGGGGTGTCCTGGTGAACAACGATGGGTGTGTGCTGGCAGGTGATTCTGTCTACAATGGCTGGAATGTTAGGAATTTCTTTTGGATGGTCTGTTCCAGGATGGTACCTGGGTGGTCTCAGTTTGTGGTCTTTATCAGAACCAGGGAAAACTACTGAGACTCAGGCCTTGATTGAGCTTGTGATGGCTAAATCCTGAGATTTGCCTTAGAAACATGAGACAATTCTGCCTACGTCTTCTATCCCTGCTTCAAATTCTCTCCCCAGTCTCAAACGCGCAGAGGTAGAGTACTAAACCCACAGGGTACACATGCACCGTTCGTTGTTTCGACTTTGACTTTTCCTAGATCGAAATTTATGATACACACATTTGCATAAGGAATGTTTTCCCTAAGAATTTGTTGGATACATGTGTCATGCTATATAAAGCAGAAATCTTATGAAAACATTCATGGCATGCCTTTGAAACTCTGGGATTCACTGGCTTGAAATTTTGTATCTTACTCAGGCATTCTCCAGAGTAGCTCTCTCCTTTTACTATATAACTTCTCAAAGAAAATTATGCATTATTGTAATCATAAGCAGGGCTATCATACAAACTCTTCAACCTTGCAGAAGACAAATTCAATTAATGTTTGTGTAAATCATAATGGCTAGGTAGATGTCAGCATTTAAATGATTTACAGATGGGTTAAAAATAAATTTCAAAACCATGCTTTCCTATTTTCAGTAGGACAGGAAAGAACACATAAATAATGTTTTCAAATAAGAATTTGGGGAGGGGTTGGAGAGAATGTAAATTAAAGTTGGTTTTTATTAGAGCATCAATTATCATCATTTAATAACACAAACTGAGTGATACTGAGTTTCAAACTGTGCTCACTAAATGACTAGAGATGAATTAGTATGTTTTCTGGTCATGTGTGGCAGGCACACAAGGCACTTGGTATTGCTTCTGCAACATCATCATCAAGATTGCAATATTCAGGTATTTTCTAGACCTAGGATTATAGCTCTTGCTCTTATTTCCATTACAACACACTACCCACATCCAATTCTAAGACATGTAGGAGACTATTAACAGCTATAGAAATGAGCTTGAGTGTTATTTTTAGCTTTCCCCCAAATTAATATATTGCTTTAATAAGCCCTTGCTATTCCTGAATGTCATTATAAAGATTCATCTACCAGGGCTTATACATTCAAGAGAATGTATTAACACTTATTACCACAAATGTCCTCATTAATATTTTACAAAACAGCTGGCACAGGAAGTGGCATAAATTCTCTACAATCTTGTTGCTTTATTAGTAGTTTCAGTTGTGTTTTAGGGGAGCAATGGGGGATACGGGTTTCTGTGTGATTCCATTGAATCTGAGACAAACACACATGAGTTGCTACTTTTTAATTTACTTATAATTTGTGACCTTTCACATTCTAAATGCAAAGTATGCTAATTCATTAAGAGATAAAGTATGTGGGTTGCAGAATAATGAATCAGTTTCCTTTGAAAAGGACATTTTTTTCAAAGACCCTTATACAAGAAAAATCACTTTTCTTGTTACAATGCCAAAATGCCTGACCAAGGCCTCTTAGTGAACTTGTTTATTTTGGCTCACAGTTTGGAGGTGTCCATAAGGTATGGCAGTTACAAGTGGTAGCTAGCGAGTTACATTGTATCTGGAGTCAAGAAGAAGAGGCAGAAGGAGCTTGGCCCTCCTCTGGCTTTCTCCTTCTCCCTTTTTATCAGTCTGCGACTCCAACTTTGGGATGATGCTGTCCAGATTCATGATGGGTCTTCCATCCTCAGGACACCCTGTTGGAAAGTGTCTCACATGTGAGGGAGGCCATTCTTCTGAGCATCCACAGTGCCTCCGAGTATCTAACGGAACAAACTACACAACCAAGATTTAAATATGTGCATACTCACAAACTTACATGTGTTTATGGACGTGACCTGAAAGCAGCAGAAGGACTTTTAAGGGATAAGACGACAGGTAGGAGGAGGGGGGATAAGGGAGGGTGATGAGGGTACAGGTGAAACAAAGGGAAAATGGGGAGGGGCTCTAAATGTTGCAAGGTCAACACAGATGGAATGGGAGTGAGGAGGGAAACATAAAACCAAAAAGTTTGAAAAGGCCTAAGGAATCATATCCCTTTATATTTGCCTAATATTTCATAAGTATATATCTATAACTGTATATGCATACACATATAATATATTTATAAATGGAAATTATGCTACTTCAGCCAAGAATACTCCTCAGAAGAGTCACACACTCTTCTCAATGCCAGGCCTAATAAACTCCCTTTGAGTTGTTGGTCAGGGTAATCCAAGAGCCTCCACAGACACTATAGACTATTGCTGTTGCTCTTGGTTTTCCCCCACCCCGAAGTGGAAGGTAAGTCTCCATTGCTGAAGACATCCTACACATCATACACAGAACTCAGAAAATTCTGTTAGCCTCCCTCTGAGGTCTGATTTTCATGGTAGCAGAAGGTGCTAGGCAAACCGCCAGGGGTGGAGAGCAATGAATACTCCCACACAGTTTTAAGGTTTGAAGCATATGACCAGCATGGCAAAATGTTCCCAAAAGTACAATAGTGGCACTCATGTCTTGGCAGGAATTGAAAACTGTTGGACCTACAACAAGCTCAACAAGAAAGAAACCACGCCTGGTTCTGGAACCCTACACAGTTATGCAGGGCTTTTGAGGTCATGAATTCAGAGGAGAATCTACTACTGCCATTTTACTAGACCAGCCCAATTCCTTACTGCATTCTAGAACTTAGCCTTGCTCCCACAGATAAGAATATTCCTGCTCCTCATCAAAGACGGTGTTTTTTGCAGTAGACAGACACCGTTACAGAAAGCCATGGCTGTTCAAAATGCAGAGATCCACTGGTAAGCTGCCCTACCCTGCTGGATACATCTACAGCAAAGCTCCTGCACCTACAGCTCAGGAAACATCACAGAAGAGGGGGTGGGAAGAGAGTTAAAAGCCAGAGGGCTAGAAAGTCTTCTGTAAGAGTGTTTCCTAGAAATGACAGAGAAGCTATATCTGCAATACACCAACAATATGGCTGTCTAAACAAGACCTGAACATTTGGATAATACCAACAGACATGCTGACTAACATAGGAGGAGAAACTCATGGCGTTGCATCCCTAAGTGAAGAATTACATGGAACTAAGTAATGCTGAGAGTTGGAAAATATAGTATTCCCCATAGGTGAGCCCCATGATTGGTTATTCAATTTCAAATTGTCATACACATACCTTAAGCCATACTCATACCTCAAGTCATACAGTACAAGCAATGCTAAATGAATGAAGTAGATTATTTTGCATATTTATAAATTTACATATATGTGTGACAACAATAATAAAAAAGAGGTCATGAATTTGAAAAGGAATGTTGAGGTTACATGGTGGAGGGAATTTTAAAGAAGAAATGGAGGGAAGGAAATGGTGTGATAATATTTTAACTAAAATTTCAAAAATTAAAAGAATAAGATGTCACTACAGTTTTTAAAATAAAAAGAAGAGTAGAACAACATTAACTGGTTGGAATAAGATACATTACTTGAATCTGTTCTGTGAAAGATGACCTTCAGACATACATGTACATCTGAGGAATGCTATAAAGGTTTTAGTATTGCTTATGTAGCCTGTGACAAAATAGATAATTTAGGACATTGTCACTCTGATAATCAAGAAACGTATTGTCTAAGCATATAAATCTCAAATTTGAGCACACAGGCATAATTGGCTTATAAATAACTGAAAATCATTTCCATTATTTATGGCATGTCCTTTCCTTTTGTCCTTCAATGCATAGTCTATCCCTAACTGTGATAGTTTTGTGAACTTGACAAAAGCTAAAAATCATGGGAAGAAAGTCTCAGTGAGAAACTGCCCTGACCACGCTGGAGAATGGGCATGTCTGTGCGAGTTGTCTTAACTGCCTTAACTAATTTAGGAAGACCCAGACCAAAGTGAGTAACACTGTTCTCAGGGTTTGGGTTCTGAGCTGTATAAAAATAAAGAAATCGCTGGGTGATGGTGGTCCATGCCTTTAATCCCAGCACTTGGGAGGCAGAGGCAGGCTGATCTCTGGGCATTTGAGGCCAGCCTGATCTATACAAGCTAATTCCAGGACAGACTCTAAAGCTACAGAGAAACCCTGTCTCAAAAAAAAAAACAACAACAAAAAACCCACACACACTCAGGGGACAAAAAGAAAGAAATCCAGGTGAGCGCTAAGCACACATATATTTATTGTCCTCTGGTCCTGACTGTGGATACGTTGTGAGTAGTTGTTTCAAGCTTTTGCTTTTTATTTTGTTTTGTATCTTTTGAAAAATAATAATGATATAGGTAAAACTGGACACTGATCATCATTCAAGGAAAGTAAAAGGTCTTCTGTTCCTTACTTCAGTGCCTTAGGCGATCAAGCAGCCTGGTGAGTCATGTCCCAACAATACCTCACTCCTGGTACCAACTCTCCCTTACTCACTGCTCTGTGCCGGGAAGACACATCATGACCAGGGAAACTCTTACAAGGAAAATGATTTAACTGGACCTTGGTTACAGTTTCCATAATCATCATGACAGGGAGGAGTATGCTGCAGTCAACAAGAATGAAAGGAGTTGGAGATCCAAAGATCACACTGACGCCAGATGTGCAGATACAGAATTTGGAGTTTGCCCTGACTGTTTTTGTTCTTGCTTTGCTTCCGCATTTCTTCAATATGCTCCTTCCTCTTCCTCCCTTTTGGAATGGGAATAAATGTTCTGTGCCATTGTATATCGGAAGTACATGATCTGCTTTCTGATTTTTGTTTTACAGAGTGTTACACCCCCTGGTGCTCCTTTTCTCCCCAGACTACACTTGAAAACCTATTGGGCTTGGCCCTCACTTATCAGCATTGCTTTCAGCACCACTGTCTTCCATTCTTCTGTGCTGACTCAAGCCCCAACTAAAAGTATTAACTGTTTTCTTAATCCAACTTCCCAAAGTCTTCCATATTTCTTCAACAAGCAGCATGGTCAGCTTATATACTACTCCCTTAGGAACTTCTGTCTGTTCTATTCTATGAAGAAACACTATGACCAAGAAGGGTGGGCTTTCAAAAAATGAGGTTTCAGAAGTCCGTTCCAGGCCCTCTCTCTCATCTCTCTATCCCTCTATGTGTGTGTGTGTGTGTCTATGTGTGGTGTGTATGTCTGTATGTGTGTGTAGTGTATATGTGTATGTGGTGTGTCTGTGATGTGTGTGTGATGATGTGTGTGTGTGGTGTGTATGTGTAGTGTGTGGTGTGTGTGTATGTGTGTATGGTGTATGTATGTATGTATGTATGTATGTGTGTGGTGTGTCTGTGTGTCTATGTCTGTGCATATACTGCCTGTGGATCAGGATGTAAAGCTCTCAGCTACTGCTCTAGCACCACCCCTGTCTGTGTGTTGCTATGCTCCCCACCACGATGATAATGGGCAAAACCTCTGAAAATATAGGCAAGGCCCCAATTAAATACCTTCTTTTTTTAAAATAAGAGTTGTCTTGGTCATGATGTCTTCTCACACCAATAGAAACCATAACTAACACAGTAGTGGTGGCTCTTTGTGCTACAGTTCAGGGGTCCTTTCCTTTCCTTGGAAGGCCCCTGTAGTGTTGTATTATGTAATTAATGAGCATTTTTCCATCCTTGCAACAAGTATCTGTACTTTAAAACAGCATGGGGAAATTTGACTGAGCCCTTATCCATAATACAAAGTCTGGCACATGATGAATGCACAAAAACTGTAAGAAAAATTGAACTTGAAACATAGATTAATGATAATTCATTGTCTTATATGCCCTAGCTTTGGTCCTCGGCACCACAAAATAATCATACTTATCAATGCCATTAGTTAATTTTACCAAACTGGGACTGCAGGTGGAAGGGCAGAAGCCAGACTTGGAGGCATATGGTTTCAGGCAATCAAAATGCACAAATGCACGCATATGTCTTTGTTCCCCCAGACCCGATCCCTCAGGCTCACCTCCATCACTGCAACCTCCCTCCCTCCCTGCTCACATCTCATATGGCTCATCCCCTCCTAATCTCCCCCCTCCTACTCATCCCTGCACAGCATCCCAGTCCCCAAGCCAGCAGGCACCCCCTGCAAAACCACAGGCCACAACTGCCAGAAAAGAAATTAGGCAGCTGGTAGACCTTCTCTTCCTCTGTCACTCAGACCCAATGCCCCAGGCTAATCCTCACTCAGATCCAATCCCCCAGGCTAATCCTCACTCAGATCCAAGTAGGGAAGGAAGACTACATATTTATTAAAGGAAAAACCCACCAAGATGGCATTTCAATTCCGAACATCAGTGGCCCAAACACTAGGGTACCCAAGTTTGTAAAAGAAACACTGCTACAGCTTAAAACACATATTGTCCCTCACACAGAGATAGTGTGACTTCAATACCTGGCTCACCAACAGACAGATCACCCAGGCAAAACCAAAACATAAATACTGAACCTAACAGACATAATAAACAAGCTGGACATAACAGATATTTACAGAACATTTCACTCAAACAAAAAAGGATATGCGTTTTACTCTGAACTTCATGGAGCTTTCTCCAAAACCGACCTCATTCTGGGACACAAAACAGGTCTCAACAGATATAAAATAATTGAAATCCTATTAAACCATGGATTAAAGCTGGATATCAAAAACAACAGAAACAAAAGAAAGCCTACAAACTCATAGAAACCAAGCAACTCCATACTGAATGACTATGGGGTTAACACAGTGAAAGGCTTATATGATAAAAAAAAAATCTTCAGGTCTTTGAAAAAGAATCAATGGAGGCATTAGAAGATGGGAAAATATCCCATGCTCATTGCTTGGTAGAATTAACACAGTGAAGATGTCCATCCTACTAAAAGCAATCTACAGATTCAATGCAATCCTTCTCAAGTTTCCAATGCAGTTCTTTACATATCTTGAAAGTACAAATCTTAGCTTCATATGGAAAAACAAACAAACAAAAAACAAAACAGAACAACAACAACAACAAAAACAGAATAGCTTCAAAACAATCCTGAACAATAAAAGAACTGCTGGAGGTATCACCATTCCTGATCTCAAGTTGTACCACTGAGGTGTAGTAATAAAAACCAAATGGTATTTGCATAAAAATAGACACATTGATCAATGGAATCTAGTTGAAGACCCAGACAAAAATGAACACATATATGGATACCATATTTTTGATGAATGAGTCGGAAATACACTAGAAAAGATGCAGCATCTTCAACTGGATATCAGCAGGTAGAAGAATGCAAGTACATCCATACTTATAACCCTGCACGAAAGTCAAATCCAAGTAGTTCAAAGATCTCAACATAAAACAAGATACACTGAACCTAACAGAACACTGGTAGAGCAGGCAATTAGATCAATAAATAGGGCCTCATGAAACTGACAAGACTATGTAAGGCAAAGGCACCATCAAAAGAACAAAATGGCAGCCTACAAAATGAGAACATTTTTTTTACCAACTCCACATTTGATAGAGGACTAATATCCAAAATATATGAAGAACACTAATAGAGATCTAAACAGAGAATTCTCAATAGAGGAATCTCAAATGGCTGAGAAACACTTAAAGAAATGTCCAGCATCCTTAGTCATCAGGGAAATACAAATCAAAACTACTTTGAGTTTCCATCTTAAAGCTGTCAGAATGGCAAGATCAGTAATAGAAGTGACCACTCATGCTGAAGAGGACGTAAAGCAGGGGGAACACGCCTCCATTGTGGGTGGGAGTTGTATAACTACCATGGCAATGGTTCCTTAGAAAGCTGGGAATGGATCTACCTTAAGACATGGCTCTACCACCCTTGGGCATATACTCAAAGGATGTTCCATCCTACCACAATGTTTCTTGCTCAACCATGTTCACTGATGCTTTTCTCCTAATAGTCAGAAACCAGAAACAACCTAGATGTCCGTCAACAGAAGAATGAAGAGAATGTGGTACATTTACATAATGTGGAATCATTCAGCTATCAAAAAATGACATGAGATTTGCAGGCAAATGGATGAAATTAGATAAGAAAACACTCTGAGTTAACACAAACCAAGAAAGACAAATATGGTCTGTATCCTCTTGTAAGTGGATATTAGCCACTAAAAAATAACAACCAAGTTCAGTTCATAGACTCAGAAAGATTAGGTAAAGAGGAATGGTCTGAATCTCCCTGGGAGGAAGAAATAGCATAGATTTTATTGGTAGGATGGGGAGAGGGGGGAGACAGGAGTGGGGCCATAAGATAGGGAGAGATATTGTTGAAGAGAGTGTGTGGGAAGACAAGACTGGAATTTGGGGGTTATTTTGGGAGATATAAACCTAGTGCAGTGGAAACTTCCAGAAATCTGTGAATGTAATCCTAATGAGCGCTCCTAGTAAGGAGGGGATGCAGAGTGCCAACTGGCCATCTCTTGTAGCCAGGCAAGGCTTCCAGTGGCAGGTCTCGGTTGCATTCAACTGAGGGGTTGGCCAAAGGGACTCCATGGAAATTCCCAAACCACCCAGGCTGGTGCTAAGACCAAAGGCTCCTCTCTGCAAAGTAACAGTGGGGCCCCATTGCCAGTGTCAACATCCACACAACTAATTGACCATGGAGAAGTCAAGCTGGTGCCTATATGGAGCCTTCATCCCCCTGTTCTACTCTCTGTGATGCTGGAAGGTATTTGCAGGCTACCAAAAGAGACACGTGGATAAACCCAGCCACAAAACCTTTGGCTGCAAAATATGCCGGGGTCATGGGGACACAGAATTTGTAGGATTAGCCAACCTATGTCCGATATGACTTAAAGTCCACTTCACAAGAAATGACCCAGACCTGGCACTGCTTATGTGTCCAGTAATGTGGGAGTGATTTCTTATTAATAAAGAAACTGCTTGGCCCATTCGATAGGCCCACCCTTAGATGGGTGGAGTAAACAGAACAGGATTCTGGGAGAAAGAAGCTGAGTGAGGAGTCACCAGGAACCAGAGACTAGGTAGAAAAATAGTGTAAAACCAAACACTACAGGTCAAAAAGAAAAGAAAAGAATACAACAACCACAAAACAATAAAGTGATTCCTGATGATACTCTGCAATACTGAAACAGTGCCTTACCCAGTCACCATCAGAGAGGCTCCTTCCACCAGGAGACGGGAAGAGATGCAGAGACCTATAGCCAGATGTTATTCAGAAAGAGAGTCTAAATTAGAGACCTCCATCAAATCCCTCCCCTCAGAGCTCATGGAATCCTGGCAAAGAGGAGGTGACAGTTTGTAAGAGCAAGAGGGGATAGAGGACACAGGAGAGCACAGCTCTCTGAATCAACTAAACAAAGCACATATGAGCTCAGAGACTGAGGCAGCAAGCACAGGGCTGGCGTGGGTCTTCACCAGGTCCTCTGCTTATATACTATAGCTAGCAATTTAGTATTTCTATAGGGCTCCTGATTGTGAGAAAGAGTGAACACTTGGGCCTGCTCTTGGGATGCTTCCTCTTCCTCCTGTTGAATTGCCATGTCTAAATTTGATATTTTTTGTTAAATCTTGTTATATTTATTTTGTCATTTTGGCTATTATCCCTTAGAAGCCTGGGTTTTTTTTTTGTTTGTTTGTTTGTTTTAATGAGAGACCAAAAAGGAGTGGATCTGGAGGGGGAGGAAGTGGGGAGGAACTGGGAGGGGAGACCATAATCAAGATATGTTGTATGAGATAATAATCTATTTCTAATTTAAAAATTCAGGCATATTGCCGGGTGATGGTGGCGCACGCCTTTAATCCCAGCACTCGGGAGGCAGAGGCAGGCGGATCTCTGTGAGTTCAAGACCAGCATGGTCTACAGAGCTAGTTCCAGGACAGGCTCGAAAGCCACAGAGAAAGCCTGTCTCGAAAAACCAAAAAAAAAAAAAAAAAAAAAATTCAGGCATATTACAGGTCAGTTGTGGTCTACATTACCTGTTCTTATTTACAATCTCAGGCTGGCAGAACAACCTTGCCTGTGATGCTATTGGTCAAAGAGAAAGGAGACTAAATCATAGAATGGTTCTTCTTATTTATTTATTTTACCTTGAATTATCTCTTATTAAGGCTTGGTCCCCATTTACTGGCATTTTAGAGAGAGTATCAGATCAAAAGAGCATTAACTTCAGCAGTTAATGAGCTTATCAATGAGTTCCTAACTAAGGAGGTAGTAGGGGATGGGACCAGACTGGATGAAATAGGCCAACGAAGGCCCCTGTTTAAGATGAATCTTCCCACCTCAAGGAACCCAATTATGAACATCTTTCAGAAGCATGCCAACCAGTCAACCTGACCCAGGAAGTTCCTCATGAGGCTACTTTGCCAGATTGATCTATACACTTTTATGTAGACAATCAAATTATCGCGGCCAGGAAATCGCAGAAAATTCAACATGATTCTTCCCTGGTGAAGGATTTATTAAATGACGCTATTGTCAAGGAACAGAGTAGAATCGGTTTCTGTCACTACTTCATGATACAGTACACATGTCCCTGCAGGCTGTCACATGTGGAAGCTGTTGTCTGTAACCAAGGCCAGTTCTGTCCTGCAATAATTATTAAGCAGGAGACATTTTCAGTTGTCACCACTTGCAGACTTGGGAGGATGGGTTGTTTGCCCCTACCACCTAATGGATGGGGTTATAAACATCCCACTAGCCCAGGATGCTTCAACTCAACCAACTGACAATAGTGGCAAGATTGGGAAACCCTGGTATAGTGCAATATTTAGGTCACCTTTTTTCATAAGACTTTATTCATGAAATAAACGATCATGGGATATCTACCCTCATTAGATTGAAATCATAAATTCTTACCCCATTCCAATTTTAAACTTATTTAAACTTTTGATGGTTTTATGTACATCTAAAAGTTATTCATCATTTGTCTAGAAATTACCTGTACCCTCTGTCATATTAGAAAGATAGTGTCATTGGCAGGAAAGTGATATGTGGAGGGGAGGCTCTGAGCACAATGGGCTGTAATTGCCAGTCAGGAGGTCAGTCCAAGCTCAGTGGACTCTTAAATGCAAAATGCATTTTGATGCATGGTAGGGGCATTTTTCTCTCAATCTCATTTTATGTTAATTATATTAATATAATTATATTAATTGTATTGTATTAATTAATAAAAACTCAAGTGCTTTAATAATGGAAATTCAAGTAAATAATCTGTAACATCAATGTTCACTCCACCTCTTCCGAGTGGAACAAGAATAATTTGCCTACGGTATGTTAGGCAGAGTTACTTCCTCATTGGATCAGAGTCTTCCTGTTTCCATGTTATATCTTCTGGATTATTTTCCAGACACTCCATACCACTGCAAAGTTTAGAAGAATGTCTTCCAAGGTGTTTTCTAGCTCACATCTAAGATCAATTGACATTCTACTTTTTTATTTACATTTTTTTTGTTTTAGATTTGCATTCATTGTTAATTTCAGACAGTGCCCAGTGTGTTCTCAACTGTCCTCAGTCTCATTATGTAGCCAAAGACTATCTTCAGCTGATCCTTCTGCCTCCAGCTCCTAAATGCTGGGTCACGGCAAGGATTATTTCCATGCCCAGATTATGCAGCGCTGGAGATCGATCAAACCAGGGCTTTGCATCTGCTAGGTGAGAAATCTACCAGCTGATCCAAAGCTTCCTTCCTTGTTTACATTTTCAAATCACATCAAATTATTTAAGGGTTATCATTAGGCAAGAAGGTTAAATAAGTTCAAATTTTAATAGAAAAATGCTTTAATCACTTTCAGTTGACTCTGTGGTATGCCTGCCTTTCTCTAAAGTTCATGTATTGGGAAATTAATCTTTAAATCCATGTGATGACAATAAGTCATGGATCTTTCGAGAAGCAGTGAGGATTGCATGGAGTGTCACTGGCTCATCAAGGACTTCCTAGGAAGAAGAAGGCAACTCTGAGTGTGCATGCTCATTACCAACCCAGTCACATGAAGCCCACCACTGCAGAGTATTCGGACCAGGTGGATTCCTCCAGTCTGGAACTTCTTGTCCCTTGATCAAAGAGATAAAACATTCTATTATTTATAATTTATACACTGTGTGGAATTTTTTGGTAGCAATGGAATACAGACTGAGACAAATGGTAACAGAGTCTGGAGAATCAAACAATCAATGTTGAGTCAATGCTGGAAAGCCTTAGGTGGCCTTTTGTTCTTATAAGTGAAATTGATCTGTTTGTGCAGGTCACTTACAGTGATGTTTTGAAAAATACCATTTTCTAAGGCTTGGCAAGCCTTTCCTTTAGAGGATAGATTTGGTTTTAGACTTTGTGTGTCATGTGCAATATTTCTACCCTTCCACTGCAGCACAAAAAGAGACAGAGATAATATATAAACAAATAAGATTTGCCACTTTCCCAGAAAATTGATTCTTTTTTAAAGAAAGAAAGTAAAAAAGAAGCTGATGTAATTTTCCCTGCAGAAAGCGCTGGGTGACCCTTACTCTAGTCACATCAGAAAGCAATTGTAAGTAGGACAACTTTCCTTCTATTCAGGCCATGAATACTCTACAAACTCGCTAGCTGTGTGACCGAAATTCCACTGTTTGACTCCAGCTCATGCCTCAGTTTCTTTCAGCTGATGTCTTTACATGACGCATACACCAACTAACCAAGGTGGCCTCCTATTATCTAATGAGATAAGAATTCCACACCTGTTGCCTTTGTCCACTCATCACATTTAGCTCTCAGCCTTAGATTCAGGATCTATATGAGTTGAGTTGCTTCCTGCTGGGGAATGATCCTAATATTGTTTGTCTTTCGGTGTGTGAAGCAATTTCTTCCATGTAACATGGAGTGGTGCAACTGTAGAACTGTGGGAAAACCCAAGCGTTAAGGACATAAACACGTGTTTAGACATCAGTTCTGTCCCCTGTCAGCAATTTGGTTTTGCAGAGCATATAGCTTCTTTGAAATATTCATTTACACTGTTAGATACTAATACTAAATATACATAAAAGGACCATGATTTGGAATGAATTGGCTAACTCAATAAGATAGCAAATGCCGTATATTATTTCACTTTCTTAAATTTTAGGGAATCATAATTATTAAATGAATCAATCAATCAACAAATAAGTAAATATGGTATTTCAAGGCAAAGTTGCCCACTCGAACTTTTCTTATTGAAGTATTTTTGTTGTAGATGAATGGGGGCAATTAAACAAAAGGCATTTTTAGATTTGCCAAATCAACTTTGGGAGACTGGTTGGAGATGGCTGTGGTATGCTGTAATTTGGGAGTAGAAAGAATATATTATTGAGCTTTCCATTATGGTAAAAAAAATACCCAAGATAAATACAACGAGTTATGTATTTCTTGGGTCACAGTTTTGGAGGTTTTGAGGCAAGAGAATAGGGCAGAGAGGGAGACTCTAGACTCTAGAGTCTAAAGACATCTCCATTAACATGAAAAAAACAGTAGCAGTTGATCAGAATTCCACCTGGACAGGTATTGACAGTTGGTGGTGGCTGGGGAAGGGTAGAGTTCCTATGTTACAGTGGATGGTTCCATCCCAATGTGCATATAAGCAAAGCTAACTGGACTCAGCAAGTCATAAAAAATAATAAGGATGAATAGAAAAAGAGGAAGAAGCCATAAGAATGGAATAGAATTGTTAGGGGGTGGGGTCTGGGAGAACTGGAGGTGGGTGTGATCAAAACACATTGTAAACATGTATAAAATTCTCAAATAATAAATAAAAATATTATTAAACCAAATCAACAAACACAGTAGCAGATCTAGTCTGCAATCCTTTCGACCCATGGACTTCATGTAGCCGAGCAGTATGGGGGGCGGGGTGAGGAAGGGAAGCCCATGCTCTCCAAATTCAGGAGAATGCAGGGGCTGTATAAATAGCCTATAGAGGATCTCTAATAGCTTAGAGCCCTTAAGCCTTGGACCATTCTCAGCTCTCTTCCCCCTTTCTGAACACACTGTCTCTTTTTCTAGCATTACCTATATTACGTGTCTCTAATTCAGTTCCTTATGACAGGACACAAGAACCCAGTGACCTCATTGGATGCCCTATATACTCTTGCTTGTAACAGTTTGAGTCCATGGCAGACCCATTGCCTTGTGCCTGTGGAGAGGCAAACACGACATGGGGTGACCATGAAGTAAGCCAACTGTTGGCTGGGATGCAGCAGGCAAGAAAGGGGGAATTCCTTCCTTGCTCCTAACGACCAGTACTTTCTACCAGGCCCATTTCTTGATTGCTTTTATCAGTGCTCAGCAGCACCACAAGTGGGGAATCAGCCCTTACAGCCCTTAACATAAGGGTCTTTGCTGCAGCAGGAGCTGGAATGGAGTTTTATGCAGAGAATAAAATGATTATTTTCTTAATTTACAAACAGCACGTGTAAACAAGCCAAGGAAAGATGACCAAACCAATTTCTTAAAAGCACAAGATGTTTCTCAAAAACTTCAATGGCAATAAAGTTGCTTGGGAATGGTGTTCACTCTGTTACAATTGAAGAAATGCAAAATATGAAAAATAAATTGTATTTCTTTCCAGTTTAACAGTCAAAAATGAGAAGAGTTTGATTTTCCTAGTGCTGGCCTTGGTATGTATAAACGGGTTCTCTTATACTCTGTTGATAGTATGACTTTCTTCATCCTTTCTAGAAGACAGGTTTGCAATATCCATCAAGACTGAAAATACTCATATCCTCTAGCTACTGCTGCTAATTTAATCTAGCAATGTACTCACTACATGTTGTCAAAGGTATATACAGGCATAAGTGCTATAGGAATTTCTGTTAAGAGTAAATGCTGAAAACAACCCAACTGTTTATTTGAAGGGACTAGAGCAATACATTTTAGAACCTCTGGTGATAGACTGCCCAATAATGGTACACAGTGATAGTGATAAATGATAGACCAATCTATGTGTGGATGAGAAGAACTTTAAAATTTAAAGCTGCTTTAATGGGGAACAGAAAGATGCAGAAAGGTTTGCTATGGTTTTTAGGATGCTTACCTGACACCAGCTCTCACTACGCAGCTCTGGCTCACAGGCCATCAAGTTCTGTCACTGCTGGTATTAGGTAACTCTGACCATGGGTGGAGGTAGTATTTATTAGTTTTGCCATCTATAAAGGCTCTAAAGGGAATGGCTGCTACATGTATTGGAGGGGTTTTGCCCTCTGTAGTTCATAGACCTCCAAGCAAACTACAAACTGTGACATATGGTGTAGAATTACTCATTGGTACAGATGGGATTTGTCATGAATTTGCCAAATCCAGAACTCCAGATAAAGCGTTTCAGCTTAGACCTGAAGATCATAATGAATATGGTGGAGGACCCCATCGCAGTCATAAACTACACATTGTGATCAGACGAAGAGGAAGGGAAAGATACAATAAAAATGGACTAGGAAGAGCGCATTTCCCTCGAATTCACAAGAACATCCCATCAGTGAATCCAAAGTTGGAAGTAGTTAAGCAAGTGACAAGAACCCAGCCCATGACTCTGCCACAAGGGCTTCCCCCTGGAAGAGAACACGTATGCTGTGTGCCTCAGACACACTGGGGACTGACGGTGCCATAACAGCTCAGGCCGACGGAGCAGGGGACAGAGCAGCCACATCAGGCCGACGGAGCAGGGGACAGAGCAGCCACACCACCCAGATTCACATTACAAAATTCAAACACCGTTGTCTAAAGGTAGTGTTTCCATTAAAGTAGATCTTTGGGGAGGGCAGAGATAAGAGATATAGAGTTTATTTAGTGGGAGGAGTATAAGGGTTAAGGGTTATGGAGTGGGAGAAGGGGGGAAAGAGAGAGAGAAAAAAAAAGAGGAAGGGGGAAGGGAGAGGCAGAGCCAGAGGCTGCCTCTTCAGAAAAAGAAGAGACAGAGTGAGCTAAAGTATATCTTAAAATAAAATAACAATCTCTTTTGAGGAAATAAATTCAGAACTAGTTACATTGATATGGATACATGTTGAAATTGGGGCGTCGGGGTTTACGTCCCCAACACCCCGGTCGCCTGACTAGCTTATGCCCGAAATAACACCACACAAACTGCATTCATTTAAACACTGCTTGGCCCATTATTTCTAGTCTCTTCTTGGTTAACTCTCGCACCTGGACTAGCCCATTTCTTATAAAGTATGTTGCACCCCAAGGTGCGCTTACCGGGAAGATTCTAGCCTACATCCATCTTGAGTCGGAGCTTCATTGTGTGCGTGCCTCAGAGAGCTGGGCCATCCTGTCTGCCCGCTAGACAGGAGGCTGCTGTCTCTGAGCTCACTTCCTCTTCCTGTCCGCATACTATTCTGTTTACTCCTCCCACCTATGTTCTAACCAATTGGGCCAAGCAGTTTATTTATTGCTTATCCAATGAAATCAATAGATTGATATACAGATTGGTATATGACACTCCCACATCAGATACATATATTTCATTTTTGGATAAATATATTTCAGTGAGAGGAGGATATCACGAGAAACTATTAAAAGTAAGTATTTTAAAATATAGGTCAATATCAAGGGTGAAGGGAACAGATAGAGACATTTAATATTTTCTGGGCTATATAAATTTTTTAACATCACATAATATATCACTTTTAGTATTTGCCACAAAAGTAAAATGTGTGCTAAAACTTAGGGATGCTTTGTCTTTTTCCCTATATTTTGAGGAGAAAAAAATCAGCATCTTAAATATAAATCTATCCAGAAAACCATGTATACACACACATGCATGTACACCTGACCTGTGTGCATGCACACACGTGTATGTTTAAAGCTCTTCCCATAAGAACTGTCTCCAGCGATGCAGTATGAAGCAGAGTGCTAGCATAAGGTAGACAAGGAATGAACAAAATGCTAAAATAGCATGGAAACAGCCGAATGACAGCTTGGGCACAAATATATCTCAGTTTCCTGGATCCTGTCAGAGTTTCTGCTCCCAACCACAATTTTTTAGTATTTATAATATTGTACATGTATGCTAATGAGGAATCGTAAGCTCTAAATTGTGTTTTGAATGTATCTGCACTCCGCAAACTATGACGAGAGAGAGCTTGTTTGTTAATGGGCACAGAGCCGATAGACAATATTTTTAAAGCAACAAGTCGAGTGCATGATTCAAATCTCAAGTTGGAAGCTTGAATATGGATATTCTCAAAACATATTCTTCATAGTGCATCACAAACCTACCTCTGTTTAATCCATGTGATCAATATTGTCTTCCAACACTTTAAAAGGGAAACTGAATAGATTTTAGTGATGTAGAATGTTAGAGTAAGTCTACCGATGCCTTTCCTGGCTGCTGAGCTCCATCGCCCCGCCCACCCCGTCCCTCCTTCTCCTATAGCCCCTTCTCTTCTTCCTTCCTTTCCTTTACCCCTCCCCAGATGAACCTTTTTTCTTCTTAGTTTCTTTGTGTGACAAGAGAAGCTAAATTCTATCTATAGAAATAATTTCTGGTATAGTTTATTAATTTTGCCTATTTTATTAATTTATAATAAGCACATCACTGGAATGGTTCATCCTACATGAGTCATTTTCCTGCCAGGATTCTGGAGAAGACCATTTTAATTGGCTGTTTTAACTTATGAAAGTCCCAGAGGGTGAATTCACATCATCAGAAAAGTTCCCGATATCAGATAAAAATAACTTGCCCTTTCATTTCCTGATACCGGCCCAGACCTCATTTGTAATACTTGTTCGTAAAGACAGCTGAGCAGGGGGAAGGAAGAAGATGTGAGAGGCCGTGTAAGTCGGGGAGCCTCGGAGCTGCTCAGCCTGGCGTCTTTGCAGAGCTCCTCTGGATTCTCGAGGGGACCTCCATACGGAAGTGGGGCGTTTCTGCAAATGGTCCCCTCTTGCTGTGCTCCTCAGCGGCCACGGACCACAGTCACTGTGCTGTCCCTCACGTCCACTACAGAGAGCGCCCCTCCGGACCCTTGCCTCTCACAGCTAAGTAGATTCTACACGAGGTTTTGCCTTACCCTCTAAAGCCTCTCACTGTACGCAATGATGACGCTCCCTGGGTTTCTCTCCTTTCTTTAACTTTTGCCTTTCTCTGAGATCATTCTCCTCTGTCTGTGAATGTCACTTCCTCCTCTGATTAAATAAAGAAAAAAGAGTAACGCTTCCCCACCTTGCTCTTTTCCTGTGGCTTTCAGAGTATGTTGCTCCTTACTTTAAAGGGTAAGCATTTTGGAGGAGACATTTTTGCAGCCTAACTCTGATTAATGACCGGCCATTTCCATCTCCCTCCATTCCTGTTTATTTTCTGCTATTACTGCTCCCATGGGACAGTGCCCATCCCGGCACACAAGACTTGCCAACACGAAAGCAAATGACAATCTTGCTTCCTGCCCCACTTATACTCTGTGCTGCTCAAGATGTCGCCATTGCCTTCTACTTTTTACTTTTTAAAAACTGCATTTATTCTATGACAATTCTCCTGCCGCCGCCTAGAGGTCACTTCACAATCAGCCTGACTGGAATTTTCTCTTTACCATAGGATCTGCTCAAGGTTTTCTGGTCATAAGTCTCCTTCCCTCCCCCTACTTAACCTTTCTTTTTTGGTCATTTCTTGTAGACAGAGACTGTTCTTTCATCTCTTGACTTCTCTGTCCTAAATAATCACACAGAAACTTTATTAATTATAACATTGTTTGACCTATTAGCTCAGGCTTCTTAATAATTTCTTATTAACTCTTTCATCTTAAATTAACCCATTTCTATTAATCTGTGTATCTCCATGAGGCTCTGGCTTACCAGTAAAAATTCTGAGCGTCTTTCCCCTCTGGCAGCTACATGGTGTCTCTCTGACTCTGCCTTCTCTCTCTATACACATATATCTCTTCCAGCCTGGCTATATTCTCTCCTGCCATAGGCCAAAGCAGCTTTATTCATTAGCCAATATAAAACAACACACATGCAGAAGGACATCCCATATCATCTCTCCTTTTCTGTCCAAATAAAAAGAAAGGTTTTAAGTTTAACATAGTAAAATTATATATAACAAAACAGGTATCAAGCAAAAATTATATTTGCAATATTTAGCCATTTACATTTGAAAAATACTCTATCATCTATCCTATCTTTAGTTTTATATCTAATTTGTTCTTTATCATAACTAAGGAAAACTGTAACTAATGTCTTCAACACTTCAACGACTCCAGAAGGATGTAATATTACCTAAGTAAACAGGAAGTGCATTGCAAGCAACTTCCAAAGTTCTAGAATTGACAGAGACATCTTGCTGCCTGGACAGTTACCCAAAGTTCTTCTGTAATATTGGGGCACCCATCTTCAGCCAACAGGCCCATAGTCTCCAGCAGGTTTTTCCATGAAACAGGAAATTTGGAAGACTGTTTTTGTCTATATTGGCAGTTTGTCAGTCACTTTCTTCTGTGTCCTGCAGAATGTCTCACAGACTCTTTCTTAAAGCAGGAACCCTGAAGGACCAGATTCTAGTTGAGCAAACTGAGCTAGCTTCTGAGCTTCTACCCTAACCTTCACCTGCATAGTGCTTTAACATCTGTCTTGAAACTACTTCTCTCAGTTCTGGACATCATAAAGCCTCCAGAGCCCTCCTTGAAGCCATTACTCCTGTTGGTTGTCTTATCAGTCTGTGTTCATATGACAAAGTATTCTAAGCAAGGTAGATCTCAAACAACAGAAGTCCGTCATATTCTGGAGACAGGAAGACTGAAGCCAGAGTGTCCCATTCTGGTGAGGACCCTCTTCCAGGTGGCAGAGTGCCAACCCATATTCTACCTTCTCAAGGCTGAGCAGAGAGAGGAGTCAAGCTGGCGCCCATGGCTCTGCTGAGGACACTGTTTCCAGTCCTGAGGGTTCCATCCTTGTCATTTCCCCTAACTGACCCCCAGAGGCCTTACCTCTCAATGCTGTCACCCTATGGAGTGAGGTTTCCAATACAAGCTTTGGGAAGACACAGACATTTGGTCTATAATGTATTCATTGTGAATTTGAATTGCTCAAGTTCCAAAGAACAAAACTGAACCTTGTCCAAATCTATTTAAAACTGAACATTCCTTTGCAGTGTGTGCTCTTCCTATTCCCTCCCTTCTTAAAAATGCCCCACAGTTCTCTGCCCTAGCCTGCCAATGAACCGGTTTAGCCAGTGCCCCTATGGCACAACCTCCACCGAGTACTGAGACATTGGTACCTTAGTGTCTTGGTTTTGTGGTATAGCTTTAGGAACTGTGTCTTGAGCTTTCTAGATTATCCCGTGAGACCATAATATACCTCTTGCCACTAAATTTAGTTGCTACCCATTTTGTTCTCTGCAACTAGGTCCAAACCAATCAACTATCAACATAATCTTCACATAAAAATATCTTGCAGACTTCATCATGGATTTTCCCTTGCTACTGGTACAACCACTGCCAACTCCTTGAAGACAATATCCTTGTAGTACTAAATGTAGTAGATGGTTAACATTTGTTAATCATTAAATTCATATTCAGTCAATGCACAAAATAAAGGGTATATTCAAAAACAGCTTTATAGTTATTTTTTAACTAGAAGCTATTGAACTACATAGAATTGTGCTTCAGATAGTAACAAAAATGTCACTTAACTCAGGGTAGAAAAGTGCCTTTTAATAATAATAGGAATTCCTTCCGAGGCTTACATTTTCTTCCAAATTTCCCTTGATCAACTTATTTTTTCTACAAGAAGTTTTCATGCATCACTTCACTTTCGTTTTTGTGTTTGAAAACAGAAATTGAACTTATAAAGTTATAACCTTAAGATACAGTGATGCTGTCAAATTGAAGGCCATGCAAGTGTTTCTTTGTGTTCCTCTGTGGTTCCTAGCATGTCAAGGATGACTAGTTGCTTTCATTAAGCTGCAGGACCCGGGTAGGAAAATCCAAAGACACTGCAGGGCTTGTCAAAACAGCTGAGTTCTTTTAGAATCTTTTGTACCATTTATTTTAAAGTTTAAGGAATGGAAAATAAAGATTTTGGAATAGTTACAATTATGGTAGTAATTTCAAATGGTAAATGGCAAATAAAATTTAGTCGTGTTTATGAGAAATGCAGTCTGGGGACAGAGATTAGTAAGTTCCTGAAATCTGTTTCTGGCATTTCTATAGTTCTGAAAGTTGCTTGCTCTACACTTCCTGTTTACTCAGGTAATGTTATGTCATTCTCAGGTCTTTGGTGGGGTTGAAGAATAGATAATTATAGTTACAATTTTTTGTTAACAAATTCAGAAAAAAATCTCACAAAAGAGATGTAAAGTATATAAGGTTGAGAGACATGAATAAAAGCTTAAGTTGTTCGTCTAAGAAAATGTTTTAAGGATTAAAAAAATATTCTAGAATGGTAATACAAATCATGATAAAAAATATTTTAGATGTAAAACTTCAGACTCACTAAGATAGATAATACAGATTTTTCTGAATTTGCCAAATACAGTTGGACTGTACATTTTGAATGTAATCCTTACTTGATAATGCTTCTTATTTTACATAGTTTTACTGAATTAAGAACTTTTGCTATGGGATATTTGTACACTGTGTGAAAGTGTGTTGCTGAGGTTGGTGTAATCAAAAGATGAACAACCAATAGCCAGGCAGGAGAGAGTATTGGTGGGACTTCCAGGCAGAGAGAGAACTCTGGGAAGAAGAAAGGCAATACACCAGGGAGATGAGAGACAAACCAGACATATGATACAGAGGAGAGGTAACCGAGCCATATGACAAAAAATAATAAGAACAAGTTAATTAAGTTCTAAGAGCTAGCTGTGGAAAAGCCTAAGTTAAGGCCAAGCTGTCATAATTAATAAGTCTCCATGTCCTTATTTGTGGGCTAGCAGTCCAAGGGAGTTTGACAAGAAAGCTTATGGATCTTGGTGCCAATAATCTGACAAAGCTCTTGGGAAAACTGTGTACCTACACACAAAAACTTTAATTTAATATAGAAAGCAATCATCACTGCAATTAGTAAGATGTAATTAGCTATTATATTGAGAGTAGGTGGGTTTTCTTTAGTACATCAGAGCAAGTCTATTCCTAAGAGAAAAATGCAAACGGAAAACACAAGATAGAGTAACTCACAGTTTTGCATATGTAGAATTATAGCCATGATTTTATAGAGATGAGTGCTATTCATCCATGAGCAACTTCTATATTCATTACTAAGATGTGAAATGGTACAAGGTTCATTACTCTGTAGTCAGGCTTCTTGGCTTCAGAGGTAGGCTGGAGCAGGATACGTGACAGTGCTGAGTTGTTAGGGGATGTTGTTAGGGGAATTGTAGTACTCAGGCGAAAGGATTTGACAGTGTAGACACCCAGTAAATACAAAGATAAAAGCTACAGGTGGGTGGACTGATTTCCCGATCTTTTCATCCATGAACAGATGGAGTTTTAAGTTCCAGATTAGGGCAAGTGTGAGGCAGAGATGAACGATTGTTCTGAATTTCTCGATACTTAGCAGAGGAAAGAGAAGTATAACCACAACCAGGTAACAACCCAGTGGTTTACAAACATACAGAGATGTTCTGAAATGTTAAGAAATACCTGTGGATTGGAAAAACAAAAGTAAGTGGACTATAAAGATGCTACGCTGGTAGTTATGTTGAGCAGCCACTTACAGTCCCAGCACAAAGGAGGATGAGGTAGGAGGATTGTCAATTTGAGGCTAGTCTGGACTATAGCCTGAGACCTACTCTTAATCGAACAAAACAGAAATGATATTTAAGAGACTCTTGCAGGTGACAAAGGTTTTGACAATGTAGAAAAGGAAGGGTGTGAGCACCAGCTACAGTAGGACAACAGGAGAGGGGAGGCGTGGACAGGAGAGGGGAGGAGTGGGCAGGAGAGGGGAGGAGTGGGCAGGAGAGGGGAGGAGTGGGCAGGAGAGGGGAGGAGTGGGCAGGGAGGGGAGAAGTAGACAGGAGGGGTGAAGAGTGAGTGTTGGCACCAGTTACATCACATGGTGACAGGAAAGAGGCTCTCCCTCAGAGCACATTCAGAACAACAGAAAACAATAAAATATTGACTGCTTGACTTGGAGAAAGCTAAAGGATATCCCTAATTTCTCTTCTCAAAAGTCATCAGGGTGCATCTGTAGAGCAAATCAACCTATGCACACACCCAAGCTGCAGCAAATTTACATAGAGGTTGCTGACACACCCATGTTTGCACACGTGCTTTTATGTCCTCGCAGTTAATGTTTACAGGTCTGTGAGGTGAGGCCCAGAGGAAGTCAAACAGCAGGACTGAGGAGGAGCCGTAGGTCCAGCTGTGCTTCTGAAGGAGAGTTCATTATCTCACTGTAGTTGGTTTCTGGGAGTTTTTTGTTATTGTTTTGATTTTCTTTTGTTTGTTTCTTGCTTAAGGGAAGCTCAGTAGACTGAAAAATTCATGCTTTTGAACAGGTTAAGTAAAGAAAGAAAAATAGGAAAATTAGGAAAGAAAAAATACAGAAAAGAAAATTATGGTTAGTTTATTGAAACATTGTTTTCCTGGTTTTCATTTGCCTAAAAGTCATTTTCTCAAATCACTTGCAATTTTACATAATTACTATATTTTGATGGCTGACTTATTATTTGTGTTATTATCATGAACTTACCAATGTTTTGCAAAACAAATATGATATTTCAGAAGCTGTACCTTATCAAGATTAATCACATCATAAAGTGAATAACAAAGTGTATTTTATAGTAAATAACATGTCAAGACAAGATTTCAACAAAACATTAGCAACTGACTTGAGTCTCTGAAATTTCTTGGAGTAAAATGTTTATCGCAAAAATGAAATAGCATACCCAAAATATAGAAGTCAGTGTTGCCTCATACTGTTGGCCCCTCTGTCTTCTGTCTACAGAGAGAGTAGGGTATGCCATCTTTGTCCATTCTAAGTACTCCCAGGAATTTGTGCTAGAGCAGTATTTTCAGAACCATGTGCAGTGCTGATAGTAATTTAACTCTCTTGCTTTAAATTCCGTGAACCTAGACCCTGGGAAAGAGTAGGAAGTTTCATGGCACATGCAGGGAAGCAGCATTATGCATTCTGTGCTTCCTTGGAGTCTTTTGTTCATGTTGTCCATGAAGACTTGGCTTTTCCCTGTTCCTGTAGCTTTAACTCACTGCGATTTCTTTCTTCTTGAGCTCAAGTCTTGCCCCCTTTACTTTCATCTACATCAGATCCCAAACTGAGAAAGTAACATCATTAGGTATGACTTTCTTCTCCTCCCAAAAACTTTCTTCCAAAGCTCTTTCATCCACAGGCACACATATCCCTACAGGACGAACACTACTGTTGCCCCAGGCAACCAGGGTCCCTTTCTCTAGCATTAGAGAAAGCATTTTCACCTTCTTTGTTGATTTGTCAATGCTTTTCATGGAAACAGAATTCACATATATACTATGTGGTATTCTCCTTCTGTAATCCTAGCTCTCAGAAGGTAGAGGCAAAAGAATTCACTGCCTGGTAAAATTCTATGTTAACCTGTTCTACATGTGTGGTTTGTTTTCAACTCTTTGGTTCTTTGGGGGACCTGCCAATCCATTCCCAAATAAATCACACTGAGTCTTATTTGACTTGTTTCATGCCAGCTTTTCTTAAATTATCCTATCTACTTTTTGCCCCTGGCCTTTTACCTTTCTCTGTTTCTGTACATCTTTCCTTTGCTTCTTATTCTGTGTCTGGCTGTGTGGCCTTTTTTTTTTTTCAGATTTATCATGTATACAGTGTTCTGCCTGCATGTATACCTACAGTCCAGAAGACGGCACCAGATCCCATTATAGATCGTTGCGAGCCACCATGTGGTTGTTAGGAATTGAACTCAGGACTTCTGGAAGAGCAGCCAGTTCTCTTCAACCCTAAAGCATCTCTTCAGCCCTATGTGTGACCTTCTTTTCCCATTTCCCACTCCTTGATCTTTCTACCAGTTTGCTCTTCCTATTTATTTTCTCTGCCTGCCAGCCTTTCCTATCCACTCTCTTGCCTGGCTATTGGGCAATCAGCTCTTTATTAGACCAATCAGCTGCCTTAGGCAGGCAAAGTAACACAGCTACATAGAGTTAAACAAATGCAATGTAAAAGAATGCAACACATTTTTGTATCATTAAACAACTATTCCACAGCATAAACAAATGTAATACATCTTTAACTAATAGTCTACAACAACATGAGACCTTGTCTTAGAAAGAAAGAGAGGAGGGGGGGAGGGACGGAGGGAGGGAGGGAAGGAAAGAAGGAAGGAAGGAAGGAAGGAAGGAAGGAAGGAAGGAAGGAAGGAAGGAGGGAAGGAAGAAAGGAAGGAAGGAAGAAAAGGAGAAAGGAAACTTCTCTAAATAAGGTTCTAACTCAAATGGAAGTCACGGGTTCCAGAGAAACTCAGAACATGAAACTGTGGCATATTTTAGACTTAGAACTAAGTGTCTTTTGGTATTAGTTCTGTATATAAACAAAATCTCTTTACATTCCTATTACTGGACATCTGAATGTCTTTCAGTTTCTTCATTGCCAAAAGCTTAGTTGTCCAACACTAACTTATCCCAGTGAAGTATGTATTTAATCAAAACATGAGAGTTTTACTTGTACCCGAAGGGGGCTTCACCACTAACCCTTGATATATACATGTACAGTAAACTTTAAGGACAAAGGGAATAACATGTAGAATTTTATAATTCTAGTAAGATGTTCACCATCACTGGTAATCAGAGAAATGTACATTAAAATGATACAGAAATATTAGCAAAATATTAGTGTCAAAAATGTGACAGTATCAAGTATGAGTGTGGACTGTCAGAAGGACATGGTTTATAGGAGTAAAACATTAAACAGCTGCTCTGGGAGACAGCTGTCAGCATTTTACAAAGTCAAACACATGCTTAACACAGGACTGGGCAGGGAAATCCATTTCCATTCACTCAAGAGAATCCCAAGCATCTGTTTAACTAGAGACTTATATTCACAGCTCAGAAGTAACAACAGTCAGTGCAGAGTACTCCTGACACCAGGCACAAGAACCAGTGAATCTCAAAATCATTTTGCCAGATGCAAAAGCACATATACCTTATACTTAGAAAAAGCAAACAAAAAAAATCTGTAAAATCAAAATGCAAATAAATGATACTGGGACAGGGTTTGGAGAGCTGATTTCCGAGCACACGAGGAAACCTTCCATGGCAACAGAAATGTTCTCTCTCAGGTGTTGTCTCTGGCTGCATCTCACCTCCGTGCTGAGTGCATCGTACATAGTAACTATCTTAACAAAGAACTCACTGTGGGCTGGCACGAGTGACTCTCTTTAACCTAGCAGGCTCACATAATTTTTCTTATTGTATGAGAATAAAATTGTTCAGTTAGATGATAACAGAATTTATGTATTTTCGTTAGTGATGCTCTCCCAGACTACCAAATCAGATACTGTGGAACCTCTAATATGAGAAAAAAAATGCAACTCCTATTAGCCACTCCAAAAAGTTACTTAGATGTTTCTATACATACAAAGATAATATCAACAGTTTTACCAATTACATTAAAATACTTCCACTATATTTATTTTTTATTCATCAAAATCTCCCTATGAAACATGAAGTCGGCAGAACTGTATCAAGTTTCTGCATCAGTATTGCTGCCAGAAGATGGAGATCTAATTGTCATCTCACAGTCGGTTTGTAAGAGATTAGCAGCTAATATCTTCTGAATAACAAGCTTGCCAAGATAATTCAAAAACTTCTCTGGGGTTTCAATGTGTATTCCTTGAGAGACCATGCTTGTTTTTTCTCAGATTAAAATCTTTTTTTTTTCCTTTGAAACTCAAATTGCTGACTACAACCAGTAATACTGAGTGTTATAAATATTCTATTCAGATTGCAGAGAAGATTTAGTTGGGATTTTATCCTTGATGACAGATGAGACAGGGAACACAGGGCAGCCTGTTTTACTCTGTTTGTATTCTAGACAGACAGGAGTTATATTCCTATTTTCTCCAAAGGGCAGAGGATATAGGGCTTCTTTCATAAATCTATGAGCATTTTCTGGGCGAAGACCATCATAGTCAAATCATGAGGCACTTTGAATTGGGGATTGAAAGAGTTGTTTCCTTGGAAACAGGACACATGTGGGATGTTTGACTAATGGTGTCAGTCTAAACTGATAAATGTTTAAAACAGCGCTCTGAAAAAAAGGAAAAAAATAATTTGTGGACTTTTCTGAGGTCCTGAGTGTAAATACTTCAACCATGCTCAACTCCAAGTCACCTCAGTGACAGCAGCCAGTTTGCAAAATTCTCAAATTTAGCCTTGGCTGCCATACGTCATTTTCTTTCCTTTCAGAACACGGCTGAAAGGAACACACTTCCGCTCAGTAATAGATTGAAGACTCATTGATGACATGGTCAAGAGAAGAATTACAGCGTCTTTAACCGGAAGTGGGGAATGATCGCAACAAACCGCAGCTGCTACTGTATTGTTGTATTATTCCTTAATGTAAAAGAAAAATATACCAGTCTCTTCATAATGCAATAACGTGGTCCATAACCCTCAACTCAAATTTTTATCGAAATGTGTGTGTGTCTATTATGCATTTACTTCAAAACCCAATTTGTCTTGAGTGTGAATTTTTAATTAAGAGTCAGCACACTAGTTTTCTCACGGAAATTAGTTGCTTGAAGTCTGCCTAGAAAAATAAGGGATAAAACAGAAAGCGTCTCTGAGGTTAAACTCAGTGAAATCATAAATGCACTTCCTCTGAACAGTGCTGCACCGAAAAAGCCCCTCAGTGACAGAAAAGTAAGTTCCTGTCGGCAGTGCTGTGCGTTCCCTAAACTATATTCCTTTGAAGTTGGCGTCAACAGCTGCCCCTCGGTGTATATGGTTTATGGCTTCACTGTGAGTCAACATTAAGCATCATTAAAAGGGGCAATTAGAAGCAAAAGGGAAAGTTCTATGTATCTTTTGAAGTATTCTGTCCTTGAAACAAAAAGACACTATAATAAAGTAACTTTTTTTTTTCAAATGCATGGGCAGAATTAGGATTATGTCTGTAGATACAGTGATTAAAATAGAAGCCTGTATTTAGTATAATTCTTAAGCAAGGTGTTATGGTAGCAACCAACCCAGCAACTTCGTAGAAGGGTAAGAAGAAGCAGCACACACACACACATATAGTTGAAAGAACTGTTGCTAGGATTACTGAAAACTACAAAAATCAAAAGACAAGTGAGAAAAATCTCAATTGTCCAACTTAAATATAAAACATCTTTTTAATGACACATTAAGTAATTTCAAATACACTTTCACATAATAGTTCCTATAAGCAAAATACACTGCAACCATAAATGAAAAATTCCATCTCTGCAGTGAGAATAATTGTGAATATTAAAAATATATTTAATAACACTTGTCTCACCAGACATTTTCTATAACTGGCAACTGGAAAATAAATATCAATTCTAAAGTTACTTTGATATTCTTATTATTACTAATTTATTCTTTGAGTTGTTTCACCACAGGAGGTGATTCTTTGACAGCTTCATACTTTTGTATACTCAAACTGACCATACTCAGCCCCTGCCTGTCTCTCATGACCCTCCTGCCTGTATCTTACCTCTGTTTCCACCAAGTTCCTGCAATGGTAATGGCTCTGACTGTCTCATATATTTGAATACTTGATCCCCAGTTGGTGGAACTGTTTAGGAAGGATTAGGAGGTGTGGCCATGTTAGAGTACATGTGTCACTATCCGCTGCTGTTTCAGTGCTGTGCCTGCATGCCTCTTGCTATGTTCCCCACCGTGATGGTGATGGACTCTAACTCTCTGAAGCTCTAAGCCCCTAAACAAGCCTCCTCTGAACTCCCTCGATCATGGTGTCTCATCACAGCAATGAAAAAGTAACCAATACAGTCCTCATTCCACTTTTAGGTCTTTGGGGGGTTTCTGTTTGTTTGTTTGTGCTTTGTTACCTGCTAGGTTTAACCAGAGCTACTTTAATGGGCATTGGGGTGGCACTATCAACCATAATATGAGACACTCACCAGTGGCTATGTCACTGAGGACTCCCTCTCCCTCAGCATACCCCAACTTCCAATATCTCTCCTAGGCGGAATAAGGCTCTGTGAACCTCTCTGCCAGGAACGATTGAGTTCCTAGAGCCTCAGTCTTGTGTGATGGTTACTATTGTGAACTTCTAGAAAGACTTGGAAGATGACCCTCCCTCTAGGCATGTGTTCAGGTGGATTATGTTTATTATATTTATCAAAGTGGGAAGACCACCTCATGATGGGGAATACTACTTCCTTACTAGGAATGTGGATTGTATAAATGGAGACAGGGAGGCGAATAGAACACGTGGTCACTCATTCCTCTTTGCTTCAGAGAGCAGTCAAGTGCTTCAAGTGACTGCTCCCTAGACTTTCCTTTCATGACTGATGATGTCTGGAACAACATGTTAGAATAAACCTTGCCTCATTAAATTGTTTTTTCATATATTTTATAGCAACAAAAAGAAATTAATACAAGGTCCTAAGCAGGAGACCACAATTAGGCAGTATGTCAAGACCCTCCCCTGATGGGGGAGAGTCTTCTGTTTTGTGTTAATTTCATTGGTTAAGTAAAAGAGACTGCCTTGGCCCTTTAATAGGACATAAAATTAGGTAGGTGGAGTAAACAGAACAGAATGCTGGGAGAAAAAAGCCGATTCAGGAGTCGCCATGATTCTCCCACCGGACACAGACGCAGGTTAAGATCTTCCCTGGTAAAATACCTCGTGGTGTTACTGGGATATTAGAAATGGGTTAGATCAATATGTAAGAGCTAGCCAATAAGAGGCTAGAACTAATGGGCCAGGCAGTGTTTAAAAGAATACAGTTTCCGTGTAATTATTTCGGGGCATAAGCTAGCCATGTGGGTGGCCAGGTGCCGGGGACGCAGCCCCGACGCTCCTATTACAACACTCCCCACTATGGTATAGTTCTTACATTCTTTATGTTCTGCCTTCCATGATGTTCCCTGGGCCTCCAGTGGGAGGGAAATGAATGTTCTCATCAGTGGGCTACGTCCATAGCAGCCATGTCTCTATTGTGCCAGTAGGCACATCTTTCCTAGCAAGTTGTTATTACAGCAGATATTAAAGCTGCAGATAAGGAAGCTTCTCCCTTCAGCTCCCTGCACAAAACAATTCTTCTGTCACCATAAAAATTAACCATGAAGAAGCAATCTGCCAGTTCAGTTTCACAATTGTTTCTTTGAGTTTGTCAACCAAAGTGTGTGGTGTCTTCATCCACAGGTTCCTACCATCCAGGTCTGGTGGGAAACCAAAGGCAATGATGATAACCCTAGGATCCTCTCAGCCAACAACTCGTAGGAAGTCACCCCATACCCTAGCACTGGGATTTTTGTTTAATAATCCATGCTTTTGCAAAAGTTTTTGTTAATTGCATGGATTTGAGGAGAAAGACCATCAACTCCAGCCTTCCTGGCCAAATTAATTGAAGCAAGCTTTCTTTTATTCATGTACCTGGGCTGTCTCTCTATGAAGGTAGAGTTAAACAGATCACCACTGGACATGGGTAAGATACAGGTTCTTATAGTTCAGAAATATGGGCTTTACAAACGGAGGATTTGGCAGGCAAATAGGCAGGATTACAAAATCAGAATAAATGGTTGAAAAGTGGTCATAACAAAGTAATTATAACAAGACAGTCATAACAAGGTATTCAAAGCAAGGTGGTCATAAAAACCTTTACAAACATAGTTGTTGTTTCTTGGAACAGGCATTTGTGGTTAAGGTTACAGATAGGGAATAGCCTAGTTCTTGAGAAACAGATTAATCACAAATAAGAATGAAACTAGTTTATCTCTACTGTAAGATGACTTCAAGCTTAAGATGAAGGCAGGCTGGCTCACTGTTTTCTGTTAAGTGACTCGTGTATATAAATTCAATGATATAGTGATATTTTGGCTCCAGGTGAAAGAGATTTAAGTTCAATCAGAACTATAAGGCTTGTTTTGTACATAAAAAGCAATATTTTAGCTTTGATTCTAAGTTATGGGTATGACTTTAATTCAGTTAGCTTTGATCTGCACTCTCTGAGTAACTTTCACTGAAAGATCATATTTAAATGCATGTTTAATTTATAAAGGACTTTTAACAAAATACATCAGAATGATAAAAAGAAAACTCTTACATTTAAAACATTAAAAATTGGATGTTAAACATTAAATAAGTGCTTCTGATTATACTTTTTCAGTGAGCTCTAATATTGAAATGCTAGGGATGCCCTTTGAATTTGAAAACTGATTTCCACTAGGGAAGAATTTACATCCTGCTTCAGGGGAGCAAGAAGTGTTTTGTTTCTTCATGATTCTTTGTTCAGCTCTTATTCAAAGCTTTAGCCTCAAGCCTCTGTGGAGATGAGAGGCCCACACAGGGAAAAGACTATTAATGCTGGATGGGGAAGACTGACAAAGGACACAGTCCCGGCAGTAACAGGAACTAGCTTTTCTCAGTGTTCTAATGTCATGCCTGTTGCTACAGCAAAATTCTCAGGGGAAAAAAAAAACGACTTAGGGAAGCAAAGGGTTTATTTTTCTTAAAATTCCAGTTCACAGTCATCACAACAGGATAGTCACAATGGTGTCAGGAACTTTAAGTCCCTGGTCACATTACACTCATCATCAAGTGCACAATGAAATGGATGCTGGCGTACAACTAGCTTCATCTGTCCATTTCTCTACCCTCTACAATTCACAGCCACTTGCCTAAGGAATGGTGCCGCCCATAGTGGGCTGGCTCTTCCAATATCAATTAACTAAGACACTCCTACAGGGACTGGTCCAGAGAGCATCCTAACATAGACAATCCATTAGTGAGCACTTGGTTCTAGGATGTGCCAAGTTGTCAGTTAAATTTGATCATCACACTCTCAATTTGATTGAGGTTCCAACTAGAAACGTATTTCTATACAAAAACTACTTTGAGCTGCACAGTTGTGACACACATCTTTAATCCCAGCACTCAGGTGGCAGAAATAGATGGATCTCCATGTGTTCGAGGCCAGTCTGGTCTGCAGAGTCAGTTCCAGGACAGCCAAGGATACACAAAGAAACCCTATCTCCTGTTTAAAAAACAAACAAACTAATTTGAGACTAACTGGATAAAAAAAAATGTATAAATTTATTCAGGGGTCTGGTAGTGGTGTGGCCCTATTTGGAGGTCTAGCCTTGTTGGTGTAGGTGTGGTCTTGCTGGAGGAAATGTCATTGTGTGGGGGGTGAGTTTTAAGCTATTCCCAGTGTGAACAGACTCCTTCTACTGCCCACCGATCAAGATAAAGAACTCTCGGTTCCTTCTCCAGCACCACGTCTGCCTATATGCCAACATGTCCTGCCATGATGATAATGGACTAAACCTCTGCACTGTAGGCCACCCCATTAAATATTCTCCTTTATAACAGTTGCCCTGGTCATTGTGTCTCACAGCAATAGAAACCCTAAAACAAGGGTCTAGAGAAATGGCTCAGCAGTTCAAAGCACTCCTGCTTGCTCTTCCAGAGAATCCAAGTTAGGTTCCTAGTACCATTTGGAAGGATTTACAGTGGTCATCCCACACCCTCTTTGGGGCTCTTTATTGACTGTATCCTTGTGGCCATACCCCATATATACATACACATAAACGATAAATAAATAAATCCACATGTTTATACACATGGAAGACCTTTAAATATACATATACCTATGCTATATAATTAAATATTCCTATACTATATAATGCTATAAATTTTGTTCTTGCTTTTTCTTTTCTTTCATTGTATTTCTTTTTCTCTTTTCATTGTGTTTTTCTGTTTTATGAGACAAGCTCTCATTGTTTAGAAAGAATGACTGGCAACTCTTTTTTTTTTCTTTTAATCACTGCCTGGCCCATTAGTTCTAGCCTCTTATTGTCTAATTCTCACATGTTGCTTTAACCCATATTTAATAATCTGTGTATTCCCATGAGGTAGTAGCTTACCAGTAAAGATCTTAACCTGTGTCTGTCTGGAGTGGGAGAATTATGGCAACTGCCTGACTCGGCTTTCTTTCTCCCAGCATTCTGTTCTGTTTTCTCCACCTACCTAATTTTCTGTCCTATCAAAGGGCCAAGGCAGTTTCTTTATTTAACCAATGAAATCAACAGAAATCAACACAAAACAGAAGACTCCCACATCTTTCCCCCTTTTTCTGTTTAAACAAAAAAGAAAGGCTTTAACTTTAACATAGTAAGATTACATATAACAAAACAGTTATCAAGCAAGACTGGCAACTCTTTGTGTAGCTCATATTGGCCTTGAACTCCTGTTTTTTCCCTACTGAAGGCACCAAAGTTTTTTACAAAAGACTTTTTAAAAATATTACTTCATATTTATTATTTTTGTCACTTTGAGAGAGGATCTCACTCTGAAGCTCAGGCTGGCCTTGAATTTGCAATCTTCCCACCTCCAGCTCAGCCTCTTGAGTGTCTGGATTATTCATGTACATCACCAAGGATCTTTAGTACACCGTGATAGAATCCGGCCAACTAATGAAAGATGAAGAGCTATCCTTCCTTATAATCAGAAGCCACTTGTTCATTCCCGGTCACCCAGACCCGAAATAGCCACACAGAAACTGTATTAATTAAAACACTGCATGGCCTACTAGCTTATGCATATTTCTAGCTAGCTCTTGTATGTTAAACTAACTCATTTCTATTAATCAGTGTATCTCCGTGTGGTTATGGCCTGCCAGTAAGGTTCCATCAGGCATCCAGCGTCTGTCTTCTGTAGCGGCATTTCTTTGATTCTACCTACTCTCACCTCCTCTAACTGCTTGGTATTCTCGCCTTACTGATTTCTGCCCTGTTGTAGGCCAAAGCAGCTTCTTTATTAACCAATGATATTCGCAGAATTCAGAGGGGAATCCCACATCACTTGCTGCTGCCACTTTCATGATGTTCATGGACATCACGGTCTCTAGGGTAAGCTTTGCAGACATTCCTTGGGGTCTCTGCTAACAAAAGTGTAATGCAGGAACTGTAGACACATGCAAAGTTTGGGAACCTGCTGGAAATGCAAAATCTCAGGCCATGACCAAGATTCGGCTAAGAATGTGAAGGATAAAGAGATCTTCACACGGTTTGCATAATCATCAAACTGAGAGGCACTGCTCTAAATTCTGTCATAAGCAGATTCTCACCTTCCTTAAAGATCTAGGTGGTTCTAACAGGCTTTTTTTTTTTCCTGTTTAGCTATTTGGTATTACTTAAACTTTGCCTGAAAATGACTGAATTCTAGATTGTCTCTTTTGCTTAAAAAAATAATCCTTCTAAAGTGTGAAAGAGTAACATTTTGCTGGAGGAAGCAAAAGAGAGGATATTCAGAAACCCAAGGAAAAGGGTAAATGACCCTGAGTTTCGGGCTCCATATATAACCCAGCTATGATTAATATTTTCCTTCTGTTTTTAAAACAGAGGCTGTGTCTTGGACTTAAATAATTACATTCCTGATGAAATTGTGCCTCGGCCCAGTAGTCTGAGCAAGAGGTCTCCATTTCTCTTCCAGTATCATCTGGACTGTTTTACTAAAAGCAAATCTATCATCTGTGTCTATCTTCAAGTGTTCTAGAAGGAATGGTTATTTACATGGTGAGTTTACTGAGCTGTTTCCTTTTCTGAAAGAATGACACATGGCTTCCAGTTTCATCAGAATAAACTGTGAGGCAAAACCTGCGCTGATGAAGTCCGGCAGACATATAAACTGTGTTGAGCAACTCTGTGTGACAATCTCCATTGAAATTGCCCTCTATCTCCTGTCCCTCTGCTCTACCGAGGACCTAATTCTTACCTTTATTGTTTCTCTTTTGTCCTTCTGACTAGTTCTCTTATTTGAGTTGTGTCATGTCTTTAAGTTACCTCCAGTTCTGAGAAAGACAGATGTGTTCCAATGTCTTGCTGAGAACTGACGCTATGAACAGTTTCTCACTTACCCCCAGGAGACACCACTGACAGAATGACAGGACACCAGCACGACACAGCAGAACTAGACCATGGCGTGACTGACTGTATTCTATTACCTCTTGGACTGGCCTTTGCCGTTGTATATAGTCCTAGATCACCCTCAGTGCCACAAGGCCGCTTTTCTGATGTCCTCCCAGTGTGGTCATGCCCAAAGAAATTCATTTTCTGTTCCGTATCATTTCCATCTATCTGCCTTCTAGTTGGACTCCTGAGGTAGCAAGTGACCAGGGACCACCCTAAGGTCAGGACTGGGGCCATGACTCTGGTAAGCACTGTGTCTGAAAAGGCCACTTCTCAGGGAAAGTGGGAGCCTGGATTTTATTGACTATGCTGTGGGCTCTTGAGTTCTTGGAAGAGTATATCATAAATAAGACTTATCTTGTTCTAATTTCAACTTTAATTCCCTACTTTATGCAGATAAAATAGGCCCAAGGTTCTCAAAGGAAGAGACAGATTAAGCAATGGTTGCTGGTGCAGCTGCATGGATCAGGAATCCTTACCAACCACCTTTGGTCTTTGTAAAGACACTAACTTTTCCTTTCTCCATCTTCCTACTCTCCAGGAATTTACTTTTTAAGCTACCATCAACTGAAGTTAAAAGACATCTTGCTATGTTTTACTGATTGTTACATTACATCAAAACTCTAGATTATTTAAAAGTATTGTATTTTTTAATATAAGTGTTTATCTTTTCTCTATTATTTTTAAGCTTATAATTCAAGAAGTACTCAAATGTACCCCAGGAGGTATTTGCCTTGGAGTTGTAGATAATATTTCTTATTCTAACACTTTTACAATATAACCATCATTGTCTATCGTCATTTCTTCCAAAAAATAAATAGAAATACAGACAAATGGTTACTTAGGATTAATAAATGGATTTTAAAATATAAAGTATACTTTACTTATCAGGATGCGCATTATGAGGAGAATTTAGGATATTCATCCACTGTTTAATTTTTAAAATAACTACATTGGGATTCTTATCCTTAATGGAACTGAATTTCTGATTCTAACTAAACAAAAGTTGTTTGAGCTATAGTCTTAAAAAACTCAACTATTCCACATGGCTTAACAATACACAATAAGCACTAGAGTGGGAGGGGGTAGATCTTTGAAGTTCATGTCTAAGTTAATCACAAGGGCTCATGGCCAACACAGTGGGTTGTGCAAGTCATAGAAGAAAACATTTCTGAAATACAGCGCATTAAAGATTACAACAATCTTGGTAACAATCAAAGGAAACATGGCTGTAGTTGAAATTATCATGACCTCAGAGACGCAGCACAAGCAAGTAAGAGAAATACCTTATTCACAACAAAGTAACCTTCCACTGATTTATTCAGATAACATCTTAGGTCCAGTATAAGCAAAATCCCAGAAGACACTGGAAATATGATGGCTCAGCAAGTTAAGGTCCTTGCTGCCAAACCCAAGAGGAGTTCAACCCCTCAAACCCACATGGTGGAAAGAGACAACCGACCCCCATAAGGTGTGTCATCCTTCCTCTAAGAACACGTACCATGGCATGAAACACCCCCATCCAATACTGTACTAACTAAATAATTATTTTAAAAAAAATAAGAAAGCAGAACCAGAATAGAAATAGATCCCAGAAGGTAAAAGTAGCAAAATGCCAAAGCAATAGAAATGGCTCCACAAACGCCTAAGAAAGTGAAATCATGAGACCCAACCTGTGAAACAATTATGTCAAAAATATCCTCAGAAGTGACAGATTTCAAGATGTCTGTTGGAAGCAGGACAGTGAGAAAAATGACATGGAACTTGATTGAAAATGAACCAAAATAATCCTAACAATAAGAACAAATGACAACCATTGACTGAGAATAAAATCAACTTAATACAGAAAACCGAAAATTACATTGACTCAGTTACCACTGTAATCAGAGAAAACAAAGACCCAAGTGAGAAAGTATGAGCTGTGGTTTGAATGGGAAAGACTCCCAGACGCTCACAGTTTGGATACTTGAACCTCAGTTCATAGGACTGGTGGAAGAATTAGGAGGTGCTGTCTTGTTGCAGAAGTGTCAGGTAGGGGTGGGCTTTGAGGTTTCGTTATCCCCAGTGTATTCTCAGCTCCCTCCTTTCAGATCAAGATGTGAGCTCTCAACTGTTCCTGCCACCATGCCATTGCTTAGCCATCACTGACTCTAACCTTTGAGACAACAAGCCAAATTAAACACTTGCTTTTAAAAGTTGCCTACATTATTGTGTTTTATCACAGCAACTGAAAAGTCACCAAGGAAGTACAGTATTCATTCATTCGGGATTCTAGAGAGAATGGAACGAGGCAATATTTTAAATTACACTTGCTGAGAATTTTCCAGAACTGATTACTTTAACTCACAAACTCAAGTAGCTCAAATAAACCAAATCCAGACAGACTTCTCTCTACACACATAAGCAAACCAGGAGAGAAGGCAAATAGAAATGCGTTAAAGCACCTAGGCTTCAAGAGAGAGATGACTTTCAGAGGGACGGTGGCCACTTTGAGCAGAGCGGAATTAAAAATGAGCTCCTGAATATGTGTGGAGCAATTGAACGTACATGGAAGAAGAGCGTAGTTATATAAGAAGGAGTAAGAAGTACACAGCGGTTGCCGATGAAGAGATGCATACAGGTTCATGGGGAAAGGAAGAGCTCCCATCAGGGAAGCATGAATCCAGCTTGACATTTAATAGCAGAGGAAAGAAAGAGAGAATGGAAAACAAGAACATGGAAGACTAGAAAGAAATGAATAACAGTATTGAAGCCAGAATGTGCTAGGCTCGGTAAGGATTATGGGAAAGTGATATATGAGGGGGAGCTTGACAAATGCAGGTCCCTGGATGGCGGACGATTTGAGGTTCTGCCAGTTACTGCAGGGAGCGTTTAGCTGAGCCAGGTTCCCTCTTAATATATTGAATTTTTCCGAGGACTTCTACAAATATTTAGGGACGGAATCTAGTTGCATGTCATAGTGACTTACAATGTAAAGTTACAGGATTTTTCAGACAAACCTGATTTTGAAGGTGGGATTTCATGAACTCGTTGTCGTCAGGGATCGGAACTTTATAAATGGGAGGCAGCGGTGATGCAAGGATGTGGGTACATTTTCTGCTGCATGCTGGGGGCCTAGGCTCTGGTCCATGTGCTGATGAGGGCAGCCCGGTCTCATTTTCCTGCCCACACCAGCTGGAAGCCAGAAGTTCTCCGGTGAAGAGGCCTTAAAGGCTGTGGTAACTCTCATGATTATTTTCTTGGGCATTATTTTCACGGATTTCCACTTGTAAAAAAGTATGTTTGAATATTTGACTTAGCTGGTTGCAATAAACACTCGTTCTGCAAAGAGTAATTCATGAGCCTATGTTCTTGTGCAGCTTATAAAATATTCGAACAGCTGGGCAAACATTCTTAACTGAACAAAAAGGGAGCAATGGTCAATTAATCACTGCAATAATAGTATATAAATTGGTCCAATAAAAGCAATAGAGGGGTCACTGAGTCTTAAGGGAACACTAAGTACTGGCTGCACTTAGCTAGCCTTGAGCTGCAGAGCAAAACCAGCTTTGGTGATGTATGAGATGGCTTAACTTGAAATTAAATAGAGTGGTTACAAGCTCAACAGCCCTCGAAGTAAACAACCACTTAAAATATTAGTAGCCCACATTTTCCCTCACAGCAGATTATTTTTATGCTGTGTAGACTTAGCCTAAACTCTCAGCTTCATATAGACATTTACCAGTGTCCCAAATATCTTGATACCGTTTATCCATTGCAAGATAAATTGGATAATCTACAAAGTAGCATTTCAATAGCTGAATAACAATTTTGAGACCGAACAGTTATCCTCTTGGTATTATGTTTAACATTGTGTTCAAAGCCTTTAGGTCACAGCCAGTCTGCTCGGTGTTAGATAAATACTGCTTTATCTTGGGGCATCCAGCACAGTCATAGTAAGATGCTAAGAGTTCAGAGACCCGTTAGTAAACTTCGTTGATAGATCATCAGCATCAAGAAGATGTCCGCATATCATATCATCTATTTCTGCTATATTCTCCTTCCTCACAGATCTCACATTGCATCATTTAGCATAGACTTCAGAAATGCCTGGTTTCTAAATCTAGGTTCATCTGACAGTTGTGGCTAGGTCAGTATTGTAGCAGGGAAGTATGGTAGCAGGCTTTGACATCACCATTTTGACCTAAATAGTAAGAATAACCTCTTAAGCAAACGACAGGAGGTTAGCCATTTGGGCATCAATTGGCAGACCATCTATATCGTAAGGACAGCTGAGGAGAACTCTCCGGTTTGGAGAAATGCCGTTTCGTTAGGGTCAGTTCCTTTGTGTGCAGTTCTTGGCATGGAGTTTTGCAATGAGCAGCATAGTCCAGAACGGTCAGTGTGAATTCATAGCAGTTGGTGGGAGCTGCTCTGTACGTCATATCTGGTAATACCATCTCTGCCATGGCAATAAGGGCAGTCCTGGTTGATCAAAGTCCAGTTCTGGACAAAGGCTTAGATCCAAGAGTTCTGGGCTGTAACTGAGGGGCTAAGAATATTGTATTCTGCCATTAGCAGTTTGGGATTTTTGGGTCATGCTTGTTAAAGTTTTCTACTGAAGACCAGCTCCATTTTCTGGTCTGTTAGGAACAACCTTACGTCCACATGGACTTCCCTTTGTCTTTACCAAGTGGTTACACTTGGAGGTTGATTGATCGTAATGAAATTCAGATCTCTCCCTCTCTGTTATATTATTTATAATAATAAGTAGAGTTGATAAGTGGGCCATTACAGTCTTTGTATGGGATGTACAGTCATTTTGAAATGGCTGTCACTTAGTGAGTATTGGCTCCAAACTCAGGATCTATTTTGATGCTTTAACAGTAAGTGCCCCCCACTCAGCTGCTTGGTGCTTTGCTTGCTTGTTTTCTCTGCGCTGTGCACGTATACTTTAAAAGTGCCTTTATTTAGCACCTGCATCTCTAACTCAAGTAGCTTAATTTATAGAAGGGAAGAGTTTACAATTTGGACTGGATATACAACCTATGTTTACATAGCATATTATATTTTCCAATGTGTATTTAAAGGCTTGATCACAATTTAGTTAGCAATCAGTTCAATAAGTTCTTCTGGTCTGAAAGGAGTAGAAGACATGGAGGAGTCCATATCTTGCTGGTGATATGTGTGTACGATATTTGGTAAGGATGAATTCTGTTGGCAGTAATTAATTTCAAAGATAGTGTCTGTCCCACCAATGTGGAGTATACTGGTAAATTTTGAGATGATTCCAGAAAGCTGGTGAGTCACCCTGTGCCTGAAAATGGGATGCAGCCATGCTGTGCTGAGCACAGACCATCAGCAGAATGAGAGAATCACTTTCAGAAAGATTGCCATTGTCAAAGCCATTCGACATAAACCTTAAGGTACCTACATAAACATACGACAAAGATCTCCAAAGCCTTTTTGCATATATTTATTTGCTTTCTTGGCTTTTGCATTATTCCTTGTTTGTACAACTGGTCTTCAACATTCCTTCAAACTGTGGCTGAGTTCATGAGCATTCACGTTTTTCTGTCCTCTTTGAGGTTTCTGTTGCTCATATGCTAAACACAATTTTCTTTTGACCTTTTGTTAATGGAATAAACATCTAACATGCACTTTGGAAGATGAATTTTGGTTCAATAAATAAATATCATTTATCATAGTTTTATTGGGACTGTTGTTATTTATTTTCTAATTCCCCAAGATTTGTGAGCAAACGTCATGGGGTCATTGAACACACTAACGTCATGGGGCCATTGGACACACTAACATCATGGGGTCATTGAACACACTAACGTCATGGGGCCATTGGACACACTAACGTCATGGGGCCATTGAACACACTAACGTCATGGGGTCATTGAACACACTAATGTCATGGGGTCATTGGACACACTAACGTCATGGGGTCATTGAACACACTAACGTCATGGGGCCATTGAACACACTAACGTCATGGGGCCATTGGACACACTAACATCATGGGGTCATTGAACACACTAACGTCATGGGGCCATTGAACACACTAACGTCATGAGGCCATTGGACACACTAATGTCATGGGGTCATTAAACACACTAAAAAAAAGATACAAGTACTTTAAGAATGCTCATGAATAATTCCTAGGCAAATACCACTGTTACAACTCCAATCTGCATTGTCTCAAATTCTTCATGAAAAACATTAATCATATCTAACATTCTAAGTGAATTAATAATCTTTATAATAGGACATTCTTATGTATGGTAATTTTATGAATTTTTCATGATACAAATTTCCCCTTCGAAAATAATTCCTGTCTTTCAAATTTAAATACAAGTCTCATGTTTTGCAACAATCCTTTGATTAGCAATCTAACAAAAATATACACACATCAGAGAGTTTCTGAATAAATTTTTTATTTCTCTTAATAATAACTTTTACTCCTAGTAAAAATATTATGAATCACTGAAGGGGTTTGGATTTTTTTGGAGGGGTGTTGAATTTTTAAGTAGTATTTTGCATATGTAAATTGGAATTTGATTTACCCTCATGCTAGCTGTTTCCTAATCTCAGAATTCTATCAAAGTCACTATTATTTTGATGTTTCATTAAAACTGGTATAAGAACAACTGTTATAGAATAAAGAATTTTCCAGAAGATACTTGATGGATGAGCTTTGGTCAAGGATTCACGGTCTGACTCCGGAGCCCTTATTATTTATTGAAAACAACCCTGGAAAGAATCAATTCCCTCGCCCTGGTTTGTCCTTTCTGTCACTGAATACGACAGAGCAGGAAGTGTATCAGACACCAAAAGTTTATTCAGCTCGAGGTCCTGGAGGTTGAGGGGCCCACTGCTGAATATGTAGAAAGAGGGGGGTTCCCATTTGGCATCCTCTAATGTCTACAGGGCCTGTGGACAGGAGAAAGCCATCCAGCGAGCTTGTGGTCAGGAAGACAGTGGAGCCTCCCCAGGGTCTGCTTTGTCACGCAGCATGGCCGCTGCTGGGTGGGTGGGTGTTACCTCTGCCTTCCCTGCTGCTCTGTTCCCTGACCTGTTAGCATCTGTCTCTTCACCCAGTATTCTAGACAGGGGGCTGAGCCTCCCCCACTCAGCTCATACACATTGGCTAGCATGAAAGTAACATTTGCTCAGGAAGAAACCTAGCCTCGAGCCTCCAGGAACTCTCAGGATCAGGTCTGGGTCTCCTCCAAAGGAAAAGGGAAACCGCGGAGAGAAACCCCACTGATCACAGGAGCTCCCGGCCATTGTCTCCTTGTAAACCCCGGAGTCACAGCATAGTTCTTCACCCTTCCACCCGGAGACACCGAGACAGGAGATCTGAAACGCTGAAGTCTCCGGCTTCCCTCAGGGACAGTACTCAATGAATGTGTTTTTTGTTGTTGTTGTTGTTGTTGTTTTCCTTCCCCGGCTAAATTTGTCTCTTGAGTTTTCCCAGAGCAGCAAGGAGTCAGAAGCTCAGATTGTGACAGAATCTGGGTAGGTCTGCAGCCCTCTGAGGTGGTGACGGGCATGAAAGGGGCATGCAAGCGACAGAGACACGCTGGCTTCTGCAGAAGGGACTCCAGGGATTACACACTAACCGTATTCGCCCGCAGTATCTATTGGCAGTTGTGACGGTACACATGCTTTTTGTTTGTTTTAAGGAACTCAAGACAGGGCAGAAAAAAGAACCTCAAAACCATTTTAGTCAATACTCTGGAAATGCTTCCTGAAGTTTCTTTCATCTCTCTGTCGTCTCTTTTTATTTTATTTTACTTTTTGTGAAACTCCTCTTTCCATAATCAAAATGAGGGCGTTATTTTGGTGAAATATTTAATTTTTTACTTTTTTTTAAGAAAGATATTTATGTGCATGGGTGTTTTGCCCACATGTATGTCTGCGCACCACATGCGTGCCTGGTGTCAGAAGAAGGATCAGTTCCTCTGGAACAGTTGTGATCTACCATGTCAGGGCTGGGGATCAACCCCAGATCTCTGGAAGAGCAGCAAGCGCTCTTAATCACTGAGCTATCTCTCCAGCCGCCTGGACACATGCTAACCTTCAGAAAGAAAATGGAGGTTTAGGCCAGATTATGTGATATTCTCTCTTGTTCTAAAAATGCATACTTTGGAAACCATGCCATAAATATTTTGATTCATAAATATAGGAGTATTTTGACCTGCTGTGTTCTTTGTGGCTCGGCATAATTCATAGTTATTAAAATTTCTTATTGAAAATTTAATATCTGGGTATTACAGTAATAAAGCTGCTCACTAAACGTGTGATGGGTGATACTGTTACGTTAACTACCTCCTGCGTTACTGTTAGACATAATTTTTGACACCCATAAAGGTGATTGAATGTTATAATAAAGCTTGAAGCAGTTATACCAGTTTTCAGTTTATTTCAGGTAACAAAATGTTTGTTCCAAGCATGTGGGAACTGTAGTATTTGAATACATGGTTCTGTATATGGGCTTCAAGTGTGTGGCAACCATAGTATTTGAACACATGGCTCTATACATGGGCTTCAAGTGTGTGGCAACCATAGTATTTGAACACATGGTTCTATATATGGGCTTCAAGCATGTGGTAACAGTAGTAGTTGAGTACATGGTTCTGTATATGGGCTTCAAGTGTGTGGCAACCATAGTATTTGAACACATGGTTCTATACATGGGCTTCAAGTGTGTGGCAACCATAGTATTTGAACACATGGTTCTATATATGGGCTTCAAGCGTGTGGTAACAGTAGTAGTTGAGTACATGGTTCTGTATATGGGCTTCAAGTGTGTGGTAACCATAGTATTTGGATATCTGGCCCTGTATATGAGCTTCAGACTGTTGTGTTTCATTAGAAACGTGAATGGACTAGAAACTTTCAACCTGACTCTTCAGTTGAGCTTCACAGAACACTAAAAACTGTCTGAATTTAAGCAAGTTCAGGCTCTACATCTTGTTTCTTTTTCTTTTTTTTTTTTTGGCTGAATAATTCCTTTACTTTAAAATCATACTGGTTTTGAATGTGTACAATATTTAGTCAGAGAACTTAAAACAAAATTTTCTATAAAACAGAAATCTATATAGGAACAATAATATGAAATTATATGAAAAATTGTCCTGATATATATATGTATATATAATGGCATGCAGCTATTATTAAATGATATTGTGGGTAAATATATCTTTTTTTAAATTAATTAATTAATTTATTTATTTAAGATTTCTGTCTCTTCCCCACCACAGCCTCCCATTTCCCTCCCCCTCCCCCAGTCAAGTCCCCCTTCCTCTTCAGCCCAAAGAGTTATTGTTTCTTTTTCTGCAGTATTTGTTTGCTCAATAAGAATTCCCCGAGACCTTCTTGTCTCAACACCATGAATGGACGGGCTGATGGAGGAGGGTCATCTTTCTATCTGTTGTTTCATTGGTTAAGTAATAAAGAAACTGCTTGGCCTCTGATAGGACAGAAAATTAGGTAGGCGGAGTAGACAGAAAAGAATGCTGGGAGAAAGAAGCCGAGTCAGTGAGCACCATGATTCTCCCACTCCAGACAGACGCAGGTTAAGATCGTCCCTGGTAAGCCACCTCATGGGCTACACAGATTATTAGAAATGGGTTAGATCAATATGTAAGAGCTAGCCAATAAGAGGCTGGAACTAGCCGGGCGGTGGTGGCGCACGCCTTTAATCCCAGCACTCGGGAGGCAGAGGCAGGCGGATCTCTGTGAGTTCGAGACCAGTCTGGTCTACAAGAGCTAGTTCCAGGACAGGCTCCAAAACCACAGAGAAACCCTGTCTTGAAAAACCAAAAAAAAAAAAAAAAAAAAAAAAAAAAAAAGAGGCTGGAACTAATGGGCCAGGCAGTGTTTAAAAGAATACAGTTTCCGTGTAATTATTTCGGGTAAAGCTAGCTGTGCAGGCGGCCGGGTTCCAGGAACATAGCCCACAGCTCCTCACTACAGACGGTAAAAAGACAGACTCGAAGAGAAGAGTGATGGCGGGGTACAAGTTTCAGAATGGAACTGTAACAGCCATGTGAACATAGCGCAAATGCCAAAGAGAAATCTTCATTGATGACAGAAGCTGCAAGATGGCAAAAGGGTCTCAGAGGCAGGAGGATTGTTAAATGGTTGAAATGATGCTTCATTAGAACACACCCCACCCTACAGATTCACAAAGTCAGCTGTCACCTTGAAGGGAAGGGAGTTTATTCTAGAGACAGGTAAGAATGACCCTGGGCCAGAGACCTTGATCTGGTTCCAGACTCCATGTTCCACAGTGGTAACAGTTTATTGCTTTTCAAACATTGTCCCCCATGGAGGTACTTCCATCCAAACTCTCTTTCCTTACATTTTCTAATAAGCTTATCAAACAGTAGACTTCCACACGGCTTCTCTGTCTCAATAGTTCTCATTTCCACACCCTCCTCTTCCCATTCCCTCCCATCCCTTCCCTGCTCAGACCCAACTCCAGTGTTTCCAAGTGCACTTTCATGTCCCATGTCTTCTCTGATCTCTCACTTCCTAAGGGCCTCTTTTATCCCTGCTAAAGGCCTATGCCTACCTTTCTGGTCTCTGTCATCATGAAAAGTGAAATACATAGCTCTGAAATTTTTTTTAAGGGTATGCAATTATAGTGGCTTCCCTTCTTTTTTTATTTTTATTTATTTATTTATTAAAGATTTCTGTCTCTTCCCCACCGCAGCCTCCCATTTCCCTCCCCCTCCCCCAGTCAAGTCCCCCTCCCTCTTCAGCCCAAAGAGCTATCAGGGTTTCCTTTCCTGTGGGAAGTCCAAGGACCACCCACCTCCATCCAGGTCTAGTAAGGTGAGCATCCAAACTGCCTAGGCTCCCACAAAGCCAATACGTGCAGTAGGTTCAAAAACTCATTGCCATTGTTCTTGAGGTCTCAGTAGTCCTCATTGTCTCTATGTTTTTTCTTAAGACGGTTTTATCCCAGGCTTTTTCAAACCCAGGTCAGCTGGCCTTGGTGAGTTCCCGATAGAACATCCCCATTGTCTCGGTGTGTATGGTGGATCAAGGATAAGGTTTGTCTTCTTAGGCTGTGTTCCGTCATTCAGTAAGATATGTGTTAGAGAAGCCTATGTTCTTTGGAAGAGTCAAAAGAAAGATGAAAGGTTATGGAGACATCGGTAGTTAGGAACCATGGGAGTCTGTTCCATTGACCCTGGGCGCTATGTATTAATAAGGGATTGCTGCACAGGGAAACAAGACCTGGGTGAAAACCGGCTGTGGGGCCCAGTTCTAGACTAACTCTCTGGCCTGTTGGGGAGCCCAAGAGGGGAATAAAAAGTCTCAATGGACTCCTTACCTCTGACGGCAGCCAGGAGTTGGGGTCAAAGCATGGGTGTAAACCCTATATCAAACTGCAAACTAGAGTTGGGACCAAAGTATGAGTGGGATCCCAACCTCACCCTAAAAAATGTACACGTCCAATGCATGTCTTAATGTAGTTATGCCAAGAATAGTCATTTTAGCATGCAGCCGGTTTACAGTGTAAAAGAAAGTGGCCCCAGATTTCCATATATAATTATTCTCAAGAACTTGAAGGAGCAGATTCAGTATTGGCTCATGATGTTTTTTCCCTTGAAAAGGCATGCATACAGAAAAACAGCCAGTTACATTAAACCAGTGATCAGGAGCATATATAATTGCCTTACGTCTGACTGCATCTCTTTGTAAAAACATGGGGGAAAGCTCGCACTGCTGAGTTTCTGAAATGTGAGGAAGGCCCAGTGCAGGCAGAAGGATGAGGAGTCAAGGGTGTTGTGTAGACTTGATTATTATCGTTCCCAGTTTAGAGCTAAGCAGCAGAGGGACATGCCCTCCCCCCCCCCCCCCCCATGGAAGTCTTGACAAGCAACCTGCTATGCTGGTCAAAGGGTATGGATTTATTTCCAAACACCAGGGACCCTGATGTGAACAAGGAAACACCACAGCTTTTGCTGAGAGTCTAGACAGCAGTCCACTTGTCCCCGTGCCCTAAGAGAGGTCTCGCCAGTCTTCCACTTTGATTCCTTTGGGGACTTGGAAAGGAAGACAAGACTAGATCAGAAAACAATGGGGGAGAGTGAGCACTGAGAAATAATTTTAGTTCTGATGCAGCCTCAAAAATTGTATTACTTTATTATTCGATGTATGATGATTTGGGTAGGTGGGTGCAATGTGTGGTGTGTTTGTGTTGAGTATATGTGAGTGTGCAAGGGTGTGAGTATGCCCATGAGTGCACATGCAGAAGCCAGAGTAGGACTTGAGTGTCTTCCACTATTGCTCTGTCTATGGCCTTGTCTATGGTCTTTTTACCGCGTGGGGAGGTCATCATACCAGCTAGGCTGGCTGGCTCATGACCTGCCGGGTTCCACCTAATGCTGGGGTTATAGGCATACACCACTATGGTTGGCTTTTCATGTGGAGCTTGGGATTTGAACTCAGGTCCTTGTGCTTGCTGGAACAATGTTCTTACACACTGAGCAATCGCTCTAGTCCCTCTTATTTTAAACATCTTTTTTGAAAAAACAAAACTTACATATAGTTTCTAAAACATAATAGAATTTTTAATTACTAATTTTATCATGTTTCTTTTGATACCAATTAAAAACTAGGGTATCCATTCATGACCTTTAATTCTGTTGGTTAGGATTTCTAGCTTACTTTGCAAAGAAAAAAATGAATAAGCATTAGAAAGCAATATCAATGTAGAAAAAAACTAATTTAGGACTACCAAACATGCTCCGCTTTGAGGAAAACAAATTGCTATCATTACGACTGGGTGCATCCAGTTGTGCAAATGCTTCCAGGGTAAATTAACACAGCAGCATAAGACCAGTTTGTGTGCTCAACGACAACTTTCTCCAAACATTTCTGCTTTGAACTCTGTTTTCCTCCTTCACGTGATATCATGAGCTTCCCTGTGATAGCCAGGGGCCCTTTGGTTCCGGTCAGACTTCTGTGTGGCTTACCGTGGTAACTCCCTCGGGTCTCATCTTGAGATACTTGCTCCATTGTGTCTCAGGCTTATTAGCTTCTTTACAGGAACATGGGCACATCCAAGACATTAGAAGATCGGTGATCGTCTCTTATTTCCTTTCCCCAGCCGAGCTAAAAAATAGTCTCCCCCAATCCACCCAAGAAACGAGTACATTGTTTGGGCTGTCCCACGAGGTTAATGGCACATCCTGGGGTGCGTGGTCTCCCCAACTCTTCCATATGTTGGACACGCCCTAAGGATGTTTGTGATCACTGCTTACTTAATTCAGAGAGTACATGCAACAAGGTTGCAGAAGGTGGTGGAGGCCATGGAGAAGCACAGAAGCCGAAACTGTAAAAGTGGCTGGATGCTAACTAATGAACACTCTGAAAATAAAGGGATAAACCAAATGCTTTGACGCTGAATGTTCTAGAAGCAAGCTCCATGAGTGAGCTAAATGAAATACTCGGAAACACACAGAATTTAAACAACCAGCTCCGAATACACAGGGGACCCATGACCATGCTGAGGATGGTTCAAGTCCGAGAAAGAACTCACCATTCTCTGGAGGAGACGGTGATGGATGGCTGAGTTCAAGGAGGCCCAGCTGGTATGTGGTGCCCACCTGAGAGACGGTGAGTGGATCAGCCACGGTTCCCACACTCAGGGGCCAAAATCTGTCCTCGTAGAGCACAGCGCCTGAAAGAGAATAAGTGATAGTTTATTCTGGAGAGGAATGTAAATGACCATGGGTCAGGGAGATGGATGCAGATTACAGCAAATCCCATGTCCCCAGTGGGGACAGTTTCAGGAGGATTTGATGTACGTACAGAAAAGGAGAAAGTAAGAAATTGGAGCTCTTTAACAATACATCAGTGGAAACATCCAGGAGGCGGTTCGCCGCAAAGTGGGAGAAACTCCGCTGTAGGCAGAGGTTACCTGATGGCATTCGCAGACTCTAAGTCTCAAAGCTAGCGGCCTGTGGGTACATGCTGATGAGATTCACCTCGTAGTAACGAGGGTATTTCACAAAACACAGATGAGAGCGATGGATGGTTACTAGGGGCCTCGGATAGCTCGAGGTAGCTTGGCTTTGAACCCTCAGCATTTCAGCTCTTCACGGCCATGGATGTTCGAGTCCACCAACGGGTCTTATAGGATCATTCAGTGTCCCCCCTCCCCGCCCCCTGGACCCTTAGATCTTTGACATGTGGATTATGGATGAACACTTGCTCTCCCTGTCCCTAACCCAAACAGACTGGCTTTTCTTTTTCTCATGGAGCACTTCTATTAGTAAATTTGGTTCATATCAGTAGTAGATTGCCGCGCACCGCGCCCCCGTGTCTGCGCTCTGTGCACTGGCACCCAGTTCGCGAGCTTCGGGCAAGGGAGCTGGAGGTTAAAATACACAAACACACACAGACAGAGAGACAGCGACACGGGTCATCCTTGAATTCCCCAGGAATGCCCCCTTTATTGTGTTCATGGGCAAATTATATAGAGATAGCCACGCCCCAGCCAAACCCACCAGAAACCACTCCTGCTATCAGGAACTCCTGAAGGTCTCGTGCTCAGAGCAGCTGTAGGCACTCAGATCAGGGGAAAACAAGTTGTTTACAAGAAATTCAGGATCTGGGGTCTCTCTGCTCCTAACAGTAGATCTTATCACTTAAGAATTTTTTTTAATTTAAAAATCGCATATTTATATTTGTGTGTACATGCGTGCCCACAGTGTGCGTGTGGAGGTCGGAGGATAACCTGTGGGCGCCTGTTTTTTCCTTTTATCCTATGGGTGCTTGACAGCAGCTTCCTTGGTGCACTAAGTCTTCTCTCCAGCTTGGGAGTCTTACCTAGAAAAGAAGGCAGCCGGGATTTTCTGTGCACTTCTTCATTTCTTACAATTTCACAACTTGTCCCCAAATCCGAGTTCACTGCTCATTTGCCTCACCTAAAGTAGGATGTAAACTTCCAAGTCAGGTGAACCACTTCATTATAGGTTCTTGGCGAGGATTCCCTTCCACACATGCTGGTTAAAACTTCCCTTTTCTCTTAACTAACTTCTCTTTAAACAGTATGACTTTCGGGCCCCAGATTGCACTCGCATAGACAGAAGGAAAAAGTAGTGTCTTATAACACAGTTGTTAACTTAGATCTAGTATTGTTAATGCCATTCAAGAACATAAAACTAATCAGCATGAGAATCATTTATATTTTCCAATAATGTTTTCCAATAATGACTGCAAATTATCTAATTCAGTAATAACATAGGAAGTCAAACAAAAATCACATATTTCTAGGAATTAAATAACCCTTCATGTTCTGGTAGATGCACAGGCCATACTGGGCACGGGTCCAAATACTCAGCATTATTAAGCGAAAATGACAGAATGCATAAGAAAAGTAATTTTTTAATGTTTTGGTTAAAACTGGAGACAGGACATTTCAACCTGTCTCCACCTCACCTGTAGCAATGGGCCACATACAGAAAAGATGAAAATGCACGTTCATCTGTGTGCACAACTTATTGAAACCTGCGGGGCGACTGTTTGTCTGAGATCCAGGTCTCCTGGGGGTGCGCTATTATTGATCAAACTGTCGTTTTCTGATTCCTAGCTCCCTAGTATACTTCTGCTTTCTGTTCTTTAATCTTGAAGGACATGGTTCTTTGTGTCATCTGGTGAGCTCTAAATAATTGAGCAGACTCACGCATGGATTCTACCCAGAGCACGGGCAGCGTATAAAAATGAGAGCCACATGCCTACGCCTGAAATCAATTTCGTGAGCGAACGGCAGCAGGAGGCAAGGCTGGACTGTGCTAAGTGCGCCACCTAGTGGAACAACTGGAAACTGTCAACGTAGGTAAGCGTTCTCTGCTCCCTTCCTTTCTAGCTACTATTTTTTTTTTCTTTTGTGGGACATCCTAACCTTAACAACTTTGCCTCTTGTTCCTAACCAATGCTTTCTCTCACCCCATTGTTGATTGTCATTCTGGGTTTTGGTCCTTCGTGGTACAAGCAAGCACGGCAGAGGGTGGGGAGACACACATAGCTCATGATCAGTTTGAGTACCAGGGTGGGCAGGGCAATGTAATGAAACTAAAGAGAGAGAAAGAGGTTTGCAAAGAGTTCCCATAGACTAAGCTCACATGTAATTCACTGCTTACAGAAGCTGACAGCAAGCATCTCAGAGCAACCTCGCACACACAGACTTTTAACCTGTCATGGTAACCTGATTAAGAACCAGTTTGCTGGCCGGGCGATGGTGGCGCACGCCTTTAATCCCAGCACTCGGGAGGCAGAGGCAGGCGGATCTCTGTGAGTTCGAGGCCAGCCTGGTCTACAGAGCTAGTTCCAGGACAGGCTCCAAAGCCACAGAGAAACCCTGTCTCGAAAAACAAAACAAAACAAAACAAAAAAGAACCAGTTTGCTAAACAAGCTTAGCCCTCTCAGAAGATTGCCCTAAGACTGCGCAGCCTCCTAGGTGAGTACATGCTATGCTCGCCCTTTTGGGTGTGGAGTACCTCACTTGGGATGATTTTTCTTTTTTAGTTCAATCCATTTACTTACAAATTTTATGATGTTATTTTTTTTTTAGCAGCTTATAGCCAGAGGTCATTTGTTGATTCCTGGCCATTTAGACCTAAAATATAATTATTCAGAAACTATATTAATTAAATCACTGCTTGGCCAATCACTTTATAGTATTGCTACCCAGCTCTTATATCTTTGGTTAACCCATTTCTATTATTTTATATTTTACCTTGAGGCTTGTGGCCTACCGGCAAGGCACCAAATGACAACTCAGTTTTCCCTGTCCAGTTCTAATCTAGTCTGCCCTGTCACAGGCCAAGGCAGTTTTTTTATTGATTAACCAAGAAGAACTACACATATACAGAAGGACTTTCCACAGTGAGTAGTATTCCAATGTGCAAAGGATGCCACATACCACATAAAGGATAATCACGCTAAAATTCACAGACCCGGAGAAGCTGAGTAACCAGGAGTGCCCAAGCAAGAGGCAGAGGGATCTCTCTACAATAGATTCCCTACTTAGACTGGTGGCAATGGGGACAGAACAGAGTGCGTTAGGTTGTGGGAGCGGGAGAGAGAAAATACTGGGAATAGGGAGGGGATTTCAGAGGCGAGGCAGAAACCTAGTACTGTGTAAACTCGCAGGAATCCATGAGGGTGACTCTAGAGAAGATTCCTAGTAATGCGGGATTTGGAGACTAAACTGGCCATCCCCTGTAACCAGGCAAGGCTTCCAATGAAAGGACTGGGACACCAACCCAACCACAAAACCTTTGAGCTGTAATTAGTACTGCCTGTAAGGTGTGCTGTGTAAATGTGGCACGGAACTTGTGGGAGCAGCTAACCAATGACTGGTCCAAATTGAGACCCATCTCACAAGAGGAAGCCTAAGCCAAATACTGCCTGGAGAGTCAGGTACCAAATTCGGGGTAGTTCTGAGACCAAGGATAGAGCCTAACACAATCAGATAGATAGATAGATAGATAGATAGATAGATAGATAGATAGATAGATAGATAGATAGATAGATAGATAGATAGATAGGCAGATAGATGATAGATGATAGATAGATAGATAGATGATAGATAGATGAATAGATGATTTCTAATGAAATGATTCCTTATGATATTCTGATATACTTGTAGATCCGACTCAGCATATTCATTATCAAGAGAGGTAACTGATGATAACAGATACAGAGACACACAGTCAAGCATAAGGCAGAGCTCAGGAATCCTGCAGAAGAAAAGAAAGGACTGTAGGAGCCAGAGGGGTCAAGCACACCGCAAGAAAGTGACTCACAGATTCAGGTAACCTGGACTCATAGAGTCACAGAGACTGAGCTGACAATCAGCAAGCCTGTATGGGTGTGAGCTAGGTCCTCTGCATATATGTCACAGTTGTGTAGGTTGGTGTTCTTGTGGGACTCCTAACAGTGAGAGTGTGGGGTGTCTCTGACTCTGTTGCCTGACTTTGAGACCACTTTTCTCTTATTGGGCATTGTAGTTTTTTATCTGCAGTGAGAATAACCCACAATGTACAACAAACCCATGTGGAAGTTTATTGATAGAGGGCAACAAAGGCGGGTTGTGGAGGCATGCTTCGGAAAGGGAAGTGGTGGAGAGAGAACGAGGAAGGGAGGAACTCTCTTTTAAAGAGGTCTTAGTGTGTGCATACAGAGACGTATGCAACCACACAGTACACACACACACACAGATTGCGTAGTGATTACAGCCATAGGGCACGGGCCTCACCAAGCATTTGTCTCAATACTGACAATGATTCATGGCTGTAGGACCCTGGGACCAACTAGCTGATGCCAGAAATGCTAACCCTGGGCTGTCTTGTTCAGCCCTGATATGAGCTATGTGCCTCGTCTTATTGCATTTTGTTATGCCACGTTCAATTGATATCCCTGGGATGCCCTGCCTGAGCTTTTCTAAAGAAAAGGAGAAGATATTTTCTTCAGAAATCTGGGAGAGAGGAGGGGGGGGGAGGATTGGGAGGGAAAACCGTGCTCGGGATGCAGTGTGTGAGAGGAATAAATTTAAAAAGAAAACAAAGAAAGAAAACCCAGCCTGCAAGATGTGCCCCGTGCCCCGGCAGTGGTAGTGCAGAACTTGTGGGAGTGGCCAACCAATGTTCGGCTAAATTTGAGGCCCACACCACTAGAGGGAGCCCGTGCGCTGTACTGCCTGAATGGCTAGGAAACAGAGACTGGATAGCTCAGAAAGAAACCTAGGGTAGAATGAAACAGGACAAGCCAAAAAAAGGTCAATGAAATGGTTCCCAACGATATTCTGCTATATTGAAAGATTAGAGTTGCGTCCAGTCGACATCAGAAAAGCTTCCTCCGCATCAGATGAGAGCAGATGCAGAGACCCATTGCCAGATTTCTGCATAGAGAGACTAAATTGGACGTCTCCATCGGATTCTTCGCTTTGGAGATCGGGGAACCTTGAGGAAGATGAGGAGGGACGATCATGGGAGTCAGAGGGGATGGAGGACACCAAGAGAACACGGTACACGGAATCAGCTAAGCAGGCAAGAAGCATGTGGCCTGCGGGCGTCTGCACAAGGTCCTCTGTGCATATGCTACAGCTGTTAGCTTGGTGTTTGGTGGGACTCTTACAGGGAGAACAGGTTTGTCTCAGATTCTTTTATCTGCTCCCGAGAGTCTCTTCTTCCTGTTGGGTTGCCTCTCAGGCCTCAATATGTCTGAGAGCTTTCACCTTGCCTACTCTATCTTGTTTTGTCTGTTTGGCTGTAGTATCCTGGTGGCCTGCTTCTTCCTGAAGAGGAAATGAAGCGGGGAGAGGGGAGGAGGGACTGGGAGGAGTGGATGGAGGTCAGGATGTATTATATGAGAGAAAAATCTATTTAATAAAAAAAGACTCTCTGGGGCTGATGTGATGTCTCAGTGGATAAAGGTGCCCTCCACCAAGACTAACGACTTGAGCTGGGTGCCGAGACCCAAACGACGGAAGGGGGAAACAAGTTCTCACAAGTTCTCTGACCTTGTGCCTTCTGTACTGTCCGTGCAGACTCACACACCAGTAGGAAATAATATATACTAAAAATAAAATAGGTGCCCATCAGATTACCATTTGAGAAGATAATATATCATTTCACATTTAAGAAATTTAAAAACCAAGTACCAAGGTTCCAAGCTATATTCCCCCATGAGCCAATTGCTCTGAGATTTTAATGACACACAACATCAAGAAGAGCCTTTAATAATTAAATGGCATTTGTGTTTGTTCTGGGTCTAGAGGCAGAAACTCTAGGATTCTTTAGGCTCGGGCTTCAAGCCTGCGGTAAGAACTATTGTTTGCCAACCAAGAACTAAGAGCATGCATATGTCAAGAGTATGCAACACAATATTGAATGTATTTTATGATATGACTCACCTTTCAGGTGTTCATGAACAGTGCAATTGGGAAAACCTTAATGCTAATACTATTTTATACACCTTACATCAAAATGTTGGTTTTAAATTTGCTTTGAGATGAAGACAAATAAATCCAATGATCCCTTCTTGCTTTATAAATTGTTCTCTTAGCTTACATGACTGCCAGAATGCATACAAAGATGTTAGTAACTTAGCACCTCAGCTGCCGCTGTTTCTTACAGCATGGCAAGGCAGTAACCATAATAGTATTTTATCAGGCTTTTAAATGTTATAAAATTAATATATATGTGTGTATAAAATATGCAATTTACAAAAGATTTGTAGATCATTTGCATAGTTATATATCAAACTGTAACCATCTTCTTTTTTTAAAAAAAAAAAACTTTAATTTTGTTACGTTCCTTGACCACTGAAACCCCAATGCTGCTATATTTTTCTTTGGGCCACAGGCTCAAAAAAAAAATGACATGGAGATTTATTGTTAATTAGGAAAAGTCCATCTATAGCTTAGGCTTGTTTCTAATTATCTTTTGTAATTTAAATTAACCCATTTTTATTCATCTGCATGCTGCCACATGGTTTGTGGCTTTTATTTCTCCTCCTGTTACCTTTCTTCCTCCCCGAGACCTCTCTGCCCCCAGAAGTCCCATGTAGTCTCTTCCAGGCTGGCTATTGGACATTCAGCGGTGTCTTAAACCAATCACAGTGACACATCTTCACACAGTGTAAAGGGATAATAAATAATGCCCCAACAGGAGAAGGCATGGTATATTGCCTTGATATATTAAAACTTGGTATTTAAAACAAGCTATTTTATAAATTTTACTAAGAGCAGATGAATATTTTAATCAATATTAGCTATTGTAGATGGTAAGGCCATATTGCTGGAGACAATACTGATTATCTCACTGAACATGGAGACGTCCTGCTGGTGTCTAATTTGAGCCTTTACCCCGCTGACTAGAGTTCATGCAGCATGGCGACCACCATCCTGCAAGGATGACCGACCTGCACGATATGCTAGCGCAATCCTGGCATAAAAGTTGTAGGAGCAACAAGCACTGTCTGACCGGATTTAAGGCCCACTCCATGAGATAGAAACTATGCCCGACAGTGGCCAAGAACCTGAGACTAGACAGACCTAGAGGAAAACCAAATACTGCCGTTCTGCTAAAGGAACGTAGCAATAAGATGACAACATTGTTCTGCTGTATCCATCACTGTGTAGACCAGTGTTGTGCTCAGCCATCATCAGAGACTCTCCCTTCTGCAGGAGATGGGAACTGATACAGAGACCCACAACTGGACCGTGTGCTGAGAGTGAGAGACCTTGGAGCCCTCAGTCCTAAGTGAGATGTCTCCATCCAGTCCCTCCCCTCAAGGCTCAGGGAGTGATGTAGAAGAGGAAAATGTATAAGAACCCGCAGAGATGGGGGAAACCAAGGAAACACTGTCTTCTAGACACACCAGGACTGATGTATGAATGAAGTCACGGAGACCATGACAGCATGCACAGGGCCTACAGAGGTTCTAATCCAGACGGCCTCCCAGCTCTGAGAGGGGAAGTGGTCTCGAGTCCCTGTGTCCAACCCAATGGCTATCTCCATTTGTCAACTTCTTGCAGAGAAAAAGTTAGTTTTCTACAGCAGAGTCTCACAGAGCATACATGCCACACTGAGGGGCAGGGTCTATGCCCAGCAGTAGGTGGCCAACACAAAAGGAACTCAGCACTTTTGAATTTTTTGTCTCATAACGCTTTGAGTATTCTTTCTATATATCTGTCTGTCCGTCCGTCCGTCCGTCCATCTGTCCATCCATCCATCCATCCATCCATCCATCCATCCATCCAGCTAGCTACACTTCACTGGACTTTTTCTTATTGTGATTTCTAACTTTGTGTTTTTGTGGTACGTGTGTGTGTGTGTGTGTGTGTTCTGTGTTTTATTCTGGTTTGTTTGTTTGTCTGTTTGTTTTCTAAGAAAGAAGGTGTGTAGTTGGATGGCTAGGAAGATTTCTAGGATCTGGGATGAAATGAGGGAGGGGAAACCACGATCTGAATATATTGTATGAAAAAAATATGTTCAATAAAATATCTTTTAAAATATTAGTTATTCTAAAAATAAAGTACTAGATTCTGTTTTTATGTCTGTATTTTAACTTTGATCATAGAAAACCCTGACTCAGCTTCTTTCTCCCAGCATTCTGTTCTGTTTACTCCACTCACCTAAGGGTTGGCCTATCAAATGGGCCTAGGCAGTTTCTTTATTAATTAACCAATGAAAGCAACAGATTAGAAAGAAATCACTCCACATCATGAATGGCCTAAGAATTTTAGCTCAAAATCTTGTCAACTATAATTGTAACATGAGGGCCGGCTTGTTGGGGTTTCTGTCCTGCCTGGTTCCCGCAGCCAGTAGCCCCAAAGAAAATCACACAGAGGTCTTCATAAGTTATAAACTGACTGGCCCATTAGCTCAGGCTTCTTATTAGCTCTTGTAGCGTATATTAACCCATTATTCTTATCTATGTTAGCCACATGGCTCAGTATCTTTTTCAGCGAGGCAGATTATATCCTGCTTCTTCTGTGGTCTGGGCAGAACTGGGAGGAATGGGCTTCCTCCTTCCCAGAATTCTCCTGTTCTCATCGCCCCACCTCTACTTCCTGTCTGGTTGACCCACCTATACTTCCTGCCTGGCCAATCAGCGTTTATTTAAACCACGATTGACAGAATACAGACAATTCTCCCACACCATATAATGTCAAAAACATCTGAAATATCATGTTTCTAAGAATCTAGGTAAGGCAGTCAGGGGAAAGATTAGCTGGCCCATTTCAGAGAAGGAAAGACCTGTGAGCCTTCCTAGAAACTGCCAGCCATTATGACTAAGACTAAGCTTCTCTTATTGATAATTAGGTGGTTGCAGCTAATTAACTCCACTCAAAACAGCCTTTATTAATGGGTCTTTCCAGAGAGCCAAAAAAAATGAGTCTCTAAGGCTTACTACCACCTACAATAGATAATGGATGATTCATAACTAAAATAAGAAATTGTCCTTTTATGAATTACGAAATTCTTAAAACCAAAGGGACGTTTTGTGGTCAACAGTTTATGAAACACTATTAGTTGACCGAAGTCTAGCACCGTGCACAGGTTTTCATAAGCCTGGGTTCCTCCGGTCCGCATGGGAGAGCTGTTTTCCACATCAGCTTGCCTGGGTCGTTCTGGCGGTCTGTCTTGTCGCCCACATCTGCAAACTGACTCTGTCTCATCACTCTTAGATCCTCTGTTAAGGCACCAGATGAGGAAGTCATTTCTGTGACAACGACACTCCCCAAATTGCTGTTCTTGAGGCCAGAAAATTACATTAACACAAGCAAGATGTCTGTCAACAGAGCTGAACACGTCTTTAACTCATCGAGTTTAAATGTTCTTACTTGTCAGACATCTACTGATGTGAAAATTTTAGTTCTAAGGAAAAACAGCACAATAATACCAATTTTCCAGGTCCAGAGACACGTGATTAAGTCCAAATTAAATTTAAGACAAATTGAAAGAAGCCGTGGCTATTCATATTGCTAAACATTCGGATTTACAAGCCTTATAAATGACCAACCAATTTTTAAAAGTAAATTTTTTTTCAAAGTTTCTTTAACTTTTTATCTTCTTTCTGTTCTTAACAATCTGATTTTTTATACATCTCTACTCCGGCCATGATGAATTATAAAATAATTCTCTGAATAATTTTGAATCATTGGCCATCTTTTTTTTTCCTATCTAAACAGAAAGGATAAACTAGACAAATACAGAAACGTTTTAATCAAGCAAACCAAACTACCAGGCTTGGTTGTGCATCCTTTAGTCCTGGTACTCAGAAGACAGAGGCAGGTGGACCTCCGTGAGTTCACAGACAGCCTGGTCTACACAGCAGTTTCAGGACAGCCAGGGCTACAGAGAAAGACGCCGCTTCAGAAACAACAGAAACAAAACCCAAATACCAAAACACCCAAACTAAAATGGCAAACCAGCCGTGTGTGTGTGTGTGTACATGTGTGTGTGTGAACACGTATGCATGCTAGTGACAACACATGTATCACAGAACTAAAATGAGAATTCTCCAGAAATAACATGAACTGAAAAGGCAGAGATGATGTGTTCATGGGTGCAGTAGCCGGGTACCTCAAGAGAGCTGCACTGATTCAGAATACCCTTCATGTACATGCAGTCATATGTGCACTGTATGCACACGCAGTCACATGAGCCACTTTATGCACACGCAGTCATATGTGCACTTTATGCACACGCAGTCACATGTACACTGTATGTACACGCAGTCACATGTGCACTGTATGCACACGCAGTCACATGTGCACTGTATGCACACGCAGTCACATGTGCACTTTATGCACACGCAGTCACATGTGCATTTTATGCACACGCAGTCACATGTGTACTTTATGCACATGCAGTCACATGTGCCGCTTTGTGCACACGCAGTCATATGTGCACTTTATGCACATGCAGTCACATGTGCCATGCTGAGAAGCTCAGGAAAGTCATCTCTCACCAAGTCATAAGCAAAACTCTTCTACAGATCCTCAGGACGGAATTAGTGCTTTTGTTCCCATGCGAACCACAGCACAGATCTCCAAGTACATCTGTTTCTCTCTGACTCCTAACAGTCACCCAAATCAAAAACAAAGCACAAAGCATCTTAATTGCCTTCTCAAAGAGTTGGAAAGAAGCCCCATTTTTTGTTCATAAGACAACCCCAGAAAACAAGCAGCAAATGGGCAAAAAGCCACAAAGAATAGGAAAACAAAAGAAAAGCAAAGCCTGCTGTCCCCTGCCAACAGGAGTTCGCCAGGGAGACAAGTCTGCTCTACAGACTCCAAAATAGCTTTCCATTTTGTCAAAGGTGGCAAAGAGCCATGGGTGCTGGCTAAAGGAAGGGAAGGGTGGGTGGGAAGAACACAGGGTTCCTGCTGCAAGAGCTAGTCTCTTCTAAGTCCAGTGTTGGTGAGCTGGGAGCGGAAACTCTGGGACTGTCAGCCCTATATGGTATCACCAGCAGATCTCTCTATGGTCTGGCCCACTGTTCCCAGACACCCTTGCTGTTGTTTGGCATCTCATCCAATGCTCACTTTCATGAAGAAACAGCCTGGCGTAATTAGAAGTGGACAAAAGCATTCACTTGTAGCCTGGGCCATAACTGGAGAAAGAGAAAATCTCACCCATATTCCACCTGGTGCAGTTTCACCCTGCACAGAAAGACGAACGGTAAGAAACATAGACTCTGGTGTCAGCTGCGGCCCCAGTTTCCTGGGAATGGGAGATGTGCTTTTCCTCCGGTGCCGGTGATGATGCCCCTTGGGTGGGCCATTTTCGCTCGTAGTGTGCTCTTTCCTGTAAGTGGTCTTTACTTTCTAGGGCCTCATTACAGCTGAGCACGTTCGATAAAAACACTTACAGAAAGCACAGCAATCCCTTTGCTTATATTTGTCAAGGATCAGAAAAATTCTATTTACCACCAAGTTCTGTTTAAAGCTCTCAGCTGATTTCACTTTACACTTTGGAATTGGGGTAAGGCTTTATTCCATAAAGCAAAATCAGTTTTCTCGTGCATCAAGCTGGAGCCAGTTTCATTGACAGGGGAAAGATGAAGAAAACTGAAACAAAGAGTAAGAAGCAGACCGACCCCTGGGCACGGATTCGCACCTATAGTCCCAGCAGCTGGAAGGCTACCGTGTGATGATTGCCATCGGTTTGAGGTCAGCCTTGACTATAGAGTGAATTCCAGCTTGAGTTATTATGTGAGACCTTGTTGCAAACAAAACAAACCAGAAAAGGAACAAGCTGATAATTTCAAAACCACCTTTCTCGGTACAGCTGCCACATAATGTTATGGCTAAAACTCAAGCATCACAGGGGACTGAACTTGACCGCCCATCCCAGCACAGCAATTAAAGGTGAGCAGCGAGAAACGTTTACTCGGGGCAGCTTGATTGGGAAGACCAACGTGGAGCTCAGTGACTTTGGGTGGCACATTTTCAGGGAGCCCGGCAGAACCCCAAGAGTTTGCAGTGTTGCGATTGTCCCTTTCGTTCCGATAAGACAAAATTGAACAAAATTGCACTGGAGGACAAAAGGGTTCACTTGGCTCACATCATGGAGGGAAGCCAGGATTGGAGCTCAAGAAAGGACCGAACGGAGAGACCTTGGAGGAACTGCACTTAGCTAGATTGTGTCTAGTCTTTCTCAGATAGTTTATTATTTTGATTACAAGCCAGGCCCACCCGCTCACGGGTGGAAGTGCACGCTGTGGGCTGTGCCTTGGGTTGGTAATCAAAAATATGACATACAGATGGTCAGTCTAACGGAGCCAGTTCATTAAGTGAGATTCATCTTCTCGGGTACAGCTAGGTGGGTGTCTAGTTGATATAATCGAAGAAACGTGTGCGAGAGAAGCAAAGGCAGCAGGAAGGACTAATAGCTGGAGGATTGTACAGTTGCGAGAGCAGCTAGCTTTAAAGGGGAGCTGGTGGGCTGGTCGATCAGATTCTGAAGAAAGCTCTGTTGCTGCTAAGACTCAGAGGATCAATGCAGGTCTCTGACGTGCCCCTCTGACAGGGCAGCCTCTGCTTCCATCGGAGCTTAAAGGCCCCCACTTGGGTCCGTGAGCTCATTATGCAGTTATCTGCCCTTCGAGGCCTCATTCCCTGCTATAAAGGTGTTTAACCATCAGTCCTGCTGTTCCTAGAATCCAAGATAACTTCACCGGAGAGTTATTTCAGAGAGGAAAAATGTAAAGAGGAAACGCAGAGTCAGAGAACTGCCAGAATGGGATTAATTAATTACTGGAGCCCACCACTCCTTCAGGGTGAACAGAGGAAGGGGGAACTCCAAAACAAAACCAATGGATTACCAAGTGTGTACCTGTGTTCTTAACACTCGGAAGGCTGGGACAAGAAGTTGCTGGATTCAAGGTCAGGATGGGCAGTATGACAAGATTCTACCTCAAAATGGACCAAGAAATCCCCAAGCTGAACAAATTATGGTGGGGAGTTTTCATTGTCAGGAGTGCTGGACTGGAATCACTTGGGAGATGCCCCTATGGATGCCTGGGGGCTTTTCCAGAAGGCTTTGGCTGAAGCTGTGTGCACAGGGGACACCGGCAGCACCATTCCGAGGGTGGGCTTCTTGAGTGAAAGAGAAAGAAGAGGAGGAAGTAGCTGTGTGTCAGCATTCATCTCGCCCTTGACTGAGGACACAGGGTGATCAGTCACCTCACACTCCGGCCGTCAAGCTGTACCGACAGTGATAGATTGAACTCTTGCACGCTTTGAAACAAAATAAGCTCTTCCATCTTTAAGTTCGTTAGATATCTGGTCACAGTACTGAGAAAATTGCCCAGCACAGAATATTAGTGAGCCTTTCTTCCTTAAGGTCTCTTACCAGACACTACGTCCACAGCAAATAAAAAATAAAAGTAACAAATACACAAATAAACCAAGGCTGATTGTGAAAGATTCCCAGTGCGAGTGACCCTGGCAGGTCCCATAGAGATGGCGATGGGGGACTGTGGGGGTGGGGTATGCCATGCAGAGAGTGCTTGAGCATGGAGGGTTTATTTAGAGGGTGTCAGGAGGGCAATGGGGGGGAGAAAGAGATAGAGGGAAGAGGAGAGAGAAGGAGGGAAGGAAGAAAGAGAGGGCTACCTCTTCAGAAAAAATGGTAAGGGGAGAGATGGGGGGGGCTGAGACCAGCTTGCCTCTGGAGGGGGAGACTGGAGGTGGGCAGAGCTTGTCTCTTAAAGGGACAGGGTGCTGACAGGGAAAGCCAGCTCAATCACAACAGATTGGCTCCTGTCACGTCTCTCCTATCACTTGCTTTTAGGCTGTTGCTATAAGAATTAAAGGATGCAAAATCAAACCAGTGGGACTTCATCTCGTAATAACTCATCTGTTTTGAAAAGCCTCCAGAGATTGTTAATCCCAACAGCCAAGGACGAGAATAAGACGCCTACTACAATTTAAGTCAAATTTGAAGTAAGCTTGATTTTTTTATTTGGTGCGCCCAAGAGATGGCCAGCAACTGCCTCCTGAGTTGGGTTAAAAACAGCAGACTTCTTGGCAATTTGATCTGCATGCTTGTTACCTTGAGTTTGGCGACTTAAGCCATAAGTCATGTGGCACCACATAGATGCATAGGAATGCATTAATTAAAGTTATAAGAGCTCATCAGAAATGAGCCTAAGTTGTCAGCCAAGCTTTCATAATTAATAATGAGTCTCCATGTCATTATCTGTGAGATGGTGTCCCAAACAAAAGCCTGACTAATATGGGACATATTTCCATATCAGACCTGAGAAAGCTTTTTTAAAAAGTTCCAAACACACAAAAATGTAGTCAAATGTGACTTCCTGGTCCTTCAGTCTCTCGCGCAGGCCAAGGTACAGACACATTTTCCCGGCCCCAGCAGCCAGCACAGCAGGAGCTAAGCTGCTTGGCAGTTTAAGGTTTTGCTCATGCAGACAGGAAAGGTTACAGATATGAAGTAAAGGAGTTTCAGAAAAAAAAAAAACTTTAAAATAGGCTACAATGTGTTTAGCAATGTGTGTGGGCTTAAAAATAAAAGAAAGAAAAAGGATATAGTCAACAGTAGTTTTGAAATACTACTTTTGTGGGAAATACACAGAGAATCTGAGTCCTGCACAGTGTTGTGTTGTCTTTCGATTTTTTGACTGCTGATAAACAACAGCAGCTGCTGAGATACACTGGATTTTTATAAACTACTGAATTAAACCAACCTATACATCTATACAGTGCCCTAAGTCAAACATACGTTACATTGTAGAAGAGGTTCTTTCAAGGCTGATCGAGTCAGGTGTGATTGGGGGAAGACACCTTGAAAATCCTGGCTACAGAGAGAAAGAATTAAACCTGGAATAACAGCAAGACAGGGGAGGTATATTTCACCTGTTGTATGTTCAAACATACAACAGAACAAGAAAGATCATCTTTTGCTGGCTTGTGTACAACACACAGTTCATACTTGTGTTAACGCAGATATGTGTGCTGCCTTTGAAAGCTTATGCGTTTTCAGAGCACAGGACCAGACACCAGTGAAGTAGGTGGCCCGGGTGATCCAGCCTCTCAGAGAGTTTCTCTTGTAGTTTTCTCAGAGCTCCACATACAGAACAGCTTCCAGGCTGCTGGCTGAGATGGTCCAGCCTCAGGTCCACATACAGAACAGCTTCCAGGCTGCTGGCTGAGATGGTCCAGCCTCAGGTCCACATACAGAACAGTTTCCAGGCTGCTGGCTGAGATGGTCCAGCCTCAAAACTATTTTAGTCAGAATTTGACCATTTTCTTAATTTTCTCCAGGTCCCTAAACACTCCAGGGTCCCCAGAAAACATGAAACAGTCTAAAGGAAACACCCACATTCCCAAAAGGTCGGGTGGCTGATTTTGGTCATTCAGTGGGTTATACATGCTTATTATTGTTTAAGGTGTTGATTATAAATTGTTATTGGGGCCACTGCTGAGAAAGCTGACCCAAGCCAGACCTCTGTAGGACTGGGCGTAAATCAGCAACTTCTGAGGTAACAGGACCAAGCCAGTAACCTCCAGTGGGACAGGCCTGAACCAGCAATCTCCACCAGAGCAGGCCTATTACGAAAAGCAATCTACAGACTCAATGCAATGCCCATCAAAATTCCAACAAAATTCCTCGAAGACTTCGAAAGAACAATACTCAACTTCATATGGAAAAGAGCAAGGAAAGAGATATCTTGATTGAGGGAGCCATCATGGAGTTAGCAAGAATCCCGGCTCTAGAAAAATGCCCAAGAACCCACAGGGATGAACCCAGATAAGACCCTAAGCAATAGAAGAGAGGGTGTCTGAACTGGCCTTACCCTGTAGTCAGACTGATGATTGATTATCTTAAATATCACCATAGAACCTTTGTCCAACAACAGACGGGAACAGAGGCAGAGACCCACATCGGAGCACGGGACTGAGCTCCCAAGGTCCAGTTGAAGAGTGGAAGGAGTGAGAGTATGATCAAGGAATTCAAGACCATGAGGGGATTATCCACTGAGACAGTTTGCTTGAGCTAATGGGAGCTCACCAACTCCAACTGGACTGGGAGTGAATGAGCACGGGAACAATCAAGCCCCTCTGAAGGGGGTTGACAGCTGGGTTAGACTGAGGGGACACTGATAGTGACACTGGGTTATTTCTCTACTGCATATACCGGCTTCATGGGATCCTATTCTCTTTGGATGCAAACCTTGCTCAACCTAGATGTAGTAAGGAGAGCCTGGGGCTTTCCACAGGGCGGGGTGCATGGCCCTCTCTCAGGAATGGAGGGGTTGGGGTGGGAGGATCTGTGCAGGGAGAAGGAGGGAGTGGGAATTTGGAAAAAAGAAGTTTAAAAAAATAAAAAAAACTATGTTGTTATAAAACAAATGTTATGGAGCATAAACCATTAAATAAGAAATTTGGCCATTAAAAAAGTTTAAAAAAAAATAAAGAAAACTCAGACACCTAAAAAAAAATAGCGATAAATTCAGTAATGTTGCCAGTTATAAAACTAACATGTAAATATCAGTAGCATTTTTCACTACAGTAACAAGAATTATGAGAAATGTGAAAATAATGCAATTCACAGTAACTACGAAGAAAAGAGAGGGGGAGGAGGGAGAAAAATGGGGAGTGAAGGGCGAAAGGGGAAGAAAGGAGAGAGCAGAGGGGAGGGGAGGAGAATCTAAAACTCTAGGCATAAGTTTAACTGAAGATGACGTGCAATACAAATTAACACTCATGAAAGAAACTGAAGGAGACACCTGCACAAACATAGAGTTCTCTTATGTAGAAGAATTCATATGGATTTTCTAAAAATCTGTATTACCCAAAGTAATTTTGTTTTAATGCAACCCCATTAGTAAAGGCGTAAACCACGAACAATGCCACACCAGTTTGGGATTACTATTACTAGGGTAGTATTTATTTAAAGAGGGAAAACTTACAGATCACGATCCCGGACAACAGCTCTCTGCACAACTAGAGAGTCTAGTCGCCAGACCAGCAGGAAGTCAAGAGAGAGCGAGCAGAAGGAAATAGAGGCTTTATGAATGGAGAGAAACCACGCCCCAATGGGCTGGTATCTCAGCAGCTATTGGTTGGAGGGGCGGAAAGACCTCCTGCAACACCTCCCCCTTTTGTTTAAGTAAGAGAGTTCTAAACCTACTATGAAATTATATACAATAAGTACAAATATCCTATTCTAACTAGCTTAGGACTTGTATAATAAATAACTTGGCCAAGTCATGAGAGAAAAGTAACTATAGTTATATAGTCTTCAACCCCATCAAAGATCTGAGAAGGGAAATAATGTTACCTGGGTAATTATGAAGTTCAGTAAAACAACTTTCAAAACCTGCAACAAATCACAGGGACAACTAGCTACCTGGGCAATCACCCAAAGTCACATTTGCAGCGTTGAAGCAACCAACTTTGGCTAAGGCCTAACATCACTGACATACCATTTTCAAAGGCAAGCAACTTTTCAAAACTATCTTACCCTGTCTTGGCAGGATATGACAGTCCTGTTTTATCCACTGATGCACGCTCTATATCTCTGTCAGTGGTTAAGGTATGGGCATTTCTTTGCCCCAAGGCCAGTTCTGTCAAAAAGAAAGGCTCCAGGTGGAGTGTCTTTGGTGCTCAACATTCTCTCGGGAATAGAGCGGTGTTGCCAGGAGCAATTGTGTCTCACTACCACAAAACTCTGAGTTAGATTAAAGGCCATTTTCTACAGCTCTTTGAAGAGGTTGAAGATCATCTATCTATACTGAGTATAATCTCTATATATCTAAATAACCTAATTAGTCTAATTATAAATGGCAAACTTAGATGACTATTAATCTATATAATTCTCAATATCTATCTAACTTAAAGACTAAGACAATAAACATCTGTGTAACAAATGAGGATAATGACCTCCAAATATAAACAATGTACAAATATACATTGCAATATGATAAATATCGATACAATATATGTCAATACATAAAAAAATATTTTAAACAGGGGTAGAAATATGCATGCATACAATAGTCAATATAATTTAACTTTGTATCAATATACAAGTATCAATTCCAATATATTTGTCTAAAAATTGTAACTCACAATTACAAATCTATTATCCCATCACCCTCTTTTTTTTTTTTTTTCAAAATGATCCCTGAGCTTATACAATTCCCCAACCTCCCAACCCCTAAATGATGTCCCTAAACCTGGGGACAAACTTTACTAGGAGAGGGGACGTTGTCCTCTAGAATTACTTCCAGCTGTCATGGGGGCGACGTTCTTTCTGGGGGATCCTGTGAAAGCAAAATGATGGTTAAATTTCAAGATCAATGTCTTTTAAAATTGCAAATAGTCTCTGAGTATTTTGTGGAGGTCTGGCCAGAATGTTGTACAAGATGTGCACCATTTCAGCTAACCAAGTTGGGATCTTCTTGTGCAGCTGGTACCCAAAACAGGTAGGTCTTGTAGTAGCGCTATCAGTATCATGACGTCATATCAACCAGGTAGAGTTGTTGTTGTGGGGCCCCATCTTCTTCCTGGAAACTTCAAATGTCACTTCAGAAAAGACTCATTGTTTAGTGTAAAAAAAATTAAACATTAATCATATAGACATATATAGGCATATATATATACATATATTCAATGAAAGGCATGATAGATATATTCAATGAAAGGTATGATAGATATGAAGAAAAGCAAAGATGTTTTCTAAACTCATATTTCTTTCTGTCCCATATCACGGCTCTTGACATGAGACAGAACCTCCAGAAACTCTGGGTTTTTTCTCTTACTAACAGGCTTGGAATTGGAGAGGGACTGAGCCAGAGTCCAACTTCAAAACCAGCTCTATAAATTTAGAAATATGGTTTAATATTTGTTACTTACCCATTCAGTTTTCTTGATATTTCCTGTTGGGCAGGTATTTTTCCATCTGTCAGTATCCAAATTCCAGGGTCCCTTGAATTTTTCAAAGGTGAGTGTTTTCCTGTGGAGATAAGAACAGAACCCTGCCCCCATTCTATATGTTTTTCTTACCACCTGTATGAATATCGTTGTGGATGAGTTGTCATTTCTCCTTTCCAAGAGGTTTCTCCTCTTCAAATCGAAACTTTATTAATTTTGATGGTATCCACAATTTTTCTTCTCCTGTGGAAACAAGAGCAAAACCCCTTCCCCAACGTAGCACATCTCCTGGCTTCCATTGAGAGGTCAGCACATCTTTGAAATAAATCGGTTGATTTAGTTCAGCAGACTTTTCCATTATCCAATGTCTTTCTGCTGCTGTTGTTCCTTTCTCATTAGCGTTAAGAAAATTCAAGGTTAATAAAGCATTATGTAATCTATTTCTGGGGGTATTTTCGGTCCCTTTCTGTTTTTTCAGCATATCCTTTATAGTACGATTTGATCTTTCTATAACTGCCTGACCTGTAGGATTATGTGGTATACCTGTAATGTGTTTTATATTATAATAATCAAAAAAGCGTTTCATTTTCTTAGATACATATGCTGGACCATTATCTGTCTTTATTTGTGCAGGTATACCCATGATGGCCATAACTTCCAATAAATGTGTGATTACTGAATCTGCCTTTTCTGAGCTCAGGGCAGTAGCCCATTGAAAACCTGAATACGTGTCTATGGTGTGGTGTACATATTTTAATTTACCAAATTCCATAAAGTGGAACACATCCATCTGCCAGATTTCATTTCTCTTAGTACCCTTTGGGTTACTCCCTGCAGGCAACGGTGTTTGATTATAGAAAGAACAAGTAGGACATCTCTTTATAATGTCCTTAGCTTGTTGCCAAGTAATGGAAAATTCTTTCTTTAGGCCTTTACTATTGACATGATGCTTTTTATGAAATTCCGAGGCCTGCAACACGCTTCCAATCAATAATTGATCAATCTCAGCGTTGCCTTGTGCTAGAGGACCAGGCAGACCTGTATGGGACCGGATGTGTGTTATGTACATCGGACAAAGCCTGTTTCTGATTATGTCTTGTACCTGGATAAACAATGAAGTCAACTCTGTGTCATCTGGTATAAATTCAGCAGTTTCAGTATGCAAGATAACTCTTTCTGCATATTGTGAATCTGTAACTATATTAAGAGGTTCTTTAAAATCCCTTAGCACCATAAGAATGGCATATAATTCTGCCTTCTGGACAGAATTATAAGGGCTTTGTTCCACCTTACTCAATTCATCTGACTTGTAACCTGCTTTCCCTGTTTTATTTGCATCAGTATAGAATGTACGGGCTCCAGTTATTGGAGCATCACGTACAATTTTAGGAAGAATCCAAGAAGTTCTCTTTATGAGGTTAAGTCTACCACTTTTGGGATAGTTGCTATTAATTTCTCCCAAAAAATTAGCACAAGCTCTTTGCCACGGTTCATTGTCTTCCCATAACTTTTTTATTTCTTCAGTAGTAAAAGGCACTATAATTTCTGCTGGGTCTATACCTGCTAGTTGACGAAGTCTCAGCTTACCTTTTATAATTAGTTCAGAGACTTTTTCTACATAAGTTTTTAATTTTTTACTTGGTTTATTGGGTATAAATATCCATTCTAAAATAATATCTTCCCTCTGCATTAGAATCCCTATAGGAGAGATTCTGGAAGGCAATATGACTAGGATGCAGCTAAGATTTGGGTTCACCCTATCCACATGTGCTTCCTGTAATTTTTCCTCAATCATTGTCAGTTCCTTTTCTGCTTCAGCTGTCAGTTTTCTTGGACTATTCAAATCTTTATCACCATCTAAGGTTTTGTTTAAATGAACTATTAGATCAGGTGTTATCCCAACAGCTGGTCGTAGACTGGAAATGTCTCCCAACAATCTTTGGAAGTCATTAAGAGTCTTTAACCGGTCTCTCCTAATTTGTGCCTTTTGTGTTTTAATTTTCTCTAACCCTATTCTGTAACCTAGGTAATTAATAGAATTTCCTCTTTGAATCTTTTCAGGGGCAATTTGTAATCCCCACCTAGGCAAGACTTTCTTTACTTCTTCAAACATCCTTTCTAAAGTATCTTTATTTGAATCTGATAATAAGATGTCATCTATGTAATAATAAATTATGGACTTGGGAAATTGTTTACGAATTATTTCCAATGGCTTACTTACAAAATATTGGCACAATGTAGGACTATTGAGCATACCCTGTGGGAGGACAGTCCATTGATATCTCCTATTAGGCTGAGAATTATTATAAGTAGGCACCGTGAAGGCAAATTTTTCTCTATCCTTTTTTTGTAACGGTATAGTGAAAAAACAATCTTTCAAATCAATAACTATAAGAGGCCATCCCTTTGGTAATAGAGAAGGCAAAGGAATTCCAGATTGTAGTGGGCCCATAGGTTGAATTACTTTGTTGACAGCTCTTAGATCTGTCACCATTCTCCATTTACCAGATTTCTTTTTTACAACAAACACAGGAGAATTCCAAGGGCTGGTTGATTCTTCAATATGGTGAGCATCTAATTGCTCTTGCACCAGCTGTTCCAATGCCTGTAATTTATCTTCAGCTAGAGGCCACTGTTTGATCCATATTGGCTTCTCAGTTAGCCATTTTAAAGGTAGGGCTGTTGGTACCTCTAAAGGTTTGGTATTTGCTATATGTTCTTGTACAGCCTGAATGGCTGGTGACCTTTTTCCATAATACCTCATCATATCTTTCCCAGAACTATGAATTCCTGGAACTGCAGGAATGTTAATCTGGGTATTCCATTGCTGTAACAGGTCACGGCCCCATAAATTTATTGCAATATTGGTATATATGGCCTTAGTCTTCCTATTTGCCCTTCAGGCCCTATGCATTCCACCCATCTTGTGCTTTGTTTTACACGAGATAGGGTTCCAATTCCCAGAAACTGAACATCTACCTCTTGAAGAGGCCAATTTGGATGCCAAGATTCTGGGGTAATAATACTTACATCCGCACCTGTGTCTAATAAGCCTTCAATAAAAGTGCCATTTATACAGACTTTTAGCTTTGGTCTTTGGTCGTTAATAGAAGTCTGCCAAAATATACATTTACTCTGTCCTACTGGGTTTTTTGACTCATCCTCCACACGTAATTCACCATTTAGACTAGTATTACTTTTTACAGCAGAAATTGGAGCTTTTAGATTTCTTGGTGAGGCACGTTCTCCACTGTGACTGGGAATGACTGGGCCACTGTTGGCTTGGGGGCCTGCGAGAGGCCCCTCAAGGAGTTTCCCGACGGTATCGGGTTGCCTTGTTTGTCTGTTGTTGACCTGCATTCGTTGGACCAATGACGGCCTTTACCGCATCTCCTACATATACCTGAAGGCCTAGGTCCCCTATTTTTGTCATTCCCAGAGGAGATATTATTTCTAGAAATTCTGTGCCTGCAATCCCTTTTCAGATGTCCTAATTTTCCACAATTAAAACACCTGGCAGTTTGATGTCTCCTCATTGCTGTGGAAATCGCTTCTCCTACCCAAGATTCATCATTATAGCTAAATGTCTCAACATTCATCGTATGCTGAATCCATTCATCCATAGGTGCTGATCTAGGCCCAATTATCTTTTTGCATTCTATGTTTGCATTCTCAAACGCTAGAGGTTCAAGAAGTATTCGTCTAGATTCCGGGTCTGTTACCCCTACGTCCAGAGCCTTAATTAATCTTTGCAAAAAGTCAATAAAGGGTTCTCTCTGTCCCTGCCTAATTCTGGTATATGATTCAACCCTTTTTGCTGGATCTTGTATCCTATTCCAAGCATTTAAAGCTGCTTGGTGACATAGATGCAGTACTTCATCGTCATAAAGAGCTTGGACCTGTGGATCAGCATATTCTCCTGCACCAAGAATTTGATCTTGGGAAACCTCGACACCTTTTGCTCTTCCTTGCTGTTCCATATGTTTGGGTTCTTCTCTGAAATAAATTCCAAACATCAAGGAAGGTCCCTTATCTAAAACTGCAGACACTAACTGATGGAAATCATAGGGGGTAGCTCTAGTATTAGAAGCCCAAGTCCTTATCATTTCCTGTACATATGCATTTTGCAAGCCAAAAGTAACAATAGCCTGTTTAATTTCTTTCAGATCATTCATTGCTATTGGCATCCATCTAGCTTCTCTGACTCCCTTTGAGCCTTTAGAAGTTGACGCTTTGTCAGAATTAAGTATAGGGTATGCCGCTAAAACCCTGGGTAAGCCAGTTCTAATAGCTGGTGTTGGCTTTGTATCCTGTCCTTGTGCCTTATTACTCTGTTCACCAGTTCCAATCATTTTTTCAAGCATTTCAAGTCTTTTTATTATTTTGTTTATTATTGCCTCTTTTGAATCCTGAATCTCCTGAATCTCCTGACCTGCATGAGTTCTTGAGAGTACCATAATCTTCCTAAATGATAGAATATTCAAAGGAATACTAAAACCTAGTAACCAGTAAATTAAGTTATCCTCATAGTCATATAAATTTTGCATGATTAGACCCATTGTATTGGTAGCCCAAACAGTGAAAGTCATGTTGGAAACAAAAACTGCCATATTACCTATTATCCAGCTGGCCTCGAACTCACCGAAATCCGAAATCCGCCTGTCTCTGCTTCCCGAGGGCTGGGATTAAAGGCGTGCACCACCACCTGTCTGGTCGAACTCACAGAGATCTGCCTTTCTCTGCCTCCCAAGTGTATGCCACCACCACCTGTCCGGCCTCAGAGATCGTCCTGCCTCTCTGGATATTATGGGCCTTAAGGCCAAGTGTATCTCGGACTGGGCACTGGGTAGAGGAAGCGAGGGCTCGTTCCCGCCAAGCCGAACTTGCGGCCAGCAGCCGAGGGGGGGGGGCGGATCCTAAAAGCCAAACGTTCGTCGGGCGCCAGGTAAAGGCGTAAACCACGAACAATGTCACACCAGTTTGGGATTACTATTACTAGGGTAGTATTTATTTAAAGAGGGAAAACTTACAGATCACGATCCCGGACAACAGCTCTCTGCACAACTAGAGAAAGAGTCTAGTCGCCAGACCAGCAGGAAGTCAAGAGAGAGCGAGCAAATAGAGGCTTTATGAATGGAGAGAAACCACGCCCCAATGGGCTGGTATCTCAGCAGCTATTGGTTGGAGGGGCGGAAAGACCTCCTGCAACACATTAAAGTACCAATGACATCCTTCATAGATCTAGAGGAAATAATTCTGAAAGGTATATTGAAACACAAGAGTTGCCCAAGCAATCTTTTTTTTTTTTTAAAGAATTTTCTTTTTACTGATGTGTGTGTTCGTGTCTGTGGGTGCCTGAATTGAGCAGAAGAAGGTACTAGGTCCCAGGAGCTGGAATTACAGGTTCTTCAGAGTCCTGAGATGTGGGTAGCAGAAACTGAACTCAGGTACTCTGCAAGAGCAAGAAGAACGTGTAACTGTGGCGCCATCTCTCCGGGCCTGCGTGCTCCAGAAAAGGGTGAAACTTGAGGTCATTATATCGCCTCATTTTGAGCAGTGCTAAGATCTGTAGCCACAAAACAGCGTGGCACTGACATAAAAAAAAAATGGAGTCAAGCCTCGCAAGACTCCACTGTGGCCCCGCCTCTCGGGGCGGGGCTTGACGCGGTAGTTGCGGTGGTTGAGGAGGCTGAGCAGCTGCGGGCATGCGGGCAGTTCCTGTTACTATGGCAATGACAGCAGGGGCAACAACCACCTTTCCTATGAACAGCTGTACCAGGGAGAGAGTGACTGTGGCCAAGCTCACACTGGAGAATTTTTACAGCAACCTGATTTTGCAGCATGAAGAGAGAGAAACCAGAAGAAATTAGAAGTGGCCATGGCAGAGGAAGGATTGGCAGATGAGGAGAAAAAGTTACGCCGATCACAACATGCTCGTAAAGAAACAGAGTTCTTAAGCCTCAAGAGGACCAGACTTGGCCTGGATGACTTGGAGTCTCTGAAGGTGGTCGGGAGAGGAGCGGCTGGTCCAGAAGAAAGACAAAGGGCACATCTACGCCATGAAGATCCCTGAGCAGAGCCGACATGCTCGAGAAAGAGCAGGTGGCTCCTATTCGAGCAGAAAGAGACTATTCTTCCAGAGGACCCAGGTTCAATTCCCAACAACCATCATGGTGGTTCACAGTTGTTTCTCACTCTGATTCCAAGGGATCCTACATCCTCTTCTGGCCTTCTGGGGAGAAGGCACATGCTTCACAGACAAGCATGCAGACCCCCCCCCACACACACATATGTAAAGCACATACAAAAAATAATAGTAAATATCAAAGGCAGCACAGTACTCTTAACCACTGACCCATCTCTCCAGCCTGGTATTATTTGAGTTTATCCTCGGCATGGTGAACTTACATCCCCTTACATATTCCTGTCTAATGGAAAAGAGTATCACAGAGGTTATGATCCCGTTGTCCCTAAAGACATTCAGTTTTGCATTGATGTCACCATCTAATTCAGGCGTCCTTTTAAATTTTCTCGTGGCACTCAGTTCCTCGAAATGCTTTCTGACGCAGTTTTTACCATTTCAATAGACCAATCATTAGGGAATAGACAGTCGACATGTGCTGATCTCGTGGTCATGTGAGGGCCATGTTTCTCCCTTTTTGAGCTTTGACAGAACAAAGGAGTAGATGCAGCAGCTGGCTCTGCTCTGCACTCGCATGCCTTCAGACTGACAGCTACAGTGTTTGTGCAGCCGAACTCGACTGTTTCCACTGAGCCTCCTTCATACCCGGGAATTAATAAAGTGTCAATATCTCGAGCCCGTGCAGATGCCTTACAGGGACGCGGCTTCTGGGAGACCTGGGAGCTGAGTATATTTTGCATTTGGGAGAAATAAAAATAATTCGCGGTTATTGGCAAATTGGGGTAGTTTTTATAACTGTCTACAATACTGTTTATTATCCTGTGTTCTGTGGGACCTTGTCCCTGCCTCTCACGTGTGAGTTGAACTTAGTGACCCTTTTCTAACGAATGGGATGTGGCACAGAAAAGTTATCTGAGGGTCGTCTGAGAAGACAATGTGGGTCCTATCTTACTAAGAAAAGTCTCCTACAATGTCCTAGTGATGTGCAAGTGGCCTGCAAACATACCCCTGCAGCCCAGCCAAGGCCTCCTGTCAGTAGGCATTGAGGCATTGAGGTATTGAGGCATCTGGTCACAAGGGTGTACCATCTTGGCGACAGATGTCCCAGCATGCATTAGGGCTTCTGGTGGTTGCAATCGAGCTCATGTCTTGACCATTTCCAAATTCCTCTGATGTTACAATGCATACTCGTTGTTCTAAATAACTAAGATGGATTAACATAACTAAGATGTAACACAGCGATAGATTACTACTACACCTGGCTAGCAGGCCACATGTACTTTAAGGATCTTCAAGTTCATCGCAAAAATTACTTTCTCAAAATGTTACCTCGATTTGCCCTCCTACGAGTAATTTCCTAAGATTGCTTGTTTACCCAGACTCCACTCCTCTTCAATCCTTTTAGTTTTCCTTCTCCTAGATTATGATCGTAGACAGTGACAATCATGGTTTCATTGCTTTCATTTATATAATTTCAAATGAGGTGGAACTTTCCTTTCATGCATTTACTGCCTATATTGGGAGTCTCGGGTTAAGGTTTGTGTTCATTAAATCCTAAGGCTATTAGTCACTCATCAGGTCTGCCTCTGTGTTACAAGTTGTCCTCCTCGTCTCTAAGGACAAAAGCACCCATTCTTGCAAGTGGGGCTAGAAGACCACTGCCTGTAGCTCTCTCGAGGAACGACTGTGTTAGTCACCCGGGGACAGCTTCCACTTGTGTCTTACTCAGGGAGCAGCCCTGCTTCAGGGCATCTTGCATAGTCTTCCTGGTGTGAGCCAGGAATGTCTTGTAGTGCCTTGGCCAACCACCAAGGGGCCATTCTCGCAGGCCATTTGCATTCCAGAACCCTCCGCAAGGTTAACATTATTGGTCTGTACTGTGGGTCAACTTCTCCCTAAGAGGTCTGTTTCCTTCACCTCCTTTCCACAGGTATAGATCCCTAATCAATACCATGCCTGCAAACTTGGTCTCAAAATCTGACTCTGAAATACACTGCACCTACCCCATGACATCCTGGAACTTAAATCACTTAGCTAGTAACTGGCATATTACATACATTCCTTTGTGCATTATTTGAAGATTTACTTAAGGGTGTGTGTGTGTGTGTACACATGCGTGCACATGTGCACGTGCGTCTGCCACAGTATGCATGTGAAAGTCAGAGGACAACTTGTATGAGTTGGTTCTCCCCTTCTACCATGTAGGTCCCAAGGACTGAACTTGACAGCAAGCACTCTACCTGCTGAGCCACATCACCAACACTGTTTAAAAAATATGTATGTATGTGTATATATATATATATATATATATATATATATGGAGTAATTATAAGTGATATGGGACAATGGTCTGTATTCTGTCATTATATATTTATTTATATATTTAATTATCTTTTAATTAAACGCTAATTGGCCAGTAGCCAGGCAGGAAGTATAGGCAGGACAACCAGACAGGAAGTAGAGGTGGGTCAATGAGAACAGAATTCTGGGAAGAAGGAAGTCCTAGTCTTCAGTTGTGACCCAGCCACAGAAGAATCAAGATGTGACTACCTTGCCAAATAAGGTACTGAGCCATGTGGCTAACATAGACAAGAATAATAGGCTAATATAAGTTGTGAGTTAACAAAAAGCCTGAGCTACTAGGCTAACCAGTTTATAACTAATGTAGACCTCTGTGTGATTTCTTTGGGACTTAATGACTACGGGAACCAGGCTAGAAAGAAACTCAGTCAACAGTTATATGGAATTATGCAATGCAGAACAGCATTTTAATACATGTGCACAATGTGTAATGTCTTGATTGTTGTTGGTTTTAATCAGACTATTTAAGGACAAGACAATAATTATGAGAGAAGGTAAATTAAGTAGACGCTGGAGACCTGGGATAAAGCGAGGACTTAGTCCCTAACCGTCACCAAAGTGGTTGTCAGTTACATTGCTCTTTTGTGGCAGGACGGTTGAGAAGCACAGGTTGATTTACATCCACGACAATAGGGAACAATCTCCATCTTGGGCTTTTGTGGAAAATACTGACCTCAAAATAAAGCTTGAGGGCACCGACAATAAACACAGTTTGTGTTCGTGTCTAAGCTCACCCACAAGACTGCAGTCGCTCCCAGACACAACCTTTTTTTTTTGATTTGATTATTTATTTATTTGATTGTTTGATTTTTTTTTATTAGAAAAAAAAAGCAATTTCTGCCTCCTCCCCGCCTCCCATTTCCCTCCCACTCCTCCCTCTCCTCCTCCCCTCCCCCCACTCCTCCCCCCTCCCTCTCCAGCCTGAAGAGCAGTCAGGGTTCCCTGCCCTGAGGAAAGTCCAAAGTCCTCCCCCCTCAATCCTGGTCTAGGAAGGTGAACATCCAAACTGGGTAGGCTCCCACAAAGCCAGAGCATGAAGTAGGATCAAAACCCGGTGCCATGGTCCTCGGCTTCTCAGCAGCCCTCATTGTCCGCCAAATTCAGAGAGTCCGGTTTTATCCCATGCTATTTCAGTCAGAGTCCAGCTGGCCTTGGTGAGCTCCCAAAGAATCAGCCCCACTGTCTCCACGGGTGGGCGCACCCCTTGTGGTCCTGACTTCTTTGCTCATATTCTCCCTCCTTCTGCTCCTCATAGGGACTTTGGGAGCTCAGTCCAGTGCTCCAGTGTGGGTCTTTGTCTCTATCTCCATCCATCGCCAGATGAAGATTCTATGGTGATATGCAAGATATTCATCAGTATGGTTATGAGATAGAGTCATTTCAGGTTCCCTATCCACAGCTGCCCCAGGAGCTAACTGAGGACATCGCCCTGGGCACCTGGGAGCCCCTCTAGATCCAAGTCTCTTGCCACCCCTAAGATGGCTCCCTTAATTAAGATGTGTGCTTCTCTGCTCCCCTAACCCACATTCCTTTATCCCAATCATCCCGTTTCCCCAAGTTCCCCCCACCCTCCCCTTCTCACATTTCTCTCCCCTTCTCCCCTTACCCCCCCTCCCACCACACCCCCAAGATCCCAAATTTTTGCCCGGCAATCTGGTCTACTTCCCATAACCAGGAGGATGGCTATATGCTTTTCTTTGGGTTCACCTTCTTATTTAGTTTCTTAAGGATATCAAATTATAGACTCACTGACCTTTATTTATCTCTAGAAACCAATTATGAGTGAGTACATCCCATGGTCATCTTTTTGGGTCTGGGTTACCTCGCTCAGGATAGTGTTTTCTATTTCCATCCATTTGCATGCAAACTTCGCGAAGTCATTGTTTTTTTACCGCTGAGTAGTATTCTAATGTATATATATTCCATACTTTCTTCATCCATTCTTCCATTGAAGGGCATCTAGGTTGTTTCCAGGTTCTGGCTATTACAAATAATGCTGCTATGAACATAGTTGAACAAATGTCCTTGTCATATGATCGGGCATCTCGTGGGTATATTCCCAAGAGTGGCATTGCTGGGTCCATGGGTATGTTGATCCCATTTTCCTGAGAAACCGCCACACTGCTCTCCAAAGTGGCTGCACAAGTCTGCACTCCCACCAGCAATGGATGAGGGTACCCCTTTCTCCACAGCCTCTCCAGCAAAGGTTATCATTGGTGTTTTTGATTTTAGCCATTCTGACAGGTGTAAGGTGATATCTCAATGTTGTTTTGATTTGCATATCCCTGATCGCTAAGGAGGCTGAGCATGACCTTAAGTGCCTTTTGGCCATTTGAACTTCTTCTGTTGAGAATTCTCTCTTCAGATCAGTGCCCCATTTTTTAATTGGGTTAATTAGCATTTTAAAGTCTAGTTTCTTGAGTTCTTTATATATTTTGGAGATCAGACCTTTGTCTGTTGCGGAGTTGGTGAAGATCTTCTCCCAGTCAGTGGGTTGCCTTTTTGTCTTAGTGACAGTGTCTTTTGCTTTACAGAAGCTTCTCAGTTTCAGTAAGTCCCATTTATTCAATGTTGCCCTTAATGACTGTGCTGCTGGGGTTATACCTAGGAAGCGATCACCTGTGCCAATCTGTTGTAGGGTACATCCCACTTTCTCTTCTATCAGGTTCAGTGTGTTCAGATTGATATTGAGGTCTTTGATCCATTTGGACTTGAGTTTTGTGCATGGTGATAGGTATGGGTCAATTTTCATTCTTCTACAGGTTGACATCCAGTTGTGCCAGCACCATTTGTTGAAGATGCTTTCTTTCTTCCATTGTATACTTTTAGCACCTTTATCGAAAATGAGGTGTTCATAGGTTTGTGGGTTAAGATCCGGGTCTTCTACACGATTCCATTGGTCAACTTCTCTATTTTTATGCCAATACCACACTGTTTTCATTACTGTAGCTCTATAGTAGAGTTTAAAGTCAGGGATGGTAATGCCTCCAGAAGTACCTTTGTTGTACAAGATTGTTTTGGTTATCCTGGGTTTTTTGTTAGTCCATATAAAGTTGATTATTGTCCTTTCAAGATCCGTGAAGAATTTTAATGGGATCTTGATGGGGATAGCATTGAATCTATAAATTGCCTTTGGTAGGATTGCCAATTTTTACTATGTTGATCCTCCCAATCCACGAGCAAGGGAGATCCTTCCATTTTCTGGTATCCTCTTCAATTTCTTTCTTCAATGCCTTAAAGTTCTTGTCAAATAGATCCTTCACTTCTTTGGTTAGAGTTACCCCGAGATATTTTATGCTGTTTGTGACTATCGTGAAAGGTGATGCTTCTCTGATTTCCCTCTCTGCTTCCATATCCTTTGTGTATAGGAGGGCGACTGATTTTTTGGAGTTGATCTTGTATCCTGCCACATTACTAAAGGTGTTTATCAGCTGTAGGAGTTCTTTGGTGGAGTTTTTGGGGTCGCTTATGTACACTATCATATCATCTGCAAATAACGAAAGTTTAACTTCTTCCTTTCCAATTCGAATCCCCTTGATCCCCTTATGTTGTCTTATTGCTATTGCTAAAACTTCAAGCACTATATTGAAGAGGTATGGAGAGAGTGGACAGCCTTGTCGTGTTCCTGATTTAAGTGGGATGGCTTTGAGTTTCTCTCCGTTTAGTTTGATGTTAGCTGTCGGTTTGCTGTAAATAGCTTTTATTATATTTAGGTATGACCCTTGTATCCCTAATCTCTCCAAGACTTTTATCATGAAGGGATGTTGAATTTTGTCAAAAGCTTTTTCAGCATCTAATGAAATGATCATATGGTTTTTTTCTTTCAGTTTATTTATATGATGGATTACATTGATAGATTTTCGTATGTTGAACCAGCCTTGCATCTCTGGGATGAAGCCTACTTGATCATAATGGATAATTTTTCTAATGTGTTCTTGGATACGGTTTGCCAGTATTTTGTTGAGAATTTTTGCGTCGATGTTCATGAGTGAGATTGGCCTGTAATTCTCTTTCTTGGTTGAGTCTTTGTGTGGTTTTGGTATCAGAGTGACGGTAGCTTCATAAAAGGAATTTGGCAATGACTCTTCTGTTTCTATATTGTGAAATACCTTAAGGAGTATAGGTATTAGGTCTTCTTGGAAATTCTGGTAGAATTCCGCATTGAAACCGTCTGGTCCTGGGCTTTTTTTGGTAGGGAGGTTTTTGATAACAGCTTCTAATTCTTCGCGACTGACAGGTCTATTTAGGTTGTTCACCTGGTCCTGATTTAACTTTGGTATATGGTATTTATCTAAAAAAGTGTCCATTTCTTTTACATTTTCCAGTTTTGTGGCATACAGGCTTTTGTAGTAAGATCTAATGATTCTCTGAATTTCCTCTATGTCTGTGGTTATGTCCCCCATTTCATTTCTGATCTTATTAATTTGCAAATTCTCTCTCTGCCGTTTGATTAGTTTGGATAGGGGTTTATCAATTTTGTTGATTTTCTCCAGGAACCAGCTTTTTGTTTCATTGATTCTTTGGATTGTTTTCTGTGTTTCTATTTTGTTGATTTCAGCCCTCAGTTTGATTATTTCCAGTCTTCTACTCCTCCTAGGTGAGTCTGCTTCTTTTTTTCTAGAGCTTTCAGGTGGGCTGTTAAGTCTCCAATGTATGCTTTCTCTGTTTTCTTTAAGTGGGCACTAAGGGCTATAAACTTTCCCCTTAGGACTGCTTTCAAAGTGTCCCATAAGTTTGAGTATGTTGATTCTTTATTTTCATTGAATTCAAGGAAGACTTTAATTTCTTTCTTTATTTCTTCTTTAATCCAGGTGTGGGTCAATAGTTGACTATTCAGTTTCCATGAGTTTGCAGGCTTTCTGGGGGTAGCTTTGTTGTTGAATTCTAACTTTAGTCCGTGGTGATCTGATAAGACACAGTTGGTTATGGATATTTTTTTGTAACTGTGGAAGTTTGCTTTGTTACCGAGGATGTGGTCAATTTTTGAGAAGGTTCCATGAGCTGCAGAGAAGAAGGTATATTCTTTCCTATTTGGGTGGAATGTTCTATAGATGTCTGTTAAGTCCATTTGATTCAATACCTCCATTAATTCTCTTATTTCTCTGTTAGGTTTTTGTCTGATTGACCTGTCCATTGGTGAAAGAGGCGTGTTGAGATCTCCCACTATTAGTGTGTGCTGTTTGATGGCGGCTTTGAGTTTTAGTAAGGTTTCTTTTACATATGTGGGTGCTTTTATGTTAGGGGCATAGATATTCAGGATTGAGACCTCATCCTGATCAATTGTTCCTGTTATGAGTATAAAATATCCCTCTCCATCTCTTCTGATGGATTTAAGTTTGAAGTCAACTTTGTTAGAAATTAGTATGGCCACTCCTGCTTGTTTCTTAGGTCCATTTGCTTGATAAACCTTTTCCCATCCCTTTACTCTGAGTAGGTGCCTGTCTTTGTGGTTGAGGTGTGTTTCCTGTAAACAGCAGAATGTTGGATCCTGTTTGCGTATCCAATCTCTTAGCCTGTGCCTTTTTATAGGTGAGTTGAGTCCATTGACATTAAGGGATATTAATGACCAGTGGTTGCTAACTCCGGTCACTTTTTTAGCCATAGAGTTTGTGTGTTTGCTTTCTTTAGTTGCGCTGGTAAAGGGTGTCTAGAAGTTTGAGTTATTGTGGACATTGTTGGTCTCCTTGGTTTGTGATTTTCCTTCTATTACTTTCTGTAAGGCTGGATTTGTGGCTACGTATTGTTTAAATTTGTTTTTATCCTGGAAAATTTTGTTTTCTCCATTTATAGTGAACGAAAGCTTGGCTGGGTATAGTAGTCTCGGCTTGCATCCATGTTCTCTTAGCTTCTGCAGTACATCTATCCAGGACCTTCTGGCTTTCATGGTTTCCATAGAGTAGTCAGGTGTAAGTCTGATAGGTTTACCTTTATAAGTAACTTGACCTTTTTCCTTTGCAGCTCTTAATATTCTTTCTTTATTCTGGATGTTTTGTGTTCTGATTATTATATGGCGAGGAGATGTTTTTTTTTGGTCCAGTCTATTCGGTGTTCTGTATGCTTCTTGAACCTTCAAAGGAATATCTTTCTTTAGGCTGGGAAAGTTTTCTTCTATAATTTTATTAAATATATTTTCTGAACCATTGAGCTGTACTTCTTCTCCTTCTTCTATCCCAATTATTCTTAGGTTTGGTCTTTTTATTGTGTCCCATATTTCCTGAATGTTTTGTGATGAGAATTTGTTGGTTTTATTGTTTTCTTTGATCAGTGTGTTAATTTTCTCTATGGTATCTTCAGTGTCTGACATTCTCTCTTCTAACTCTTGTAGTCTGTTGGTAGTACTTGTCTCTGTAGTTCCTGTTCGTTTACCCAGATTTTCCATCTCCAACCTTCCCTCGGTTTGTGTTTTCTTCATTACTTCCATTTCATTCTTCAGGTCTTGAACCATTTCCCTTACCTGTTTGATTGCATTTTCTTGTTTCTCTTGGTTTTCTTGGGTATCTTTGAGCGATTTATTCATTTCCTCTACCTTTTTGTTTGTAATCTCTAATTGTTTATGGCAGATTTTCACCTCCTGTTTAAGTTCTTCTATTATTTTCAAAAAATTCACTTTTGAGTCGATTTCTTCTACTTCTTCTGGAGTAGGGTGTACAATTCTTCTTATTTCGGGATCCCTGGGTTCTGGTGATGTCATGTTGCCTTTCAGGTTGTTGGAGGAATTCTTACATTGGCGCCTTCCCATCTCCTCTTTCAAATGAAGCCAAGAGAGGCCTGGTTTCTTGGTCCAGTCTTTGATGTGACTGAGTCTCTGGGTGTATCTCTTCAGTGTGGAAGCAGGGACCGTCCTGCTGAGCTTGAACTCCCCAGTGATGTCTCTCCTGGCAGCCGGTTCTGATCTCCCTGCTGCTTGGGTGTCTCACGAACAAAGGGCCGAGCTTGCTGCCGCAGGGCAGGCAGGCCACCTAGACAAAGGAGCTACTACCCTCCCGGTTGCCCTCCCAATTCGGACCCTGTCCCAGCGCCCAAACAGGCTGAGCTGGGAGCTGTTGTGTGGTTCAAAGAGGGGAGGGGGGTCAGAGGGGGTGGCGAAGGGCCGTGGATGCTAGCTGGGTGGGATAGGAATAGAGAGGAAGTATCTGGCAGTATAGCCCCTGCAGACTGCCCAGGGAGTGCAGGAGGGGTGAGGAACGTCTGAGTTCCCTGTCCCGGGCTGCCGCCGCGGTCAGAAACTCACTCACCCGAGTGATGTCTCTCCTGGTACCCGGATCTGGTCTCCCTGCTGCTTAGGTGTCTCACGAACCCAGACACAACCTTTAAAGCTGTCGTTAATAGCTCTCGGCGTATTTTTTTTTCTGTGCTTAGTAAGTTTCCCAGTCTAAATGAACCTTTTCCAGTTAGAGTTCTTTTTTTTTTTTTGTTTTTTTGTTTTTGTTTTTCGAGACAGGGTTTCTCTGCGGCTTTGGAGCCTGTCCTGGAACTAGCTCTTGTAGACCAGGCTGGCCTCGAACTCACAGAGATCCGCCTGCCTCTGCCTCCCGAGTGCTGGGATTAAAGGCGTGCGCCACCAACGCCCGGCCCAGTTAGAGTTCTTTAAAACTCTTAAAATCTTTCCTCAGAAGGTGTTCGTGCACACGTGCCCATGGTGGTGTTCATTTACATGTGCCCACGGCCATGTTCATGAACACTTGCTCACAGTGATGTTCATTCACACGTGCTCAAGGAGGTATTTGTATACACGTGCCTAAGGCAGTGTTTGTGTACATGTGCCCACCGCAGTGTTCGTTTACATGTGCTTACAACAGTGTTCATGTACAGGTGCTCATGGCGGTGTTTTCATGTACATGTGCTCACAGCTGTGCTCGTTCACACGTGCCCACGGCGGTGTTTGTGTACACGTGCTCACAGCACTGTTGTTTACGCATCCTCACAGTAGTGTTGTTTACACCTGCTCACAATGGCCTTGTCACAGTAGCCATGGGAAGCAAAAGCATGTCACATGTCCATTGATACATGAAGAAACAAAATGTAGACAGACAGAAAGACACACACACACGGTATGTTTTTCCTCCCTAAAAGGAAGGAAATTTGATACATAACATAGAGAACTTAAGAGACACGGTGTTTGATGCCAGGCCCATAGATAACATGCGGCTATGTGTCACCCTTTCATAGAAGATTCTTACAGTAAATGTCTGTCCTAGGGTCAAAAGTAAAATGGTGCTAACTAGAGGAGTGGGGAGCGGAGGGAGAGTTACTGTTCCGTCGCTAGAGTTTCCGTTCACCAAAACAATTAAGCTCTGGTGGCCAAAACAGTGAATGTTCTTAATGCAACAGAACTGTATATTTAAAGCTTGCCAAAATGGGCAAATTCTATGCTATAAATATTTTGCTACAATAAAAATGAGGTAAGCTAGAACATACTAAAATATAGATCCCATGAGCATATTTACAGTGTAGAAATTTACACATCCCATACGTAAAACCATTAGTTCTTTCCTGTACATTGCTGTGCTTCAATAAAAGATTAAGTCATGCACTGAGAGAGGACAGTGGTCCCACAGGGCTGGCCTCCAGCGTGAGGGACTATGATGTTAATGGGATGATGAAGCCACGCAGGGATGCACTGCTTAGCAACTATCTTGATTGTCAGATGTGTAGACGTGATAAAAGGTAGAACAAAACACTTCTGAATGTGTTGCCTATAAAATGGTTAAACAATGTTCTATGAAACTTTTGTTTCATCAGGGGTGTGTGTGTGTGCTGAATCAAGATGACAACTGTTATTTGGGTTTTGTATTTTTAGAAAAAGGGGGAAGTTGGGTGCAGTGGCGCATGCCTTCAGTGACTACTCAGTAGGCTAATACAGGACGATCACTAAGACCATGTGTTCAAGTCTGAGCAACATAATGAGACCCTGCCTCCAACAGGAGAAAGGTTCCAGGAGATGGGGGGAGGCAGAAGGGAGGGAGGGGAGGAGAGAGGAAGCGGAACTGTTGCTGAGGCTCGCCTTCATTTCCCATCCCAGCTTCTTCCTTTCTCCTGAATCTGATACCCTTTCCCAGTGGACAAGGTCTTAGTTTGCCCCTCATTTACTCAGGCAGAAGATCCCTTCCCCTGGGGCTTGTTCACCATAAGCAGTGTTCTCCACCTGACTGCTCCTGGTGACCAGATTTTTCACGCCTGGTTAGCCCGACAGTTCTTGTCCAGCTCCAGGAAAGCACTGGCTGTGTTGTAATGAGAGACAGATATGGGCTTCAAGGTTCAACTCAAAAAAAAAAAAAAAAAAAAACTGGTTCCTTTAGGTCAAAGTGATTGGATCATCAAAGTCTATGGTGATTATGCCTTCTGTCATAGTTAAGAGTTTCTATGGCCGCATTTGGTGTAGGAGGTCCTTCTGTTTGTGTGCTACTTTCATTGGTTAATGAGTAAAGAAACTTCTTTTGCCTGATAGGAAAGAACTTAGGTAGGCGGAGAAGACAGAACTCAATGCTGGGCGGAGGAAGGGCAGAGGAGGAGAGAGCCGCCATGGAGCCTCCAGAGTCAGACCTACTGAATCTTTCCTGGCGAGCCACTGCCACGTGGCGATACATAGATACAAATGGGTTAAATCAAGATGTGAGAGTTAGCCAATAAGAGGCTAGAGCTAATGGGCCAAGCAGTGATTTTAATAATATAGTTTGTGTAGTTTTCAGGGCTGAGCAGCTGGGAACCAACAAGTGGACCTCTCACAACACAGACTGTTGTGTCTCAAATGACGGAACTCAGCTCCTAAGCCCAGACCATCACATCCTCTGAAGCAGATTCGCCAAGGAACGGGCAGACCATTGTCCACTAGATGGCAGTGTAGGGCAGAAGTGAGAGGAACGTGGTGCTGCTGTAGAGGATTTTAAGATCCTGGGCAGCCCAAGGACGCTAGTCACCATACCATGTTCCCAGCATGCTACTGTATTTTCTCATGCTGTCCCTAAATTGTTACTTCATTCCTACCAGTAGGCAGGCTTGTACAATTGGTAAGTATTCTCTTTCCTCAGAACTGCTGTTGTCCAGGGAAGCCTCCACCAGCAGCCTTTCCTCTCTGCCTGGCTTCTTCCATCCGCTATTAATAAAGAATGCCCTGGTTCTTTTGTGTCATTTTCCTCTGTCAGCAACTTGTTTCTTACTTGTGTCACTTGCCGTAAAGACACGGGAAATACTTGGCAGGGATTTTGGGTTTTACTGCTCAACTATAAGGACAGACCTCACAAACCACACAGCTATCTCTGGAAGGGCTCAATTATAAGGACAGACCTCACAAATCACACAGCTGTCTCTGGAGCGGCTCTCCAGTGATGAGTCACAAGTGATCCCAAACAAAACATTAAACTTCGTGTAATGTCATCTTTTGAAATAATGACATATGGAAACACTTAAAATCACACAGAAGTTCTATTATCCATAAAACTTACTCATATTTGCTTGGAAGCCATTACTTTTACTTCTGTTTAATTTGTATTCAGTGCCTTGCACGGAACCCAGAACCCCATGCATGTCAGGGGACACTCTATCCCTGCACACTCCCAGGTTGGACATCCTTTGTGAAGTAGGCAGAGAGGAACTTCTGAATCCTTTCTCCTTTGCTACTTATATTCTTATGTCACATGAATTTTGCAAACACATATTAGCCTGGCAAACAGAAGAATAAAAACGTTTGCTATAGAATGGTGTGTCACTGAGGGGAAACATGGGTTTTAGTCAGGCACAGTCCAAAGAGCCAATTAAGTGCTGTGCACACTGTACTCGAACACTGGGTTTAGAAACAGTGTTTCTAGATCTGAGTCCTTTTTAAATCATATTTCTATGGTATAATTAAGTATTCTACTTAAAATGGGAGGAATACCTAAACTGAACAGGCCATTCATTATTCTAACTGCAAAAGCGGTTCTGCTGTCAAATGCTTCCTGATGCTGCAATAGAGCTTGTCCAAGGGGCAGCATGCGGTCCTGTGCATTTCTCCACTTTTCACTCCCAGGGTCTGTGAGGTGGGTAGCAACTAATTCCATCATTTGGAGACTTCACCATAGGTAAAGAAGAATTCTAAGACAGAACATTTGACATGTGCAATGCTACGTTTAAGGAATTACAGAGACAGGGAAAAGCCAGCCTTCTGCTTGTCGGTTCAGGTTCCTGTGCACAGACGTTCCCAATGGGCTGCTGAGAAGAAACCGGTCTCCTCAGCGGGCTGTTCGGGAACTGGATGCTCCTTCTTGCTTTTGATTTTTCTGCGGGTAAGAATGAACAGGGACTAGAAGAAGAGGAGCACAGGACAAGAATCCTCCAGAACAGGCCTTGTGGTTATGGTCTCCTCCCACTAGTCAATGTATTCTTTACAGCTGCCCTGTGAGGCACAAATGGGATTTATTTGGGGTATAGTGGTGTTTTGCCAGCATGGATGTCTGTGTACCACCCCAGCGCCTGTTACTGAGGAGGCTAGAAGAGGGTAGTGGATCCCCCATAACTGAAGTTTCAAGGGGTTGTGAGCTGCCATGCAGGAGCTGACAATCAACCTGGGTTTCTGCAAGTGAGCTAAACCACTGCACTGTCTTGCATGTACATGTGCCAACATGTGTATGATCTCATTAAGGCTAATCCCTAATGCTGTGTTAACTTGTGGGCTGTCTGATGGCATTTTGATTATGTGTTTTCCTGCATCATGCCCAAGAGTGTGTCCAGCTGATAAAAATGGTAGCCCCTAGTGATCTCCAGGGAAGGACATGGGAAGCCTGAGTTCTAACTGTGCTACTCAGATTGGCATAAAATCTAAAATGTCTGAAGTGCTTATTTCTACAAAAGTCCACTTAGTATTTTCCTCTTTAAAAGCGTTACTTTTAGTTCTCTGTGTCTGTGTGTGAGGGCGCCTGTGCTTGTGTGTGCCCAAACTTGAGCTCCCCATGTGGATGCAGTTACCTATCATGGCCAGAAGAGGATGCTGGAACACCACTGAGCTGCATCTACAGCTGACTGTGAGTCTCTAGACTGATAGGATCCAGTCTGCTCTTACCCACTACGTTCTACTCCAGACCACCACCACACACACACCCCTTCCCGCTCTATTTCAGGAGTGGTTATTTTTGAACTGCAGGGCTGTGTCAGGAAGTTCTTCTCAAGCAGTACTCTAGGTTCTAACTGAACACTGAGCAGATCTTTACATGGGAAGATGGCAGAAAGCCTTCCAGGAACAGACGCTGCTCTTGGAAACGGCGCTAAGACGGGGAAGTGGTCAGTTTCCAGGAAATGAATTCTCTCATGTACAGAGCAGAGTGGGCTAAGGGAAGTGAGAAGAAAGGAGGGCAGGGAGGCAGGCATGGGTTCCGACTGCCTGGTCTGAGCATGTGCGAATTTCCATCCATCACAGCACTGGTCATTGTTGTATGACAACTCACAGAATTTCTCCTGTGGCTGAGTGGGTTTATTCCTGAATGTTAAGACTGTGAATCCAGGACCACAGGAGACAACTGTGATCCCCACGACCCAGGACAACCTGGCCTAGACTCTTCCCCAAGCTCACCCGACTCTTGCCAGAGAAACAATAGTACCTGCCATGTTCAAGCCAGACACTGTGCCAGGAGCAAGAGCCAAAGCTGCCTGTCAGCCAGGGCCCTGCCTTGCCATCCTACATAACAGTTATCACCCTCATTGGCATGGGGTCTTACTTAGGAGACTGATTTTAAAGTAAGATTTGTTTTTTTTTTTATAGTCTGTACGCCTGTGGTCTATTTGGGTAGTGTCCATGGACGCCAGAAGAGGGCACTGGATCCCCTGGAACTGGATTTACAGATGGCTGTAAACCACCAGGAGGTCCTCTGGAAGAGTAGCCAGCAGCCTAGCTCCTGACCCATCTCGCCAGTCCTCCAGTGTAGTCTTAATGAGTGACCTCAACTGGAGTTAGAGACTGTTAAAGTCACCATGTGGTTACAGGAAACCAAACCAGGTCCTCTGCAATGCAATGAGACCTCTTACCCATGAGGTCATCTCTCCAACTCCCAAAGTCTAATAAAAGATTTTGTGTATGTATATATGTTTACTGTTTTCTTCCCTGTATCTCACTATTGTAAAGGGTTAAAATATAGTTCCATTTTAAAGTCCTTTTGTACCATTGGGACATCTATCTTTGGCCTACAGGCCCATAGTATCCAGCAGACATTTCCATGAAGCAGGAAATTCCAAAGACAGTTCAGTCACTATCTGCTGTGTCCTGCAGAATGTCTCGCAGACTCTTTCATGAATCAGGAACCCCGAAAGACCATCTCACCTTTAGGCAAGTTCAGCAGTCCTCTCTTTGTGGGTTCTCTGTGTCCAGTGTATACAACAGTACAGGCAAGAGCAGTTTCTTGCCCAAATGGCTATCAAACTCCATAAGGAGCCTCTTCAATGCCCATCTTCCTCTTGAAGTAGATTGGTGCTGCCAGGAGCAGACATGTCTCACTGTCATGAACAACCCTAAGTTATTAAAACATTTAAAATGCCATATTCTGTAGTCCTGAAAGATGAAGAATGCCTATCTAATTGAAATATATCTCTACATTTCTAGAAAATATAACATGACTACAAGCTTGACTATTGATTATCCATTAACAACCTATAACATTACATTTTTAAATGAACTACACAATCACAATACCTTAATCAGTATCAGAAATACATATACATATAACAAAATTGACCTTAATTTTAAATCACTAAAGCAAAATCCATATCAATGCAAATTATTCATATCTGTATCAGCTGGTGACCAAACTGCAGGCCTGACTACAGTCCTGACACCGGAAACAGAACGTCCATGCACGTCCACCTGGGTTTACCTGGGGAATAAAAGGTGTTGGGATAATAAACGTGGGTGATCTTCAGGATTCGAATGAAGCCTGAGACTCCCTTCTGATATTGCTGTGTGAACTGTGTCTCTATTCCCACACCTCCACGCTGGTCCAGAGAAGGAAAAGTAGTTTATGTTGGGACATGGGACCCCGACAGGATCCGTGCTCTTCACCCGTGCTTCAGTCAGGGTGCTGCTGACAAGTTCCCTCAGTGGAATGGCGGTGAGAGCAGCAAGAAGAGGCTCACAGGCTTTCCTCTCATTGAAACTGCTTCTCCTTGGAAGGTCACTCCTGGAGGATGCTCAGGGCCTCTGAAAGCTCCTCCTTGCTGTCACCTGACATGCGCCATGCACTGACAGACATCCCTCAGCTCCTTGTCAGAACTCCTTAGGCCATGTACTCTGGTTGCCACAGAGCACCAGTTGGGAGTCAAACTAATGAGATGATCATGTGGTTTGTATTTTTCAGTTTATGGTGACTTACGTTGATTTTCGTGTGCCACAGTTAAAGTTATCCTGTTGGTCACTCTGTGTTCCTGGAGATAGCTCAGTGCTTCTGTGCTTTGCTCTGCTCCCTTGGAGTTTGCTGTCTCAGGCCTACTTTGGCCTGGGTTACGGGTTTTATTCTGTTTCTGTAAATCATGGACTGGATCTCCTCCTGCAGAAGTCCTGGGCTTCGAATTGTTCCTGCAAAAGTTTCTGGCTCAGGCCTACTTCCTCTGAGGTTCCAGACACACGCCTGGCCCCCCAGAGATCTCTGGTTCCTGCCTACTCCCTCGGAGGTTGCAGATTCACGCACACCCAGACTGGCAGAGGACCTGGCTTAGGTCCGAGGTTTATGTCCGGATCCTCAGCGGTCTCTGGCTCACTCGCACAGTGGTTACTCGCTCAATCCTGATCTGCCAGTGTCCTGGGACTGGATTGGCTCCTGCTTCTGCCTTCATGGAGCTTGCTTCCTCGGGCCCACTCTGTCCTAGGTAGGTGGTTCAGTCCCACTCCTGTGGAATTTGTTGCTCAAGGTGGAATTCCTTGCCTCAGGCTGACTTGGCTTAGGTTACTGGCCTAGACCTTGTTCTGCAAATCCTGGTCTGGATCCCCTCCTGCAGAAGTCCTTTAATGTGGGAGTCCCCTCTGTGTGCTGCTTCTATTGGTTAATGAATAAAGAAACTGCCTTGGTCTAATAGGGTATAACATAGATAGGTGGAGAAGACAACTGAATTCTGGGAGGAAGAAACAAAGTCAGAAACACCATGGAGCCACCAGAGACAGACATGCCATGTGGTGATACACAGATTAATAGAAATGGGTTAAAATAAGATGTGAGAGTTAGCCAATTAGAGGCTAGAACTAATGGGCCAAGCCGTGATTTAGTTAGTACTATTTGTAGTTATTTTGGGGCTAAACTAGCCAGGCGGGCAGGACTAACAATCAGGCCCTCTTCCTACAACAGTCTGGCTTGGATTTGTTCCTGCAAAGGTTTCTGGCTCCGGTCTACTCCCTGAGAGTTCCCAGGCTAAGGTGCTCCCAGAACCGCAGAGGACCTGGCTCAGGCTTAATCCGTCAGAGTTCACGGACTCACACTCAGACCCACAGAGGTCTTGGCTAGGCCTACTTCCTATGAGGTCCCAGACACATGTCTGGCCCCAAGAGATCTCTGGTTCCTACCAACTCCCTCAGAGGTCCAGATTCATGCCCAAACTGGGAGAGGTCGTGGCTCAGATCTAGAATCTGACGTAGAGACAGCTTCTTCCGTTCAGAACACTGGGTGCTGCGGGACACTGAAAAGGGCAATCAGGGCTAGCCTATCAAGACTGTGTTGCTTCCGAGTGTTGCGGGAGCTTCTTCTGCTCCTCCAGCCAATAGCCGCTGAGACACCAGCCCACTGGAGCGTGGTCTGCCCCACAATGGGCGCTATTCTGTAACATGGAGGGCTGGCTTGTTAGGGTTTCAGTCCTGCCCGGTACCCCACAGCCAGCAAGTCCCAGAGAAAACAACACAGAGATCTCCATGAGCTATAAAACTGATTGGCCCATTAGCTCAGTCTTCTTACTAGCTCTTGTAGCATATATTAACCCATTCTTATCTATGTTAGCCATGTGGCTCAGTACCTTTCAGCAGGGCAGGTTACATCTTGATTCTAGGTGGTCTGGGCAGGACTGGGAAGAATGGGCTTCCTTGTTCCCAGAATTCTCTTGTTCTCGTCACCCTGCCTCTACTTCCTGTCTGGCCAATCAGCATTTATTTAAAACATGATGGACAGAATACAGACAATTCTCCCGCACCATTGCATGCATGCTTCTACCTGTTTAAAACTTTTTTATGTATTGATATATATATATGTATATATATATATATATATCTGATGTATTGATATATATTTATCATATTACAGTGTACATTTCTACCTCTAATTAAGATACTTATATATTGTTCGTGTATTGATATATATATATCTGATATATATTTATCATATTGCAGTGTACATTTCTACCTCCAATTAAGATACTTATATATTGTTTATGTATTGATATATATATTTACCATATTGCAATATATACTTGTACACTGTTTACATTTGGAGGTCATTGTCCTCATTTATTGCACAGTTGTTTACTGTCTTAGTCTTTAAGTTAGATAGGTATTGAGAATTATATAGATCAATAGTCATCTATGTTTGTCATATTTATAATTAGACTAATCAGGTACTTTAGACACAGAGATTATATTCAATATAGATTAATCTTCAACCTCTTCAAAGAGCTGTAGAAAACTGCCTTTAATCTAACTCAGAGTTCCGTAGTAGTGAAACACAATCGCTCCTGGCAACACCCATCTAGTCCCGAGAGAATGTTGAACACCGAAGACACTCCATCTGGAACGTTTCTTCTTGGCATAACTGGCCTTTGGGCAAAGAAATGCCCATACCTCAACCACTGACAGAGATACAGAGTATTCTTATATGGATAAAACAGGACTGTCAGATCCTGCCAAGACAGGGTAAGATAGTTTTGAAAAGTTTCTTACCTTTGAAAATGGTATGTCAGTTACCATAGGCCTTAGCCAAAAGTTGCAAACGTAACTTTCGGTGACTGGCAAGGTAGTCAGTTGTCTCTGTGATTTGTTGCATGTTTTGGAAAGTTGTTTGATTGCACTTCCTAATTATTCAGATCTTCGATAAGGTTGAAGATTATATAAATGGACTTACTTGGCCAAGTTATTTATGACACAAGATTCAAGACAGTTAGAATAGGATATTTGTTCTTACTGTATATAATTTCGTAGTAGGTTTCGAACTCTATTAAACAAAAGGGAGAGGTGCTGCGGGAGCTTCCTCCAGCCAATAGCTGCTGATAAACCAGCACACTGGGGCTGTTTCAAAAAAAAAGAGGGGGGGACCACACACCAGTAGGCTATATCTCAGCGGCTATTGGGTGGAGGAGTGGAAGGACCTCCCGCAGCACCCGAGGGCACCAAATACACAAAGCCCGTGTGTGTTCAACACCAGAGTGGCTCCACTGAGAGAGACAAGAGGAGGAGCCCAGTAAGGGATCCCTCAGTCAGTAAATGCAGACCTTTCAGAACCCCCTGGTTGGACCTCTTTGAACGTGGGGTATGTGGGGGGGGTAAGGGAGGGAGGTTATGAACTCCCCCCCCCCCCCCAGCATTCCCACACAAATGCAGAGGGACCTCTTCCTACACCATACTCTGGAGTGAGATCTCCAATCAATAAGGAGCTTACTCGCCACAGTGGTTGCCCAAGAAGCTATGAGGTGAACAAGCACAGAAACAGCCTAGGCCCCCCTCCTCCAACAATCACTGCAGCCCAGAGAGGATGGAAACCCCATCCCAAGGGGGCTGCCTCTTACTTTCCGAGCTTTCACACTTCTGGAAAGGAGGGCAGCGAACAACAGGGCTCATGGACGTCTGTTCAAAGTATGATGACCTACCCAGCCAATTCCATGGGGTACGCCCCATCGGCAAGGGTGGATTTGGCACTGTTTTTATTGGCAGTGCACCGATGCATTCAAATGCTCGTGGCTATAAAAATGATGGAGAAGAAACATCTTCGTCTCCTCGAAGTTGAGGTCCTCAGCACTTTCCCACCCACATCTCCTTCGACTCTCTGAGATTTTAAATGAAAATTTCAGTTTCTTGTACAGGAGTATGTGCAGGGAGGAACCCGAAAGAACACATATTGAAAATAGGCAGGCTTTGTGAAGAAAAGAACGACATTTGGACAGCTAGCGTCAGCCTGAAAGTGCTGCCATGGCGGTCACACCGTTCATCAAGACCTGATGCCCCAAGACATCCTGCTGGACACAGAGGGCAACGTGAAGCTGGAAGACTTTGCCCTCGCTGCCAGGTGTGGAGCTGGTACTGATATTGAAAAACGAGTACCCAGTATGTAAAAGACTGTAGGCTAGGCTACATTTCTGTCCCAACAGACCAGGGAGCTGATTTCGGTGACCCATAAGACTCCTTGGTAAATATCTCCATTCTAATTGTTGGTTTCAGGCTTTGGCACAACCGTTTCTGGAGAGGCGGCCGGTAACAACAAGCCTCATGGCCCGCTTTCCCCAGGAATAAGGACCTAGGCAGGCATTTTAATAATGTGTTGCGTGCGCACCATCGGCCAGGGCAGACTTGGCACTGTGGCACTGGCCTCCCGTCGCGGCGTTTACACGCTAGCGGCAGTAAGACCAGTGGAAAGAGACAAACGGACATCCTCATCTAGTCATGACTTAAGTGGCAGCCCTAAGGAATGGTTAAGAACCCACACATCATTCGCATCTCCCAGATTTTAAATATGCAAAGTCACACTTTCAAAGAAACTGAATTCTCATACTCAAAACTAACTTTAAAAAATAGCTGAAATTCTGTGGCTGGCTGATATGTTCTACTGTAAGAAAAATAACTGAGTTATAGTGTATGAAGAAAATATCCAGGGGAAAGGAAAATGGCTGAGTTGCCAAGACATTTCTCCCTTTTATTCTGCAGTTTAGGACACATGAAATACTTGAATTGTTGGCTAATTTCTTTACCATCAAGTTAAAGTCTCATAGTTAGAATAGAAAAAAGAAATTAAGTTTTTAAAATTCTATATTAGAACTTACAGGTATTTGTAAGGGCAATAAAAGTTTTGTTTTATGTCTCAATAAAATATTTCTATTAAAAAAACTAAAAAAAAAAAAAAACAAAAAACAAAGGGATGGAGTATGCACCGGGAGGAAACCGTAGGAAGCAGATATTGGAAGAGGGCAGGCCGCCTGAGGAAAAGGCGCGGGAAGTGTCCGGGCAGCTAGTGTCAGCCTTAAAGGGCTGCCATGACCACGCATGGTACTGTCCATTGAGATGTGAAGCCTGACAGCACCCTGCTCGATGCAGAGGGCACCGTAAAGCTGGGAGACTTTGGCCTTGCTACCAAGTGTGGAGCTGGCACTGTGCTGCAGGGGCGCTGTGGTACTGAGATCTCCAATGCTCCAGAACTGGTTCTGAGGAAAGGGGATGATGGGAGGAAGGCAGATATCTGGAGTCTCGGTGTAGTGCTCTGTTTTATCACCATGGGGCACCACCCCCTCAGAGGAATATTACATCCCAGCTTACCTTCCGAAAAATTTTGTGATCTCATTTTTAAAATACTCAGTGTTGCCCCAGAGAGGAGGCCCAACACTGAAAGACATTCACGAACATCCATGGGTCAAGAACCCTCAGGAAAACATCCCTAGTAGGCCCTACCCAGATCCTGTACTTGGAAAAGAACACCTGTATTATGGGTTTGGTATCAAAAAGATCACTTACTCATTGTATGACAGAAAATATAGTGAGACAATGGGGACATACCTATTATGAGAACGGGAACCCCAGGAACTTGACTCCACCGCCTCAGCCAAGCCCATCATCCCTGGCCCTGCACCTCCACCACCTCTGCTACCTCCTTTCATGACCATCTGGTCATCACCTGACAAGAAGAGCCAGGAAGCCCACCCACCTTTGGCCTTTTCCACCCCGAGTCTCCAAAGCTCACAGCATCTGAACCAAGCCTGCCTTCTCCACATCACGGTGGGATTGATTTTCACTTAGTAACTGAACGTGGTAGAGAGGATCCTGACGGTTGCAGGAAGAAGAGGCGCGAACCAATCAGAACAGATCATTACAGCGATCAGATACTGCCTCAGATCAAAGCTGAAACCACTCGCTTGGATACAGACTACATTTTTTTTTCTTATCAGTTGATCCCACGCAGGGAGTTTTATTGGTTGCTTCAGTTGTAGCTTTCTTTCTATTTACTTATTTATTTTTATTAAAAATTTCCGCCTCCTCCCCACCTCCCTTTTCCCTCCCCCTCCCCCCACACCCCACTCCCCTCCCCCTTTCTCTCCAGTCCAAAGAGCAGTCAGGGTATATATATATATATATATATATATATATATATATATATAGTTATCCTCATGGATATTGGAAGTAGACAAGATTGCTGGGCAAAAATTGGGAACTGGGGGGTGGGGTGGGATGGGGGAAAGGGGAGATGGGGAGAGAAAAGTGAGAAGGGGAGGATGGGGAGAGCTTGGGGGAATGGGATGGTTGGGATAATGGAAGGATGGATATAGGAGCAGGGAAGTAGATATCTTATTTAAGGGAGCCATTTTAGGGTTGGCAAGAGCCTTGACTCTAGAGGGGTTCTCAGGGGTCCAGAGAGATGTCCCCAAATAGGTCCTTGGGCAGCTGAGGACAGAGTGCCTGAAATGGCCCAATCCTATAGCCATACTAATGAATATCTTGCATATCACCATAGAACGTTCATCTGGCGATGGATGAAGCTAGAGACAGAGACCCACATTGGAGCAATGGACTGAGCTCCCAAGCTCCAAATGAGGAACAGAAGGAGGGAGAACATGAGCAAGGAAGTCAAGACCATGAGGGGAGCACCCACCCACTGAGACGGGGGGAGGGGGGCTGATCTATTGGGAGCTCACAGACTACAATTTCAAGGCCACTGACATTGGACTCAATTCTAAGGGTAGATATGGATGCTAGAACTGACCCTTCACTGCTCGCATATTCTAAGAAGAGGATGAATAAGAATGACGGGTGGAGTTTTGGCAGGATCCTCTCTGAGTTTTGAGCAATGGGTCCCTCTGCTGCATAAAAGTGTCCCCTTGTTTTCATTTACTTCTATTTTCCCAGGAAGGAATTCCTCCCAGTTCTCCTCTGGTAGAGCCCAGCTCCCCCGTGTTCAGCTGCGCCTGCCCTTTGCATGAGATGCAGCAACTCTCAGAAGCAATGCCCTTGTCACCTGGGCAGCACCTTGATTTAATCTGCTTCCACCTTTGAAGGCGCCCAGAAGGAGGCTGCAGAATGAAGGCCTGCCTTTCATAGCTCCGCCGCTGCAGCTCAAAAGAGATGTGTACTGCCATCTTCCCGGAGTAAATGGCCAGGCCCTCAACCCGTGTAATAGTTTCCAGACGGCCTTCAGGAGGGAGGCAGGGACAGATTTTGTGATAAGGACAAGGTTTTTTTTTTTTAAATTTATTTATTATGTATACTGTTCTGCCTGCATGTCTGCCTGCATGCTACCAAAGGGCACTAGATCTCATTACAGATGGTTGTGAGCCACCATGTGGTTGCTGGGAATTGAACTCGGGACCTCTGGAAGAGCAGCCAGTGCTCTTAACCTCTGATTTATCTCTCCAGCCCGAGGGCAAGGTTTTTAGCAGGCACTTAAGTGCAGCTAGAAAGAAGTCCCAAGGAGGACCAAGAGAGAAACAGCCCCTGCAGAGCAGGAAGGGTCCTCACCAGGAGCCCACTCTCTGTTACCTGATGCCTTCTAGCTTCGAGGCATTTTCCTCTAGTCCCTGAACAATCACTAAGGGGCTGAAGACCAGGACACATCAGGGAAGGGAAAGTGCGTTCAAGACACTTAATAATTTTCTGCCTTTCCGGAGTCTTTCCGGATGTTTTTAGCCAGTGGATTCCCCATGGAGAGAATGGCCAAGCTAGTTTTGAAGAGTCAGACAATGTATTTTTCCCTCTGGCAGGCTTCTGAGTGTGGACAGGCTTTGTGCCTATCCCACTTGTCCCCCCAGTTCTGACAGACAGCATTTCAGTGCACGGGTCCCTGTCCTCTTCAGACTGTGACCCCAGCTTCCTGAAATTTCTTTCCCTTTTACTACTGGGAGCTCAGCCTGAACCCAGTCTTAAAGAATCCCCAGGAACGCATCTCACTACTATTGTGCCCATGTCCTCAACTACAGTGGAATCCTTGACCTGGGGATCATCCCTGTGGGGGGCTATGGAGGCTCTACCAGCCTACCCATGCTGGACAGCAGGACACTCCAAGTTCCTTCTGCGATGCCAGTAAAGATAAAAATTACAAGAAAAACGGAAAATATAAGCCAATATCCTTAAAGACATAAAACCACAGGTGGAGAAATTTTCAGCAAAATACTTGCAAACTGAAGGAAGGCATACATCAAAATGATTATCTACCACAAACATTTTGGTTTTCCCCAGGAAATGTAAGTTTACATACTTAAATTTATACATTTAAAAATTATAGAGAGTAACTGAAAGGTGAATATTACCCAATATTTTCTATTGATAAAAGAAAGCCCTTTGACAAATCTGATGATTCCTGATAAATGTCCCAAAGACACCAGTACTATAGGGGTCATACTTTAACATAATAAAGGCTTGTAGATGACAAACTCATAGACAATGTCATTCTAAATGGAGCAAAACTCAAAGCAATTAATTACATTAAAATATGTAAGGAGACAGAGCTGTCCACTATTCCCATTCATTTTCAGCACATTGCTTGAAGCCTGAGATACATCAGTCATGGAAGATAAATTAAAGGGATCCAAGCAGCAAAAGAAGAATTTTGTATCATCTATATTTGTAGATATTATATTATACATAAATCGAAAACTAAAACACCTAGAAATTATTAAAACATCCAGAAGAGTATCAAGGAGATGAGATCAACTAACAAAAATCATTCGTACTTTTATACCTATAACAACAAGCATGCAGAGAAAGTGATCACTACAACATCCCGTGCACAATAGCTTTAGTAAAGCTTAGGATCTAGAAATATAACTAATAAGGGAGGCAAAGATCCTCTACGAAAACAACTTTTAACTTTTTCATTGCTGGCTACATTTTCTCTGCTCCCCTCCCTGCCTCTCCCCAAATGCATTCAGTGTGCTACACTGGCAAATCCTTCAAGAAACCCCCAGACTAGAAAGGGAAATTATCTTCATGCTTTTGAGATGTGTGTAGAAACTAGAAATGCCACGAGGAGATAGAGCCCCCTATATGAGGACCACCTCTGCAGAAGTGGTCACATAAAGTGAGTTGAACCAACCCCAGCTTGTGGCAGGTGGGACTTGCCCATCCCCCACAGTTCTGCCCACCAACTGCCATTCTCAAATGGGGCCTGTCTCTCAGCCTCCCTTTCACCTTCATTCTCGCCACCAAAGTATCCCCTGCCTCTGAGCAGGTCCAATGGTCAAATACATCTCTGTCCTACATTACTTTGCATTAATGTCACAAACATCACCAAGGAAAGTGACTTGGGGTGGAGAAGGGTTATTTGACTCACACACCCTTTCATTTACTCTAACACGAATTCTAGTTGTTCTTAATAAAAACCCAAGAGACAGATATAGGGGTTAATGCTGAGGATCAGGGAAGTAAGGGGCCAAGCCCTAGAGTTCTTACGCTCAGAAAGGAAGGGGATCCTGTCCTGCATTACAGACTGCATCTGTCTCCACCAAGCCTCAGACTGCAGTGAGCTCTTGTCTCCTCCCTTCTATTTCTCTCTCTGCCCAGCCACATCCCTTCCCATCTCCACCTCCCTAGTGCTGGATTTAAAGGCAGGAGACACCCAAGTAATGGATTTAAGGGCATGGACTCCCAAGTAATGAGATTAAAGGTGTGAGCCATCACTGCCTGGCCTCTGGTGGCTCTGAGCTCTGAACTCCGGGCAAGCTTTATTTTTAAAAACACAAACAAAACACTCACTATAACTGACCATCACTGAAGGGCAGTCAAGGGAGGAACACAGCCAGGGCAGGGACCAGGAGGTAGGAAATGGAATGGAGACCTCAGAGGAGTGAGTGCTGCTGACAGTCTTGTTTTCACCCAGCTTCCCCTACCTTCCAGGGCATCCTGCCCAGTGTTATCACAACCCCCAGTGGGCTAAGTCTGTTACAGCTCAGATAGGAAGGTATCCTGGCAGTCAGGACCCCAGCACAACCCCACTGCCACTGGGACTCCTGGGCCTCTGCCTGCCCTCCATCTCTCCCTCCCTCCAGGACCTGCCCTGTGCCCTCTCAGCTGGTCCTGCTCTGGCCCCTGCAGCCTCTCACACCCTGGACTCCACTGCCTCTCTCCACCACAGAGGCCCTTGGAGGGAGGGCCGGCCTTGCTGGGTGCCATGCAGGCCCAGCCCACCTGCTGCTGTGGGTTCCTTGTGGTCCCTGGTACAGAGGGGTTGGGGAGGCTGCGAGCCTATGCTAGCTGTCGTCATGGACCTGGTCACTTTAGGACAGACTTTATGGAATTGCTTGGTAGGTTCGAATTTACAGAGAAAGCAAATGCTCCAAAGGGAGGGAGAGGCCTCTTTTTAATGGGGTCAAGTGCAAAAGCTGAAACTCCCCCAGGAACGTCCAGAAGTCAGGACTCCTGTGTGTCCCCCCCAGTCCTGTCTCTGGGTAACAGGGATATCACTGTAGGTGAATACCCTGGCCTTTGGTAAACAGAGTACTCGGTCCTTGGTCTGCTTACAACCTACTTTTTTCCACAAATATAAATGCAAATGACTTCATGATTTAATTTTAGATGACCATGGTGAAATAAGGAACAATGAAGGTTTAGAAATTAGTCAATTTTGGCAGAAGAAATAACATACTACTATATAAAAAGTGGCTCACAAGATAACATAAGGAGAACATCCAAGTTTTCCTGTAAATTAATGAAAGCACACAGCAAAATAACCTCTGGGGCATACTAATCACAGTCCTAAAAGGGAAACTTGTAAGTGCTTATATTAGAAAAAAAATATAGCCTGGCAGTGGTGGCTGCCTTTAATCCCGGCCTCCAGAGGCAGCTGCAGGTGGATCTCTGGGAGTTTGAGGCCAGCCTAGTCTACAAGGGCTTCCAGAACAGGCTAAAGCTACAGAGAAACCTGTAAAAGGGAGAGAGAGAGAGAGAGAGAGAGAGAGAGAGAGAGAGAGAGAAGGAAAAAATAAGCAAAATTAGTAGCTAAAAGATGCATATCAACAGTTCTGAAAAAAGAAGCCAAACTCAAATTCAGTATATTGAAACGTAATTTTGAAAATGGCAGATATTAATAAAATACAAAAAAGAACAAATCAATGAACCTAAGAATTTACTCTTAGAAAAACAAATATACCAACAAAATCCCAGAAGACTGACAAGCCCTTAAATTATCATGAAGAAAGGGGGCCAAAATTAAGAAATTAAGACAGGAAGTAGAAAACATTATGGCATTCAAAAATTAATGGGGGTTGTTTTCAAAAGCTATAGTACATTGAAAGGCTAAAACAAATCTGTGAATTTCTATACATCAAGGAATGGAAAATTAAGCCAAGAAGAGTTGATTACATTTTTAAAATCTCAAGTAAGGAAATTGAAGCGGTTATAAAATTCCTTACTGAGAACTAAGCCTGGTGAGATGGCCCAGCAGGTAAGAATACTTGTTATTTGAGAAGACCTGGATTGCATGCCCAAATACAATATGTTATTAAGAATGAAATCTATAACTTAGGTTTCAGGGAATCTAGTAACTTCTTCAAATCTGAGTGCACTGGAGGGCACACTATACAAAGACAAATATACAAGTAGGCAGAATATTCATAAACATAAAAATAAACTCATTTTTAAAATCCTGCATACTAATGTGAGCAGAGATCCAAGTGGATTCACAGCAAATTATTACAGGATTTGATGAAGAACAATGAGTTGTACGTATGAAATTATTCAAATAAAGGAAGAAGAAATAAGGAATAAAGAAGGAAGGAAAAAAGACAGTAAGGATAAAACACCTCCAAGTTCCTTCCAGAATGAAAGTAAAACTCCACTAACCTAAAAGGTAAAAAAAAAAAAAATAACAAGAAAAACAAAATATAAGCCAATATCCTTAAAGACATAAGAACATAGGTGCAAAATTTTCAGCAAAATACTTGCAAACTGAAGGAAGACATACATCAAAATGATTATCTACCACAAACATTTTGGTTTTTCCCAGGAAATATAAGCTTACATACTTAAATTTATACATATAAAATTGTAGAAATTAATGTAAAGGTGAATATTATACAATATTTTCTATTGATAAAGGAAAGCCCTTTGACAAATATGATGATTTATGACAAATGTCCCAAAGAGATAAGAACTATAGGGGTCATACTTTAACATAATAAAGGTTTTTAGATCACAAACGCATAGACAATGTCACTCTAAATGGAGCAAAAACATCAAGAGCGACCGTGGAAAAGGAGCTTGGCCAGGCTGCTGCGGGCGCCCGCGCGCTCTGCCTCCTTCCCTCCCCCGCTCGCCTCCTCGATTTATCCTCGGTCTCCGGAGCCGAGGGCGGGGACGGCGCGGGGACGCGGAGGATGCGGGGATGGGGTGGCCAGAGCCGGGCTCGGACGGCTTTCCCTGGGACGGAGGGCGCGGCGGGCCGAGGCTAGCGTGTTAGTACCCGCACGCCGGTTCCGAGCTCATTCCAGCGGCCAGTAGCGCAAGGCTCGCCCGCCCACCCTGCCGGCCTCGACTCCCAGCCGCGCTCCCCGCCCCCACGGCAGCCCTCCGCCGGGACCCGCTGTCAACTTACAGGACGGCCGCAGGGAAGGGCTCCTGGCTCCAGGGACCGAGCAGGCAGGAAAAGTGTCAGAATCAAGGCCTGCGGTCTTCGCGCTCCGGCCTGGAGGCGGCCGCGGGGCTGCACGCAGCGGCCGAGGGACCAAGCCAGGGCGCCGACCTCTGCGGGAGGGCGCACGGGGAGAGGCGGGCAGGGCACGGGCGGGCGGACTCTCTTGCGCGTGGTGGCCGCTCCGTGCCTTGGCTGCCTCGCCTGCGCCGCCTTTAAGCGCGACCGTGGAAAAGGAGCTCGGCCAGCCTGCTGCCTGCGCCCGCGGGCCGAGGCTCGCACGCCGGCTCCGAGCTCATTCCAGCATCCAGCAGTGCAAGGCTCGCCCGCCCACCCTGCCGGCCTCGGCGGCTAAAAGCCGCGCTCCCCGACCCCCATGGCAGCCGGGCGCCTAGTAGGGACCCCGGCCTCCAACCCCAGCCCGGACCTGGGAATGGCTGCTTGTGTCTCTAACCCCAGAGTTGGTGGATTAGAGGAGGGAAGAAAGGAGGGTCCTGGAAGCTAGACAAAATGGTTGGCTTTAGTTTTAGAGAGAGACCCTGTCTCAAAAAACAAGTGGAGAAGTGGTGAGGAAAGATTCCTAACATTATGCTCTGGTCTCCACATGAGCATAGTCAACCACACAATGTACCTATGCATGCACACACACTTACACAAAACTAGGAAAGCACCTAGTTCATTTTTGTGGAAAGGAAAATGAGTTCCTCATACACCAACTTGCTGAAGATTATTAATGAATGGTGTATAATTCTGCTGTTTACAAACAAACGTTGCTGGAGGAAAATACACATAAGCGAACAGAACTACTTATACTAAACATAGTAAATACAATCATACATAATTGGATGGAAAGATGTGTTGCATTCTTTTATGTTGCATTTGTTAACTCTGTGAAGTTGTGATTCTTGACCTGTCTAAAAAACTTGATGGCCTAATAAAGAGCTGAATGGCCAACAGCGAGGCAGGAGAAAGGATAGGATAGAAAATAAAGAGAAGGAGAAATCTGGAGGGAATAGAAGGAGCAGAAGAGACTAAGGAGAGGAAGACATCAGGGGCCAGTAACCCAGCTACACAGCAAGCCATGGAGTAAGAGTGAAAGAAAAGTTAAACAGAAATAGAGAAATGTAAAAGCCAGAGGCAAAAGATATACGGGATGATTTAAGAAGAGCTAGCTAGAAAGAAGCTAAGCTAAGGCCTGGCGTTGATAAGAAAGAAGACCACGTGTGTGCTTACTTGGGAGCTGGGTGGCCGGCCCCCAAGAGAGTAGAGAGTGAAACAAGCAACAGCTAAGGATCAGTTTACACATTTGCCTCCAGCTGTTCAGACAATTGTACTGGTTTGTTTACAACATCTTTCAACAACCTTGCAGCTTCTTCCCAGCCACTTCATTTGTTTTCCTCACGAATATTTAAGAGGGTTCTGCCTTGTTGGTCTGTTATGTGCTAGGATGGAGGAAGCAACAGACCAAAAGATACTACAAATACATGCTGTTCTGAAGGAATTCATTCAATTAAAGTATTATAAAAATACTCTGGTTAAGGATTAAGTAAATATTAACCACGCTTAATACATACTAAAACAAAAATTGGAAAAGCAAAAAAAAACTCAAAGCACTAGTTAGTAGGATTATGTTTTTTAAAATTTAAGTCATAGATTTAATAACGGTTTCCACAGTTTTACTTTCCTTTTACCAAATGATTGTTAGCACACATTGTAGAAGATGGGTAAATCATTTTCTTTCTTTAAGATGTTCGGGGGGGGGAATAAGATGGAAAATGTAAATATAACAATACAAATGTACCGAATGCCATGAACTTTGCATCTAAGTTGTTAAAAGAATACCTTTTGGGTGAAGTGTGTTTTATCATAACAACAATTCAAAACTTTATGATTAAAGCACAGTTAACATATACATTATACTCTATATAGTAAAATTTGTTGGTGTTAGTGGACATGTCAAGTATACAATTAAACATTGTTGTATCACTACTTGCTGAAAATTAAAATATAAAAACAGAAAATAACTTACTCTGTCAATGTCTGGGTGGGTTAGGAGTTTCTGCACTATTTCTGCATGTCCCCCTCCAGCAGCAAAGTGAAGAGGTGAGCTGAGCTGGCCATTTAAAAGGTTTGGATTGCACTTTCCTTCCTCTAGTAATATGCGAGTGGCCTCAATTTTTCCATACCTATAAAAAAAATACATAAAAATAACCCATCTGAAATGCTTAACAATTCAAATTTTAAAGGATACCTGAAGGAAATCTAGAGAACAATCAATGTGTTAAGATACTGACCTAAGTGTCTGGAATCCTTGAAATGTTTTATGTATTACTTTGGTTCAATTTAACTATTTCAATTTCTGACCAACTAAGAGAAATATGTTCTCAAAACAAGAGAAAAAGATGGCATAATTATCCCATTAAAAAGTACAAAAGTTAGCCCAGCTGTGGTGGCGCATGCCTTTAATCCCAGCACTCAGGGAGGCAGAGGCAGGCAGATCTCTGTAGTTCGAGGCCAGCCTGGTTTACAGAGAAATTTCCAGGACAGGCTCCAAAGTTACACTGACAAACCTTGTCTTGAGAAACCAAAGGGGGTGGGAGGTGGAGACCTGAAAAAAAAAGTACAAAAGTTAGAAATCAGAAGACATGATCTTTACTTCAAAATTGGATCAGGAGGTGTAGCTCCCTTGGAAGTATATGCATCAAGATCCCCAGGGTTCAGTTACTAGCACCATGGGGAACAACCAAACCAACTAACAGCATAAAAAACACCTGAGAATCCAAAATTAAGTCATAAAAAAGCTTACACCGAGTAAGTTATAGAATGCTCTAAGTTTTAAGTAGATAGCATAGCAAATCAGTAAGATTAGGACACTGTCGTATGTTTAAAAATCCCTTTTATGTGTACAGGTGCTTTGCCTGCATATATGTCTGTGAATCGCTTGCATGCAATGCCTCTGGACCTCCTGGAACTGTAATTTCAGATGGTTGTAAGTCCTGTGGGCACCGTGAATGGAACCCGGCTCCTCTGACAGCAACCAGTGCTATTAACTACTGAGCCATTTCTCTGGTACTTAAATTTGTAATGATCAAAAGAGTAAACTCTTTAAAAATTATTGGCAAAGAGAAAAGATACAAATCTAGCCCAAGGAAATTTTAAGTAGTATTTTGAAAAAAATAAAAAGAATTTGAACTGGATTTTAAATAGGAAAGAACTTTAAAGGTGAAGAAAGTAAAGTATTTTAGGTGTGGGAAAAGGGAGTCAGCAATACAATATCTCAGGAGAGTACCAAGCCCGGGCCAGGTACACTGGGTCAAGACCAAAGACATGCTGAAGGCTGATCTGAACAAAGACAGAAAAGGACTTGCTGTTTGGAAAGAAAAGGGTAGTAGGGAAGAAGGGAAGGGAAATGTGGTTTTCACTGTAGTACATGTGGGGAAAATCGCATACTAAATGTGCAGTAATTTGCCTTCAGCATTTGCTTTCCTCCCTTCACAAGCCCCACAGTTCCCTCATACTCTGAACTGGCACTTGGATTCTAGCCTGTCTTAGTCATATCACCTCCCACTGTGTTTTTTTTTACTATTTTTAATATGTTTTTCCTCCCCCCATTTTGTTCAGAGTTCAACACGCTATAATTATCAAAATTAAATTCTTTTAAAATACCATTAAGTTATAGCATTTCAAATAAAATTTAGTATAAGATCTTAACAAGTATTCTTCACAAATATTTTTTTAATTAAAAATTTTTTAATTACAGAAGTTTTCATTGATTTTCTACCAAAGAAACTAAGGTATTTCAATGAATTTACACTGAAACATTAGGATGAAAACATTTCATTTTGCTTTAAGTTTTGAGTAAAGATTCATTCCCATTCTACAGTCCATGGGATTTTTTCAGTTCAAACATTTTTTTTTTAAAAACTATTTATTTATTATGTATACAATATTCTGTCTGTGTGTATGTCTGCAGGCCAGAAGAGGGCACCAGACCTCATTACGGATGGTTGTGAGCCACCATGTGGTTGCTGGGAATTGAACTCAGGACCTTTGGAAGAGCAGGCAATGCTCTTAACCGCTGAGCCATCTCTCCAGCCCCCAGTTCAAACATTTTAATAAGATCATCCTGGAAAGCCACTACATGCAGAAAAGCTGCTTACAGAAAGTGAAAAAAAAAGAGGCTTTTCTCAAAAATTCCTGTTTAGCAATTATTTTCATCTTTGTTAAACGACTAAAACATAATAAAGTATAAACGATACGATATATGGATGCCTTAAAGACCGCAATCTTCTTTAAAAGGCATTGGACTGTAGAGGCACTGTACAAAATACATGGCAATTACAGAAAACAATGCTTTCTAGAAATCACCTACAGAAGAAATGAAGTAGCTGTTCATTTTCTACACAGAATTTAAAGTAAACTGATTCTTGTTTCAATCAACTCATGACAAGAAGGCGCATTGAGGAGCCGCCACCGTTTTATTCCTCTGCCTTTCTAAGAGGACCAGGGGCTGCAGGAAGCCCCTCGGTGGTCAGCAGAAGCCGCCGCCCAGGGAGTTCGGAGCTCGGGTCTGGGCTCCGGCTCTCCACCGTCCTTCCCCTTCCTCGGCCTCCGTCGCCCTTCACCCTCCACGGACTTGGGACTCCGAAGACCTCAGCCCGCACCTCCCCGCTGTGGGCACTGGCTCCGGGAAATGACTTCAGGTGTGCGGCGGCAAACCCTCCGGGTCACTCTGAGGGGTCCGCGGTCGTGTGGGTCCGCGCCACTTGCGGCCGTCTGGAGCGGACAATGGCCCCGTGCACTCGCGGTGTGGGCGGCGGCGGAGCCAGAGGCTGGCGAGGGGAGGTCGGGGGCCGCGGCCGGGCGCGCACGAACAGGCGCTGGACTTGGCCGAGCGGCGGCGGCCGGCGCCACGGCCCCTCCTCTGGTCCTGAGAGCGGGGCGACGCCGGGGAGGATGGGGCGCCCGCCCGGTGCGAGCTCGCCCGGGGTCGGGCTCGCGCAGCGCTTCCCGCGGCCTCCAGCGCGCATCCTCCGGCTCCGGGTGGGACGGGGCGCGCAGTGGACCCGCGGTCACCGGCTCGGCGCGAGAGGGAGGCGGCTGCGGCGGAGGAGACCTGCAGCCTGCGGGATCCAGCCGGTCCCCGCCGGGAGAAGGAACCGTAAGTCGGCTTCACGGCCCGGCTCTGGCCGAGTTCACGCCCTTCCGCGTCTCTTAGAGCGAGCGTGCCCGTCGTCCCTTCTGTCCCCATCCCGGAACAGGTACAGCAGCCTCTCCATCTCGCGGGGTTTCTCTTGCTCACGAGTTTGCAAGCCTCCGGGTTTCCGCAGGGCCTCGACCCTCTGCCCTCTAAAGATTCGTGCTCTCCTTCTTGTCCTGTAGAACCCGGAGCTCACTGCCTCGCAGCCGGGTTTGAGATGTGTAGGGCCCGGGTCTACCCTTGTTCCTGGGGTTCATCTTGAGGACAGTTTCTGGTCAGCTAACCAAAACATTTTGTTTGTTCCTGTGCTCCTCCCTGCCCCGCCTGGTGATTAGCTGTTGGGCATTGTTGACTCCATCTTTGGTATGGTAATTTCCCACCTGCGTCGGAGGAAATCCTTGTGCAGCAACTAGGTATATAAGGATTTCCCCAAGGTTGAATAAATGGCATTGGCTGATCTCCTTTCGAATGACCCAGGTCTCTTTGTGTGTTCTTTCAATCTCCAGGCCCTTGCCTGACTCGCGTACTGTACAGTGTCAAGCGAAGGGGGTTACACAGAATCGGGTGTTACAGAGATGTGAGAAACCTCGGATTCTCCGACTTCGCGGACCTGAAGTACCGAGGAGCGGAGCAAAGAGGTTTAAAGTGCTTTGCAGGATTGTCATGGGTAGGGGATAGGTGCAGATGGCATACTTGGTCCTTTATGTTGGTTGGTTTTGCCCCCCCCCAAACAAAAAAAGAATGGATGCTCCTCTGTGCCCTCATTCCTGTCCCTGTTTATGGGAACTGTTCTTACACTGATGTTGGAGTCGGAGCAAATTGGAGCTGGAGCTCTGATGAAGCAGCTCCTGGAGAGGTTTTATTCCCACAAGCTCCGTTCATATGGAAAGGCACCTTGAAAAATCTTGTATTGCAACGACCCATTCCAGGAAAGCTTTACTTGTAAATCTGAAGAACGGATGTGGACTTTTTAGTTAGTATACTTTGGATACTGTTAATTTCTTAGTGTTTTGATTACTGTTTCACTAGACTTTTCCCTATTAAATTTTAGTTTGTTTTTTTTTTAGGCTACTTCTGCAGAACTTTCCAGAAATTAGGTTAAAATATAATTTTAATACTGTCAGGGATTGAACAGTTGCTGTCATGTGTCTTCATGTATTTACTGCTTTTCAAAGCATTGTAGAAAGCAAATGATAATCTCAGAATAATGGTACTCTGTACGTTGCAGGTTCTGTTATTATTCTGTAAGCTACTCTAAGGTAGGATGGTAGTATTTTGGAGGGGGGGAACTATTATTTCTTTAAGAACAGTAAGTATGTTTAGTCACCCTCCCTCCCAACATCCTTTTAGCAGTCCATTCTGTAACTTTGCACTTCCCAGGCCTTAGTATTAAGCAGGCTCAGAAGATGTAGCTCCAACCTTCTTCTGGAAATACACTGTGGGACTCCTCGCTTCTGAGAGTGTTGATTGTCTTTCCTCCTTCTTTCTTGGGTGTGTTCACTTGTGAATGAAGTGCATATATTTATACAGCCTACCCGTAGGTAAAAGATCAAAGGTATTTTCGTATATGAGTAGATACAGTTGATGGAAGAAGTATGAATTATTCTCCATTGGTGGAAATGAAAACTTTCCTCCGTGCTTTTAATAGTTTATTTTTCCCTTCGAGGCTGCATATATCATTCATCTAGGTTAAATTTTTTAAGTGTTTCAAATATTGAGTTTTATTTGGCACATATTGTTGAAAAAAAGACTTTGAGAGTCAGCTTAGTATTGCCGGAGGAGTTTCTCTGCATTATCTTAAAAATGCTTAGGTATCTTATTTACCTTCTCGAAATGATCTACCAGCCGTTTCTACAAGGACGGCTTTTGCTTTTTGGTTTGTAAAGACGATAACTTTGCTACTGGAGTGTGAATGCTTCCATGTGCTTTTACTCCTGTGGTTAGGATAGATGGTTTGTGTGTGCACACATGTATATACACTCATATACATAACCTCCTTTTTTATTTTGTTTTACTTTGTTTCTGAGTCATTTTCCAGACTGTCCTTAAATTTATTGTATAGCCAGGGTTGAGTTATATCCCTAACTTCACAAAACAAACAAGTTCTAGGATGTTTCCTCAGGAGTCAGAAGTGAGATGTAGGCTCTCTGGGGCAGCATGGTGGCTCCACAGTGCTGTCAGCAGTGCCTGCTCCTTGTTCTTTCTGGTTAGTGGTACTGTCTCACCACCTGTGGTCTTAAGGGTGATGCTCTAGACTGAGTAGCAGCTTCTTTCTATTTCTTCTCTCATCATCCATGCCTCTGCGTGTGTCAACAGTATCCTATCTAGTCATGTCTAGAATAGAGCTAAGACAAAAGAGCTGTGCCCTCTTTCCATCCTCAAACAAGTTCTTTTCTCTTCTTTTAGAAAATAATTCAGATTTGGCTTCACGTGACTTAAAATTACATTTGGGTTAGGAACTCGGAACTTTTTTTATAATCTCTTGAGTTGCCACACTTAAAGGTTTTCATGCCCCCCACACTAAATTATTTACAAACAGAGAGATGAACATGGTTGCTTATATTATCAACTTGGAAACTAAAAGTTTGGAGAGCACAGAAATTTATCATTGTATACAATAAACGCAGGTTAATTAAAAGAATTTTATGTGCAATTGTAATATGCAATGATTATAAAACTGAATAATACTGGGACTTGAGAGATGACTCAGTGGTTAAGAGCACTGGCTGCCCTTCCAGAGGACCTCAGTTCAATTCCCAGCACCCACATGGCATCTCATAAATGTCTGTAACTCCATTTCCAGGGCATCTTTTGCCTTCACACAGACATACATGCAGGGAATGAAATAAAATAAAATAAACTTTTTAAAACTTCTTTCCTCGCTTCTGTCCACCATGCCCACCTACAGTGTGGCACTGGTGCGCTCACTCACGCGCGCGCGCACACACACACACACACACACACACACACACACACACACACACACACACACTAATATAAGTAGTTAACAGAACCCAGAACCGAACAGGGCTCAAGGGCAGGGCACTCATCTAGCAACTGCACAGCCCTGTGTTTAACCTCTAGCACCCTGAAGACAGGTGAACTAACCCTGAGTGCGATGTGGCTCTTGCTCTCCAGGAGTTTACACATAACCAGGCGAGCAGATAAACACTGAGGTACAGTTTTAGGTGGTTTGCTCCTCCCATGATCAAGTTAGACATCCTATAAGTTAGTGAAGGGTTGGGGAGCTATGATCCAGAGTCCTCGTAGTGAAAGTGCCTTTTAAAGTGCTGGCAGGGAGCTTTCCCTCTGTGTGTGTATTTGGGACTGAATGGCTGTGGGACCAGGTGATACAGACACTTCCATCTACACAGTATTCCACATATGCCACCTTTACCTGTTGTGTATTTTTAGCTGAAGGAAGTAAGGAGATTGTTCTCCTCTTGTCCTACCGTTCACATAAAGCAGGCCTTACAAGAATTCTTTGACGTACATTTCCTGGAAATAGAACTATCACAGAAAGCCCTACCCTGCTAAGAGTCAATGCAAACCTGAAAAGACAGGTGTTGCCAAGTCCCACCCCCTTCCCTACTGCCCTGAGAGCAGACTCTTATCCTCAGTCATTGTCTACACAACTGCCCTCCACCCCCCAAAACCAAAAAATTACAGTAAAGTAGGGAAGTCTTCGTTATAGGTATTGGGTGCTACCTGAAGATATTCTTATCCTTTGGTCTGAAGTCTCCTGTGCTATGTAAACATATTAATAAACTTATATTAACCTTCTATTAACCTCTTTGTTATAGAGCATTAGTCATGACCTTATGATAGGTAAAAAATATATTTCCTTTTTCTCTCCTTCATAAAGGAGGATCTGACTTCCAAAAGGAAACACTAATGATTTGGAAGAACTGCATTGCACTAGTAAGAGTTGTGGAGAAGCAGTGCGGTGAAGAGTTGATCTAGGAAAGCCAGACTAACATTGTGCTGAACTAAATAGATTTTCAACTTTCTGTTATCCTGTAACTCAGTGCTTTCAGCTCACAATTATACAGCAAGAATACCAATTTCCCACTACTAAGCTTGCGAAATGTTTCCCATGATAATTGTAGTGAAGCAAAAATGGCCAACCATTTCTATAAATTTCTTTTGAAATTTGAATTGTTTTATAAAACAAGACCACATAGAAACATTTGACTGTATCTTAGCTAATTAAATAAACAGGACTGCAAATAAAAGATGATTATGTAATCTCTTATAGTACACATTCCATCATAAAATTTTTACTTATATTAAAATTATTTTATTTTATGCATATAGTGTTTTGCTTGCATGTATGTCTTTGTACTATGTGGGTGTCTGATGCCCACAGAGGCCAGAAGAGGAATTAGACAGTTGTGAGTTGCTATGTGGTTGCTGGAAACTGAACCTAGGTCTCCTGGAAGAGCAGCCAGTGCTCTCAACTGCTAAGCCTTCTGTCCAGTCCAACAACATAGACATTTTGAACTGGAGCTTTCGAAGCTGAGTTTTAGCACGGAGACAGGAGAATGGTTCTGTCAGCTTCCTTCCACTGCGACCGTCAACTTAGGATGCTTTATTTTGGCTGAAGGCTTCAGAACATGGTTGCTTGTTTTAGTCGCCTTCTTGTCTTGGGGGAACAGCCCCTTACTCTGTTATACACACCATGCTATCATGTCTCTCTGGAGTGAAGTTAGACCCTGCTTGCTCATAGCTGGGAGGAAGCAAAGAAAAACAGGAAGCAGTCAGGATCCTAATGTTGCCTTCAAAAATGACTATTTCTGGGGGCTGGAGAGATGGCTCAGAGGTTAAGAGCATTGCCTGCTCTTCCAAAGGTCCTGAGTTCAATTCCCAGCAACCACATGGTGGCTCACAACCATCTGTAATAGGGTCTGGTGCCCTCTTCTGGCCTGCAGGCATATGCACAGACAGAATATTGTATATATAATAAATAAATATTTTAAAAAATGACTACTTCTGTTCACTGGACCCCCACTTGCTAAAGGTTACACCTCCTACCAATAACACCACAGGCTGGTCAGCGAGTCTTTTAACACACAGGCCTTTGGGGGATTCTAACCCAATGCATACCATATGCAAAAATGACAAACATGGGATGCAGGGAAAAACAAATACAGGCTTGGGCTGGGTTGATCGCTCAGTGGTGGTGTGAACATGTGGGAAGTCTGGGTTCAATTCTCAGCGGAAGAAAAAGTTGGTAGTGTTTAGTACATTTCAGTAGAGCCCCAATCCTATTCTTCATATTCCCAGACATAAGCAAAATTTAAAAAGTGTGTTGGGTACCTACAATGTACTCAAAGTGGTAGATACAGATCTCTTGTTGCATGTACAACACGTGTATCAGTACATTTTGTACTCATCAAATGGTTCTACTCACCAATATTTACCTTAGAAGCCTTCCCTTAAAACTGAAAAATGAGGCATTAAAATTTGAAAAGTTGAGCAGAGTGGTAGAGATGGCTTCGTGGGGAAAGGTCTTGCCACCAAGCTTGATAGCCTGAGTTGTCCCACACTTCCAGTCTGTGAGCAGAAACCTATGGGGCATGTGCGCGTATGCGTGTGCGGACGGACACACACACATTCACACCACGCACACTAAATGTACACACTATAAAGAATGCTTACACCCAGGATGGCCTTGTACTTGATGTGAAACAGAATTGTCTTAAATTCCGGATCCTCTGGCCTCCACTTCCCACGAGCTGGGATTACTGGCGTGTGTCACCACACCCTGAACCTATAGGCTCTTAATGCAAAGACAGAATACATCAAAAGAATTGGGAACTCTAGCGTGTGTGTTTGCTCGGCTAGCGCCAGGAATTCAGCCGCGTGGGCGGGGGTCTGATAATCAGGGCCGGTCAGAAGCTTCCCAGCAGGAAGGGGCGAAAGGCGCCAAACGTAGGGGAAAAGAGCACTCGGAAGGTCCGGTCTTTGGCGCCTACTACACCGCCTCTAACAGTCCGCAGTGCCGGTCGCCGGCTCCGAGCTAAAGCTGCAGCCCGCCGCTCAGCAGCAGGGCACGGAGGCACCGCGGCACGGGGAACTGCAGTATCTGGGGCCGGTGGAGCACATTATGCACTGCGGTTTCAAGAAAGAGGACCGCACGGGCACCCGCACCTTGTCGGTGTTCGGCATGCAGGCGCGATACAACCTGAGAGGTGACCGCGGCCAGTCCCCACTACCGGGAGGGACTGCGGGAGGACGAGCGGCGGGCTGGGCGCGGAGGCGCGGGGCTGGCGGCCGCGATTAGTCTGACCCCGGCTCAAAGAATCCTACGCTCTGCGTTCCCGCCCTGGAGCCTCAAGCTGACAGCTACTGCAGGTAAACCTGGTCCTTACGGCTTCTTGTTCCTAACCCCCATTAGGTTCCAGCTGGTCGTGCATCTCCGAGGGTCGGAGTAGAAGAAACCTGCCCAAACCTTGCCCTGAAGTCCCGACTTGTGCTCCTCCTCTTCCTTCCCCTTATCCTCTGCTCCCCTTTGCAACTGTTTTAAAAATTGGCGCGAAAAGGTCTTAGGTGGTGTAAAAGAGGCACAGCAAAAAGAACCCAAGCCTGAGGCAGAAACTGTGGGGCTACCCCCAAACAGCCTTGGCTTTTATAGAGCAACTCAGAGGATGTGTGAGCCTACAGAGTGGCCCCGGGGAAGAAGTGCTCTTTTGGGGTTCCTGGCACCAGGCGTCAAGCACAAGACTTTGAGTGAGGGTATACTTATCTCAAGCATGTTCTGGAGGTGGGAACTTCGGCAGCTACTGCATGGCTTAACCCAGTGCGCAGGGCCTCCTAGAACAGTGAACTCTGATGCCCAGTTTTAGTCCCTCTCCTCTGCTTAGACTGTAGACAAGTTATTCTTCTCTAATCTTCATTCAGCTTTCCCACGTAGACCATGTAGACGGTAAAGAGGAAAGTATTGCTCTCTGACAAACATATACTCTGAGCCTTCCCTCTTTACCTTGTCTGTTGACTGAGCTCCTGCCCTGCCCCTTTGTCTCTCTTCTGTTTTGCCTTCGGCTTCGGAGGCATAAACATTTCTGTTTTCAGATGCTAGGTCAGTTTGCTCCCCAAATGTCTGAAAACTTTTTCAGTTTTTACCAGAGTGATATCGCTCTGCCTGGAGCGTGGTGGACTTGGGTATGTCCTACACAGAGACAGAGTCATTAGCAGATTCTGTCAAGGCCATGTTTACAGTCTTCCATTCTTGGGGCCAGGGGAATAAAGGGCGTGGGCATGGGGAGCTCTTGGACACTCTCTATCCTGAACCTGTTAGTCCTAGTCCAGGGGCTACTGTTGTGGAGGAAGGGGGCACTTTAGGTGTGAATGCTCAGAAAAAAGGACATGGTCCCCTGGGGTCTCTTGGGCAGGGGGTTGCTTTCTTCTTTAGGAAGCAGTAGTGGTTGGAAGAGGGCTCTAGGCTGTTTTGTGCCTGTTCACCTCATGGCGTCCCGGGCAACCACTGTGGCGACTCAGCTCCTTATAGATAGGAGATCTGATTTCTCTCTTGTGATCCTGAGTGTTGATTGGCCTTCTGACCAGTGACCAGGGACTACCAGGACAGCTTCTAGAGCAAGGTTGCCCCCTCTCATCTGCTTCTTGAGACATCTCGAGTTAATTCTATCTCCAAGACAGGATCTTGCCTCTGAACCAGATTTTAATCTCTTGCTGTCTTTGAGACAAACATAAACTAGTTCATAAGGAGTGGTGGGAACTGAGAGACCAAAGTAAAACGTCCACTCTGTCCTGACTCATCTTCCCATTCGTGAACACACCTCCTCCTCCTGAAGGAAGGGACTAGGGCACTCCATGGCAGTGGGGCCAGCGTTCATGTGCTTGCTGTCCCACACCATGAACAACAGCATCTTAGGGAGGAAGGGGTTTATTTAGTTTGTATATCCCAATCAAAGCCCATCACCGAGGAAAGTCAGGGTAAGGACTCAAGCAGGGGCAGAGGCAAGAGCCCTGGGGTAAAGTTAGCTTGCTCAGCTTGCTTTCTCATATGAAACAGGACCACTGCCCAGGGCTGCCCCCCCACAGTGGGCTGGTAGAGCTAGAGCCTCATCAGTGATGAAGGAAGTGGTCCACGGACATGACCACAGGACGAAGTGATGGAGCCAATTTCTTACTGAGTTTCCCCTCCCCTGTGACTCATTTGTGTCAAGTTGGCAGAACCAACCAGTACTCCTGCCCTCTCTGTCAGAGACTACTTCCTTCGTGTTCTGCATACTGAGAAGCGGCAGTGACTCTGAGAAGTTGGCAGCTCTAGGATCAAGATGTATTCATTATCCACAGTGTGTCAGCTACATCTCCCCTGGCAGGAGCTGACTCAGCTTGACTCTGCAGGTTTCCAGATCTTTCTTCTGTGTCCTCCCCTACCCTCGTTAAGCCCTCCTGTGTCTCAGCCTGAAGTGATTTTTCTGAAATTTCTTCTCTTTAAGCGCACCTTGGATTCCCAGACCTGAACCTGTTCTGAAAACCCTTACCCTGCGGGGTGTGCCCTTGATGCCAGCCTCAGGTGTGTGACCAGTCTCCCAGAGCCCCGCTGCCCTGCCGCTGGGAAGCATCCGCCCGCTGGGTGCAAGAGACTCACGAAAGAGGCTCCTCTGGCAGCCGCAGCTGCTGTTGGTGCAGTGTTGTCGGTGCTTGGGGCACCAGCTGAAAAGGTGGAACTCTTAACTGCTGGGGTTTCCCGGGTGGGGGCAGGAAGTGGGGGTTGCGCTGGGCGCCATGAGGGTTGCTGAACCAGTTCATTCAAAATCTGGCTACTTGGGAAGAAAATGTCTATTTCTTCCCTTTCTCGGCATCACTATTTTGGGTTTTGTTCTTTTTTATTCTTTTTTTTTAAGACACCATCTTTATCCTCCATGTCCAAGTAACTGTGTGTTGCAGGCGGCCTTGCCTCTGCTGGGATGGAGGGGACTCGGCCCTCCCTGCCTCTGTGAGAGGCCACCTCTCCTGCACTTGCCTGTGTCCCAGTCTTGTCTGTGAAGTGGGCATGATGCTCCTTGCCACCTTCCAACCTACCTCACAGGGGAGCGGTGGGGACACCATATCTGAATGTTGTGATGCCGAGCCACTGCCTCCCTTCTCTGCCCCTCCCCACCCTGGCACTTCTCCCCTCTGTGCCCCTTCCATGCCTCTGGCTTCTGCTTCAGACCCCTCCTCTTCTTCCTCTGCTTCTTTTCCACCAAGGAGCAGTCTGACTTCAGCAGAGTCCCCAAGACAGACAGCCACAGCCCCCTGCCTGGTCTGTGCAGGCTTGGGTCCGACCCCCTGGCCCCACTGCCTGGAGTCGCAGCCTCTTGCAGCCTGGCCGCCCTCCTGCCATGACCCATTCCTGTCGCTCCCTGTCCGCAGGCAATTGAAGCGAATGGATACAAACTTCATCTGTAAAAATATATTTACCTCCATTTTTGTTCCATTTGGGGGCTACTTTTATTGGTTTCTATAATTTGATTAGTTTGGTGAGAGAGCCATGGCTGCCCGGGGTGCAGGGGTCCCCCTCATGCTGAGTCCTTCCCTCTCTCATTCTATGCCTCTCACATCTTTTTCCTTCCCCACCGGGATCCTTCATGCTGAGCCAGCCTCAGAAAATAGCGAGAATTTAACCTCTGCCAAAAAGAGTTTAAAAATTAAATCACATAGCCGGGCGGTGGTGGCGCACGCCTTTAATCCCAGCACTCGGGAGGCAGAGGCAGGCGGATCTCTGTGAGTTCGAGACCAGCCTGGTCTACAGAGCTAGTTCCAGGACAGGCTCCAAAACCACAGAGAAACCCTGTCTCGAAAAATCAAAAAAAAAAAAAAAATCACAAAGAGCAGAATCTCTATCCCCAAGCCTCTGAGCCTACCCTCTGAGGGAAGCGGCTCACTTCCTCTCTACTGCCCAGGGCCTATTCTTGTGACTCAGGCCCGCCTGCTGAGGACACATGGAACCCTGGGCTTGGGAACCAGGGTGTTTTGAAAACAGCCTGCATTCTGTCTGCCTGAATGCTGACCCCTATGCACACCAACAACTTTGGTGGTGTGTTTTTCCCTTCCAGCCCCCAACCACAGCCTTCGTGGCTACAGTTGAGCCCTTGGCTGCCATTCATCTCTGGTTGCTTCCTGTAGCTAAAAATGTGACCAGACAACCCAGGGTTGGTCTCCCATGCTAGCACTTCACAGGCTGTGCGGTGCACTCGATTCGGGGGCCCAGGGTCCCTCAGATGTTTTTCTCTTTTGTCTTGTCTTTTGTTTTCTTTTGGACCACTTATAAGTGTAATGGGTTTGCTGAGAGTCCCCGGCAGCTTGCTGCGCGATGAATCCCAGGATGGTACAAGTCCCTGGCAGTGGGCAGCGGCAGCAGCCGGTCCTAGGCAGGGGCTGCACACGAGGCCATGCGGTCATGCGGTATGTCTCCATGTGGCGGTGGGGGGCAGGCAAGAGAGAGACGGATAGGCATACCTTACAGAGTGGAGTTGGACATTTATTTAGGGGTTATGGAAGGGAAGGGAGAAGGGCAGAAAGGGGGAGAGAGAGAAGAGAGAGAGGGGGAAAAGGAGAAGAAGCTGCCTCTTCTAGAGAGGGATGGGAAGAGAGAGAGAGACTAAAGCGGGAAGGAAGACCTACCTGCCTCAGTGGATGAGGGAGGGAGTGGGTGTGGCTTGTCTCTTAAAGAAACAGAACAACCATTACAGTAAGTGGTCCCCATTATGAGAGATTTCTTGGAACAGTCTCTAGCTTCTCTGGCTTCCGAGTTGCCTGGAAGAGAGAGGATGCTCTTCTGCAGGCCCTGTGGTGTTTTTCTTGGGTTTTTACATATTCAGCTATGGTAAAAACCCTCAAACTATCAGCCACCCGCCTGTGAGTGCTCTGTCAGTATCCCGCTGGCTCTGCTTTTCCTCAAGCTGTCCCTGCCACCATCGTTGTTGTGCCCGTGGATTGTTTGGATCCACGAGGCAGCTGTCTTCAACCGCAGCCTTTGTTCCCCACCACAGCTTGTGGCATGGCTGTTGTTCCAAAAAGGACCGGAGGGGTGCTGGCGGGGTGCCAGCAGGGTGTGTGGACGAACACGCGAGATGAACAGACACGTACGGCGGGGACAAAGACAACACACAGTTCCCACGCGGGTACTTTAATGGGAAGGGAATAACACACAAGGAAAGGGACAGGTGTGCGAAACACACGGGGAAGGGAAGAGAGAAGGGAGAGAGGGGGCGAGGGAGCCTCGTGGCTGTCTTTTAACGGAGGCCGCGATGGTGTTTGGGAAGGTGACCTCACATCTGTGAGCACCTGTGGACAGGTACTGGAGGATTCTGGGAGCTGTAGTTTCCCAAGGAACGGCATTTCACCATCTTTGGTTAATTAAAAAAGAAAAAAATTGAGGGGGGAGGTAGGGGATAGGGGCGTCGCCCGTCTCTTGTAACTGCTTCCTGCTGGCTTTGGGCATTGTGGGGTTTAGGGGGTGTCCGGTGATCCGCTGGCGTTTTTAAGCATTGAGGGATCCAGGGAGTATCTGGTGGTCCGCTGGCGTCTTGGGATGGTCAATCGTCCGGTGTCCTGTGTGGTGATCTTGTTGGCTTCACTGGCAGATGCTGGAAGGCAAAAGCTGCATTAGTAAAGAAAAAATTGGAGGGTAGGGGGTTATTGGTAGAGGGAAGATGACGAGAGGTGGAAGGAAAAGTGATGGCCTGTGTCAAGAGAACGCACAGGGCACACTTTAGGATACAAAATGGCACAAGCTGGGCATGACAAGCACAAAGAGGGGAGTGATCCAGGCCAGTAGGGAAAAGGAAGTACAGAGGGAAAATACAGGACAGAGCTGGGGACAGGACAAGAGAATAGAGAGTACTCTGTGGATGGGGGAAGGCAGGTGAATAGTGACTGAGCAAGGGGAGGCAGAGAGGGGGAAGCCCCAGCCTGAGAACAGAAGAGGCAACATTTAGAGCAGAAGACAAAGAGGTGATACTTATTCCCATTAATGATCCGCTTGTTTCTTGTCTACTTAAGGCTGGCATTCAGGAGCTTAAGAGAGTGTCTTAGGAAAAATCAATGACTGACCTGATTTTTATCATGTAACCTTATTAGAGATCTGCTTACCGTCTGAGCCCTTGACTTCGTATTTGAAGATCTGTAACGACAACTGAATGGTTATTTAGGAATTTGAAGGAGGGTATATTAGCACAGAAAGGTTAAGTTGAGCTGTGGAAATAGATTTAAGGTGCAACAAGTGAATCCAATGAGGGATTCTGAAGGAGGGTATATTAGCACAGAAAGATTAAGTGGCAGATGAGTATACTATTTTTCTTAGCCTGGAGTAGAGGGGGCTGAGTCTGGTTTCCTCTGGAATTTGAGGCAGCAGGGCCCTGTCTGGGTCACCGTATATGAGGGGTTGGTGGAAACAACCGGTTTGAGTTGCGTGAGATGAATCCAATGGGGGATTCCTTCAAGTTTGGCAGCTGTGGGGGTTAGAAGAATTACTCTGAAAGGACCCTGCCATTTGGGAAAGGGCCCTTTGGGAGAGCCCGAAGTCTGAGAAGGGTGAGGGGCAGAAGTCTTACCCAATCTAGATGGAGTTCCTGTGACATCTTGATGAGGGCTTTTTAAAGTGCCCTTAGTTTGTTCTACCTTACCTGAAGACTGGGGTCTGAGGGTAATAAGGTGTGTGCAAATCCTGGGGAATTGAACTCTGGGCCATTATCTTTGGCGAATCTGGCAGGAGGCTGTCGTCCTTAGGTGAGAGTGTTTTTGAATAAACAACCGAAGAGTGGTGGTTAGTGATGGCTGGAGCCTAGATGGCGAAAAGTCACCTGACCCGTCTGGCCTAGTCTGTTCAGTTGGAAAGCCCGCCATGCCATAACGAAAGCCGCAGAGGGGAGGGGCAAAAGGCTGAAACCGAAAAACTGGGAGAACGGCTTCCCGTTAAGGCGAGATGCAGATGACACGAACACCCAAAATCCGGGGGGATTGGCTTAGAATTTTTAGATCCCATGGTTGAGTGACAAGGGCTTTGGAATATGGTTCTTTTCCACTTCACCGGCCTACAACCCACGTGTTCATCTGCCGCAGCCCCTCCAAACAACTAATCAGCTAACTGTGAGTGTTCCCTTCCTGCCAGCTTAACCATCCTTCTGACCCAAGGGATTGGCTCTTGAGCTCCCGACAACTCTTCGCGGTTTTTAGGGATGGGGGGACCTTCATTTATTCCCTTCGCTGGCATTCAACTCAGCTTGTCTCCTGTGCTGAGACCGTGCCTGGGCTTCCTTTTCTTCCTTCTCTCTCTCGTGCGGGCTTGTAACTACAAGTACCTACCCGGCTTTTACGCCTACCGGTCCCGCGGCTGCGCGGATACCTATAAACCTGCTTAATCTTCTCTCTGCCCAGCTGGGATTTTTCCTATCGCTAGGCTAGAGTCGATTTTTGCCTACCGCAGCCTCTCGAATTCTGGGGACGCCCTCATTCTGAGATCGCCGTGTTCACGGGCACCCTCTCTTGTGCCCTATCCAGGCGAATCTACGTTGATTTTGCCTTATTTTCTTTTTTTCGCGGTCTTAACCACGGGAGCCAAGCCATCCGGACCTATAACTCTGGCCTCATGTTTTAAATGCCCCACTTATCAGTCTCTGTAAATGGCCAGTTTTTCGGTTCCAGCCTTTTGCCCCTCCCCTCTGCGTCTTTCATTATGGCATGCCGGGCTTTCCAACCGAGCAGACTACACGTGGCGGTCGCCATCTTGGCTGAAGGCCAGATGGGTCAGGTGACCTTTTCGCCATCTTGGCTGAGAGCCAGGTCACATGACCACACCTTCCCGGTTTCACTCTCCCGCTTTTACCCGGTTTTCACTAAAATCCTCATGCTAACTGTTAAATATGTTTTGGGCAATGGCAAATGTCTCTGATAGGGCCCGTCAGAGGCGTCCACGTTGCTCAATTCTTGTTCACTCTCTCAATGCATAATAATTGTTTATTACATCTCATTTCAGACTACAAATCATGAGTCTCATATTTTAAGCTGGTATGTACCTTTAAATCTCTTAAACTGTTTTCTACCGTTGTCAGTTCTGGCGTTAACCTCCCATTGCCAGAAGTTTCTTCTTTCTGCCCTTTTGCAAATGTGGGCCTTACCTGTTAAGAGCCAGTATACTGCAGCTATATTTAATCCAGCCCTCAACTGCTCAGGGATCTGGGGAATGTGATATTTAAGTATTTAATTATTAAAAACTTTTCACAACACCAAAAAGAGACAGGTTGGCTCCTAAAAGCAGCTCTCTGCTCCCTCCAAAGAAGACAGCTCCCTCCAAAGGAGACAGACACATGGAGAACAACGTCCTTCTGCATTTCGCTTCAACTGCAGAGCGCTAACCATTGGGCAAACCTGCCTTTCATCTAAACTAGAGATCTCTAGACGTGGACGGAATCGCTGGAATCGACAGCCTAGCTGCTCAGGTCAAGGTAGGCCTGTCTTCCTACAGATTTCTTAGCCCACAGGATCTTCTGGAGCCTGGCAGGCCCTGCGCTAAACAGCAAAGCTCAAGTACAACCTCCAGCGACCATGGAGGACCCCAAAAAGAGTAGCTCTGGGTGCCAACCAAGTAAGTTCTCTGTCATTTTTTTAATCAGTAACTCACGTAAAATCTTATATTTCTCAAAGATCTCTGACAGTTTGACAGCTGAGAGGTTTTGCCAGGTTGAGGTTTTTGTAAGGTGACCTCACCAAACAAGTTTCAAATCAAATTTTTCTCTTATGCTACAGTCATTATATGTCCTAAAACTTCTGTTTTCACAAACCCAAGGAGTTCTCTTGAGTTCCAGGGAGCCGAATTAAAAACAGGTCAGATACCCCTCAATTCCTTGGTCCTAAAAAAAAATTTTTTTTTAACCTTAATTTAACTCTCTTCTTTGCCCTGCCAATACCTTAGGCCATGCCACAAAACACCGTCAAAAGCAAAGGGACCAGCGACGCCAGGATGCTCCCAGCCTTCTCTCGCGCTCCCCCCAAGACAACGCCCACAAATCAGCAGGAAGCAGTCTCGAGAATTCGTCGTCCCAATTCCTTCAAACTGGAGCATCTAATTTGCTTTTTTTATTAAAAACAAGAGGTGCATATGTTATTCTTTGGTCCCGCCCTAGCCACGCCCACGCCCTTTAACCTCCGAATTCCGCCTGAGATCCCTCCCTCCGCCATCTTTCCCGTGTGCACGCGGGCTTCTCTCTCTGTCTCTCTCTCTCTCTCTCTTTCTCTCTCTCTCTCTCTCCCTCTCTCCCTCTCTTCTCTCCCTCAATAAAATGCCTTATACTTATTTTCTGTGTTCATGCCTCTGTTTCTCCGCCACCGGCCACAAAGCGCGTGCCCCCGCTGGTGAGAACCTGCCGCCGTTTCACCAGCCTGCCTCGGTAATCATTTTTATAACAACAATGGCGGCTCGGCAACAGGGCAGGTCATGCCTCTAGGTCTCTCTTCCACACAACATGTTACCCTGCTGCCATTTTGACTGAGGTCAGGTGACCAAGTTCCACCATCTTTACTGAGGTATTCCCCGTCTGGTTCTCTGGTGTTAACTCTGTTACATGGTGAGCTTACCACCATAAAAGAGAAAAGAAAAGAAAAAGAAACTGAGATTCAGTTTAGGAGCAGATGCTCTCCAAGAACCTACTCTGCTCACCCTCTGCTTTAAGTCAGACTGGCGTCCAGCTAGGGACAGTGCCCTCCCCATGGTTAGGAGCCTCGTGGAGGCAGGGCAAGAAAGAGGAAGTCACAGGCTTGGTCTTTCTGTGCACTCCCACCAGGCTGCACCCCTGGGACCTGGAAGTCACAGGCTGGGTTTTTCTGTGCACTCCCACAAGGCTGCCCCCCTGGGACCTGGAAAGAGACAAACCATGACTTTAACCCCTTCGTTTCCTCGTTCTTTCCCAGGAACTTCCCACCCACAGCCCGACCATTCCTCTCAGAGCTTGAGGGGAGACCAAGGCTGCTGCACCCCGTCCCTGACCTGCAGCCCAGGACAGAGGCTTCCCAGGCCCTGTCACACCTCCTGGGCATATCAGCTTCTCCCAATAACTTGACACTGAGTGGGAAACCCTGGCTCTCTGAGCGGGAAAAGTGCTGCAGCATGAACCCAATGCCTCCCTTTGCTGCCAGGCAGAGGTTTCACTGCTGAGCCACGCCCCCAAACCCACACTGGGGGTATTCTAGGCAGGGCTCTACCACCAAGCCATGCCCTTTTTTAAATTGTCATGTCATTGTGGTAAGCAAGGCTATCAGTGCCCTTACCAAGATGACAAGAACGGAGGCTCAGAGGGGCCTAGTAACTACCCCAAATCACACAGCTACTAGTACTTGAAATACTAATCCTGTCCGCCCTGGTTATGGTCCTCTACCTGGCCTCTCGTGGTGTTGAACATCAGAGGTGATGGAGCACAGACATGAGGCAGATTTAAGGTGTCTCAGAGATAGCATACCTATCTTAGTTTTCAGTGGTACAGATGAGGGTTGACACCCTTCAGGGCTGGATGCTCAGGAGACCCCGGGAGACTCAACATCTTCAAAAACAGAAGGGGACTTAGAACAAGAACACAGAGAGCCCCACCCCACCAAGGTGCTCACCTGAACTAGGCTTGGGGAGGGCTCTGTCACCTTCTGGGGATCGACCCAAGTTCACCTCAGGAGATTGAGACAAGCTAAGCTCCAGGGACTCTGGAAAGAAAAAAAATGAGGATCCAATATTGTCATTATTACTACCACCTCAGTTGTTCAGATATTTACCAATTGAGGTGCCGCATGGAAAAGATTAAGATTCCAAACCCAGAGACAGAAATACTGGCTGCAAAACCCCTCCCTGTCAGTTATTGGCTGTGTGAGTTTGAACAAACTGCTTAACATCTGTTACCCTCTCAACTTAAGTTGCTCAACATCAAAATTAGTCGAGCTTTTGATGTGTGAGGAGTCAGAGCTGCCGAGAGCAGGGACAGAAGTGTGATATTTCCCGGGAGCACACAGGATGCCATGCTATGGTGTTGACCTGGCTGATAAGATGTGTAGGGGCCAAGAAACGCAGACCTATTCCCCACATTGTCTGGCAGCCAGAGACTCTGGGAGACTTACAGGCACAATCTGCACCTTCTGACACAGGAGGTGGTCGCCTGACACCTTTAAAGTTGGGTAAACTGGGGGCCATCCTGAGGTGGTCAGGCTATGCTAATGTGGTAATGCTAATACTCCTTCCATTATAACTATGAGGTCACCTGGGAAGGAGATGTTCTCAGCCTAGTGACCAAGTGGACATGAGGAAGACCTGACTTGAGTCATCCTGCTACCTGGGCAACAGAATGTTAATGAAGCCTTTGGTTACCTGTTCCCCCAATTTATGTTGATATGAAAGCTTCTGGAAAAATAAACACGGGTGATTTCAGGATCTGAAGAATCCCTGGAACTCCCTCCCGATACTGTTGTGTCACAACGTTCATGTGATGGTCAGGGATAATTCGTGGGAATCAGGTCTTGTGTGTCTTTATTTTTCCCACGCCTCTAGGCTAGTGAGATGTGTTTTTTGTTGGGGCTGGTCCCCAACAACAGTGGGTTTGGGGGGCTTCCCAGTGGAGTGACTGACTTTGAGTCACACATGCTGGATGCTGTAAGTAACCCTAAAATCTTGGCAGTTCACCGAAGCACACTTGATGAAGTCGTCTTTGGTGTGGATGCCCTTTCTGGCTGGGATGGACAGAAATGTCAGAGACAGATGGAATGTGGGAGGAATATAGCAGTGACTGTATCTAGGGGAAAACATCCCAGTGAAAGTGCTTTACCTGAAGAATCACCGCGGAAAGCAGTGAGTGCCTTCTGGGATTTGTAAAACTGTTTTTTTTTTTCTCTGTGGGGGAGATGACCGCCTTTGTGTGCCGTTGGCCATTAGTGCTTCTGGTGCACCTGAAGCTCTTGAATTATTGAGCACTGCAGATGGTACACACTGAGGACTAACATAGCCAGGGCATGATGCCTTCCTTTGGAGAAGCATATGAATTAGAGTAGGGACCTTGGTATGAGGAACTTGTTTATCCAAAAATCAACTTTGTGCAGTAATTAGTTAATATGCCTTTGTACAGCTGTTCAGTTCAGCCCACCAGAGGCTGGATCTTCCTACTGCCACACAGGCCTAAACATTTCATCTTGGACTGACCTCTTTCTTTGAATGACTCACACAACACAGAGCACCCAACAGAATAGTAAACAGCACTATCTTACTGGGCAGTAGTATCACATGCTTTTCATCTCAACAGTCCGGGGGCAGAGGCAGGTGGGTCTCAGCAAGTTAGAGGCCAACCTGATCTACAGAGAGAGCTCCAGGACAGCCAGGGATGTTACACAGAGAAACCCTGTCTCACCCCCCTACCCTGCCAAAAATTAATACCTATCTGTATAGTAAAAAGGGGGGCTGGTGAGTTCTCTCAGCAGATAGGTTGCTTGCTATCATGTCTGACTATTTAAGTCCCATACCCAGGGTCTACAGAGTAAAAGGCGAGAACTGACTCCCAGGAATATCCCTGACCTCCACATGCACATTGTGACATGAGTACACAACACACAAAAGTACACAACACACACTGTTCCCCTGAGGGGATGTCTTGATTGGCTTGGGCTGTGGGCATGTCTGTATGGATTGTCTCGTTGATATGGGAAGACCCTGCCTGTAAGGGGGTGGTACCATTGCCTGGGGTTGGGTCCGGGAGCAAATAGGATGGGAGTTGAAGAGATGGCCCAATGGTTAAAGCACTTGCTCTTTCACAGGGCCCAGGTTCAAGTCCCAGCATTTACATGATGGCTGACAACCATTCTAACCAGTTCCAGTAGATTCAACGCCCTCTCTCCCCACTGCCTTCCACAGCTGTGGGATTGGGTAGGCGATCAAGGGGAAGGGAAAGAGCTGGGTGAGGACTCACTAGGTTAGGGCAGGTAAGAGAGGAACCTGGGGAGGAACTGGAAATCTCACCTCCTACTCTGAGGACTTTTCTCTTTGGAGTGCGGAGAGATAGAGACTTGGGCTCAGTATGTGGGGGGCTGTTTCTGGGGGCCACCTAGACCTGTCAGCGTGTCCTCCACATCCACAGCTGTTGCTGGTTTGGGGGAAGAAAAAAGGCTTGTTCAAGAGGAGAAAATACAAGGATAGCACCAACGTATGGGCCCCACCCAGAAGGCTCTAAGGTCAGCTGTGTGGAGGTTGTCTTGACCGTTTCTGGCCTTTACAAACTCCATGTTCACCGTATGGTCCGTGTGTGTGTGTGTGTGTGTGTGTGTGTGTGTGTGTGTGTGTGTACAGGTCAAAAGACTTGTGGGAATTCTTTATCTCCTTCCATTATGTGGATGCCTGGGCTTGAACCACGACCGTCAGTCTTGGCCTTACCCACTGAGCCATCTCAGCAACCCCAGTATTTTTGAAGGTTTATTTATTTGTATCCACGCGTATATATGTGAGGGAAGCTGTGTGCATCCTAATGTACATGGCGGCACAAAGGTACATCAGATCCCTTGGAGGTGGAGTGACAGGAGTTTGTGGGTGTTGGAATCTGAGCTCCAGCCCTCTGATAGGGCAGTAAGTGCTAGGACCCAATGAGCCATGTCCCCAGCCCCATGCTCTCAGATGTGTGTAAGACCTGCACGCTGCCCCTGGGAAACCATTCTGGAACAACTACATCTCACACTGCTGTCTGTCCTAGCTGGGAACATGGCCCATCTCACTGTTTTATACAGCTTCTTTTTCTTTTAAAGACATAAGTGTGTCAAGGTATTTTCCCTGTCTTTTTTCTGCACCCTGGCCCCATTGGTGTTTTGCCCGCCTGTGTGTCTGTGTGAAGGTGTCAGATCCTCTGGAACTGGAATTGCAGACGGGTGTGAGCTGCCATGTGGGTGCTAGGAATTGAATTCCAAGTTCCCTGGAAGAGCAGCCACCTCTCCAGGCCCTGTTTAGTACAGCTTTAGTGAGAACTAATGATGTTTGGGGTTCTCAGTGGCATCTGGCCTAACCTTCGCTGGCTTTAACCTTAGGAATTTAGATTCTCATTTGATTATAAAGCCCATTGTTTTTGTTGGTTTGTTTGTTATGTTTTGGAGACAGTGTCCTGATTTTTTTTGTTTTGTTTTGTTTGGATTTTTTTTTTGAGACAGAGTTTCTCTGTGTAACAGCCCTAGCTGTCCTGAAACTAGCTCTGTAGACCAGGCTAGACTCAAAGTCACAGAGACCTACCTGCCTCTGCCTCCCACGTGCTTCTATTAAAGGCGTGCGTCACCACCACACAGCTTCAAACAGTGTCGTGTTATGTCAGGTTCAGCAAGCCTTTAATTAATTATTTTTTTATGTTGACATGTCCTGTTCATAATACATTTTTTTTTCTTAAAAATAAATTGTGTCAGGGCAGCGGTCAGATCTCTGTGAGTTCGAGGCCAGCTTGGTCTACAGAGTGAGTTCCAGGACAGGCTCCAAAGCTACAGAGAAACCCTGGCTCGGAAGGAAAAAGTAAGTAAGTAAATAAATAAATATGGATGCTTGGCCTGCAGAGAGGGTGTTAGAACCCCTGGAACCAGGGTTACAAATGAATGTGGGTGTTCGCTATCCAATCTGGGTCCTCCGAAAGAGCACCAAGTGCTCTTAACTGCTCAGGCATCTCTCCAACCCTCTTATGTTTTTTGTTTTGTAACAAGTTCTCATGTATATCATGCTAGCCTTGAACTCCTTATGTATTCAAAGATGGCGTTGAGCTTCTGATCCTCCTGCCTCTACTTGCTGAGTACTGGAATTGCAGGCCTGAGCCACAGCACCTGGAGTACATGGTACTGGGAGTTAAACGCAGGTCTTTGTACAAGCTAGGCAAGCATTTGACCAACTGAACTCTTTGTTGGAAACCCCAGCCTTGTTCCTGAACTTGGAATTCTCCTGCCCCAGTCTCCTGATTGGCTGGATTACAGTTGTGCACCCTAAAGACATAATTTGGAGTTATGTAGCTCAGGTTAGAACCTAGTCACAAGTGAGCAGCCAAGCACACAGGTGCACGCAATAGGCTGTTTACATCAGGCTTAAAACAGGTCCAATGTGGTGAGCACTTGAGGGACAGAGGCAGGAGGATCACTTTATTTTCTAGCCAAATTAGGTTACATAGTTTAAGGCCAGCCATGGCTACAATGTGAGGCCTCGTCTCAGAGCGAGAGAGAGAGAGAGAGAGAGAGAGAGAGAGAGAGAGAGAGAGAGAGAGAGAGAGAGAGAGAGAGAGAGAGAGAGAGAGAGAGGGAGAGAAAGAGAGACAGAGGGACAGAGGGAAGTTGGATTGGGCATGGTGCTGCACGCCTTTAATCCCAGCACTCACTTCAGAGGCAGAGGTAGGTGAATCTCTGTGAGTTCAAGGCCAGCCTGGTCTACAAACCCAGCTCAGGACAGTCAGTGCTGTACAGAGAAATGTTGTCTTAGACACCCCCCAAACAAACAGTATTAAAAACAGAGTGCTAGAGAAACAGTTCTGCCCGCAAAGGGCTTGCTGTACGAGCTTGAGGACCTGAGTTCAATACCGAAAACTCAGATAAAAAGCTAGAGGTAGAGGCTCAAGCATGGCCTCTGGGCACTCGGGAGGCAGAGACAGGCAGAGCTATGTGGCTCACTTGCCTGGAGCCTACTTGGTGAATGACAGAGCAATATCTGAAGAACAACGTGCACTGTGCCTGAGGATGCTGTTCCCTGGCTTCCACACGCACATGCTCCTGAACACACACACAAAATAAAAGAGGAAAGAAGAGAGAGAGAAGCCGGGAGACAGGAGAGGGTGGAGGAGAGAGAGAACACAGAAAACCTTAAGGCTAAATTTAACAGCAACTGACTGGAGATGGCACTAGACATCAACTTTTGGGGTAGGGGGGAGCTGGACTTAGCTGTGGCATTTAACAACACAAGCAGGGCTCCATTTGAGAGGAGCCACTTAGAACAAGCCAGAGAGCAGCTTTCTGAAACTAGGTCTTTAGGACAATAAGGCACTTAGAAAGGAAGGAAGAGGAGCCTGGGACAGACTGTCTGATGGTTAGGCTGCATCTAAGAATATTTTCGGAGAGGGTTAGCTGAGAGGAGGAAGACCACACTGACCTAAGTCACTGCATCACATGGGCTGGGACCCCAAAATGAATAAAAAAGATAGAAGAGAAAGTCAAAGGACAGATGGGTCTCTAGGAGTTCAAGGGAAGTCTGGTGTACACAGCTAGTTCTAGGACATCCACAGCTATGTAACAGAGAGACCTTGTCTCAAGGAGTGGGGAAGGAGTGCAGAGTGCTGGCTCAGAGGTTAAGGGAACTTGCTGCTCTTCTCGAAGATTCAGGTTTGGTTCCCAGCACCCATATCAGGCAACATATAACTGATTGTGACTCCGGTTGCTCTTCGGACCTCCAAGGGCACTCACATGTAAAAATATATACAGACACTTAAATGAAACATAGCAAATCTTAAAATGTAATAACAGGAGCAAGGCATTCTAGACTTGCTTAAAGAGAAGACTGAGTAAGCTGGAGGGATGCCAGTGTTATGGTTTTTGTCTCTTTAAGAGGCAAACCATGCCCACTCCCGGCGGCCCCTCCCTCCTCTTGCCATCTTGGATCTCTCACTGTCCCCGCTTGGCATGCGCGCCATGTTCTCTCTCTCTCTCTCTCTCTCTCTCTCTCTCTCTCTCTCTCTCTCTCTCTCTCTCTCTCTCTCTTCTCTCTGGTCCTTCTCTGTCTCCTTTTCTCCTTCTTCCCCCACACTTTCTGTCTCCTTTAAGCAATAAATACTCAATTCTATTCTGTACGATGTGTCTGCCCATGTGCCTTCTCCCACTGCCTGCTCACACTCGCCAGCCTGCTGGGACCAGCCCAGCGCCACGTGGCTTAGCCCTCCCCCGATGCTCGGTACTGGACGGACACGGGGACCCACCTGCCATCCCGCCTGGACCTGCTGCGAGCTGCTCGGACAGGTGGCCATCTCTTCCTGGGACTGGCTACTCTGTGGTCCTGCCTGCCTACTGCCACTGGGGACCCACCAGCATTTCCCACCGCCAGCTGTTCGGGACCTGCCAGCATTTCCTGACTCTGCTTTTTTAATGTTTATTTTTATTATTTTGAATATGAGTAGATGTGTGTCTATATGTGAGGATGTGCATGTGAGTGGGGGCATCACGGCCCCTGGTGCTGGAGTTCCAGATGATTGACAGCCACCATGGTCCTCTCCAAGAGCAGCAGGTGATTTTAACCACTGAGTCATCTCTGCAATCCTGACTCTCTGTATCTTGAACCACTGAGATTTGAGAAGTCCCAGCCCCTACTCCTGCCATCATGAACTCTGCCTTACCTGGCCCACAGTGAAGAACCATATCCTCAAAACATAAACCAAAATACAACCTACCATAACAAATTTCCCTTAATTGTTTCTTGTCAGATGTTGGTTCACATCAAGAAGAAAGTCAGTAATGCAGTGGGTGGGAGTCTGGCTCCCAGACAGTGCTGGCATTGTCTACAGTTCCTAGGAGGAACTTGGAGTCTGTGGCTTTGGTGCTGTGGGCAGGGAGAGCAAGGGTAAGGTTGTACCTGGGGAGACCCCAGGTGCAGTAGGTACTCAAAGGTGCCAAGGTCCTGCTCCAGGCAGCTGTAGGTATTCTGTCGGGAACCAGCCTTGAAAAAAATCACCTCTTTCCAAGGTAGGGGCATGGAGATTTAGAAATATCAGTAAGGAATATGAAGACTTGTGAAAAATAATAATAAAGCAGAAACCATAGGATAGTATTGGGAGGGTGTTCCAGTGAATATTGAAATTGCCTGCATCTATTTTTCCATACACTTTTATATCCAATGCAAAAGGGGAAGAAGGTAACAAAAGACTTCATTAACATGATACAAAGGACAACTCAAAGAGTTAATTGTTTCAACCCTTTGAGACATCAAGTCATTAGCATTCTGTTGTTTAGGCAGTGAAACTACACTAGACCAAGTATCCTCAGGTGACCTCCTATTACAAAAGAAGGAGCAGAAGTATGTTTGCATGTCCTGACCATCTGTCAGGGTGGAGTGGATCTAACTGTGTGGGCCATCTTAATGTCAACAGAACCAAGTGATCATGTCCTTGTAGCTACATTTGTTAACTGGTGAGGCAGTCCTTCTATAGATGTGTTGGTTTTATTGGTTAATGAATAAAGAAACTGCCTTGGCCTGTGATAGGGCAGAGTAGAGCTAGGCGGGGAGGGGGGAACTAAACTGAATGCTGGGAGAAAGAAGGTGGAGTCAGAGAGATGCCATTGAGCTGCCAGAGGAGAAAGACACAAGCAGCCAGCCGGAACCTTGCCGGTAGACCACAAATTCCATGATAAAATATAAAATAATAGAAATGGGTTAATGTAAGAGATAATAGTGAGCTAGAAATATACACAAGCTAATAGGCCAAGCAGTGTTGTAATTAACACAGTTTCTGTGTGATTATTTCAGTTCTGGGCAGCCAGGAACAAACAAGTGGGCTTCCTACAACAGTCAACCATTTTGCTCAAATTCCAAACTCTCAATCAGACAAGGTGGCGAGAGGCTCACACTTTTTGGCCTCCACAGTATTGCAAATCTGTTCTTGCTCCTAAAGTCTCCCAAAAGGGAGAGATACAAGATTAGTTCCTTAAACTATCAGATCCTGCTCTAGCTGAGGAGGGAGGCTTCCTCTGAGCAGTTTCATTCCAGATGGACTTCAACTCTCAAGACCTTCTTTGCCTGAACTACTGGAAACTTTAGGCCATATGCCCCATGTGATTGATCCTTAAAGCCATGCAGCCTGGCAGCCTGCAGATAAAATTGGAAATATCTATTCATTTCTGTGTTTTTACATCATGTTCACAGGGATCATATGAAATAGACACTATTTCATTTTTAATATCTATTTATATATATGAGTGTTTTGCCAATATGTATGTGTGTGCATCGTGTACATGGAGTACTGAAGAGGCTGTCAGATCCTCTGGGACTGGAGTTACAGATGGCTATGAGCCAACATGTGGGTGCTGGGAATTGAACCCAGGTTCTCTAGAAGAGAAAAAGTGAAGGCATAAGTCACAATCCCACACCAGCTTGGAATTATGATTAATAGAATGATTATTTATTTAAGGGGGAAAAACTTATAGATCACCGTCCCAGACAACAACCCTCTGTGCAATCAGGAAGGGAGTCTAGTCGCCGGAAGGAGAAGGCAGTTGCTGCTTGGAGACCACCCCCCAATGGGCTGGTATCTCAGCAGCTACTGGCTGAAGGAGCAGAAGGAGCTCCCGCAACAAAAAAGTACTCTTAAATCCTTGAGCAATCTCTCCAGTACATTTTCTCGAGACAGTCTCACTATGTAACTCTAGCTGTCCTGGAACTCACTTTGTAGACCAGGCAGGCTGACCTTGAACTCACAGAAATCCCGTTTCTGCCCGTCAAATACTTTTCTTCTCTAGAGAAATGCCCCCAAGTGCGTAAATAACGTTTTTAAGGTCATAGTCACATTGAGGGAGACTTTGCTCAAAGCCAGAATGTCTGTGTCAGAATCACCTGAGGAGAGCGAGTGAGAAGGCCGGCAGGATAAGGCGCTTGGCAGCAAGCCTGAAGACCCGGTCCATCCCTGGTACTGCCCAGTGGAAGATGTGAGCCAGCTCCTGGAAGCTGTTCTCTGGCACATGTGTACACAGTTCATTCGAACCATTTATCTTCATGTATGCAAATACTCATGCATGTTTGGAAGTGAGTGGAGGATGGCTTATGGGGATTGGCTCTCTTTCTCAGACATGTGGGTTCTGAGAACCAGGTCTTAAGGCTTGGGGGCTGGTGCTCTTACCTGCTGACACATCAAGTCAGCACACAGAGCACATAAAAACACAACAGTAATAATAAGCTGTCCCTTTGGTTTCATTTTGCAGGGCATGGTGGCACACATCTTTAATTTCAGCAGGAGGAAGGCAGAAGGAATAGAACACTGTGAGTTCCAGGCCAGCCGGGAATCTATAGTGAGACTATTTAAAAAATAAGATAAAATCAAATCAGATCATTTTATGATTGAGGGCCTGGGTTCACATGTATGTATGTGTGTAGATGGAAATCTAGTAGAGTCGCTGTATCTAAGGCATTCATCAGGATAAAATAGTTGCTTGTTGGAAGTATTTAGACCTTGAAGAAGTCACTGCAGAAACCAGTGATTGTTTTCAGTTCCCCATAGGATTGTTTTTCTGAGGGAGCTTTAAGGTCTTTGCACGACTCTGGTCACAAGACCATCCCGGCAACTTAGGGAGACCCTGCTCACAATAAGAAGTAAAAAAAGAGGACTGGGGAACAGGTGGGGGGGGGGGGGGGGAGTGCTAACTTAGTGCTCACCTGTGTTCGGAGCACATACACACATCTTCAACTACACTGGCTCCACACACACAAGATATTAATAAGTGAATGAGCCTGGCAAAGCTGCTAGAGGCTGCGGGAAGTTAGCTGCAGATGTTACTCTTAGAGAAATTATCAAGAGGCTGGCTATCTTGAAACAATTAACTGGAAACCAGACTCCATGTTTGATGTAGAGTATTGTGGACTACAATACCCACAATGCATAGGAGCAATTGTAAACTATAATTCCCATGATGCCTGAGTGACTCGAACTGGCCTGGAAAGAGCTCTGAAGCCTGATGGGAAATGTAGTCCGCTCTCTCTGCGCCTAGTTCTAGGTTCTTGTCTCTAGGGCTGGAGACTCCTGGGTGGCCGTCCTCCGCCAGCTTTGGATCCCTGATCAGAGAAGATCGGACATCGATGCGACTCAAGGGAGTGTGAGATCGGGCAGGAAATGATATGTCTCCTGCTGAGAGACGGGGTTCACCCTGCTGGGGCAGAACGAGGTCCAGGAAGGCTCAGAGGGGAGGGCGGGCGGGAGAGGGACGAGAACAAAGTAGGAGAGGAAAGAATTAGGGAACTGAGGTAGTCTGAGCCTCTGCTTCCAGTCTACCTCAGTACCCAGCCAGGACACCTGACTTCTTTGGTTACGCTGCCCCTCTCTGCTGGACAAATTGTGGGGGAGTTCCCTTTGGGAACATCTGCACCCACTTTGCAAAGGATCAAGCCGCTACCAAGGTCTCTCCTTGCCTCATCCTTCCCTTAAGCCACGCCTCCAACTTGCTTGCCCTTTCCTTAGACCGCCAACCTGCCCCTTTAACTCCTCCTTTCCTTATGTCACGCCCTGATAATGATAGGGCTTCTCCCTAAGCCCCCAAAGAATTCCTACTTATTGTGGGCTCCTGGTCCTCCTACTCTGTGTGTCTGCCGCGACCTCTGCAGAGCCGAGCTACCTCTAGTGATTCCGGTATGCGCCTCTCTCCTCTTCTGCTCAACTCTGGGGAGCCCCAGGGGCCTTCCCGGGGCTGGGGACAGGTGACCTAGGTAGTCCACTAGCAAATGGGCACACAGAGTGACATCGTTCTTACTCCTAAAGCCACCGGGTCTTTTGATGTAGGACCCAGTGTCCTGAGGTCTAGGAATTCGGCAAGCGGGTAAAGTGCCTGAGACAGTCTGACACTTGAGAAAAAAATAAAATAAACATTGGAGGGCGAGGTGATGTTGTCTTGAAGCAGCAACTTTATAGCCTGGGATGGTCTTGAATTCTTTGTGATTATCCAGCTTTCTTCTCCTGAGAAGTGTTGGGAACACATTTTTAAACATCCGGCCATCGTGGGTGAGTAGGAATGGAACCCTTTTCTGGACAGGGGGCGGGGGAATCAACCCTTAGGAGGCAGAGGCAGGTGGATCTGAGTTCCAGCCCAACCAGGATTATATAGTGAGACCCTGTCTCCAAATCCAAAAGTAACCAAACAGCTAGGCATGGATCTGCATGCCAATACTCAGGGAAACTGGGGAGCTGAGACAGTGAGATCCTAAGGGCTTATGGGCCAGCCAGCCTAACTAATACAGCAAACTTCTGGCTCATTGAGACCCTGTTCCAAGGCAACAAGATAAACAGCGAAATAGAAGTACATCTGATGTCCTACTCTGGCCTCCAACTGCATTGACACAGGCGAATGCACTTGTACACTCGCATGCATGCAACACACACACTTTTAGGGCTGGAGAGGACACTCGGTACTAGACAGCTTGCTTAAATTATGAAACCCTAGCTTCAGTCCCCAGTAAATAAGCAGGAGCTGGAGAGGCAGCCTAGCAGTTAAGAATGCTCGCTGCTCCTTCAGAAGACCCACCGTTCAGCTCTTAGCACCTACACTGGGCAGCTCACAATCACCTGTAACTACTTTAGTTCCAGAGGGATCCATCACCTCTGGCCTCTGCCAGCACCCAAACTCATGAGCACATACACACCCACAGAGACAAAGAACCAAACAAAAACTCACATGGGTCTGGGGGTGTGGCTTAGTTGGTAGAGTGCCTGCCTAGTGGTATACAAGAATTCCCCAGGGCAAGTCCCCACAGCCCTGGGTGTAGTGGGCCTGGTGTGACCAGACCCGAGGAAAGATAGATGGGGCAGGGGAGCGGACAGAGACCCAGAGAGAGGCAGGCACGATGAGAGGGGAGCGGGGAGTAAAGGGACTGTGGTGGCCAATAGGTACGTGTAGCTGAAAACTGGGTGCCTTATTGAATGGCAGCACATCTGGCTCTAAGCTTGGCCACTTTTCCCGCCTTGAGACAGGGTTTCTCCTGCAGCCCCAGCTGTCCTGAAACTCACTCTATAGTCCAAGCTGGTCTCAAACTCAGAGATCTGCCTGCCTCTGTCTCCCGAGTGCTGGGATTAAAGGTGTGCGTCACCACCACTCAGCTTAAGCTTGGCTACTTTTAAACAGTACCTTAGAAAAGTCACACCTCCACTAAGACCTGACTTCCCACCCACCCTTTGAGGTTTGAGAAATTTCTGGAAGGATTGGTTAAGGCGACACACCACAGAGGTTTCTTGTACAGGAACTTGGTGTGAATGGTCAAAGCCTGAGATGTAGAAAGTTCCTGATCATGTGCTGTTCCTTCCGCACAAACTCCCAACAGCCTTGTCAAAATTGTGTGGGTTTCCTTGGTCTCAAGCAGTCCAGGCCTGGTTTGAATTTGCTCTGCAGCTGAAAGGTCCTCCTGCCTCCTTAGCACTGAGATTATAGGTCTGTCTACTTATTTATTTACTAATCCATTACACAATTCCTGTCCACCCTGATCATCTTCTTGATATCTTTTGATTTGGTTTAGATTTTTAACCAAACTACACCCAAACTCCCAAATATTGTTTATAAATGTTTACATTTAAAGGGAGATATGCTATAGCGATTTGCATTTGTATGGATCTTGGTTTATTGATACAAATTTAAGGCCAATTTTGTTATTGAAAGACCCCAACCCCAGTCTCCATCTTAAGACGTTTTTGTGATCAAATAGGCCAGGGAAAAACAGGATATCTGTGAGCAGCAGAAGCAGTCTTGAGACCGGCTACACCTGTCAAGGGGTCAAAAGCAGGATACCTGTGGGCAGCAGAAGCAGCCTTGAGAAAAACACCCAGTCCTTTCTGTATCAAAGCCCAGGGAGGCAGAAATGGGCTGAAACTGGCTTAATTTAGACTTATTTTTATCCTGTTAAACTTGTTTTTGTCCTGTTAGACTTGTTTTTGTTCTGATGTTGGTTCCCCCCCATATGTTAATTTGAGTTGACCAGTGATGTTGCTATGGTTCCCCGTTATGTAACCCTGAGACCCTATAAATGCTTGCTGGAAAAATACCAATGGGGCTCAGTCTCTCTGGAGTATTGAGTCCCCCACTGGCACCTTTGACATTAAAGAATCCTCTTGCTGTTTGCATCCATTGGCGTGGCTTATTGAGTCTGGGGGATCCTTCCCTGAACCCTAGAAATTAGGGTCTTTCAGTTATATGTATATTTCTGCTCTTGATTAAGAGCACAGCTCTTAATTGTGCAGCTCATTTAAAAATTTAATATATGATTAATAAATCCAGGTTAGTAGATACTTATCTATACTAGGAAAACTTGTAGTCATGTTAGTTAAGTTTTCTAGATATATAGAGACATATTTCAGTTAGATAGGTAATATTCAAACCTTTCAAAGACCTATGGAATATGGTATTTAAAATGTTTTAAAAACTTCTTGATGCCAGGCAGTGGTGGCGCACGCCTTTAATCCCAGCACTCGGGAGGCAGAGGCAGGCGGATCTCTGTGAGTTCGAGGCCAGCCTGGTCTAGAAGAGCTAGTTCCAGGACAGGAACCAAAAGCTACAGAGAAACCCTGTCTCGAAAATAAAAAAAAAAAAATTAACTTCTTGACAATGAGACACATCTGCTCCTGGCAGCACCAATCTACTTCAAGAGAATGATGGGTATCAAGGAGGCTCCTTATAGAGTTGATTAGACATTTGGGCAAGAAACTGCTCTTGTCTGCTACTTGATGTTATGCTGAATGAACCGGACATGCAGGACCCACAGAAAAATGACTGCTGAACTTGCATGAAGGTGAGATGGTCTTTCGGGGTTCCTGCTTCATAAAAGAACAAAACAAGTCTACAGGACACAGAAGAAAGTGACTGATAAACCACCAATATAGGTGGAACTGTCTTTAAAATTTCCTGCTTCATGGAAAAGTCTGCCAAATACTATGGGCCTATAGGCTGATGAGATATTAAAAATGCACATAAATGAGAAATTAAGTAAATGTTAGAAGGAAGAAGAGCTATTACTGGGTCAGATGCTCGGCCGTCGTGGCTGACAGTGGAGCCTAGATGATCCTCTTTTTTTTTCTTCATCGTTTTTTTTTTTTTTTTTTTTTTGGTTTTTCGAAACAGGGTTTCGCTGTGGCTTTGGAGCCTGTCCTGGAACTAGCTCTGTAGACCAGGCTGGTCTCGAACTCACAGAGATCCGCCTGCCTCTGCCTCCCGAGTGCTGGGATTAAAGGCGTGCGCCACCATCGCCCGGCTTCTTCATCGTTTTTTTGGAAGCACGTCTCCCCGTGTAGCCAAGGAGAGCTTGCTCTCCCACTCCTCCGGCCTCCACACCCACAGCCCGGGGTCACAGTCACGGGATTATGTTGAAATATGGGGCGGCAGCGGGGTTGCGTCCCCAACACCCTGGCCGCCTGGCTAGCTTATGCCCGAAATAACAACACACAAACTGTATTCATTTAAACACTGCTTGGCCCATTAGCTTCAACCTCTTAACCCATTTCTAATCATCTATGTAAGCACCCCAAGGTGCGCTTACTGGGGAGATTCTAGCCTACGTCCATCTTGGGTCGGAGCTTCATCGCGAGTGTGCCCGCTAGAGAGGAGCCTGGCATCTCTGAGCAGAGCTGCATGATTTCTGACCTCACTTCCTCTTCCTGTCCGCATTTTGTTCTGTCTACTCCACCCACCTATGTTCTAACCTATCAGGACCAGCCAAGCAGTTTTTTTATTTTAACCAATGAAATCAACAGATTGATATGACACTCCCACATCAGGATTACCCGCCTAAAGCTGCCTAGTCAAAAATCACTTAGAGCGATTTTCTCAAAAGTCCTTCATGTGGTTGTATACATACGTTAACTGCTGACACATGGACAGTTGTTTTTGGAAGCCCTTCTGCTAACTGTCCTTCCTAAATGACTTTCTTCCCGACAGCATGCCCCACACTGGCCTCCAGGGGGCGCTGCAGCACCGTGCAGCTGTGTCTGAGCTGGGCACTCCCCTAGGACTCTGTTACATGGATTTTCCTGTAAGTCTTAGGCTTGTGGCCAGTGAAATCGCTGAGGGCACTTGTCACCATGTCTGACAACCTCAGTTTGTTCTCTTAAAGTTATCATCTGATCCCCACAAAAGCATACACGTAATTTAAAAAATTAATAAAAAGTTCTTTCCTTTTCTTTCCATATATGTGTGTTTGTCTGCCTGTGTGTATGTACAATCTAAATACATTAATTTGTCTATACATACATATATGTGTGTTTGTCTGCCTGTGTGTATGTACAATCTAAATACATTAATTTGTCTATACATACATATATGTGTGTTTGCCTGCCTGTGTGTATGTATAATCTAAATACATATATAAACCATCTCCACATGATGTGGGATTTCCCTCTGTATGCTGTAAAGGCCTGTGGATAGGGCAGAACTTAGGTAGGCGGGGAAAACTAAACTAAATGCTGGGAGAAAGGAGGTGGAGTAAGGAGACGCCATGGAGCTGCTGCCAGAGACAGACATGCTGAAATTTTGCTGGTAGGCCACGACCATGCGGTGATGCACAGATTAATGGATATGGGTAAAATTGAGATGCAAGAGTTAGCAAATAAGAAGTTAGAGCTAATGGGCCAAGCAGTGATTTAAATAATATAGATTCCATGTGATTATTTCGGGGCTGAGCAGTCAGGAACAAACAAGCGGCCTTCCTATAACATACACATACGTATATATGTGTGTGGCACACATACACACTCATGTATGAGGACTGTCTGGGATACATAGCAAAACACTGATTTTTTTTTTTTAATTACTGGGCTGGCACAGTGGCTAATAGCACTGACTGCTTTCCCAGAGGACCGGGGTTCAATTACAAGCAGTAACATGATGATAGTTCAGAAACTCCAATCCATTCCAGAGACCTCTGTGGACTTCTGCCTCCCTAGGCACGAGGCACACATGAGTTGTAAACATTCATGCAGCCAAAACAGCCAAAGGCATAAAACAATAAAAGATTTTTTTAAAGGATCCCAAGAACATTTTTTTGAGTGAGTATACCCATGGATGTGGATTGGGTTAAAATGCAAAATGAAGAAAATAGCAATTCATTTAAAAATGAATATTTAACCCATTACATGCCCTGTTTAATCGACCTTTCTGGTTGTTACAGAGTACGTGACCTTCAAAACCCAAGTTTAAGGGCCAGGGTGCGACTTAATCTTAGTCAGTAGAGCTACTTTCCTTTCTAGATCATTCCTTAAGGAGGATGACCAGGCCCTGAGTAAAGAATCAGTGAGCCGCTTTAGAACCAGGTCTGACCTCGGGGATACAAAGAAGCCAAATGGCTTTGTATCTCGTCACTCAAACTGAAAGAGACCTGACAAAAATGGCTCAAGGAGGTTTTTATTTTGACTTTTTAAATGCAAAACAGTCTAGAAATGAGGAAATTTTTTATTCATAGAAGAACTTGCCCCCCCCCCCCACCCCTGAAATGTACCAGATACACAGACGACCTTGATTTGAAAGAACCCAGTGAAAGACAGGAAGTGTTGACAGCAACCCCAGAAGAACCAGAAGCCAAGAAAATGAGCACCCAGCAAATGCTTGCACCCAGCTCTGCACAAAGACGTCCTTCCTTCCTTCCTTCCTTCCTTCCTTCCTTCCTTCCCTCCCTCCCTCCCTCCCTCCCTCCCTCCCTCCCTCCTTCCTTCCTTCCTCCCTCCCTCCCTCCTTCCCTCCTTCCCTCCCTCCCTCCCTTCCTTCCTTCCCTTTCTGTTTCAGTTTACAAGACAAAGTTTCACTCTGTAGCCCTGGTTGTCCTGGAATTCACTCTGTAGACCAGGCCTGCCTCTGCCTCCCAGTTCTGGGATTAAAGGCCTGAGCCTCACTGCCCGACCAGAAATGGGACCTTTTATAGAAAGATTGAGAGACTTTTCAGGGTACCACTAGGTTCAGGGTGGGGCAGCTCCATCTTATCAATAAAGGAAGGAGGAAGATAGTCTTTCTGGATTTTTTGATGGAGGGAAGAAAGCTTCCCAAGGGCCTGCAGATTCCCCCTTGCGTCCCCCTGGGCCCTTAACCTTTGCTTGAGCAATAATTGGCAAAAGGCACCTGAAGCCGAATGTGTCAGATGGGACCGTGAATGAAATAATCCCGCACTAGCTCCGAATAGGCTATACTAAGGCTTTTCTTTATTAAAAGGAAAACTCACGGATCACAACGAGGAAAGAGGAATGGGGTCCAACATCCAGGTGTGGCATGCAGGAAGAGGTCAAGCAGGAGCTCCCCTGGAATTTTGGTAGCCAAAGCCATGCCCCAGCCTCTCAAAGGCCATTGGCTAAAAGTGGTTCCCCATCAGGCACCAAGATTTGGCAATGGATCAGGTAGGTCACCTAAAACACTGGATTTCCAATCCAAAGGGTGCTGACTGCCTTGTACCCATCATCATGTCTGCCAAATGGTGCCGCGGACTCTCGTCTCTCCCCAGCGAATTTGATCAACAATAAAAGGGCATTCCTAGAATCAAAGGTAGCAACCAAAGAGACCAGGTTGAACCCAGATCTGCAGCTGGGTGCCAGGTAGTAAGCTATTTCTAGAGACTCATATGTTACTTATTTAAGTTTGTGTGTGGGGAGGTAAGGGTTGGGATCCAAGACTCCCAAGAGCCAGAGTGGGAACAAAGGTGTGATCCTTCTAACTCCTTTAGCGGTTAGAGAACCAGGGCCTGACTTCACATGTCTTTGTAGTTTGCCGCTCCACTCTGAGGAGCTGACATCCCTGAGAGGCACTGTGATTGAATGCTAAATGGCCCCCTTAATATCTTAGGGAGTGGCGCTGTTAAGAGGCGTGGCTTTATTGGGGTGGGTGTGGCCTGTTGTAACAAGTGTGTCACTGTGGGTGTGGACTTAATCAGCTTTCTGTCACCTTCAGGATGTAGGACCCTGCTGCTGACGTACATCACATCCGCCTGGCTGCGGTCAGGCTCTCCACCGTGAGGATAATGGACTGAGCCTCTGAACCCCAAGCGAGCCACCCCAAGGAAATGTTTCACTTTATAAGCGTTGTCGTGGTCATAGTGTCTCTTTACAGCGATTGAAATAATTACTAAGACAGAGATTGGTACCAGGGATGTCTTGTTCTTTGACATTTTATTTCAAATTGCAGCAAGGACAGCAATGGGGGGGGACATCATGGGGAGCACCGGGGATTTGGCCTGATAACGGAGATAAGAGAATATGCCAAGTTCCCCCTGAGGAGCAGCGGAGGGCTGAGCTCTGAGACCCAACACTTGAAGTGGGGTTCACATAGTCTGGGTCCCGCCCTTAAGGCTCTGGAGTATAGCGGTGGCATCCCAGCTGTCCGCCCAGACCTATTTCTATGGCACTTCTCGTGTGTCTCTGGATTGGATGCTATAGATCCGCCGATCCGATCGTGAGGGCACAGTCGGCAGCGTCACACAGGAAACATCCAATTGTGGGCCCTGGCTCCGTACTGTAGGACAAAGGAGTTGGGGCATTGAGGCAGTTGCACTACAACTCCCAGCAGGCTCCGGAAAGTCGCAACCCACAGCTCACAGAGCTGAGCCCCAGTGCCTTATAGGAAGTGTAGTCCTAGATCCGGAGGCTCGCCCACAAATCCATAGGGACGAGGCAGGGAGTTGCAAAGCCTTGAAGGCGCTTGGGAAAAGGCATTTTCAGCTAAATGTGTAGTGCTAGGCGCCAACATGGGGCCTGAATACCCAGTCACCTCAGGTCCAGCTCATCGGAAATGAGCACAAAGGGCCGCTGGAAGCTCCCTTGGCTCACACGAATAGGTATGCTCCAGAGACTTTTGGCAGGAAGCCTTCCAGGTCAGGGGAGGGAAAAGGAGGAAGGCTTGCCACATCAAAGGGACAGCCCATGGCCCTAGGGAGTCGTTGGAGGCTCATTTTTGTGGCCAATGGCCCAAAGGTTCTCTCGTCAGGACCCAGAGCCGCAAAGATTCCTGGAGCCCAGAAAGTTCCCGTGCTTCTGGCCACAGGTATTCATTATCAGAGCTGCTACTCCTGAGCTCACCTGAATAGCCTTCAGCTCGTCTGGAAGCGCAGGATGAGCTCTGGCTCGTTCTCCATGGTGGAATGTGGAGTTTCTGAGGAAAAGGAGGAGTGAGGATGGGGCCCTTTCCCTTTCTCTCCCGTCAACCCCGGCAGCTCCGGCTCACCTTGCCTTCGTACAGGATTTGATGCACTGGGCAGACGGTGCCTGAGCCAAAGATTCCCCGCAAGCGGCCCTGCTCCAGCGCCCGGAACTCACCCTGCGGAACAAAGGGACAGAAACACTGCAGTCCCCAGTCCCCGTCACTCTTTCCTTAAGGCTGCTGGAAAAGACAGGTCTAAGCATGGGACAGGGAAGAGGGGACATGGCAGCGGGCCCAACTTCCACCACAGCTCCACAGCTCAGGGCTGTGGTCCCAAGATGCAAGGGCCACCCATGTCCTACCCAAGTCCTAGCCAGGTCCAGCAGGCTTAGTCGCACCACTCCAGGCACAATGAGGCCATCCAGTGCTAAGTCAGGGATGACAGATGGATGTTACTGCCTCCCACCCTTAAATGACCTCCCTTTCTCTTAGAACCAACCTGCCCAGGACCCGGAGACTGTATACCCCAGTAGGAATTAGGCAGGACATCGTACAGGGTGTGGGTTGGGTCATTGGTAGGCTCACCCCTGTCCTCGGGTGTTCTGAGAGAACTTGAGTAGCCTCCCTGTATGGTCATACTTCCTTGTTTTGATATGCCAGTAGCCTGCACCTGGCCTGCCCTCAGGAGGCTCAGGCACCTCCTCATAGCATCCTGTGCTAAGGCCTTCAGCAGTACAGAATGGTGGGCCCGGAGGATCAGAACGGGAACTGAGGTGTGGTGGCCCCTGTGTGACTCGGTTTCCATCTGGAGTCAATTCTGCCTTATAAGTCCAGTGGCAATGCCCACCTCATTCCCGATCAGCACAGGCCGCACACAGAGGCTGCTTCCATGGCTGTCGGGAACCCAGTCTTTGTCCACTTCAATGAGCCGGCGGATACACTCCAACAGCTCCTGCTTGTCAAAGTCCTGGGTGGATCCCGTAGGAGTCAGGGGTCCAGATTTGCTCAACCACCCTCTACCCTCTCTCCTTCTAGAGCAGACTGGCCACTCACTGGCAAGCAGAGGTGTCTTGCAGAACGTAGCATCCTCTCCATGTTGAGCCATGGGTCGGAAGAGGTGTACCTGCTGGTCCCTGCCTTTGTATGCTCTGTGGGAACAGGCAGGGGAGCATTGCTCAGCATCAAGATAGCAAGAGACACATCTGTACAGATGGAGACAGAAGGGTAGAGGAACAGAGACAAAGGCGTGGAGACTTCAGAAAGCACAGGGCAAGGCAGCTGTGGAGGTCAAGTCTTTTAACTCAGCTACGCAGGAGGAGCGCCATCTGGCTCGGTTAAGGCAGCTTTGAGGGGAGCCTGGCGCACAGGGTAAGATGGTGTCTTACACATCTTTCCACACAAGGAAAACAAAGCTCATCTAATATACAAAGTTCTCCTACATCGTTTTAAAAGTCTATCCTAGGGAGCTGGAGGAATGACCCAGTAGTTAAGAGCTCCGGCTGCTCTCCCAAAGGAACCAGGTTCAATTTCCAGCCCCTAAATGGTGACTCACAATGAGTAAATCAGTACCAAGGGAGCAGGTGCCCTCTTCTGGCCTCTGCAGGGACTGCATGCACAGCGATACACAGACACAAAAACTCAAACACACAAAATAAAAATAAAAAAACCGGTAGGTGGTGGCGCATGCCTTTAATCCCAGCACCTGCGAGACAGAGGCAGGCAGATCTCTGTGAGTTCGAAGCCAGCCTGGTCAACAAAGAGAGTTCTAGGACGACCAGGGCTATATAGAGAAACCCTGTCTTGAAAACAAGAAACAAGACAATAGAACCAAACCAAACAAACAAACAAACAAACAAACAAACAAACAAAAAAGAAAGACCCTGCCTCGAAAACCAGCATGGAGAACAATTGATTTATTTAACTTTTATTTTATGTGCATTGGTATGAATGTGTCAGATCCCTGCAACTGGATCTTTAGACAGTTGTGAGCTGCCATGTAGGTGCTGGGAATTGAACCCGGGTCCTCTGGAAGAGCAGTCAGTGCTCTTAACCACTGAGCCATATCTCCAGCCCCCATGGAGAACAATTGAGAAAGACACTTAGGTCAGTCCCTGACACACACAGGAGACAAAAGCCATTCTGAGAATTTAAAAAAGCTCTTTGGCTATTGGAAGAACTCTGGCAGTTGGTTGGGCGAGGCTTCTTTCTGGGCAAAAGGCTTGGGCAATGAGGGTGGAAACTGGTACAAGATCTACAGAGAATAGTTAGTATGCTGTTCAAAATGGCACACTTGCACCCACACACTGAGACAGTGGGGATGATCTGTCGGGAACTCACCAAGGCCAGCTGGCCTGGGTCTGAAAAAGCCTGCATTAAAACCGGTCTCGCTGAACATAGTGGACAATGAGGACCACTGAGACCTCAAGAACAATGGCAATGGGTTTTTGATCCTACTGCATGTATTGGCTTTGTGGGAGCCTAGGCAGTTTGGATGGTCACCTTACTAGACCTGGATGGAGGTGGGTGGTCCTTGGACTTCCCACAGGGCAGGGAACCCTGATTGCTCTTTGAGCGGACGAGGAAGGGGGATTTGATTGGGGGGAGGGGGAGGGAAAGGGGTGGCGGTGGGGAAGAGACAGAAATCTTTAATAAATAAATAAATAAAAATGGCACACTTGCCCTTTGACTCACTAGAACTAGAAGGCAGGCAGAGACACCCTTGCATTCACAGAAAGTACTATGGGCACCTGGCTGTTATTGCAACATGCCTCATCCTGTCTCAGGGCTGGAAAGAAGAAGCCAGATGTCCAACAACAGGGGACTGCCTGAGGAGGCCTCTGTCAGTCGGAAACGATGCTGCGGCAGCCAAGATGGGCAAGGCTCCGGAAGGAGTGTCATAGGAAAATCAGGTTGCTAGTCTTTCAACTGCAGCTTAGGGTCTTGTTCAATAGCCCAGGCTAGCCTCAATGTCACTGGCTCCCTCGTGCCTCAACTTCCTGAGTGCTGGAATTATATTACTTTCCACAGGGCTTGAGGGCATCTTACTATATATATTCAGGCTGGTTCTAACCCTATTCAGACTCCTCCAAAGCTCCTCATCTCTGTGGCCCTAATGGCATCACAGGCCTCCTCTGTCCCACTGAGACCCCCCATGTCTGCCAACCCAGCTGCTGTGTGGGTGCTGGGAATTATACCTGGGTCCTCTGGTGCACTTGGCCACTGAGCCACCTTTCCAGCCCCCCCCCCCCATCCTGCTTTTTGTTTGTTTTGAGTCAGGGTTTTACTGTATAGTCCTGGCTGTCCTGAAACTCACTCTATTGAGCAGGTTGGCCTTGAACTCAGAGATCTACCAGCCTCTGCTTCGCGAGTGCAGGGACTAAAGGTGTACACCACTCCCACCCCACAGCCCAGCCTATTTTTTGAGACAAGGATTCTGATTGGGTTCTGGAGTTTACCAGTTTTCGGGGACCCTCCAGTGTCCACCTCACCAACAATGATATTTTAAGAGTGAGTCGCTGCACCTGTTTTTTTTCGACTGGGTTTCCAGGGATCAAACTCAGGTTTTCATGTTCATGTGACAAGCACATTACCAACTGTGCCCATGGCTCCCAGCCCTCAGATGTGCTCTTAATGGTGTGGTGACCAAGGGCTTCTGGGGTGAGCTGAGAGTGACAACCCTTCTATGTCTCTGGGTGGTGACATGATGCTTCTCCACACTCCACCCTGCATCAGACACTCAGAGTATGGGGAAAGACAGCCACCTTGGGCAGGGCAGCCAGCATGGAGGCAGGAGCAGAGGGAACCAAAATGTTGCTTTTTTTTTGTTTAATAGAGTGAGCCAGAGAAGCTGAACAATGCGGAAAAGAAATCTTGAGATGAAGAAATGAAAAAAATTGGAGCGGGGCGGGGTTATTCAGTTGGTAGAATGTTTGCCTAAGATGCCTGAGTCCCTGGGTGCGGCGCACCACGCCCCCGTGTCTGGGCTCTGTGCGCTGGCACCCAGTTCGCGAGCTTCGGGCAAGGGGGCTGGAGGTTAAAATACACAAACACACACAGACAGAGAGACAGCGACACGGGTCATTCTTGAATTCCCCAAGAATGTCCTCTTTATTGTATTCAGGGGCAGATTATATAGAGATAGCCACGCCCCAGCCAAACCCACCAGAAACCACTCTCCTGCAATCAGGAACTCCTGAAGGTCTCCTGCTCAGAGCAGCTGTAGGCACTCAGATCAGGAAATTACAAGAAATTCAGGATCTGAGGTCTCACTGCTCCCAACAATAAATCATGAACCGTCGCACAGGATTGCTGTATAAATCTCCCATCCAGGGCTGAGCACGTGGCGGTCCCTAGTTCTCAGCATTTTAGTCTCCACATTAGCTGTCACACACTGCAGACAGGAGCTTCTCACTGAGTCGTGTGGAGCTCACATTTAATCCCAGCACTCAGGAGGCAGAGGCATTTACCAAGTCTTTCTCTGTTCTGCCATCCAGCTCCCAAATAATGCCAAGGAGACTGATTATTAATTATGAAAGCTTGGTCTTAGCTTAGGCTTGTTTTTGACTAGCTCTTATAATTTGAATTAAATTAACCCATTTCTATTAATCTATGCTCTGTCACCTACCGCTCATCCCCATTCCGTGTCTCCTGGTGTCCCTTATGTGCCTAGATTCATCTCCTACTTCCGTTTTTCTCTACCCAGAAGTCCCACCTACGCCTCCTACCTAGCTATCAGCTGTCCAGTCCTTTATTAAACCAATCATAGCAATATACCTTCACATAGTCTACAAATATCCCACAACATTTTCCCCTTTTGTCTAAATAAAAAGGAAAGGTTTTTAATTCTAACAGAGCAAAACTATATCAAAAAGAACAATTACCAAGTAAGAATTGCATTCACAATGTTTAGTCCTCACGTATTTGGCAAATTCAGAGAAAGTACTGAGTATGCAGGAAGTGCAGTGAAAACAGCTTTCATAGTTTTGACAGAGATGACAGAAGCAGCTTTTTTTCCTCTTGTCTAGTTCTCCCTTCCTTCTCTTTGCTCCTCTCTTTCCTGTGAGTTTTCCCGTGCTGTTCAATGCCCAGCCCTCATCAAGCCAAGAAAACGTAAGCACTGTGCAGAACCCTGAACTAGAACACCTTCGATTCCATGGAGGAGATAGTATGTGTGGGTTGTACAAAACGCTGTGGTCGGAATGCGGTGTGGGAAGCCTCAGGAGATGTGTCCTGCTTTCGGCCACCATCTCTGACCCACCCTCCACACACCTAGGAAACACTGTTAAGCTCGGTCTGTTCCTTTCGATTGCTGTGGGCACTGGAGCTGAGCAGGCACAACCTGTTCTTACCACTAAACGTGAGCACACACCAGCACCCCCGGAGCCTCCTAGCAGGAACCTGAGAGGGTCCTTCGCTCATCCCACCACTCCCTCAACCATGTTTTCTCCCCTTCCATGTTGTCTCAAATGCAGCAACCTCAGAGGCTCTGTCTCGTCCATTCCATCCTGAGACCACCACACAGTTCACATCGTGACCATCTCAGCTTGCCTAGGAATGAGGGGACCCTTGTGACTGTCCCCAGTTGTCACATGCCCTCCTGTAATATCACTTCTGTGATGAGACCCTCCTGGGTATAAGGGCACCCTGACCACCAGGGCCCCTTTCTTTCCTCTCAAATAGGCCAGTGACAGTAAGTGTGACCGAAATAGTATTTGGGAGCAAAACCCTCCCCATGCCTCCTATCCCTTTTTATTGTCTTTTGAGACAGGATCTCACTATGTATCCTTGACTGTCCTAAATATAGACCAGGTTGTCACTATATAGACCAGGTTGGCCTTGAACTTGCCAGAGCTCTCTCTGCCTCTGCCTCCTGAGTGTTGGGATTAAAGTTGTGCATCATCACACCCAACTTCATGGTTCCTATTGCTCATATAAAGAAAACAGAGGGAGAAATTTCTTTCTTTTTTTCTTTTTTTTTTTTTTTTTTTTTTTTTTTTGGTTTTTCGAGACAGGGTTTCTCTGTGGTTTTGGAGCCTGTCCTGGAACTAGCTCTTGTAGACCAGGCTGGTCTCGAACTCACAGAGATCCGCCTGCCTCTGCCTCCCGAGTGCTGAGATTTCTGTACTCACAGGAATGAACTTCTAGGGAGAGCCTTGTGCTGCAGACTGATCAGTTGATTTTAGCATGGAGCATTCTAGAATATGATTCAGAAACTCCCGTTATAAAGATTGGCCTTCAACTCCTGATCCTCCTGCCTCTACCTCCTAAGTGCAGAGATAACCGGTTGCACCATGATGCTTGCTTCACGTGGTTCTGCGGATACAAGCTGGGCAAACATTCTGCCATCTGAGCCCCAGTTTTACCTCCTGGGTTCTTCACTTCCTCTTTGGCTACCTCCAAGCCAGCCTGGAAGGCTCTGGGAGATTCTGAGGAGGCTGTAACTGCCCAGGGAGATGTGGATCTGTGCTTATTTATTTTCTATAAGAACAGGATCCTTCTAGAGCAGTGGTTCTCAGCTTTTCTAACACTGCCCCCCCTTTAATACAGCTCCCCACGCTGTGTTGACCCCAACTATAACAATATTTAGATGTTACTTCATAACCCCAATTTTGCGATTGTTATGAATCTTAATATAGATACCTATGTTTTCTAACAGTTTTCGGCAACCCCTGTGAATGGGTCATCCGACCCCCAAAGGGGTTGCTATGCACATGTTGATAACCGCAGTTCTAGAATCAGGACAGGAAGCCAACAGGCACGATATAGTGTGCTCATGATGAAATGAAGGACACACACCTATTGCAACTGCGCCTGTTTCACCGTGGTCAGGGTGTATGTCCCCAGTAGGTTCAGCTTCAGCAGCTGGCAAAAGTCCTGGACAGAAGTCCTCAGACCACTGCGCAGGTAAGTCTAAGGGGAAGAGAGGAGGGAGGCCAGGCCAGGAAGGGAGGGGGAAAGGAGATGGATTAGCAGAGAGGCAGAGAGCTAGGGAGCAAGCCAAGGAAGGTGGCTGCATAGTGGTGTGTGCAGCGACAGTCTCTGCAGAGCAAGCATGCTGGCCCAGGCCTGCCATGCCAGGACTAAGGCACTGAACCACGCCCCAGCCCATATCTGTTCTCCCCACTGTGGAAAGTGAGTTTCCTGGCACTCCCCACAACAAAATTTGGCTGCGTGGGCCTTGTTGAATAAGCATGAGCCTAAGAAAAGAGCGACACAGATAACAATGAGACCCCTGGAACTCTGTGAAGATTTACCGTGAAGGGAAGAAAAAGAATAGCTAACATGGGGAGCCCTGCTGGCCAGGGCCTGTCCTCTACACCCCCAACTCTGGAGGGGACTCTGGAATGCCTGGGTGCTCTCTGAGCCTCAATTTCCATGGGGATGTGTTGTCTTACAGTGCAGCTGATAGGCTAATGGAAACCTCCCAGATTGCCTCACCATTTGGAGTCTGATAATGTGTGCCTGGGGTGTCCTTGTCACCAGCAAGGGCCTGGGCCTTTAGGAGCTATGCAGGCTCTTTTGTTGTTTCCACAGAGGATGAGAGCCTGTGGGATCTTCCCAGACTAATGTGGTTTGATGGACTAAGACCCCTGAAAGGTTGCCGTAAACACCCTCCAAAATCACTTCACCCAACTGCTGACTGACATGAACCTAGCACACAGGATACACCATAAAAACCTGATCAACAGCATCCGCAATCAGCAGGAAGTAGTCTGGAGAAGAACTAAGCCTATATTCCCAAATATTGTTTATAAATGTTTCTTTGCATTTAAAGGGGAATATGCTATAGAGATTTGCATTTGTATGGATATTGGTTTATTGATACAAATTTAAGGTCAATTTTGTTATTTGTATATTTCTACTCTTGATTAAGGCTTGTGTTTGTGCAGCTTATTTAAAATTGTAATGTATAATTAAGAAATGTAGGTCAATAAATAGTCATCGAAAATAGTCAAGTTTGTAGTCATGTTAGATTTTTTAGATGTACAGAGATGTATTTCAGATGGATAGGGATTTTTCACATTTTTCAAAGACTATAGAATATGGTATTTAAAATGTTTTAATAACTTAAGACTTTTCATGACAATGAGACACATCTGCTCCTGGCAGCAACAATTACTTCAAGAGGAAGATGGGCATTGAAGAGGCTCTTTATGGAGTTGGTTAGTCATTTGGGCAAGAAACTGCCCTTGCCTGGATTGCTTGATGAACTGGACATGCAGGACCCACAGAGAAATGATTGATGAACTTGCCTAAAGGTGAGACGATCCTTTGGGGTCCTGCTTCATGAAAGAGTCTTCCAGACATTCTACAGTATACAGAAGAAAGTGACTGACAAACTGCCAATAGAGGCAAAACAGTCTTTCAAATTTTCTGCTTCATGGAAAAGTCTGCTGGATACTATGGGCCTGTAGGCTGAAGATTGATGCCCCAACAGTACAGAAGAACTTTGGGTGACTGTCCAGGCAGCGAGATGTCTCTGTCAATTCTAGAGTTTTAAAAGTTGCTTACAATGCACTTTCTGTTTACTTAGGTGATATTATATCCTTCTGGGGTCTTTGATGGAGTTGAAAAATCTATTGTTATAGTTTCCCTTAGTTATGATAAAAGATGAAGTAGATATAAATATTGTAACTATAATTCTTGCTTGACACCTGTTTTGTTATATGTACTTTACTATGTTAAAATTAAAATCTTCCTTCTTTTTAAACAGAAAAGGGGAGGTGATGGGGGATTCCCCTCTATGCTGTGATTACCATTGGTTAATAAAGGAACTGCTTTGGGCCTATAGCAGAGCTATAGGGGAACAGAGCTAGGCGGGGAAAACTAAGCTGAATGCTGGGGGAAAGAAGGAGGAGTAAGAGAGAAGCCATGGAGCCCGGCTGAAGCCATGTGATGATACCGAGATTAATAAAAATGGGTCTGAAGGGAGAACAGACAGCAGGTGATGAGCGAGGACAGGCACGGTGGATGAAGATGAGGTAGAGTGAGATGGGAGGGGACCAGGGTCACGGAGGAGGTCAAGAAAGAGGAGAGAAGGCAGGAAGCGAGGGGACCCAGACCAGAGGCCCGAGCACCACGGTGCAGTTGCCGCCTGTCCTGGTCATGGTTTCTATTGCTGTGAAATACACTGTGAACAACACCGTGACCAAAAGCAGCCTGGGGAGGAAAGGGTTATTTCTGCTTACAACTCTCAGGTCATGCTTCATCCCCGAGGGAAGGCAGGACCTAGGCTCAAACAGAAACCTGGAGGCAGGAGCTGAAGCAGAGGCCATGGAGGAACACTGCTCACTGGCTTGATCCCTCTTTCTTATAACATGCAGGACCGCCTGCCCAGAGCTGGGCCCTCCCACAGCAACTACCCCACAGGCTCGCCCACAAGCCATCTTCGCTCTTCCCCAGTGACTCTAGCTTGTGTCAAGTGGAGAAGACAGTGACCAGCGTGCCACTGTAGAAGACTGTGAGGGCAGAAGACTGGGTTTCCAGAAGAAGGGTCTACAGACCCGGGGGTAGGGGAGGGGGAGCAGTCAGGCAGAGGCAGGGACAGTGCAAGATTTTCGGCTGCTGTACCTATGCAGCGTTCCTTACTGACTCAGAAACTTGGTTGGATGCTTCCCCCTAGTGGCCATTTTTGGCACAACAAGCAAAAATGATTCTACACTATTTTCCATTCTTTAAAAGCAAATATCGTTTTCCAAATTGGTAAAAAAGAAATAGAAATCACAGCGTCACCGAAGAACAGAAGGCTGTTTTAAAAACAGTGACGTAGGAAACAGCCCACAACGGTCAAGGAGAGGTTGCTGTCGCCCACATTGACAGCTGGGCTGGCTCTGGCTGAGGAATAGCACCGGAGTTTTAGAAAAGTTAGACCTATGACATTTTGTGTTTTTTTTTTTTTTTTTTTTTTTTTTGTGCGTCTGTGTGTTTGTGCATGTGTTTGTGTGTTTGTGCATGTGTGTGCGCGCGCGCATAGGGGCTAGAGATTAAAATTGAGTGTTTCAATCACTTTAAAAATTATTATCATCAGCCTAGGCAGTTTGCATGCTCACCTTAATAGACCTGGATGGAGGTGGGTGGTCCATGGACTTCCCACAGGGCAGGGAACCCTGATAGCTCTTTGGGCTGAAGAGGGAGGGGGACTTGACTGGGGGAGGGGGAGGGAAATGGGAGGCTGCGGTGGGGAAAAGACAGAAATCTTAAATAAATAAAAATAAAAAAATAAAAACATTTAATTTACATGAAAAAAATTATTATAATCATCGCCATCGTCATCATTATTGACAGGGTCTCATTAAGTATCTCTGGATTGCTTGGAAGTATCCATGTAAACCAGCCTGATCGCCAGCTCATAAAGATCTAAGATCCGCCTGCCTCTGACGCTGGCGTACTGAGATTCAGGGCGTGTGCCACTACGTCTGGAGACTGCCTTATGTTTGAGACAGGCTTTCTCTCAGGAACTTGGAGGTTTATTTGGCTAGACTGGGTGAGCAGTGAGCTCCAGGGTCTCTGTCTCTGCCTCCCCAGCCGTAGGATAACAGGAGGTCACGCCACTCTCAGCATTTTTGTGTGGGTTCTGGGGAGCCGAGTTCCGGTCCTCACGATGGTACGGAAAACATACTGAGTGAGCCATCTCCCTGACACCCTTCATCCTTCATCAAAAGCAAGGAACTGAGAAAACCTCTTGACATCCTGGGAAGTGTTAAAGGAGACAATTTTAGTGGGTGAAACTGTCCCGGGTCACTTGAGCACAGCAATGAGGAGACAGCATCAAAATGTCCAATACTATAACTTAGAAACGTTTTAGCATCGCCTGCTTTAAACTTTTCCTCTTTAAATCTCGCTTTCCTGCACTAGTCCGTCCATGTTTGTTGACAGGTTTTTTTTTTTCTTTGCGATCGTTCTGTCGAAGCGGCGCTATATAAATAATCTTCTCAGTTGAGTCCGTGTCCATTTTTCAAAAAATGCCTCTAGCCGGGCGATGGTGGTACACGCCTTTAGTACCTGCACTCGGGAGGCAGAGGCAGGAGGATCTCTGTGAGTTCGAGACCAGCCTGGTCTACAAGAGCTAGTTCCAGGACAGGCTCCAAAGCCACAGAGAAACCCTGTCTCGAAAAAGCAAAAACAAAACAAAAAACAAAAAATGCCTCTAGTTTTGCAGTGGCTTTGCCCCCCGCCCCCATCCCGGAGTTGTTGGAGATAAAGCCCAGGACCTCCAGCATGCTTGGAAGAGCTCGACCACGGAACTAGACCCTTAGGCCCTGGATTCTTTTTTTTTTTTTTTTTGGTTTTGGTTTTTGTTTTTTCGAGAAAGGGTTTCTCTGTGGTTTTGGAGCCTGTCCTGGAACTAGCTCTTGTAGACCAGGCTGGTCTCGAACTCACAGAGATCCGCCTGCCTCCCAAGTGCTGGGATTAAAGGCGTGCGCCACCATCGCCGGGCTTGGATTGTTTATTGTTCGTACAGTCTCAGCCTGCTGTTGCTTAGGTATTGGTGATGGTTAAGCGCCCTGGCAGCCCTGGACCATGACCCAGCTTTATTTCCGTCTCTGTGAACTCAGGTCGCAGATGGTGAGTGAACAAAAAAATGTCCTCATCTTACCAGAGGCTCCCTTATTTCCCAGATCACCATTGTAAGGTGCCGTCCGGTCTGTCCGCATCCAGCACACGCTGGTGAGACACTCGGCACAACACCAGGTACACAAGCAGTCAATACAATTCTTACCACGTCCTCGGTCTCAGCGATTTCAGGTCTCATGATTTATGTTCCATAGAAAAATCCTCACAGTTGCTAGACCTGCACAGAGATTAAAATAAAGGCATGCTTTAGTTATTTAAATACATATTGTATTTAAAAAGAAAAAGAAAATCGTTCCCGAGGCTGTTAAATGGATGTTTTTAACTTCCGGAGAGTTAGAGCACCACCTTGTGGCCGAATCGCAGTACGACAGCTGTAACTAAAGTGCTTTAGATCCCTCTTCATTCAAGGAGAGGTGAAAAGTGCTTCACTACAAGACGGCAGTTGCAGCCCCTCCTGAAACTGTCTTCGTCCTTCCGATATCCCCCAGGCCAGGAGGAGGTTTCCACTCTCCGAAAACGAGGTAGTTTCCTTCAACAACTAAAGGGGAAAATGCACTTTTAAGCCCTTTATCTGATATAAACTTGTGATTGGTAGACATCTCACATTTTGTTTTCCATGCTTCAGCCACTATTGACGTGAGGAACCCGTGGACCCGGCTCCGCGTTCGGACTTCAGAGGTTTCTCTGTTGAAAGGAGACAGCAGCAGATTCCGAGGAGCAGGAAAACAGACTGCGACCTTGAAAGATGGTCTTGTTTTTATTTTAGCTTGGCATTCAAAAATGGTGGCTGTTTTACTAGTTCTTTTAAAGTGTGTTTTGTATCTTTTCTTACCCCGTTCTTGCTCTTTCCTGTGGGGTTTCTTTGCGTATTATTCTGGAGCTTGCTCTGTAGACCAGGCTAGTCTCAAACTCACAGAGATCTGTGTGCCTCTGCCTCCCACGTGCTGGAATTATAGGTGAGCGCCATCATGCCCAACCCTGTTAATTCTTCAAATTCAGAATTTGGATTCCTCTCAGGTACAGACTTTTCTCCTCACCCAACTAAGCATTTTTGACAGGAGGTGTTACTGTGTGATGAGGGGAACAAAGCTCACTGCATATAAGAAAACATTTATGAAGATTAAAGGAAGGACAGTATCACTGGCCCTGCCAATCATATGCAAATATTAAGAGAACGTAGGAAGCATTCCCCCCCTTTCTCCCCTTCCCCCCTTTCCAATGACATTTCTAGATATCTGCTAAAAACAAATTGTTGTCTTGACCAAAGCAAAAGAGCCTCTTCCAAGCAGGCATGTGGCTGTTGAGAAAATCTGAGGTTCTTCTTGGGAGGTCGGCACTAAACCCTTTTAGGTAGGTAGACTAGCTCTTCGTACACTAACTGGGGCGGGGTGGTGGGGAGCTTCTCTAGGCTGTTCTTGTAAAAGACTAAACATCAGAACCCTGTCGCAGCCACTCAACTCCATGGTGGAAGAAGCTGTCTCAGAGAATAAAGTTATTTGCACAAATGAGATGATCACAATTCTATAAATATTGTCCGTGATCCCAGCACTCAGGACAGCGTCAGGAAGACCAGACTTCCATGTTCCCTTTGCTGCTGGGGATCAGACAGAGGAGCCCAAAGCAGCCCGATGCTGCACTGCTCGAGGGAGCATGCTGGTCTAGCAAGAACTGCAGAACTGGAAGGACAAACGTGATACCCACGAGTCATAGACTCTTAACCTGCAAAGCCTATGACGACGCCTCTGAAGGCAGCGGGGCCAGGCCCGCTCCATGGTTCTCTACAGCATCCAATATGTCATTAATATGAAGCATATTGATAGTTGTTGGTAATGGTGCATGGAATTTTCTCTTATCAGATTCCAATGGTTCAAATGTAACTTTTTTCACTTATTGACTTGATAGCACTGACCAGCTAAAATTAATTTCAAAAATCCATAAAAATTTATATAAAAGAGTGAACCAATTGCAAGTTCGATAGCACATTTCTGTTTGGCTTTAATGAAAATCTTCCGAGCACACTTTGACATTCCCAAATGACTTCTCACCCCGCAGGTCTCCAATTACTACTCTTGTAACATGCGGATCAGTAATGGTGTCCTTAATGGATCTCACCACGCTATCAATTAGAAGGAGACCACCCTTGAAGTTGAATATAGGGTGGGGCATTTGCTAGTATATAATTTTTTTAAAACTTTGAAACTCCTGATAGTCTTTCATACAACCTAATTTGTAACAATTTTCTCATTTAAAATGTGTATCTTGGAAAAATAAAACTCACAAAGATTAAGCGTAATATGAAAATTAAAAATCCTGGGTCCTGTGTTGTTAGTACTATGATATGGGGCTTCATATGTTTCTGTATGTTTATATGTATTCATTCCTTGTTCTTCCCTTTGAGACAGGAGTCACCGTGTTGCCCAGGCTGGCCTCAAACTTCTAATCTTCCTGACTCTGTCCTGAGTGCTGGGATTACAGACAAGGGCCATGTCTTGACAAAAATATTTGTTTCTTAATATCAAAGATTGTTACAAACAGTTTATATGTAATGCACCAAGGCGCTCATGCGTATTTGTACACTGGAAATACGGTGCTCAGGGAGGTGATCACATAGGAAAAAGGAGGCGAAACAGGTAAGGATTGTACAGAGTGCAGAAGCAGTTACGGAAGCAGGATGAGAAGCTACTTCTGAGCGTGCTAACCGCCGCTTGGCCAGTGACCAGCTAGTCTCTCATGAGTATCAGGTCCTCCATCCTTCAGCCTTCTCTGTAACCGGCAAAGTTCCACTTAAATACAACCAGAAAGTGTTTCCCAAGTCTATTTCTCAGAATGTCATTGGTGAGAAAAATTTGGAAAACGATTATGACAAGAGGCCAGCCAAGTTTCTTTCCCTTTTTCAGTTAATGTTGTGTTTATTTTGTAAGAATATGTATTAAGGTTAGGTAAAAAGATTGAATTTATAATAGCCACTTAAAGACAGTTCTTCTCTTTCAACCACTGGTCTTTATTCTATTACCCATATTTTAGGGTATCCTTTAGTCTAAAACATATCTCTTTTCAGAGGATCTTAACTATACACTTTTGTGTTGCAGACAAAATATCGTTGTTTGCTTTAAAATGGTACAAGCAGAGTAGATCAAACTTCCACATTTACAGAAACCCATACTGCAAGGATTGACCAATACCTCCTAATATTATTTACTCTGTTTCATTCAGACAGCAAATTAAATTCTTAATGCTTATGTTTCCAATCATTATACTTTTCTTATGTTATCATTCTGACCCTCAAGTTAAAACATGTCAAATTCAACCATCAGCGTTACAGCCACTGTTTATGTCAAATAGTAATAACATGAATTATTATATGAATTAAATCCTATGAATTAAACATATTCAAAGTACATTATTAACATACTCCAAGTACAGTAAGATTGAAATACTATGCCTTACCTTTATTTAAGAAGACAGGCATATCAGTTTAATCATATGTTTATATAACATAGCAATAAACGAGCGTACCACACAGGTTGTGCACGTGGAAGAAATGAAGAGGACATTTTAAGACATTGCCTTTGCTACAAGGGACAGGAAGATAACAACAAATCTAGGTGCAGAAGGGGACAGGTAGGAAGGCAGCAGCAACAAGCCCCAGTGCCCAGTCAGCAGCTTAGCCCAGCCATGATCAAGGCCACCCACACCTTCAACATCCGTGGGACGCTGCGGCTCTCTGAGTTCTGTCAACCCTATAGTGAAGATGAGCAGCAGCGGCTCATCAGAGAGACGTCCATCTGGTGTCTAAGTGAGGTAAGAATGTTTGTTAGTTGGAGGATCTGCCAACAAACCATAGACATTACGCAACATTACGTTTTGTCTTCTGTGTGGATTCCTCAGAAAGTGAGCTTGGCATTTTAGATCTAATTCAGGTATATGTGGAAACATTAGACAAATATTTTGAAAAGGTCTGTGAACTGGATTTGATATTCCATGTAGACTAGGTTCACAATAATCTTGCAAATGGGGGTGTTCTTGGAGACCAACATGAATGAGATTGTCATACAAACTATAGAATAAATTGGGGAAATCTGAGGCAGGCTGAGCAGGAGCTGCAGCCCATGGTGTAGCAGCTCTAAAGAGTATGACTCTTCCTGAGAATCTTCCAAGGTATTTTGGGAAGTAAGTTGCCGGATACAAACTGTCAATCATTTTAAAACGGTTGCTGTGGGAATGGGGAGAAGACTACATCAGTAAAGTGCTCGGTATAAACCATGAAGACCTGGGTCTGATTTCCCAACACTCATGTAAGAAAAATGCAAGGTGGCCTATGTTTATAATCTCAGTTTTGGAGTTGGAGAGATTTTTTTAATAGTCAAGAGCATTTAATACTCTTCCAGAGGTCCAGAGTTTAGTTCCCAGCACACACGATGGACGGTTCAGAATTGCCTGTAACACCAGCTCCTGGGGATCCGATGTTCTTCGGGCTGCAGTGGACATCCCACACATGTGGCATGCATTCGTGCATACACAAAATCATACAGATAAAGAAAAACAAATATAGTTATCATTTAAAAATGAAACCAGTACCTAGAAGGCAGAGATAGTAAGACCCCTGGGGCTCAGTGGAGAGCTAGCCTAGCCAATTGGCAAGCCTCAGGTCTTGGTGAGAGAGTTTCAGGAAACAAACTGGATGGTTCCTAAGGAACAACACCAAGGTTGGTTCTGACCTTTATACACAGGAGCACAGTCATGCCCATGCATATACATAAAGATGTACACACACACACACACACGCACACACACAGACACACACACACACATACACACACATGCACACACGCACATGCACACACGCGCGCACACACACACGATGGCTATTCTTGGTTGTCAACTTGATTGCATTTGGAGGTAACTAAATACCATACTGGAGGACACACCTGTAAGAAATTTAATTTGAAGTAGGAAGATCTACTTCTAACCTGGCTCTCTGAGATAGGAAGACACACCATTAATCTGTGCCACACTTTTACTGAAAGCCTATGTATGGACACAAAAGAAGGACACTTAGGCTCTTTGCTTGCTAGTACCTATTCCTTTGCTGGCATCAAAGCCTACTCCTTGGGGATCCAGTGTATACTGAGGACTAGCTGAGACATCCAGCCTTGTGGACTGAGCAACAACTGGGGTTTTGGACCTTCCATTCACAGCCAGCTGCGGTTGGATTAGCTGGACTGTAGCTTATAAAACTTTCCAATAAATCCCCTTTTTATTTATATGTCTCATTCTATACATTCAGTTACTTTAGAGAAGTCTAACATAATGTGTGCACGTGTGTGTGGTGTGTGTGCACGTGTGTGTGGTGTGTATATGTGTGTGTCTGAAGGGTGGGGAGAGAGGGAAAGAGAGACACCAAATAGACAAAACAGGCTGGATTTATATATTTTGTTTATACATATGTAATAATAATAATTAAAGTTAAAGAGGCCATGAATTTGAGATGAAACAAGTATGAGAAGGAGAAAGAGGAAGAAATGTTATTTTAATTAAAAAATTTAATTAAAAATAAGTCAAACATTCAAAAATCTCCAGAAATTTTATGTTATAAGCTTATCATAAAATTAGAAGTCAGGTATATATAGCACAATCTAAAGCACAACACTGGTTTTGCACATGGTAACTGATTGATAATAATTTTTTAGTATTCTCTCTCTCTCTCTCTCTCTCTCGTGTGTGTCTGAGAGCACATGTGGAGGTCAGATGACAATCTTTATAAATCTGGTTTTTGAAACTGTCTCCAAACTGGTTCGGTTCTAAACCGTTTACTGACCCAAGGGCATTGCTCTCTTGACAAGGGATGTCCTGGTAATGATGTATATTTCTACAAGTATCTGTGAATACTTGGATCACCCCTGTGTAGTGGCATTTCATTTGTATTTTAATAAATAAAGCTTGTCTGAAGATCAGAGGGTAAAACAGCCCTACTGGTGAGCCTTGCATACCAAGCAGTGGTAATACATACCTTCAATCCCAATAGCCACACTAGTTGCTATAGAAACCGGATGGTGCATGCCTTTAATCCCAGAACTAGAGAGGATTATAAAACGGGAAGAGACAGCTCTCAGACACAATCTCATTCTGAGATTCTTGGAGCCAGGATCACCATTTCAGACTGAGATAGAGGTAAAAGCCAGAGGCTGGCTGCTTTGCTTTTTGGATCTTCATATTGAACCCCAATTTTTGTTTCTGAGTTTTAATAATCATACTTTTGGTGCCCAACTTTGGGGACACAAATTAAAAAACAAAAAAACCAAAAGCTGTTTGCCTGAGGCTTTTTAGCCACCAGCCCAGGCCAGAGCTGGGATTGGAATTCCAGCTCTAGGAATCTGAACCCAAACCTAGCCATCAGGTTTGGGAGAAGCACTAGCATCTCAACTCCCATTGGCCCTGGCTTAACTTCCTTCCCACAGTTTGTATCACACTACCGTACCAGTATGTCTTGCAGGAGGTCCTTGTTAATGGTTACATAGGGTAGTCATCTGTACAAGTAAAATTTAAAATACTTTAAGTGTAGAACTTTTCCATCATGGATATAGGTAATGGCAAATAAAGACAATAGAGAAGCCAAAGTCGTCATGAAGTTTGATTTTGCCGCTTTAGTCATTTAAGGAAAATGAACAAACTAACGTAAATAGACCCCCCAGAAAGGTCTCTTCACAGAAGAGCTGAAGAGCCTACACTCAGGGCACCTTCTCTGGTAGCAGGGTCCTCATTGACTGAAGACTCTTGGTGGGTTCAGATACTCACGCACCGCTACAAAAAGGAAGTCACAGGGCTGTGTCAGAAAACACAGCTCACTGCTACTGGAGCTGGGGATGCTCCGGCCATGGACACACGAGGAAGAAGAACAGACCAGGAATTCTCAGGGTTTTGAAGGTTCAGCTTTCCATGTGGTAGTTCATGCTAATATAACTGTTTCACACCATAAAAAATGGAGACACAGGAAACAAGAAACCAAGTTTCTGAAGAGAGATTATTGAATGAGATAATTTAGAACACTTACCAAAAGATGGTTAGAATAATTGCATTTTATTCAAATTATTGAAAATATACCTTTCTTTAAATATTTTTTTTTTTTGAGTCTGGACCTAAAGAAAAAAATAAAACACCAGACACTCGATTTTTCTTACTAACAGAGAGGCCAAACGACTGTGGAGAAAAGGTACCCACAGGTTGGTCAGAGTTCCCAGCTCCTAAAACACAACTGAGAAATAGTGACCTTGGGTTTTGGGGTGCATGTGTTATAATGTTCCTGAACTAAACAAAGACTACTCAGGTCCTACAGAGGCTGCTGAAAAACCAAGGGTCTAGTGACTGTAACCTTAAGACTGTTCTACCTCCTGCTGAAAACCCAAGGGTCTAGTGACTGTAACCTTAAGACTGTTCTACCTCCTGAGGATCACCCCCACATTCAGGTCAGGTTAAAATTCATGGCAGATAAACAGCAAAACAATATCTACAAGCTCCTCCCCTGCTCCTTTATCTTCTGACCCAAGACCCCAAAGTTTGGCTGTACCATTCCTGAAAATGTGCTTCCACCTGCCATGATTTTGAACTTTCAGCTTTAGTGTCTATTTGGCTCTTAGTCCTAACTATCTCGGGACCAGGCAATTGCAAATGCTACCTGGAATTGAGTAATGTTTAACATACCGAAGGCAACTTGCCTACAAATGTGACACCCGACAGTTGTTGACAACAACGATGAAAGAGCAAAGATTGAAGAACAAAGAAGAACTCTGTTCAAGCAGGAAAGAGGAACTGGACAGAATACACGAGTAGATCAATAGCGAGAAAATCAGGCCAGCAGTGTTTCAGGAAGAGCACCTGTGTAAACAAAGTGATTTTGATCTCGATTGCTTATCTAAATGTATCTGGGTCTCAGCCTTTATTCTTCCTTGGGAGGAGACACACTTTTGCATTCCACTTCCCGAGGACCCTGAACAACTGCAGAGGCAGCAGCTCTGGGCGTTCCTTTGAAGTCTGTACTAAGGAGGCCTTCCGAGCACAACTGAAAATGGGCTGCGCCATCATTAAAGAATGCCATTAAAGCCAGGAAGCTAAAACCTGCTGCAGCAGGCTAAGCTACTTATTTATTTATTTTACACATTAAAAGAATATCGAGCTGACCTCGATAAAGTTGTTCAAAGGGTCTCTGCTTGTTTACATGGAAGCTAACCAAGCTCTGGGCCAGTATTGTGTTTCATGCATCCTATCAATAATTTTTAGTGGTTTCTTTGAATAAAAATTTTAAAGGGCCAACTTTAAACATACAGTGTTTAATCCAAGGAATAGATTCTTAGAGTAAACTAAAATGACGCTTAGGAAGAGCAACCATCAACAGTGCTCAATACTCTGCAGAATGCGGTGGACTAGAAAAACACTTCTCCCAAATTCCAAACCCGACTCCACATGTCTTAAATTCTAATTCCAATTAATTTCTCTAGTACATATTTTTCTATTTGACATTCGGATTTGCGCGGAGCCTGATGTGCTGACGGTGCAGGAGAGCCATCCGTGTCTCTCCACAGGCCTGTGGTGGAGCAGATACTGTGACCAAGAAAAGCTCCACCAGGCGCTCTACAGCTGCTATCAGCAAAGGGCGGAAGAGAACAATGAAGAACCTGGAACAGATCGGTGTCTCTGCGCTTCCAGTTGGTTGAGCACCATTTCTGTGGCCTGAGGCTTCCTTTCTAGTTCAGCTCTCGTTCTCCCAACTGTCTACCCTACCACCTCCCTTGCGCCCCGCCCCCCGCCGTGTGTACTTCCTGCTGCTTTATCCTCCAGAAGCGGCCTGCCTGGTCATTGCTTGCACATCACACTATGTCTTGCTACTCACAACACAGTGAGTGGTGGCAAAGTGGTGTTCAGGGACTGGATCGCTCGCTATTTACCCTGGGGAACGTGAGGCATGAAAGGTACCGGCCTGAGAACCCAGGGCAACTGCTGAGAAGTCGGGAGTGGACACTTTAGAACAGTCTTCATGGCAAAGGGCATTCCTGTGGGTGTTCTTAGTAAAGCTTTCGAAAGACACAGGGTGAAGAGTGCCTGTAAAACAGCAGAGATGACTTTACCACCTCGCTGAATTGATTACTTGTAGAGATAGGGCTAATGTGATGGAGGTGGGTCTTGTATCTTATCTGTTGCTTTCATTGGTTAACTAATAAAGAAACTGCCTTGGCTCTAATAGGACAGAAAATTATGTAGGCAGAGTAAACAGAATGTAATGTTGGGAAAAAGAAGCTGAGTCAGTAGGAGTCGCCATGATTTTCCTACCAGAGGCAGAGGCAGGCTAGAATCTCCCCGGTAAGCACACCTTGGGGTGCTATACAGATTATCAGAAGTGGGCTAGTCCAGGTGCAAGAGCTAGCCAATAAGAGGCTGGAACTAATGGGCCAGGCAGTGTTTAAAAGAATATAGTTTCCGTGTAATTATTTTGGGGCATAAGCCATGAGGGCGGCCGGGTGCTGGGGACATAGCCCCGCCGATCCCTATTACTACACTAATGAATTGAGGACAAGTAAAAAGAGCCAAAGTCAAATCTGAGTGCCCTCACAAGGCACCTCTGCAAGTTTACAGATGAGCCCTGGCCATCTGCAGGGGAAGAGCAGGTGTTCTTGGGATTAGGCCTCGTCAGGCCTGTTTAGAGCAATAGAACTCCATTAAAAGCAGAATAGAATACCCTGGTCTACAGCTTCTTAACCCCTTTAAGCCTTCTCCACAACTCCAGATTGCACCGCCTTTCCTGGGCTCGATATTCTGGTCTACAACTTCAAAAGACTTCAGCTTTACCAGAGGCTAGACCAGATCTAGAAACTCATAGAATCAACTACCTAAACTCCTAGAGGCTCACAGAGACTGAAACACCAAGCAGGCAGCCCCCATGGGACTGCACTGGGCACTTTACATACATGTTACAGTTTTGTAGCTTGGTCCTTTTGTAGGTCTCCTAATAGTGGGAACTGGGTTTTTTTCACTGACTTGTTTACTGGTTTTTGGGACCCTACTCCTCCGCATACTGGTGTGCCTTGCCCAGTCTTTAAAGATGGGGAGGTGCTTAGTCTTCCTGTAACTTGATATGCCTTGTTTTGTTGATATTCAGGAGAGACCTGCCTTTTCCGAAAGAGAGATGGTGGGGGAGAAACTGCCACTGGGTTGTAAAATAGATAAGTGAGTTTAAAAAAGAAAACAAAAATAAAAGCAAGGGAGGAAAAGCCGAGTAGAAAGTTCTGGACCCTTCCAGGACGGCAGCTGTGGAATCCTATTTGATGAAACTCCATGATCTCGGTCAATGCCATGAAGTCCGCTTCACTGGACTGTTGGAAACACTTTACTTCTCTGAGATCCCTGGTGTCTCGTTTCTTAGAGACTTTGCTGGGGACATCTATAATCATCAATTGTTACTCTAATTACTTGTGATATAACCCATCCCCCACCTCTTTATGTTTTTAGAAATTCTTCCCTTTCCTTGATGACAAAACTGCATTGGGAATCCTTCCATATGATCCCAGTCAGGGTGGCTGTCATCAAGAAGGAAAATTACAGCAAAGGCTGGGGAGGATGGTAGAGAAGGACCAACCTGCTCACTGCTGGGCATCGTAAAATGCTGCAGCCACTGCAGAAGTCAGTATGAAGGTGTCTTCTCGCTACTGTGACCAAGCATCCTCATAAAAGAAAACTTAAGGGAGAAAGAGTTTATTTTGGCTTACAGTTCAAGAGGGCTGTATTCCATCATGGCGAGGAAGACACAACAGGAGCAGGAGAGGCCTCGTGGCATGATCAGGACACTGGTGTCACATTGCATCCCGTATCAAGACGCAGAGAGTCATGAATGCATGCTAGGGCTCAGATCAATGTCTGCATTCTGCATGGTTCAGGATCCCTGCACATAGAACGGCCCTGCCCAGAATTCATATGGGTCTTTCAACATGAATCAATGCAATCGCCACCATCTCCAGCAAGCATGCCTGGAGAGCTCTTCCCATGTGACTCTAGATCCGATCAACTTGGCAGTTAAGCGTGCCCATCATTAGAGGGTTCTCAAAAACTAAAAGTAGGTGCACATTTTTTCCATCTTATTCCTCCTGACTTGGTGAATTTTTTCCATGTATATTGTCGGAGGCTGCTTGTTTATTCCTGGCCACCAGACCCGAAATAATCACACAGAAACTGTATTAATTACAATACACTTGGCCAATCACTTAAGTGTATTGCTAGCTAGCTCTTATACCTTAAATTAGCCCTTTTCCATTATTTTATATTTTATCAAGGGCTACATGTTTCCTTTGGTGGCTACCTGGCATCTCTCTGACTCCGCCTTCTCTTCTCCTCTATCTCTTCTTGGAATTCCCATCTTGCTCTGTTCTGCATTGCAATAGGCCCAAGGCAGCTTCTTTATTAAACCAATGGTAATAGAACATATTCACAGCATCCAGAGGGAACCCACATCAGTATATGTGACCTTATTTATCATGCACCCTTATTTACCTGAGGGTAAATGCTGGTGTTAGTAGGTCAACTGTATAAAGAGGGAAAAGGGCTCAGGTATACGGCTTGGCTATGACTTACCAACAGTCCTACCAGGCAAGTGAGCTTTAGGAAAAGTCCTGGAGAATCCAGTACTCAGCAAGACCTTTATAATGAATTGTTGTCAGCTCCTGGTGGAGATGGGATAACCACTAGAAGAGTCCTGAGACCAGTATTATTACTAGAGGTCACCAGTGAAGCTTTAGGAAAATGCTATGCAGGCATGAGATTTGCAAATGCACATTCAAAATTCTGATCAGAATATATATGTTTATATAGAATTGATGGTGATATTCACTTATGGATTCTCCTGAGGATTGTATTGTCATTAGCTACAAGTGGACTTTTCTTTGGACCGCCAACTTTCAAAAAAATGAATTGGAGACATATTTATTATGAAAGCTAAGCCTAGGCTTAGGCTTATTCCTAACTAGCTCTTATTATAAACTAACACTATCTTTTTATCTAAGTTCTCTTAAGTGGCTTGGTTACCTTTATTCTGCACTGTTCATCCTGCTTCCTCTCCATGTGGCTGGTGACTTGGTTTTCTTCCTCTCTGATTTCTCTCTGTCCACAGAAGGCCTGCCTCACCTCTTCCTGCCTAGCTAATGGCCATTTATATCTTTATTAAACCAATCACAGAGAAAAACATCTTCACACAGTGGAAATGAATAACCTGCAACAAATAGCTTTTAACTATTAATTACTGAGTATTCTAAATTGATTCAGACTGCCTATATGTCAGAGATTATTGTGTTTATTTATTTTTGATTCTCAATGACATTTACTGATGTGGATCACAAATCATCCAACTCCTTAGTAGTTTTGTGCAGTTTCAAACACACACTTCAGAGAACTATAGCTTCAGTCAAGGTTTGAGGGGTCTATTATTTAGAACTACTTGAGCTATTTACTGACAAATAAGATAAACTGATACATTTTCCAAGCCCTGTTTCAGGGAAGGAAGGACAGTTTCTGGTGGAGCTGTTGAGGGTCTTGTTGAAGTACACAGGTAATGTAGACAATGCCTGGACTTCAGATCCAATGTACAGAACACTGCTAGCTCTGCTGAGATCAAGGTAGAGAACGGTTCAGCAGGGGTTCCTGAAGAGGTCCAGACAGCTCTGTTGTTTGACTCCTTAATCTGCTAGGCCCTAAATCATAAATGGCAGTAGTGGCAGAAGAAGATGGAACTTAAGTTTCTGCACATATTTTATTTGCAACAATTTTTATTGATCAATGGAATAAGACCAAATATAGACCCTGCTGAGACATGTTGGTTACGTTACTGTAGTACAATTATTCCACCAGACCAGAGTTTTTGGAGTTTATTTGATCAGATTCCAAACCCTCACGGACCTCTCTTTCCAGCTTCTATCACTATTAAATTTTCTTGAGCGATTAGTTTGGATATCCATGGCCTTCACTGCTCTCACTGTCCCACCAGCTGCGATTCTTCCTCTCAGCTCAGTGTGCAAACTCTAGTCAATGTCTGAGCTGGGCTTTCTGCAGGGACACGGGAAGACTTCCAGACTTGGCGGAGTCTACTCCCTCCTTTAATTTTGTAACGATTTTATCCCCGGTTCATTTTCCTCAGCTTCCCTACTTGTCTTTTTTAATGTATGCTCATCGGTTATACACCATCCCATTATGCACGCTGTATGCATGCACACCTGTTACTGCTGCTGTTTAATGGATCTGATAAGGTCTGCCATAATTAGAGTTTATCATTTCCTTTGTCTGTTTGCACATGTAAACTCCATGTTCAGGCTCTAGAATGTTCCAGCTTCTTTATCCTTAGTCTATCTGTTCTCCTATTCTCCTTGAGAACTATTTTAAGTCTGTTTCCTGAGAGATAACCTGTATTAGCTCTCACTGCTTTCTGAGCAGGTGACTTCATACCTATTTCACCAAGGAAATAATAGACGTCAAAAGGAATCTTTTTTTTAACCCTCTTTATTCAAAAGCTAGTGTTTATATCCGCTGTCTTTTCTCTTGTTTACTGGTTTTAGTTTTTTTAAAATATTTATTTATTTATTTATTTTGTATACAGTATACAATATTCTGTCTGCATATATGCCTGAAGGCCAGAAGAGGGCACCAGACCTCATTACAGATGGTTGTGAGCCACCATGTGGTTGCTGGGATTGAACTCAGGACCTTCGGAAGAGCAGGCAATGCTCTTAACCACTGAGCCATCTCTCCAGCCCCTGGTTTTAGTTTTCATAAGGTAGTAGGTTCTAAGCTTTGCCTCCACATGACAATGTATAAATATATTCTTGCCTGGAGTGAAACACATGTTGATAAACACAAGAAGTTAAACTGATAGTTTCAATATTTATTAATAAGGCTGATACAACAGCCTTTATACAGCACAGTTTTCATAAGTTATCAAGATACAACTTGTGTACGGTCACAAAACCAATACATGTTTTTACATAGAGTGAAACTCAAGACAGATTTACAAGCATTTTGTTCTACACAATTCTCATGTATTTTCAGGTCAGTTTATACAATCAATAGCCCAAGAATTTGCATTTGTTCATTAAAATTTTTTTCAGAGTGTTAGGTAGACAAAGAAATAATAAAAAGATTTGCAAATCACCAAGAAAGCATGCAACACATGGTCAGAAATGGGACACATCTCCAAGTACTTCATGTTTTATTGGAAACAAATTTTATTAGGTTTTAAACTTAGACAAGAAACACCCTTTGAAAGAGACGTGTTGGTAAGATATTAGCACACACATTGGTCAGTACAGGAGCACCTGAGCACATCACTGAACACAGACACAGACACAGTTGAATGAGAATCACAACTACATGCTGACTTCCAGAGGATGGGGTTAGTTCAACAGCTGCTGTGTTATCAGAGGTCTAGCTATGTACAGGCTAACAGATTCAGAAAATGCTCTCAGGCTTCCTATCAGATAAAGAACTCGATTAAATGATTTTTGTTGACTGTGCATCTTTAACAACAGCCACACGAGACATACAGAAAACATAGATATGTCATATTCCATGAGACTGTTGGCTTCACTCATTCTTGTTACACTAGAGGCCAACAGCTATTCAGGGAAAAGCTCCTGATGAGTTATCAAGCGTTCACTTTCATTTCAAACTCAAAAGGAGGGAAAGTCTCTCCTGTCATACATATATTTATAAACACATGTTGCTGTAGTCGGCTAATTTTGGACTATTTGACATTATAGCAATTAAAATAAGTTTTTAAAAATATTGTTAGTTATGATTTAAATAATAAAGTAAAAAAATACTATAGACATCTTTATGGTATTTTAATGAAACGAAGCATTGGTTAAATCATTTCTCATAAATTGGGCACAATATAGTAACAAATCATTTCTTTTACTTCACATCATTGCCACCACTATTGTTACTATGGCTACCACCAACATCACAACAGCCATTCTAGAATGAGAATCAATATCAGCTGGTTACCAGCTATAATTTCCCCAGGATACAATTATGCAAGTGTATGTGTTCCCCAAATCAACCTCAGAGATATGCAGAGGATGTATATTTAACTATCATTAATTACTAAAATATGGACTGTATTAAGGATCAAGGGCAAGTGCTATCTCTTAATGTTGGGTATTGTTCTTTGAAACAGAAATGCTAATCAAACAAGTTCAGAATCACCAAAGTTTTTCTTAATATTAAGTAAAACCAGAGAAAACACCAACATCTTGCTACGAGTGTCACGTAATCATCTGCAGCAATGATTCTATAATTCCCTGTTTTTATGAAAATTCACTCTGTGCTTTTTCTTCTCCGGCTGAAAGGTTCCTTACTACTCATCCTTAAACCAGCAAGCGACTTCCGTCTTTGACGACTCAGTGGACTAGTAGGGAAAACAAAATACTTCTCGAGGTGTAAGTGCTGCAAGAAGTTTGATAACCTAGTGATTAGAGATTATAAACTTTGTTACTGTTAAGATAGAAAAGCTAATTCTAGTCATAAAACATAAAATAAAAAAATGGAAAATCATGTGTTGTGTTATTTACCAAAAAAAGTAAAAAAACCACTAAGAGCCCCATTTACAATTAAAAAAGAAAGAGTTCGGTGGTGAGAAGGGCCAGTGGCATCCCTCCGAGTGCATTCCTGTAGGAATTGGTGTTGCATAGAACAAGTCCAGTTACAACCTAGGAGCCTGGCCAGCTGCACACTGGCAGGACCTTTTTCAAGGGGAATGCTGGTGCATGATAAGAAGTCCTGTCGTTGACTCTCCATTGATCTCATTGATCTAGCCCTATTGCTACTCCCTTGGAATGGAGGGGCAGCTGCCCTAGAAGGGCTTCCATTATTTCAGGTGTAAGAGCTACTCCTGTTGATTTTGTTCTGGTGGGCCTTCTGAGTGTGTAAGTTGTGACAAGAACGGAGTAAGCTACCTGACTGTACAACCTTCCACCAAACCCTCGGAGTACCAGAGACTGTAGAGCAGGCTAAGAGAGGGACCCGAGTTGCCTGTGAAGAGCTTTTGATGTCCCACATCCTCTTAGACTCCTTTCCTCCCCAGTTGTGACTGGTTACAGGTTTCCAGTACAAGTGTCTGCTGGAAATATCCATGACAACCACCAATATATCTAGTAGTCTCTAAAAATAAATGTTAGCAGTATCCTCTCTTCGAAAATTTGCATCCCCCATGTTCACTTAGAAGACTATCAGTGGTAAATGGTATTGCATTGGGAGGGGAGAAGAAAGAAAACAGGGGAAAGAGAATGTTGGTATTTTAGGACAAAAAAAGTGAACTTGTATTTTTTTTTAATGAGTATAAGATATACAATTTGGCATATACTAGAAATGTTTACTTCTAGGGTCTTGCATTACGTTCAAATTTAATGTTTTTTTTTCCAAAAATGAGAAAATTCAATATCCAGCCAATATTTTAAAGATGATTTCCTACAATCCCAATAAAACCTCATCTTAAATAAGCTAACAATTTTTAGTTCAAGTACTCTGAAAAACAATTCTGTTTATTTTGGGTAGAATGTGGTAGTGGAATAAGAGCTGTGGCTCCAGAAAATTTTGTATTACAAATAACTTTTATTTAACATTCTATCTTTTTCAGGTTAAATGGAAGTCTATTTGAGTGGAAGTTGAATAAAATGAGTCTTGGAACAATTTACTGTTTTTATTCATGCTTATCCTTGGTCGGAATTTGTTTCTCACATATAAAATTAGTGAATTAAAAAGCTACGCAATAATTGTCTTTCAATTTGTATTTGGGAATGTGCTTTCCTAGTTCCTAGACCTCTTTATTTGCGCATCCTGGCACCCTGTTAGGAGGGATTGGAAAACACCATTATTTAGGGGGAAGAGAATTTGTCTGCATTTGAGAAGTGGTAACATGCAAGGTCAGTAGCAGAATCAGGACCAGACGCCAGGACTTCAGGCTGAGCGCATGTCCCGCGGCTCCGTGCTGCTTTTTATTTATTGACACTGGAGGTGGATGGGGAGAGAGTGCTTTGTTTTGGCGATGCACGCATTGGTTGTTTGGTTCTATATTATTAAAATAGATCAAATGTATTTTAATTTCCAACATTGATTGTTTTCCCCCAGCCTTTCCCAACATTAGCTTTCTAACGATGGTATTATCACCAACAAGAAAGCAGAACAGGAGAAAGGACTTGAGGGTGTTGTCAGGGTGTTCATTATATTGTTACTGAGTATAGAGAAAAACCACAGAAAAATTAGAAAGTGACAACAGTTTAATCAATGTCATATGATAAATATGATTTTTTTTGCCAGAACAATAATTTGATGTCTCTGACAATACATTACGCAAGAGGAAGGAAATACGTAGAATGACGCGTGTAGGGCAGCTCCTCACGAATGAGCAAGCCTCCTCATAGGACACACCAATTAATCTAGAGGCCTTGATGTGCTGAAAGCGCCTTGACTTAGTGGAACGTTATGGAGACTGTAATGGTTTCAAACAAGGTACGTGTTTTGCGGGTCAGCATTCCCTTTTAATATCCAGTCACTAGTTTTTTGTTTTATTTCTAGGTAAATACAGTTTAATTTTAACCTACGATTATCTTCACTCTTCACTATTTTAACTTACACCAAAAGGAGATGTGCTTCTGCCGGATAGAATCCAGACTAGCGCTGTATAGCTTCCTAATGTAGACATAGGGAAAACATGCATGGTCCAGTCTCAAATCCACTGTTCACAACTCCTGCTTCATTTTCCCCTTCAACACAGTCACCTTCTGGTCCTGTAGACAACTCATAGATGTCAGAATTCCAAAGCAGGAAGTTTTATGAGAATATAAGACAAAGAGTTTTGTACTTTTCAAAACCGAGCTTCACTCGACCCGTCCTTTGAAACAAGGTTTCTGTGCGCACAAACAATTGCTTTCACTTTACCTTTGACCGCCATAGAAAAACCTCTGTGCCTCTTCATTAGCTTCAGCCCAGGCTGCTCCAAGACTGCCACGTCAAAAAGTCAAATCTCCTTCAGCAGCTTCTCTTCACAGCTTTGAGAAATCCAGGGTCTCGGGCCTGTTTTCATCGGTTTGCTTCCAACATGTGAACTTTAGGAGGCATGTTGCATTCCACAACAACGCAGTGTGTTGGCTTCTTGTTTCCTACCCCGTGTTTGCCCCTGAAAACATGGATCAGCACAGAAGTGTCCAACTCCAGTCTCCCTCTGAGGCTACGGAGCTCCGCTTCCACACCCTGAGCAGACACAGCTTCAGTGTGTTTGAGTAGGCGTGGCTAAAAGTTTGTGCCAGTTCACTATTCTCTTCCTCAGATCCACTTTGTCAAGCCAGATACAGGCCTCTCCAATCAGAGTCTTCTTCATGAACTTCCCTCCATTGGAGAAAAGCAAAATCTAGAGAGCAAAGTGAGAATTATACGTGTATATATGGATACACACACACACGTACGTGTTTCAACTTTTCAAGACTTTTTTCATCAAAGAATAACAAGGGAGAAAGAGAGACATGAGGATATAGTGTAAATATTTAAAAGAAAGAAGAAATAGTATTAAAATATCTATAAGTTAGTCCAGATTAACATTTCTGTGAAGGATAGGCAACTATGACATATACTGGGAAAGCTGATTCTAATCAGATATGCTTAAACTGATGCAAAATTTGATATTTAAAATCTGGAATTTCAGATATAACTATAACTTCTGCTTTTTGATTTGGGTGTTTCTCATAATTTTTTAATCACTAGAGTCCCTGCGATCATATTAAGTCAGTTTCATAAAAACTCATTATGCTTTTTTTCTGAAAACTCCCCTTTCTTAATTTCTGGATGACACCTGTGTTTTCAGATGCTTTAGGGTTTTGTCCTTAATATTTTATTCCTTCCTACCTTCATTTTAGCTAACTCTGTCAGTGAGGCTTAACTTTGTTTTTCAAATATATATGCATATATAAATATAAATGTATGTACATAAGCATATATGTGATTATTTATATATATTGCTAAAACTTTAATTTGCATGTATGTACGTCTGGCGAGTCCAGAAGAGAGTGTCAGAGCTCCTGAAGCTGAAGGTAGAGGGGGTTGTGAACCAGATGACATGGGCCCTGATGGTGAACTTGGGTCCTCGGGAAGAACAGTATGTACTTTGGACCACCAAGTTATCCTTGCAGCCCTGAACTTGTCTTTGTTACTTATGTTTTCTCCATCATGAAGTGGCATCATATAGCTGCATCTCTTCCCCTCTCTCCACATTTCCCCCCCTTCCCTTGTCTACTGAAGGCATGCTATGTGAAATTTCTGCTAGATGGCAGGGGAAAAGATAATGAAAATTAGGCCTTACCATAGAGAAGTAGCGGCAGGTGAGCGCATACATTATTGTATAGGGGAAATCTTGTTTAGTTGTATAATAAGTAAAATAATATGTGAATGTGTTCTGAAGTATACTTAGGGTTCTCAGTAAAATCGTATACTTAGGGAAGATGGTGATACATAAGAAGGAAGCTTTGAAGGAGAGGAAAATATGAACCAGGAACTCAAGGCTTAACTTAAAAAGACTCAAAAGTGTCTGGAGTGCTGACTGGGAAAGCGACGAAGACCCAAGACTGAAGCAACATAACTAAAGCTCACGGTGGAGGGCTCTCAGTGATGCAAGAAAAGTGACGCTTTACTGGACAGCTTCAATGGAAAGCAAACTCAGTTTAATAAAGAAAACTCTGGCAACAGGGTGCTGACATGAAAAGGTGAGACATCAGAGAGAAACGGACCAGGTGAGCTACCAAAATTCTGCAGACACCAAAGAAAGGAGCCAAGAGTGAGTGTGAGCGTGGGAGCAAGAGCAGTCCACCTAAATTAGCAGAGGAGACCAAAGGATTGGCTGGTGATCTAACGGACTGAACAGACGGAGAGGGTTCAGGGGGTCCTGCACTGATACTTAGTGATTAACTATTATATAGTATATGATCAATATTTAAACACTGAATAATTGGATGAGCAACACACATAATGTGAATGAGAAAGTTGATCACTATTATAGGACACAGTTACCTGAAGAGAATGACCCGCAGGACTCAGGCTGAACCTGAAGGTTTCATTGAAGGAAGGCTCTCGGTCATGCCTGCACACCCTCGTCTTCTTCTTGATAACCTTCTTTTGAGTAGAGATGTTTATCACATATACTTTCACATATAAATCTGAAAATAGGAAGTAATTCCAGTGAGTGTCCATTATTCACTCATAACTCATAATAGTGCTTCCTGCTGCACGGTGATGAACACAAGCGCAGGAAATTCTACACAGTTTGTTGCAGAAAGCATAAAGTGATTATAAGTATACAGCTTTCTTAGAAATTTAAGCTAGTTTTCCTGTTGTTTATTAAATGTATCTCTCCAATTTATATATTTAAAAATCTAGCTGAAGACTAGGAAATTACAAATGATATAAATTAAAAATCTCTAATTTATATGCTGGAAAATTTTCTAGCTGAAGGCTAGGAAAATGATTTTATCCTTTAAGTGAGAAGTAAAGCAAGTTCTTCTCTCATAGTTTTTCTAGTGTATTTCATGCACACATAAAAATTTCGGTAGAATTTCTTAGAATATTTAAGACATAGTCCTAGTCCACTAGTAGATATCTTGTTTATTATCATGGAACTAGATACCTGGTAAGTGATCCGGAGACTTAAATTTGTAGGTAATATTTCTGCACTGGAGAATTTCAACTATTAGTTGTTCGCCGTCTGTTTTCATTTCCTTTTTCAGGGCTAGCTTGATTTCTCCCATCACTTGAGTCTTGGCTAGAAGATTTAACGAAAACAAGTTGAGGAAGCATTAGCGCTACTTGTTAAATGCTTAGCTTAATCACTTCCATATGTTCACTTATGGGATTTTTATCCAGTATTAAACACTGTGTTGTATGCTATGGATATGAGGCGCAGTCCAAACCCTCAAGGACTAAACAGTTTCATGAGATCACATCATTCAGATACTGGTAACAAAGAATGCTAAATGTGACGGTAGCCTAGCAACCAGGGAGATAAAAGAAACCGTAAGCAGATCTACCACTCAGCTGCAGAGTCTTAGGTTTGAAGAGGTGACTGATAACCTTGTAGGAAGAAAGACAAACACGGAAATTACAAAATTCTAATATACTATGTAGGCATTAGAAAGGCTTTAAAATGTGGTATATTGTTCACCAACAGTTGCGTATCATCAGCTTGCTCACGAATACATGGTAGCATAACAAATCTCACTGCATAGAGTTTCCAGTTCCTGTTTCCTTTGTTGATATAGACAGTTGTGATGCGTAATATAAAACTGTACAAGGCAAAAGTACTGCTTAGGTAAAAGCAAGCCAAGCGGGCAGGGTTGGGAGACTGTCTGGGCCGTGAAGGGGCTAAGCCATTAGGCCGTCCACCCAGGAGGTCTGGAGTCCAATTCCACATGGGTGCCAAATGAAGAAGGACGCTTATAAGAAATCCCACACTAGCTCAGAATTGAGAAATACCCGGTTATATATTTAGGGATAGACTCACAAATCAGAATCCTCTGCTTAAACGGAGAACAGAAGCTGAATCCAGCATCTGGAAAGAGAGCGGACCCATGTTCTACATCGGCTTATAGAGCATAAGAGGCCATGCCCCAGTGGGTGGGTAACCACAAGCTGTAAGATTTCCTACAGCAGATACTAATTGTAAACTAGATTCATTTTTAATTTCTATTGCTGTTTTACCTTTCTTTTTAATTGAAGGAACATTTCATGCCACATGAAACTTTTATTAATCTACCCGCTTCTCTATTAATTCATGAACTCATCCACCAACTCCTATTTGGTTCACTGTTCTACTTTGGGATTAGCCAGCAGAAGGGATACGGTATGTATAAAATGCCAAAGCACGAATGTAAGTTTATTTTTAAGTGAGAATCTTACATTTCTAATGCCGATAAATATAATCCACATAATCAAGACTCTTCTGAATTTTTAACAGCACAAATATAGCCCGAGAACAAATGCTCGGGAGCACATTGTCGGCAGCTGTGCTCAAAACAAAATATAAACTTAGAAATTTTAAATAATCGTCTCGGCTCACAGGATTTTTCACCCACCGGGAGGAGATAGTTTAATTAGAGATTTCGATGGGCGAACAAAGGAATAGGAAGAAAGATTCTGAATTTTTTTAAAAATATTTATTTATTTATTATGTATACAATATTCTGTCTGTATGTCTGCCGACCAGAAGAGGGTACCAGACGTCACTACAGATGGTTGTGAGCCACCATGTGGTTGCTGGGAATTGAACTCAGGACCTTTGGAAGAGCAGGCAATGCTCTTAACCACTGAGCCATCTCTGAATTTTATAGTGACTTGGTTCCAAAGAGAATGTGACACAAGACCTCGTCCTGGGAAAGGCTAGAGCTGGGAGGAGGGTGAGGACTAAGTGAGATGCAGGGAATGGAACCCTTCTGGAGGGAAGGAGCAGCGTGTTAGCAAACAGGTATCACGTGGGGAATCCAGGCCTGAAGGGCGGCCGGGCGCTCTTCACTGGGGCCGCATCCGCGGCTTTGTTTACATACCCAGAGCACAGGCAGCTATTGCAAGTCTTTCAATACAGCTGCCAACAATGTCTGCTCAAACTTTTGTTTCAGGAGATTTTATATTTATACTTTTTTAAAAAAATCAGAAGGGTCTTGCTTGTAAGGATTCTATCTCTCAGCATTAGAGTTTAAAATTCCAATTTAAAAATAAAATATAAAGCTAAACATTTTAAATAATCATTCATCCAGCGTGAAGGGAAACAACATATTTACAAGTAAATGAGGAATATTGTTTTATGTACTTTTCAAATTTTCAAAACACTTGGCTCAACAGCAAATATGACCTCACAAGTTCTACATCAGACCCACGGTGACACACTGTTTTCACAGAGGTATGTGGAGTTCATTCAAAGCTGGAAATAGAAAATATATTTTGCCACCCATTTTGGACAATCATCAATAATTTTGATACTATGCCAAGACTTAACTAGATGTAGTTTCTTTTTTAAAAAAAATATTTATTTATTTATTATGTATATAATATTCTGTCTGTGCATATGCCTGCAGGCCAGCAGAGGGCACCAGACTCCATTACAGATGGTTGTGAGCCATCATGTGGTTGCTGGGAATTGAACTCAGGACCTTTGAAAGAGCAGGCAATGCTCTTAACCTCTGAGCCATCTTTCCAGCTCCCTAGATGTAGTTTCTTGAAGGTTATGGGCAAAGTAAGATCAGAGGAAATGAACACTTCTGAAGTTCCAATTTAATATAAGTAATGATCAGAAAATTGTGAAATTATTTTAATAATGTTATTATTAAGAAGGTTAAAAGGTGATTAAATTTCTAACTCCAAAAGCTTAAATAAAAGCAAAAACAAAACAAACAAAAAAGGCTAGAAAGTAACAAGAAAGAAATAATAGAAGGTAAAAATAAAAATCTGTGAAGCAGAGAATTAAACAGATTATAGACATTATTAACATATCAAAATTCTGGCATTCTGACACATATTAGCACTCTAGAAAGGCAGTAGTGTTAGACTATGGCATGTGGGCCTTACGTATGACATTTTAAAGTTCTGTGCTGTAAGCATTTCAGCGTCATGGGTACACTCTAATAATATTTCGCTTACATTTTGTTCACAGTTTATTGCAGACCGCAAACCATCAATCTCATCCAATGTATTTACTTGAACCTGAGGGGGCCAGAATTCAGTTTGGTTAGTTAGCTTATTTCTGAAGCATAGCTCCCAATATAGCTCAGACTAGCCTAGAACTCGTGATCCTTCTGCCTCAGCCTCTGCAGCTCTGCTTTCAAGCATGACGCATCAGGCCTGGGATGTTCTTTGGACATTGGAAGTGAGAATGAATTTGCACCAAGCCCGATGACTTGTGTGTTTCCTCCCCGAAAGCCACAGGGCAGACCAAGAGAACTCTCACAAGCTTCTGACCTCTTCACGTACACTGCGGCACAGCCCTAGCCTTAATAAATGAATAAGGATTAATAAAAGGGGGGTGCCTAGTCTTAGTTACAGCTTGTTGTGCCATGTTCAGTGGATATCCCTGGGACGCCTGCTCTTTCTGAATGGAAAATGGAGGAAGGGATCTGGACGAGAGGGAGGTGGGAGAGGAATAGGTACCAGGAGGAGTAGAGGGAGGACAAACTGCAGTCAGGATGTATTGAAAACACGTAAACAGACAAAATACTATAAACATTCTTAAAAGAATGACAAACCCATTCCAGTCCTTTCGATCTTTAGAAGGTCTCTCTCAGGAAAGTAAAAAAATAAAGTCCAATGTAAAAATGAAAAAAAATGGACAACATTTAGATTAATAATAATAATCTTTAACATCAGTGTAATTAGAAAAATAAAAATAGTAAAGTTTCAAACATTAGCATCCAAGCAAGGAAAACACTGTAGCCAGTCTCTTATCAGAGAACCTAAAACCGGTTACTTAGAGGTAGAAAGACAGAGCCCAGTGAAGTCCAGCTCAGCAGCATCCCTGACTACGCCGCACATTGCAGAAGTCTGCAAGGAAAAGAGAAGAGTAGGCCACAAAGGAGGACCACGGACTTCAGTCCTAAGTGTATGATCGACCTGGCAGCCTTAGTTCATCAGTACGGGGCTCTCTGAGTCTTAGCAGGCAGGTGAAACAGTTACCGCGCACCACAGCTGAAGATCCTTCAGGCTATGAAGACATTCCTCTGTTTGCTGGATTGAACACTCTGACCCGTTCTCAAAAGAGGAAGTGAAACCAAACCCAAATGGTGGGTAAACCCATTACCAATGTCTGGATCCCTGTCTCAAAGCTACAGAAAGACCGACAGGGGTCCACCATTTATCAAACCATCCCTGAGATGAAGGGAGGGAAATTCTTTTATTATTATTATTACTAGTATATGTGAACTCTATAAAATATTGGGCTTTAGTGTGATATTCTTCATACATGCATACAGTGTAACTGAGTCAAATGGTCACTTTCCTTGATCCTCTGTTCTCCCCACGCTCCCTCCCTGACCCGCTCTCTTGGAACGAGAATTCTCACTGTAAAGTGCGGTAAAGGAAGAGTCACACACTATGTGGAGCCAACAGAGATGGACATCAGTGAGAGCCTTAAAGTTACCGAAGCATTTTCCCCCTGGGAAATACACTTTCTAGGCCAAAGCCGTCTTTTCTGGGCCCAAACTCCACCACCAATTATCTGTTGCTTCCTGCCTTCTCACTTGGCAGAGCGGGAGATGAAAAACCTGTTAATTAAAGTTCCCGAGCCCTCACACTGTCTGCTTGCTTCTGGGGAGTTCAACCTCACATCCCCCGCCGTGTGATATTTGTAAAGCGTTTGATAAGTTTCCCTCTGTGTAAAGACTTTTCCAACCTGCTTTTTAAGTTTCTCCTTGAAGAGAGAAAAGGACATGTTTACTGAAGTCGTCTTAAAGCAGATTCTTTTGAGGGATTTTGTCTTCTGAAGCCGACGTTTGTGTGAAGATGGAAAGAAATCTGTGTGTCTCCTGTCTTCACAGGGGGGCCGCTGGCTCCAGGTCCCAGGGCACCGAATACATAGGAGACGCGTGATAATATTTTGGAATAAGGGGTCAATGGCAGCAGAAAAAGACTTCAGACAACGTCTGTGTCTTGATGTCTTGAAACCCATGCTTCTTTGATTGTATTTAAAAAGCAATATTTTAAAGTTAGGAGAAAAATGATTGAAAATTTTCTGTACAATGAAATCATAAATATTTGAGCGATAGGTCTGATTAACCTGTTTTGAATGCCACATAATGTTTGCATGAATTAAAATATTATCTGGTCTCCTTAGTAAATTGGGAGCCTAAGAGCCATGGAAGAGAATAGAAGGGGAGGAGAGAGGAAGGGAGGAGAGAAGAGAAAAATGTATAGCTCAATAAAAATAACGAAAAAGAAATATCATCTGGTAGCCTATAGATGTGTATAACTATAATGGGCCAATTTGCAGAACTAATAATAATAATGCTACTGAGAAAGGAATTCTACAGTGTAGCACAAACATAGAATTAGAAAGAAAGAGAATAAAGTGGATATTGTGGCACACGCCTATAATCCATGCATTTGGGAGGTACAGACAGGAGGTTCAAGAGTTCAAAGCCAGCCTCGGCTACATAGTGAGTTCAAGTCAACATGGCTTACATGAGACTCTATTAGAAATAAAGAAAAGGGGGCAATAGAGGTAGAGAGATACAAAGTATATGTTTCAAAATTAGACCAAATAAGATTTGAAGTGAAAATGAAAAATACAGCTCGTACCGATAATCGATAATCTTGGTTTGAGAGTATTAATGAATAAGAAACATCTGGAAACAAAAACTAAATAAGATAAATGAATATTATAGGTAGAGAAAAATATTAAGGCAATATTACATAATGTATATGGGGGGGTTGAGTAATAATGGCCCCCATAGACTCATAGATTTGAAGGCTTGGTCACCAGGGAGTGGCATTATTAGGAGGTGTGGCCGTGTGGAGGAACTATGTCACTGGGCAGGGGTTGAGGTTTCAGATACTCAAGTAAGGTCTAGTGTCTTTCTTCCTGCTGTCTGCTGATCTGAATGTAAAACTCTCAGCTCCTTCTCCAGCATCATGTCTGCCTACGTGCTACCAAGCTCAACATTATTCCGATAATGGACTAACCCTCTGAAACTGTAGCAAACTCCAGTTAAATGTTTTCTTTTCTGTCTTTCTTTTTTTAAATAAGAGTTGCCATGGTCATGGTATCTCTTCACAGCCAAAGAACACTAATACAGTATCCTATAATTCTGGAACTACTGATGATCTTATAGGCTGATAGAGCTCATTTAGGTGCACTTCACAGACAGAGAACTCTGATTACAGAATGGACAGGAAAGGAATAAGTGTCTAAAAGAAACAGTCATTGTGAAACAACTAAGGCCCTGAATATTGAATAGGTTAAAGGACTTAAAAGAATAATGCAAGGAGAAGAAAGAAAATAGCAAGTGAAAGAGGGAGGGAGGGAGGGAGGGAGGGAGGGAGGGAAGAAAACTAGAGGGTTAACCAGACGGAACGAATCCTATAACGGAAGAAGGATGGATAGAAAGCAGACTGCCTCTTGCTTTAAAGACAACAGTAGAATTTAAAGCTGAAACACAGCCTTAAAATGATACAAAGTTAATCTCTAATATTTAATTTAGTTTCTTAACCTGTGAAACTTTAAAAATAAATTAATGCATAAAATATTTATTGAAATTAAGTCACTCCTTTATTTAACATTGATATATTATTTTCATTTCAGTTAATATTTTATAGAGAGAATGAATAATTTAATCTGATTTTAGCAGAACTGGGTCCTATTATCTCTTTAGCTGGATAACACGTCTCAAGCAGTGTAACTGTCAAATTAGCCCTATTTCCAACAGCTTTTTGCGCACTTCCTGATGTGTTCTTTTCTCTAAAATATGCAGCGATTGCCCCGCTTCCTCCTTCAAAAGAGGTTACACACATATTTGAAAAATTTCTTTTTATCAATAGACCCACATTTATATAGATGCTGAAAGGCTTAACTCATTTTAGGGAAATATTAACCACTAAAATTAACAAACAATCATTATCTCACGCCGAAAAGAAAATACAGTAAGCATAATCACCATTTCATAGAAAATGGCAGTTTATGTATTTTGTGGTTCTTAAGAAAGTTACAAAATTGTGCAGTGGCTTAAGCAGAGCAATAATATAGATCTTTTGGCTTTAAGTCTAGGGCTCTGCCTTTCAGAAACACTTTGCACTTGCTGATGGTTACAATATTGACTCGTTTGTGGGCATATTCACTTGGCTGTGTTTTTATAGGAGTATTAGAATGGAAGGATCCCAGTAGTAATTTTGTGGATTACTTCAGCCATGTACTAGACCTTAAAAAACAAAAGATTCAGCCAGAGAACTTTCACCGGACTTAAACTATGGAAAATGTCCTCTTGAAGTCATTGTCCACATGTACACAGTGGGTCAGAGAGGTGGGGTACAGACTAAACAGCAAAAAGATGAAGAAAAATCTTCTCCAGCAGCCAGGCCTGGTGGCACACACCGTTCATCCCAATCCTGGGGAGACGGAGGCAGGTGGAGGATTATGGGCAAGGCCAGCCTGATCTACAGTGTGATTTTTCCAAGTCTGCGTCCAAAAAATACAAAGGACATTTTCTGAGGCATTTATAGAAGAGCCTTTGAGAAAATGCTTAATAAACATGCAGTGTTACTTTATGAAGTACATAGTGACTGAGAAAGTGTTTACCTTTAAAGGTTTATTTTTTGATTATCTTTCTGCACATGCATGCATGTGTCTGTGTGTGAGTCTGTCCACTGGCATCTAGCAGAGGGAGGAAGAGGATGTCCGCAGTGAGCTGGAGTTATGTGCCATTGTGAAGCCGTGAACTGAATGCTGAAAACCAAATTTGGGTCCTCATAAGAACAGTACTACTCTTAACTGCTGAGCCATCTCTCCAGTCCCTGACAAAACACTCTGAAATCACACTTTTGCAGTCTCTAAATCTCTCATGTTCAACCAAACGTCATGGTTCGGCTTGGCTTCGGCAACCTCAGCAACTTTTCCCAGTGCGGGAGCATTTCAGGCAACGCTGTCTTTGGGAGGATTTGAATCAGCAGGAAGTGACTAATGTGGACAAGAAGTGAAGGAAGAAGAAGGAAGCTGCTTTTACAGAGGACGACCATACAATGACGTCTTACGAGACCGAATCAGTCTGATTAGACGTAGAATCGGGGTGGATTTATTGTTTTTAAAGTAAGAAATTTCATCTTCCATCGCAATGAGGTGGCAGTCACCACATTAGATATGGCAGACACAGGTGACATCAGAACCTGGAAGGTGGAGGAGAAGGGTGGAGGGGTTCAGTCACCCCTCATGCACACAGGGAATTGGATGCTAACCTGTGCTTCAGGAGACATCGCCTCACGAGGCAGAACCAGAGCCCTCTCCGACTCGTTAGAGCTCACACGTAATGGAAAGTTTGCAATGTTACGCTTTCTGCAGCTACTTCATATTGATAGCAGAGTTAAGCTTTTGAGTTTTCTAAAGATGCACAGGTCTGAGCCTCCACTTACTAAATAGCTTCTGTTTTAAATAATATTATATAGTCCCTAAACCCCATCATTATGGAAGGCTTCGCTCAAGTTCTCTTCTTTGGAAGTAGTATGTAAATTCTCTCATATGTTACTGCACTTGCTTTAACCGGTTCCTCTGGACCAAATACACACACATGTGTCTGTGTGAATGTTTTTGATTTGTAAATGCCTTTATTATCTAAATAAAATGTTGGCACTATTCCTGACATGAAACTTAACAATCTTTCATCGTTTACATTTCTCAGCATTCATTACCTTAAAAATTATATATTCCACATTATATATTTGGATTTGAAACAGGACTTCTTGTTGACCAGCATCCATGATCTCACTGTAGCGAGGCGAGCCTTGCACCCCTTTTCCTTCTGCATGTTCCTCTCTGGTTCTGGGCTTACAGGTATGCGTTTTCAAGACTGGTGCAAAATTTGCCTTTAATTGGCAAAACTAATTGTCTGCCCTTGTGGCGTGATGTGTGGTGATGTGGAAAATGAGGTGCGGCCCCTAAGACCCCGGCGTTTATTTCCCGGCACGACTGAGACAACGGAGATTCAGACAACAGATCAGCTGACAGCTCACCGTCTAGCCAACCTGTGCTGGTCATTAGGCGGTTGGCTCATTTACTCAGAATAAAGAAAACAAAGTAAGGGAACCGTGTCCTGAGGTGTTCATATGTCAATGCTTTAAATGGAAGCACACACACACACACACACACACACACACACACACACACACGATGTGTGTGTATATATATAAATGTATATATATATATATATATATATATATATTAAGAAAAGAAGTCATTACTACCTGCCTGTCAGCAGGAAGCAAGCTTACTAAGCTTACTATCTCTGCTCACCCACCTCTCTCTGTTATTTCCTGTCAGGTGTGCTGTGCTACCCTGCGGGCTATGAAGATTTCACTTGCCAGGACAAAAATTGCAATCGCATTCTTTTATAAAATGTACAGCGTCTTTTAGACTATGGAACTCAACTACCTATAATTAGCCCTTACCTTCTCTTTGCACCATCTCCCCCAGTAGCAAGAAAAGCTCCTAGATTTTAAAATAAGTGTGGGTGTCTTGCAGTCTTGCTTGAATTGAATTTCATGACCGTGTCTTACCATTTTCTGGAGGCTCCATTAAAACCACTGTTGTGTTTTCAAATTTAATTCTTAGAGATTTAATTCTTGACAAACTACCTTACCTATATGGGACAGTTTATAAATGTGTGTGTGTGTGTGTGTGTGTACACATAGTGCTAAATACAAGAAATGACATGTTTTTGAAGGTTTAACCTAGTTTTCTGTTTCTTTAAAAAGGGAAGCAGAATAAAATTAGCTTATTTTATTCTGTTTGAAATACTCTCCTGGTAAGGTCTCATGGGATAGCTTCCTGATAAGACAGCTTGATTATACGGTGAAAACAGGAATAACGAGTTATTTCTCTCCCCCTTTGTATCTTTATAACCCTGAGATGATTGTTGGCTCCAGTACTGCCTACTAATAATGTTGCAAAAATGAATAAAATAATTATTTTAAAACAATTTTTGCTAGTATTCTCATATATTACTAGTGGGTATTTTAACATTTTCATAATACATACATATATATATATACACATATGTATATATATTTATCACATCCATCACCTATTATCTTTGAAATTTACTAAGTTTTCTCAAGAGACCTTGGGTGAGAGGTTACTTATTGAATCACCGGGACTGAAGAGAAAGCTCAGTGGGTAAAGCTGTCTACTGCCAATGACCTGAATTTTATTCCAGTGACCCACAGAGTAAAAAAGAAAAGACACTTGAAAGTTGTCCTCTGATCCCTACCTGTGCCTTGTGGTAGCCATGTGTACCCCCTCACATATCCAAACAATAAATACAAATATGTCGAAAACAAAAGGAACTTTGGCTACTGCCCAATGGTTACGCCACTGATGCCAGCGTTGGAGAATTCACAAGACAGAATCTGTAAACTGCTAAGAGATGTGACATAACAAATTTCATTTTTATGTAACCATTGCATTCAATTATCCTCCACTATACCAAGGAATTTAATCTATTCTTTTACAATTTACATTTCTAGGCAACCACAGAAATAAGCTATATTACTAGTACTGATGAATCCCTATGAAATCATTAAACAACAAATGTAAATTCCTGTCTCACTATTTGTAATAATACCCTAACATCTGTAGATGTTGATACCCTTGTTCTAAAATAAAATGAACAGTGTACATGTTAGACTAACTAAATTGCGAAAGTCATAGATCATTATGTATTCCCAATAACTTGGCCTCGATTTATTTGCTAATTTGTGGTAATAGTTTATGTGCTAGTAATTCTTGTCCCGTATATACTCTTTTATAATCATGGATTAGATCAGGAATTTGGGACTTAGGAGGAACACTAGCATGCCCACATCCATGTGAACTTGGAGATCAATCTTTGTGGGACTGTGGGCCTAGAAACATCCGGAACAGAGAAGCCGTAGAACAAATAAGTAGCCATTGTCTTGGCGAGAACTGATGGGTTTTCATGAACTCCTCCTTTATTTCAGCTGCAATGGCTCCGTGTGCCGACTCAGCAACACTCATGCTGTGTGCCCTGCTCCTCCTTTGCTCATTAGTCCCAGCCTTTACAGTGTGAAGACTCCTTACCCTTTATCCTTGTCCTTTTAGATCCCAGAGAAAACACCTAGACGATGTTAGATTAGTTGTATAACCTCTCCAATAGTTATTGGAAACATCAAAAAGTAATCATCATTTCTACTTTGGTCAAAAGAAAGCGATTAAGCTTTCTAATTCAAAAATTAGGTGGCCTAATTCAAAATCTAAGCCTTTTTTCTCTAAGCTATGTTGAGGCCACTAGTGAGAGGTATTATGAAATTCTTTCCACTCCTATGGAAGATAAGTCATTGTTTTAGTTTTCTTTTTTTTCCATAGGTGTGAATATTTGAGCCACTACTGTTCAAGCTATGAAGTAGATCCTGAGACATTTCCTTGTTTTAAGACTGAATGAGAGCTGAGAAAGTAGGTCTCTGCCGTATTTTCACTAATTGCTTTTCCCGAGAGAGAGGGTTGTGCGAGCCATTCTTAGGGCTTTTATTTGCAATAACCCAGAATCACGAAGATAGACGCATCATTCAATAAGCGCATTTTATTCTGCCCTGCTCCTATTCAAGAGTGTGTTGGGAAAGTAGGACAAGCCTGCGCATCCCCTCTGCGTTCGGCGTCTTTCTTTCGGAGACAGAGCTTGAATGGACGCAATTTAGGGAGGAAAACCGGCTTTGCTGACCGATGTCCTCACGTATCTGTGACGGCTGTGAAGACGCTCTTCTGATACACGCTTCTTAGCATTCATTTTCTTGTGGCTAGAAATAGCCAAGACCTTTCCGTAAAAAATGTAATTGGAAATCTGCCATCTTCTCGTATGAGACAGCAAAAAAACGTAATTTTCACAAGAGAACTCGAAAACCTAAACGTACATAACTTTTTAAATGTTTAAAATGTTGAAATACTTCCTGAAAGCCCGAGGAAAATGATGCTTAGGCATGAACAAAAGCTGGTGAGCGGGAACAAGGAGAGGGAAACGGCAGGATGCAGCTGACAGGAAGCGAGACGTGGTGGGATGAGGAGGAGGGTCCCAGCCAAGGAAGGAAGGTCAGTACAGAAGCACGGGGTGAGAGGAGGGACAAGTAATTCTAAAGCTGTTTGATAATGCTCCTAGGAATGTTATGTTTTATATTTGTATAAAGTTATGCACAACATATGTACTTATGCATATACATCCATCTCAGGAGCTGCTGAGGGAGGGAAGCAATTACTAGTCCTAACCAGCTGTGAAGTCTGAGATCCACAACAATGACCGGTGTGGCAGGGCATCCATGAAGCTGTAGCAAGTGGCACTCACATGGTGGTGGCAGCCAGCAGCATCTAACTGGACTCAAGGCCCACCCAGGAGGAGAGAAACCATGCCTGGTAGTTTGCTTCTAGGAAATTCCCATGGCTAGAGAGGCCATGGATCCCACAAGAGATTTACCAGTGCCACTTCGTTGGATTGACATAACTATTTACTTTATTCTAAGTCTTACCTACAGGTAAGCATAGGTGTCGCCCTCATCAAAGAAGCTTCTCTTCACAGTAAATGGAGACCCTCACAGAAACTTACAACTAGACATGATAATTAGCACGTCATTGGGAGCCCATGGATATCCATGTCCCAATGGACACATTCACTTTATAGTCCACGCCTCTGTGGTTCATGGAATAACACAGAAAGGGGGCTGAAAGATTCTACCAACCAGGAACCTTAAAGTCTCCCGTGGAACAGTTGGTGTCTGGCGCTTTCAGCCAAGGTTAAAGCCTTTCAGTTTGGAGGGAAACTTGTTAAGATGTAGGATATAAAAGAAAAGGAAAGCATCAGGAGAGTTTAGGGTGAGCTGTTTACAAACATGTAAAACAACAGAATGTCTTTTTTTTTTTTTTTTTTGGTTTTTCGAGACAGGGTTTCTCTGTTAGCTTTGGTGCCTGTCCTGGCACTAGCTCCTGTAGACCAGGCTGGCCTCGAACTCCCAGAGATCCGCCTGCCTCTGCCTCCCGAGTGCTGGGATTAAAGGCGTGCGCCACCACCGCCCGGCCAGAATGTCTTAAGAGAAGGAGAAGCACTTCCTTCTTCTAGGAAGCTCCTTTAGATAGGCAGGAAACAATCCAACATAGCTTCAGGAAGTCCTGACACTGACCAGGACCCTTAGTCACCCCCCTTCCTAAGAGTGGATTAGTAATGACAGCTGAGAGTCACTTTGAGACAGGCCAGTCTCCAAAGGAACTCTAAATCAAGCCCTAGCAGCCTGAAAGAAGCAGAGACAAGTGGTGCAACTGTCCTCATTTCTGCTTCTACTGTAGCAGCCTCCCACCCACATACCTGGAAGCAACCCCAATAGAACACACTGGTCACTAAGTTGGACTTCGGTGGATCCATACTCTGGTCTGTTGCTGACTTCCTATCTGGGGTGAGCATACACGTGTTATGTCTTCCCAGGATAGTTTATCACACGGAAATCTACCACAGACCGAACAATAACAATATCTACAGACATGCTAGTATGGAAGTGGGGTGGGGAATCTCACCTGATTATACCACTGGACAAAGAACTATAAATAACACGATCTTTGAGAGAGGGGAGAGTGAGCATATCCCAGGAATGAGCCTCCCTGAAGTGGTCAGTCCTGAATCTATATTCACCCAAACTCAGGGGACTTGGAAGGAAAGGAAAGGGGAGAGTGATGTGATTATATTTTAACTAAAAATGTATAATAAATTAAAATAAAATGCTAAAAAGGAAAGTCTTTATGATAGATGTGTTAGCCGAGTAGAGAGAAGACCAATAAATAGGTCAAAGCTAGCTTGCTGTCCTAGGATGTGAAATCTGAAAACCTAAATTTGGGTGACTCTTGGAATAGGAAAGAGAGGGAAAGACTTAAGAAACACTAAGCATGGGACCCTGCAAGGATTTAGCAATTACCAAATGCACGACCAACCAGTAGAACAATTGGAAGAAGAGCACAACCAGACCCTAGACACACTGTATGAGGACAGCATTTGACTTCTCTTTTCAGCGGCCGTTAAGGTTTAAATCCAGGGCCTCATGATTGCCAGGCGATGGAGGTCTCACTGATACATCTGGTTTCAAATATAAAATTAGGAGCTAACATGTTAAGACAGCCCTCACCTGTATCTTTTGGAAAAACTAACCACAAACTAAAATACAGAAAACATTTGCACAAATAAGTTTGTATATCTCAAATTGAAAATTAAATGTTGTCTTTACTTTAGCAAATACTTTTTATTCATTTAGCTGTTTTGAGAATCAATTTGAAGTAGCCCAATCTAGCCACAGACTTACTAGGTACCTTGAATATTTAATTTCTAAGCCATTGCTCCAGCCCTTTGGTCTTGAAGTTTTGATCCCTTTGCCTCTGCCTTTCAAGTCCTGAGATGACAGGTATGGCCACCACATCCAGCTAAAGAATTGTTCTTAATAAATTAAACAACTGTCCTTTTCAATAAGAATACTGTGTATTTCTGCTACCATGCCTCCACGCCATTGTTCATGTCATGGTCACAATTCAGCTTAGGTTGAATTTAGATAATATTCTAGCTAGAAGAGAAATTGATCACTCACTAGTCAATACATATGTAACTTTTGCAACCAGATTTTTAAAGTAATTCATTGTATTTTGTTCAATTATCTTGATCTTAAGTACAATGATTTTCATGACTATCTTGTAGAAATGTATATAAATACTTTAGTAAGGATGATAAACTTAAAACTTTAGGTACAAAATATAAAAGTATCACCCAGGAACTGCTAATCCATGCTCACAAAGTCACAAGGAAGACGCATTCTGAAAACAGATCACACCCAGAGCTCCAAAATATCCGAAAGCCAACAGCTCACGTCCCTTTTGCCCAGATTACATCACGGATAACTATTTGAAATAAATTTAAAACTGGCTGAGAAATAGCACACCCATCTCCAAATCAACTAAATTGAGCAAATGGATTTACCGTTTGGCTCAGCCAATTATTCATTAATTAAAAGGAAACAAACTCAATCTACCAGACAATTGAAAGTAGAAAGAGACCAGAGAAAATATTTTGCATGAAGAACATTATGGAAAACCTGTTCCTGTCTTTCACCTGTGGCAGCGGCTGAAATAAATTTGTGCTACCTACCCGCTGATTAGAGCACTTAGAAGGCAGAGTCAACATGTCCCTGCCTCGCTCAACACAGGCGTGAAACATTAAATGAGAAACAGCCACTTTAGGTCCCTAAGACTCACAGTGGATTGAAACTGCTCAACTTCTGATAGGTTTGGTTCTCTGAATTAATAAAACATTCATCAATGAAAGAAATTTTGCAAAAATGTAAAACAATACATTTGTTAACTCTCATAGGAGATTGTTTTGATAAATTCCATTTCTTCCGCTTTGAAGAATTCTTCTGAAGTCCCCCCCCCAAATCTTTGTAAAGTGTCTCTATTGTTACATATGTGTAAGGTTTTTCCAAATATAGAATTGTTATTTTTTGATTCAACGTGGTCTGAATACATTATGGTTTTATTCTAAATATTTGTTCTCTTTGTATAGCACCTTAGATGTAGAACTCACCCCAATGTGCCTGTCTGAGATTCTTCTTATCGAGAGCCCCCCTCCCCCCCACACTCCACATCAGCATATGGAAGGCCTGGATTCATCAAACTGTCTATACATAGAACAGCAGACCAACGTCACTATACAGACAGACAAAATTAAGAGAGTAAAATGTAAGGATTGCATTTAGTTTCAGCTCCATTTGACTCTGAAATCACGTTGAAAATGCATTCCGAACTGCATGCCAGATGGCTTTCAATGCATAGCCAAATTCTTTCTTTAAAATCCTATGAAGTGTGGGTTTGCACTTCATCTTCCTTCAGTTCCCCTTACTTTCATTTCCCACATTACCCTCCCTTGTTAATGTCTTCCTGAATCTCATCTTCATGAATCAAACCTCTGTTGATTGCTGATCGCTTATGTAACTGCCCCATTTCACCTCTGTGGTGCCAGGCGTCAAAGGCTGGTGGTTGGCATGGTGACTCATGCTTAGAATAAAAGCAGACACCTCCTAGATACCTAGATCTCCTCCCAGACGCCTTCCGCAGCTGGCCCCACTTTTCTCTCTCGGCACTCGCATCATTTATGTGAGCCACTGGCAAGCTTTCTAGCCAGTTCCTTGATGCAGATATGATTCCATCCATCACTGCAGCAAAACTGTGAAATTTCCCTTCTTCTTCCAACTGCCAAAGCGCAGTGTGGGTCAAGCGTATTCCTGACGGCTTCCTCTATTTTATAAATTATCTGAACTGTGTCTCTCTTTTGAGCCTTGTATCCCCCTATTTCCTCTAGTACAAAACTATGAAAAGAAATCAGGCAGAGATGTGGGGAGGTTCATCGTTGTCACCTGCTGTCTCTTGTTGCTTAAGCTTCTCCCTATTGAAACTCTAGCGAGCATTTTTCCAGTTATACCGCATATGCCTTTATTCCTAAAACTATGTGGAAAATCCCTTTTCTTTCAGGAAAATGTTCACAATTCAATCTAAACACAGAGTAGCTTAATCCTCAGTGTGCATTCACCTATATGAGAATTCAAGCCCAGTTATTCACGAACACATATGTGGAAGGAACTCAGCATTGGTCACCTCCTTCTGTGCTCAGTTAAAAAAAAGTACAGACCATAAAAGCAAAGACCTAAACCTTAAAGTCAATTATAAATGAGGTCATATCCTTTTTACTCAAAGCTTATGAGGTAACCCCCTTAAAAGTCATACATTAGCAAATATGAGAAACATAAATACTCAAGGTCCTTGGTTCGAGCGGTATGTGCAAAACATATTGTTTGAAATTTCTCAGTGTTTGTGTGTAAATATTATACTAGGTCCACAGCTGTCACTGTGCTTGGTCCTGCCTTTGGTTTATCTGAATATTGATTTCTAGGTTCAATTTTGATTAAAAATATCGATTCAATGAATATTTTGTGTTAGTACCTTGCTGGACACTAGGAATAATACATTGTAATTGGTGGGGTCATTATTTTTTTTAAAAAGATCCCAGCAGAATACTTGGCCATAATCGGCATCTGTGTTTGTTTTGTTACTAAGGGGTACATAACTTTTCAAAACAATGAGTCGTTAAGTAGAAAGACATCTTTCAACTGCATCTGTGTCCTGATAAGCCCTGTAAGGCAGAACCTGGCCACAACAGTATTCCATAGCAACGGTGAGAGCTGTTTGGGCTTCAGAGAACAGTGCTAATTACAGAAGCCACACAGGTGTGCTGTTCCCCGCAGAAGCAAACATCTGCTTCGGATGATAACAGTTTCTACCTGCATCTGTGGAATTCTCAGACGCAATGGCCTGGATAGACAGCGGCTCATTTTACAATACAAGACTTAACCAGTATGGTCCCCTTCCCCCCACCATTCTCAGTGTCACAAAGCAAACGTACAATGAATGTATTGATTACAGAGAGCACATAAGCGCTGTGCAATTGCGGCATCCTTATCCCTAAAGCCTGTTTTGTGAGGCTATGACACTGGGTTGACAAAGATGTTCTTTTACCGAATATTCTGGTTGTTTTCTTTGCAATTCTACTTTTCTTATCACATATAAAACATTTTCCTTGATTAGAAAACTGTAATTTTCCAATTTTACTTCTGCCGGGTAAGAAAAATAAAAATATATTTTAAACAGAGAAAGTGGTAGATTAAATGGTCAGAAAGGAAACTTACTTTAATGAACTTTAAAATTCTGATTTTTGTGCTTAATATCTATCAATGCCTTTTACTTTGGAGTGAAAATGGGTATGTTGATAGGCTGCCTCAGATAAACTTTTCATTTCCAGAGATTTTGTAATTTTCTGTTACCATCTGATGACAGATTTCTTGCAAGTGAAAGACTCTAGACAACACTGGTGGGCAGAGCTTTTTAGCGAGCATGTTAAAAAAAAAGTACTTAATTTGTTCAGGAACAGTGGTGTATGCCTTTTTCAGGACTGGAGGCAGAGCAGGTGAGTTGAACACTCTGAGTTCAAGTCCAGTCTGGTCTAGAAAACAAATTCCAGGCCAGTCAAGGCTGTATAATAAGACCTTGTCTCAAAAAAACAAAACAAAATATAGTACTTTGTTGCAGTAACTACCAGTAAAGAATTTTAAAGATTTAGACAGTTGTATGATTCAGGATAATATTGAAAAGTTATATATTTACTGCAATAATACGACCGTCTTTTTCCTCATCCACAAAGTTCTTATTGATCCATACATCTCCTTACATATCACTTAAAATGTATGATTTCATTAAGAAGATAAAAACTTCACATTTCATAGTTCATTTTGTCTAAGGTTTAGTAAAACTGCGAGGAAGATAAAATAGCAGAGAAAACTCATCAACCTGTTTAAATATTTTTTCTACATTTCTCAGAAGATTTTTGTATAATATACATGCATATTTACCTTATAATGCATTGATTTTTGAGAGAAAATTTATTTCAGTAGTTGAACAAAGTCTTCCTGTCCTTACTTACTCTTATGATAGTGTATGATAATCTTAATTAATTTAGCATTTATAGTAACTTGATTATGTTTTCCCATTGCTGAGACGATGAGAAAATTTCATGGATTTCTTTACTTAATTTATTTTGTTTTCACCGAAATTATTAATTACTTTTTTTATTGTTTTTAAACATATAGGTTTCTTTTTAAAGAATTTTATACATTGCATTTTAATCATAGCCATCCATCTTTATTTTGTATTTTCTTAAGCATTTTTTTTACCTAGTAGAGATCCATATACTAGCCACTGTTGTGAGTGTACATAAAATATATATCGATATAAAAGAGATATTGAAACGCTAGGAGAAGCAAGAGTGATGTGACATTCATATGCTTCCATCATTTCTACCTAAATTGTCACATATAAAGATTTTGTGGTGAGATAATGCATTCTATCTTGTCCTAGATCCTCCTCCCCTCAGCATTAATACATGGCGTGCTTTTATACACAACCAGGACAGTGATCCTTAGCATGAAAATGTCTCAGCATCCGAACAGAAAACGTTTGCTCTGTAAACAATTGCATTTTACATAGAAACGAAAATTGCATAGACAAAATTGTCTGTGAATGACAACCCCAAACACTACGATGATGTAAAATTTAGTAAGAATTCCGACTCATTGACCAGTGTTGTAATTAAAACAGTTTCTGTGTGATTTTTTTGGGTCTGGGTGGCTGGGAGACAAATGAGGAGTCTCCAGTTACACTATGATACAGTTTATATGTATTTATATGTATAATACATATATATATATAATATTATACCATATCTTCACAGATAACTTTCTTTATAACGGGCTGAAGTATTCAATAAAAGCATAATTAAAAATTCAAGATAGAGTAGAAGATCAAAAGAATCAGCCTTTTTTTTTTTTTTTTTTTAAATGAACTGAGAGTTTTCTTGGTACCTAATAAAGAATCGAAAGGAGTGAAATCACCACCAGGAAAACATTGGGACTTTATCCCAAACCAAATCATGCTGATTCTGTTTGGTTTGTTTTTCTTTTGTCCATTGAACTGGCTGCTCAAGTTGCCTGACAACAGAAGGAAGCAAAGGCAATTATCCGCGTCACGGGAGTGCTCTGAACATCTCTGGAACAGCAAAGGTGACCAACGTGTTCGTCACCTTTTATACATATGTCTTTCAGCCTAGTTTCACAGAACTATGAAAATGACAAATGTGATTATTTTTATAGTTAGTCTTATCTAAGATCTAAACAACTTGTCTGAAGTTCTGCGAGTGCCCAAGGGGAAGTGACTATAAATGTCTCACACTGCAGTACACGTCCCTGTCCTCACACTGAAGTACACGCCCCTGTCCTCATGGTTTAAGTATGTTGCAGGATTGATATTTCTATTTGTATGATATTTAAAGAAACATTTCTGAGGCTTGGCTCATGAAAAAGCACTTGTTGCTTCTTCAGCGGACCTGGGTTAGATTCTCGTTACACACACGGCGACTCACAGTGTGTCTACAATTCCAGAGGGCACCAGGCATGCACACGGCGACTCACAGTGTGTCTACAATTCCAGAGGGCACCAGGCATGCACATGGTGCACATACCACATGCGGGAGATACCCTCATACACAGAAGATGAAATAAACACACCTAAAGGTAATCTAATTTCTTCATGTTTCAAGAAAGTATACCTTTTAAAGCTTCACCTTGTTGTCAAATTATTCAAAGCAAGTTTGACATCCAGAGAAGATATTTTTCAGGACATTATGAATCTCAACAGTATTTCCACCTCTATCCCCCTCCCCTCCTTTCTCTGCCTCTTCCCCTTTGACACCAGTCACCCTCCCTCCCTCCCTTCCTCCCTCCCTCCCTCTCTCCCTCCCTCCCTCCCTCCCTCCCTCCCTCCCTCCCTTCCTTCCTTCCTTCCTTCCTTCCTTCCTTCCTTCCTTCCTTCCTACAGTTTCCCTTTAGCTGCTTTCATGTTCTGTGGGCTTTTTTATGTGTGATTATATCTATAAAAATCTATAATTCACAAATGAGAGAAAAGGTTATATTTGTGTTTAAGCATCTGGTTTTTCTGTTCAATGTGAAAATATCCAACTGCATCTATTTTCCAGGAAGGGAGATTTATTTCGTCTTTGTGACCGAATACAAGGCCATCATGTATGTACACCGCATTTATTCATGTGTTAACCTCCTGGTAGATACCAAGGTCAACTATAACTTAGTTATTTTGAATAGTGTTTCTATAAACATGGGCCTCATGATATGCTGACTTAGATCCCTTGAGTATGTATTAGGATGTGGTAAAACTAGATTATGTGATAGTTTGACTTTTAGTTTTCCAGAACCTCCATACTGATTCCATAGTAGCTTGATTAATTTACGTCATCGACAGCAACGCACAAGCATTTCCTACTGTCCTGTGTTCTACTTAGCATTTTCTTGATGGACTTTTTTCTGACTGTGGTAAGAGGAAACTCAGTGAGGTTTTTATTTGCATTTTTCTGGTGGCTAAAGATGTTGAATACTTTTGTATGTTTATTGGTAACTTTTACTTTATCAGGTGAGGATCAATTATTCTTTTTATTATAACATTTATTGATTTATTACAGTTTTTAAGTTTTATATATTATGGAGATCAATTCTGCTAGATTTTTGTTCCTTTGTGATATATAGAAGGTTTTAAATCTCATGCAATCTCATTGGACAGTTCTTGATATAACCTTCTGGCTTTGGGGTCATTTTCATCAGAAGCCCTTGCCTAGACCTGGACCTTAACACTGCTCCTCATGGTCCTTCTGACAGTTACAAAGCTTCCGGTCTCATATTGTGGGTTTTGATGTAATTGAGTCAGTTTTCGTACAAGGTGTGAGGGAGATCTAGTTTCATTTGTCTTCATGTGAATATTATTTTCCAGTACCATTTGTTGAAGATTTTTTCACCCATCTGTGTTTTTGGGCTCTTTGTGATAATTCAGCAGGCGGTAGCTGCATGGGTTGAATCCTGTGTCCTCTATTGTATTCTCTGATCTTTTGACTCTATTTCCCACCATCCTCATGACCCTCCTAAAATATTTGGTACCCTACGGTACCGAATATTTAGATAAAATTGAGAAAGTCGACAAGCAGTTAATAAACACAAAGTTACCCTTACTCCTTAGATGCTGGCTTACCATCTGGTGCTTTTGTCATTCTACACAGACGAGTTTATAGTGCCCCATGTAGATGCCGGCACAGTTCAATAATGTAAAAGCCACTCACCTTCTGTGTCTGCCGCTCCCATTCCTGGCTGCTTCACAGGGTCTTGTCCATTCTGTCCCATCTTTCCTCTGTTTCAAAGAGAAAAAAAATTGACATCTTTTGTTATGGTCCCTTTAATAAAATAAATAAAAATTGGCTTGTAGCAATAAAATAACATTACATATTCAGAGTCAACTATGGATGATTTGAAAAGTAAATATGCAAGCAGTTAATTGTGTTCTGTCACATTAATTTTAGAATGGGGACTTCATTATTATTCCTAGTCAGTCTAAACATAATATCACAGAAATCAATGCATCTTATTTATAAACTCATTTATAAGAATTGAACTCATGAAAATTTTAGATTCCCCCTGTTATAGAAAATCTTTCAATACACAAACAACTTAAAAATGCTCACATTAAAAGACTACATAGTTCGTCAAAATTTGTATATATACACAGTAGCCAAATCCAGTCAAACATACCTGTATCCTTAAACATGTACGCTTGCATTTAATTTTTAACTCAAGAAGGAACGATACCTTTATCATAACGAAGTGTTATGGGTTCTTTAGTGAGCAGGCAAATAACTAAATAACACATGGAAATAGTTTTGTAACTTAAATAGATATTTCCTAGATGATATAACAAGTGGTACAAGAAAAAAATTACCACCACTAAGCATTAGGTAATAAATCAAAACAGCAGTGAGATATTCCTCTAGTATAAACATTTTGGTATGTCAAACAAATTCTGGCAAGAGTGCGGCGAGGAGAGATGGCTAACACACTATTTAGGGAATTTTAATCAGTATAGCCATTGTGGGGAATGGCGTGGACATTTATCAAAAATTAAAAGTGAATTTTAGCAGTGTGTCACGGTCCATGCAGGAACTCATAACTCCTCAAAGTACTGACAGTAAGAACTACGTATCCCTAAAAGAAATCTGTTTCACCCACTTTAAGAAAGGTGGGAAGACTATGTGAGCCCGAAGACATGAAGGAATACTATAAAATGCTATCTTCTGGATATAATATGGTGTTTGCTGTCAAAACTTCATAGTGACTGTGAACACCTGCATGACTTGTACACACAAAATTGGAAACGTCCCTGGTGGGGTTATGGAGGAGATCAGTTGAAGAGAAGGGAAACAGCATAAAGAGACGATGAGAAGCTAATGGAGAGAGGAATATAATAATGATGTACTGTATACAAGAAGAAACCATAAAAATACAACACAACAAAAATCCTCTGTAGGACTGTGAGGTCACACGGTAGTTTGACTTTTGACCTTTGTCAAGTGAGAAAGTCTTTACTTCAGTGTTAATTGAGGATCCTATGAAGTTTTGGCTCAGTGCCTGAGTAACTATAAATATTCAATATGTATATAGAATTAACAATTAGATAATGCTCTTACACTTGGTAACTGAATTTAACAATAAAGCCTCTCTTAATTTTAGTTTCAGCCTCAAAGCTTTGGTCAAACCAACTGGATAAACACTTCACAGTCCTTTAAAAAAACGGTGATGGTAGATTGTTAGCTGGATAACAGGCTGTGGCTACTTCTTGTTGCTTCAGCCTGAGGAAAGGATTCATGACATTCAGTGGGCTCTGCAATCGCCTTTGAATGTATTTAGATTCCATCACAACATGATAGAATAATACTCAAACATGAGCTGGTTGTGGTGGTGAATGACTTTTGTCCTAGCACACAGGAGGCAGAGGCAGGCAGATATTTGTGAGTCTGTGGTCATCCTGACAAACATTGAGAGTTCCAAGACAGCCAAAGCTACATGGTGAGACTTTAACAACACCACCAACGAAACAAAACACACACACACACACACCTCACACCTTCAACATGCTAAATGGAAGCATGAACCAAAGAATGCCTTTATATGCAACCTACAAGATAGTAATTCTGATACAGAAATGTTTATTAACAATTCTTATTTCCACCAAATGGTTTTGATTTCCTGGAACTATTAAAATTGTAACTACTCCTATTTCTTAAGAATCTAATTATTTCTTTTTAAAAACCACTTTAAAAATATCCTCTTGTCATCTGATTCCAGAAAGGAATCTGGAATGTTTCTGTATGTGACAAAAAAAGAAACATGTAAATTTATAAATTGGTTTATCTTCAAAACCATTATATTGTTCCTTTTTTTAAACAATTTTAGGTCAAATATTTAAGCACAAAATTCTCTTTAGTGATTGAGGACCATGTGCGTACAGATTATATAATTGCTAACATTTGTATTTATGTGTGTATGTTTGTATGTATGTATTCATGCATACAGATGTTAGGAAATATATATCTGCATATCTAGATGTCTATATGAATTCATGGTCCTGTTTAAGCAGCATACGAAACTTCATTTATGCTTGAAGGCTGAGCCTGGGCGTGTGTATATTCTAGGCAATTCTCTACCACTGGGCTGTATTTCCTGATGAGCATCAGATTGTGTAATTGTTTCATTAAGACGACATTAGTTAGGTTTAATAAACTAATGCTCCTCCGTCTGTTACTGTTAGAGGAAGGAAAGCTTAAGGCTTAGCTGCAGTGTGTGTGCTGGGAGAACGAAGCAAAATGTATTGTGTTCTTGGGCAAAACCCAGCAAAGGATGAGGGTCCCATCAGGACTGCCCATACAGCAGGTCAGAGTGTGGAAGAAATGCCTCTCTGTGCTCTGTTAAAGTTTATCAAAATTGTTACAATTTTATTAGCTTTAATAATTAAAATTTGATCTGAGTCAACAATTTTATTTTTAATGATAATACCTGAAAGTAGTCTTGGCTTTTTAGTGAAAAATGAGTTTCCTTTGTTTTAAAGAAAAAGCATCAGAATGTGAAGGCAGTCCACCTTGAGGAACGCACGAACTCTCAGAGCACATGGGCCCAGTGAAGCTAAGTGACGTTCCGAGGGAATGCAGCTGTGTCTGTGTGAAGCAGCTAAGTTTCCGAGTTCTCCTCAAATCATCTCCATCTCAGAGCGTTCAGATAGCAGACGCTGTACCTTGAATGCTCAAGCAATCTATAGCTATTGAACACTTATTCCAGGTCTAACAACAATTGCATGGGACATGAGACGCTGAAGAGAAGGAACAAATTCTATTTCTCACATAGGCCGTGCAGTGACTTGTCTTTGTGTCCGAATTGTAAAATGATTGTCTCTACACAATATTGAGAGATATTTACTTAATGAGAAAGACACAAAATAAGAAAAAAAAATTGGGGTTATGGTAATCTTTTCACCTCAGACATCGAGACAGACTCTGAGGAAGTAAGATAATTTGTTCTCTGGAAGTTATAACTTTCACTAAATTCTATAGTCTGAAAGGTCCAGACAGAACAGAAGGCTGTTAGACTCTTTGTTGTACAGTCTCCATAAATAGCTATTCACAGAGTAGAGAGAAAGGCAATGAACTCATTTAAAATTCTGTTACTTCTTCCAGCAAGATTATCAGAAGTGAAATGTTAATGATATCAGATTCTTTTTAGGAATGATTTTCAACAAACAGAACTGATTAAGTATAACCACTCTCATTTATCCCACAAACTAAATTTCTAAGATAAAGTCATATAAGAAAAATCTCTCAGATAAACTGGTAACAGAAGAAGAATTCCTTTAGGTTGGAAAGCTGTAATGAAAGCCATAAACAGTGCATTATTCTGTGTAAAATCTGTTCTCCCTATTATTTTACATTCTTAAGATAAATCAGTATCTAACTATTAGAATTACTGAAGGGATCAAATGGGATGTTTCCATAATATTTTGTATGAAAATAATAAATTCCACTGCCTAAGAAGACTTCCCAGCATTGGAGAGAATGAAGAGAATTCCAGAGAATCGTAACTGTCCTGATCCAGAGCCGTTTCAGATGCTGAAAGTTACAGCAGCTCCATGGTGCCCTGTAGCACAAAAGCAAGGAGGGGGAACACAGACGTCCACCCCCAAGAACAGCTCTGTCCAGCACAGCTCAGCCATAAAAGGTCATTTTTTGTATATTGTTCAAGTGTCATGAAATAGCCTCCCTTTAAACATTAAAAACAGCTTATAAAACCAGCCTTTGGGCTCTGCGAGCTGTGGCCTACTTACAGCTCTGGATACCCTAGCCGGGCTTCCAAGCCCCCAAGATTATAGTTCATGGAAAGGAATAGAAAGGTCTGCCAGGTTAGATTTTGAAACCGGAACTGACATAATCTACAAACCATCTAAATCCATTCTATCATAATCTGCTTTAGTTTTGTATATGAGTTGCAAAATTGCTGTCATGAGGCTTAACATACCATGAATGAGCTATATTCCCAGAGAACGAATGTTTCTGGAATAAATTTAGAAACCGCAAAAGCACTCCAAACCCTTCCATTCTAACTGCAGAAAGGTTTAGAGTTGAAAAGGCTTAACGATTATCCCAGTTTGCCATCTGTTTCAAAGATTCTATGAATTCTTCAAATGTGAAATCTCTCCTAATTAAAAACAGCCAATCTGTGTTAATGTCAAATATCAAGGTTGGTGTCTGGTCTTTGTGTGATGAACGTGCGGCTCTGCACTCCAGGCTGGCCTAGCTCACTGACTATTCTAACGGCTTTTATGGTAAACACAGGCAGCGCAGAGGAAGTCAGTATACTAGTCGTCTGTGTTCATCTTTAGAATTATCTGAGACAATCCAGTCGTCCCTGGACAACTGATTCTTACGTAGGCATCGGCAGTTTAGATGTCCAAGGACCATGATTTAGAATTGGATTAATTACCTTGTTTTCCTCCCGTGAAATGCTAAGGATGAATTACTCACGATGCTGTTAAAATTGTAGTTTCTGTCTATTTTATAAAATGACCACTTACATCCTTGGGATAGGAAGTAGATTGGTTTCCCCTGGCGCGGAGCTGCTTCCTTCACTGTCCACGCTGTACCCACTGCCAACGCTGCTGCCCGAGGAGCCGGTGGACACGGAGCTCTCTGCAGGCCGGTGATTGGCGGGCTTGGCTGCATGACGTGGGGAGAGCCAACACCATAGTCAACAAGTGAAGTTCACTTTTATCTCCAAAAGTCAAACTACACATGTGTGCAATACTCATAGACAGGATCGGCAGAGACAAAATGTTCTCTCTTCTTCAACCTGCCTCTCCTTTTCATTTCTTTAGCCAGTAACGAACACTGGCAATATAGAATTCCTTCACCTTTTTATTTTTTTACTGCGTACGAGAAAATGGGAAAACATTCCCATCTTTAGACTTAGTTAAGTAGTATGTCATTCTTCCATGGTTTTTGCTATGCGTACAGCATTGCAATAGTGTTATCGCAAGCAAGAGGACGGCTGGGAAACTTCACAGAGGAATATTTTAACAGAATTAAAGAGATTGGGCAATTACTTTTCATGTTACTAGTAACAGGATAGTCTCATTAGAAGGGAAAAATGCATGTCGGAATAGATATTTACAGGTGGCTCTACCAACTCTCTAGGCGTTTCGGTTTTTAAATCGAAAGGTCTTTCTTTCCCGTCGGTATGTTGTAATTGATACGGGGACCTGTTTCAGAGTATTCATGACCTTCAGTTATGGACATATGAGTCCACAAACCATAGAAACATAAACAGATCTGTGCTATTATGCTATTATGCAGCAGGAGCACAGCACTGGCGTCTGGCAGAGCTCTAGACTGAAAGGAGAAGGGGCGGGTTTGCCATGCACAAGGAAGACGGAAGAAAGGCAGTGCCGGCTCCAACTTTGGGGGGCAGAAGTTACTTAGCGATTACTTGAAGCCCGTGAGAAGCATCCCTTGCCAGCTCGAGTGACCTTTCGTCTTCCTGGCCTGTGCTTACTCGGTAGACCCCTAAAGCTGAGCTGTTGTGTGTGGAAACAAGGCCATCACAGTGATGACCTTGAAAGACGGAGAATAGGAACTGCATGAAACAGGAACCCAGTGGTTTGCTCTCCTTCCTCTCGGGATATTAATTCCCAAGCTCCCACCTCTTCTTTCTTGGTATTAGCAGTCTATGGCTGTTTATTAGTGTCTTTGAGCGTACCTGCTATTTGACAATGAATTGATCTGATTCCAAGTCTATATGTGTTCTAAACTACAGGAATGTTTAGCATCCCTTTCTCAACACGTACATCCCTGTTCCATCAGTAGTCTCTTAGTTGAATGTGCTCATGCTACTGGGTGAAGGGTTGATAATCATTTCATATTGAGAGATCTAACTATATATTTCTGAAGGAAATATTTAAACATGATGATTCTTAGCCTGGAGGACTTCTAACCAATATAGTCAAATAAAATGAAAACTCAAAGAAATTGTACAGGAAACTGAGGGCAGGCAAGATAGCTACTATCAGGTCTTGCAAAGAATTTAACTTTTCCTTTACACCGCCTTGTTCCATTACAGCAATAAAATGTTCTCACAAGCTATCCAATAATTTCATATCTGTTCCAATGATGGTAGAATTCCTTCCTCAGAAGAGGGGAGCAAGAAAGAATTTTTAACACAAGTCAGTATATAGATGATGCTTATGAAATGCAAACTGTTACTTGAAAGAAGGTCAGAGCGGTAGTCACCAATAAAACACTAGTTACTTACATAAGTCTATATCTACATAAAATAATAGTTCTAATATTTGCTAAATCTTTTATTCAGTTTATGTAGAAACTCAGATTGCATATCTAGTATTAAATAAAGTATTTTAAAGTGCATAATTAAAACTACGAAGTTAACATGACTAGAATATTAAATTATTAATATGTATACACCAATTAACTGCATAATCAACCAATAATGATTCAGATTATTTCATTAATTCAGACAAATGAAAGTTGTCATGCTTTGAATTGACATTAAATAATCCAATCCATTAGATTTTTAATAGTAGATAGTTTAACACTGAAAGAAAAACATTAATTTTATTAACCAAAAAGATAAAACCTCCTCAAATCAACTGTATTTACTGGTTTCAAATGTAGTTAATAGAAAATAATTTAAAATGATTTTCATCAAAGAGCAAGTGCACTGCATATCAGAATTGCTACCTTAAAGGACATATCTCTATAGTAACTTCAATTTATTTATAAATGTCAACTTTAAGTGTCATGGGCTTCATGTGTTTCCCCTTCCTTTACATCAGAACAATTCCTAAATCTGGAGGGTCCATCATGCATGATCAGTGTATCATTTATGAGAATGGTCACTTTCTAGTTGGAGTGATATTTGTTACATTAATGCCACATTGCTGGATCCTTAGATATTTGGCCTTGAACAGTGGTCAGCTAATATTTGATGAATGAACAAACAAATGAATATCAATGCCAGTGATTTTTCCTAAACCAAACACCAAGAATGCCATAATGAATTTGCAGACAGTATTTCATTTTATCTATGGTGTATTTTAAAGAAATTATGCATATCGCTTATTAAAAGTGAACTGATATAGAAGATTCTCCCCCCCCCCGACAAAGACACCTGTCGAAAGCAAATCTTCATAGCTTATTAAAACAAGTAAGGACAATTTTTATTGCCTCAAATGTGGAAAAATATGATCAGTTGACTAGATTTTAAATTCCACTGCACTCAAAAAAGGATTCGAGTCAAGGTATTTAAGTGCTAATACTAAACACTGAAACCATAGATTTGTGTGTTAATATACAAAGTACTGAAAGGCATAGATTTGTGTAGCAAAAAGTTCATAAGAGACCATGAATAGCATATAAATATTCCCATTGGATGAAAGAAAATACTATGCATTGCGGTGTTGTGTGGTCGCAGTCATGTGCACAGATGCTAGGACTTGTTCATTTCCTATCCTGGTATACAGACAGAGAGCTTCGAATTTGATTTCAGTCTAATATCTCTTTATTTTCCTGCATTTTCAGTGAAATAATACAGAAACATTAAAAGCTTGGTCTTCCATGAGTTTGTGATTTTGGAATCACAAAATAGTCTACATCTGATTTCCTCCCAACTCTTTGAAGTGGAATTTCGGAATTCATATAATGCTGTACAAGGAGGTATGCACCTGTATGCTGCAGAGTAAAGCGATCTTTTCACAAGAGAATTGAAGTTTTTCAAAAACGCCAACTTTTCTTTTGGAATCATTTTGAGATATCTACTTTGGTTTTGAAATGCTGATCACAAAGGTTCCCACTGCAGGAAAGACTGAATAATGCACGCATTCTGGGAACACTTGCTGTTGTGCGCAGGGCAACATCTTAGAAGGGCCCATTCCTTTTTGATACACGGTTATTGGGAGGTTATTGGTTTCAGGTAAATGTTTTACCTTCTTGGGGACAACACTAACTCTTTAAAATTATTCTTTCCCTTTGTCATTGCCTTTGGCTGTTTTATGGTTACAGCCTGTCTTGTTTTATTACTACTTGGTGGCTAATCCTAATTAAATATGGTACTGTCTCTGCACATCTGTGGTCCTTTGGTTGTCTTGGTTGGAATCCCCAAGACATGGCTATGCAACGCTATCACCCTAGCTACCACATGGTGGCAGCACTGTTCTCAGAGAGCTCACCAAATTGTGGAACTACCTCCGGCTGTGGAACCCTGACCTTCAGGAGCTTGTTAAGACCTCTAAGGGTCACCTACTCTTGAACCCTCATTTCCCCGTAGGAAAAATAGTCTCTGTAAAGATTAATGACTGATTACATCTCACAGCTAATGAGAGAATTTAAAGTTGCCAATTCCCTTTTAGATTGCATGTAGTTGTCTCAAACAAACAAATAAAAAATTTGAGGGCTTTGGCTACTTTAGAACTCAGTACTTAGTCTAAACTTAACCTCGCTTTGTGGGACATTGTATCAGTTGATCTTACAGCGGGGGGCAGCAAAGAGCTATGTGTCAGTATTTCCGGAATAATTCCTGATCCGGGCAGCTCGCAGCCAGTTCCTGAATGACTTGATTTATTCAACACTAAACCTTCTCTTTATAGACATAGTCTGCCTTTAGGAATGTTTAGGGCTTTAGGAATGTTTGATATTACAAGAGATGAATCGATTATTATTTTGTTTATTACAGTAGTTTGATATACCAGAACTGTTTATCTTAAACTATGTATACACACACACACACACACACACACACACACACACACACACACACACACATATATATAGTGGGTTTTAACTTTAGGGACCTTTTTGTCTTTCCTCCTCTGCCTCGCTGTCTCCCTCCCTTCCTCATTCCCTCTGTCCCTCCCCCCATTCCTCCATTCTTCCCGCCCTCCCTTCCTTTCTTTAACCGACCTTCCTCCCACGTTACTGCAGCTGTTAGTTTTTGGACTTACTCTCCTGAAGGGATTTTCAGGTATTTTTTTTTTTCTAAAATGCTCATTGAATATGGAATTAAAATGCCAGCTTTTAAGTCTAAATATGACTGGCATTATTCAATCTGTTTCCCCTTAAACTTTGCCTGATTACATATTTGAGTATTTTCCCTTTACAGTTCAGGATTATTAATTTAAGGAGAGATGTTACATTTTATATTTTAGAAGGCAACTCTTTCCTAAGTTAACTTCAGTGTGTTCCAAGTCTGGAAACATTTTTTTTTCCAGTTTCTGAACTGGAAAGCAGCACAGAAAACTTCCACACTGATGCTGGCAGGAGTATTTACACGTCTCTTGGTTTTGCAATGAAAATTATTGAAAATAAATATCTTTGACACCTTACTCAATCACATGTAAATCTTGGAGTTGAGCAATTGAAGTAAGGACGTCTCTGAAGCATCCTTAAATAGCGAAATTACTAGTTGACTAGCCGTCATTTGCAGTATTTCCTATACAGATGACTGGTGTGTGTTCATATTATTACGCAAACCACAATCCATGAAGTTCTGCTGCCATTTTCCTTGTGAGACATGGAGACACTAAGGTTACTCCACATTCACAGAGCTTTTTCCAAAGATGGAAATGCAGATAGAAAGTCTCCTTTGATACTGTAGAGGGGAGTTGGTAACAATCTTAATCATGTTCGTATGTCCCCCCCCCCCTTTCCATACTTGCTGACTTCATGAACGAAATTTTCAAGGCATTTCAATGATCAATTTACTATCTTTTTATATCAAATAGTACCAGTAATCTGCAGGTGTTTCCTATGCCCACTAATCATTATAGAAACAGATTCCACGTTCCCCTTGGATTACAGAAGTAATTCTGTAATGTGTTTAACATAGCAAAAGAGAGTGGAATTAACTTAATAACAAGATATGGAGAAGCCTCTCTTGTATAAATTATACATAGTGGTTAAGATACTATAATAATTGCCTCTATCTTATAATTTTCCTTTTAAGTCTGTCTTCCTCTTCTAGAAGCATTTAATTCAGAACTGGTTTGAAATGAAAAAAACCAAAACACATTTTTAAATTAGTCCTAAATTTTTATATTGAATAGTGGAATAAAGTTTGATTAAGATACCTTAAATAAAATTTAGAAAGTCAATTCATCTATCTTGAATAAATCTAATTATAATTTTAGCTGCATTCAACTAAATAGAAGGAACCACACTAGATCATGGGAAGTTTTGGTTTTTAACTAAGGCACTAATTCAATAAATATTTTTATCTATAAAAGACTGATACGAAGAGGTGTTATTAAAGAGTTTCACTTTCATGGGTAACTCTTACTTTTTTCAGTACTATTCTGATTTGTGTGTAAAGGAGAAATATTACCTTTTTTGTGTTTTACTGACAATATCCTTGCATTACATGTTTTTCTAATAACTGATAAGCATAAAGGAAAAAAATGTCCAGAAAAAAGAAAGTACTTGATAGTATTTCAACTTACTGGAAGGTACTTCTAGAAACAGTCATAATAAATACCTTAATAACCAAGATGTTATCCTCAAATGAAATACAAATGGTTGCTCCATGAAATTCAACTTATCAGTCATTTATTTGTATCTGAGAAAGGCTCTTATGAACCTGAAGCTAAGCTAACAAGGTCCCAAGAGTAACAACCTTGAACTTCTGATCCTGCCGCCCTCACACATCCAAATGCTGTGATTGCCGTTTTGGTCTCCGGCCTGTTTTGAATTGTATGTTTATCTACAGATCTAACCCAGACCTTCATACATGCTGGGGGAGCAGTTTACCACACTCGCAACCTGCAATGCCCAAAATTCAACTCAAAGGAAATAAAGGAATAAGTTTCCAGTGGAAGTAATAAATTAATAATAGCAAATAAACTGAAATGGATAATACTGCAGCAAACACCAAATATTCTTTTCCACATTGTTTAAATTTATTTAAGGGTTGTAAAAAGGAAGCTTAGAGAATATTTGATAAATGCATGTGTATTTATCAAATTTAACCAGGAGATCTAGCCTCTTTCCTAAATTTTAAAAGACATTATTGTCAATTACTGTCCTCCTTGTTGCTGGCTCCAGGGGATTGCAAAGAGTATGACAGAGACTCAGAGCTGGGCCAGTACTTACTACTGTGCTTTACTAAACGGACAAAGCATTAAACTTACTCCTAGTGATTTATAACTATACCTATAGATTAATGGATCTCTCAACCTTCTTCAAAGAATATTTTAGTTATAGTATTTAGTTATTGTTAATTATTACAAGACCCACAATTGGCTAAGATATGGTGCAAGAGGCTAAAGAATAATCAACCCTTGATGGACAAATATCCCTCACTCTCCCCTCCAAGGCTCAGTGATCATTGCTGAAGAAAGGGCAGGAAGAGGACAATGGCCAAGGTCAGTGGAGACCACAGGGAAGCGTATATTCTGGACACAGTAGAGCAGCTGTGCACATGGACTGCAGAGGCTGGGACTGTGCACAAACCTGAGTGTCTCAAGCCAGAGAAGAGACCTGGCCAGGAAACCTCGCACATATTTCCAGAGCTATTGGTGACTGGTATCTTCTGAGAAAAGGAGGTCAGTGTTCTTTGAGAATGTAGCCCTGGTAAGTTACATCTTTTTGCAGTAGAAGGGCACACATCCAAGAATATTTATGCGGCACAGATTGATTTCGATGGGGTTAAAAACCGGACACAGAGTTATAGATGGGGAAGAAGATCTGAGAAGGGATGTCAGAGGGTGACTACAATCAAAACACACTATACAAAAATCTCAACTAAATAACAAAAATATTACAAATAATTTTATTTCCAGACATTTCAAAACATGATGAAGTTTGGTTGTATATAAACTCAGGTCATTGAGTACAAACCAATCTCCATTTCAGATGAGCTTAGAGAAAACGTAGTTTCTCCTACTTCACAATTCTTCCCAGATACTGATAAATCGGTCATTTAATAAATATTACTATCTAGGATGGGAGGGCTTCAAACAGGGATTTTGGTCTATTTTGTTTGCTGCAGTATCACCCAGCTTGAAGATGTTCCGAAATGTAACATGCTTAAACAAATATGTGTATGGATATGAGCAACAATGGATATGAAAAATTCTGCTCCTTCAGTATCAGATGGTAGGAAACTTTCAGCATTTCTTTTCACTCCGTTTTATTATTGTATATATATATTTTTTGAGAGAGTGTTTAAATCTGTAGGTAAGGGTGGCCCAGAACTCACTTTGTAGCACAATTTGGCCACAAATACATGTTCTCCCATTTTTCTTCAAAGGATCAAGATGATAATGTTCATTCTCACTATTTTATGCTATTACGAATATTTTTAATATGTAACATGAGCAATAAATATGATACACTTGTCTTTCAAGATATAAACAGGAATACGATCTATTCAACTGTTATAACGCATTGTCATGTCATTCTGGGCTTGGGATGGTATGAGACAAGCTGATAGGCAGCTGAACTGACCAATCAGAGTTCAGGAGGCGGAAGGAATGAATATGGATATATAGTTATAATTTAATCCAATTGATGCCCAGGGAAAAATTAAATTTTTTATGTAAATTGAAAAAAATGTGTTTTGAAACCCTTAATAATAATAATTAGTATTAAATGAGATGTGAAAGAAGATGTCCTGAAATGTAGTAGAAACAACTAAGACACAGAAAATTAGACAAACGAGGTAAGTAGGTTTTGAGAGGAAGGCCTTGCTATTCTCCTGTTGTTGCTTATTGTAAAAAATATGACTGTGTGTACACACTTGCTTGGTCAGTCTTATACACTTTGGTCTTGTGATTCTTTCTAATCTTAAAAAATTACTTAATTGGCAGGACATGGTTCATGAAGTCCCACCCCTTGTTGAGATGCCAACTTTTGGTTGTTGGAAGAGGGAGAGCTATTTTTTTTTTCATGCTCTAGTAGCTAGTCCTACATCCACGAACACACAAGCACCACTAATTGTACCCAGTCAGCTTAAAGCATAAGGAGAGTTATGGAGTTGAGAGAGAAAATGGTGGAGAGATATGGAAGGATTTTAGAGAAAGGAATGTGGGGCGATTTTGATCAAAATAAGTATGTGCACGAGCTTAAAAGTACTTGAGTTTATATAGGCTAAATATATTGATATTAATCAGAGTCTAAATTATGAAACCTGAAATGGATTGACATTATTCCTAAAAATATGTTATGGAGCCATTGTAAACGTCACTGTGTCCATGGAAAAAATGAGAATGAAAACTAATATTTTAATATGTATGTTTGACTTTTCTTAAACAGTGATGAAAAGGATTTCTGGGGCTTTGTTGGTGACTGATGATATCAATGAGAAGATTCAGTAATGAAACGAGTACTGATGGTGGGCACAAACTGATACCATTTAGCAAAAGCTTTCCTGACGATCGTCAACCATCAGGTACCACCATGTGCCTCAATCATTGAATGATGCCTTTCTTTCACGTTTTGTATCTACAGAACTTGGCTTCATCCAGAATGACATGATTCTAGCAACTAGTGTATGGTCTGAGTTAGAAAGTATGTTTAGCACAAAGGCTCGACTTTTCTCCTTGCTTTGATCAAAAGAAAACCAAAACAACTATTTTATAGCATACAAAAACCTAGAGTAAATATGGTAACTGGAAGGCATAAATAATATAAATTATTATCAAACACTAATGAAGCCCTTTAAATATAAATTAAGAGTCAGGTGATATTAACCTAATAGTTATTTACTTTAAATAATATCATTAACAAGAACACGTGAAAACAACTTAAAATTAAAAACGTATAAATGATTTACTTGTATTGAAAGAAATTTGAGTCAATGAGTTATAGAAATATAGTTTCTGTTTATCAAGTGAAAATAATGCTTACGCCGGGCGGTGGTGGCGCATGCCTTTAATCCCAGCACTCGGGAGGCAGAGGCAGGCGGATCTCTGTGAGTTCGAAACCAGCCTGGTGTACAAGAGCTAGTTCCAGGAAAGGCTCCAAAAACCACAGAGAAACCCTGTCTCGAAAAAAAAAAAAGAAAATAATGCTTACATAACTAGATAGTGTATAGTTTTGAAATTGAGTTGTCCAGGAAGAGCAGATTCTGATGCTATGCTTTTTTAAAGAACAAATGAAACAAATGTTTATTTTACCTTCTTGCATTTTTAAGAAGGGCATCCATTCCTGTGACCTTTATTGTGTATCTTGCTTAACTTTTTTCTGCTTTTCACTACTTGTAAAATTACTAATTATTTTGCTGTCAAAGTACTACCAATTTATTGGCTGCATTTTCATTATACTTGGTCATGCTGAAAAATGTGGGCATGAATTCATATGAATATGAGCTCCATAATAATATCTATATTAATTATCTTGACACATTTAACAAAATCAACATCCCAACTAAATTCTGTATTTTTGGTATATTATCTTCTGAAGAAATTTTTTATTGTTTCTTGTTATTCAATTATATATAAATACACAGAACTACAATAAAATCAAATTAATGTTGTGGCAGTGTGGTCCAATGTTCATGAAGGTCCCTTTCATATGATTTCACGCCTACACCTCCTCTCACCTAGAGCAATGGAATAAAAAGTAGTAAAATTTTCTAGTCATTCATGGGTTCCTGATATGTGATTTAGGAACTATTGTTATGTGGTCTAATAGTGCCTCTGGCAATCGCTTCCCTCTCCCTTGGTGGTTCCATGCTTCTTCTTCCAGATGAAAAGCTCTTTAGTCCCATGTTCACATCCTAGGTTGACTAGTGAACCTATTGTGTTTTGACTATGCTTTCTGAGTCCCATGATTCTTTCCTTCATTTATTTGCCTGATCAATGTTTTCAAGCCAATTTGCCCAAGTCCAAGGTAAAGTAATGTGTATTTTAAAATTAGGTTTCATGGTTTTTGCTTGTCATAGACCTAAGAGTATTTAATGAGTCTTTGTCTGTTAAAACTAGGACTTCAGTACACTAAAATTTAATGACATTGAAAACACGTTTTGGTAGTTTTATACTTAAGGCCAGTGGATGTTGCTAGTCCTATGAAATTGAATGAATAAATTCCCAGGGTTGACCAAATCAAATCATGTGAATGGTTCATTGGAGACCCATAAACTATGACTAGAAAAGAACAAACATAGCCACCGATGGGGAATCACGTGTTCACTTTCAGGAAGGAAAGCTCATTAATAAGACTATCATCATACGTTCAGAACTACACAGTCACTGGCTGCGACTCTACACGCATAGCAGAGACTTCTGACAATAATCTTAAATGCTTACAAATTATTTGAAAACACACATATTCTAAGAAGATGAGGAAACTCCCCCAAAGTATTTTGATTTTCACAGACAAAGAATGCCCCCACCATACATAACAGGCACTGTTGAAAGGTGAACAATTTGAATAGCCTGAATATTGACTTTCTTAGACTGTTTTGGGACGGGGAAGTATTTACTCTGTTCACATGATTGTACTGTCAATTTTCCTACAATTTCAAACTGCCAAGGGTTTTATTTTTTAAATATGACTTTTTATTTTTGCACAAATACATTGATTGAAGAATGTAAAATTTTAATTTATTAACCATGTACACCCAATATTAAGACAACTCCAATCCCCAAATGGCCTTTTAGTTTGTCTTGCTCTTGACTTTACTTTGCTTAGGGCCCTGTACTTTTCAGAATAGAGCACACTAAATCCCTTCTGATAAAACTGATTGTTTATTTGGGCCAGAAAAAAAAATGAAACATTGGTTATCTACTAACATTTGTAACCATCAATTCTCCTCTTTCCCAGAATCCAACCTCTTCCAATCAGCCACCCACTACCACCTCTCCAAGAAAGCAATTCCCACGCCATGGAACACCCCACAGTGAGCTTTATTGACAGTGGTATCTCCAGCAGCCACGTGTGGATGTAGCTTCGGACTTTCTTCAGACAACTGGGCCACACCAAGAAACTATCAAGCCTATCTCTTATCTCTTATGTAAAACTGTGTCTTCGCGATCCTCTTCAATCAGTCTAAATTACCTTTACTTTTCTGATTTTGAGGAAGAATACGTCCACTTACCCTATACTATCTACTTCTGAACCTAAAATGCATACTTCAAATCTTAGTGTCAAAAAAAATTGTTTGGAAGTTGCAAATTGCACTCAAAACCAATAATCAGTTGTCAAGTAAGCAACTGTCCAGAGTTAAAAAATGTTGATGTTTGTTTGAGTTTAGGTATGATCTTCAAAACTGTATAGTAAGGAGCTGGGTGAGGTTTTATACTCCAGTCTGAGCCATAGTGAATCTCAGGCTAGTCTGGATTATATGGTTTCTCTGCAGGACCTCGACTCAAAAAATCTATATTAAAAACAGGCAAAAATAAAAGTAACCCAAAGTGCTTAGTAACCTTTCTTTCTTGGCTGCTAAGAACAGTAGAGCTGATGCTCAACCAAGGGAACTGGAAGGGAAATAAACTAACATAACACTTGTGCTTGCTAAGGTTTCTTGCTACAAAAATCTGTTATTTGGCATTGGGCTGATTTGAAGTAATCTGTCTAAGGCCCCCTTTCAGATCTCCTTGCCTGCAACTAAACTCCAGAAGGAGAGAAGAATTCCATTGGCTTCCTGTATAACCCTTGCTGTTCCATATCTCAGTTCAAGCATAATTCTGATGAGAAGCTTATAAAAATATCTGAAAATTTCTTTAGGGACACTTTTGTCCCCTTTGATTGAGATACCTGTAGATAAACACTCAGCTTCCTCTGGAGAGCTACTGCTTGCTGCCCCTTGGGCTTTGTGCAGTGGAAGCAGCATCACGTAGGTCAAGCATGTCAACCTTGTTACTGCTACCAGTTCTAGCTACTTCTAACAATTTACAAGATGTTTAGTGATAACAAAGAAGTAAATCACAATTGTTTAGAATGAGAAGTTTGATTTCAAAGGAACTATTGCAGCAATAGTTCACAGCCACAGACAAGGGTTAAAGAGATAGCTTCGAGCTGTGTGCACAGCATCCCACCCCCTGACACCCGATTAATACCCGCAGGACAGGGTAGAACAGTTGAATGTCTACTTCATCCACTTCTTGTGATAAAGCAAGAAATGGCTGATGTGACACTTTGTACAGCGTTAAGAACTGTCTAAATCGACTGTTATTTTCAGAATGCAATGGGATTCTATGATCTACATTGGGAGGACTGAAATGACGGGATTTTATTCAAGCTCATAAAAGTCCAACCTCTACCTCTGTGGAAAGTGGAGGAGTGAGCAGGGTCTGGCTAGCTGGTTGTATATTCACAATTCTGGTCAGTTTACTCACCAGACCAATGAAATCATATTTAATTTACATAAATTTAATTCTATAATATGTTTATGATAAAGACCGGGCAGAATTATTATTTACTTGTATTATATAACACTTATAGATAGATACAGGGAAAGTATATGTATATTTTAGAAAACAGAGTTTAGTCATTGATTAGGACAAAATAAATAAGAAAAATACAGTTACTTAGCTTTTCTTCTGATTTGAGATCAATAAAGAGTGACTTCTAATTCAATTATAGTACTTTAAATGTAAATATATATTTGAGTCTTATTCAAATAAAATGAGCTAAATAATTTTATACAATTTTAAGAACAAATCTATGATTAAAATATTACAATATTACAAATAATTATATAGTAATAACTAAATCGCAATATAAAAAGGAAGGCAAAAATATGACTGTTTTGACATTTAAAGTCAGTATAGTATCTCAAGTAAGACGATGAGTAGCTAGAGATAAACCCCAGTTATTTGATAGCACAAAAGGTATGAAGTAGAATTGCTTTTCCTTAACTTTTAGGGGGCAATGGAATCTCACTATGTAGCCCTGGCTGTCCTGGAACTCACTGCCTATGTGTCGGGATTAAAGCATGGGGCACTATGCCTGGGAAGCAGTCGCATTTTAAGTATGTTGAGAATTTTCTAGGAAGACGAACAAGGAAGAGAAAATTGCTCCCTGGGGTCAGCCTTTAAACTCAGCTGAAAAACATGCAGTCAGCATTGTGCTTCGGCTATCTGCTTCCTTAGCCATCTGGAAATCTAAAGAGGCCGGCAGTGATTGCCTCTCTGCTGCCCCAAGCATCTATTGCACTCACGTATCTGGTATGTGTGAGGCACAGTAGATGCTAAGAATAAACAGAAATTCTATAAGAGAACAAAAGGCACAGTTTTGGTTTATGGAAGACTATACAAAATTGAGTATTTCAGGAGTAGAAATTATTTAAGAAAAATGCCAATTTTAGATAAGTTAGTTTTAGATGTGATTATGAATTAAATTGGAGAAAAAATTTAATGCAACACTAGTTTGATTCCTGTCATGGGCAGTGACTCTTACTTGTGTGAAAACTCCAGATGTTGGGGTCAAGAGAGTCACAGTTATCAGTTTTCTCCGTTCCTACTATAGCTGTGACATCAAAGTTAACTGCACATTCAAAGGAAGGGCTAGTGGGATCTACCTTCCTCTCTGCAAACACCTTAGAAGGTTGTCAACTAGACCAGACAAGGGGGTGGAGGGAGTCAGGAGCAGTGAAAGTGGTACCTACTAGGCCAACTCCATCAATCATTTATGTTTCTATGTGAGCTCTGCTTGAGTTTGTAAAGCTTTCTCTTCTGACTTAGGTTGTTTCCAGTGTGAAACTCTGTTATGGTCCCACATGTTTCTGTCACTATAGTTCTAACTAGCATGTATCAGTGGCCATATCTTACTTAAAGGGACTAAATGATAAACAATAAAACCCAAACCGACACACTGATTTTATGATGTATCATATAACAATGGCTCAGAACCCAGTAGTTTATGAATGAAATAAAGAGACTTTATTTATTACACAGGCACTTGGATATTCACATGCCCAACACAGCTGATACACTTAACAGCTAAGGAAACACGCACAGATGTCTCTGCTTGTAGGCTCAGGAGAGAATGTTCTCTGTGCCACGGTGAATGAGTGCATTAACAATTGTTCCTTCGCTTTCCTCTAAAGCATTTCCAAAAGTTACACGACAAGTAATAGGCAACAAAAACTGATCTACATTCCAACTGGTAGGCTAACTCCAATTGTGAGCAGTGTAAATTTTTATCACAATGCAACATAGTTTGTAGTCATGCTTGAACAGATTAGGTTAGTAGCATGCATTCCATTGTGCAATATGAATACTGTTAAACTATTTTCCAACAAAAGTCAAAAGACGCCCTGCATAGAAAAATACAAATCACTGTAGTCAATATATTATGAGACCGATCTTGGGACTTACATGGTGATGATGAAATCCTAAAATGCCATGCCCACAAAAGCACATTAAAAATGGGATAAACAGATTTCATTAGACAATCCCTAAAAATTAAGGATGAGAGCCTTAACATTTGGGGGGACATTCTTGCTGTGTGCTTTGAACAGGGCCTTTCTGCTCACCTCCTTCTGGCTTGACTGGTCCATCGGACATCACCTTCCTGAGGGCTAGCTGGCTTTGGTCCTGGCCATTGGCTGGTGGAGGCAGAGTACCAGACTGAGTTCTTTGCATGGGGAGGACGCCTGCTATGCTGTGTCTGTGCTGCTTCCTGGCATGATTACACTGCCCACTTTTAGGTGCCGTTGTGGCAGTGCGGGTGAAATGGAAACCCAGAGTGTATCCTCAGATGGAACCAGCTTCAATGTTACTCATGCAAACACAAGTGTGCTTTGGTTTGGTTGAAACCATGTTTTCGAAGGCCAAAATGACACCACATGCACAGCGCTGAAGGGGATTAAAAACTGGCTGTTTCCTTGGAAATGATGACCAGAGAGATGAGGGAAACAACAAGCTGCCTCTACTCCCTGGCGGATGCTTCTTGGAGGTGGCAGCACACCTCAGCCATGAAACATCTGCACTTGGGTTCTTAGAGTGCTGTATCAGAAGCTGTCACATGTGAAAACTCATCAATTAAGAGAAGTCAAGGGCTAGACTCTAATGGACTAACAGCTACTAGACATGGCACTTCTTGACTTTGAAAACAGTTCACTGGTTAGAAAAAAAATAATCTGTAGATGCTGCTATTCTGTACAAAGCGTGATCCAACAGAATGGACCAGATTGTGCCCCTGAATGAGATCACGTTGTCTCACCACATAAACTTATATGCATATGAAAAATACGCATTTTTGAGAATACGGATTTCTGCACGTTTTTCAGGAGACTATGAGGTTCACAATTAGCTCCTTCCCCCACGCATCCTGTTATCAAACATTGCTTCAAATGGCTTTTTACCCTGGGTTCTAGAATTTGACTATTGGTCTCCTTAAGTATCTACTTAAATGCTGAGTGTTTCCTGGTCCAAGTATCCCATTATTGACCTTACTTAAATATGTATGTGTGTCCCCATGCTTGCTTTTGTGGGGATAATGCTGGAAAACTGGCAGTCCTTTGTGCTTGTAATCCCTGTATTCTAAAGGAGAAGGAAGTGCACACAAACACACACACAACACTGCTTTGCCTGCAAACTTACAGACACGACTACCAAGTATTATGAGCCAGGTCGGAGAGATGGTAGGAACAAAGGAGAAACAGCCAGTTTTGTCTACGTAAATTAAAAGAAAAAGAAAAAAGTAAAGGGGGGGGGAGCATATTTATGTATTGATACTGTTCTTACACAGACAAAAGGACAGAGAACAGAGTGAGCAGGGGATGCCAAAAGACAGAAAGCAAACAGGGAAGGACAGCAGGAGAGAAAGGCAACAGATGAACATTAAGCTGCCATGCTGAGGAATTTATTTGCGTCTTTTACTTGGTTGAATGCGGAGTTGTTGCACGGCGGCTTCGGCCGCGGCTATGGCAGCCCCTGCGTCTTCCAGGTGGGTTTGAGTGACACTGGTTTTGCTTTGACTGCGAGATGGTCCATGAGATCGGAGATGGCCTTCGGATGATGATTTTGAGCTACCAGGACTACTGTGGGATTTCTCAATGGTGGGAACTTGCATGTCTGGTTACAAAAGGATAAAACATGAGTTAAAGTTGCTCCCCGTGTCTCCCCTGCTGTTAAAGTCTAGTCCACACATAACTTTAACCTATCTAAGATGTACATTAATGTTTTCTTTCATGGGTCAGTTATGCAACTTCACATCATACAGTAATGCAATTAAGATTTGGAAAGCCATTCAGGAAAGGAAGCAAAGGGAATGGAGCCTAGTGAAGGGGCTCATTCGTCACGAATGAGTTGTAAGAAGCCTCAGGCAATGGGCGCCTGCCTCAGGTACCCCTTCCCCAGCAACTCTGCTCTTTCTCATAGACGTTGGTAAGACAATGGATTTCCTCAGCTGCCGGACTCACGCTAGTAAAACTATAGTGAAACGGTGCCTGAGCAGATTAGAAGGTATTGTCAACTCATTGTCTCAGGAAACTGAGAAGGTATGGGTGCAGAGAAGTACTCCGGAGCAAGAGGGAGAATGAGATTTTTATGCTAATCATCTTTCAGGAGGTTGAGAATGGCAAAGTTGAAATGGCTACGTGGAATCCAAACCCAATACAAAACACAGAGGCCTCTTCTGGCATGCGGGCATACATGGAGGCAGAATGTTGCATACATAATAAATAAATGAAATCTTAAAAAAACATAGACATAAATCATCTTTTATGGTTTCTGTAGTCAGTGGTTCTAAGTTACATTAACTCCATGGCCTCTGAGACGTGACCTCGGCTTCTCCTCCTCTAGAATATATTCACACAATCTGTCCTCATCTGATGTACACAAAAACACTCTCAGAAGGAAGGAGTGTCACTAATTGCCTTTAATCCTTATAAATAATTAATGTATCTGGTCACCACACGTTTAGCATATATAGATTGATAAATTTATCAATTATGAGGAGGATTAGTCTTATGCTGTAGAACTGTTCTTAAAAAAATAACAGGAAAACTCTTTCCAAGAAAAATGAGCAAGGGCACAAGCCTTTAATTCCAGCACTTGGGAGGCAGAAGCAGGAGGATCTCTGTGAGTTCGAGGCCGGCCTGGTCTACAAGAGTTAGTTCCAGGGCAGCTAGGGCTGTTACACAGAAAAACCCTGTCTTGAAAAAAATGCTGTGCATAGTGCCAGATCCCATGTGTAACATCATGATTCAAATTAAACATTAATTGGAATCCAACATCCAGGAAAGACTTGAGGAATTTGAATTGCCTTTTGTCTTGATAACATGAGAAAAATGCTCTTCATAGGATAAGTAAAAATACGATGCAAATTTTGTTTGTAGACTGACTGTATGAGAATTCAGAGATCCAAACCTTTAAAAAAAATATAACTAACACTAATGATGGCCATGTTTTTTCATCAACATACTAGAAGAAATTTTATATTGTTTGATGAAATAACTCAGTGAATTTTCTAAGATCCCATTAGAATGGATTTTTAGAAATACAACTATCTTATGTAGTCCAATCTCATTTTTACAAAAGAAGGCAATGACAATGGTGAAGCTACCACGTTAAGTCTGTGCTGATATGTGTTTACAGCCCCTTTCTTCCAAATTCAAAACATTTTTTTCATGATGTCACATTAATTTTGCCACAGAACTGAAACTGACAATGTATATTACGCATAGAGCGACTCAAAGTCAAGAAGGTACTGACTGACCAAACAGACAAACAACCACGTTCTACTTGAAATGCCTCCTACCCTTGGATGGGTCAGGGAAGACACCATGGCTTCTGCTTTTGATGACTGAGGGCTTTGGAGACTGCTGGCTGCTTTGACTGGAGTGAGACTTGCCGTGGTCAATGCTCTCGGTCTGTTCCTTCAGTGGATACCACCGAGGAGTGTTGTCCAGGTGAGACGTGCTGGATAGATCGATCAACACCTGGAAAGGACAAGGAAGCAGGAAACAGCACGGATTGAGCTATAATCAGCTTAGTTTTCCCACGGCCTAAAACTCACTAAGGATGTAACCAGATGGATAAACACCATCCTTAAGGGTGGGGATGCCACCTTCCTCACTTCACTTCATTTACTAATTCTTCCTCAGTTATGATACTGAGATGCTTAATAAATATGTGGCTAAACTAAACTACATAATTTCTTTGACTTTTCCCAAATTTACTCGGGTAGCATGAAAAGATCAGAGTCATAAGCCAACCTTTTTATGAAACACAAGTTGGTATGGTTGTTCTTTTATTTATTTATTAAAAAAAGAAAACAAACTATCCTTTTTCATTATACACACCAATCCAAGTTCCCACTCCTTGCCCTCCCCCCATTCATCTCCTCATACCTCCCCACCCCACTCCTATCTACTCTTCAGAGAGGGTGAGGCACAGTGCTTTAGGGAAGGTCCAAGGCCCTCCCTACAATGTTCTATAAAGTAATTTTTACTTTAGGAGAAATGTATGATTTTAACGGGAAGATGGACAAGATCAAAGAATGAAAAGAACAAGTAATTTGCCATTATCAGCTTATTTTTCCAATCTAAAATGCACTTTAGTGTTTTAAATACCAGTTGCTGATGGGTCATGGCTTACCTAGCACCCCTCCTTTCTTAATGGGACACACATAAATACTGTGTTTTTATAGCCACTGGCGTCTTAGATTTAATGAGTAATAAATATATGACCTAGGGTTGTATAAACAAGAGTAAATTACAAGGACTTCAGAAAGCCAATGTTTTGAAATTTAACAGTAAACCAAATACAACCCTACTATTTAGAATAATTCTGCATACAATCAACTTTAGTTTTAGTGGCTGAATTAGAAAAGAATCTGAAAGGAAGGCTTCCGTGGTGTGGATTGGATGGGAAAGAGGTAGCATATCTTCAACTCAAAGAAGCTCTCATTAAAGAGGCAACACATGCAAGACAGTTCCTATCAAGAAGGGATTGTGTAAGCTTCAGATTTCCTAAAAATCACATACATAGAGCATGTGTGAGTGTGTACACACATATAATTTAAGTTAAAAGCACTAAATAAACTTCAAAATTTTATAACATTGTTGATGGAAACACCCAAAGGTCTGTTCACTCTTCTAGATTTCATTCTTAGATATACATATGTGGTTTTTAACAAATTTATATAATAATTAAAGTATCTTCTCATCTACTTAGTTTTAACTTTTAAAACCTTTGAAAATCATTACCATAATATTTAATCATAAACAGCAATGAGAAATATTACATGGAAGGAGAAGGTATTCAAGAAACTGATTTTGCAACAAGGACACATGCTCAACTATGTTCATAGCAGCATTGTTTGCCATATCCAGAACCTGGAAACAACCTAAATGCCCCTCAACTGAAGAATGGATAAGGAAAATGTGGTGCATTTACACAATGGAGTACTACACAGCAGAATAAAAGTGACATCTTAAATTTTGTAGGAAAATGGATGGAGCTAGAAAACATCATTTTGAGTGAGGTGACCCAGACCCAGAAAGACAATTATCACATGTACTCACTCATAAGTGGTTTTTAAACATTTAAGCAAAGAAAACCAGTCCAAAAATCACAATCCCAAAGAACTTAGACAACAATGAGGACCCTAAGAGAGACATACATGGATCTAATCTACATGGGAAGTAGAAAAATCAAGATCTCTGGAGTAAATTTGGAGCATGGGGACCTTGGGGAAGGACTGAAGGGGAGGGGAGAAACAGGGAGGGGAGCAGAGAAAAACGTAGAGCTCAATAAAAATCAATAAAAGAAGATGTTGCATTTAAAAATTCCAGCTTAGTTTTTATTTTTTTTGTTTCAGATATCATTTGTAATCACATTGTGATTTTTTATTTTCCCGCTAAAACACTATTTATTTAATCCTAACTAAATTAAAAAGTGCATCAAATGGTGACTGGAAAATCACTTCTCAAGTTTCTATTCAAAGAGTAACTCAGGAAACTAACTTACCGGCCAAGAGATGTTGGTTAGGAACGGCTATTGTGTGAACTCAAGAAGTTTATCATCTTCCATTCTTCTTTAACTCGTTGCATAGGGTGACAGTATAAAAAAGGACAGACTTACCTCCCCAAGGAAGTCGTTGGAAGAGAATCTATCATAATCCCAAACTGTCACCTCCAAAGTCTTCTTCATGAGCTGTGTTCGGATACAGCTATCATCAACCACACTCCTCCAACATGCATTCCTATACATTTCTAAATGAACTCTTTTCATTCTATGAAAATGCTTGATAATTTACTTAAGACTCAATGTTAAATGTTGTGTGGAATTATAATGATTAAATTGTAGTTCAATCTAGTGTTTGATTCTAGGAGACCTCCAAACTGGCCATACTTATTTCCCGTTGTTCTGTCTTTACTCATTTAACAAGAAGCAGACGATCCTCTCTAAATATATGAAAGCCATGAATCCAAAACATTTAGATTTTTCTTTATCCCAATCATTGCCAAAAATGAAGCATTTTTACTTCTGCAGAATTTAACTTACTTTAAAGACCTCAGATTAATATTCACTTATAACCTCATATTCATAACCACCTTTCAGAGAGCAAACCAGAACCTCATTTTGAAAGATTGTTTACTGTAAATTATCTTATTTGGATGGCTTTCTTTCTCTTTTTGTTCTTGTTTTGTTTCTTGAGACACGGTTTCTCTGTGTCATCCTGGCTGTCCCGGAACACATTCTGTAGACCAACCTGGCTTTGAACTTACAGAACTCTGCCTGCCTCTACCTCCTGAGTGCTGGCATTAAACAGATACTATTCCTGTTTATGAAAGCTATGGAATTCATATTCTTTTAAATTAAAAAAAATACACTAACATCATTTTGCCTTGAACTACTTATTTTTGGTTTTGATGTCTTATGGAAGTCATCATTACATCATCTTCACAAAATTTTATATTTTCCTCTTGGGAAACTTCAATTTACATAAATGAAACCCTACAGCATAAATGGGTAGAATAAATAACACATTTCATGCATTTCATCTTAGTTTTTCTTGGTGTTCCTTCTGAAAACCAAATACCAGCAGTTGAAAATATTTCCTAAAATGTGTAAATCTGATAGAATCTATTGAAATGTTTCATTTTAAAATATTCTAAGAGCCTTGCTTCACTAACCCATTTCTTCATGTTTGGGCTACTTTGTTAAATATGAGCCTTTGTTTTCACCTTACCTTTGAGCTTCTCTCACTGATTATCGCTGAATACATTTCTCCTGTCTTTAATGAGCTCCCACTGTGTTTGGAAAACCTTGATATTGGCCCTGACTTTGCATAGCGTTGGCGTCACTACACTTACATCAGCCTACATCTGTCATTTATCAAGTAATAATTACATACCTGCTCCATGGAAATACTTTTATAAATTACTGTTTGATTCCATTCAGGATTAAGACTTTTCTGGACATACTTAGTCCTCCTCTTGTACTCAGCACTGAATTGGAAGAGAAAAAGAAGAGGTGTTTTTTTTTTTTTAATTTACATTTTACCTTATCTGATGACTTCCTGGTCAAACTGAAGGGCATGTAACATTTGCCAGAACTTTGGCTTCACATCGCTGTATAATCATTGCATCTTGAAACTCAATTTTAAGTTGAACACACAATGGCAACTTGAAAATATATCGGGTGTCTTGATTTTGTTTGCACTACTGTGTATGAGTACGCTTTTAAAGAAATTCCTGTAGGACTTTGGATGATACTTTAGAAATTTTACCTTTTCCTATATGTGGAAGATACTTAAATTAAGTATATAACATTAATATCTTTTTGGTTCATAAATAATAGTATAGTCTTTAACTTTCTGAGAGTTTGACCTCTAATCCTGTCAGCAAAGCTAAATCGTCTCCCCCCCACCCTCCCTCCTGAAAGGCAGTGATTGAAGAGAAGGGCATGGTGGTGCAAGAGTGTGAGTCCAGCATTTGCAGGCACAAACCAGAGCTCAGCTTCCTCTGCTGCATAGCTACTTTGGACCTAGTTTGGGCTACGTTAGACCCTATTTTCTCTTGTCTTTAAAAAAAGAAAGAAATGGCAAAGCAATCATTACATTTACAGAGAAAAGCCAAAAGGCTCTTACGACAGATGAAATTGCAAGAACTTTCCCAAAGGGACATTTGAAACTCCCTTTAAAGTATGACATTTACCATGGTTATGAACCAGGTTGAAATGCCTTATGCCACTAAGTTACGTTAAAATGGAAACTAAGTTAAATCTTTCATTCATTGTAAATTGGGCATTTCACTGAATCCCCAATTCTCCCATTGTCTCTAAGCAATTATTAGCTGCTTATGTAGTATACATACACTTAACAACTTACACAGAAAACCTATCCAAATTAAACATCATAGCAGATCCACAGCTGGCATGGACTAGTGACCGAAGTTGGAGCTAGGCAGCTGCTGTCCGTGTTTAACATTGTTGATCCCACAGGCAAGGCCTTTCCTTACCTTCACTTTTTCCTGGCTTTCCCATCTTAGTTTGTATCTCATTGATGAAGTAATATTCTATTTCTGGAGGAGTCCTCTGTTTACTAGGAAGTCCTGGTCTTCTCTAAATTTACTAGCTGCCTTTCCTTAAAGCCAGTCAAGACTCCATACCACGACACTCAAGGAGAATAAAATGTAATTATTCTAGGATAAAGCTTAACATTGTGATTTCTGTAATGTAATATATAGTGAAATTTGAGCTATGGGTTTTGTGCCTCACCAAACCTCATATGTCACCCGTGAGGGCCTCCCATTTCTAACCATCCCATTTGAGTGTACAAAAATAAGAACAGGATTTAATGTTTGTCATTCAAGATAAATTACAGACACTTTGGAAGAAATTTTTACACAATGATTTTACCTAACAGAATTCTCATGCAATTATGTTTGTATATTTATTTTGTCTAACATTTTGTCCCTACCTCATGAAACTTATTATACATACACACCCAGGATATTTCAACTCTACTAATTCTGCTCCTACCCCAGAGAATTTCTCCCACTTGTACAAAAGAAATTTATTCAAAAACATTAACCACAAAATTTTCTCTACCAAAGTTAATAAATGAATAAGTACATGCTCACATATTCAATCAATGAAATATTAAGCAACAGGATGAATTAAATCAAATTCTTAAAAATGATTTTGTTTTTTAAAGTTTTTACAGAAAGATAAACATGTCACTGTTAAGTTATTATGTGAATTTAAAATTGTTAAATAATTTTCTAAATTACCAAATACAGTTGTATATAAGATATCTATATTAATATCACAGGAACACTTAGGATTTACAAATACTAAATTCAATTTAGTGGCTATTCTAGGTGGACAAGGGCGTGATTTCTTTTTTTTAAATATTTATTTATTGTGTATATAATATTCTGTCTGTGTTTATGTCTGCAGGCCAGAAGAGGGTACCAGACCTCATTACAAATGGTTGTGAGCCACCATGTGGTTGCTGGGAATTGAACTCAGGACCTTTTGAAGGGCAGGCAATGCTCTTAACCACTGAGCCATCTCTCCAGCCCAAATGAATGTATCTTCTACCATGGCAACATCTGAAGCAAGTATAGCAAAATGTTGACAAAATGAGAAAGCAAGCATTGAAGTTAGTTAATACTGTTAATAATGTTCAGTAAACTTGAAAGGTTCCAAGTTCAAAACTGTAAAGTTCCTAGCAGAGTATGTCCTTTTATATTGTGCTTGCAGTTTATTTTTGATGATGTCAAGGGAACAACTGACGTGAGACTTTCAGGCTAACAGCTGACCTGTGTAGCACTTGGGATTCCTAACTGTCCCTCTAGGCAGGGGTACTTAAGCAAGGCACAGACTAACATAGCTTTAAATTTCTGTGTGGCTCAGACATAATTTTCAAGATGAAATCATAGGAACACCACAGTAGAGATAAAATCCAAAATTTGATGATCATTAGTAAATTTTTTTTTCATTTTAAAAGAGTGAATTTTCATAATTTTTAAGACAAGCATGAAGCCAATTGCAAACATTTCTTTATTAAAATACAGCTATGTCTTAAGCTGAAATCATCCGTAGTGCTGCCATATTCCAAAAGATTTGTTAATTGAAAATAAATTGAATAAATAATAATAAAAATTTCACATCCACATTTAGTAATTCTTGTCACTTTTACAAATATAAAAATCACTGAATACCAGTATAAATGCAACTGGTGTTACCTTGTGATTCTGTGTTTTATTTCTACTTGAAGTATTTTATGAAGTAGCCACACTGAAATAATAACTACAGTAAGTTCTGGCTGCTTCCTGGCAAGAGCTCTAACTACTTTTTTGTGTTTACCCACTTAATCTTCAAAGCTTCCTTACAAAACAGGTTCTATTTATTATCTTATTGACTGAAACTTGAACTCTAAGTCTCGGGGGAATTAAGAAGTGCTAGTAAGGCTACAAGGGTATTAGGTGGTAGGGTTAGGATTTAAGTTAAAAAAATCCTTATTCTTAACTCTTAAATATGTTATATGAAATTAATTTAATAAAGCTATTTAAAAGCATCACTCACTCATTTATTTAAAACAAGCTTTATTTGCTAAAGTGTATACTTAGTCTCTATAATATAAAGTTCCTCCACCTCAATTTACATATAACACAAATTATAAATATACATATACTCACTCACAACAAAAGAGATTAGAATACTTTTAGAGTTTCCTAGAGATATTCTGAATCTCATGCAACTACTGCATGATAATTAAAGACAAATGATTACAGGCATTTATCTTTTAACAGAGTCAGATGTAATCTCTAACAGAATAGATTAAATATATCAATACAGTATCTTCATCTTATTGAATTTGACCCTCCAATTCTGTCCACACTTAACCCCCTTTCCCAGTTTTCTTCTTCTTCTTTTTTTTTAAAAAAAAAAGAAAACCATTTTTATAATCAATGGCTAGTTCTTCTACAGAGCATCTACATAACATCTCTTACATGTATTAATAAATTAAAAAATAACAGCAAGCTTAAACACAAAAGTACACAGGAGAAACATAAGAAAGTCTATGTATGAGACTTTATGCCACCTTAAACTTTTACATATTTGAAAAGTAGAGCTCATGAACTAGCAAATATTGTCCTTCTAAAATCCTGCCAAGTTTAATGGAAGTGAGCTTCACCTTATTTACAAACACCACACCAGTATCACTTATCTGATATTTACAAAACAAAATCACATTTTCCAATAGATTAAAATCAGCTCAACACCCATGCAAGTTAGAATGGTAGCTGTTTGGTGAGCAAAGACCTTACAACAGTATAAGTCTGTAAAGTCCCAAACTGGTCCTTTTCAAACTGTATCCATTTTGTGCATTAACAATGTGAAGCTCAACCCCATTCCTCTTGGCACATGTATTTTTGATCTTATCATTTCATACTGAGCACTGAGATTCTGAAAAGCTTTTTTTGGCTTTCACCTCTTGCTGCTTTCTTCCTAAACTGAGCTATAGCTAGCTAGCTTCCTCCTCACACTTAATGCCCATGGCTTTCTACATTCCAGAATTCCGTTTTCTCACTCTGGCAGTGGGAGACTTGTTGCCTTCTTTCTTGCCAGAGCCTTTGGCTTCCTTCCTCTTGCTCAGCAAACAGCTGCTGGTTACATACGCTGGGCACAGCTATGCATGTCTATGCCTGGGTGTTAGCTTACAGGGCCTGTTCTGAGCATTAACAGCGATCTAAGGAGTCATTTGTGTTCCCAACCACAACTGCGCAGCAAGACCAAGGACAGAAGCCCCAGATTCTTGAACTGCAGCTCTTAAAGCTATTTCTTGTTATTTTTGTTTGCAATTGTATGCTTTAGTTGTTGTTCTTGTAATTTCTTTCCCCTTTCCAATCTCTGAGTTAAAGTTTCCTAGGCGTACCTTGCTGTCTTTCTGCCTCTGAAGGGAGTTGGGCTAGGTGTCCATTTAGACGTCAGCTCCTCATCTTGGAGTTGGGCTAGGTGTCCATTTAGACGTCAGCTCCTCGTCTTGGTTTTCCAGTTGTCTTCTGTCTCAGCTTGGGTTCCTTGTTCTAGTGTTGAGCTTGTATCTGGATCTCAATTGAATGTGTTCTGATTTGTCATTTCCCATCCCTGCTTCTACATCTTGACTTCTCCTTGTCTCTGATTCTGCAATGAGACTTCTTCCTTTCTCATTTCAGTGGACACTTTAATGAGACCTGATGTTGACTGGCTTCTGCCTCATGATGACTTACTTACCTTCTGTATGTTGTTTTTTCAGATGAATTTAGTTGCTCCCTTATTTATCAGAAGAATGCTCTTTGCCCTGTGTTCCTCAGACTTGTGTCTTCTTGTCTTTATCATGAAACAGGCTTATTATTTAGCTGTCTGAGCCTGCAGCACCTTGAGTTCAGCCTCTTTGCCCCTCAGCTCGATCTTTGCTTCTTCTCCAACTGTGTGTTTATATTCACCATTATCTGACTTTCAGTGTCTTTCTGCTGACCTTGGTCATCGTCTTGAATAATGATGTTTTGAGGCTCCAGGAGAAAGGAATGCAACTCAGTGTTCCTTTTCTTTGCCTGGGGCTATCTTTTCTGGTGCTATCCATCTTGTTCTGGATATCTAATTAACCTTCTTTAGTGAAAATATCCTCTTGATACAGAGGTATAGCAAAATATATTTTGCCCTGAGCTACGGAGCATTGGGATTACAGATGCATCAAACCCAGTCTTCAATTAAATTTTGGTAAGAGGCATGTGATAGTTTGGAGTCTTGGCTGCTACGGTAGTACCTCTGCTTGCCACACCCAAAAATATAAGCCAATACTTTGCTACAGACTTCTTTATACAACTTTTAAAAACAATCCTATTTTATTACTTGCGAATTCAAATATGTATATAGTATGTTTTGATCAAATCAGATTAACTCCTCTCCGATTCCTCCTTTACCCACTTTCCCAAAATCTATGTGCTTAATAACAAAACCTCACAGAGTTCGCTCAGTGTGGTTTCTATGTGTACGGATGTAGGGCTGTCTGCTGGAGCACGGGAAACCTCTCAAGGACTTCTCCCTTCCTCAGAAGCTGTCTTCCCTTGCCCAGCAGCCACCACTGCAATAATCTCTCAGTTTGGGGTGAGAACTCATGAACACCAGCGACCCACACTGGGCATATGGCTGGTATAATCCTGTGCAGGTCTTGTGACCTTTCCACAGCATTGATGGCTTCATTTTAGAAGCCAAAGCAGTCTTCTACAAGATCTTTTCTTTCCTAGTTTTTCTTCTTTCCTCTCTCCTTCCTTCAAATAATTAATCAGTCTATGGGCTGCCATTATATACCAGGCTGGTCTTAAACCTGGGATCCTCTTCAAAAATTTTATTATTAATTTTTTTTGCATTTCTGAAGTGCATAGCTGGCCTCATAAAGCCATTCTTCTTAAACACTCTTTAGTGCTATCACCCTCTGGTTATCTTGTGCATGATACTATAATTCTGTGTCGAAACTTTGTATAACCGATAAACTACCATAATTGTAAAAGCTATGCCAAAATCTCTGCATTTATGAGCCAAACATAGGTAACTGAACTGGGATCTTGAGAGTGATCATATATTCAGTCTGAAGGGGAGAAAAGGGCTATTCTCCTTTGCCTTTCTTGTACCAGGGGGCAGAATACCACAGAGTACAATCAGAGAAAAATGTTCTTAATGAGAAAAACTGTACTTTTCCAGCAGGATGCTGAGAGAAAACTGGGAGATATTTCAGTTACACACATTTTCACTTCACAGGTATCCCAGGAAATGTGTCGGGGCCATAGGCCATGTGCTCTCTTTTTTTGGTATTCTCTTCTCTCATCCCCCTGACCTCAATTCTTTCATAGTATATGGATATATTTAGAAAAATATTATAGAAAACTAAATGAAAAGAAATGATAAAACTGGACCAGTGTGGGTTTTTTAGGGTAACAGAACTTTCGTTGTTTTAATTATTGTTAATTGATTATTTTTATGTGTATGAGTCTTTGGTCTGTGTGCCACGTGTGTGCCCAATGTCCACAATGCTAGAAGAGGATGTTGTGTTCCCTGTGACTGGACTTAGAGACAGCTGTGAGCTGCTGTGTGGGTGCTGGGAATTGAACCCTGGTCCTTTGGAAGAGCAGCCGGTGCTTTTACCTGCTGAGTAAGCTCTCTACCCCTCATTATATTATTTTTATTACATTGCATTTTTTACTGAAGAAAGGTTGTTTGCCTTTGTTGCTATTACTATAAAACTCATTTGTATGACCGAGTAGCTATTAATACTCTCTTTCTCTCTCTTATTTAACTGTCCTTGGCTACTAGAAATTTATTACACATCGTATCAGAAGTAATAACAGCAACTGCCACTTACTGAAGATTATTATGTGTCATACATGATACTCTCCACTTTTGGTTTATCACTAGGCATTTCACACACATGCACACACACACACACACACACACACACACACACACATGAAGGAAGTTATTATTTCTAGTTACAGAAGAAAGCACAACTGTGACTTCCCATGTGACATCTCATGGCTTCTAAGTGACAATGCAGAAATTCAAACCCAGGTTCCTAAGGTCTCCATTCAATGGCTTCCATGCCTTGGCATTTTCCTCTCACACTGATAGCTCCCAAAGGCATGATGAAAATGAAATAAGAAGGAGAGTTCGGCTTCTTAACTTCCAAATGCTAGTCAGAGTATTCCAGGCTCATCCACTCGCTACAAAGGGCTCCCCCAACATGCTCTCCTATACATTAAACCCTGACAATGTTCCTGAGTTTCCTTAGATAGAATTCCGGGAGTTTGTGAATGTGAGATCTAAACTGACTCCATATCTTTGAAACAGAACTGATTCTACGTATCAGCCAAGGAAACTCAGATTGTACCCACAGTCAGAGAACGAGCCACCATAAGAGAGCCATCCCAGTGTCTCTCTTCACTGCTTGCTAATGATGTGACTTTAAGGAATGAAATTTCTGGGTACTGCTGAGGCTACGGTAATAGATCCTAGCATTGAAGATAAATATTTACATCTTTAAGATTCAGAAACAACCTCTCTTGGGTCACAGCTTTCCATGATTAATAAAAATGTCATATTTTAATAACGTAGACAAGCAAATGTTACAAAATTAGTAATATGATTGAGGTTAAAATCCTCATCATCCTATTAGTACAGATGGTACATGAGTCTCTTTAATTAAATCACACAATTAATTTATAATGCAGTGGGCGAGGTGCAAAAAAACATCCTTTGGGTTATGTCTTGAGAGGGAGTCTTGGTTGGTAAGAGGCAGCCTGTTACAAATCAGAGAAAATCCCTACGACTAAAACCAAAGAGGAGTGTTCATGTGGTTCCTCATCATTATAGTACGGTGATTTTTTTTTGACTTCCAATGATTTTATGATACAGAACACATAAATCATGGAAACATTTCAATATCAAGTGAAGGAAAACAAATCTGACACTTATTATATTTAAAATGAGATACACACATTGGCCTAGTCTATAAATTCACTTCAAAAATCACTTGCAATATCTTCATTTGCAATAGGAAATCAGGAGAACTTAAGTCGTGATTATCACATAAGCAGCTAAATGAAATTCATTACAGAGACTACAAGTGGAAATTGTAGTTATATTCAATTTTAGTGTAAAATTTTCCTTATCGTTCGTTTCTGTTTTCACTAAAGTCTAATTTTCGATGTCCTGTTGCACACTGGTCAGAAGGCCTGCTTGTTGTAGGCCTAATTCAACAGAATCCACTGGGAGAAAACTAACAGCTACGGCCCAAGTAGACATATTGGCAGAGGTATTAAACACACAGTTACAACTCTAGGCACGACAGAATAGTTGACGCTAGAGGAGAATCAACTCTACCTTGCGTTCTGGACAACCATGACTTGACTGCATTGATTCCAGAAGCCAGAGGAAAGGGTACAACAGGAAAGAGTGAAAGACAGGGAGAAAACAGTTAGGAGCAGAAGACAGGAAATATGAGAACAGCAATCAGACGCAATGCACAGCCTGAAACCGGCTTGAGGCGGAGATAATCTTAGCGCCACCGTGATACAGCGCTCACATGTACAGTGAATCCCCATTACTCGGCAACTCAGTAATTAGTGATACCGCTATGACAGGCTAGGAGCATGTTAGCCACCTCGGAGCTGAACCCACTGTAGGATGGCTAGTTGGATAAACTCTGAGAGGGTAATACGATTAGATGTACATTTTTTTTTTGTTCATTTCACTCATCTTTTTTATCCTTCTCAGCTAAGCATTATGGAACTGGCTGAAACCTTCATGTTACCTGTCTATCTGTTCTGCTTATTCAACTTTGCAACCTTCTACCAGAGTAACAGCATGCATAAATATAAGTATTCTTGTGCAGTATAGACGATGACACGAGGGCCACTGATAAGGAAGATGGAAAATAAATGATGGTACTTTTTACCTTAATCCATTTAAAAATACTTAGAGACAAATTCCTAAGAGTGATTTTCTATAACTTCCTAATTTCTTTAAAGAACACAAACGTTCTCATGGCCAAAATCAAAATAAAGTTTTTATTGTTTGTTTGTTATTTTTTTGTCACACCCCTCTTAAAAGATGTGGCCAATTCGTAAATACAAATATGCAAACTTGCTATTTAATTAAAATAAAAGATTCTAGAAATTTTATTGATTTCTAATAAAAATTACCGAAAATTTCAAAAATCCTTAAGAAAATAAAATTAGATCAAGCACACCAACAATCTTATCTTTCTAAAAGGATTTGTTTGGGGAAGGGTATGGTATTAGAGCAGGGACACTGATTTATCCTCTCTGCACTATCTGACTTGCTCCCATTGGCAAATAAAAATTATGATTGTGCTCTCATTGAAGAGGAAACAGACTATCTTATACATGGGGGTCTGCCTGTGGTGACTTAGTAAGTAGATAACAGGACATACATGACTCTAATTTGGCTGGCTACTTTTCAGACACACCAGCGATGATCAGAACACACATTTGCATGTTTTGTCTGCTTTTAAGTCTGTTGAGGCTTTTGCAGCACAATGCAGTTCTGCGAAACGTTTGCTATGTACTTAAGAGCATTCATTGCTGATGGGTAGCGTATTCTATAAACACCAGTGGGGTCCTCAAGCCAACTAAAATATTATAAAATATATAGAAGAAACTAACAATATATTAGTGAATTTTAAATGAATTATCATTTTAAGATATATACTGAAATATTTGCAAAGAGTTAATTGCTAGGATTTCTTTGAAAGTGATCTGAATGTAGGAAGCATGTAAGAGTCAATGTGGAATCTAAGGGGCTAGTAAGTAAAAGTGTTTGAAGATAAAGGATGGGCAGCCCCTAAATGACTCTCTCTGCTTCTGTGTTATCCTTAAAAATTCCCAAGCAAGAATTAATACTCAAATGTCACCTTCAAGTTTCAGAGAATTGAAAGCAGTGTTGCCATCAGCTGAGGAAGTTTTCAGCACACCTCCACTTCTGACTGTTAATTCAACCATATTAACTTGGCTAGCATAAATAGCTTACATAAGGTACAGTGATTTGGGGAGGTCAAATCTCTGTTCTACACGTTTCTAAAGAACACATTCATATACCAGGCATCACTACTAGCATCAATTATGGGATTAATTATTATGCATCTCCCAAGAATACATATATTTTATTTAGCATTTTCACCTGGTGCCGGGGGCTGAAGTATTCTGGTTTGTTAGATACAGACTCTGTCATGGAGTTAGACTCCAAGTCGAGGTCACTTAATTTAGATCAACACCGTACATATCCCACAAAAGATTCAATGAGACGTCTTTTATTTATATAGCAAAATCATTACTTCAAATGTTATTTGTTACTGTTTTTAAAACATTGATTTGGAAATGCGTCTAGAAATAGAGATTCATGAAAAGTCACTTAGTGGACATCAAGCATGTCAGATAAAAATACACACACTGTAAAAAGAAAGTAAACGAAGTTTGATTTCTCATGTGGATTTAGGAATGTAAGTTAGTTCTTTAAACCTGCCACAATTTCTCAAATGCTTTTAGAATAAATCTGAGCACACAGCACAAGCGCGGTTCCCACAATCAAAGCGCTGCTTGCTCCCAGAGAGACTGGCGTTATTATGACCACGGCTCTCTCAGAACCCGTAAGAACGTCGTTTAAAATTTTAATTCAGCTGGATCTATTTATTAGAAATAAATACGATGGCCAAAGCAAACTAAAGCCAGGGTAGGAAGGACTCTCCAGGTTAGGCCTGGTAACGAACGGGAGATGCTCTGTGGACTGTTTACTACCGGCGATACCTGGATGACGATGTCTTGTTACTTACCCTCGCCCCGGAAGTAGGTACACCTTAACAAAAGGGTCAGAGTAACCATTGTTGTCTCTAGGGACAAGATTTCTTGCTTGAAGAATATGTATTATGAGGTTTCCAAGGTCATAGTTGATTTGAAGCTTTAGGGTGTAGAAAGGATTCCGTGAAAAAACAAACAAACACGTGAAACACCATCACTTCAGACTTCTCTGGCTCTTCCAACACTTTATAAGAAGTTACCCACTTCATCTCAATTCTACTGGAAACTAAACAGTTAATGTCCAGCTTAACTGAACGCTCATAGGCCTGTCTGGATTTCTGATAAACATATTGCTACTGGACTCTGCACAAGTTAGAATCCTGGCCTAGTTAGAGTTCATTTAACAGGAAACTAATACTAATAAATATTTATTATATTCTCATAATGAAAATTTATTCATAGAAAACGAATACAACCCACTTATAATCATTATTGCAATTATTAGGACTTTGAAAATTAAATAACTTGTAAATGTTTTGTAGAATAGCATTAACATTTCATAATTGAACAGTGAGAAGAAAGGCTATGTGGAGAGGATTCTATCAGGATTGAGACATACAAATTTAAAAAAAGAATAGATTTCATTTTTTTTCTTAATTTCTCCAAGTTTAAAACTGTAGTTTCTCTTTCTGAACCACTTCTTATAAAGCAAGAGTCTGGGGTGATATTGACTTTACCCTTGGGCTTGAAAAGTTGAAGAGGAATAATGGAGCCTAGCTCTAAGATGCTGATGAGATGCTCACATTGCTACCAAAGAACAAGATTTACTGTTCAGATAGATATTTGAGAAACTGTCATAACCTGAAATGATTGCGATTAATAATTTTCTCCTTGACCATTGTAGGGTGCCTTTGTTATATTTAGATTAAGTCTTGATTTCTTTTAAGTTTTCCAAGAACTTTGAAATGAAAAGAACTTTATTTCAAAGAGGGAACTTACATGTAAAAATACTAACTTTTTAAAAATCATAAAAAAACAGTGTTTTCACTGTGATGGGGTAACTAAAATGGGTCAAACCTTTGCATAAAATTTCAGAATTAATATACATCATCATTTTGGCACAATTTTAATCTGATTTACAGAGAAAAGCCCAGGTATCTCCGACAACAATGACCAATGTGTGAATAACAAGGCAATCTGTCCTAAGGGAAAAGCAAAGACAGGGATTGGAACTGTGTGCTGACAGGACACAGAAGCAGAAAGGGAAACATTTAGCTTGCTCTGGAGTTCAAGTTTCAAGTGACATTGCTCTTAATCTATGTCTCCCTGACATGGAAACCTTCAGGCCACCGTGAGAGACTGATTATCAAAACTTTCCCTATTCATTCCCCCAAACTCCCAAGGGGGTCCTGGGTCAGACCAGTCTGCGCATGCGCCATCCCCACCCACAGAGGCTCTATGCCCGCACCTTTATGATTATGGCTCTATGTGCGCCACGGGAATAAGGCTTTGCCACACGAGGGGAAATGACCGAAATACCAGCCTTCAGGATATTCTAACTCATTGGTTCTCAACCACTCAATTTCCCTTTCGGCAAATCTCTAGCTCCAAAAATATATATGCTAGGATTCATGACAGTAGCAAATTTATAGTTATGAAGTGGCAACAAAAAATAATTTTATGGTTGGGGTCACCACAACATGAGGAACTGTATGAAAGTGTGACCATATTAGGAAGCCTGAGAACCACTGTAAACTGCTATGAGGCATTGCGCCAGGTAAGGCTCAATTCCAGAATTATGATTTACTGCTGAAGGATTGGACAAAGGAGAAGAAACAAGGAAACATCAAACCCAACAGAAACAGCAAACATCTGTCAAAAGGCATCAAGTTAAAAAACGTAGGCGAAAACTAGTAATCAAAAGTTGAAACATTTCCTGTGTTGCTTGTGGGATGGCAGAAGGCAGGTTTGGTGAAAACACTGGCAGCCAGCATGGGGAGAACAAGATCAGGAATTCACAAGCCATGCCCAGTTCCACGGGCTCTGTCCGTGAGGCACCCTGGGACAAAGTCCCTCTGCGTTTCCACTGCTTCCGTTTAGCTTTTTCCTGTGTGTGCGCTCACTCCCCAGTCTTGGTACCCTTGCCCTTGCAATACTTTCCGTAGGCTGCAGATACACGGCTTCTTATTATACTTCCCCCATCACTCCGCCGCATACTCTAAGCCATGGAATGCTGGCCTATGTTAGCTGAGGGATAATCAGGTTCTTTCTGGATGTGTCAGCGTCTCAGAGCTGATTCCGTCATAGCTCGAGTCTCAGTGCAACCGCTCTCTGTGTGATGCTGTTTCCAGTAACCCATTTTTTCCCCTTCTCTATGTTTCTTGAAACATTAGCTCATACCTCTGCTACTCTGAGAAGTCCTTTGACAGAATTTCCTTCACACTGCGTTGGAGACACACCTGCTCTTCCTTACTGGGACCTTGCTGTCCTCTGATAGCTAATTCGTATTGGGTTAATTTCTATGTGACATTTCTCATCTATCTAGAATTGATTTTTGATATTTCCTAAAACCAAGTTTTAAAAACATTTTCCTGCGACTCACAGTAATATATAAGCAGTGATAATATAATACAAATATAGAACTATATGCAGGAGTAAAGTAACAATATTTTGTACTTTTTATGGTACTTACCTTATGAATTGCAAAGTTATCAGGAACGACAAAATGAAAAATGCTTTCCTATGATAGTTGTTTATCAATTAGTTAGGAAACAATAATTTAGCAAAATTTATCACTTGATTCATGAAGTTTGAAGACGGGCTTACAGGTTTTTTGGAAGGAGAAGTTGTTTGTGAAATGCTGGAACTCAGTAGCTGCGGACTGAGAATTTTAGTCTGGAATTTCAAAACAACGACTAACTAGTTTCTACACACACACACATACACACACACGTTATGCGGTAGCATTATATATGTATAACATATACAATATTGTATATGCTATAAAAAGTGTAAGACCCAAACAGACTGTTAGAAATTCAAAGAGACAAACAGTAAAAACAGAAAAGATAACAGAACAATGATATTAAAAGTTTTTCATACCTGAATTTCTCCTGTAATTGGATGAGAGGCAACCTTTGTTGCATCAGTAGGCTGAAATATAAAGACCACATATTACATTAATAAATATTCTTAGGTGCCTTCATTTTAATTGTTTTTTTTTTAAAATTAACTTCAATTGGTTGTAGCACACTGACTACAACATACATTTTATCCATTTGGTTGCTTCAGAATTATAGCATCTATTTAAAATTCTCATACTTGTTTAAGGATGCATAAGCCTGATTTTCATTTTGAAAAACCTGTATCGAAGCCATGGTTTTATGTCAGCAGTATTTTCAATTCCTTACAAAAATGAATACTTTTTGTTTAAAACATTTTGCTTACGTATTTTGAGGTTTTAAAGAGCTACTTAGTAATGAAGCCGTGTTTACATAAGACTGCCCAGGAGCACGGAAGCTGCAGTGAAAGCCATCCGGGGGCCTCTTCTAGCTCACTGAACAGTGAAGCACCCCCAAAAACACTTTCCTACAGACAGGAAATTTAATCTTGAATTAAAATTTGTCTTTTCGGAAAAGTTTTCATTTCCCTCCAAACTCCTTAGGCAAATGGAGCTTTCAAAGTAGTTCGGAAAGTAATCTAGGGGTCAGATGTGGTGGCATACACTTTTAATCTCAGCGCTCAGGAGGTATAGGTTCGTGGACCACTGTGAATTCAAGGCCATACTGAGCTAGCTAAAGCAAAATAATAAATTAAAACAGTTGATATATTTGCTTGTGGATTTTTATTGCTAAATCAAGGATATCAAAATTCTGTTGCACTTCATATATGCATCATGTAAAATTACTAGCTAATATTCTAATAAAGTATATCCTTTCCAGAATAGCTATTGAATAGTATTTTTTGCTTGATATTGAATAGTTTTAAAATATATAATTATGTGTATCATTATATATGTTTAAAACTTATTAAAATAATTTCAATTCATATTTTATATATATTATTCAAAAGCAATCATCCAAAATTTTGATAATGTTTCAGCGATTAGTTACATGCAATCACTTAAATGCCTGAGGAAGAACTCCTGTCTGTGAAGTTAGCAGACAGTAAAGCGACAACTGACAAATGGAATTATGGTGAACTTACAAGCTTCTCCCTAGCTAAGGAAACAAACAGTATGTACAGACACACGCCTCAGAACAGAGACCATCTGTAAAATAAGTCTGACAATTAATTTCCTCAATATGCAAGGAACTTCAAAAACTCAATATTACAAACCAAATAACTATAAAAAAGATGATTAGGTAGTAAGTAGGTCCATTCTTTAAGGTAAACTTTTACATTTTCACTTAAAAACACACCACACACATCACACACTGTACACACACCACACACACACATACTCCACACACACACCACACACACATTGTACACACATACACACACATACACCATACACACATACTCCAAACACACACACCACACACACACTCCACACACACACCACACACACACACCACACACACAGTCCACACACACACTCCACACACACACCACACACACACCACCACACACACATACTATACACACATACACATACCACACACATACCCCCCACACACACACTGTACACACATACACATACCACACACATACTCCACACACACACCACACACACATACTCCCCCCCCACACCACACACATACCATACACAACTACACAATACTCCACACACACACACTCCACACATACACTCCACACACACAGTCAACACACACACCACACATACTCCCCCCCCCACACCACACACACACACCACACACACACCATACACACATACTGTACACACATACACATACCACACACATACTCCACACACACACACCACACACACCACACACACACCACACACATACCACACACACACCACACGCACCACACACACCACACACACACCCCACACATATAACAAGCACACCATATTCACACCAGACACACACACACACCACACCACCTGCACACCACACACACACCACACGTACACACACATAACACACACACACACACACACTGCATATATGTCCAAAATTATCAGATTTGATTTGTGTCACTGCCAACAGTTAAATAATATCTGTACAAGAACTAGCCAATTGAGTATATGTATGAGTCACAAAAGTAGTTAAAATTTTCTAATAACCGCACTAAAATAAACAAGAAATATTATAAAAATATTTATATTCATCCTAAATATTGTCACTTTACCACGTTAGCAAAATAAACATTGTGTTGAGATATTTCAGTCTTTTTTTCCACACAAAGTCACGGAATTTGGCCCACAATTCACACAGATGTCAGCTGAAACCAGTTGCATGTGGTTAGTAGTTACTCCTTGGACAATGGGACACTGGAGCCATATATTTCAGTCAAATATAAACCTACACAGACCCAATTATTGGCAAAGGGAAGAATGGCTGCATGAAACACCAGCTGCCAATACCACTGTCCAAATGCTATCCTGCTTGAAGAGTTTTCATCTTCTAAATCATGGTCGCCAAAGCTAACGTGTAACAGTAAGGTAAATTTGTAACTGCGTACCCCGAAGGAGAACAGAGGTTCACAGGTGATCACTGACATTTTGAATCATAAACATCTTTGCTACTGTTCTGTGCAAGTCACTCAACTATAATATGTGGTCAGGGAACAAAAATAGTTAAGTTTTATGGTACGTGTAGCCAACATAGGAGCGTAAACCAAGAACCTGACACCTGCAGTCAATTTGTAAATTGTCTTCAGAGACACAAAGAGCACCTTTAGAAGGCAGAAGGGAAGATAGCAGGCAGGCTGGGAGGCTAGGAGGCAGGGAGGAAGAGATGGGGAAGGAAGGAGAGAAGAAGGAAGCAAGAAAGGACAACAGGAGGAAAAAGAATGAGGAAAGAAAGATTTTTAATATCAGAGAAAGTCCAAGCCGCGATGACTTCATGGAGGAAATGTGTTACTCAGTTTCCTCTTGCCCACCATCAACTCTTCATTGCCTACAGACTGTAGTGAAAAGCTCAGCCCAGCCCCTCATGCCTTTCAACTTGCAACCATCTGCTTCTATATGCTATCATCCCTGAAGTACCTATGAACACCCATCTTTCTGTCCAACACTCTTCACTCTGTGCTCTCTTTGGAGTGTTGCCCCCTTTCTTCCTTTTACCTAAACTGGTTCTTAAGCACCACGGAGATGTCCTCCCTACTTATGCTCACTGAACTTGGCTGAGTATTTCTTCATCTGTAAACCACATCAGCAATTCTCAGACTTTAAGAGCACTGCACACAGCTGGAGAAATTACAAAACCTAGGCTCCAGAGATCCAGGTGCAGTTTTTGAAATAGTCAAAAAATGCAGTTCTAACACATTCTCACATTCTAACACATATGGTGCTGTGCCAAATCTGCTGAAAATGGGTACAATTTAGGACCATGGGTCTACTTGGAATGAGAGAGAGGGGTTTTTCCATCCCTCTTTGCAGTCTGGTAGAGCGTGACTCCTGAAACTGAACAGTCATGGGCAAATGACTGGAGCAAAAAGCAGAGGTAAAACCTTCGTCAACGCAGTTCTGATCACAAGCATATCAGAGCAGATATAATAACACTATGCCTAGTATAATGTTTAAGAAAAGAAACCTTTCTAGTATAATTTTTAAGAAAAGAAACCTTTCTTTCCAGGTTCTTTTGGCATGAATAAGATAGGGCCCAATGAGAGATGGCACAGTGGACTTTCAGGTGAGCGTGCCACGTCAGAGAAGTCACATTGTACCGTCCCCTGCTTTTTCTAGGCAGAAGGGCCAGTGCACTGTCCACAGCAACTTTAAAGAAAAACTTTGTTTTTTATTTGTTTGTCTCAAATAAAGACGAGCATATGAAGAACAGCCCATACGGTGGAAATAAATAAAATTTAGAAGGGCGATCATATGTCACTGCTCTTTCTTTCTCTCTCTCTCTCTCTCTCTCCCGCTCTCTCTCTCTCTCTTTCTCCTAAATTATTTATATCCCTTTGCATTTTGTACCGAGAGAAATCTAGCAGGATATGTATCTTTTGTTTTCAAGCAGTCATAAAGCTAATGTTCTACCTAGAAAAAAACTTAGATTTCTGGAACAATGACCTCCGCTGTACATCAAAATTATGAAGTACCACATTGTTCAAAGTTGTCTTTCTTAAAAACTGAAATATCTAAAGAGAAGTGATTTTTCTATAGGGACCAGTTAAGCAGTCAGAAGTGGAAAATATTTGTTTCAATAGATCCTTAGGACTCTTCAGAATATCAATCCCTTCACCTCCCAGCTACCTCCTGTCCAGATTAAATGGCCAGAATTGGCCACTTGCAGTGACACGGGGCTTGCCTCACCTTGCTGCTACCATGCTTCTTCTTGCTCACGGAGGGTGACCCTGGCTGCCCAGGGCTGGGAACAGAGCTGGATCCTGCGGACGTGGGACCTGAATGAGCATGAGACCCTTTCTCCACGACTGACGACATGACCAGTGGGGACTGCTGGAGCGAGACCTTCTGCAGCTCCGCCGCCAACTGCTTGGGATCAACCCCTGGGGACTTTGCCTTGTCCACTAGGAGAAAACAATGGCGTTATGTCTTGGGTCTATATGTCAGATGCACCGTGACGCTTGTTGGGAGTTCTAGGGGATGACTGAGCACTATTTAAAGATTAAGTTAAAAATTTAAAACTAAATGTACTCAATGAAAGTTTTATGTATCTATTTTTAGGGAAATCGAGATGGCCCAGATAGGAGTGTTACAATGACAAATTACAGGGGATCTGAAGTCCTATTAAGTCTTCAGAAAAATACTTTGAATATTTTATTGAGTGAACTCTGGGAATAACAAAATACCTACTTTATCTCCCAAGAACTCACTTGTATGAACACATATTTTCTCTTTTCCAAGTCTTTCATATTCTTTATAGAAGAAATTTCACAAAGTATATATTTTGAACTGGTTTGTTTATTTCAGTAACCAAAAGTTCCTAGTATCATTATAATAACAATAGCAAAAGGCCAAGTTGTCCTTCAAAAATAAGTAGCAACTGAAAACTATATGAGTAAAAATAGCTTCGTGGACTGCCTTCACAAGATGAATTCATATTTTAAGAATTTAAAACATGAACTCATAAGTACATATTTAATATAGCTTTCTTGCTTACTCTTACAGCTAAAGATGCATGTTTCTCCAGAATGCTAATATTGTAGCTAAAACACTTTTGGCGTCGTTCATGATCATATTCTTGTATATAAGTTTATAATTTTCTCTGTATCTATGTCAAAACAAACTACTTCTGTATGGGCCTCTTCACCCATAGTTGAAGACAGACTCTGGCACCTACCAGCTTTCGGTGGCTCGTGCAGTTCCAGGTGCTGGGGGTTTTCCGAATCTGACAACATATTGAGGTCCCTAAAAATGAAGACAGGTCATTAAGAAAGACATTGAGGAAGATTGCAACCGAAGGTCCCTTTCCCCACCTGCCTTGATTTCCTTTCCAGAAGGTCAATGAGAAGTGGTTCGTGGTACAAAGCAGCTCCCGGGCATGCGCAGCCTGCTGGCCCAGTCCATATTAGCAATGTCATTAAAAGTCAAAGCTGATAAGAATGATCATTTAAGGTGAAATCTTTATGGATTAAACGCAAGTCACTTCAAAATATTACACACGTTGGGTTCTGGCCTTCTTTCAAGTGGAACATATTTTAATAAAAGCACGGAAGGGAGAGCTGTGACACCTTAGAGGTAGCTGTTGGATTCTGGCTACATTCTAACCTTTGATTCAGAGCACAAGAAGGCCATCGACTTTGAATTGGCTTTATTTTCTCATTCTGAAACACCTGCTGAGGGGCAAAGGTTCCACCTTAACAATTTAAATCAAAAGAGACATGGCGAGCCAAAAAATGGAAACAGAAAGATGGGGAAAAACTCACAGTCTTACACATATTTCTGCTTCCCCACTTTGTTGATTAATGATGCTCTGTACTTCCTCGTAAGTCTTAGAGGTTAAGGGGATCCCGTTCCATTCCAAAACCTGCATCCCTAGAAAGACAAATTTGAGTACGAAATCAAACATGTGTGTTATCTGTAGTCTTAGCTCACAGGGAACAAAAGACTTTCTGTGCTTTTCAAAGCCAAATCAGCACACATTTCAGAGAACACGGACACAATGTTCTCCAGAGCATCATGTAGTTGGACACAAACTTACCTGAATATATAATACATGTTTAAGACAACATGCAAAGTTTGCCTTTAAAAAAACCTATTAATTCTTACCAAACACATGCATTATGTTCACACGTCCATAAAGAAAATCATATTGAATAAACAAACAAGTAATTGCAACCATTAGCATTAGATGCTGACTTCCACATTCTTTTATGGAAAGGAGTGGTTAAAAAAAAGTCACCAGGATTTCCTGCTGCAGCTCTGCCCTGGTACTTTGTGTCTATTTCCCTGCATGGCAGACTGAACAGAATAGCAACAGTGTTATAGGAAGGTCAGCTTTGTGGGTCTGTGACCTGTGTGGTTAGTACAAGGCTCTGTGTTCAGAAAGGCTATGTGCTCTGCTGTCATCTTGAAAAATCTACTTTTTTTCTTTTCACTGAATCTAATAAATTATGTATTCTTCCCGCCTGGTCAAGGCATTTCATTTATGCTATCTATTTGAAAAGACAATTTTATGCAAAATAGTAATATATTTAATATTTAAACATTTATACCCAGAGTTTTTGGTTCATTTTGTGAGTTGTCAAAAATAACCTAAAAGTGCATGTTTGACCTGATTCACATGGCCATCAAATATAGCTATAATGAGATGGATATACATGGCTGAAAATAATCTAACAGAGTACCCAAATATTTGTGAATGCTATCAGCTTCCTTCTGGAGAAAATATCTGTATGCCACTATATAGTAAATTAAAAATAATAATTTCTGAACAGCTTTAATTATACTTCACACTCTGTAATTCCCTATTGCTTACTTCAGCGCTGGTTCAACGGGAAAATGCAAATATGATATTGTTGTGTCTTTAATTTTCATTATATAGCATACATCGTGAGGCATGTTACCAGTTGCAATTAAGTGAAGGAAATGCCTTTATACTAGTGTTGAGTAACAGAAAAATCCATCAAAAGGCTCACAGTAACACAGAGAAAGACTTTCTATAACTTACTCCAAGAAAACTTTATCTTCAGAGGAGTCTTAGGTTTATTTCAACAATCCCAGCTGTTGTATACAGAAAATAAAAACATTATAAAAAGATGTTGGCTCTAAGGATAACTCAGTACAGAGGAAGCAGAAAGCAAAAACATCTTTAAAGCTAGAAGGAAAAGCCTACATTTATTCTGAATTGAAAAATTAATGCCATAATAATTTAGATATTATCCCCTCATATTTCTACAGAATCATATTCTGTGAAAATAATGCCAAGTCTATTTTTTTCTATTGTGTTTACCTTCTCAGGTTTTTACATCTTGGAACAAAGGGAACACGGAGAAAACTTAATTATCTAGTGAAATAAAGAATGTGTCTAATCATAATGAAGGAAAACACATTTTATATCGTCAGTAACATTTCCGACCATATTCTTGCCACAGCATGCATGTGGTACTTTTAACTCCGAGCTCGGCTCTGCCCCAGGCCTGACACCAGCATTTCTTTTTTCCACTCATCCTTTTTCATGCTAATCAGTGCAGTGGCAAAAGCTAAAAATATTCCACCAGGTCTTTTGTCCTGGTTTGGTGCCCATGCTGATGTACAAGAAAAAGGGTTTCTACTTTCAGCATAGTTATACTTCCCACTTCAATGTCTCTCAGCTCCTGAAGAAGAATGGAATACAACCTCTACATATTTCATAAAGCATATTTAGAATTATGAGTTAAATATTATGTGATTTCAAGCCAATGTATTTGATTCATCACAAGAACGAATGAAGGCTAATTACTGTAGAATCATCCCAGTAGATACATAAAGGACACTATATAAAGTATTTAAAATATATAAAGTATTTTAAGACTTTACAACATTAAGAATAAAGTTGATTTAGAAGAAATATGTATCATCACAGTTTAATACATTTATAATAAGCCTCTGGTTAGTATTATAATGAGTGGGAAAGACTGAGCAATTCTCTCCATGATCTGGAATAGAACAAGGACGACCATGCCCATTATTTACTGAGCATAGGTCTTTAAATGCTAGTTCAGTCAGTCATGCAACACCAAGACAGGCCAGGCACTGGGGCTAGGGGATAGCGGCCAAATTCTCACTGCTTGCACACACAATCTTACAACCAGAAAACCACAAATACATTATCAAATAACCGTTTAGCAACTTGCAATATACAAGGTCAACACATAAAAACAGTAGCATTACTGTAACGACAGTGTATTAACTAAAACATAAATCAATAAAGCACTCTTTTATAATGTTACAAAATTTAAAGAACAAAGCAGCCAGGAATAACTTTATTCAATTATGTGAAAGATCTTTAGAATAAAAAAATATATAAAGTGGTTATGAAAGCCATTGTTGGGAATACAAAGAAATGGAAATATGATTATATAGCCACGGTCTTCAAGAATCAATCATTTAAAAATGCTTATGCATCCAAATTCTCCTGCAACCCCTATTAAATATCAAAGACACTGTTCACAGAATGGATAGAGTTAAACATGTTTGGAAGTCCAAAAGCTCCTAAATGTGGGTATCCAATTTGAGAAAAAAAACTGAAGCAGGAACTGAAGCAGGAAGCATTGAAAATAATTTATGTAGACTAATATGTACAGAATCTTTTTGAAACTTACAAGTGTTATTTTACTATTTAATAATTTAGATGTATTTTCTGGTTTTATTTTTTTTTGAGACATGGTTTCTCTGTGTATCTTTGGCTGTCCTGTAACTCATTCTGTAGACCAGGCTGGCCTCGAACTCACTTAGATATATTTTCAGTCTTAAATTACATCTTTTACTAGATTATAGAAAATTTTCTAGAAAATACTATGCATGTTTAATTCTAGGATTAGAAGCAAACAATAATATTTTCATGTATTTAAGTTATATCGAGATATGTTTTAGGTGATCTGTCAAATGGGGAGTGCCCAGTTGACATTCACAGTCGACTGCAATGACATCCACAGACAGTGGCGATCACACCAGTTACCAGTATAGAAACTAAGACAAATTCTTAATTTTGTCCAAATGCACAACAGTCGCAGTTTGCTGTTCAAACCTATAAAGTCTGTAGATGACCAGAGGCCACCAGCGAGTGAGACAGCTTAAGAAAGGAGCAACAGAAAGGACAGGTAAGGGAGCACATGCGACGTAAGCATGGAGGGGGCGATCTCGGGAAGGAAGGGACCAGTAGGAAAGGGAGGAGGAAAACATGGTAGAGGGATGGATTAGGAGCGAGTATAATGCACATATGTATGCAAGTGCCACAATGAAACCCAGTCATATGGGACCTTAAAATTAATTTGAAAAGTCCTATTAAAGTATTAGGTAAATAAATTAGAAACCAGTATGTGGTTTTCGACTAGTTTTATAAAGTGAATAAGTTCCTACATATGCTCTAACGTTATCTGTTATAAAAAAGAGACACAGAAGAGCTTAAATTATTCACTTTACACTATACAGTTACTGCTGTATACAACTATAATCTTTGACAGTGTCCTCGGTCAATGTTGTGTCAATAAATAGAAAATGTTTTCAGTTTGTGCTTACTAACACCAAATTTAGTTCCACTGAATACATCAAATATTCTTTTTTTTTTTTTTTTTTGAGACAGGGTTTCTCTGTGGTTTTGGAGCCTGTCCTGGAACTAGCTCTTGTAGACCAGGCTGGTCTCGAACTCACAGAGATCCGCCTGCCTCTGCCTCCCAAGTGCTGGGATTAAAGGCGTGCGCCACCACCGCCCGGCTACATCAAATATTCAAATACGTAAAATTTTGCACAGAATACACAATTACGTAGGATGCCATTTTAATTTTAATAAAGATAATTTGGAGATTATTACTTATATGACAATATTAATCGACGTTGCAGACATTTAAAAACTGAAGGTATCAGTGAACAAACAGGAACCTGACCCGTGCTTCGTAATTTTAGGATAAGCAATGAAAGGAAGGAGGCGGATCTAGCTCCTTATCTCCTTTTGTCCCTTTTCTAGGCAGATGCATGTGTCACCCACCCTGGAAAGATTCATGAAATTAAAGTAGGGAATCAGTTTTAGCAAAGAAATTGTGGTTGCTTGTGTGGTCCATGGAAGAAGGTACTGCCTTAAAGAAAAACTGCTTCAAGATGTCCGTAAGTTCTATGGCTTCCGTTATATCCAGAATTTCTCTTGCAAACACCAGGGCAGAATAAGGAAATCACCTAGCCTGGAAGAAGTGCTCTGGCTTTGACAGGTATTTTCAGAATTACGGCTTATTCTCAGTGTTCTAGAATGTACAGTTACTAATCAGACTTTTTTTTTTTACTGAATATAGGACAAAAAACTATTAATGAAAGCAATTAAATTTACTACCAATAGTTAAAGAGACAATTGGAACTGATTACAATCAACTTGTTGAAACATGTAATGTATTTTTTTGTACTTCAATATGAATATTGCAAATCTATGCTTACACAGAGCATATAACAGAATAAGGTTTGGTATGATTTGTGTTCCAGCCTTGAGATTGCTGTGATAGGATTTTTCTTTTAGTTCACAATGATCACTAAAACAATTCACCATTACGGTCCATTATGTCCTGGAAGGACTGATAATGCATGCCAATGCCAATTTATTACTATAATCTATTGTCTTAGAATACTGCGTATTATTAGAGTAAGATAAAAATCAGAAAGTGACTGAACAGTCAGAAGAAGGTCATGGGTATATGGGCATAATCTGATAGATCCTCAGGAAATAGTGTAATATGCATAATGCCACAATCTCATTTTAAGTAGATTTCAGTTCAGATATAAATAAATTTCATAATTGAACTTCTTAGTTGATTCTGTTACTATGCCTAGGATGGATGTTTTTAATGACATTCTTATTAAATGCTCATTATTTAGCATATTAAAACTATTACATCTGAAGAATGGCATGTCTAGTTAATATAAACAGACCAAAAGAAAAAGTATATTGACTTATGCAGAGATGAGCAGCTAACAGAATGGACAAATAGTGTTAGAGGAAGGGACGAAACACCCAAATGGCCGCTCCTACTTTAGATGTCCAGGTGGAATCATTAAAGGGCCTAACTATTTTTGTCTTTAATCCTTCTAAGTATTCATTTGAGGGCTGGAGAGATGGCTCAGCGGTTAAGAGCATTGCCTGCTCTTCCAAAGGTCATGAGTTCAATTCCCGGCAACCACATGGTGGCTCACAACCATCTGTAATGAGGTCTGGTGCCCTCTTCTGGCCTGCAGGCAAAATATTGTATACATAATAAATAAATAAATATTAAAAAATAAATATTCATTTGATATATTCTTAACTATTTTTAATGCCTTGTAAATGTACTTTACTCAGATAATGGATTCTAACACAGAATATCATCACTTTATTTCAGGAAAACTGTTTCCTAATAAACACAGGTGGTATTAAACGGGTGGCAATGCCATCGTCTCCACTGAGCACACGCAAAAGGAAAACATACTTTTATCTGGTCGATTAAATGCACAGACTATTGCAAGCATTTCTGAGAAATAATTTTAAAACTCCACATAAGTGAGTCAGAAGAACTGTAATCAAAAAGGCAGTTTTGACAAGGAACCTAGTAATTCATCTTTAGCATTAAATGGAAGATTTTAATATTCTTATAATTCTTTTATTTTATTATTATTATTATTTTATTTAGTTTTTCAAGACAGGGTTTCTCTGTGTAACAGCCCTGGCAGTCCTGGAACTCTGTAGACCAGGCTGACCTTGAACTCAGAGAGATCTGTCTGCCTCTGCCTCCTGGGTGCTGGATTAAATGCGTGCACCACCACTACCTGGCTTCTTATAATTCTTAAAATCAGAAGGAGAATGGGAGTTGGCAGGGGACTGAGACCGAGGGAAACAGGAGAAGATGGTCCATGTGTTGAAATGTCTAGTTACAGGATAAATGATTTGGGAAGCCAACATTCATGGTGAGTGTCATTGGAATCACTCTACTGTGTCCTCCATATTTGCTGAATAAATCTAAATTTTATCACCAGTAAAAAGTTATATGTAAGGTGCGATATGTGCTAATTTGTGCTATTTCACTTAATTATTAATTAAGTTTATGTATACATACATCAGCTTAAGAATGTGATAAAGCAGGGAGATTTTCTGAGGAAAATTTAAAATGCATTTGGCATGTTGAGTATTGTTCATAACATATATTATATCGTTAAACTGCACGTGCTGTTTGAGCTCACCGAGAAGCTGGCTCTAGAAACAAGGTTAAGCACTACCTCCTCTACCAGACTCAAGCATGCTTGTGTCAAAGCGCCTTTTGATGCCCTTCATCTGAGGATGGGTGGGCTCCGCGACCCCTGCTGGGGCAGGGAGGACAAAACACTTAAGAACAAAAACACTGTATTCTTGAAAACAGCAAGAAGGCGAAGCATTTCCAGAAGGTGCTCAGACTGTTTGTCTTATGACATAGAAGTCCCTGCTCTGGAAAGAGGAGCTGGAAGTTCAGCGATGGGAATCTCATTCAGGGACAGAAAGCTCGAAGGGACCTCAGCTGAGCTTCCCCAGTTGGTTTCGGCTGGGTATGAGCATCTCATTTGATGTTTTTATCTTTATCTGCGGCTATTTGTTTATTTATTTGGAAGTCTCACCAGAGGGTACATTCTGTTCTGCCTGGTACTCTCCATGGGACCGCACGGGACTCTCCAGCTTTAAGCGGCTTCACCACCATGTTTCTGTGGGGTGTTTGGAGGCCCCTGGAGTTGACGATTCTACCCCCTTTTTTGCTCTCTTAATTTACCTTCACTAATTTTCTTTACTGGATGTTTGGAATGCCCAATTTGTTGATATTTTTCCATCATCTGCTACTTGCCATTTATTCTTTCACTTTTTGCTTGGTATATGCTTATAAAATCACTCAATCGAACATAAAAGCATGACTCTGTTACCCCAGACCCGATCCCTCTGTCTCATCCATAGCGTTGCAACAGAACACCGGATGCATCCTTCCATCCCGTGTGCCAAGACTTGCAGATCCCACAGACCACCCGCTCCTGTCCTCCCGCTGTATCCTAGTCCCCAACTCAAACAGGAACCTCCTACTCAACCACAGACCGTGTCTGGCAGAAAACCAGCCCCCCAGTACTAGCACTAGCTGGCATTCCATGTCAACACACTAGCTGAGCAGGCCAGTATAAGAAGCAACACACAGGCATCACACTCAATGAAAACATAGACATGAGAGAGAAACTAAGGAATAAAACACCCACCCAACAGAGACAAAATAAGAAACCACCACCTAGACCAACACTCACCCCGAACCCCGATACCCAGACACCAGCAAAGAACACAATAACAGTCAGGGCAATGTCTCTCCACTGGAGCCCAGCTACCCTACCACAGAAGGCCCTGGATATTCCAGCATAGCTGAAGCACAAGACAAGGAACTTAAACCAACTATGTGAAGATGACAGAATCCTTAAAGAGGAAAGGAATAAATCCCCTAAAGAAATCCAGGAAAACACAAACAAAAAAGCTGAGGAATTTGAATAACCTCGGCACTGATGGGTCAAAAACCTGTTAAAATTCTGATCTCAAGGAAAATGGTAGGAACAGCAATTCTAAAAATTATAGAGGTGCACAAATACTGCCAAACTTTTCTGAATATAAACTCTGCAGTTGGAAGTGAAAAATTCAGTTTTAAAACACATATTGTGAACAAATTGCACTCATATCACATCTGAAAGATGATATCAATTCTATAAATGCTCACAATATATACTTTGATATTCAGAAATACAGAGAGCCAAAATCTAAAAGAGATGAGCCATTCTTAAGTTTATATAAATAACAAACAAATTAAATTACATAAATAAATACAATAAACAAATATGTCCCCTACTACCTATTGAACCATTTTTCACACATACATTGTTTCCTTAGAAATGAAAATTTAAGATAGTTAAAAATACTCTCATTGCCTTGGACGATGTTTCAACGATGTAATAAAATCTTTTTAAAAAATATTTATTTATTTATTACATATACACTATCCTGTCTGCGTGTATGCCTACAGGCCTGAAGAGGGCACCAGATCTCATTACAGATGGTTGTGAGCCACCATGGGTTGCTGGGAATTGAACTCAGGACCTTGGAAGAGCAGGCAATGCTCTTAACCACTGAGTCATCCATAAAAGAATCTTTTTAACATTAAATGAGAACAGGACCGCTAGTGTTACATGTTTGGTAATATTAGAGTAATGCTTCATACAAACAATAAAAATCAAAGCTGCACTACAACTGCTCCACAATTTTTGAGACCTGGTGTATTCTCAGAGAAGTTTATACAGAAATGCAAGATACTATGTATAAATTAGACATATAAGTATATAACTACTGACGAACAAAATATCAAAACATAGATACACAAAGAGAAAGCCTAAATAAAGGCCTTATAAAAGCAAGTCAAAAGAGGAAATGAATTAATAACATTTGTCTCTTTCCACATTAAATAACCCTGTCACGACCAAAGCATTTCATGAAAGACATGTTGTGAAGTCTGAATTTGGATCTGGAGAGGATATGCACTGGCTGCTTCACTGAACAGTACCAGTGGCCCAAGCACAAACTTCGGTGGATAAATACTGTGCATGGTCTGTGTAAATACTATAATAATAACTTATTAAAATACTCAAGACCCACGTGTGTAGGTTCTAACACATTTCACTTAAAATGCCAGAGAATCAGTTCTAAAGGAGCTAAAGACTGCAAGCAATAGCAGGAAGAATTTAAATCAAAAAGTGAAACCATAAAGCAGAAAGGTTGTAAAGATTTTTGTGATAAACAGATGATTATTATAAAAATATCACTTGAAGATAGTGAGCTATATGTATATATAGCTATAAATACATATCTGTATATATAGCTCATGAGTATTGCATGTATATGTTACAGAATTTGTATTCAGAATGGTTACATTATCTCAAAGAAAAAAACACTATCATAATAAATGGATTTGTAATTTACTGTGTAAAGATGATGAAATACATGTTATTTTAAATTGTCCACAGGGAGGTGAATAGTATCTAAAAGTAAACAGTACCACAAGTGGATACTGCGGATGTCACTGACCATAGAGTCTCTGTCCTCGCTATTGCTTCAGGAAAGTGTGCATGCTTCCGTGCAAGTTAGTAATCCTGGCTGTGCTCCAGGATACATTGTTGACAGAACAGGTGGCAGATGGATGAGGCTTGTGAGCCATCTGTAGCTAGAGACTTGACCTTAGCTTCCGCTGAATTTTGTTTTACATTTTCATAGCCGCTTTCCACCTAATTTTATCTTTTCATCATAAAAAGGATTATTAAAGATTTTAAAAATTACACATCAGTAAAAATCTTGACTAACTGTGTTTTTAAATAAAGCAACCAGCAGCTAATAAACTGACAAAAGAACAATGTAAGCAAACTAAAATTATCTTATTGTGAATACATTTTTCCATTATATCGTAGTACAACATTACCATACCAAAATTTCACCAACATTGATTACAAGATTTTCTGATACAAATGTAAACAAATTTGCACAATAATTTTCACACAAATAAAACAATTTAATATGAGTACATTTATTATATTCTATTACCAAATTTCTAATTCTTACCTTCTATAAGTTTTCCCGTGTGTTCTGCACTTCCACCCGGAAGAATCTTAGCAATATAGGCTCCAATTTCTCCACCATGTCCAGGGATTTCTTTACCACCAACAATTCTAATTCCTAGCCCATTACCTGCATTTAAAAAAATAGCAAACGGTTAGTAATCACTAAAGAAGCAAATAGCTCTCAAAAGTAGGTTACAGAAAGAATGGATTAAATACCCAGAAGCCAACTCCAAGAGTAGAAACTTGACATCATTAACAAAATTACATTATTCGGATGCCCAAATAGATAATAATAATATGTAAGGGATATTGGCACTTAAGAATAATCTACAGTGATTAGATTATCATTGAATGCTTTTTCAAAGTTTGTTATATTCATTCAAATAGTAAATGTTCCCAAATGAAACCACATATATATGTATATATATGTGTATATATATATGTTAATTTTAAATTACAAAAGAATATGTTAAGAAAAACTCTAGAGTAAACAATTTAACTATGAAACAAAGAGCAATTAACTACCAGAAATATACTCATGGCTATTGTAAACAGGACAAATATAATCCCGATGCAGATACAACTTCCTGTAGCATTAAGACCATAACCTACAGTTAGTTACTCTTCACTTCCAAATTTAACTCCTCACTGAGTATTGTTTGTGGCACAAGAATATTGTTCCAGGTTATGAATAACTTATTCCTGGTTCTTTACTCCATAACCAGATTGTTCTAGATTACCCATAAATAATTATGATTCTGATATACATGAACCGTTGCAGCCTAAGTTGGTGTGCTGTTCCTACATGAACTAAAAACAAGTGAGTACGTGTGGTTTTTGTGACAAACATCAAAGGCTTTTGTACAAAATGTAATACAAGAAAGCAGGTCTTAATCTCTAATGAAGTCACAATTACCTATTAATTTAACTGAATTTTTATTACTTGATAGTGGAAGTACTATTCCCTAAGCTTTTCACTCTTGAAATCCTGCCCCTTTCTCACTTTATTCTTTGAAAGTCACATTTTGGCCAGCATCTGTACAGTTCAAGTGTTATACAACTAATTATACTAAATCAGCGAACCTTTCCGTCACTTCTAAACAAAGGTATATTCTAATATAACACACCCTTCCAGTTCATGTGATAATTATAAACGAACTTCCTTCCTGCTTCCTGTCCTTTTTTCTTCCTTCCCTTCCTTCCTTATTTCCTTCCTGCCTCTCTCCCGCTTTCTTCTCCCTCCTTTCTCTCCCTTCCTTCTCATCTCCTGCTCTTTCTCCCTCACCCCTACCTTTTTGTCTCTTATTATGTGGGATTCAGCGGTTTGAAGGACATCTCCATTCACAACACCACAAATGAGAGACGCTTACACCATCTACTCTGTGTCTTTAGTGGCTTAGCTACCGAAAGCCGAACAGAACTAAAAAGCGGCTCTAAAATATCCTAACTAATGAAAAACTTATTTTAATGCAACATTAAGTGGAATTTCAAAACGTAAAATAAGTGATATTTTAAGTCATATAAATTTGTAGTTTACACTTCAGGTTTAGGACTTTAAAATTCAGTCCATGGCCATAGAAATAGTTAACATGAGCATAAACCAACCCAGGACTAAGGGGGCTGCCATCCGCCAAAGACTACAGTACTAACTTTATACAATTTTTATTATTAGAGGAATCATTAAATAATTCATAGAAGTTTTAGAGAAAGTAAGAAAGGAAGGAATTCTGCTGCAGGATGCATTTAGAATCTCTGTTTTGTTCTCACAAAGTAGGCATTAACTTTCCTTAAGATTCTAAGAATTCCATCCTAGTCCCAGGAATTTACTGGGTTCGTTTGAAGGAATAGGGCACTGTGACTCTTTTCTCCAGCTTTCCGAGTTCTCTGAATACTGCTGTTTCTGGGAGCAAGTGTTATCCAGATACCCGGAACTACTGTTCTGCTACCTCTTGGCTCATTCTGTAGTGCAGTGAGGATTATTATGTCTGCAGCTTTCTTTTTAGGCATACAAAAATGTATTTCAACAGAACACAAGATACTACTGCTTGTGAGAGTCTTACATCAGGTCAAATTTCTGTAATTTGATCTTTTGTGTTTTACTTAAATATAGCAACACTGTACAGTCAAAACCAATTCTGTAAGTGACTTAAAATCCCAAGGTACTATGGTATTTTTAATAGTGTGTTGATGTATATCATAACTGGAGGGTTTTTTTTTTTTTTGCTTTTATTTTCTGTTCCATCTTGCTGGGTCATCCCTGTTCATCTGAGGAAGAAAACTAGTGCATGCTCTGTTTCTTTTTCTTTCTTTCTTTCTTTTTTTTTGCTTGTGAGGGTCTGTAGGTTTTTTTATGTTTAATTGCTGTTTTTGTCCTGTATTTCCTTGGTGGTCATGTTTCTAGTTATTCCGACATTGAAAATGACACATTGAAGTCTTTGACTATTTATTAATTCCGACAATGATTATTTCATATACTTAAGGGCTCTGATTTTTAGCCCAAACATGTTTATAATAATTACATATTCTTGGTGAATTCTCTCACTATATATACAGATTTTGCTTTGTGTTACTTATTATTAATTACTTTTGCCATCGCTTGGTTACTATATGAACTTTTTGCAATCTTTTTATTTTCAACTTAGTTGGGTCTTTGGAGCTAATCTAAACTTAGAAAGCACATTAGCAAATACTCTTTGCTAATGGTGTCTGATTGGTAAGTTTAATCTATTTACTGTCAAGGAAATAGCCTTTAAAAGAATCATATTGCCACTTTGTTGTTTGTTTTCTGCATACTTTATAGGTTTTGACTATTGCTTCCTGTATTTTTACTTTAGTTCATGTTTATTTTATGACAGTGACATAATTTGATTTACTTTTATTTCTACTTATCTATATTCTACTGATATTTCCTTTGTGTTTATTATGAGAGTTTTATATTTGAACCTACTATTAAAACTGTCAGATATCAAATGATGCCAATTTATCACAGTTACAATGCAGACTCTATGCTCTCTGTTATAACTCACTATCACAAATTATAGCTATCTGTATTATATGTCCAACCTCATCAATTCATAATGATTTCATGCTCTTGTCCTTTACATCTAATAGAAAATAAAAAATACTACCACAAATCATATAAAGAAAACTTTTGAATGCTGAAATATTATATAGAGAGCTATAAAACAAAAACTTCTCTTAATGAGTGAACTATAAACTAAAAAAATTATAAATTATTGACAACTTCAGCATTTGGAAGTTGAGTAAATCATACATCAAAGAGAGAAGGATACATTCTGGAGAAATTACTGGCCCGAGAGGAAGAACAGCAGAACTCTACTTTGCCTTTCTGGACTACTTCTGTACCAAGCTAGCTGTCACGTGACTTTAACGGGGCAGAATGAGCCATAAAAAACCAGAGGCATTGTTGCTATGGAATGGAGCAAGTAGGAAATCTGAAGATTCTCTAGGTATTGTTAGCCCACTTATAACTAGATCAGTCATAGTTAACAAACTCTCTCCATGCTTTTGGGTAAATGGAGTCTTGGAATATAGAAAGCATAGACCAGGCAGAGTCTAAGCCATCTTGAATGTCTGAAGAAAGTCTGAAGAAGATAACCCAGATATATAACACAGGTAAGAAACCAGAAAATTTAAAACTTACTTGAGCAATTTCTCCCTAATTTATAAACCGATGTGTTTTTTTTAATATTTATTTGTTATGTATACAATATTCTGTGTGTATGCCTGCAGGCCAGAAGAAGGCACCAGACCCCATTATAGATGGTTGTGAGCCACCAGGTGGTTGCTGGGAATTGAACTCAGGACCTTTGGAAGAGCGAGCAATGCTCTTAACCTCTGAGCCATCTCTCCAGCCCCAAACCAATGTGTGTTTTACATTCTTAGAGGTAGCTGAAAGTCACTTGAGATGAATTTGTGGCAATTTAGATAGAAGACTTAGACAAATATAAATATAAGGCTATTCAAAGACATTACATGAAAATATATACATAGAACAATCCTGGAATGTGACATTAAAATACTTAACAAACAAGCTAAATCATGACATATAAAATAATCACACATTATAACAAATGGAAATTATTCTATGAATGTCATGTATTTTATAATCCAGAAATCAGTTAATATGTGTCTTATGGATAGTAAAGAACAAAGAACACATGCTTGCCTCACTATACCGAGTCAATATCTTGGGCAAAATGCTGAATACATTCATAATAAAGACCTTAAACTAAACTAGAAGTGAAGACTCAGGTATAATTCATATAGGTATGGTATGTTCCTATTGTCCTAGTACAATAGGGACAGGAGACCATCCTCCAACTACCCAGTGAGTTCAAGGCAAGCCATAGTTACATAAGACCCTCTCTCATACAACACAAGACAAAACGACAGAAGAACAAATAGGAAACAAACAAAAATCCCAAGGTAAAAATAGGAAGATGCTTCCACATTTCCTATTTGTAACATTGTCATTGTGAAAGAATAAATGTGTTCCTTAGATGTCAGGGTAGAACAAGGATGCCTGCCCTAACTACTGTATTCAGGATCACACAGAAAATTCTGCGTAGCGCTACCAAACACTGAAGATGCAAATTGAAATAGGAATAGTAAATACTTTATTGGCAGATGGCATAATTTTACATGTACGAAATCATGAGTATTAAATTATTATTTTTATTATATAATAACCTATCATTGATTGAGGGAATAAGATAAGATCAATATGAGAAATGATTATATAGTTTCTTAAGAAGATTTTTCAGAGACTGTGCCTTTTCCCTCTACATGGGCTCTTATCTGCTCTTCAGGCACATGCTATAACCACTAGGAAGAACAGAGGAGGCCCCTGATGAACCAAAAGCTATTCTAGCTGCAACTCTCATGGAGACTCCCTGCTGAACCAGAGGTCAAACTGGTCAGCAGAAATACAGACAACAAAGACCAGAGGGCCAATCAGGAAAGAGAAACAAGGAACCAAACACACATCCAACAAACACAAACTGAGAAATCAGCACCTACATCTGTATTCATCCCAAACCCAGAAATCTAGATTCTAGTGTAAGAACACATTCAACAACAGCTAGGTCATTATGGCACCACCAGAGCCCAGATATCCTACTATAGCAATCCACAAATATTCCAACACAGATGACGTACAAGAAAATAGCCTTAAAACCAACTTTAGGAAGCCAGAGAGTACTTGAGAGGGACAACTGGAATTGGGGGAGGGGGCATTTCACTAAACACAACTGGCAAAAAAAAAAGTCAGTGAAAATATTACTAATGACATTCTGCTATCCTTGCAGACCAGAATCTAGCATAGTTGTCATCAGAGAGGCTTCATCTAGCAACTGATGGGGGCAGATGCAGAGACCAGGAGCCAAATATTATGCAGAGCTCAGGGAATCCTGCAGCAGAAGATGAGGACAGACTGTAGGAAACAGAGGGGTCAATGATACTACAAGAACACAGTCCACAGAATCAATAAACCTGAGCTCATAGGGGCTCACAGAGACTGAACCAATAACCAGGAATCCTGCATGGGCCTTATCTTGGTCTTCTATATATATAGCTGAGTAGCTTGTTGGTTTTATGGGTCTCTGAACAGTGGGAGTGGGGCCGACTTGGACTCTTTTGCCTGCTCTCTGGACCCTTTTCCTCTTACCGGTTTGCCTGGTCCAGCCTGGATATGATTATGCCATGTTTGGTTGATATCTCTGATAGCCCATTTATGAAGAGAAATGGAGGAACAACAGTTCTTGGGGAGAAGGGATTTGAGGGAAGAACTGAGAGAAGAGGAGGTGGGGCACACTTCTGTCGGGATGTAAACTATTGGAGAAGAATGAATAAAAAAGCTGAACAGAAAGTGTACAGGGTAGCTGTACATCCAGAAAATGATGCGGCAGAACTACCATAGATATATACTAAAACTTATGTTTAAATATTTTTAAAACCTAAGAAAAAACCCAATAAATTAAATGTAATGTAGAGCATTAAAAGAATGGAGTATATTTAGCAACATAGAGGAACATATGACTGATGTATGTTTAACAAAGAGTAATCTAAAACTTCGAAAAGTGAAAATTCAGGTACTAAAATATATTATTTGATTCTGTTCACAAGTAATGCTTTTAAAAGGTAAGCTGACAGAGTCAGACAGTAAACGTGGACTTTCTCATGAGAAAGTCCAATAAATGTGGACTTTCTCAACAGACATAAAAAGTTTAGATGAGCAATTTCTAGGAAAATTTATGATAGTGGAAAATTTGAAAACAGAACTGTGGAATGGTCATACAATTCTGTAAGTTTATTAAAATTATTGACCTGAACATTAACAAAGGATATTTGTAATATTTAAACTATACCTTGATGAAACAATAATGGTAATTATGATGATTATAATTAATAATAATATAATAAAACACACATTTGAAATTTCCACTCAGATCCAGTGCCTCTAAAATGCATTTTATAAGAATAAATTGATGGAAAACAGAGCACTTGGGATTTAAATATTTTCCTTGTATTTTCAATCTGAATAACAATATATATATATATATATATACAATTGAAGTATCTTTCTTTGGTACAAGCAAAAATACCCATTTTACCAGGAAAATAATGCTAGATTTCTAAGTGATGTGTATCTGTGGCAACAGAGAGCAGACCATCCCTCAGTGCACAACGATGCTTCCAAATCCCCAACACAATTGCAGCTGAGGAGACAATTGCCTTCCCAAGTCATCATGGAAACAAACAAAGTGAAAGAGGTGTGTGCACACTCGATTAAACTCTTATACAAAGAGCACAACAATGTCTTTAAAAATTTACCAGAATTTTCTGTTTATATGGAGTGGACCTGAAACACAGGTAATGCACAGTAATTGAGAACGAATACAAGAAATAACCAGGGTATATTTCATCAACTTGAAAATTTATTTTATCTCACACTTCAAATAATGAAAATCTCATTTTTATTTTATTTATTTATTTTTTGAATTTTTTTTGAGACAGGGTTTCTCTGTATTTTTTTTGTTCCTGTCCTGGAACTAGCTCTTGTAGACCAGGCTGGCCTCGAACTCACAGAAATCTACCTGCCTCTGCCTCCCGAGTGCTGGGATTAAAGGCATGCGCCACCACCGCCCAGCCAAAATCTCATTTTTAATGTAAAGATTTAATAAATTTTACGCATTTCTGGCTCAGGAAATACAAAGAAATACAAAAACGATTATGCTGGAAGTGACGTAGGAACCATGGCAATGAAATAAAAGGTGAGATCTAGATTGTATCTTGACGCAATAGATAAAATAATTGATTAGTGAAGAAACTCACAATCTGAGTAAGACTTACAGCTGTCTTAGTAATATGTGACCATGTTGATTTCCTTTGTTTGATGCTAGATTTATGTCAACATTAGGAAAACTGAGCACAAAACAGACATTGCTTTTTGAGCCATTTTCTTGAGTCCAAAATTATTCCAAATAAGAAGCTTACAAAGTCCATTATCAGCTTTGATCTATAAATAGACACAAGCAATCTGATGGCTTAGCACGATTGTCAGCGTTCACCTTGGACAAATACAGAAAAATCTGATCCTAAGATCCCTAAGCCTCTATTTTCTCTATCCTCAGCAGCCATCGCATTCAAGAGAGCAAACCACACCATAATGCGGTGACCACGACACTTCCTGAAGCAGTAATTATGAGCACTGCCAAATCACGCACTGTTAGGAATGCAGAAAATGAACATAGGATCTGTACCACTCGAGTGACTCTTCATGCACACACCATGTCATTAATGCTTTTTGTACTCAAATGAATAGTCTGCTATCTTTGGAAATGCGCTATAAAACAGACATAAATGGTTGCTTTCTAAAATCTAACGAGTCATTCAAGCCGAAAAATAAATGAGTGTGTCAATATGACACTGGAATTAGAAATGACCAGAGAGTGCAGTTTGCTTTACCTGACACCGTGTGATCCTTCGAGTCTCTGGCTATTTTGACTCTTGCGTGAGGAAAGACGTAGTGTATCATCTTGCCGTTCATCTGCAGAATCTAGGCCATAGAAGGGATCCGGTAAAAATAAGTTATAAAAACCCTTGAAATACATTATGCAGAAGTACACTTGTTCAATTCAAAGCCTACCAATTAAATCAATGGGAATATACCAGATGATTCTTGACTGATGGCAACTGAAGACTTTACACTCACACTGCATACTGCTTAAGTTGGTTTCTGAGTTCACCATGGTGTTTCATTTACAACCCATCTCTCCTGAGGACTGACTTGTCTTATTTGGGAAATCAATGAGCATGTATATCTGTTTCTGAAGGATGTTTCAGACGACAGTGATATGTACTTATTATCGATGACAATGAATCATTTATATTTGAGAAATTCCAGCTCTTGATTTGACACTTGAAAGTCAGGCAATGGAAAGGCATTGTTAACTTTAAGTAATTAAATGAAACTAGTGGAGAAATCTCAGAGACTATCCCTCCCTTCCCGTCAGATCCCTGACACCATACCTGGGTCTGTGACATATTTAAGGTGCTGGAATTTATTGTGAAAATTTTACTGAGAAGATCTATTACATCCATGTTCAGAATAGTTCTGTTGAAATGAATAAAGACTTTGTTCATTCAAATGCTCCCTGGTTCTGTCCTTCTATTCGAAAGTTATGTGACGGGTGGGGAGATTTCTTGTTACTACAGGAGCCCCTCCTGAAGCAGGGGCAGCACTGAGGCTGCTGTTGTGTCTGTGGTTCCCAAACCATCACACGACTGGACTTTCCTTTTAAATGTTTTTAGGTTTAACTGTTTGTTTTTAAATTTATTCTGTGTGTCTGTTACATCATATATTTTGATCCCATTCATTACCCATCCATTCACATCCACCCTCAGCTCCTGCATCCCCAACAAAATAAAAAAAAATTGGGCCGGGCGGTGGTGGCGCACGCCTTTAATCCCAGCACTCGGGAGGCAGAGGCAGGCGGATCTCTGTGAGTTCGAGACCAGCCTGGTCTACAAGAGCTAGTTCCAGGACAGGCTCCAAAACCACAGAGAAACCCTGTCTCGAAAAACCAAAAAAAAAAAAAAAAAAAAAACTTAAAAAAAAAATTAAGAGGAAAAGGAGAAAAATAGAGAAAAAGAAAAAATCTCGACATGGAGGCTGTAATGTGACACAGTGAGTCACAGTAAAATCCCTTTGTCCACTTATCTTTACTTGCAAGTGCTCATTGCAAAGAGTTGATTTGAGGCCTCTGGTTTCTACTACACTGTCAATGCTGGGCACTCACGGGGACTCCTCTTGGGTATCCTGTTGTTGAGATTATTCCTTAAAATTAGTGTATGCCACCTCAACCTTAATTTTGGCGATTTTATGACTTTATAAAGATTTATTGACAATTTAAGGCATTTATTCAAAAATAAACTAAGGCAACACTATTTTGCATTTAGGGTTTCTTTCTGTTTTCTGTGTTTATTCTCTAGATAAAATTTCACAATGCATAAACTCCAGTTCTCAAGAACAGGCAGGGTTTTGGTGTGTTCATGAAAGTTTTATCAGTGAATTATTACCACATTTTATCCGGTATCTGTGATGTTGGGATACTGAACATTTTCATTTTTGTGGTTGTTTCCTTAGAATATCTCCACACAATTCCACAAATTCTAAGACTTTGCAACCAGCATCATGAGTTCACTTAGTAAAATATTAAATTTTATAGTCATGATTGTTATATACGAGTCAATAGAGAGCAGAATCACAATTGCAGGCAAATATTGACAGAGCCTCTGAAAAATAGGCTTACTGGGCAGCTGTTTGTTGTTCTTGTACCAATATTATCAAGAGCATGCCCAGGGAAACCAGAGGGTTATGATACACCAAGGTGCTGGACTCTGCCACCACCATCTTCTGATGATTATACATCATCAAGATTGCCACCTGCATAGATACCAGAAAATGCATTGTTCTTTCCTAACCACAAATATTTTTATGGGATGAGTCTACATATTTATGAAGTAATTACATTTGCATTAGTATAATTTTTATTTACACGTCCACTTTGAATAGCATAAATGCTTGCTATAGAGAACAGATGTCTGCCTGTTTCCCCACACTGTACTGTACACTGCACACCTACATGTCAGGGTATGTAGGGCAGACAGCTCTTGTGTTGTATCATAATCAAAGACATAAGACATGGTTATACCAAAGCACTAGGAAAAGAGACTTTCTCCAGCTTTGTAGCAAGATAGCACTGGTAGTTTCATAGATGTCCTATGGCATGAGGGGGCTTATTGATGACAATCTGAATGGCCAGTATGCTTAGCAAAGTTACCGGAGTCTAGGGAGAGAAAACAGAGTGTTTATCTACAAATGAAAGAAAAGGTATGGTCCCTTCAGAAGAGGTTAATATACCTAAGGCAGGAGCTCCACGGGGTTTGCCGATGACATGAGCTTTACTGGGACAATGGGGCATATTGTTAGAGACAACAAATGGTGACTTATTTTAACAACCATCATCAAAGAATATCAATCCTCTTTATATAGAAAAACTTAAAAATAAATAGGATTGCATAATCTGTTTCACAAAGAACATTTAGATTTCCCTTGAATAGCACAAATATCAAAATGTACATATTTGGAAGGAAACAAATGCTGCATTGGTGAATTTGTAGTTAATATGATTATAAATCTAATACTTTTTTTTCCAGAAATAGTCCTGTATCTATGTAGGGTTTTGTATACAAATTTTTATAGAAGACAAATTCATGTTTGAATTAGTCAGTTGGATTTTATCTTCTTTCCCCACAGAGCATTTTGTGAGAATAAATTCATGTTGTATACGTTTCAAGTAATAGCATCTTTGTTTATTGGTATCAAGAGCTCAGTATTACCTTTTATTACCAGACATGCAAAGAAGAAAATGAAATGAGAATGCTTCTAGACCAAAATAAAGTTCTTGATTTAAAGGAAAAAACAGTATTTGAAGACAAATATCAACACAGGAAAGCATGAACTTAACATGTAATTAAACTTTGGATGCTATATATTTAAGGTACATGTTATCTCCTATATAGAATCCACTTAGAAAATGTATAAAGAAAAGCAAAGAAATTATTAACATAAAAATTAATATGTCTGCTACTTGTTGAAGGAGAGGCTGTGATTCACAAGGGGCGTGCAGGTTTCTGTGGCAAGCCATGCTCTCTGTGTCAGCTATTGAGGTACTCATATGGCTGTTCACTTTAAAGTAGCTTATAACTTTATGATTTCATCATTACATGATGTTTTATAGTTTAATTGATACTAATTCAAATTCATTTTTGCAAATGTAAGACTTCTATCAGCAATAAATTACATTATGAGTGTTATGTTCATTTAACATGGATCTTCATCCTTCTGTTTGTTGAACTAGCTAGAATTTTATGATATGATCTTCAATAAACCTCTTCTTTATTTTCTTACATTACACTAGCCTGTAAGTACATATTTAAAATGGTACTATGTCCTCAAAGTTACTCAGCTACACATGTCAGTATCAGAAAACTAAAAACAGGGGCTGGAGAGATGGCTCAGTGGTTAAGAGCACTGCCTGCTCTTCCAGAGGTCCTGAGTTCAATTCCCAGCAACCACATGGTGGCTCACAACCATCTGTAATGAGGTCTGGTGCCCTCTTCTGGCCTGCAGACATACACACAGACAGAATATTGTACACACAATAAATAAATAAATAAATATTTAAAAAAAAAGAAAACTAAAAACAAAATGTTATTTGTAATACATGTATTTTGTCTATCAAAATAGAATAGAACAGAATTTTCAAATTCATTGGAATAGATACAGGTTACCTCCATGTATTCTCAGACAACATTATGTAACAATTTAGTTAAAGAACTCTTGAGTATTCATAGAAGAGTGTTTGATTGCAAGGGGAATTTAGATTTGTGGTTTCTATAGCAGCTGTTATGATTTTCTTAACATATTTAACATTCCATTGACTTTGTCCAGGCTTGTAGGGAGCACTAAGCTACAGAGACCCAGATGGGCAATAAGTGATAACTATATTGGTTTCATTATTGTGCACATTCCTAGCCAGATCTTTATGATGAGAATCAAAACAAAACTATAAATACAATGTTAAGAGTAACAAAAAATACAATTCAATATAATGACATATTAAGATGCAAAAGACCCAAAAGTATGTAAAGATTTAGTCAATATTGTCCTAAACAACAATATGTTAAAAACAAGAAAAGAGAATCTTTACAATATTTTTATTACACATATGTATATTGCACAATGTTCGTGCAATCTCTTTAAGTAGCTCCATGTATTTTCTTTTCATTCATTACCAGAGATGGTATATTCATAAAATAATCATCTACTGCATGAATGAATCATTTAAGTTGTATGGTAGAAACACACACATCACAATGTGCAACAAACTGATAAAACAAAGTACTATTTTCATTAAATTACCAAAACGAAACACTCTTGAACTTGACTGATAAATATTTTGGTTAACAGACTCGCCTGTTTTGGGATTTTGACTCTTGTTGTTAACAATTCCAGGAGACTGTAAAACTGCTCACTTACCTGCTCTTGATGTTGACTGAGGGGTCTAGAGTGAACCAATCTTTCTGGCAATTTCCGGTCCAGACCATGGCTATTTTCCAAGCGAGACTCCCTGGGTTTATCAAACCAATCCGTTTCCTCCCGACGCAAGTGGTAGGCTTTGGAGACCAAGGAAACATCATACATTGCGACTGCAACTGATACAGGTGATAGAGGGAAGCAAGTGTCTGCAGCATTAGCATGCAGTGGGCTTGTGGAGCACAGCATGCATCTCAGACATAACCTGCGTCAGAACTAGACCCGTTTCCAAGAGTATCTACAAAGTTTCGGGAAACAGAATAATCTAAAGAAAAAGAGGCACACATAGGCACAACATCTCATAGTAAATAAAACAATACAAAGTTACATTTATAAGTCAGTATAAATGAAATTTAGATGACAATAAAAAACAAAAGTATATGAGGATAATTTCATTCAACTGAAGTCCATCAGTTCCTACATAGATACCTTACCCTGCAACCCACCATGCATGACCAGATGTCAACAGGAAATGCACTGTGTGCATATGCAAGTGTCTCTTAACTTTCCACTTTTGTGTAAGTCAAGCAGTAGCATATGGTTTCTGGCTACAACACTGAGTGAATATATTTTTGAAAAATATGACATTTCTTTGACAATCATAAGTGAACAAAAGCATTTAAAGCTAAGATCCTCTATGTGATATTGTGAGAAACATGTGTACTACAAGAAGTTTAGAGCGTAATAATAAAAATATATCTAATATATATATATATATATATGAGGATCTTTAAATAAAATTATGATTATCTGAATTTTAGCACTGATTTAGGAATTTGACAACTACTTTTTACTAACTTACCACTGTGATAAAACTTGATAGTATATTTTGAAATTTTAATCAAATTTAAAACATTCAAATATAAATTTAAAATTTTCACCTAGTTAAATCAGAACTTTCCGAGTTTCTTTAGCATATTGCAAAGTGTCAATTGTACTGAACAGCTAACACTGAATAGGCATATATTATTTCTTGACATTCCTTGGCTATATTCTTGTCCCCTCAGCAATTAAAAGCCTTTGGAAACAATTGTTGCTTCTCAAGTGACAATGAAATGGCCTTTTCCCTTGCTCAACCTGGTACATGATGCTTTCAATATTATTTTCTTTAAATGGTAGCTTCTAAAATGCCACAGACTGAGCTCTCTTGTCCATGTTGTTGAAGGTGGCTTTCTGTGTCTACTTTAAAAATCTCTCCAGAGACTGCCATTTCCAGCATTTATTGGCTGGTAGAACAAGACAGCCAGTGTGTGCATCTCTGTTCAGCTGCACATCTGTAGCCTTGCACACCAGCAATCCTCAGCCACACCACCTTTCCCAAGTACACATGGAATGGGGCGTGGCATAGCATGGTTCCACCAATTTTAGAGTTGATGCCTGGGTTGTGGCTACATATACTCTTGGCTCATTTTTTCATTAGACTAGCAGCTGCTTGAAGAGGAAATTTATAATTCTTTTGTTATTTTCTCTTCTTTCAATTTTTTCCTCCAACTTACTGGAGCATAGTGTTTAATAAAGTATCACAGAATGAGTGAAACAGAATTATTTGTTATCATCTAAAGAAGTTAAATATCATAGGATAGTTTTAGATAAATAACTTCTTCTATAGGTATAAATAGCTATACCTTTTTATAGCTATCCAATATTCTTTTCATAATCTACTTGATAATAATTGTTTTAAAGCACAGTAGTAATTTGAAGCTGAGTGAATAAATTTACAAAATTATTCAGTATAACAAATGCTTGATAAATAAAACAATAAACCAGATAGTCATCAGCCAGTGAACTTACTAGATTATAGTTCACTTCACTTAGGAGAAAATAATTTTGTATAGGTATTAAATATATTTATCATTCAGTTTCAAGGGTTTGCTTTTTCCTAAATAAAGGATGGGCAGGGATGGTGGTACATGCCTTTAATCCCAGCACTTGGGAGGCAGAGTAAGGTGGAACTCTGTGAGTTTGAGGCCAGCCTGGTCTACAAGAGCTAATTCTAGGACAGCTAGGACTGTAACACAGAGAAACACTGACTCAAAAAAACAAAAAATAAATAAAATAAAAAATAATGTAAATTTAATCATGCTTTCAACATGTGGTTATTCTGAATAATACAGGCTTCCATTTGAACATGTAACTTCCCTAATTGCATTTTAAATACAACTGTTTAAATGTGTTTTAGGGGCCTCTGGATTTTACAAATATGACAGAACCTCAACCTGATCCAATTTTTCATCAGTTTATCTCCAATTCTGATAACTTATTTTGATTTATGTCATTTCTAATAACAGTCTCCTATGTAACTGAGCAAAAAAGGCATCTGCTGCCTTTTATAGGACTATAGACTCAATCTAAGCTAGCAGACAGAGTGACTCTGCTCCTGTGCCACATCTGTCTTCCTCATGGAGCACCTGGTATGCTGAGTCAGCTGCTCCTAATTGCTTGGGTTTGATCTGCTGCAGTGGAACTATATTACAAACGAATTTTAGAAAATGTAAAATGTATGTTCCATGCTGATTCAAGTAATTTTATTTGTTTTCCTATCACTACAAAAACTTCAAGTATTTGCAGGATATACAAACAATGAAAACATAACATTTTACTTTGCATGTATTTTAAAGATACCCAGTATAATGCAATAACAAAGTTACTAATGAAATTCAATTTGTTATAGCCTTTCACCTAGTTATGCACCGATAGTCTTTATGAATGAATTTTGTCTGCTTCATTTTAAAATATATTTTAGTTCTCAAATTTCCATCCAATTGTACATTTTTTTGCTTTGGTACAATCTTCATTTGCCTCGAAACTGTATAGGATGTGTGCTATCTTATCATGTTATCATCAAACAAAATTTCAGTCAGTGATTACTTCTATAAACAAAATCTAGAAATAAAAATACTTAGGTAATTTAATATGTATGGAATCAAATAAATGTCACATTTTGGGCTAGTTACAAACAATCACATGTCCAACATCAAGTTACAAATCTACCACATTTCTGAGGAATCATACTATTTGTCAAATTCTTTCCAGATAATTGTCACCTTTGTGTACATATCCTTTAGGTATTGGGTTGCTCCATAATTCCAAGAGAGTTTGTTTTATTTTTATAGCTAAGGCCATCGATGGCTTCTCATTCCTTTTCTCAGTCATTCTACTTGTGTACAATGAGAATAAGATGTGTACTAGACTAAAACAACAACTGTTTCCACATCATGTCATAATGTCAGGTAAGTTAATTGGATTATTTCAAATACTGGCCTAGGACAGACAGAAATGTTTTACTTAAATAATAAATTGTCAATAAAAATGGTCAACCAATCAGCCTGTAATGAGAAAAACCAGGTTTGAAAGAAACTTGGTGATCGGAACTTTTTAAGTAACATAAACGGTTTTTACCTCAGGCCCACAGACCACCCCCCCTTCAGCCAACAGTCTCTAAATCAAATCTGTGTCTACATCAAAATAAAAAAATCTTCATAAAAACATGTTTTGATGTGAGTTTTTACTGAGAAAGATTCAAATGGGAGAATATTTGCTGTGGGGTGTCTTTCTATACACTCTGGATATATGTTGCTCTCATTGGTTGATAAATAAAGCTGCTTTGGCCTATAGCAAGGCGGAATAGAGCCAAGCAGGAAATCCAGACAGAGACAGAGGAGAGGAAAGATGCCAGTCAGCCTGCCTCTGAGGAAGAAGACACGTAGAATATGAGCTACCAAGCCATGACTTGTGTGGCAAAGCATAGATAAAAGATATTGTTTAATTTAATTGTAAGTGTTAGATAATAATTATCCTGAGCCATCGGCCAAACATTTATAAATAATGCTAAGTCAGGAACCGGTGGGCAGGAGAGAAACCTCTGATTATAAATATTCATACCATTTTAGTATTCTTTAGTATCCAAATGAAGTGATATTTGCATTTGTTTAGACATGTTTTATTTCCAGGGCTTCAGCCCCATATCTATCCAAACATAAACCAATATACAAGATGGGTGCAGTGGCTCATGTCTTTGATACAAGCATTTCTGGGCCTGAAATTTGGGATCACCATCAATTCAGCTAATGTGATCTGAATAGTGAGTTCCAGGCCTGTGTGAGCTACAGAATAGTATCTACCTTTAAAAAAAACATAATAAAAGTTAGATAAATAAATTAAATTATTTATCTAGCATTATAGGCTTTACCTAATAATTTAAAATTTCTATATTTCTCTTTATATTTCTATATGAATTTCCAAATTAAAACAACTCTAGTGTCATATGTACTTGTTCAACCAAAAAAGTAGCAAGACACCTTTGGGCAAAAAGGAAAAGCATTGAAATGCCAAAGGGTTGGAGGAAGGATTAGGTGCCAGGGCACAACAGGAAGGCCTAGGCTCCAGACAGTTACATCCGCAAAAGCAGCGTAATTTTTTTCAGTTTTAAGTAGAATTTTTTTATATAAAAATTTCATACTAAATTATTTTTAATATCATGAGTAGACTTAAACTTTCTAATGCATAACAGTAAATGTACAAAATTTTCAGCAATAATCTTCATAATAAAGGAAGATGAAACACATCTATTCAATGAGAATGATAAAATTTTGTGTTATGTTAGCATCAAGCAGTTGCAAAAGCTCCCTGCAAGGGAATCATAACCTCTTATGTTCAAACACTCATCTCCATTACAAAGTGGAACCAAATATTACTCAATGGCTCTAATTCTTAGTGATTTTATTAAAATTTATTAAATACGTCAAAATATAGTTTTAAAGTGCAAAGAACCATACAATGAAAATCTTCCCAGTTATGTATATTAAGGATGACCATATTTTATTGATATAATTATGCAATACTTGTTTAAAAAAATCAGACACAAAACAAATCAAGCCAACACTCATGAAACAGAAGAAAACAAGAAACTTAAAATAATCAAAGAGAACCATGCCACCAAGTCTACACATAAGAAGTACACATACAGGAAATAAAACTGAAATAAACATGCACAAGGTGCACCAAGAAAGATGGACTACATTTTTGAAGAAAGAAAATTAAACATGCAGAGAGATACACGTTGGAGTTTGGAGAGTAACAGGGTAGGCTGAGGCCCCATTTACCTTCGCTGTCAGACATAGCGTGTTGGAAGTCATCCATGATGAACGCTATGTCACGGTCATACCCTCTTGTCCGTGACTCTTCTCTCATGTGTTGCTGAACTTCGGGCAGTGAATGACTCGATCCAAACTGATCCCTGGTGTCTGCAGATATGGGGGGCAGCGGTCCAGCGGCAGCCCTGGCCATTCCCATTGGCTGGCCAACAGGACTGAGGGGACTTTCTTCCTCCGAGTTCTGAGCCACAATTGGTATTCTTCCTCGGCTCTGGCTGATTGGTAAACTGGTGGGCTTAGTTCTGGAAGAAGATGACGAGTGGCCAAAGGAGACATCGAGAGCTTCGGCCTCTTGAGCTTTCAGTCTTAACGATGAGCTGGAAGAATCCCTCTTAATCGATAAATCAAGCCCATAGACAGAAGAAGGTCTCGAGGAAGGCCTGGACCTGCTTCCGCTGCTGTATGGTTTATCTGCTTCATCCTGTAGAGCTGACCTGATGGTGTTTCCTAATGTGCCCAGTCCTGACCCAAGTGATGAGCCCATGAATTTTTGTTGATCTGTAATATTTTTTCTGAGACCAAATGTGATATCATCTTGAAGAAGCCTTGCCCTAGAAGAAATACCACCAATAGATGAAGTGCTAGAACTCATATAACTTGGATAGTCGGGTTCAAGATCTCTGCTTTCTTGAATAGGGGAAAACTTTGACATTTTAGGGTCAATTAACGATTTCTTATGCTTTGACTGCTTTTGGTAGAGTATGGCTGCTGGTAATTGTTTGGCTGCTTGCTTTTCAAGGGTGAGTCTACTGATGCTGTACTTTTCAGACTTGGGGAAATGTCTATAGCTAGTATCGGCGTGGTAATAATGTGAAAGACCAGCAAGGTGGTCGAGGCTCTCGGTGCCTCTGCGGAATTCTTGCTTAATCTGGTGTTTCAGAAGCTTTAACTCGTAAGGATCCTCCATCGGGTCCTCCTCTGCCTTCACATAGCTGTGCAGTCTGGAGGAAGTCTGCAAAGGCGCTAGGAAATCGGTCACTTCCTGAGACCTGCGGGTCTCGGTGGTTCTAAGGAGACGGTCTGTTTTGGACAGATCTTTCTCATGGAGGCTAAATGCTGTGCTTAGTGCCGCTGTTCCTTTGGTAATCTCTCCAATGTCATCGATTAGGACGTAATTCCTTGAAGTGTGGTGGTCCATATCTGCATAGAAAGAGTCTGCAGAAATGCTTGATATTGGACTGCTCACCATGCTGCTTCTTTCTTCCAGTCCAATTCTCAAATCTAAGCTATTGTACTTACTCCCGAGGTGGGAAACAGCGTACGTATTATCAGTCGAAACAGGAGCGATCATCAGGGGCTGGTTGCGAATCACTTCATAGTTGGACGTTATCTTGGGTTCCAAATACAATGTCGTTTGCCGAGGCTTCTGCTGTATCACCATCATCTGTGACGGTAACTGATAAGACGGTTGTGGGCTTGGAGTGGGCTGAGCTTGGGGTGTGAAGGACATGGTTGCCACCGCTTGGAAGGTTGGTTGAGTCTGATAAGGTGAGACTTGCTGATGGTACAATGTCTGCTGTTGAAAATGAGATTGTTGAGTATACGGGGTGGGTGCCTGGGTGGGAAGAGCCGGCGAGGAGTACTGGTATTGTGTGTAAGGACTCGTCGGAGGAACCAGTTGAGCTTCCGTTTGGGTTTGGGGTGGTATGAACTGGCTGAATTCAGTTTGAGGAGCTGTCCTCGGCCGCTCGATGCCGTGCTGACTTTCCATTCGGCTTGGTCTGGTGCTGCTGACCTCACTGTCCGACATGTAATCCCGGTCCTCGGCTACCCCCTGCAGGTAGGCACGCTCTCTCTTTTCTCGCTCCTTCAGCAATGCCTCTTTTCTCCTGTTAATCCCCATCTCTAAATACCGTAGCTTGGCATCGATCTCCTTTTCTTCTTCATCAAGTTCTGCTTGCTTCTTTCTAAGCTTGGCAGATTCCCTTTCTACGAGGTCGAGCTCTCGGTCTATGTCCTGGAGAATCTTGGCTCGAGCCATGGTGTTAGTTCTGCACATTCTTCTCCTGGACGCAGTGCCCATTGTACTGTAAGCGGACTGTGTTCCCGTAGTAGCCTCCTCGGGAGGGGGGTTTGGCAGTGTTCTCTTGACTTTTTTCTGGGTTCCAGAGGCTGTCATGGTTTGAGAACCTTTGGTCTACAATCAAGTAAACAAAACATTGTATTTTACTATCAAATAAGAAAATAAGGGCCAGAAATAAACTACATAAATTCTACTCAAATAACTGAGTTCACATACACTGTGGTATTATAGCATAGTAAAATTAAAATTTCACCCATATTTCAAAAGTTGATCGCAAATAAAATCAGTGAAAATTTTTCTTTGTAAATTAGTTTTTTATAATCATAATGTCTGCAACATTTCAGGGGAGTATTTAACTCAGGGCAAACTCTTATTTTAGGCAAGCTAACATTTTAGTTTTGCTCCTAGAAGAACTCTTTGCACACTCATTTTCAATCCAACTTATTAAATATCGGGTTGTTTATTTAATAGATGCTCATTGTAATTGTGTTGCTTGTCTGAAATGCAATATACATTTGTTGGAGATGTTTGTCTTCCCTGCTTTCCATTGCAACTATCTTGCAATTTTCAGTGTTTCCATGATTATTTGGATTCCCACGCCCTTTAAATTTTGCTATTCTTTAGCAACTCTACTTTCTTCTGAGTGTTTTCACAAATTTGTAAGGGCAAAGATAATTTATTTCATAAAAGATTATTGCAGCTAGTTTCAGTCAAGTAAAACAATAACTTTTTTGTTTGTTTGTTTTTTAGACAGGTTTCTCTTTAGCTTTGGAGTCTGTCCTGGAAACTATCTCTTGTAGACGAGACTGACTTCGAAATCACAGAGATACGTCTGCCCGCCACTGCCTCCACTCCCGAGTGCTGGGATTAAAGGCGTGCGCCACCAAGCTGCTAACAATGGCCTTCTAAAATAGCATGTGAAGTACTTTTTGTTTATTCCACTAATTTGTCATATACTTGCCTTTTAATAGGTGGAAGTCTTGAGAGTCATAAAATCAGAATAGCTAGAGACACCACGAGAGATCATTTATAGCTAAACATGCTGATGTTGTCAAAGTTGTCTGTGTGTCAGAAGCATGCTAAATTTGGAGCCTAGTCTTCTCTGTATATATCCATGTGTTTTAGAAGATGCCATATTCCTTTCTCTTTAGCAATCCAAAGAAATAATTCCTACCCACCCTTCAGTCATCACACATATATGACAAAAATGGGTGATACTTGCCTATATGAGTTTTGGAAATAGAATCTCATTTCCTTATTGTTCCTTATTTTGTTATTATAACAACATTATTCCTTATTAATTAGATCATATTTGTGTAGGCCTCCACACTTTTGTTACTTTCGAACACCCTTTCACAGTTCACTCCCTTCAAGCTTCTCATCTGCTCTCCTGCATAGGTTTATGAAATATGGATAGGGCACATTTCCAACGCAGCTGTTGCGCACATTACTAATCCTTACCCCCATTCTGTCCATTTTATACGCACAATTAATCCAGGAAGTTGATATGAAAGTCAAACGAGACAGCTGTTTTAGTACTATAGGTATCCATTAACTATTATTTCAAAAATATTATTTCTTCTGGACTTTGCAGCTTCCTGATAAATTTGCACTTAATATATTTTAGACTGCTACGTCGTCAAAGAATGCCTCACTGTTGCTTAGCCTGACCACACAACAGGTCATGAATGTGGAAACTCACTTGCCAACACATTAGCTGGTGTGAGGCAGGGTGTGAGATGGGGGAGATTTTAGTCTCTCAGGTCAAGAGAGACTATCATGGTAAGTGATGCTATTTTGGGGAAGATTTATTTTATGTACATGTGTGAGTGCTTACATGTAAGGGTACTATGTGCATGCCTGGTGCCCACAGGGCCCAGAAGTATGAATGCCAGATCTAAAGTTAACTTTCGTCAATTCTAAAGCTATTCAAATCCCTTATTAAATGACAACAGGCTGTCTCCATGGGAGTGTACCTTGACAGCACAGGATTTGTCATGATCTTCCAGTTAGGTGTTTATAGCTTTCTGTGGTAAAACGAAAACAGTGAAACAAACTATACTTTAAAGTATGCATTGACCACATTTTATTTCTGTAGGTACCCATTAACTATTATTTCAAAAGAACAAAAAAAAATCAAGAAGAATTATGACTGAGATAACTGTCACAAACAAATAGCACAACACAGCAAATGCAATCTCACACTTAATTTCTAGATTTATAATTCTAAAAAGTAAATGGTATAAAAGTTAGTAAATCAAGACATTTCTCAATCAAGTTCATTCATTCATTCATTCATCCATTTAGGGGAAAGAGTTAGTTATCAATGTGCTGACTTGACATAAATGTAATGGTCAGTATAGTTCTCATTCTTTTATCCACTAGAATATTAAGATATAAGTTGTATTTTAAACATTTTATGAAGACTTCTACAAACATGAGTATATTTCCCTTCAAGTAAGTAACAATTGAGTCTAATGTTCTGATTCTAGGCTGCCATATTCTAATATATCAGATAGCAATAATCTTGATCTTGTTTCCAAGACAGCAGGTCATATTCTGAATGTATTAGGTTAGGGGAGGTGAGCATAGAAGGCTTTACTGTCTAACAGAAGAAGTTTCCTGGAACAGCTTTTTCTAGTATACTGGTTTTGCAGCACTGAGCAAGAGTGAGTCATCTCTTCTACCTTGTAGACAGACAATAGCAGTGGACAGGTCAGTGTTTATCCACTTTTCATTCCTTAAACAAAAGATTGGATTATCTGCTTTGAATATAACTACCTTTGGTGTGTAATCTGAAAAGAACTGTCATTTGCAACCATAGCCTTGACAAGGACTTCTTGAGCTTTTCACCACTGTCACGTTCTTTATAAAACACGGTTACCACTGATTACATTGAAATTGTTGGGAGAATAAAAAGTAAGTTATGTAGGAAAGTTACACTGGGGATGAAAATAAGAGATCATCTTGAAAAGAGACAGGATCATGAACTCCATTCAGGGCACAAAATCATGTGGGTGAGACAGCTCAATGAGTGGAGGAAATGAGGAAGAAGAAACATTGTGCTAAGTGAATCAGTCCTGTCTGCTCAGCTTTAGGGTTATTTTAGAAAATATGGAGGTTCAGTGTTAAGACATCTGTATGTTTTTCAGCAGGAATAAGAATGTCCATTAAATTTTTAGTCTTCATTTTAAATTGATTCATTACATTGTCAATATCTGAGAAACTAAGGTTTTGAGGTGCAGTTTTGAGTCAGTGCTATAAAGAAGACTGTTCTACCTTACACCCACTGAGATGCCATTCTAGGGTGGGGAAAACATAACCATGGCCGGTTGTACAAAGGCCAGAAGGCCACTGACTTTTAAACAATGAAAGAAGATGTGGGGGAGAGTAAAAAGGCCTTCAAGATAAGCTCCAAAGCCAGGCCTTGGTGATGTCCTTTAATCTCAGCACTTGGGAGACAGAGGCAGGCGGATCTCTGTGAGTTCGTTGTCAGCCTGGTCTACAAGAGCTAGTTCTAGGACAGCTCTCCAAAGCTACAGAGAAACCCTGTCTTGAAAAAACAAAAAAGGTAAATACAAATCAGGTTACAGGGCAGAGGAGAAGCATTGCTGTGTAAAGTATTTGAGGGTCTGAACTTGATCTCCAAGGAACCACATAAAAAGCTGCTCACGAGCAAGAGTTTATGACCTAAGCACTATGGAAGCAGAAACAAGTGGACCCCTGGACTTCTAGACCCCTGGGACTCTATGGTAAACAACTCTGTCTGGGCCAGTGGGCTCTAGGTTCTGCAATGGAGCTTGTCTTAAAAATAAGATGAAGAGCAACTAGAAGGACACCCAATACTGACTTCTTACACACACACACACACACACACACACACACACACACACACGCATGCATACACACACATACACACACAACTATACTATTGCACTACTACTTTCTTGGGTAGCTCTTGGTGTCAATCTCTAAGATATAGTCATAAACTATGATATCACTTGAAAGACATGGCAATGCATTTCTCATTTTATAAACATATAAATAAATACAATCATGAAAATTATACTTTATCTTGACTTTGCAGTTTTATTTTCCTGTTAAAGTGGAAAGATTTCTATGAACTGCTTTTTTTCTTTTAAAAGACAGAGAGGATTTATATTAAACAGTGTGAGTCAACAAAAATTGCTGATGAATAAGACGTTCTGGTAATGTAATGGTACAGTTTTCTAGAGAAAATGTATTCTCTTTTGTGTTAGTCTATGCAGTATGCTAGAAGGTGAGTTAGAAGAACATATAGAGTATTGGACCTCAAAATCAATCTTTGCTTTCAGTTTGAGAAATAAAAAAGTAACAGATATTTCTGTGGGACAATACTCTTGCATCCTGTAAAGATTGTCACTTGTATTTGTTGAGTAAAACACTGATTGGCCAGTAGCCAGGCAGGAAGTATAGGCAGGGAAACCAGACTAGGAGAATTCTGGGAAGAGGAAAGGCTCAGTCTACAGCCCCCACATAGACACAGAGGATGCAAGATGAAAATGCTGCAATAAGAAAAGGTACCAAGCCATGTGGCTAAACAGGGATAAGAATTATGGGTCAATTTAAGTTGTAAGAGCTACCTAGAAATACACCTGAGTCGTATGTCAAATGGTGTTATAATTAATATAGTTTCTGTGTGATTATTTGGGTGTGGGTGGCTGGGAAACAAAAGTGCAGTCTCTGTCTACAAGATACCTCAAATTCAGGGTCAAAACAAATGGATGGGTTTTAAGCAGGTGTTTGTGGAGGGAAATGTATAACATGTAAGTTTTCAGGGAAATTCAAGGATCATCTGGCTTCTTTATCAGCAGATAATGCAACAGGGCCTATGAGTAAGATCAGATTCAGGGCCTTTTTGATACAAGCTTGAAGAGGAAAACTAGAAAAAGAGGCAAATATATGGGAACTTATAATGCAAAACTTTGAAATCTGTATTTATACTAATGTCTCAAACCCTCTGTGCCATTTACTGGCTGCAAAAGCAACCCTGGTTCTTACATCAAGGTCAAATTATCCAAGAGCACAGGAAATGCAGAGGAAACCATCAGAGTGTCAGTATTCCGTCCCTGGCTCTCGCTTGTGATACTGTCCACTGGGTAGTAATCAATCTGACTTTGTCTAGGAGAAAACAGTCGAATCTAATTTCTTCCAGCGACCAGGCAGCTGTCACAGGAGGTAACACAAAGGCGATAGACATCATCCATCTATTCAAGGAGGTCAACAAAATAGTTCTGGTCACAGGAATGGACATGCAGCTCATGGCCCTTCATGGTGTGCACACACACCACACACACGTACATGTGTGTAATCAGCCAATGCTTCTTAACCTTCTTATTTGTCTATTGGAAACAGGTGTTTCCCTTCATGGTATAGCACACACACCACACACGCATGTGTGTGTAATTAGCCAGTGTTTCTTAACCTTCTTACCAATCTATTGGAAACAGGTGTTTCTCTGCACTGGGCAACTGTTTTGAACTTTGGAGGATATTTATCTATACCTATGGCCTTTGTCTACCACAGATAACATAAAAATCAATGTTGTCATGTATTACCTACCAATCATCTCCTTGAGTAGCCTTTAGCTAATACTCACAGATATTAGAAAATGCTCTCAGGAAGAGATCTTTGCTATTTTTGATTAATTCTTTCTCCTGATGTGGAAACAGCTACTATTTTATGTCTCTCTTTCTGCTTTATTCTGAGTGGGAAAACATATTTAAAATAACAAAACAAACAAAAACACAACAAAAACCTGCTCCTACGGTGCCTTGGAAAGACAGGAGTGGGATAAACTAATAAATAAAAAAGAGAGTCTGTGTTACAGTAATGATCTGATAAAATAAATGAAGCAACAATGTACTAGATGATTTTGCCTCATTATCAATTTGCCCCATGGTAGTAAAACACGTTCACCTCTTCTGACTGATTTTTCCATGAGCAGGTTGCTAAACTGTAAGATCACCTACTCGCTTAGGCCTTTTGGAAGGAAGCTGTTTTGCCCCCCCACCCCCAATCTTTCTTCTCTTCTTCACCTTGTTTTGGCTGCAATGTTGACTTGTGAGGCCCTCATCAGAGTTCAGACTGACATGAGGGCTGACCTCTCAGCAACCAACATTGTCAGATTATTAAGGCTTTTGTTCTTTATAATATACTTAGCATTGATTACCTTGTCACAGAAACAAGATGCCTCATCAAATTCCTGGGAAACCTTCGACTGCTGCTGAAACTATGAAAACTAGCATGAATGAAACGCTCAATCTGACTGGAACCTTCATAGATTTTAGACCTCATTAAAGGCTATCTATTACTAGGTTTAAAATAAAAATTAATTACGCAATTAAATACACATGAAAACCTTAACCATGTACTTATTTATTTTGCAGATCAATACTGGAATTACTCAGTGAGATCAGTTGTACAGCTAAACTTAATTTTAAAATCAGAAAATCCCAGCCTTCAAACAAAATCATTTAAGAAACAAAGAGTTCGAACAAAAATGCATCTGAAATCTAAGGGCAGTTAAAAACACAGCTGGGAACATCGTAACAAACACTAAACACTCGCGTGTTCCTCACTATGCTCAAGGCTGAGACGGTAATGATAAGATGTGATCTGTACCCTTTACTTCTGGAAACCATACAGAATCTAAGAACAGAAATCACTCTGAGGTAACTTCCATTCTACTTCAGTCCTCCAAATTCGGAAACTCTGTTCCCTTTGAATATGGGAATAGGCCTTTTTCTTCTTGCTAAAAAGAATAATTAACATATTCTTCTAATCTCTGACCTTATTTCCCTCAGGTCTGGATACAAAAAAAATAATTATAAGCCCTCATGCCTCTAAATTATTATTCAGAAAGTGGAAATGTGTAGGGATTTTGCCTCCTCCAAGCAAGGCAACTGTATAAAACATAAACCTGGTCGCCACGTTCATTTAGCTTTGAGAGGTCCGGTGAGGACATGATGATGAAGTTGTAGGTGACCCTAGGAACAACAGAAGGAAACTCATGCTTCACTTCTCTCCAGTGAGACTGAGGGCAAGCGGAATTAACTCTGAAGTCACAATAGAAGCACTAAGATGCTTTCCTGTCTCCACGCCTGTCCATCTACAGGAAGACTTGTCAGTTTTGAGACAAGATAGCAGTTGAGTATAGAGTCAAGAGCATGTCCTCCAGAGTGTGCCTTTAGTGAAGCATTCACAGAAAACCTTTATCTTCCTCGCTGTCCTCCAGTTCCACAGGTTTAAAGGAAAGAAAACGCTAAAATTCTACATATAGAAAATTGGGCTGCAGCCCAATATGAATGAATGCTTTCATGATCAAAATACTAGAAAAACAGTACTAACATAATGGAAAGATCTTCAAATTATGGGAAAAATCAGATACTTAATAAAATCTTGACTGTGTACTACCGACAGGGAGAATTTATCCTTTGTGAATGGAACTGAAATTGACCGGAGGATAGTTTAATTGTAAAAATCTAGAGACAATAATAAAAGTAAAATAATAATAATAATAATGTGTGAGTGTGTGAGAAGCTAAATTACAGTCTTCTGGCAACAGAAGAGTACAAACAAAGGAATAGGACACACTTAGAGGTCTCGGGACAAGTTCTCTATGTTTCCAGCAGACTGAAACGCACTCAGTATTCCATCAGACATCCTTAAGTTTTCCTTACTGCACCTTGTGTCCCAGTTTGCTTTGTTTTGTTGCTGCGATCCGTTGTTCTTGGGCTGAGCAGCCAAGCAGAAAACGAGTTTCTACCTCACTGGACAGAGTATGAGAGACGCCAGTCTATGTCACCTTCATTGCCTTATATAGTCTGGAAAGTCCCAAAGAGATTAATTTCTTCTTTTTCCAAATATTTATGAAGTATTTTTTAAAGCACTCTTAGAACTTTTGTTAAGGTGATATATCCATGTACATCTATGTTTCTATTTTCTCCCTTCTCTCGTTTTTTTTCTATTAATTCAGATGTCTTTATCGCAAGGAAGAAAACTTATATATATATAACATATATTAATATATATGCTGTTTCTAAGGATTTCTGTGCAGTCCAATGGCCACATTAAGTTTCTTATTCCTTTGATTTTCTCTTCAATGCCTTTGTTCTATTATCACAGTCATAAACAGGGTTCCATGGAAACTGGGTATTTTATAACAGATATCGGAATGGTATTTTACTATGAGTGCTTTAGTAGAAGGTAATATCCTTCTTAACTTATGATGATCAATGATAAAACTTTCAAGAAGATAAGGACAGAGTACCTACTGCCTGTTTTAAACTGCCATTTAAAACAACGACAAAAAATGCACAACAAAATTGCGTGAAGTTATTTCATACACAATCCTTAAGACTAATTCTTTACTGTACATGAAATAATTACTTGCCTTTGTATTGGTATGTTAATTTAAAAGAAGAAAGTAATCTACAATGCAAATGTAAACATCAGGATATATGATAAATAGTATTTACATATTAAGACAATGTAGTTACATATGATACATAAAATAAATGCTGTATTTAATAATTCAGAAGAACTCAATTCTAAATAGGAAAGGAATGTTTTGATAAGTGATCATTAGTGTCTATTAATTTCAAGTTTCTAGTACAGTGAAAGTGTCAACTATTAAATTCAACAAAAATATTGACTGAAATGGAATTTCCCATGTAGTGTTCTAACAATACCATGACCATCAAGAACAACAACAACAAGAAATGTTCAATTCATTACTACAAAAGTAAAAACTAATGCTTCTTAAGCATTAAAGTGCATAAACTTTGACTTCTGTGATAAACAGATTTTTACTTGAAAACTTCTAACTTTGGTTTCTGGCCAAGATAATACCTTTCCTAAAACTAGTTATTAGATTATGTGCTCTCTTCTTCTGCTGGGAAATATTATTTTAAGCGGTGTGACTTTTGCTTATGCTACATTTGTTCAACTCTGTGAAGCTGGGTTACTTTGCTTGTCTGAAACACCTGACTGGCCTAATAAAGAGTAGAACAGCCAAAAGCAAGACAGGAGCAAAGACAGGTGGGGCTGGCAGGAAGAGAGTATAAATGAAGGAGAAATGAGGAAGAGGAGGAGCAACGAGAGAATAAAGAAAGGAGGACACTAGGGGCCAGTCACCCAGCCACCCAGTCACCCAGCCACCCAGCCACCCAGCCACCCAGCCACCCAGCCACCCAGCCACCCAGCCACCCAGCCACCCAGTCACCCAGCCACCCAGCCACCCAGTCACCCAGCCACCCAGCCACCTAACCACCCAGCCACCCAGCCACCTAACCACCCAGCCACCCAGCCACCCAGCCACCTAACCACCCAGCCACCCAGCCACCTAACCACCCAGCCACCCAGCCACCCAGCCACCTAACCACCCAGCCACCCAGCCACCCAGCCACCCAGCCACCTAACCACCCAGCCACCCAGCCACCCAGCCACCTAACCACCTAACCACCCAGCCACCCAGCCACCCAGCCACCCAGCCACCCAGCCACCCAGCCACCCAGCCAGCCACAGAGTAAGAGTGAAAGTAAGATATACAGAAGTAAGAGAAAGGTAAAAGCCCAGAGGTCAAAAGTAGATGGGTTAATTCAGGAAAAGCTGGCAAGAAACAAGCCAAGCTAAGGTTGGGCATTCATAACTAAGAATAAGCCTCTGACTGTGATTTATTTGGGAGCTGGGTGATGGGCCCCCCAAAAGCCAAAAGAGTAAAAAGTAAAATATCACACAACATATCTCACCTAAAATTTAAGGCTATTTCACAAATATTTTGGTTCCTTTTACCATTTCCTTGATGGAATTTCAACCACATGGTCCTTTAAATGTTTTTTACTTATATAATTCCTAGAGTGTTTCCTGAGCAGACAGACACTATACTAGGTTCATATGGTAGAACAGATGTCAAGAAGACAAACCATATGGAAATTTTAGTTATGACACAGTGGAAAAATGAGGTCTGACTTAAAAAATAAGAGATGAAGATGGAAGCATTCTATACTGAAAAATAAGAAATACTGTTTCAGATGTTGAAATATTATCACAGAAAATGAGGCCAATCCAACAGTATTGAGCTGGAGGTGTTGGCAATCACTATTCTCAGTTCCCGAAGTAGTAGTTATTCTTAACACTTCTGTTTTTTCACACTATTTCTGACGTTTGTATACATTATGTTAAAATTCATTTGGTTATACAAACATCTATTATTGAAGGGGTGCTATGCACATACAGATACAGAGTGAGCTGAACATGTTGTTCAGTAGACTAACTCCAGTTCTGGGGCACAAGGAAAGACACGAGATAGCAGGTGATATGTCTTGTTTTTCATATTACTTGCTTGAAGAGTACTGACTGGAATATTATCACTTACACATGAAAAACATTGCACTTGAAGTGCAGAATGGGACGGAAATATAGATAAGATTTGAGAACATCCCATAATTTATCAAACGGTCCAGAAACAAAAGATGATCTGCTTTTGAAAAAGTGGTAATAAGTGGTTAGATGTAGGACACATATGTGATATTAAGAATTTCATGTTATATCTACTGTGTTACTTATGTTGACTTATTTCAATTTATAATTTTTATGGTAATTTCTAACATCTTCACCCCATGCATGAGAAAAATCAGGCAAAGAAAGGTTTACCAGCTTCCTTCAGTTTCCAGTGCCGGCTTCTAACAAAATTTGAATCAAGAAAGTGCAGAGTTATAGAGAAAACCATTCCAAGAGCCCATGGTCTTAAGTAGAAGACACAAAACAAAGGTAGTTTTCTATTGCCTTGGAACAGTTCACCTCAAAATGTAATGACTTAAAGAAACACTATTTGTTATTATTAAAATTTTCCACCTTCTCTCCTCCCATTAATAATAATAAAAAAATGAAAAAAAAGAAAAAAATCATTTCAAATTTAACCCTTTAAAAAAAGAAACACTATTTGATTTTAACTTATTCAATGTCTTTTCCCTGAGGTTGAGAGATGGAACAAAAGCAGGGGAATGATCTTGTAGCGAAACTTGGCTTGGTAGTACAGGGGCAGCTTTGTCAGTTAGCAGGACATTTAAGTTGACTAGAATACGAGCAACCCTGAACGAATAACATGAGCAAATGCATATGTGATCAAAGAAGCATCGAGAAAATGTGCTTACATGTGAGAGGTCAGAAAACAATGTGGGGATGAAAGGACAACATGGATGAAAAGTAGAGATCATGGGTGAGCTTCAAGATGACAAAGGAACGGAGTCTCTGGTGTTAGATTATCCTCACAGATGCAAACTCATCCAGGACACTAAGCCTTGATTGTGAAATGCCATCTGTCTAGAGGAAGGTGGTGTCATAGAGCATGTGTGAATGCTGATGCACCCAACAAGACTGCTTTGCTAATGCAAGGGTATTCTTGGAAAGCAAGACAAGCAGTTGAGTGGTCTTGGTGCTATTTTATATATTTTGACTGTATGTTTTAATTTTTCATGCCATGTATTTTGTTCATGCTGTTTCTCTTCCCCTAACTCCTCTCAGATACACCACCAATCCAGCTTCATGTACTTTCTCACAAACAAACAGAACAAACACCAACTAAACTAAAACAACATCACCAAGAGCAAGCACATAGGGTCGATGAAATCCATTGTGTTGGCCAACCAGTCTTAACCCCGCCTGTAGTGTGGCCAATATACCCTGTGCCACTCATTGGAGAAAACTGGGGCTTCCTTCCCCAGCAGATATTAATTACAAATAGCTTCTTGTTCCAAAGTAAACAATTCTTGTCTACATATATATTTTTAAGGTGAGGTATGGACTAATTTTTATAAGGATATAAATACAAAAATTATACTCACTGTATTAACAAACTTCTAAGTATATTATATGCCTAGAGTTTACCTTGCTAATAATTTTGCCTTAAGTTATTCTGACAAGCAGACCATCTATTTTGACAAATGGAGGTTTCTGCCCATGTAGACTCCTGCCTGCTGTTTGCTTTATGAAGTTATCCTGGGTGGCAAAGTTTGACTCAAAAAATAGAAGTGATTTTCTCTAGATCAAGTGATAAGTTCTCCAGATTGCTGAATCAATCTCCTTATCTGACAGGTGAGACTGAACCAGGTTTATGTCTGCAGGCCAGAAGAGGGCACCAGATCTCATTACAGATGGTTGTGAGCCACCATGTGGTTGCCGGGAATTGAACTCAGGACCTTTGGAATAGCAGGCAATGCTCTTAACCACTGAGCCATCTCTCCAGCCCCCTGAACCAGGTTTAGAGCTGCTTCAAAGAAAGAACAGCCATGCCTGGTTGTTAATTAAACTCTAGGGCCATCTCAGAAGGCACTGAACCTTTAGAACATAGGACTCAGATGATGTAAACTGGACTTGATCTGAAAACCTCTTTCCTGCAGTCTAGCTTCTTGGGTTTCAGAAAATATAATGAAGCTTCCAAGACAAAGAGGCAATTTCAACTGTCCTGTTCAACTGCAACACTTATGAACCGCAACCAGCAGCATGGCAATAATGATGCTCTAAGTACCAGTCACATACTGATGGAAATTAAGAGCTGTTGGACTGGATTTAAGACCCATTCAACAGGAGGAAAAAAATCTTGCATGGTACTGGAAGCTTAGCTTTCTGTAGCTAGTGAGGTCAGAGACCTAAGCAAAGAATCTAGTACTTTGTACTAGAACTTTGTAGACTAGTAAGTTCCTTACTAAATTCTAAACCTCATCCTTATACCCACAGATCATGAAAGAAGTTCTTTTAAGTGAAGCAAATGAGACCATCACAGGAAACCACAACTGGACTCAAAGCAGAAATCAACAGATTTTGGGGAGACAACCCCCCACAGGTGCAGTTAAACAACAAGTTTCATAACATCAAGGAAGAAATAGGGGAAGAGTGTAGGAGTCAGAATATCAAGGGGACAGCTAGGAAACAGTCTCAGGTCAGTTTTATATCCTATCCAGTGAAAGAGTCTCTTCTAGAAGTGTCCGCATAAACAGGAACAGAACGGCAGTATCAATGGATATGTTAACGAGAAGGAAAGTATTTTCAGGTTCAACTCCTAGACAATGAACAATATGCAACTAATGACTACTGAGAAAGAGGAAAATAAGACTCTTCCAGGGAAAAGCCCTTTACTAAAAAGATATACGCAAAACAACAAAAATAGACTCAACAAGTTGTGTGTATGTATATATGCATATATGTGTATGCATACACACACATATATATGTGCACATACATATCCATATAGGAAATATGCACTCATGTATGCAATGTATACATTTTAAAAGTATATGCATATTCACACATATATATCCATGTGTATATATGCATATGTACACCCATCCATGTATATATAAAGAACAAAAGGTTATCAATTTGAGATTAGGGGCACGGAAAGGTTTAGGGGTAAGGGAGGGTAGGTAGTTGGGGGTTGGGGAGAGAAAGGAAGGAGTAAAAGTGACATAATTCTACTTCAATTCAAAACATATTTTTAAAAATAGAACACAAGTTTGCATTCCCACCAGCAATGGATGAGTGTGCCCCTTACTCCACAACCTCTCCAGCAAAGGCTATCATTGGTGTTTTTGATTTTAGCCATTCTGACAGGTGTAAGATGGTATCTCAAAGTTGTTTTAATTTGCATTTCCCTGATCACCAAGGAGGATGAGCATGACCTTAAGTGTCTTTTGACCATTTGAATTTCTTCTGTTGAGAATTCTCTGTTCAGTTCAGTGCCCCATTTTTTAATTGGGTTAATTAGCTTTTTAAAGTCTAGTTTCTTGAGTTCTTTATATATTTTGGAGATCAGGCCTTTGTCTGTTACGGGGTTGGTGAAGATCTTCTCCCTGTCAGTGGGTTGCCTTTTTGTCTTAGTGACAGTGTCCTTTGCTTTACAGAAGCTTCTCAGTTTCAGGAGGAGAACATGAGCAAGGAAGTCAGGTCCACGAGGGGATGCACCCACCCGCTGTGACAGTGGATCTGATCTATTAGGAGCTCATCAAGGCCAGCGGGACTGGGACTGAATAAGCATGGGATGAAACTGGACTCTCTGAACGTGGCGGACAATAAAGGCTGATGAGAAGCCAAGGACAATGGCACTAGGTTTCAATCCTAATACATGAACTGGCTATGTGGGAGCCTAGCCTGTTTGGATGCTCACCTTCCTGGTCCTGGATAGAAGTGGGAGAACCTTGGACTTCCCGCAGGCAGGGAACCTGGACTGCTCATCATTCTCGAGAGGGAGGGGGAATGGAGTGGGGGGGGAGGGGAGAGGGGTAGGGTTGTGCGGGGAGGGAAATGGGAAACGGGGAGGAGGTGGTAATTTTTCAATAAATAAATAAAAAGAAACCGGAAAAAAAAAAAGAACACAATTCCGAAGTTCTCCTCTAGCAAAGGCTGTTCTTTAAGAAGATAAAAATTGTTTCAGAGCATTTACAGTCTGTGGAACAAAGGCAGCAGTGACTCACAACTCATGTTCCTGCAGCCAGGATGTGAGTACCGCCATTCAACCAATACCCATTCAACACATTCAATACTCATTATCTGGTAGTACATCAAGTACTTGCCAAACAATGGCAAGGTGGTATTTAATTATCAGCCTCATCATTACACCATCGTACTAAACCCAAAACCAGAAAATTTCAATAGTTTTTTCAAAATATATGTAAGCCAAGAAAAGGCATAGCAAGTACTAAAATTCCAAACTGGTCAATCTTAAGGCTACTTTTTAACTTCAAAGCTACAGATATGACTTGCATCAAGAAGTAGTTTAGAAGTAGCATAGCAATACATTGGAGAAAGTGGATCATCTAAGGTTTTCTGATGCCTCTTTTTTTTTTTAACAAAGCAAAAAATTTCCTATTGGAACTACTTTTTCAAAGCTGGATATTACAACACTTGCCTGTCTGGTGGCTGGGGAAATGGATCAGCAGGCAAAGACACACACCTGAAAACCCGAATTTCACACCTGGATCCCACATGTTATTGCTCTTATTGTATGTCAAGATTTCAGTTGAATCCTCAGTACTTTTCTTTATTAAAATTGTCTTGGGATTCTTTTATTTTCTAGGTTAGAGCTTTCAGAGAAATGTTTCAAATGCCCTCAACTTTGGATACTCTCAGGAAGAGCAGGGATTTGAGAAAAGAGCTTGGTCTGGGGAGAAATGTAAGTCTTAGGTCATCTTCCATTTTATATATAATATATATTTATATATACCATATAAATATACTAGTTTTAGAGGAGGTGGTGGCTGTGTAACATTTTAAATATACTAAACACAACCAGATTCTTTACCTTTAAATGGCTAATTTGATATGAATTTCACATTAATTATAAAAAGCTATTCTTAGAAATTATTTTTACTTCCTAGTAATTGACATATGAACAAGAGTTGTCTTCATTTTAAAACACTTTTATTTCTAATCTCTTTTGTTGATGCTTTATTGGAATTAAATATTAATTTCAAAATTCTTGGCAGTGGCTAGCAGAGCCCAAATTACAGGACTTTCTCTGTAAAACACACTCTGAGCTGAGGTGTAGCTTGATAGTAGAACAACTAACTGCCTACTACAGGCAAGGCTCTGGGCTTGATTCCCAGAGCTGCAAAAAACAAAAAGCGACCCACTTCATCTGAGTCTATTTTGGTATGTAAAATAATCATCTCTATCAGCCATAACTTAAAAATTTGCTTAATTGCTGGGCGGTGGTGGCATAAGCCTTTAATCCCAGCACTCGGGAGGCAGAGGCAGGAGGATCTCTGTGAGTTCAAGGCCAGCTTGGTCTACAAGAGCTAGTTCCAGGACAGCTAGGGTTATTACATGGAGAAACCTTGTCTCAAAAATCCAAAAGAAAAAAATTGCTTAAACATCTGTATATAAACCTTATATCTAGAATTCCCTTGACTACTGAAAGTACTTACAGTGCTAAGAATATGGTACAAATGTTTCTCCTATGAGTGATTATGCTTGATGTGATTTGGAAACTGTATCTCACTTCGGCAATAGCATCCCACTGCATATTTTACATAACCAACTGCAAGAGCATGAAAAACACGATTTTCCTCTTTTATAAATTTTATGATTATAGACACTAGCGGGATCTATTTCAGGTGCTATTTAGGGACAGCATTGTCTCATGTAATTAACCAAAGCCACTCAAATTTTACTCCTATATTTTACAGCCCAGCATGTATTCATTGAAGAATATATCGCAGTACGAATGGGAATCGACTGGAATGAAAAGGCTTTGTTTTATGAGCTCAAAACAAAGAAACACTCTGTCCCTATGAAATTATATTTTTATATACTTATTTGTTTATATATATTATAACTATGGTAATAGTTTATAAAAATCCATATCTTAATCACATGACTACAGGATCTTACTGGGTAGTGAACCTCCGCCCCCCCAGGCTTATTCGTTTCTCCGTGAACACACATGTTCAGGGTGCGGTTGTTTTCAGGGTCTAGAGTTTGAAGAGCTGTGGCCTTGGAGACCACATAAGCCACCATGAGGCAAAGTTTGCACACACAAAAGTAAGACTTGCTCTCATGAAGTACTATGAATATTGGGAATAGAATAATGTATTAAGGAACATTAATTTCCTTTCAATATTATACCCAGTGGCGGAGGTGGTAGGATTACCCAGGAGTTTGAGGCCAGTGTGGGATTGACAGTGAGTTCCAGGACAACCAGAGCTCTATGGCAAAATATTTCACTTTATTTATTTTAATATTTAAGCAACATTTTAACTTATGTGCTTGTGTGTGAGTGACTGCAGTCTCTACCATGATGAACTGACTGTACTCTGGAAATGTGATCCGAGTTAAAGCCGCCTCTTTAAGTCGCAGACAATAACTATTTCCCCTTTCCAAACAACTTAACTTTCACAGGGTTCCACTTACCTAGAGATACTGAATACCACTTACTAGCGTCTAATGCTACTTTCTGTAAGGTAAAAAAATAGCATATGCCACCCGACTGCATTCATTTATTGGAAAATGGGCTAAACCATTTGTGTGGGAAATCCGAAGAGAGCATGAAACTAATAAAATTTCTAAAAATTAAAGCAATAACCTGTATGAAGACATAAATTCAAATATAAAAATTGAAAGCGCCTCTTGCTTCTTCCCAGCAAGCGATCGTTCACGCTCTGGGGTGTTAACTGTAGCATGGCTTGCGGGGGATTTAGTCAGCTTGAGAACAAATCTCTTCTCCAGAGAGAGTCGCTGCTGTGACTCCAATGTTTTCATGAAATATCGACTTCCTGTCATTTTCATCCGGATATTATTAACTCTGTTTTATAGACAATAAAATGTAATTCCTTACTGAGCATGAACTATTCTTTCAGTTCTTTCTGAACGTGAAGTATTAAATCTGTGGCTGCTGCAAATTGCTTCCCAAGCATCAGGTCATGAGCAATGTGAAGAATGAGGCCGCCACTGAGTATCAAAAGCTCCGAGAACTTTGATGAGAATTCTAAAAGTGGCATTGAACTATACGGGAGTGAGAAAGACAGTCTGTGTTCACGCTGCTATAATGGCTAACCACAAAGCCATAGAGGGATCTCTACTATTTGGTGTTTATATCTCTCTGATTATTCCTTGTCCTAAGACAACCTTGAAACGACATTGAAACAAATGTGAGGTGGGGGTTCGTTTGCTAGCGTATTTGTTAATTTATTTTGTGTCTGTGAGTGTGCATGGCACACGCATCACAGTGGATGTGTGGAGGCCAAGTGACAACGTGTGGGAACTGGTTTGCTCCATCTATTGTGTGTGTCCAGAAGCATCTTATCCCATGAGCCGTCTCACTAGCTCCAAGAGATGTTTGCAATTGATGAAACATTCTTCTCCATAAATTGAAATCCTGTGAAACAGTGCTCATAAAACTTCAGTCCTGCCGTAAAGTCATGGTGATAGATCGGATTTCAAGTGTTCTTTGGATCATTTGGTTCCCTGTGAGACAATACTATTTACAATCGATTACGGATTGTACATTTAATCCAGTTAGTGTCAACAAGCATTCTATAGATTGGAAGATAAAGTTCACAGGCTTGTAAAATCATGTCTTTTTCCCCCTGTTATTTTTAACTTCTTAAATTTGCTTTCAATTCCTAGTTCTACACAGACACAGAAAGAAGCAAGTCAATGGCTTTTCAATAGCCAAGCCATGTAATATGAGCCTATTGTGCATTTCTGTAAGTATTTATTGGCAAGCAATTCCTGCCACACAGGAAAAACTGGTTGAAATTTTCAATAAAGATGACTTCTGCAAACAACATCAGGGTGATTTTTGTTAGGACAATTTTGAGCACCGATAACTATATCACACCGGAGAAACTCATACACATTTTGTTCAGGTACTAAGGGACAGCAAATTGTCACGCTAGGTTATTTAGGAAACTAACAGTTTCACAGGGTTTCCTATCACATGAATCAGTGTTTTCAGGTCAAGGTTCAAATGAGGAAACAACTACCCAAGCAGCCTCTAGGCACGGAGCACAAACCCTGCAATTAGGACTTGTCGGGCAGGAACCGACTGCCTAGCAGAAATTAAACTGGATTTTTAATCCAACCTCAAAAGAGTGATTTAGTCCTGTGGTTAAAATAACTTACCAGAAAGAATTTCTATTTCTTCAAATAATAAATAATAAACAAGTAATTAGCCATTCCGTTGGGAAGAGGAATGGCCATAACAAGCGTAATCACCTTCAGCCTCAAGTCTCCATGTGTTATTCTGAATTCAGTCTGTGTTCTTTACTGTTAACCACAATATTAAGCTTTTATTTGACATCACATCTAATTAAATGTGATATGATGAGTCCAAGAATAAGAATATAGAAATGTAGATTCCAGGAATAAGAATATAGCAATAGAGAAATACAAAGTTGTAAGCCTATGATAATGAGAGCTGACTGTCAGCAGCTTCCTCAGCAGCTTAAGGATTAACTATTAACAGAGTTTACAACCCAGAGCTGTGCCTGCAAGGCTGAAGCAGCCCCTGCAAACTGAGAGGCAGATTTTAGACAATCACCACCTTTACCTCCCCCCATCACTCATGACCAGCTATTGATGCGAGCTGAGCTAACTCTGAAATGATGGGGTGTACGTGACTTTGTTGTTGTTCGTTGTCCCACACTCTTTCCAGCTTCATGAAACTGTAGCATCAGGGGGAGTGCAGAGCTTTGGTAAACACCATCAGAAAGTGCAAGAGAGAAACAATGGGCTAAATAAATAAATGGACAAACTCTGTCAATGGAAATTCTAATAACAGGCAATTTGTATCTGAGTTTCACCTCGATATTGTAAAAACTGCTTTGTTCATGTCTTAATGCTTCTTGCTTCTTGCTATAAAAAGAGGGAGCTCAGAAACCGTCCTTTGCTACAGACTTACAAATCCATCTCTGGCTGTGATCTCAGCTAGCTGATAGGCTTTTTGTGCCCCATGGAGACTGATTTTTTAATTTCTTTTATTTTTTCCTAAAACAAAGTTTGCTTTTGGTTTAATAGACTTTGTGTTTTGTCCCCGATCTTTGTGTGACCCCCGAGGATCAAATAGGCATTCATTTCTCAAAGCAAATAAGTTCTTAAATTATGGGGCTATAATCAGGATTAATAATTTCTTATATTATTTTCAAGAATTTTCCTGGCTTGGTGGTGCACACCTTTAGCTCCGGCATTTTGGAGGCAGGGGCAGGTAGATCTTTGTGAGAATGAGGCCAGCCTGGTCTACATAAAGAGCTCCACAGGACAACCAGGCCTACATAGTAAAATTGTTATCAACTTTTTTAAATATGAATTTTATCAACCGTTTTAATATGAATCCTTCACAACTTGTTTGTAGTATGAAATTAAAATAAATAAAAGCCCTTCTGTTATTTAACTTTGGACTAACCTATTCAACTTATTTAGTCAGTTCCTTTGAGACTCTGTGTAGCTTACAAATTTATTCCCATCATTCCCTAACTCAGACATTAATTATAACCCAGACACACACAACATCATCAAAAAGAAAGCCTGTTATACAGTAACAAAATCCTACAGTAGTAAAATTGACGTTGGGTAGGTGTAGTAATTAAAAGGATATACACTTTAATTTCAGATTATTCACCTTGAAATCATTGAATAAAATAGATTTAGCTCCTACAGAAGTAAAGTGATTTGTATATTTTAGCTATGCAACAGCATATGAAACACTGTGCAAAGCCACAGGTTTATGTGTGCATATTCTCCATATATATGAATACTAAAATAATATACATATGATATTAATGTATAGTATATTGAATGAGAAGAAAATATCAGAAAATTAATGGGACATATTGTTCCTTAACTGTAAGTTATGCCTTGAAATATATTCTTGTTTTTTTTTCCAATTTTTAACATTATTATCAGTTAATTGCTATTTTGTTCTTAATAATAGCTAATGCTGTACTTTTTAAGTCCTAATAATTAGCATTTTTTAGAAATATAAATAGATACACAAATATGTGCATTTGTTTGTATGTGAGTTTTGGAGGAAGTATATTTGGGGGAACGTGTGTGTAGCTTTATTGAAGAGGTGATTATTAGCCTCACAATTGTTTAAACAGAATAACATGAGTTGTTGAGAAAATCATATTATAAAACACTTTGGAAGCGAAATAATGTTAAGTAATGCTGTACATTAGTAAATTACATTAATCACAATCAGATCTCAGTCGAGAAGGGTCCCTCATATCTGTTAAGTTGGCATGTCAAAATATCCACTGTTAAATTTCGGTAGAGGTCTTTCACTAGCAGGAATATAAAACTGTTTCTTAGAAGCATGCTAACTTTTATATCTTGAAATATGGAATTCTGGAGAAGATAAGAAAAAATGGACTTTCAGTATTCTGAATTTTGAATTAATCCTTCAATATTGATTAAAATAAATTGCAATATCATTGAACAAACAATAACTGACATTTGTATTTATGTTGATTTTATCATAAGACTTGATAATACTTTGCTAACTATTAATGACTCTAAGTCACCTCACTGTTATATTTTAAAAAACACTAATATAATGTTGCCTATTTTAATTTGAACATAGTTGGACTTTGCAATATAAGATTAAATCCCAACAAATATGTGAACAAGATAGAAAATGAAGAAAGATCAGACCTAGAAAAGATGATGTTTCTAGTATTTACAAATATATCTTTAATATATAAGTACATTTTCTTACATAATATCATTATAAGTATGATTTTATCAAAATCAGTTTTAATAAACTAATATTTTTCTTGCTTTTTCTTAAAAGATAGGGCAATAACCCCTGTCAAAAATCTTTCCTCAAATCCCACTTAGCCATTGCTTCTTAAATCTTCATACTTTGAAAGAATACAAAAAAAAATGGTAAAAACAAAAATTCTAAGTATTTGACTATGGAAATCACTCTTAGAAATAGACATTAAAGGCATCCAAAAATTAAAAAATAGCTATTGAAACAGCAATCATGAAGGCAAAATGTATTCTTGCAACATTCTGCTCATAATTTGCATCTGTTTTCCTAAAGGATCTGGCTTATTATAGATAAAAATAATCTTAATAGAGATTATATCTGTTAAGGCTGGGAATAGGATCAAACAGTTTTAATGAATACTTTGTGTTCCTATGGCGAAATCTTTAAAGATTTTTTTTATTCTCCAAGACATATGAATCTTTGAACGGATTCAGCTATTTCTAGCTGGGGGGATGTTCTTAGAATTTACATTGCTTTCTTGCAGTGGCTAAGGTCACCTTGTCTCCTGACGTGCTCAATTACCATTCCTTCCTGAGGCTGTGGATCACCTGGGTCAGTGACACTCTCCTGAGGTGGAAGAGAAAGGTCGCAGGGAGCATAGCTTCTTTCCTCTATCTATGCAATTCTCCTGACCTGAAGCTATAGATACTCCACAATTGAATTTTTAAAAAATGGGTTGAAATAAATTCTGACGAAGTCCAGTGTTGCATATCCAGGAGGTAGAAAAACAAACAGGATAAACCAGAATGAAACAATATAACACTGAGTTACGCAAGTTTGGTAAGTGGGTGAATACTGTTTTTTTTTTTTTTATTACAGGCTTAACTTTCGCTTTTTGTTTTACTGGACATTAAAAAATTTGTGAAACTGTAAAAATGGAAACAGTTTGATAAGAAGTCCATTAAACACTTGTTTGGTCAGGCATTTTTCTGTGCTTTATATAAAGCTGTGAACTCAGTAAACAAAATCTTTACCCATGAATAAAATCTGAGCTTATATTCTTCTAGATAAGAAAGAATATTATGTATTATGTATATTCTACTAGATAATGAAGATAATATTTCACATGTATTACGTGTAAATTTAGGGGCGAAAGTGAGACTTAATGTCATACGTGTATATAAGGAAATTAGACAGGAGGGCCTCTGCTCAATATCATCTGAGCAAAAGCCCATCAAGGAAGAGTGAATTTTACAAGGATCTGGGAGGAATCCAGAAGAGGAACCTGTACTGGGATAGTAGACGTGTTGGCACATCCAAGCATCAGAGAGCTCCTGGTGTGAGCAGGGCATGGAGTGGGAAGTAGGCAGGAACAACAGACAGGCAGCGTTTAGGCAGCAAAGGGCCTTCCGAAGAAATGCAAATCAAAACTACTTAGAGATTGTGTCTTTCACCAGCCAGAATGGCAACAATGAGTAAAACAAACAAGACCTCATGCTGGTGACAATGCAGGTAAGGGAAGCACTTCTGCATTGCTGCTGGGATTGCAAACTGTGTTTCCACTATGGAAATCAGTGTGGCAGATCTTCAGGAAGCTGGGAGGAGATTTGCCTCAAGATCCAGCTGTGACACCCTGGGTCACATATCCAAGGACTCTGTCTGTACTCTACTCCAGTGACTCTTGTTCATTCACGTCCACTGCTCCTGCCGAGACTGGAAGCTGCCGAGCTGCCCATCAACAGATGAACGGATTATTAAACTGTGGTGGATCTGCACAATGGAATATTGTCTACTTGTCTAAAAAAGTGAAATCATGTGTTGCTTCCCAGCACATTTGAATTAGGATTCTCCCATCCACAAAGACAATCCTAGGAACCTTCTAGGCATGGAGAATGTGAGTCATTTAGACAAGTCACTTCCTCCGGGATGCTACTTGAGATTAGTATGAAGTTGTTAGGTCTAGTATCATGGCCTGTGACTGTAACCTCAGTGCTCGAGAAGTTGAGGCAGGGGGATTTCTGCAAAATTGAGACTGGTCGAGGCTACACAGTGAGTTCCAGGCCTAGGCCACATAGAAGGACAAATATTAATATATATATTAATCACAGAATATAATAAAAAAACTAACCCCTTCCCAATGGTCCCTTTTCTTAAATCCCAACATGACTGACATTAGATTACCTTTCTTTTTTTATATCTCCTTAAGCTCAGCATTCAACTCAATTTTACTAAAGTAAAGGACCCTCATATAGAGAAGAAACTCTCCTTCCTTTCTTTTTCTTTTATTTTTTTAAAAGAAAACAAACTTGTCTTTTTTCATTTTACATACCAATTCCAGTTTCCATTCACTCCACCTACCCCCACCCCAACCACTACTCAGAGAGCAAAAGGCACATTGCTTTGGGGAAGATCCAAGGCCCTCCCTACTATATCTAGGCTGATCAAGGTATCCAAACAAAGAGAATAGGTTCCAGAAAGCCAGTACAAGTAGTAGGGACAAATCCTGATGTCACTGCCAGTGGCCCCGCAGTCTGCTCCAGCCAGACAACTGTCACCCACATTTAGAGGAACTAGTTTGGACCTATGCTGGTTCCTTCCAGGTCCAGGTGGAGTTGGTGAGCTCCCATTAGCTCAGGTAAACTGTTTCAGTGGGTATCCCCATCCTGGTCTTGACCTCTTTGCTCATAGTCTCATTCCTCCCACTCTTCAGCTGGGCTTTGGGAGCTCAGCTCAGTGCTCCACTGTGGGTCTCTGCCTCTGTTTCCATCAGTTGCTGGATGAAGGTTCTATAGTGACATCTATGATATTCATCAATCTGACTACAGGTCAAGGCCATTTCGGGTACCCTCTCCTCTATTGCTTAGGTTCTTAGCTGGCATCATCGTTAGGCAGAGGTGGGAGGACTGGCAATTTCAAGCCAGCAAAGCCATGCACTAGATGTAAACAAAAAAAGGAAGAGACATCTGGACTACATAAGAATTCTCTCTAACATCACTGAAACTTCTGCCAGGGTTCAGTTGACTCCTGTTGTGGCTCTATCACTGAGGACAGGGAGACTGTTCCTAGAGGCTGGCTCTCACAGATTCATTGGGGATTTTGAGCTGGCCTGGACATGAAGGTTATTCCAGGAGCCTTCTGATCTATCCCAGCTGTGGTAACACCTCCCTTATTTTCCTCAGCAGCTGGTAGCACCATGCCTCTTCCTAAAACCAAGAGGGGGTACCCACCCCAAAGTCTCCCCTCTCTGTGTCAAAAAAAGTGAAATCATGAAATTCACAGGTAAATAGATGAAACCTACATCCAATGGAAGCTTGTTAACATATAAACATAAAATATAAATGCAAATGAATGGGGAGATAACAGGGCTGCTACTAGACATCTTTTGCCACCAACCTATACCTCCAGAGCAAGGAATTGGTTTCATTTAATTAAGTAAGTTTTTGAACAAAGGAGCCCTATTGAATCCCCTAGAATACGCAGGCTATTGTGATAGCTATGGCTTGTTCTCCACAAACTGATGGGACGGCCCTATTGCTGAAGATCACACTTACATCTCTCATTGACCATGGAGAAGTCAACCCGGTGTCTGCCTAGAGCCCTTTTCATCCCTGTTGTTAAAAGTTAATAGTGCTGGAAGGTGCTTTGCACACTTCCGGGGGATTGTGAACCACCAGTCCAGCTACAAGTCCTGAGGTCTACAGTGATGACCTGCCTGCATGATAAACTGCACAATGCATAAACTTGTTAAAGTAATTATAAGGTCTACTCAGTGAGATGGAGCCCAGACCTGATACGTCCAAGAACCTGACCGTAGATAGGGCCTGCGCCTAGGGGAAAACCCAGTAGAACTCACTCTTCTGCTAAAGGAACATAGCAATAAAATGACTGCAAACAACCTTCTTCTACACCATTTGACCAGTGTCTGAGTTATCATCGGAGAAACTTCCTTCTACAGTAGATGCGAACTAATACAGACACCCACAACTGGAAAATGTGCAGACACCGAGAGACTGTGGAAAACTCAGCCCTAAATGGGATGTCTCTATCAAATATTTCTCCTTGGAGCACAAGAAAGAAAAGGTGGAAAGATTGTAAAAGCTGGCGGGGATGGAGGACTCCAAGAAAATAGTGTCTTCCAGACACAGTGGGGCTGATGCACACTTGCAGACTGTGGAAACATGCACAGGTCTATGCTAGATGGGGTCACAATGCTGGGAGTAGAAGGGGGATACAAGCTCCTATCACTAACCACTGACAGATGTTCGCAAAGGAACAACCTGTGCTCTTCGGTGCAGTTTCACTGGGTACACGAACCGTAACTAAGGACAGGTCACACGCCCAACAGCAGATGGATGGCATAAAACCAACTCAATATTAATTTTAGAGAATTTTTTTCAATTCATATTTATTTGTTTGGGCATTTTTAAACCTTATTTGTCTTTTGTTCATATATTGTTTTCTTATTTTATTTTTTCATGGATTTTATTTTCTTTGTGTGTGTCTCTCTGCGTATGTGTTTTTTCTTGCTTTTTATTATTTTTCTGTTCCTTTCTGCCTGCTTTTTTTTTTCTAAAGAGAGAGAGACAGAGAGAGAATGCATGGAGTTGGATGGGTGGGGATGTGGAGAGGGTCTGAGAGGAGATGAGAGAAAGGAAGCCACAATCAGAAAAATATACTGCAGGAAAAAATAACTTCAATAAAAAGTAAATTCCTAGTATTGACTGAACTTTGTAAGATTCTACTGAGTTCAAATTGTGAAGCAAGTAGTGTATTTGCTTACATAGATTTTAATCAAACGCTACTCTACTTGCTCCTTTAGAGAACTCTTTAGGAAGGAGCAGAACAGCGGAGTCCAAAGGCAAAACACAAAATGATGGTGACTTTGATCCAGCTTGGCACAAAGGAAGCAAACATAGGTTCTCTAATTCGGACATGAGATTCCGTGTAATTGACCCCTCACTAACCACTCCAGTTCTATTTAACGTAAACCTTGTTTGCCCCCCCCCTTTGATGTATAATTGGCTATTAATCTGAACACATCGATATTTTTTATCCTCTATTTGGAATGACCTTCATCTTTCTCTCCATGACCCAGCAGAGAGTTCAGCCTTCATGTCTAAGAGTCTCCTCCCTGGAAACGTTCCTGACCTATTGGAAGCAGAGATGCTGGTCCAGACTTTTATACACTATAAAACTTACCTTCTGCTGCTTATGAAGGGTCCTACCAATAGCAATATCAATAACATGTATGCAATTATCCCATATTTAGTATATATTGAAGTTGACCAACTAGAAGAAGTTGGAATTGTGCTCCGAGACTCAATGAACCTAGGATGTTTCAGACTTAGTTATTATTTGTTAATTGTACTTAATAAACTCACGACACCCATTATATCCTTCTTTGTACATTTACAAATGCAGAGGGAACAATGTGAGGAAAATTCTGATAGCTTGAATCTCTGCCACAACTGAATTAAAAGTTTAAAGCCACAATTTGAGTAGACAATCAATGCATCAATTGGCAAATCTACTCTTTCTAATGACCAAATCCTAAAACACTATTTTAAAAGTTCAAAACATAATGTTTTCCCATTTTATTATTTATGTGTATTTATGTAAAAAATAAATACACACTTAAATTATTTAAATGTCACTTTCACGTGACATTTAACAGATTTCAGAAGCAAAGCTATCTCAATGCACAAGTGTCTATCTGAGTACAGTCCTGGCCTCTGTGCCCAGTCTTACTTGTATCTTTAGCATTCACCTCACAATACTCTGTAAGAAGGAAATAGAGAAGATAATAAAATTCTGTTATAAATGTGGATAATTTAGATGTGAAATTTTAATTAATATTATTGTAAATATGTCTATATAACTACAAACAGACTTAAAGGTGTATATTTTATAATATACATTTAAATATATAATAGTAAATTTTAAAAATTATATTATATTTTATAGGCCACGGCTGTTGTTGAACCTGTGGGGATCAGTGGAAGAGTGTTATTTCAGACTATTGTATTCAGAAGCTTCAGAGTTTGCAGGTCCAGAGGTAAGAAACTACTGCACCAGGGCAAATTTGCACTTGAAAAGATTTGTTCCAAACTGAACTGATAGTTAAACCATATATAAATGATTTTATTAATTACAATATGCCTGCTATTGTGGTTAATCAACATTACTCATCTCCATTTATGTCTATATTTATCTGTTTCTTCCCTTGAGACACAATTATACCTCATAAAATGATCTCTTCTGAAACATACACATTAGTTATGCTTCTATTAGCATTTGTAGTAAGGCTCATCTGAGGTTAGTTTAAGAAAGTTGCCCCAAACAAAGTAAACTTGGATGAACTGGGCCTTACTTTCTTTTGTTCACATCTTGGGCAATAAGTTTATGCTAAGCTGTTAAGGCCAATATCCTGACTGGAAAAAGAGACTGACTACACACGTTTATTTGACCAGCACTCCAGTCATGAGTTCTAATACTCCTGGTCATGCTTCATCCTTTGCCTTGTTTATTTATATTCAATATTTTATCCCATCAGGTGGGGAAATGAATATTAGTTGAACACACTAAAATCGGTCTATGAGTCAGAGATCTGTATTTTAGAATAAACCTTTTTTTTCTGTAGGCATTTTTAAGAGAATGAGGTCCTCCCCACCCGACACATTTATAATGCAATAGTCCCCCCCCCCTCAATTTTAGTCTTTCACTTTCTACGCGCTAGCTTTGTTACCTTCTAAGTCTGCAAACACATGATTAACATCTACGCATCCATTGTCTTCTAACTGAAAGGAACCCCTCTTACCGTGAAGCCCTCGGAATACTGAAAAGGAGCCCTGGAACGCTCGTCTGCTGTAGGACTCAGAGGCTTGGGGTCAGACAGAGAACGCTGCATCATCTTGGCTGTCTTAGGACTTGCTGGGGGCACTTTAGCCATGTCTGGATGGAGCACTTTCTGTGGACTTACGTCATCAGGGAGGGGTTTTTCGTAAGGTACAAAGGCTGATTCTAATGCTTTGCCTGGTGACAGTGGGGAGATGGGTGAGTAGAGGACCTTGGGAGATTTGGGTGGGGAAGGAGCCAGCTGGACTGTGGTGTCTGCCCGAAGGTGAGCTGATGAGTACCCAATCTCTAAAGGTGTTGGGCGTTTCTTGTCTTTGGGTGGAGAGGAGGCACCCAGATAAGGAGGGCTCTGTGTGTCTGAATCTGTTTCTGTTTGACATCCTAAACTGCCCCCTTTGTAAGTCTTTTCAGGTGCTGAAATGTGTTTAATTATTTCTACCTTGGCATCCACCCGCGCTCGTATGGAAGGTGTCCTTATGGTTCCCACTGGTTCAGTTTGCACAGATATCTCTGCGACTGTCTGAACTGCTACACTGGAGACTTTGGAGAGGGGTTTGGTCTTGTCACCCTCTGTGGTGCTGTCTCCGTACTTCCCCGGACGGGCTTTTCTCCTTGACCTAGAAGGCACATCCCACTCATCCTGATCTTCGTCATCAGTCTGGACGCTGGTATCAACACTCTTTTTAGTTCTCCTCCTTCTACTGGCATAGCTCCGGTCAGCAGTTTCTTCGTCGTCAGTTTGGACGCCACTGTCCACTATCTTTTTCAAGTTCCGTGGATCGTCTGCCAGACTTTCCCCCATCTCTTCATACTGCCCCCGAACTTTAGCCCCGGAACTTCTCTTTTTTGGTTGTTTCTCCTCTTTTACCACAACATCTGTCAGAGGTATCTCTGAAACCGTACTCAGGATGCCGGGCGGAGCGATGTACTGAGTTACCCCATCGGATTGAACAGTGTACCATCCTTGGCTCTGGGGTATTTCAATGGCCATCACAGTAGAAGCTGTGGTGGTGGCATCTTCGGTGGCCCAAAACTGACTGCCCTCCGGAGCAGCATACTGACCCTCCAACATGGCCTGCTCAGTGGTGGTTTGTGGAGAGGCGTTTCCAGAGGGGTCATAGTTGTACTGGTAGATCTGGCGAAGCTTCTGCTCCTCAAGCTGCTGGTGTAGCTGCTGTTGCAGCTGCTGGATCTGCTCAAGCTGTAACTGCTGCTGAGCTAGCGTCTCCTGCCTCATCATGAACTGGGCCTGCCGCTCTTCTTCTTGCTGGTACAGGAGGTGCTGTTTCATGGACTGCAGCTCCTCCAGCTTCTTTTGAACCATGATTTTTTCCTGCTCTCGGAACCTCTGAATCTCCTGACGTTCCCACTCCAACTCCTCAGCAAAGCGCTGTTGCTTAATTTTCTCCAGCTCCAGGAGCTCTCGCTCCAAGTCAAGCTGCTGCTGCTGCTTATCTTCATCAGAGACCATTAGAAGAGTGCTTTCCTCTCCTACCACCTCAGAGAACCCTTCCGATGCTGTGGTTAAAGCAGGGACAGAGTCCATTGTCTCAGCAGGGAGAGTTTCCATAGTCATCGTTTGCAGACTGGCATTGATGTCAATGCCGGTTCCTGAGATGTCTGTTTCTGATGCACCCGTTGTTAGGAAATACGACCGAGGCATTGGCTGGCTTTGATGCAGTGCTGAGAGTGAAGTCAGTGCATCTGTCGTGTGAATGCCAGACAAATCCCTGACCGTGGTGCTGAAAATGGAGCCGGGCTGAGTGGTGATAGCAAACGTGGCAGGGATTGGAGTTGCTACTGAAGAATAGACAACACCATTAGATGACCTCAAAACACTTCCCGCTCCATACTGTGGTCCTGGGGGAGGAGTCATTCTCGCTGTGGAATACTGTGGGGTACTAATCCCAACTCCTGAAATGACTTGGCGTGTTTCTGGGTATGGACCTGTAGTCTTGCTTGAATAATCCATTACCTCACCTGAAATACAGGGTAGAGTTATAGTCCAGTTCTCAGAATGAATGATGCTGTTTGGGTCTGAAAGCCCTTTGATCTCGGTGGGCGCAATGAATGGGACGGCATGCAAATCCACAGGTTAACCTAGTTAGGTGCGGCGGAAAAAGCAATGTTGGACATGCAGGCACATGCAGACAACGACAACAGCAAGAACCATGAAGGAACAAAAATGCGCGTGTACTGTAAAATATAATTGCCAAGACATCCAAAGAAAGCAAAAATGTAAAGGAAACGAGAGTAGGGGTATTTTTCTCATCCTGAAACGAGATGCAGAACACCGTAATGGCATTTCAAGGCAGCGTCTATGGCTATATCATACTGACCTGTAGATACTCTCCCTGAAGTTAGATCTACTGCTGCATCAGCGCCTCCAGAATAATCAAAAGCATTCTTACTTTTATAGAAAAAATGTCCAGCTTCTGCCAAATTAGTATCAGACATGGAAGGTTTCATTCCACCAACCCCTCTGTAACCGTACGGCCCTGATCTATCATACTGATAGTGATCGTCCCTGTAACCGAAGCGGTCTTCAGGAAGGGTAGTGGCAGGCTGCTGCGCTGTGCAGCTCCTTCCAAAAGGCAACTTATAAACCATGTCACAGCACACAGCCCTTCTTCCCGCGGTCAGATCAACAGGCTTCTCGTCGTCTTCTATTATTTTGGTTACCACATTGGAAGTAGACTCATCCATTGTGACGACAGTCCTATGAGACTTGGATGTGCTGAGATCTACCGCTTCTCCATCTGTGGTCCCCTGAGATGCGATGCTGTCCGTCCATCCGTTGGTGACACCGACAGGGGGCACAGTGACAGGTTTCGTAACCGCCAATGTCACTGCCTGAGCGGAGGGACCTAGCGATAAGTTGATTGGTGCTTCGTCTCTGATCATGGGAAATGTCTGGCCGCCTGCTATCCTATAGGGTGACTCAGTTTGTTTCGATACGGTAAGCTGGAGCGGTGCTGCCCCTGCACGCTCTCCGCTCACTTGGCTTCCCGTGACTGTTGCGTAAGTTGTAGTATCAGCGCATGTGACAACCGCTACTGTCTCCGAGTCTAGGCTGACTGGAGTTATTAAAGAGGCAGCCGCGCTGAGATTTATGATAGAAGGTTGGATGGCGCTAATTTGTCGCCCATAAACTTCATTTGTCGTGGTCAGCCTTCTCACCTCCACTGCAGAGGCTGAAAGATCCATACATTTTTCAGCTGCTTTAGCTTCTGTTTTTGGTATTGTACGTAAATCAATGGCATCACCAGTAAGGGGTAACTTTCCATTTTCCTTGTACGGACGCCTGTCTAGAGCAAGAGGCTCTGGCGGAATGGGTATGGAAACACTTCTGGGAGCGACGCTGGGGGCTGTGCTTCCGGTCGCAGAAACCTGGGTTTTTGATCCTTCTGTTGGAAGGAACTGTGTAAGTGATGCTGGAGCTCCTTGAAATAGAGACGGTGTCACAACAGGGGCAGAAGAAAATGTCTCCAAAGCTCCTGGTGCGTACAGGGCTGGCTGTGAAGAACTTGGAATTTCTGTAGTTGTCATAGGAGGAACTACAGAAAACACTGTTTCTAGGGAAACCAGATCTTTTGGAGGTGATCCCAAGGGCCAGCTGGTAATGGCTTGGGCAGCAGAAGAATCTGTTGGAGTCCCAGGTTCAGAGGGCAATGTGATAACCACATACGTCTCCATTAGAGACTTAGAGTACCTTGGTGAGGATTTATTGGAGTGTGGGGAAAGTGGAGAGGTAGGGGAAGGCAGTTTGTAATCTGCTGAAGTCACTAAATTTAGGGACATACTTGAAGTTAAAGACAGACCTGTTGGTTTGGGGCATGTGTCTGTTGTTTTTGGTGTAGTTACCGGAATCTGAGGAACTACTGGCTTGGGGGCAATTGGAGGTTTGATTGGTTCTGGCCGATGTGTAAACACAAGTCCAGTTGGAATTGAAGCAGGCTTCGGAGGGACAGGAGGCGGTGCGGTGGCACATACTTTGGTTGCAGGTAGCCCATTACTCCTCCGAGTGGCTGTGACCTCCACTGTAGGAACAACATCAACGTGGGTTGTAGCGATAGTTGTTGGAGTCACTGGAGCTTGAGCGGCCAACTTTTTTTTAGGATAAATGGTTGGCTTAGGTGAAGTTGCTGGGGGCAATGGTGGAGGAGGGGGAGGGGGAGGTGGTGGAGGAGGAGGAGGAGGTGGAGGGGGAGGAGGGGGGTGGCTGGGCTGATATGTCCAAAGAAGAACTTCGGAAAAATGGATGAGATTTAGGTGGGTGGGTAGAAACAGGAGGACCGGCTGATGGTAACCTATATGTGGGCTTTTCCTGACTGGAGACCTTTCCAGATACAGAATATGGAGATACAGGCTGTTCTTTCATCTGAGGGGCTATTACGGAAGGAGGTGTTTGGACCAACCCAGTTTCAGGTAAGCTGATTTTTGCGAATTCAGCCTCAGACTCTTCCCTTTTGTCTTTGTAAGCATCTAAAACCTCTAGAATAATTCCATCCCCAGTTTCTGTCTTGGCTTTTATGGTGTCTTTTTCAGATGTAGGTAAGTCTGTGGATACAGTGTCAGCGTGTGGCCTGTCAGCTTTAGGTCCTACAGTTTCTGTGACAGAAGGGGCCATACTAGAGAAGGAAATCACAGCATGGTCACCATCAGTTCTACTTTCAGGCATGATGGTCCGATCTAAGGACACGCCTATGTCTTCTGGGTAGTCTATGACACTTCCTGGAAAATAAGTTGAGGAAGAAATTTCCTCAGAGTCTTCAAATTTAGCTATTCCTCCCGCTGGCTCTGTATAAGCAGCGGTTACGCTTTCCAGGGGAGCGATGGGTGAGGAGCTGTCGGTGGTGCAGACTGAAGAAATGGATGACGTAAGAGAAGGTGTGTCGGATGGGGGGACAGACGCAGCACTTTCTGAAGGCTCAGAGTAGGTCAATATCAGTGACTCATGGGCAATGATTTCTTGAATTTCTCTGGTATAATCAGTTACATATTCATCTTCAAGTTCTTCTGTTGAAAAATGTTGGGTTATCTTAACATCTGGGATAGAGAGAGTGGCGCTGCTGGTTGAGTCTGTAAGAGATGCTCCAGAAAGGATGCTTGATGTCAAAGATGCATCTTGCACCCTGTCAAAATCCGTAGTGGACTCTGCCATGTCATCCCCGATGGTGGTCTGCGGAGGACTGGATCCATCCGTTGCCTGCATCTGCTGCCGCCTCATAAGTTCTTCGTAGGCAGCGTCAGCATCTAATAATTTCTTTTCCTCACTGGTAGAAGTTACCATGGTGCCCAGGTCCACTATCTCGTGGCTTTCTGGAATGATATACGAGCTTGAAACTATGTCTTCTTGAGGCATGATGGAATGTAAGCTTTCTAACTCATAAAACTCTTTCTGGAGGTCTGTAATTTTCTGCATAGGATCATCGTAAATCTGTTCGGGGAGTCTTATCTTCTGCTCTCTCCCTCTCTGCTGCAGAAATCCATTTTGTTCTTCTGGCCTGGTGAGCAGGCTGCCATCTACAGACCCATTGTATGTGTCCTCTACTAAAGATTCATAAATGTAGTCCTCTATCAACATGCCCCCGTACAGCGGCTCTTTTTCAAACACTTCGTCTCGCTCATTTGCAGCTGGGAAGGACTTGTATTTGTGGCTTTTCTGCATCATTTCTTCATACATCTCCTCGGCACTCCTCAGCGCCTTCTGAACACCTTCTTTTTGCATCACAGATTGCTCATCTGTGGGGGAGTACAAAGACACAGCTGTGGGCAATTTATAAACTTTCTGAACTTCTATTATTTTCTCAGGGCTTATTTCAAATCCTTCCGGGTCGGATTCTATGCTAGGTGAGTATTCAGAACAAGAGGACCTATGGAGCTCCTCCATTTCTGCTGCCTGGCGCAATTCTTCTGTGGGAGATGCATCCTCAATGGGAGAGAGATTACTGGGTGGCGTCTTGGGTCTTTCTCTCCTTCTCTGAGCTCGAAGTTCATCTTTGTCTTTCTTTGATTTCTTACTAGAACTCTTCCTTTGTTGCTGCTCTAATTCCCGCTGCTTCTCTTGCTCTTTGAGCAATTCTTCCTCCTCTCGCAATTCTTCTTCCTCCGAAGAATCTTCGATGGTGGGCAAGAGAGGGCCATGTGTTCGGTGCCGCGCTTTGCGCTGCTGTTTGCTTTCCCCTTTCTTGTGGCTGGGGCTGCTGTCGCTGTCCTCATCAAGTGACGACACCGACGTAGGGGACGTACCAGGAGTGAAGCTGGATGCGTGGAGACTAGAGGACCCCTCTCCCCTAGATCTGTCCTCAGGTGAGTCTGTCAGGCTTTCCATTTCTAATTCTGGCTCTTCGTCAAAATACAAAGTTGTTTTTTTCTGAGATGATTCCGCGGAGTATTTATCTGCTGTCGTGCTGTTGAGTTCGATCGTCTTAAAACGACGTAACCCTCCGCCTCCAGCAACGACAAGTTCTTCGCTCTCCTGACTTTTAGTTTCTCGGAATTTGAGCTCAGGACTTTCATCGAATGTTTCATCGTCCTCGTCATGCCAGGAATGACGTCTCCCCGCGTCATCATCAAAGCTAGCGGTACTCTTGCGAGTCAGCCGTCTGTGCTTCCCCACGGTGCTTTTCCCTTTGCCTTTGGCTTCTTCCCTTTTCTGGCTCTCAGGAAGACCGCCAATCTCTTTGAGCTGACTCCTGATGAACTCATCGTCTTCAGAGCCAGAAGCATCCTCATCCGCACTCATTTCGAGAATCTGTTTTCGTATGAAGTCCTCTTCTTCCCCAGAACCTTGACTGTCTTCCTGTTTATACTCATCGCTGCTTGAGGAGCCAACACTAGTTCTCCGCTTTCGACGTACAACAGGGGAGTTTTCACTTTCGCTGCTGTCTTCCACGGAATCATAGGATGCTCTTCTTGGACTCAGGTCATCAACCAACTCAGGCTTTTCTTTATGGTCCTTCCTGGAAGGAAAGCCTTGTTGGCTATCCCTTTTGGAACTTTCTTTCTTTTCTTGGCTCTCTTTGACCTCTTCTTCTGAAATAGTAATATCCAGCATTTCAGACTGGGTCTGAGGCTTTTGTTGGTCCTGAGGCTGCTCAGGAGAAACCTTCTGGGGTTGTGCTTTCTTTTCTGATTTGTCACCCAGTGTACTCGCCTGAGCTTCCAAAATGGATAGTACTGTGCTTTCCAGCTTCGCTAGGTCCGAGGGGCTGGAAGGGCTGCTTTCTTGTGAGAAAGAATCCTTTTTGAGTCCTTTCAGCAAATCTTTGTCATCGCTTGGTATAAGACTTGGGATTTCACCAAGAGAACCTGATATTCCATCAGAAGAGTAGCCCGTGTCACTCAGACCTTGTGGGCTCTTGGGCTGCTGAGAACTGGAGGTATCGGACTTGTCCTCTTCCTTTTCCTAGTGGAGGGGAAAAAAAAATCACAGGCAAATGTATTAGAGTTGAACTAATCACGTGGCTTCACCATTTACCATTATTATTAAATAACCATCAATAACTGAGGAATAAATATGGAAAAATTCAGCTATGTGATGATAGTTTTTGTTTGTTTGGTATCATTGTTGTTGTTGTTTTCTGACACAGGGTTTTTTTGTGTAGCTTTGGAGCCCATTCTGGAACTTACTTTATACCCCAGGCTGGCCTCGAACTCACCAAGACCTGCCTGCCTCTGCCTCTGGAGTGCTGAGGTTAAATGTGTTTTCCACCACCACTTGGCATAAGATGGTATATTTTTTTAAAAAAATCTTTGTATGAGAACAAAATTGAGAACAGTTGATATTCACTAACTTAGGTTAGTTTTCGTTTAAACTAAATTTAAATTACATATTAATTCTCAATTTCACTTGATTTTCTTTCATTAATTTCACAAGGCCCCTTTACATTTTAATTTCACTTTCCTTCAAATACATTCTCTGTATCAATACATTTATTTTGTGATGAAGTTCAAATGGTTAAAAGAAAAAGACAGTCTCTGTCTCTTTCTCTCATGTGTGTATGTGTCTGTCTCTCGTCTGGCATCCTTGGACGGCAGAGGGGAACATTGGGTGTTCTATCATTCTTTGTCTAGCTCCCTTAAGACAGGGTCATTCACTGGACCTGGAGCTTGCTGTTTTTGGCTATGCTAGATGACCAGTGAGCCCAAGAAATCTTCCTGTCCCTGCCAGTCCTGTCTCAAGTCCCTACCCCAGGACCGATGTTACAGGTGTACAAGGCCACACTTATTTCTTACATGGGTGCTGCAGTCTGAACATGGATTCTTGTCATGATCATACAGCAAGCAATCTTTCTTTCTCCCTCCCCCTTTTCCTCTCTTGTGTGTGTTGTTTTTTTTCTTTAATTGAAAAGTTTTTCATAAATATTTGATTATGGATTTTCCTCTTCCAACTCCTCAGTGCTGAATAGCTTTCTTTCAACTTGACACAAGCTTGAGTTATCTGAAAGGAGGAAACCTCAACTGAGGAAATGCCTCCATAAGACCCAGCTGTAAGGCTTAACTCGTGATTGATGGGGGAAGGCCAGCCCATTGTGGGTGGTGCCATCCCTAAGCTAGTGGTTCTGAGCTGAGCAAGCCATGGGGAGCAAACCAGTAAGCAGATCCATCCATGGCTTCTGCATCAGCCCCTGCTTCTAGGTTCCTGCCCTGTGTGAGTTCCTGTCCTGACTTCCCTTAGTGATAATGTTCTTAGAAGTGTAGGCTGAAATAAACCCTTCCCTCCCCAAGTTTCTTGGTCATGGTGTTTCATCACAGCAACAGTAATTCTGACTCGGAATCCTCCCAGGTCCCTCCTGCCTCCTCGCCCACAGACATCTCTTTCCTCTCTCTCCTTATAGAACAACAGAGACAAAACAAACAGGCTGCCATCACAGCAGTCCTCTAATACACGGTCTTCCTTAGTGGACAGCACTACCTCACCGCATCCCACAAGACGACACAGGGCAGGGTTGGGAAGCACAAGAGAGTCTCAATGGATGGCTTCATTAGTTAACGCCGCCTCCCATCATTCACGGCAAACACCACGGTTATGGAGGAAAGTCAGCCAAAATATGATCTTCCGTAATTTAATTTAGATAGTTTATAATACAGATTTTTGAAGTCCGTCCTGACATTTTTATAAAAATAAGGTTAAGACTAGATACATGGAATATAACAAAGGAAAGCAAAAGGGAATTCATGAAGTGCTAACACAAAACATTAAAATCCTTTCTCTGCTCCTGCCGGTGTATGTCTTTCCCGTGTGCCTACGCATCCTTCACTCCTTTGCACTGTGTTCTCCCTTATCAGACCTTCTGGTCCTGTCTGCCCCACGCGCTTCACGGGCTTCCCTCACCAAGTCTGGTGAGGCTGCTGCTGCACTACTCTCTCTGTTCTGTATTAAACAGTAGCAAGTGTGCAAAGGCTCATTCTGTAGACAATATGCTAGGAGTGACCGATGGAGAATCAATTAGTTGTTTCTAATGCACCTCACTGGAAGGTTCAAAGGAGAGTCGTGCTCACCAGGGTACACTCTGGAATGTTAATTTTTACCCCATTAACTAGATTTAGGTATATATAATCTCCCATAATAATGTGTTCTAATTAACTACATAGTTTAGCTGTGAAACATCAGATCACCCAATGATCAGGCTCTTTGCTTCACTGATTAAAGGCACCTACACATTAATCTTTATTACTGCTATTAATCATTTTAAAAAGGAATTGGACATATCAGGACTTGGCAACCATTTGTCTTTCTTGTAGCTAACTGGTCCTTGACACTGCTTCATTAATAACACTTATAAACAAGGGGAAATTAGATGGAGATTACAGTCTGTAAGACGTATCCTGTTTTCTCTAATTATTGAACTTTAGAATGGGTGTTTGAAGTACCACAGACTAGAATATGGTCAAAGGATTCATGTGAAGGCAACATAACGTGGGCCATTTTACCACCAATTTCTCATTACATCAGACTAAAAGATTGGAGACTTTTTCTCATGTGCTTCAAAAATTTGTAACAGTATACTTATCTCAAGAAAAGTATCAATCTATTTAGTGAATTAATATTTATATATAAGACTATAACAAACATACTTTTGAATAACGTAGAACACACACATATATAATGTTATAAAATATCTAAAATATAAACTGTTACTGACTTTTAAAAATTCACCCCTTTTCATTTGAACCACCAGGAAATTGGTATCTGTATTCTCTGTTTCACTTTTAACACTTAATACTGATTAGAATCACCTCCGAAATTCTAAAATGAGAATACCATTTCAGTTAGGTTACTTCTGTATGCAAGTTTTATCACCTTTGACAAAGTCAGTAACGCTGCAGGCTCAGCTTTAAAATCGCAGTGTTACTTTCATTCCCCTAAAGAGAGCGCTGTCTATCTGCTCCTAGTGATCAGCACGCAGTCCATCACACTGCCCTATGGCACACGGCATGATTTCCATGCGTAGACTTTTAGTTACTCGAGCTTTGCTAATCTATGTATTGGAAATAACCACCCAAAAATTTCAGGGGCTAAGCTTCAGTTTTTAAATGTACTAACAAAGAGTAGGGATTGGAGCATCCCCCTTTCCCGAGAGCCTCCAATAGCCATTACTGGACAGTAGACACACCAGAGAGAAAGCAGTCACGAGTCAGCGCCATCTGAAACTCTTGACCATGCTGTACCTTGTGGGGAGCCTAGTGGGAGAAAAGGCACAAAAATACATATGTTCTTTCGAGCGTGTCTGTGCTCTTTCCTCAAGACTTGACTTGAAGCCAGAGGCACTCCACACTGGAGGAGAACAAAAGTTTCTGTAGATATAAGCGTTAGGAATTGAGTTCTAGGATTCATATAAAAATGTGCAAAGACAGATAACTGTAAGTGCTTGGTTGGTTTTTCTAAACTTTATTTTAAATGAGCTGATCGAGCACAGGGCCTATCTTCAATCCTGTATAGAAAGTTTATGTTAGGATGGAGGGCAAATATGAGCAACTTTTATTTATTTATTTATTTATTTATTTATGATTTCTGTCTCTTCCCTGCCACCGCCTCCCATTTCCCTCCCCCTCCCCCAACCAAGTCGGACAGAAATATGAGTAACTAAAGCGCTCCAATCACAAATAAAGGCAGGCACTGCATTCTATGCTGATAGATAACTTGACTATTAGCCCTTCAGCTATTTTAACAGAAATCAAAGCCCACATTAAAATCTACACCAACTCTAGTTTCCATTTGGAGGACAGCAGTTCTCAGTGGAGAATATGGAACAAAGACGGAAAGTTTCCTGCGTGGAAATATAGGTGAAAATACAGAATATTATAGTGACATGACTTAAAAATATGAAACTGAAAAGTTTAAAGAGGCATACTTTTAAATATATATCATATTTAAATATATTCTCTTTTTAATATATATTCATTTAATTTTGCTTAATAAATACATTTTGGAAATTTGAATAAAGAAACTGAATGATGTAGCAATGAAGAAATAAAAACAACACAATATTAAAACAACTTACAAATTGATAAATGAATATAAAATAGTGCAGATATACAAGCTGTGAAAATTTGCCCAAAAGAGTGTGCCAAAAATTAGAAAGAGAGATGGATACTAAGGAAAAAACTTACGTCAGAAGTGTCACAGGAGAAAAGTACTCACAGGTAGGGGCTGTGAATCGAGGCTTTATAATCAGAACCGCACTAAAATCCTCATTCTGCTATTTTCCTCCAAGTATACTTGTATTTGGAGTATAAAATCCAATTTCCCTATTTTTTAAAACAGCCACCATGATGGTTATATTATCAATATTTGTGTAGGTTAGACAGAAGGAAATGGGTTTTATAAAAAGAACCTTGAATGTGGTAAGAGGCAAATGAGGAGGATTACTTGTATTTTTAAACGGCAATATAAAAAGGAGTCAATATAGGGAGCTCTGCAGCAGGGGAGGTTGACTTTCAGTCATGGCGGGGAGGAGATGGCATCAAAAGGACAGCAACTCAGGTGGGGTTTCGGTGATGACACTGCAGAGACACACAGAGAAGTCCAGACAGCTACAGAGGGGAGAAACACATTGAAAATAAAAATCCCACTGAAGTGTTTGTGGTTTTGATTTCTCACTTGTAGAGGGTGGTGAGCCTTGCAGGGGAGTTATATTGCAGACAGATATCACAGGGTGAAAAACCCTAGCTAATCTGTTTAGCCAGGACTACACACTGTGGGTACGGGCAGCCTGACCACTATGCAAATGTCTCAAGGTGGGAAAACAAAACATTAGAATGTTTATGATAGCATTTAAATGCAAGACAGAAAGTTTTAGTTTGATTTTGGAAATAGACCGATAGTACTGGTGTTCTTTAATTTCCTGTTGCTTGTTCACACGGTCTACAAAACCCTCAAGTAAAACTGGAAGTTCAGCTGTAAGAGACAGTATAGTAAAGCAATCACTTCATTTGTTCACTGTCGATTTAAAGCTTATTGTTTGATAAAGAAGCTATAAGACTTATATAGTATCAGCCAAACCCTTTTCTATAGTAGGCTAGTGGCAGATAAAGCAATAACACACACACACAGGTCATGTGCTAATAAAATTTACAATGCAAAGAACTCACAAGTGTATCACTAGGGAACTGACCCTTCCTGTATTGCTAAGGCATTTGTCTAGCAGCAAACCGAGGTAAAACAATGATTAAATGAGGTCCCACAAGGAGTAAGTATAATGTGCCAGGAAAACCGATGGAGTCTGCATTTATAACCATTATGAGTATAACAAACTCTGGAGCTCAAGGGAAGCATCACGTAGAGATGTCCTCATGATCAGTAATGGTATGGAGGACCAAGTCTCGAGAAATTGAAACCTAGCTGGCTTCAGATTAGCGTCTGCAAGACAAGAGGCAAGTAAAATGATGGTGTCACGTTACAGAAAGCCAAAAGGAGAGGTGGGTTCTAAAGAAAAATGAGCAATTAGTCAAGCATGTTGAGCTTGAATTTACAGTGAGGTCTAAAGGGAAACTCTCTACTTAAATACGCGAAAACACAGTTCTGAAACTCAAAACTAGAGACACATATGCACATGTGATTGTAAGGGTTAATCATGTGACTTCTCTGTATAGAAAAGAAGGAAACTCCAGGGGGAAAATTGGAGACTGGCAAAGAAAAATAAGATAAAAAATGGCAAATGCGGGACCCACAAAAAATGATCAGAATGAGAAAGAAAAATGGTGGAGATGGGTCAGCAGGCATGTGTCATGGTGAACACAAAACAGCAGACGCCCATAAACTAATTATGCAATTGTAATTTCTGCTTGCGGTTATAATAGATGTACAATAGGTAATTTTTCAGTGACTCATCAGTGTCCTCTATGAATTAAATTATTTAATTAGGTAGAAGATATTTTGTGGACCTCTAAGAAGCTTATATTTTAATTCTGATGTATGTATATATACACACATATATACATAACAAAATTGGATTTTAATTAAAATTAATATATTTTGAAAGAACAGCGTTCCTTTAAAATGGCAGAATTGCTTATGCAAATATTACTTAAAACGGGGCATTCTCGAAACTTTTAACTAAAGGAAGAGTATACAAAGTACGTAGTACTCTATACTCTATGCAGATAATAACCAATCCTCCATATTAGACAAATGACACTAAATCATGAGAAAAATCCAGAATAACTAAGAATATGTAAATTTACTTTCACTCTGGATTTTAACCATGAACTTTTTTTTTTTTAGCCAAGAATTTTGTGGCTGACCACAGATTAGAAATCTATCAAAATGAAAATCAAAACGAAGCAACAACAAAAACAAAACTTGTCTCTTACAAAATCTTAATAGATTATTTTAGGTACAGAGAAAAACTGACTTATACTCCCATTGTGTATTTAAAAAACTAACATGAACCTATAGGAAATCTTTTCATTTTTCTATATGATTTAGAGAATTTTGTCTCTATGCTTTATGGAAGTTGACTAAGGCAAAACGCCATTGCTTTTCACTTAAGTGCAAAAAAAAAAAAAAAAAAAAAGTAGAGTTCTCTGAAACGTTATTCGCGGTTTAAAGGTTTTCACACCCATCCTATCTGTGACTGGCTGAGGCACTAAGCAAACCTAGAGAACTGCGCACACACAAGGCTACAATGGTAGGAAATACAACTTACTGGTTTTTCTTTGCCAGGCCCCACCAGGTCAGATTTGGCGCTGCCTTCTGCCGGTGGCGGTTTCTCTGCCCCGCTGTCCCTCCCTCCTTCCTTGGGCAAAGTCTGAGGTGTGTCCCTTGGCAGATCTTCAGTCCTGGCCTCGGGCTGCCCCTCTCCTCCCACTGCCTTGGCGGCCACCCCTGCTGTGGGCTCTTCAGGAATTTGTGCTTGAGCTTTAAGTATTTCAGGTTTCTCTTTCCCTTCCAAGTCCAGTGGCTTTACTTCTGGGGGTAATTCCTTATCTCCGGGGGTTGGCTTCTTTCCTTCAAGGGGTGGTTTTTCTTCAGCAGGTGCCGACTTTGCGTCAAGTGGCTTCTTTCTCGTTTTATCTTCGGGGAGTGGTTTTTCCTCTTCAGAGGGTGATTTCTTTTCTTTCCTGGCCGAAATTTTGCCTTTCTCTACTTGACTCTCTTCTGGTTTTTGATCTATGGTGACCGTTGCAGGGGTTTTCTCAATTAATGGTGTCTCTTTTTCTGGAATAAGTTTTTCAGTTTCAGTTTTGACTTCTGTTTCCTTCTTTTTATCTTTTACAGGGGCCTTCGCTGTTTTCTGAGATGGTGGTTCGGCAGGGGCAGGCACAGGAGATGCCTTGGGTCCTGACGATACAGGAGGCATTTTGCCTGTATCTCCAAGTTGTCCCGAAATTGCTCTCTGCGTCTGGCAATTTAAACAAAGCCATTCTTGAATCTGCAAAATGGACAGTAATGAACAGATTAGGATTACAGCGGACTTTCTATTTTAGCGCAATAGTCAAGATGGAAATTGAAAATGTCTAGTTATTCTGTTGATTGTTGATAGGCACAGGGAAAGTTATTATGTTCTAAATCAGGAAAAGCATCATGGAAAAAAATGTAAAGAAGATTATTTAAAATATAAACATGGGCAAAATCTACAATGACTACCAATTTCTATGCTCACCACCACTTAGAAGAAGAAAGGGGCAGAAGAATGAACTTAAGGGGGACCCAGAGAAATACTTATTTAGAATTTGGCACTGGAAAGAAAGCTATAAATTAGAAAGAAAAATTTTTTAAGCCTAGTATCTTAAAACTTAGCATTTCCATCATAAATTTGCTTAAATACAATTACATTACATGTTTCATTTTTGTTTAAAACTAAAAAAAGGTTATTTGAATTTAGTTTAGCAAGTCTTTATCTCTTGGTATCAACCAAATAAATTTACACCGAGTTGCATGGAGTTTTCCAGAGTCACTCGTGTGTAATTCTCTATCTTCTTTCTAATTAATAAAATGATTCCATTTTTAATACTAGTTACATTATTCACCAGTTAAGCAGGATAGAGTCATACATAGATCAAATTGTTTGGCATGTTTGTTTTTCTGACTGAAATGCCTCCTTCTGGGACTGCGGCTCAAGGCCCAGGAGAATGGAACACTCTCCAGCAGATCACCTGATCAAATACAGTTTCCTAGAGGTCTTTTTAGCAGAGCACCAAGTGAAGAAAAGAGGACCCACCACTCTGAGAACCCACCAGCTCACTGTTTTTGCAATCTAAGTCATGAAAACTACTTTCTGAAAAGAGCACACGGCAAAACAATCACAAGGGAGGCAGATGCGAGGTTGGGGCAGACGTTATCCTTGACTTTTGTGTTTTGTATTTTGTCCTCTATTATATGTATTTTCATATAAAAGATAAAGGCTGTACGTGTTGCTTCTTTCTAATCATTAGCATATAATGTGTATTTATTATGCAAGAAACAAGGTGGGAGGGTCCTATAAATAAGCCTGCCTGCTGTCTTATGTGTCATTGTCTCCAGATGAATTCAGTTTCAAATTGCTCTTCATCCTGGCTGCTATCTCCAGGTGCTCGGCTTAAATTCCTTGCAGAAAAATCACTTACTGCAGCGGAATATTATCAGAGAAATGTCTCATTTGTTCCCCACTTTTTATTTTTCTATTCTTTATAGACGTTACAAATGGTGTTTAATATATTTGACTATTTTGCAATTTGCTAGAGGTTACAGATCCTTAGTTTCTCCTCTAAAGCACAAAGATAAAAAGACAACCCTTACTTTCAGTAAGCCCTGACTTAAAACAGTAGGATGCATGTAGGGGCCTTTGCTTTTAGTGTGTATGGCCCTTCAATATCAATCCTTTATTAAATTCCCGTGAAAACATCTCTGGTGTGAACTACAGTGTTATGTAACAATCTGGTTCACAAGTCATGGGAAAGAAAGTGACTTGATCACTTGTGAAACAGAGCCGAATAAAAGAGGAAACCTCCAGAGCACCAGTCTTGATCTGTGCTGCGGCTCAGAAGTCATTACTTGATTGAAGCCCATCTGAAGATATCATCATTATTCATATTTTGAACTTGATGTTTCAAAAATAAAAAACCAAAAACAGACAAAAACAGCAGTCTCACAGGGCTGTTTTGATACAAGGAGTCTAAAAATCACAAGCACAGGTGTGTATGAAGCATTCTCATCAGGACATGTCCCAGTGTGGATAAGCTGGGGACTTTTAATCTAACAGGAATATAGGTTTCATGCATTTTGTCCACTATAAAATTCTGATTTTTTTTGGTGAAATTATTCTTACTTAGTTGTCATACATTGGGTATATGGTAAGTACCAGAGAGCACATGGCTGTTTTTAAAGGGAGAAATCTGTTGAGAAACCGAAGAACTTTGGTATATTCAATATTCTCATACCTCCTTGAATTTTAGGTAAGAAGCTCAACTTCAGTGAATCCATTTAAGCTGTTATGGCAAATAAAACACTTCACTTTTCCAGTTTATTGCATGTTTGGTAAACTTATGAAGCAGTGGTGGCTATACCACAGTGTCCCGGGTGAACACTTGGTAGAACAGCTCTCAGAGATAACACCCAGCTACAAACCCTGAAACCTGTAAGAGCCCCCTGTCTGCAAGATGAATCGGTGCAAATGTAGAACAAATGTGGTGGGAGATAATCGGGAACATTTGGTTGGATTTGTCACACTCCACAAGTTGAATTCTATATCAGACACTCAACAAGGCTGAGATCCTGAGGCTAGCTAAGTCATGAGTTCTAGGGGGAACTCTATTATTATTATTATTATGCTAAGACAACATACAAGAAACTGTCTCTTAATGGCATATTGCTATGCCTATGGAGAACTTCTATATGCACTTCTCCACCCTCATCAGAGAAGCTTCTTCGTATACTAACTAACACTGAAAGCCACACATGGACAACGTGCAGAGAATAAGGACTTTGAAATGCCCAGTCCTATATACGGTATCCATATCACACTTCTGAAGCCAGGGCTCAGAGATCTGTACAGAAGAAGGCGTGGAAAGATTGTAAGAGCCATAGGGATGGATGGCCTCAAGGAGACAGCATTTTCAAGACACAACAGGGCAGATACATCTAGGAACTTACATAGACTATGAAAACAATCACAAGACCTGCACAAACAACTCAAGCCAGAAAAATCCTAGCATAGAAGAGAGGAAGTAAGTATAAATTCCTAACCCTGCCCAAGAAGGTGTTCATGATGGGTAAACGTGGGGAGAAGTTACATCAAAGGGGTGACACTGTGTGTATCAACCACTGATGTGGGAGTGTCATATATCAATCTGTTGATTTCATTGGTTAAGCAATAAATAAACTGCTTGGTCCTGATTGGTTAGAACATAGGTGGGTGGAGTAAACAGAACAAAATGCTGGCAGGAAGAGGAAGTGAGGTCAGACTTCATGCAGCTCCTCTCAGAGCAAGACACATGCGATGAAGCTCCGACTCAGGATGGACGTAGGCTAGAATCTTCCCGGTAAGCGCACCTTGGGGTGCTTACAAACCTGATTAGAAATGGGCTAGTCCAGGTGTGAGAATTAGCCTAGAAGAGGCTAGATAGAAATGGGCCAAGCAGTGTTTAAAAGAATACAGTGTCCGTGTAATTATTTCGGGTAAAGCTAGCCGTGTGTGTGGCCGGGGTGCTGGGGCGCAGCCCCACTGCTCCTATCACTTCAAACCACACTGTGGGGCAGGCCCCATCCTCAGTAGTTGTTTGCTAATACAAATTTGACTCTTGGTTTGTTCCTTTCTCTTAAGAGAGAGACTAAGAAAAGCCCTTGAGGTCAGGAATGTGTCAGCGGCATTCTTGAATGGAGGCTTAGAGAGGTCACTGCTAAAGCTGTGAACCTAAGCATGGATTGCCTAGGAGACCCCAAGATGTTGGCGATGCCAGAGTCATAGAATTGCCGCCGAGGAAAGCTGCTAGCGGGGAATGGAACCAGCCAAAGAGAAAGAAGTGTGTTGTCAACAAAGCTGAAAGGAGTTGGAGATCTGAAGAGCATTTTGACATCAGACATGGGAATTCAGGGTTTGGAGTTTGCTCAGCTGCTTTCTGGTCTTATTTTGGTTCGGTATTTCCTCACTATGCTCCCTTCCATACATTTTGAAATGGTAATGTATATTTTGTGTCATTATATGTTGGAAATCTGTGATTTTATTTTTGCTTTTGCTTTTATAGAGGAATTTACAGTTAAGAGACTGCTATAAGTCTCAGAAGAGATTTTGGACTTTGCAACAAGTTTGAGACTGTTGTAGATTATGGGTACTTCTGAAGTGGAACTAAACGCAGTTTTGAACCATGATACGGCTGCAAGTCTTTGGGGGCGGTCAGTGAGTGGTAGGTGGTAGTTTGAAGGGAAATGGCCCCAAAGGGACTGGCACTATTAGGAGGTCTGACCTTCTTGGAGGAACTGTGGGGGCAGGTTTTGAGGTCTCCTACATTCAAGATACCTCCAAGTGTTTTAGATCACTTCCTGTCGTCTGTAAGATGCAGTACTCTTGGCTACTTCTTCAGCACCATGTCTGCCTGCACTCTCTCATGTCCCACCCTGATGATGCAATGGAACCTGTAAACCACCCCAATTAAATGCTTTTTTTTTAAAATTAGAGTTGCAGTGGTCGTGGTGTCTCTTTACAACAATAAAAACCTTAACTAAGACATTTTTTATACATTTTGCAGATTTTAATGTTTTATTTTGAGGATACTCTTGTTAGTATCCTTTAAGGAACAACCTGCAAGAAAAGATTTTCATCTATGCTATGATTAAAGACAACAAAGCCAGAAACCTTCATATTTTGAAAATAATCACATTCTTATTTACTTCTTTATCATCACTTATTAGAATATAAAAATGTATCTCCAGATAGGGAAAATTTTGATAAGTAAGAAGCATGTAAAAATAACTATAATGATCACAGTATATTCAAGCACATTCAGTTGTCAGCTAGAACATGTTAGTAAAATGTATTTACTTTAACATCAAGTCATCAAAGCTTGTTCACAACAGAACAACAGTACGAAAATCCATTAATCTTAAGAGGGGACTAGGAAATGAAAGCAATAAAAAAAGAAACAGAAAAGGGATTCTGCAGAGCTGCTCAGCATTTCCCATCAATAAGTAATTTGTTTTATGTAAGATTTCAGCTGTAACTATAGCAACGATAACATCAAGTTAAATCTCAGAATTCAGGGCTGCCTGTTTGCTGTTCTAAGTGTCTTCTTTAAAGGCTGAATATGAGACCTGAAGTAGGCTGAAGATTTACCTATAAATTTAAATGATGCTCAAGATTACATTCACAAGCATTCATATTTGTATCTGAGAAATCACGGAAATAAAATTTAGTATTGATTTTCATTAAAAAACCAATTGAACTTGTTTGGAAACTAACATTCTTTCCTTCAAGAGAATCACTGAACCAGAGATGATGATAGCCTTATCTCAACTGAGAGAGCAGTGACTAAAACATCATTCTGAGCCTTGTGCAACTTTCAGTTAAACAATAAAAGAGTTAAGCAATACTAAGCGATAAGTTAACATTTTTGGTGGCTTGTAGATGTTCATAACATATCAAATATTATTTAAGAAAAATAATTATAATTATAGTAATCTATTTCTAAATCACACTTTTCGAATATTTTCACATATTAAGTATTGTGTGTCGGTGTGTGTGTGTGTGTGTGTGTGTGTGTGTGGTGCATCATGTGCACATGTGAGTGCAGTTGCCCAAGGAGGCCAGAAGAGGTAAAGAGGTCATTGAATCCTCAGAGTTGGAGTTATTGCCAGGAGTGAGCTGCTTGATATGGGTGCTGGATCCTGAACTCAGGGTCTCAAGAAGAGCAGCAAGTGTTCATAAGCACTGAGCCATCTATTCAGCTCTAGAAATAACCTTTCTTTTATTAATTGATCCAAAAGTCTGGGAACAATGTTTTCTGAGACCTGTAGTTTCTATCAGTACTTCATACTATCTTAGCTACATAATATTTTATGTATCTCAGGACCCTGTATTCTTAAATGTAATTTGACATCCTAAAATTGTTACTTTTACTATGAATGTAGTGTTTTTGTTAATTGTAAAAGAGAAAAAAATACAATTGAAAGATTATATGATATACATTTTCTAGATCATACAATCAGTTGTCCAGACCATAAAATTAAGATGCTAGCAATATTTGATCATGTGATTACCATTTACAAGAATGCAAATTGAACTAGGCATGCTATTGCAAGTCTGTCATCTCAGCACTCAAGAGCTGATAGCAAGAGGACCAGAATTCAAGCACTGTTTATGCTAAATAATGAATTAAAAATCAGCATGTGATACACAAAACACCGTTTCAAAATGAGATTTTTATTCTTACTCTACCTCTCTTAAAAATGAATGAGAAATATGTTTAAAGTCCACTTATTACTAAATTTTTAAAATTAGAATATACAGTTTCCATCATATTTCTGGACTTTTTATGACAGCTAAAAAGCAATAACTCATAAACAAAATTGAAAAATGTGTTCTTTCTCATTTGTTCATATATAGAAAGTAAATTATATAAAATGCAATGCAAAATAAACACGCATATGTAAGACTGCATAATGAGAAACAGATGCTTTGCTAAGTTACAGTAACATGGATAAATAAATGGAAAGGATAGGGATCAATAATAAAACCCAGTAGACTAAGGGGAACTGAAGTTCTCAGGTCCTAGGGCCAAGCTGATCAGAGGTCATGCCTATGTCCCCACCACTCTCATGTGTGTGCATATCTGCAGTGCTACATTGCTATGCATTCAAGCAAGGTTGCTCTGCTTCTTTCTTTAGAAGTATAAAATGCACGTTTCCACACATACAAAATTTGTGAACAATAGTTCCATAAAGAGCCAGATGCTAACTAAATTATATATATATATATATATACATATATACTAATTTTAAAATACTTACATCATATTATATATATTATAATCAGAGATTTAAACATATTGAGAATATAATTTCATACATTTTGTTGATAATTTTAGTGTTAAGATTTCTTGACTTAAGTCAGATTCCTTTTCTGTTTTATTTCCTATCATAATGTATATGCATTTTCCAAAACTATAAAACAATTTCAGAGAAAACTACACAGGAGCAGGATTGAGCCAGCAACCAGGGCTGGAACAGGCCTGGGACACTCAAACTCCACAGGAGCAGGACTGATCCAGCAATCTAGGCCAGAGCAGACCTGAACCCCGGTAGCACTGAGCGACCTCCAGGAACACGGAGTGACCAATGGAGTAACTGGAACTGTGGCACTGACTGCACTACGAGGAGTAGCCCTCTGAGCCTTGGATCCACTGATATCTGGAAAATTGATCACCAGAGTCACAGACAGCCCCAACTCCATCAATTAGAAGAAAAGATGGGTAGATAAGGTAAGAACAAATGCAACACCACAAAGAGCAACATGACAGTAAAAGCAAACATTAAATCTAACAAAAGCTTAAAACAAAATATCCAAGAAATTTGGGGATACCATGAAAAGACAAAACCTAAGAATTATGAGTATTCAAGAAGGAGAAGTTCAACTGAAAAGCACAGAAAATACATTTAACAAAATAATATAAGAAAAATTTCCCAACCTAAAGACAAATATGCCTATGAAGATACAAGAAACTTACAGAATACCAAATAGACTGGATCAAAAAGTCCTCTTACCACATAATAATCAAAACACTAAACATTCAGAATAAAGAAAGTATATTAAGAGCTGCAAAGGAAAAAGGCTAAGTAACATATAAAGGCAGACCTAGTAGAATTACACCTGACTTCTCAATGGAGAAAATGAAAGCCAGAAGCATTATGCAGACATTAAGAGACCACAGATGCCAGCCCAGACTACTATACCCAGTAAAACTTTCAATCACCATGGAAGCACAAAACAAGATATTCCATGACAGAACCAGATTTCACCAATATGTAGCCACAAACCCAGCAATACACAAAGTACTAGAAGGAAAACTCCAAACCAGGGAAGCCAGCTACATCAACAAAAAGACACACAGTAGATGATCTCACAACAGCAAATCCCAAAGAATGAAAAAATACATAAATTAACATTACCTACAAAGAAAACTAAATTGACAGGACATGGCAATCACTGGTCATTAATATCCCTTAATATAAATGGACTCAACTCACCTATAAGAAGACATAGGCTAACAGATTGGATATGAAAACAGAATCCATCCTACTTCTGCATACAAGAAACACACCTCAACCTCAAAGACAAACATATCCATAGAATAAAGGGTTGGGAAAAATTTTCCAATAAAATGGACATAAGAAACAAGCTGGTGTAGCTATCTTAATATCTAACAAAATAGACTTAAAACTAAATTAAATCAATCAAAAGAGGCAAAGAAGGATATTTCATATTAGTCACAGGAAAAATCCATCAAGAGGAAATCTCAATACTGAACATCTATGTTCCAAATACAAGGGCATCCTCATATGTAAAAAAAAGACTTCTAAAGCTTAAATCATACTTTAAACTCCACACACTAATAGTGTAAGACTTCAACACTCCCCTCTCACCACTGGACAGGTCAGTCAGACAAAAAGTGAACAGAGAAATAAGGGAACTAACAGATGTTATGACTCAAATGGACTTAATAGACATCTATAGAATATTCCATCCAAACATAAAAGAACATACCTTCTTCTCAGCACCTCATGAGACCTTCTCAAAAACTGAACACACACTCGGTAACAAAACAAACTTCAACAGACACAAAAATTTGGAATAACCCTATGTATCTTATCAGATCAACATGGCTTAAAACTAGAATTCAACAGCAACACTAATTAATTTCAGAAAGCCCACTAATACCTGGAAATTAAACAATGCTCACCTGACTCATCAATGGGTCAAGGAAGAAATAAAGGGAGAAATTAAAGACTCCCTAAAATTCAATGAAAATGACCACACAACATACCCAAGTTTATGGGACACAATGAAAGCAATGTTAATAGGAAATTTCATAGCACTAAATGCAAGATGGAAAAATCCCACACTATCCCCTGCCCTGTGTGGAGACCAAGGTCCTCCGCGCTCCATCCAGGTCTAGGAAGGTGAGCATCCAAACAAACTAGGCTCCCACAAAGCCAGTACATGTAGTAGGATCAAAACCCAGTGCCATTGTCCTTGGCTTCTCAGTCAGCACTCATTGTCCTCCACGTTCAGAGAGTCCGGTTTGATAACATGCTCCATCAGTCCCAGTTCAGCTGGCCTTGGTGAGCTCCCATTAGATCAGCCCCAACGTCTCAGTGGGTGGTGCACCCCCCACCGTCCTGACTTCCTTGCTTGTTCTCCCTCCTTCTGCTCCTCATATGAACCTTGGGAGCTCAGTCCAATGCTCCAATGTGGGTCTGTGTCTCTATCCATGAACATAGCTGAGCAAGTATCCTTGTGATATGATTGAGCATCCTTGGGGAATAGGATGAAAGGACAATGGATGCTGGTGAGTAGGAGGACGGAGGAGTCCTTATCCAGTGCTGGTGGGAATGTAAACTGATCCAGCCACCTAAAAACTGCTGGGGAAGTTCACACACAACTAAAATTAGATATTTCCTATAGCCCAGCTTTCCCACTCCTGAATATACTCTCAATAGACTACATCCCACTAGAGATGCTTGTTTTTTCTTGCTTTCCTCACAATGGCAAGGGAGCAGAATCAGCCTAGATATCGATTAACATACAACTAGATAACAAACACGTGGCATATCCACATAGTGACATTTTATTAATCTGTAAAAATGAAATTTATACGAAGGTGGGTAGAATTAGAAGGTAGTATGTTGTGAGGGAACCCCGACTGCTCTTAGGACTGGAGAGGAGGGGGAGGAGAAATGGTGGGGTGGGGGAAGAAAATCACATGAGGGGAGGAGGTGGAAATTTTTAATAATAATAATAATCACAAAACACAAGTTTCATTTTTAATAGTCAGAACCTGGAAACAACCTATATGTTCCTCAACTGAAGAATGGACAAAGAAAATGTGGAATATTTGCACAATGGAGTACTACTCAGCTATTAAAAACAATGATATCATGAAATTTGCAGGCAAATGAATGGAAATAGAAAAAAAAATCATCCCGAGAAAGACAAACACAGTATGTACTCGCTTACAAGTGGATATTAGCTGTAAAGTAAAGAATAGCCACATTATAACACACAGATCCAGAGAAGCTAGGTAACACAGAGGGCACAAGGGGGGCTGCATGGATCTCTCTGGGAAGGAGAATTAGGAGCGATCTCCTGGGAGGACTGGGGGCATGTGGGGATGGAGCGATCTCCTGGGAGGACTGGGGGCATGTGGGGATGGGAACTAGAAGGACCAGGTTTAGGGATGTTGAAGGAGGAGAGTACCAGAAGAGATGACTGGAGAGTGGGGGCTTTTCACATCGTTCTTCCAATGATCTATAAAATGTATGCTGGACATAAAGAATAAGTTTATAATGAAAACCCTTGAGCCACTGACTCAATAAGGATTCCCTGCGAGGTGAAGACAGAAGACACTGAATGAGTTGGGAAGAAGAGAAGGTACAGACAGACAGGGCAGTCAAGCCAGAAATACTTGGGATGTATGTCATTGGCTTGTTTGACTGACACAACTACCAGGAATGATTTGGGCAGAAAGACTTGTTGCCCCGAATTCTCAGGGAGATGGGGGCAAACATGTTATATAGAGGGAGTCAGTTGAAGTCTCCCTACCTTAAATGATCGGCTAAGTCAAAGGGAGATTTAAGTAATAAAGAGGCATGATTATATGTAATTTTGAAAGAATCTGCTAAAAACTGTATGCTGAAAAGAATCACTGCTGTCTGAGCCTGTGAGTATGTACGTTGGGCTAGGATCAAAAACAGAAAGAAAGCAGAGCTCCTATTTTTAAGACGAATCTGGTTTCACGTGTGTATAACTTCCTCCTTTGGCTGCTTCCATTGAAGAGGACAAGGGTCCCCTGAAGGGACAGCGGTGCTTGACACAGTTGCAAGCTTGTGTAGACGACTAGAGAAGCAACGGCAGAAACTGAATGGCGGAATTAACATCGCTAAAACAACAACAAAAAAGCCTGTCCCAATTTACAAGGAATATGGTGTTTTAAAATGGAGAAGGAAGAGATTCAAGAGAGAGAAGGTGGAATATGTTGGAATAGAGGATCCTGCGGATATTCTTTATCTCATTAAATTCTCACCCCATCTAAGGAGTTCCTATAATTATGTTCATTATACAAACGCAGAAGCTGACACATGGAAACTAGAAACTATATCCTGTTAAGTATCCAGTGGGAGAAACAGACCGGGTGCAGAGACATGGACGTATCTCTAGAGTCAGATTTTAAAGGAAACAGAGATATTTAAGTCAGGATTAGTCATGAAATTCCTACAATTCTTTCATACAAATGAAGAGAGCAGAGAGCAGGCTCTTAATACCTCCCTCTGGTCAGAAGAAACCAGCCAGACATACTGTGCAGAATCATTAATAAGAGTGGGAGGAAGTGCCAGTTTCTCTATGCTTGAGTGAATGAAAAATGAAAATTTCACAGATACGAACAGGCAATATTACTTGCAATGAGGCTAAGTAAGATATCAAAAAAAAGAGGCAGATTTCTTATTTTTTCTTCTTCTCTTTTCCTTTCTTTTGACAAGGTCTCATTATGTATCCTAGCTGATTTGAAATCCATGATGAAGATCAGGCTGATCTCAGTCTCAGAGATTCACCTGCCTCTACCTCCAAAGTGCTGTCTGGGATTACAGGCGTGTGCTACCACACGTAGCCCTGATGTAATTTTTTAGACACATGAGCTGAGTGCTCTGCTAATAATTTCCTTCTTAACATTTAACTTCTTCCCTTCTCCTGTAATACTTATTTTTATTTTTCTCAAGTAGACAGTAAAACTGATTATTGCTTTAGTCTTGATTAAATTTCTAGAATGAGTTATGATGCATGCTACATTGCTCCATCCTTCTTTTGATAACTGGAAGTTACACAAACACTGTTCAAAAAGAATCTCAGAATTCTAGTTTCATGATCCATTATCTCTCTCTTCTCTCTCTCCTTCCTTCCCTCGTACCCCCACCCCACTGTGTGTGTGTGTGTAAGTTTGCATGCATGTGGATGCTAAGAACAAACCCCAAATATCATTAGAATCATTCTTATGACACTGCTCCTGTTGGTTTTGGAGACAGGGTCTCTCACAGGATTGAGACTCTCCAACTGGGTGTGGCTGGCTGGCCAGGGAACTCTTAAATTCACTCATCTCTTCCTCCCCAGAGCTGGGATCACAGCCATGTGCCACCAAACTGGGCTTTTTAATGTAGGTTCTAAAGATAAAATGTTGGTCCTATTGCTTGCACCTCAGGTACTTTACCAACTGAACCATCTCCCCAGCCTCAGAGGCTGCAAACTTTTGTAGATGACAAGGACAGCAGCAAAAGAATCCACTGAACACTGGATCTGGAATGGAAATCTATTCATGGGTATCATCTTTTTTATAAAGTATTAAAGGATTAGAATTTATATTTCCTACAATGATGTTCAAAAATCTGTCCTAGCTTGCTTTCCTAGCTTTTAAAATGGCAAACAAAGTAAGTTATAAAGAGGAGATAAACATGTTTTCTATGTTTCTATGCTTTGTACATATCAAGGAATACCTAGAAACTACCGAGAAACTATTTATTTACCTTGGAGAAGCCGCTGAGCTACCATACTGAATAACTCATTCAATCAATTCAGCATCACAATACATTTTCAGAGACACTGCATGGGACTATGCTAACACAGGCATTGAAATCATAGTTGTTTAGCAAATGTCCCCATAGTCTAGTAGGAAATATGAAAACAATGCTTATAATAACAGCAGAAGACTCTGAGAAAGGACAATAGATTTGTTAACTCACGCGAAGAAGGGTTGACATCACAGAAAAATCGAACAACTGAGGTGGCACAGTGAGACAGAAGTGTAAAAACTAGGGAGATAGGTAAGTTGGCAAAGGAATGAGTCCTAACAAGGATGAAGGTGTTCGTGAAAGAGGAGCAGTGGAGCATTCTCAATACTGGGATTTTGCTCTCAGTCAATGCTTCTGCATGGAAGAAGACCCACACCCTGTATTTACCTCAATTTGAACGGAGCAAGCTTTTATTTTAAAAGCCAACATGCTAAAACAATTAAGGGAAAACATACAGAAAATAATTCAGGACACAGGCATGGGCAAAACCTTTCTGGATAACCACAATAGCCCAGGAAATAGGCTCAAGATTTAATGGGACTACGTAGAGTCAAGGTTTCTGCATAGGAAACCAAACTCTTAGTAGAACAGAGAGAAAGCCTATGGACTGGGAGAGAAACCTTTTCCAACTATACTTCAGATATTGGGTTATTCTCTAAAATAGGTATTGCATTACAAAAATTAAACAGAAACACACAAAAATATATCCTCCAAAGAATGGACTGATTAAACTGAACAGATAGTTCTCAAAAGGAGAAAACCCACACATGTCAATATGTATTTTAATAAGGGTTCAGAATATTAGCAACCTGAGAAATGCTGATCAAAATTAGTATTTTAATAAGGGTTCAAATATTTAGCAGCCCGAGAAATGCTCGTCAGACTAGTTCAAAGGTCCATCTCACCTGCCAGCGTGGCTGCCCTTGAGATGAAACGACAATGGATGCTGGTGAATAGGAGGAAGGAGGAGTCCTTATCCAGTGCTGGTGGGGATGTAAACACACAACTAGTTCTCACACAACTAAAATTAGATATTTCCTATAGCCCAGCTTTCCCACTCCTAATATACTCTCAATAGACTACATCCCACTAGAGATGCTTGTTTATTCTTGCTTTCCTCACAATGGCAAGGGAGCAGAATCAGCCTAGATATCGATTAACATACGAATAGATAACAAACACGTGATTTATCCACATAGGGACTTTATTTAAGCTCTAAAAATGAAATTTCTATGGAAGTGGGTGGAACTAGAAGATAGTATGTTGTGAGGTAATCCAGCCTCAGCCATACAGACAGTGATGTGAGTCTTAGTTTTGAGTTTTTAACTTTTTCATTTTTCTTTTTTTATAATTTAAAAATATTTTAATTCTTGGAGAATTGCATAAAAGTATTCTAATCATATTCATCATTCTTCCCCCAACTTTTCTTAAATTCACACCCATTTAACATCCACCTAGCTTAGCATCCTGCTTTTCTTTTATTTTCTTTCTTTCTTTCTTTCTTTCTTTCTTTCTTTCTTTCTTTCTTTCTTTCTTTCTTTCTATTTTTCATTTTATTTTATTTTTTAAGAAACCTATCTTTTCTCATTTTACATACCAATCCCAGCTCCTGCTCCCTCCCTTCCTCTCGCTCCCTCCACCTCCCCCTTATACCCTCCCACCCACTCCCCAGAGAGGGTAAGACTTCCCATGGGGAGTCAACAAAGTCTAGCAGATTGCTTTAAGGAAGCTCCATGGCCTTCCGTACTATATCTCTGCTGAGCAAGGTACCAGGCCCAATTTATTTTGCCCATAACTCATTATTGTGAATCTACTCAATAGAGCATTGGTAACCCACCAGGGGCCTTACTTAGAAAAAAACTGACTATTTCCTTTCTTGTAGTTATCAACTCCTAGTTAAGGACTGGCTTTGGTGCCCATTTCTCCCCATCATGTTAGGATTCTTTTGGAGTTTGAACTGGCACAGGACTTGTTCATATTCTCAAGTGTTGTGAGTTCATATATGTAGCTGCCTCATTGTGTCCAGAAAATACTGTGTGGGGCTGTAGTCATTCACTAACTCTGGTCCTCATGGTCTTTTTGCTTTCTCTTCTACAATGAGAAAAGTAAGTGGGATGTATTCTAATAGTATCTATTCTTCCTCCTCCAACTTTTCCCATTTAATGCCAACTAAGCATCGTGTCCACTTTTTAATTTCTGCAACTTTATTGGTTGTCTCTGTTAACTGATTTCTAGTTGAGAGTTAACAACTTAGGGGACAGTTTAATACTATGTCCATTTATTATAGTGATAGTAGACTCTACCTTAGAATCTATGAGTTCGCTAGCCACAGGTTCTTGGCCCCAATAATGCTATCAGGTATTGGTTATCTCTTGTGATGTGGGCCTTAAATACAAACAAAATGTAATTGGTTATTCCCATAACATTTCTGTTCCTATTGCTCCCGTGGGCATATCTTACCCCTGACTGTCATTGCAGTTGACAGAGTTCACAACTGGATAAGACTGATGACTAATTTCATGCATAGCATCTTCCAGCACTGTGAAAGCTAACAAGTAATACTAACGTTCTATGACTCTAATACATGGTGACTTCAGCATTAAAGAATTACTGTAAAGCTTGTAATGTTAGGAGCGCTCTCACTGGGCAACTCCAAGCGTTAACCCATTTCTGAACGTGGACTGTCATGTTAGCTTGTGCTATCAAGTAGGGATACTGTTGCTATATCACAGGATAATTCCACTAAAACTCTTTTTATATTTGTATATATTTTACCAAGCTCTTGCAGTGATAGATTTTGTATATGTGTATTTGTGGGGTGGGAGGAAATGGGGATAGAAACTCGAATGAGCACAGGTAAGAGGAAACATGAGTCTTTAAAGAAGGGGCATAGTTAGGGTGGTAGAACACATACGGTGTGAACATGGGAAGGGAATACTGAAGGTGGGGTGGGACGAGCAGGAGTGGAGGAGTGGGGAGGAGGAGTTTCTTGGATGCAAATTAATCAAAACTACGTATTCATTATATACATAAGAAAATCTGTTACTTTCTATATTACCTAAAAAATAAATTAAATTGCTTTCTTTCACATCCTACAATATTAATTTTATTCTGAAATTCACGTTAAAATATTTAGACAGTTCAATATTAAAGTATTATTAATTTTTTGAAAGGAAAGAAATATATAAATTTGATATTTATTTTTAAATATGTGCTGAAATTTATTACAGCAAACTAGCAATTTGCATTGATATATATGTTTATACATAATTTTTCCAATAAATTCAGACATTTAATAATTTGGTCATTTTTAATATGGTGATGGGTTCTTGACACCATCTACAGAATTTGGAATTTTAAGTGGATTCGTTGTTACAACTTTAGGGCTCACAGTGAATTTTTATGTCTTCAGGCTGGCATATATGACATGCCAAATAAAAAGTTTTAATGAAGCAATAAAAACTAAAATACAGTTGTACTATGGATAGGGCTTTTAATAGCTAATCCATTTTTTAATTTTCTCACCTGTAAAGTTATTAAGATAATATTGATGCCCACTCTAATTAGCAGACAAAATTAAATAGAAAAGTGAGTTGAAAGTTACTTGCTAATTTATAAAGATGCTCATAAATTTAAGGCATTTTGAAAGTGTTTTCACTGTTATTTATGAAGCATTGTCTTAATTGGAAATATATTTTTTATTTATTCACACTGAATACAAGGAATAGTCTCATATGTCTAATAAAATATCAGTCATAATATAATTTTATGTTCATTTTGTCAAATGCTAAAGCTTTTTAAAAAGTTAATAAGCATTTAATCCATATGAAGAAATTTAATTTTATGAACGTGGTTATTTTACCTATCCAAATTTCTTCACATCGCACGTGTATACTTGCTGCCCACAGAGGCCAGGAGAGGTCACCAGATTCCTTGCTACTGACGTTATAGACAGTTGTCAGTTACCATTAGGGTTCTGGGAATCAAACTGGGGTCTTACAGAAAAGCAGCTATGTTTTTAACCACTGAGCAATCACTTTAATCCCTAAAATTATTTTTTATGATAACAAAAATATGGCTTTATAAAACAAAAGTTCAGCAGAAGAACCAAATTGCAGCAGGGTAAAAGCTTTCAGCAACCATCTCCATGCAGCCATGGCAAGTATCTCCATGTAGCCATAGCAAGCATCTCCGTGCAGCCATAGCAACTATCTCCATGCAGCTATGGCAACCATCTCCATGCAGCCATAGCAAGCATCTCCATGCAGCCATACCTAGTTACTAACTATTCATACTCAAGACTGTTGACAGGGAGAAGGAATCCATAGTAGCAACTGCTTGGTTTAAATATAATACAGCATCACCCCTTCAACTGGAAGTTGTATAACATGGAAGTGGGTGTTGCACACTTGGGGAAGGCAGAGGGATAAAGTCCAGATCTTTAAATTTAACTGCAATAGCAGTACCACCAAGGCTAAGCAACACTGCCAGACCATGAAATCTAAAACATGGCTCTGTCTTAGAGACACCTTGCTTCTGTGGGAGGACCCAATACTAAGTAGACCCAAAGTATTATATAGTCCGCTTACGAAGAGACCCTCTAGACTGCCCGCCCTAGAAATAGTTACATTCCTGATGACTTGAGTTTCAGCTGATATCACTATGGTCCTTCAAATGGTCTGGGAGCATAGCTCTTCCCAAGACTGTGCAGGTCTTTGCAGTTGAGAGAGTCAGGTATGAACTAGCTTACCCTGAGCTGTTGCTATCAAGGAACTTTCTCTCCCATTAGTCAGGGTGAAGCTTGCTCAGCTGACATCCTATGCCTGTTCTGTATCAGTACAGGAGAAGACATGTGTACTGGACTTTTATTCTGGCCAGCATCATCTGTGTCTATTGTAATGGTTTGGGGCATGAGTTCTCCTTGGCAGTCAGAAGTTCAGAGCAGTGTGGGCCTGGGTCCAGGGGTTTTTTAGGCTTATGAACTTAGACTCCAACACATAATTGCAGTATTATCAGGGAAACAAGACTGGTTCCTCTACAGTGATTCCATACTGAGTTTTCAGAATCCCAGTCTCTGATGACAGAAGGAGGCTATGGATAGCATTTTTGCCCCTATGTCAATTAGAAGACAATGACTCTGTGGGGCTGGAGAGATGGCTCAGCCATTAAAGGCTAGGCTCACAACCAAAAATATAAGAAGACAATGACTCTGGGAGATATTACTCTTGCTAGGTATATATTCCTTGCTCATTTTGAACAACAATTAAATGGATATGCTTAAATCAGCCTTAATGCTGAAAGAATGCAACCAGATGACATGTAGAAAGCCTAGACTTAGGTCAAGATCTAGTGTCAAAATACTGAAAGTAACAATATCTAAAGAGATAAGGTAGGTTGCCTAGAATGGCGGGGGAAGAAGTGAGGGCATGAACACAGCCAGATTAGGCAGACTGCAAGAAATATCTGATCGTTGGGTATATTCCCAAGAGTGGTACTGCTGGATCCTGGGGTAGGTTGATCCCGAATTTCCTGAGAAACGGCCACACTGATTTCCAAAGTTGTTGCACAAGTTTGCATTCCCACCAGCAATGGATGAGTGCTCCTCTTACTCCACAGCCTCTACAGCAAAGGCTATCATTGATGTTTTTGATTCTAGCCATTCTGACAGGTGTAAGATGGAATCTCAAAGTTGTTTTGATTTGCATTTCCCTGATCGCTAAGGAGGTTGGACATGACCTTAAGTGTCTTTTGGCCATTTGAACTTCCAATATATGTTTTTCTTTGGGTTCACCTTCTTATTTAGCTTCTCTAGGATCTCATATTATAGGCTCAAAATGTCCTTTATTTATGGCTAGAATCCACTTATGAGTGAGTACATACCATATTCATCTCTTTTGGGTCTGGGTCCTAAAACTGAGAAGCTTTTGTAAAGCAAAGGACACTGTCATTAAGACAAAAAGACAACCTACTGACTGGGAGAAGATCTTCACCAACCCCGCAACAGACAAAGGTCTGATTTCCAAAATATATAAAGAACTCAAGAAACTACACTTTAAAATGCTAATTAACCCAATTAAAAAATGGGGCACTGATCTGAACAGAGAATTCTCAACAGACTGCTCTTTGGACTGGAGAGGGAGGGAAAGAGGTATGAGGGGAGCAGGAGGGAAATGGGAGGAGGGGAGGAGGTGGAAATTTTTAATTAAATAGTAGTAATAATAATAATAATAATGAAGAAATATCTGATCCTTATATGTCAAGACTTTGCCACACACTAAAAACCAAGTAAAGTTCTCACAAAACCATGATGATATCACCTAAAATGTCAAAATAAAGTGAGAAAAAAATGACCAGAGGGTAATTAGTATGGGAGAATTCCGAGAAGAAAAATATAAAGCACCTAACTTAAGGAAACTCAAAGATCTCGAGGAAAACAATACGATCAGAATGAAAGCTTGTATAGACAATTAACAGAGCTGGAAACAATAAATATCAGAAGTTCCTGAGCTACAAAATACTTCAAGCAAATTGATAAAACAGCAAAAAGGATCACTGTCAGTGCTTATGAATTGGAAGTAACAGTTAATGAGCTCAAACTCAGGATATTTGAAAGTGCACAGCTGTAAAAGAAAGAAGAGAAGATGAAAAAATAAGAAGGTAATGGAAACTCTGGGATGCATTGATAGAGTGATATTCAGGTCACTTGATTTGAACAGAAATTGAGGCTACTGAAGAAGAAGAAAGTGAGAATGAGAGAAATATTCAAGAACAAGAACATACAAATCTCAGGATGTGAGGTTTAAATAACTAGTCAGATTAAGCTAGGTCGATTCCAAACTTTTAAAGGTGCAAGATGAAATTTCTCAAGATGGTAAAGGGGGAGGGAGTGTGCATATGAGTGTCCACATTGCTTTGACAAAATGCTTCCCAGTGAGGCTTAGCAGACAGGAAGAATGAAAATGTCAAGAGCACTGAGGGAAACAATACCAAGTACGTTATCAAGCAAGTACACGGCACATAGGAAGCTGCTTCTTTAAAAATGTGAAGCGGCTCAGTGTACTGACAAATGCCTGTAAATTACAGCTACTTGGTAGACTGAATCATAGGAATTTCTAAAGATAGCATGGGAAATCTATCTATCTATGTATCTATGTATCTATCTATGTATCTATGTATCTATCTATCATCTATCTATCATCTATCTATCTATCTATCTATCTATCTATCTATCTATCTATCTATCTATCTATCATCTACCTATCTATCGTCTGTCCATCCGTCTGTCTATTGTCTGTCTATATCTCTATCTATCTATCTATCTATCTATCTATCTATCTATCTATCTATCTATCTATCTATCTATCTATCTATCATCTACCTACCTACCTACCTATTCATACATCCATACATCTATCCATCCATCCTATTCTGATGGAAGCTTCACCCCAGCCCCTGGCATCCACATACCCAAAGAGCTTGGGATGTTCTGGTAGAAGCTCCACCCCAAGGCCCCTCCCCATCTCTCTGCCACATCTCAGAAAGCACACCAAATATTGACCCCTCCCACAGAGATGCTGAAAATCACTCCCACAGTGTATTTAAACTGAGAACAGACGTGGTTTTTGGGTCTCTCTTTCCTGTCTTCACTCTGGGGGCTGGAAAATCATCTGGGAGAGTTTTATCCATATAAGTGATCATATCTCCATCAGATATTTTGTACAGGAAATGCTAGGGTATTCTTCAAACTGGAAAAAAAGCAGGAGAAATTAGTAAGTACATGGGAAGACTTAATAAAAATGCTTGGCATTGGCAATCCACAAACAAACTCAGCATGTTCTGAATCTTAGGTTCTTTCTTTCTCGCTGTTACTTCCTGGCCATGACACAGGTTTTGCTTACCACCAGGACTTGCCAGATTTCACATCTACTGCAAACACTGAGACCAACTGTTGGTGGGTTAGCTCTTCCAACTGTGAGGCAAAAGTCTAAGAAAAATTACCATGGGGAGTAGGGCAAGTTATGGATTACCTGAAGCATATGTTTGAGGAGGGTATTCCAACTCAGAATACTTACACTGAGAACCATGGCTAGAATTACATCTGGTGATATGGAAAATTTTTTAGAATTGAATTACAAGAAGATTTGGGGAAGATTTGAAAGAGCTCATGAAAGAAAAGCGAGACAAAAGCTGAGAATTCTGTATGTAAGCAGAACTTAATGAGGGACTCTGATGAGGGCTGAGTGCAGAATGCTAAGAAAAATGTGTGCAGAAAAAGCTATGCTAATGAGCTTCAGATGGAAATACGCATTCCACTGGGAATTGGATTAGAGGATACTGTTCTCAAAACCACAGGAAGGAATTTCTCCTTGCCCCCATGAAGGTGGGAGGGCAGAGTTAAAAGTGGACGAGTCATTAACCTGGAAAGAAAGTTTCAGGGAACCATGGAACGCAAACACCAGCAAGGTCGCCGCTGGTTACATGGGCATCAGAGCAAAGTGGAGCAGGGCAAGGACACTTGAAAACTGTTCAGTTCCTTCCTCCAGAAAGAGAATATGTTTAAAAATGAAAGCAGTGAATAACATCAATAAAGATAAGGCAAATTATGTTCAACAATACAATAGGAAAGATGCAAAGGGGTCTTTGGGGAATCAGCCTGACTCTACCTAATGCATGCATTAGATACAAAAGGGTAAATTGTTTCAAAGACTTTATTTGAGAATAAAGGCCTGCTGTGAACTCTTCATCTACTGCTACTTAAGTAGGAAGGCACAAAGGGACTACAGGTATAGGTTATGTTAGTGGTCGACCTAAGCATTGTGTATTCCGTGTTGTGTAGACAAAAGAACCAAAGAATTTTTGAGTCACGGAGACTTCCACGGAGACATCAATAGTAAGCTTAGGCAACCACCATCCACAGCGCTGGGTCATCATCCCTGCAGGCAGGGCTTGACAGGTCAAGGATTGGAGTACTGAGACAGAAGCCTAAGCTGCAGTACACATCCACAGAACTTAGAGAAGCCATCAGCAAGGTATCCCTGGAAGGAAAGTGACCAAAACTTGCAAATCCAGCCTGAACGAGGCCACAAAGAGAGAACCTAAAGAGGGGGAGCCCTTGGAAGCTGTCTCACTGTGGTGTGTTTCAAATGTTGGAAATGAAGCTATGGTGTCTATGCTTTGTCTCGCAGGCTGTGGTCTTATTTTGGGTTGAATATTCTTTCCTCTTAGACTGGAAATGTGCACTCGAGATCTGGACATGTTTTATAATTTTATATTGAAAGTTTGCAAATTTAAAAAATATTTTTACATGGGCTTGGTATGGATTTCCTATTAAGATTTCTTAACTAACATATAATAAATTCTTAAAATAAATTTAATAGATCTTGAGATTTTAGTAAAATGAACCTAAGAACAAATATATGTAAATATTTCAATACATTTATATTATATAATTATTTATAATAGGAAAAATATGAAGCATGTCATTATATTGGACAATCTGAATGAGGTCTTGGTAATACAATGATATCAAGCATATTATCCAAATCTAATTTTGCAAATAATTTTTTCAAATACATTAAATCTATATGTTCTTTTGGTTTCTGTATGGCAGTGAAGATAATTTCATTGTATCAGTTCTGAAACCACATTGACTATGCTATTAGCTCAGGTTGAATACATTTACTTGCAAGCATGAAAATACTTTGGTAGCCACTAAAAAAAAATAACAGAATCTGGCCACTTAACATTTGGCTGTATTTAGCTTCATTTTCCATTCTGTTGGGATTGAGATTACACAAAAAGTGAGTTGTTCCTTATTTATATGATATTTTATTGCTTTTTGAGAATTTCATGTATAAACATATTGTATTTACATAATTTCCACTCCTTTGCCGCCAACTCTTCCTTCTCTTCCCCCTCTCTCCCAGATTCATTACTTTCTATAACCACTACGGTCACATAAACACACACACACACACACACACACACACACACACACACAGACACACACACATACGCACACACTACTGAATCCATTTAATGATTCTCATATGCATACGAGTTTAGCGCTGAATACATGGAATTGGATAACCATTCAGAGGTCTTGTCTGTGGAGAAAACTGACTCTCCATCTCTCAGTAGCTAGTGATTATAGGTAGTTCTCCAATGAAAAGTGGAGTCTTGTGAAATTCTCCTTATCCCTGTTGGCATGTCAACTGGTGTGGTCATTATACAAGTCTGGTTTAGGCAAACACCTTGTTGACATGTTGTGGATACAGCATCCTTGTCTTGTTTATTAGACAATATCCTGCATCAAGTATCCTAGTTCTCTGGGCTCTTATAGGCTTTAAACCCCATATCAAAGATGTTCCCTGAGCCATAGGTATTGGGGTTGTGCTGTTGATATACCAACTGGGGCTGGTTACTTATGACTGTTTAGTAGCCACATTTTGATCAATTGCAAAACAAGCATCTGTTGGAAAAAGAAGCTTCTTTGTTGATGGGTGAGACCTATACTTATCTGTGACTATAAGGATAAATATTCAGAATGTAGCTAGAAATTTTATTGATTTAGGAAAAAGACACAGTAGGCTCTCCTTTAAGGTCTATGACTTCACTGGTCACAAGCGCTGGCTAGGTTTATGATAGTAGGCATGAACTGCCTCCTATTGATTGGGCCATAAGTACAATTAAGGTGTCTGCTGTCACCCCAGAAATGTAAGTGATACTAATGAACCCTTGGGTTTATATTTCCTTCTTGGTATTGCTGTGTTTTGTAGACTTAACAGCTCAGTAGTACTATCAATTACTTTTGTTCCTTGACAGCTTATATATCACCTTCAGATACGATGAGAACTAGTCCTAAGAGCAGAGACTTCCAGGTGAGGGCCAGTTTGAATACCACAAGCCTGGTGTACTTGTATATGATGTCTTCAGCAATAGGGTCTTACCTTGAAATTCTGGATGCAACTAATCACCTAATAGCATCCAAAATCAATGTATATGGTTATTGCTATGTCATAGATACAAAATTAAGTGAGGAAATTAGCCTCAATATTGATACTGTATTAGGACATTTCAAAGGATCCTTTATTGGAACATTTTGCTTCTGTTTATAAAGATTACTTAGCCTCAAGATGTTCCTTTTCAAACATTAAGATCTGAAGGAACAGATTTGTTTAATCATTTAATTTTGACCTCTTATTAAAAATTATTCTTGAACTATTATGAAAGAGTATAATTTTCTTATGTTAATATTAAAACTGTCCATTTTTCTTAATTAATGTCAAATGTCAGGTGTGCTTTTTTAATGTTTGAAAGGCAGAAAATGTACTCATAAAAAAACAGACTAAGGATAGCTCAGTTGTAGAGTGCTTGATGATTAGCATATATAAAGTTTTGGATTTAATTCTAAATCCAGATTATATTTTTAAAAGAACAAATTTATACTCAGAATTGTGGTCAAGCATAATATTTTTACATAGCTTACTTGAGATTTTTGTAAAAACGTTTGAAAGACATATGCTAGGATAGGAAATACACATACACCCTAAACATTATAGGGTCAAAACCTATTTTAAAATCTTTGTACTGTATTTTGATCTTAGTCAAAGAAGATTCAATTCTCTATGGGAATGGAATGTCAATAAACCACACTGTGCTACTCTCAGACTGCCACAGGCATCAGCTGCCTCTCCTAAGGAATGTGAAGCGTTCTTTTTACCAAGGCCCCCCGAAATCAATTTCATGGAGCAATCATTGCAGGCTTCCTACGTGCCCTAATAGATGTCTTAATCTGCTTTATGGATTATCCTGAGCACCTTTGAAAACTCTGTTTTATATAATAAAACAACAACAACAACAAATCCTATTACCAGCTCAAGAGAAACTCACTTTCCACCCCTGGATCTTAATAAAATCCCTACACAGTTACATTTCCATAATCAATATGATGATTGTCTTTGAAAAAGAAGTATCTTCCAGTTATTGTCTTCCTGAGTAACTAACACTGGTAAGCTTCTAGCTCTGTCCCCTCCTGCATCTCGACCTCTTTAGCCTTTGTCCTATAAGGAGCCACAGAGATGCGGATGCCACCCTAACTGCCCCACCCCCACCCTGCAAACATTGCTCTCCAGGTCTGGAGAAAGAAGATAAATGGCTGCTCTCTGTGCGTGTGCTTCTCTCCATAATTAATGTCAAGTGAACAGTTATTATTTGGTGAGCTAAAAGTCAAATGTTAAATGAGTATATTGTCTTGTAATAATAGAGCATCCTATCTTTTTGGTACTTTTGAAGTTATTATACGGGACTCATGCTTCTGATTTCCTTGTAAGATCAAAAATGTTGATATTTCATTTTCGTACAATCACATAAAATGCTGACATTCATACCACTTTTAGTTTTATAAATTCAATAACTCAACCAAGGGATGCTTCAAAGTTAATTATGTGTCATCTGACTTGATATCTAGGATTTCTTGGGCATATATAAATGATGATATACCACTAGATATAATCACAACTGGCAATCAGGATGTGTGCTATGTATCAGTTCTACAATGAAGAGTCATACAAAGTCAAAGCACATTACCACTGTTGTGAGCACTAAGGTAAAATTCACACCAAATAAAAATTAAAACATAGTTTGCCTCGCCCGTAAATTTAGAATCTAGCATAATCTATATGACTTAATATCTCAAATTTTAAAAAACAAAATAGGGACAGAGGAGATATATCTGCCAGCAAGGTGCTCGCTGTACAATTGTGACTCAGTTCAGATCTCAAGCACCCAATAAAAACTACAGGTGTAACCATCTGTGCATCCATTAGCACAGGTGGAGATAGGCAGACGTACCCAGTGCAGCCAATCAATAAGGATTAGGTCCAATAGGAAAACTTGTCTCACAAGATAAGGGAGATATCTCATGTTGATCTCTATCCTTCACTTGTACACGTGATTGAACACATACATACACTAAACAAACATACATAAAGTGAAAGATGAATCATTTTAATATTTATTCATCTATTTATTGTGACAAGATGTTACTCTGTAGATTGGGGTAGCCTCAAATGCATACACTCCTCCTGATTCAGTCCCCAGGGTGCTCTTAATAAGCTTGAACAACCATAATATTTTATAAAAATAAGAGAGGATTAAAGCCAGGACCTGATTGTAGGAAGTCAACAAACTGTTTTAATTACAGCATGTTTTACTGCGGTGAAATTATACATTCTAACTTAACCTGTTTGGTTTTACAACCTGAGACAAATCACAGATAAATCAGGCCCTTGAGGCTTTTAAGCAAGCTCTGAGTTTTATTATGTTAGAAATTTCATTTGGGCCAATTACTTAAGCCAGTAACCCTTTCTTAAAAAATAAATAAATTATTGAAAACATTTAATCGAAATACTAACATGGTATTTAAAAATGTTATCATGTTTAAAAAGTATGATAATAAAGGGCTGTAGGTTTTATACATCACTTGCTCAAGAACCGAATTTGACTTTAGGAACCTCTGAGGAGGCAACCCTAAAAGTCCTTGACATACAAGATCAGAGACAAAAGCCTCCAAACACTCCAATCAGTTTTCACAGTAATACTGAGGCGAAAGAACCACAGCACAGCACAATGCACAGCTCTCCCAGCAGAAAGGTGGGGGAAGAAACGTTTAAAAACATACAGAAAAGCTTTGCTCTTTCTTACGAGACCTGCTCTCAGGAGAAACTATTAGTCCAGTTCACAAAGAAAAGATTTTATGACTTTTTAAAAAAAAACTTTTATCAGTTATAACTGATTAATACAAGTGACAAGAAGATACAGGAAAGGTGTTCATCAGGAAAGAAAAAAACCAAACGCCAGTGTGAAAACTCAAGCCTGTTTTTAAGACTAACATCAACATTCAAATATGAATTAGAAAACCACTTCATAATGTAGGTATAGTCACTGTCTTTCTGATATCCTTCTTTGGGGTCTAGAACCCAAAGTGTAATCTTCACTCCTGATCAAGGAAACATCTCTTTTGTAATGGGCACAGACCATTACAGAAAGCCACAACCAATCAAAATACAGAGTTGTGGAGCTCAGTCCCAAAGGATTCATCTAAACTATAACCCCTGTTCGTAGCACTGAGGGATCACTGTTGAAGGAAGGTGGAAAGATGGTAGGAACGGAAGGAATAAGGGAGCTTGCTGTGAAATTACGTCTTCTAGCAACGTCAGAAACAGCACACCACGATGACTGTCTAAACATAGGCTGGGCAGGACAACCATCATTGACATGGTATCACGGACGGGACATCCCACAAGGCCTCAAAGATACACTACAGGAACCTAAGGAAAGCCGAGAGGAAGACAAATAGTCCTTACCACCAGCTGCTTATCCGGGGCCAAATGGTCGCCCTGAAAACACATACAAGTGACACCATACAGAAAGTGCAGGTTGTACTTGTGTATTTAGGAATACACAATAATACATAAATAAATAAATATGTATATGTGTGTGTGACAAATTTATAAAAAGGGGGACATGAGTTCGAAATAAAGAGCAAGAAAGGGTATCTGAGAGCATTTAAAGGAAGGAAAAGGAAGAGGGAAATGTTGTAATAGTAATCCCAAAGAAAAGAAATATTGAAAATAATTAAAAGGCACTTTTATAAAGCTGTCAGAAACGGTTTTCAGCATTTCACTATAAAACTTAAATGTTTTAGGAGAAAGAATCTTATTTTTACATCAAAGACTCATAGATATATTGAAATATCCATGGAAATTCACAAATATGTAAACATTTTGTGTTTCAATTTTAAAATGTTTTAAAACTCTCACACGTAATTTATCGTGGTTAATAACTTCAAATGATTAACGCATGCATTAAGTAGATACTGGAAAAATGCTACTTTGGCATTAAGTAGCAATTTAACATCTCAAATATTACGTCAAATAACAATTTAACACTAGATATGAAATGACTGAAGAAAAAGAGGACGCGAATTTGAAAGAAAACAGGCTGTGTATCTGAGACGATTTGGAGCAAGGAAAATGAAGAGTGAAATTATGCAACTGCATTATAATCTTGAAAAATCAAACAATTATTAGACTAAATGAGAACACAAAATTGGGCAATTAGGGAGGAACAGGATGGAGCTGAGAGGACTCAGAGAAGTGGAGCCGAGTATGAGAAAAACGCACTGTATGAAATTCGTAGAGAATTTTTAAAAATTTGAAAAAATGAAGAAGTGGATTAAAAGTCCACTCCATGAGACGGAACCCATAGCTGACACTGTTGACGAGGTCAAGGATGGGGAAAACCTACCGCTATTATTTTTCTAAATGGATAGCATGATAAAATGACTTCAAGACTAACACTGCTGTGCCTGTAGTTCAGCGAGTCACACAGAGACCCACATCCGGACAGCATGGTGACAGTTAGAGTGCTCATCTAGGATGGGATGGATTTATCACACCCTGGCTTCCAGGAAGATGTAAGAGCTAGAGGTGGTGGAGGATTTTAAGGAAACAGCACTCCCAGACAAAACAGGACAGGTGCACACCCGAACAGAGAGATGGTTACAGTATACACCGGACTGTACAAGCTGCAGCAAGACAATATCCCAGCATGGAGGAAGAAAAGTGCACACAAGGTCCCATGCTTAGCAAGAAACTATTTGCAAATGACAGCTCCTGTGAGCGGGAAAATCAGTTCTCGATGGAGTGACTCAGGGGATGTCAATCACACGCCAGGGCAGGATGCATTTGCAGGACTAGTTGGCCAACATGAATAAGACTCCATGTTTTTTAATGGTTTTTTTTATTTTGTTTATGGGGTTTTTCTTTTTTTTTTAAGAAAAAAAACCATGAAGTTGGGTGGGTAGGAAGCAAGATGGTCTAAAATGAGCTGGGGGTGTAGAAAAATTTGATCAAAATATACTGTATGAACTCCTCAATGAATAAAACAAACAAACACAATCCCAGGAAATAGTTCAGGAAACTATACTAGTAAATTGTAAGTTGAGTAGATTTCTAATTACGTCTTATTTTTGGCATGTGCTTATATGTGTGTGCATGTGCCAGAGTCTGCTTGTGGGAGTCAGAGGACAACTTCCAGAAGACACTTCTCTCCTTCCATCACATTAACTCCTGGAGACTGAAGTAAGATCAACGGGCTTTAGTAGGTGTCTTACCTACTGAGCCATCTTTCTGATCAGTTTTAAATTAAGAAGAGTGAATTTTAAATTGCCACTCAGTTAGAATTTTCTTGTTTTTTATTCTATGGCAAGCTAGAAGTCGCATGTTACAGATGTAAAAGAGATTGTTTGAAGATTATCTGCCACTTTCTCTTTGTGGTTTTCTAATGGGAGCAAAAGTCTAATTCTTTCTAGCATGGTAGTGCATATTCTGATTAATACATCAAATCAGATCCTCTAACTCACAGGGTCCAATAGTGATTGAATTCTGTTACGAATCTATAAAAGATTAACACATATAGCATCGTATACTTTGGTTAGATAATGAGGTCATGAACCAGGTGGCCTTGTTAAACCTACTGAGAAAATGATGGGATAGAAGATGGCTTTTAGAGCCCATTTGAAGCCAGGCCCCTGTCAGTAACTGCTTATCAGGTTTTCTGTGGCCTAGCAACCTGCTTTATTCTGATCACAAATAATATCAGGTATTTGCCAACTGTGTTTATTCCATCAGTAAATAATATGTAGTATTTCTTTGCCATTTATATTTCTACACCTTTTCCTCAAAATAGCTTTTCCTCCTTCTCCTTCATTTATGCCAGTATAAGATCACCAGAGAAAGGATTACCAAGTCTGGTTACTTCGTTTCTTCTTGCTTTGCCAGCAACTTCCTGACATCTTATGTCTTCTAAACTAACTCAGGAAGTAACTTTGGGAGAACAGAGTCTATAAAGCTCCAATGTGGGTCTCTGTCTCTAGATTCATCCATCACCAGATGAAGGTTCTATGGTGATATGCAAGATATTCATCAGTATGGCTATAGGATAGGGCCATTTCAGGTTCCCTCTCCTCAGCTGCCCAAGGATCTAGCTGGGGACATCTCCATGGACACCTGGGACACCTATAGAGTCAAGTCTCTCTGCATGAATTTTTCTAGGGCTGACTACTAGATATTGTATAGCAAATCAGGGGGCTCATCCCTGGGGAAGACCAATTCTCCCTTTCTCAGTAATTATCAATTGCTTGTAGTCTTGATTTAGGGGTGGAGTCCCATAAGATTTTCCCCATATGTCTTTGGATAGTTAGACATGAAGACAGAGAGGTGTAAAGACAAAAACCTCAGGACTGAAGGAGCTAGCACACTGGGTAGAAAGACTTGATCTTGGAAAGATGAAGACAATGGATTTAAGACACTGTACAGATTCAACTAAAACAAGACAGTCTGGCTTCAGTAATAATGAGAAGCCTGAAAGAAGCTAGCAAGCCTGTGACTCAATTTTCTGTTCTTGTAAAACAGTACGATAAAAGCAGGGATGGATTTGTAGAGAGGCTTTGAATATTAATGAGGAAAATGTGCGGTATAAGCCGGTCTCATGGTATTTATTCAAAGTAATATTGCCAATAGTGGTACAAAATAGCCAAAGGTTTTATTCAAAGTCATCTGTGATGGTTGGTAAAATATTAGCTATATGTTTATGTGGTGCACCTGGGAGAAGCGAGCTTGGAATAACTAATTGAACAAGACATTTTACATAGTTCTCAAAAAATAACTAGGTTATAAATCGACAAATGTAGGTACGGTCTGATTCAGCACAGAAAGAAATTTATGTGGTTAGATCATTAATATGGGCAGTGCTGAAAAATTATCCCAGGCACCATCTAGAACACGCAGAATTAGGTAAATAAATCTTATGTGTAAGAAACTTGGAAAAAGTACACTTGATTAAAGAGATTAGTGGTAGCTTGCTTGTTTAAAAAAATCCTTACTCACCATGGGAAATTATCTATAAGAAGTTCTAAAATCTGTTTTATAGAAGACTTCCTAATTGTTCAAGGAAATATATAAAAGAGAAATAGACTTCTTTTTATTTGTATTTTGATTCTGTTTTATGTCATCCCCTTCTTGCCACTGGCGGTTTTACATGGTGGCATCTGATGGCCAGTTGAGTTGTTTTCCTCCGCATTATATAGTGAATTCATTTAAATTAAGACGCCGCTCTGATAACAGGGTTCCACATGGCTTTTCCAACCACTTTTACTGTTCCTAGTCCCTCCCCACATGCCCTATTTAATCCTCCTATTTCAGTTCCCGTCTTATCCCATTATAACACTATTTTTATTTCCTCTTCCACTGAAAGTGCTTCCAGTTTTAATAGCTACATAAGCTCTGTGATCATTCTGGTTGAAACCCACATAGTGAAGTCTTAAGAGTCAGCATCCTCACATGAGAAAAAGAATGCAATATTTATCATTTGGGGTCTGAATTACCTCACTCAGGATGACTGTTTCTAGATCTGTAAATTTACATACAAATTCCACTTGTTAACAGAAAAATGATATTCTGTTGTGTGCATATACCACATTGTCATTATCCACTCATCAGTTGGGTAACAGTCTGTCTCCAATCTGATTATTATGAGTAGAACAGATAAGCACATAAAACATTGATCCCTCTATCTAGAAAAATTTTCCAATTTGGAGGAGAAAGCTACAAGTGAGGTAGTATCATAGGGACGATTTTTGGATAAGGCAGTTCTTATAGTCTACTGGGTCAGACATGTGACACATTACATGTTACACTCCATGATTTAACTGTAAAATGGACTTAAGTAATAAAGCAGTAAAAGGTTTTGTAATAATGCCGGTGTTTTATGGCTGGTAAAGACTATACAATAAAAGGGTTTTCGTGTGTGTTCATTATCAATGTTATTAGCAATTCAAAAACAAATTTAATCCAGAATTCTAGACAATATAGATGAGCTCAGAGGAAAAAGAAAAAAGATAACTGGAATAAGATTTTGAGGAATATTAACATCAATTTTGAACAAAAGTAGGAGAATTAGAAATGGAAAGTTTAGCTGAATGAAGAGATAGTGAATGTAACTTTGAGTTTTTGTACCGAAAGGTCAGTGAGGATAGAACTACAGTTACTCCTAGGACACGACAGAACATGAAGTCTCCAGAGATAATGGCTTTGTTCAAGGTCGGAATGCTCCTCAAGATACTGGTGAGAGTGGACTGACAGATACTGGATTGAAAAGTAATAGCAGTGGGTAATAGTAAAAGTACATAATCATCATGAGCTGAGGAATTAAAGCTTAGCCTTGCTGCATCTCTGAAAAGGATGCTACACGTTCTGAATATTTATAAACTATGTCAGAAATGCAACCTATTAAGACAACTGCAAATCTCATGGCTAAACTGAAGGAATTAACTAGTCAAATACAACGAGAAAATGGAGGATTTTAAGCAAACAAAATGTACCAATGGCAGCCTTGATAGTATAATGACTGAAGAAAAAGACTGTGAGGCAGGTGTGGTCTATCATCTTATTTATGAAAAAGGTGTAAGCCCAGGGGCAAAGGGTGGTTAATTTAAGAATTACATACTGAACTGTATGCATGCACACAGGAGATTTATGCTATAGCCTACAGGAATCAGTAAATGAGGAGATGTAGGTATTATAAAATCACCCTGTCATATGCTCTTGGCTTTTGTGCCATCAAAAACTCACCCTCAAAAGGTTAGATGTTTTGCAATAGTAAATGTTTAGTCAAATCTAGCTGATGGAAACAGTTGTTAAAATCATTTTGAGAATTTTATATACATACTTACACTCAGTATTTGTCATGGGCCAGAGAACAGTAGCTATGGATTCCGAATAGAACATGATCTGAGGCAGCTTCCCCAGCCTTCTCCAGCCGTAGAAATCCTCAGGGAACTGATAAGCTAAACAGTTTTCTCACACATTCACGCTTTCTGATCCTCATGTTGGATACCCAGAAGCCTTTCGGTGTTTCTCATAGAAAGCATACAATACAGGCCTCCGTAAACTCTAAAGTTAACATAGCCCCTAGTCTAAATTTTGCCTTTAATTCCAGCACTCAGGAGGCAGAGGCAGGCGGATTTCTGTGAGTTCGAGGACAGCCTGGGCTACAAGAGCTAGTTCCAGGACAGGCTCCAAAGCCATAGAAGCCCTGCTCCCCACCCCCCACGAAAAAATCTAAAACTCGTGTTTAAATTTAAACATGCTTGCTGTTTAAATATTAAATCATTTTCATGTTTGTAGAAGACAGGCTGCACCAACACAACTATTGGTTTTTTTGTAGGTTTCATGTCATGCATCTTGATCCCACTTACCACCCCATCCACTCATCCTTAAAGCAAAACAACATTTAAAAGAAAAACCAAAAGCTAAACAACAACTTGGAATTCTTAAAATGAGCCTGTAAATGTGCAAAGACTATAATTATGGTACTTTATTAAATCTCTTATAACACTGTCTTTATTTCCCAGATACTTGTGTACAAACACTTTCTGTCTGAATTAGTATCTAATATACTGTCTTATTTTTTTAAGTCTAAACTAACAAAATACCGTACTTTACAAAATTTATAAACAACAGAGGTCCATTTCTCAGTCTGGTATGTAGCAAGGCCCACTTCAGGGTGTGAGAAGGTCAGTGTCTGATGAAAATCAAATTCCCATAAAAGGCACCTGTTGTGTTTCCTCTCAGGCTACTCAGTCCTGCTGGGCTCCACCTTCAATACCTCATCACTCACAAATAGATCTCACCTCTCAATTCTAACATACTGGAGCTAAGATTTCAACCAAGGTACTTTGGAGAGACAAGACATATTTAGGCTGTAAAATACATAACAATTTAAAATTTGGTTTGGTAATACAACTCAGTGAGTAAGGTAGCTTGCCACCAAGCCTGACACATTGACTTTGATCTCAAGATCAAGATGATGTATAGGTAGAAAAGACTGAGACAGAAATCTTTAATAAATAATAATAATAGAAAATGTCAAAAAAATTTATTCTGACCTTCATGTGACCACCAAGCCATGTGCATATGCGTACAGAGAGGGGGGGGGGAAAGAGAGAGAAAGAGAGAGAGGAAAGAGAGACAGAGTAAATAAATAAATAATGGGATAATGTTAGGTCAAACAATTACATAATTTTATCTTGCTAGTATGTTTGATAAATGTCAATAAAAACAGCTGTATAGCCTACACACTACAATTGTAAATGGCCTATAGGAAATCTTGTAATACATATCTATCTATACATACACAAGCACACACATGCATATACATTTAGTTTAGTGTGGTTGTGTTGTCAAATGTATCTTCTTGTCCTCCTTTTCTCTTCGTGTCATGTGCCTCACGGAAGATATGCATTCATTCCCATATCTTCTTACTCACTGCACACACTTTGACATATCAGTAAGATATCAAATCATTTTCAAATTACTTTATTCCTATAATAAATAATTTTAGATGTTTTCTCTGGTACTTCAGAAACACTTTTACCTTTCTGTTCCTAAGGCTTATAGAGAGCCACTTTCTTTGGACTTTTAGTTTTATAAAGTTTATTAATAAGTATTATAATATTGATATTTTTTTCTGGTGAATGGTAGTCATTCATAACATAGTTTTGCCATTTTAAGTCAGTCAGTTGTGCTGTGCTTTACTGGATTTTATCTGAAAAGTGATTGTTGATTCCTTTGTACCGTCAGAGTAGAAAGTTTAGGTATGTTGGTTTTACCAACCTCTCAATATCTAGTTATGACCATGTTCGGACTCCATTTTTTTCTATTTCAATCTATCCTCAATGACACAGAGAATAACTTTTTTTGACGTTTTCTTTCTTCATGTCATAATCTATACTTTATGAAACAGAACACAAGAATGGTTTCCTGGTTTCTCAAGAACGATTCCTACATTTATTCCTGAGTCCGTCATTTAAGGCCCTTCATACAAGACTTATCTTCAACACCTTCTTTCTATCTCTTCAACAGATTCCTTCACCAATGAGACCAATTATTTAAACAGCAACCCGCCTTTAAAGTTTAAAACCAAGGCCAGCAACACATTTTAGTTTGATCCAGTCCTCCATAATTGATTATTGACATACAATTTCTTTTTTCTTTTTTTTTTATTGGAAAGAAAAAGAAATTTCTGCCTCCTCCCTGCCTCCCATTTCCCTCCCACTCCTCCCTCTCCTCCTCCCCTCCCCCTCTCCTCCCCCTCCCTCTCCAGCCTGAAGAGCAGTCAGGGTTCCCTGTGGAAAGTCCAAAGTCCTCCCCCCTCGATCCTGGTCTAGGAAGGTGAACATCCAAACTGGATAGGCTCCCACGAAGCCAGAACATGAAGTAGGATCAAAACTTGTATGTCAGTATGACTCTATCCTATAGCCATACTGACATACAATTTCTAAATCAGCTATAGAAAATCACTATGTGTTAGTCACCTAAGTCCAGAAACATTAAGAAATAAAATTAAAACCATTCTTCGTTGTTCATTCTAAAGTCCTCATATATGATCTCTTTTCTCCAGACACAGCTGAAAGCACTTTGTTTTTTTTTGTTTTTTTTTTTTCCCATGGACACTGATTTGAATTCCATGTTCCCATTTTCACACTGATTTTTCCATTTTCCTCAACTTACGTGTTTTATTTTATTTTGACATTTCCAAATTTTGGCATTAGCACAGAGATTCTGAGTCAGCCCATCTGTTGTTGGGCCTCTGATGGTGGGTGTCCAACCTTGTGCTAAGTCCCTTTTCACACACGGAACTCGGTGAGCTGGTGGGAAGAGCATCACCTGCTTCCCGATGTTTGCTTTGCTCCCCAGGCTGTGCACTTCCATGAAGACAAGCTCATGCTTAAACACTGCCAATTTCTGTTCTCTTCAGGAAACAGACGTAAGAATGTGTGACATTTCAAAACGGTAAAGTCAAGAACTATTGTGTTCTGAGAAGACTTGTTTTTTTTTTTAAATTTTTGGCTTTTGACAAGGCAAAAAGCATATGTTCTTTAGAGGTTAAAAAATAGTTATGAGATCTTTAGATTTTTGTTAGAGAAAAAACTTTAAAACAAGAATTAATTTTTAATTCATAAAAATACTATGATATATTTCACTACTGAGAGATAATGACTCCATCGTTCATCTGCTCCAAAGCAGGATATTTATGGGGAAATGTTATTTTTCATTGTCATAATGTCTATAATAAAAAATTAATGATGATTTGTTATAGATTATTGCCTATTATATCTGTTTGCATAATGAAACAGTATCTTGTTTATATAACCCATTGACATTTTATTGGTAAGATGTGTGTTTATTTAATACAGATGCTACCTTGCGCCTGCAATACAAAGTGTTATGTTTCATCACTACTATAAGAAATGAAAGAGAGGAAATTTTAGCACAAAGAAGTAAAGGTATTTATGTAAAAAATCATATGGAAGATGTGATTTTTTTTATGATCATAAAAACTGTGTGGCTTAGACATGAAGTCCAGGAATTTAGTCTTCCTAAGGTCAAAAGGTGGTATGTGGTTTAAAAATGCAGAGTTATACCTACAAAACTCACAGATGTACTTTGTGTAATTTGCACTTTTAGGTTACACCGAAAAGCAGTGAAATACCCCATAAAGAAGATCATGGATATGGGGGATTCGTTGCCTGGACCAAATCCCATCTCAGTGACTTAAGGACCATTGAATAGCAGTCAGATTAGCGTTAGGTCCTTCAACGTCCTCCTTGCTGAATTGAAAGAATAACTGCATAGGATACCGGGTCACAGCAATAGTTCAGAGTTAGCAATAGTTAGTACAGTTAAAAGCACTTAGTGAGAGATATTTGTTCAGAACGTGTCTTCTCCTGGAATTGCTACGATGGTGAGGAGTACAGCTCAAAAAAGGGAGACTAGCCATATCCATTTTCATAAATTGGATCTTTTCTTGGGAAGCTGCCAGAGATGTTCTAGGATAGCACAACATTTTCTCTGTAAGCAGGACACAGGACAAAAGTGGCGCATAGTCCGGCTGTCTGATGTGCTTTGGAAGAGGCCGTCTGATATACCTGTATCTCTAATATTCTGCCTGAACGTTAAAGCCACTTTAATCTGTATTTCTCTCAATAGCTATGGATGCTGAGGCTATTTCCAGGCATTTATTGCTCATTGCATTTAATTTATTTTTATTTTTTATATTCATGTAGTTATCATATAGTAGCATAGTTTCAAAGACAGGCTCTTGAAATCATTTCTATCCACTGTCTCCTGACTTGGAGGATAACAGGGTTACTGTCCACTGTTGACCTTCTATTCAGAGACATTCTTATCTCAAAAACTCATGGGATAGATTCTGAGCCTTGCTAGGTTGCCACTATTTTTTTTTATCAGAACCTCCTGGATTACCTTTTGGAGGACTCCTCTCCTCCCACCATGGCTCAGAAGCCTCTAAGATGGTTTATGTTCGGCTTGGATCAAAGTCCGTGTTTTTCCATCACACTCTTCAATGTTCTATGAAAACTTTTATGAATTTCTGAAGCTCTTCTCCTTTTTCATTTTTATGAACAACTTGCCCCTTCTTATTCTCATGAGAATATTATTATTATTATTACACCTGATGAAACAGAGGTATCTTCTGCTCTTCACCTGGAAGTCTCAGGGTAATTTCTATTTCCTTTTGAACTCTAGAAAAAGTTGTTAAATATTTTTCTTATATTTATTGATCATTTGCACATCTTTATCATCTTTAGTGTTCTTACAAGTTTCTCTCCAAATTATTTTCCCATTTATTAGTTAGATGACTTGTTCAGTGACGTTCACTTATTTTCTGTTCTTACATATTCTGTACATTAGTCCTCTGCTGTATTAATAGCTTGTAGCGGTTTTCTTCCCGTTCCGTAGGCTGCCTCTTCACCCACCATTATTTATTTTACTTACAGAAGCTTTTTAATTTAATGCAGACCTATTTGTCAATTCTTGATTTTAATTCAGTGGATTCAGAGTGCAATTAAAAAAAAACAGAAGCTAAAGAGATGGATTACCAACTAAGAGCACATTCTGCTCTGGAGGAGGACACGGACTCAATTCACAGCACCAGCGTGGGCTGCTCACAAACTCTAGTTCCAGGGACATCCAATGCTTCCAGCCTACTGATCTCTGAGGGACCAGAACTCAGGTGGATGTACCCAACGGCTGACAATACATACACATAGACAAAATTAAAATGTAAAAATACGTCTTAACAAAAATAAATTCTTTGCATGTTTCTAGAACTTAAAGTGTTCTCCCCCGTTTTTCTTCAACAATTTCAAAAACTGAGGTCTTAAATTAGGGCACTTGGTTATTTTAGTTGTATGTTACTTTATTCGTTGTATTTGGCACATGATGAGAGAGTAATATAGTTTCAGGACTCTAGAAGGGAATTTTGTGACACGTTATGTGCATGTCGTCCAAGTATCATACAGAAAGTGAGATATAGAAACAAGGATCAATAAATAATTAACTGATATTAATTTGAAACTATGGACTATTTCTTTTGTTTTGCAGGTACTGTGTGTATGAGACATTATGTGGATGTTTTCTTAAGAATTGCTGTACTACAATGTGTATAGCAGCAGCTCCACCACCAAAAGCTAAAATGAGGCTTTGTATGTTTTCTAACAAAGAGTTCTTCACAGTGTATGAACATCTAACACAGTGTCCATAATATTTGTGTAGTGATCATTATTCTTATATTTCCTAAATCTTATCTGTCTTGCAATTTTGTTTAGTCACATATATATTCCATTTGAAGTCTATCATCACACTCTAAGAAGCTGTCTTTCTTATTACAAAATCTTTTCAGCTACAGACTTATTAGAACATAGCCAAAATATCAGGGCTTCAATGCTGTGAAACTTTCTAGGTCAGGGACATATTTTCTTTAGATTGACATCTCTGGAGTCAAATATTAGGCTTTTGCACCCAAAGGCATTCAGGAAGTTCAGTTTTCCAAAAGTAAGTAACTACATCTTATTACAGATACTGTAGAAGACATTTACACACTTGTTTAATTTACTCCTACAACACCCATGGGAGGATGATCTTATCACTACTTGGAATAAAGTGGGCACACAGATACTCAATAATTAAGTTGCCTGTAGTGGTATAGAGTACAGATGGTACAATTAATATTCTAAATGTAGCTCTGTACTGTTTGTATGCCTTCTGGGTGAAGTTAATCTTTACCAAGTTTCTTGTCTACTGTATACAAGCATTTAAACTCTGATTCATCAACTTCTAGCCATATTTAAATAAAGTATAATATATTTACACTGATTTGGAAAGATAATTTCTTTTCATTCTGAGATACTTTAAAAGTTTCGCTGTCATTTATTGAACCAAAACTGTTTGTGCTATATCGATATAATAGTCTGTATGATGTACTATCAGACATGAAATATTTAGGGTTAACATCTGATCTAATCCGGAAATACTCAACTCTTCCTAAATATTATAAGAAAAGATTATAAGGGATTTTGAAATTTTCATTAACAAGTACATTAGTAGTCTATATAATCTCTACCTTTGTGTGCCTTTCAAGACATGATTTTAAGAATCAAATTTAAGACAGTTGCTCAAAACCGTAAACTGTTTTATGCATTAATATTGATTAGCAAGTTGTAGAAAATGATTTATAATTTTGCATCTATTTTTTAACTCATTTCAGTTTTGTATATTTATAAATATATTGTATTGCTTTTAAACAGTAGCAGCATCTACTGATTTTTGATAATAGTTAAAATGTTTAATCCATGTCCCCTATATACACGAATATTTGTATATTATATTTTCAGAAACACTTTCATCTTTTTCTGTTGTATTATCCTTCATTTTCTAGTTGCTAATCTTAGAGATGTAACATTAGATAAATGTGCCATTTTAAATTCTCTTTCCCACCGTGATACTCCACCTTCTGTTTACTTCCCCCACAGTATTCCGCTGTGTTCTCAGAGAGACAATAATTGGGTTTTGAGTACTTGAGCTGCTGGAAATGAAAAACTCTCTAACTTTTCTATAAAAACTGGATTACCAAGAACCCTTGGCTTATTTTTTTCTAAGAATAACAATTGTTAGTAACAGCAGTGATTTCTTTTTTTATAATGATAAAATGTTCTCTGCCCCACAATTCACATTGTGTCCTTGAAAACATCTGTAATATTTATCTTTATGTCAAAGTAGGTTTTTTCCTTTTTCTTTTTTTTTAAATTGATTTTGTTTTGTTCTACATTTTTCTTTGCTCCTCTCCCTGCCTATACCCTCTCCTTCAACCCTCTCCCATGGTCCCCATGATCCCAATTTACTCAGGAGATCTTGTCTTTTTCTACTTTGCATGTAGATTATATCTATGTAAGTCTCAGGGTCCTCATTGTGGTCTAGGTTCCTTGGGATTGTGATTTGTAGGTTTTTTTTTTTTTTGCTTTATGTTTAGAAACCACCAATGACTGAGTACATGTAATAATTGTCTTTCTGGGTCTAGGTTACCTCATTCACTATGATGTTTTCTAGCTTCATTTATTTGCCTGGAAATTTCAAGAGGTCATTACTTTTTCCTGCTGTGTAGTACTCCATTGTCTAAATGTACCACATTTTCCTTATTCATTCTTTGGTCAAGGGGCATTAAGGTTGTTTCCAAGTTCTGACTATGACAAACAATGCTGCTATGAGCATAGTTGAGCACACATCCTTATGGCACAACTGAACATCCTCTGGATATATACTCAAAAGTGATATTGCTGTGTCTTGAGGAAGGTTGTTTCCTAATTTTCTGAGAAATCACCACACTGATATCCAAAGGGGCTGTATCATTTTGCACTCCCACCAGCAATGCAGAAATGTTCCCTTTACCCCACAACCTCTCCAGCATAAGTTGTCATCAGTGCTTTTGATTTTGGCCATTCTTACAGGCGTAAAATGGAATCTCAGAGTGGTTTTGATTTGCATTTCTCTGATGGCTAAGAATGTTGAGCATTTCTTTAAGTGTCTTTCAGCCTTTTTAATTTCCTTTGTTGAGAGTTTCCTGTTTAGGTCTGTACTCCATTTTTTCATTGGATTATGAAAATGATCATTGATGACCATTTTCTTGAATTCTTTTCATATTTTGGAGAGCAGACTTATGTCTGATGTGGCATTAGTGAAGATTTTTTCTAGTTCTGTAGGCTGTCAGTTTGTCTTGTTGACTGTGTCCTTTGCTTTACAGAAGCTTTTCAGTTTCAGGAGGTCCCATTTATTAACTGTTTCTCTCAGTGTCTGTGCTACTGGGGTTATATTAAGGAAGTGGTTCCCTGTGCCAATGCATTCAAATGTACTTCCCACTTTCTCTTCTATGAAATTCAGTGTAGCTGGCTTTATGTTGAGGTCTTTGATCCATTTGGACTTGAGTTTTGTGCATGGTAATAGATATGGGTCTATTTTCATTCTTCTACATGTTGATATCCAGCTATGCCAGCACCATTTGTTAAATATGTTTTCTTTTTTCCATTTGATATTTTTTGCTTTGTCAAGTAGAATTTTATCAGTATCTAATTTCCTTTACTATCTGTTAATCTTTTAAGGTTGCAAATTATGATAAATAAGGCATGAGACCTTTAAAACTATTTCTGGAATTGAAACACAAAAATTGTACAGATTTATGGATTACTATGGGACATTTCCATACATCTATATAATTTTTAATGTGAAAATAAATTTTTTCTCCTAAAACATACTCAAATTTAGTATTTGAGAGTTTCACACCTGCATGCAATATGTTTTTGTTCGGATCCATTCCATCCTCCCTCCTTCCCTCCAATTTTCTAAAACATTTCTACTACCTTTTAGGGAGTATTATTTTAGCTAGGCAAAGAGGTGTTACATTTGTTCATGCTGCAGTGTATTACTTTACCTGTGTAAAGCTGTGTTGCATCTGTTTGCGCTGCACTGTTTAATTATGTAAGGATGTGTTGCATTTGTTTCACCTTGCCTGCCTAAGGCACCTGATTGGTCTAGTAAAGAGCTGAATGCCCAATAGCTAGGAAGAAAAGATAGGCAGGGCTGGTGGGCAGAGGGAATAAGTAGCAGGAGAAATCTAGACTCAGGAAGAGGAGAAGAGAGGAGCAGTGTTTTTTTACATACACCACCCTAATCATATGAATGATGTACTGCACTGTGATGTCACACAGCTATAATATCACCAGGGAGCTGTACCAGGCTTTGTCTTTTGGGCCACCAACCAACTCCCAAATCATGACATGAGACTTCTTATTAGTTTTGAATGCTTGACCTGTCTTAGGCTTATCTCTGGCTAGCTCTTTTAACTTAAATTAACCTGTTTCTCTTTACCTATCTTTTTTCTTGGGGCTTTTTACCTTTTTTATTTCTTTCTGCATATTTTACTTTTACTGCTTCTTGTGTCTGCAGACCAAAAGTTCTAATAAAACATTATTATAATATGGATTTTGTCATATGTTGAGTTCTGACATTGAGCATACAAAATTGATTACCATGTAACTTTCTTTGGAGGAATGATTATATCTTCGCTCATTTTTTTCTTACAGACTTTTAAGAGTTATTTTTTACACAGACACAAATGTCTCATCAGATATATTTTCAGTATTTTCTCCTATGTTGTGGGTTGTCTCTTGATGTCATTTGAGTCACTGAAATTTTTAATTTTCATGAACCTTTACTTACTTTCATTTTGTTCCTTGTGTATCTGGAGTCATAGTTACAAATCCATTTCAAAAATTCTACTTGCAATTTCTTTTTATATTTTATAATTTTACTTCTTATACTCAAGACTTTTGTGCATTTTCAGTACGATTCTAAAATGTGAAACTTCAATTTTATTGCTTGCACATAGATATATATGTGTTTCAATGCAATTTTTAAAATAGTAAGACCCTGTTGAATTTGAGTTTAACTCAGTACTCTATAATTAGATGTCTTTATGTCTAGCATACATGTTATCATATTATTCTTGAGTATGGCTGCTTTGTATTAAGCTTTAAATCAAGATATGAGAGTCTTCTAATTTTGTTATTTTTCTATTTACTTTAGTTATTCTTTGTCACTTGTAATTTCATATGAACTTTTTAGCATTATCTCATACATTTTTATGAGTCAGGTAGCATTTTGGGTAGGTGTCACCCTAAACCTGTAGAAGAATTCTGGGGATGCTTCCACTTTAATAACACAATCATTTTTCCATTAATGTTTACAGTTGGCACCTTATTTGGATATTAATGTCTTCCAAAAATATTTTGAGGTCCCAGAAATAGTTTGGTATTTCTTTCATGGATTTACTATTAAGGGTTGCTTGTTTTTGATTCTTGTTTTAGGACTGGGTCTCATGTAATCCACATGCCTGGAACACGCTATGCTGAGATGATGGCCTTTAAATCCTCATCCATTGTCCCACTTTTACTAGCAGAGTGCTAGGATTATAAGCATGGGTCACCTGACCCAGTTATAAGCAGCTAGGCAAACAGTCTATCAACTGACCTACATCCCAAGCCTGATTTTGTTTTTTTAATGGAGCTATAAATAGGAATGCTTTAACCTTTTTTGATATTCAATGTAAGTGCAGACAAATATAATGGATTTTTATAATGATCATAACTCTCCAGCCCTGATGAACTTGTTTCATATAGTAGTTTTTAGTGGGTTTCTTGGGACTTTCTTTATACATCATGCCACCTGACAATAACAGTCGTGCTTTCTTGTTTCTGTTTTGTTTGTCGGTTTGTTTCAACTCTCACAATTTGTTACAGGAAGCAGGGCAATTTATATAGGGATGCTTCATATTCTCCATGTGGAATATATTATAAGTGACATATCTAGTAACTGAAAAGCTCATTTTATTTAAGTTATTCATTTGCTATTTCAGAGTGGGTACATCGAATACTGTCTGGGTAGACAGAGAATCTCCCAGGGATGGTGGAGGTTCGGATCTTTTCATTTCCCTCAGGATTTCACCAGCTGTTTAATTTCACTAACAGTGGCTGATTCGTCTCCCGCTTTTAAGAATGCCTTGGGCATAGCATAAACTGCTTACAGTTTAATCTATTCTAATTTGGGCTTCTTTCTTGAGATCATGTTCCACTTAAGCATCTGATATATTTTGATTCTGTGAGGGCCCCTCCCAGCTGTCCTTTTCTTTGGTTTCTCTTCAGCAGGCCAGCTGACCTACAGTTCAGTTCATGTCCCTGATGGATCTATCCATCAACCCTAAATGGCCTCTCATTGTAACTTCCACTTTCTCTAATGGGTCCTTAGGCTCGACCTTCTTCATCAGCTGCTGATATCATTTACTTGCAGGCAAGGATTTGCAACTTGCCACTTCAAGGGCAACATTTTTCGACCATAAAGAACCACTTTGCCATGGCTTGGTGCCAAACCAAGGGACAATGCAGATGATCTTGGTAGACATGCCTCCGTCCCAAGTGCTGAGCTCTGGGTGAATATGGAGACCACAGTGTTTGCTCTTTTAGCCTTACCTCTTTCTGTTGGGTTCCCTTATGATCCAGTGTTGCGGGAGGTCTTTCCGCCCCTCCAACCAATAGCTGCTGAGATACCAGCCCATTGGGGCGTGGTTTCTCTCCATTCAAAAAGCTTCTGCTTCCTTCTGCTCGCTCTCTTTGACTGCTGCTCCGCTGGCGACTAGACTCACTTTCTGGTTGTGCAGAGAGCTGTTGTCTGGGATCGTGATCTGTAAGTTTTTCCTCTTTAAATAAATACTACCCTATTAATAAGAATTCCAAACTGGTGTGGCATTGTTCGTGGTTTACGCCTTTAATCCAGGTCAGTGAAAGGCAACAATTTGGACTCTCTAACTCTTTCTTGCCTGTAACTTGATTTCTTGTTCTCCTTTTGACTCCCTGTGAGCTGTTTATACTTCCTTATAATCACCACAGATACCAGGAATAATAGGTTTGTTACACAAAAATCTTGTGACGAGGGTCTGAAACTAACTGGAGCAGCTTTTTTACCTCCAGGAACTCCAGCCTGATGATTCTGTATGTTCAACAAGATTAGCCAAAATTATCTGCTCTGCTAGATATGCAACCCCCTCTGTTATTTAGTCTTTATTTTCAACTTATTGGACTGAGAAGTGACTATAAGATCAGTAAAACACATATTTGCATGTGTCTGTGAGAGTGCTTTCAGAGATAACTCAATCATGAGAGCTAGTGCATAGTGAATAGTTCAATCCAGTGATGGACAGAGAATATGAAAAAGCTTTCAGAAGCTGAAGGAGCTGCAAAAGACAGGATCTTCCTGAAGGAAGTGAAGCTCTGGGGCCATAAACTTGGGGGAATCTACCTTGCCCCAGCAGCTTCCCATTATTGCTATGCTTGGTTAGATGAAATAAAACCCATGGAACCATGAGGAAAAAGACTCTCCTCTATTAAATATCTATTTATAGTCTTTAGTCTCAGCGATGATAATATAGTTAATACCCCAGCACAGCTATGTAGTCGTCTTTCGTGGTTTTCTTGCTTCCCTTTTCTTAATGCCCCAAAGTTCCTATATCTCCTGGAAGATGAATCTTAGAATCCTGAGGTGCACTGCATGTTTTATTTTTCATTACCCTTCCCTTTCTAGTGCGGACACATTGAGCACCTCTTTTCTAGCCCTCCTTATTTTTTTCAGGAAAGGAATATGTGGACTGTATTGACACACACAAAATTTAATTCTTGGGGCTACAGATAGGGCTCACCGATTAAGAGCACATGTTGCTTTTGTAGAGGACCTGAGGTTGTGTTCTTTAGGGTACAATGCATGTTTGTGACTTAGAGTGTGATTTAATGGTGAACAAGAACTTTGGCTACCTCTGGCATTTCTTACAGTCTGTGTTCTACCTAGTTCACAAATGCTGGTCAATAAGAGTGCAGCTGCGTTTTATCCAGAGGGATTATTTTCAAAATAAAAAAAAATCAATACGAGACAGCAAACTTCTCTAAGTTCCATTAGATGTACCAAGGAGATCTAATACTCTAGTCTTTTTAAAATTATTCTTGAGAGGTACTATATTACACTGGGAACTCAAAGCAAAGAGACATAAACCCTAAGTCACAAGATATAGAAAAGAATTATTTAATATTTATTTTACATAAATCACATTACTTTTGCCTGGTAACACTGACACCTCTTTGGAAAGAGTAGTATTCCTTTATTTGATCATTTGTTCATCAAATAGGTTGTGCATCAGATTGGTTGTGAGGAATTGTTTCCTATTTATCCACAATGAATATATCCATCCATACATAAAAAGGATATGTGCTAATATGACCAAACATGCCTAACTGAGATTAAAAGTAAGGTTATATATCTTCAGTAAAATGAGCTCTTTCATCTTACACTGTGTATGAATGTTCATTGATTTTGAAGACACTGAAAATAGTGTCTTACATTAACATCGTCTATTTTTTTTTTTTGATTTTTGAGACAGGGTTTCTCGGTAGCTTTTGGTTCCTGTCCTGGAACTAGTTCTTCTAGACCAGGCTGGCCTCGAACTCACAGAGATCCGCCTGCCTCTGCCTCCCGAGTGCTGGGATTAAAGGCGTGCGCCACCACCACCTGGCTATCATCGTCTATTTTATTTGAATATTTAGTTCAAAATTCATTTTCTTTGGTGCTCATATTAATGATAATGAAAGTAGGATTGTTATAGAAACTACAAAATGTATATAAACTAATATAGTCTTACGTGTTTTTAGGATGGGTCCTAGTAGCTTTCATTATCTAGGGATTACTGTTTCCGAGGCACAATGTTAAGTACAAAAACACTAGATAATCACTTCTCCACTATTCCATTTTAATAAATATTTCACTGACTGAAGGTATGACAATTAAAAAAATTTAAAAATTGGTCAATGTCATATATAAATATCCTGCATCATGATATATGCCCATTATGTTTACACTCAAAACATTTGACTTTAAGTAATAATCTAATACTCATATATCTCATATATAAAAATCTATCTCATATATATTGTGCATAGAAATCATATATATATATATATCAGTGTCAACATCTATTTTATGCAATCTTGGGTTTTTGAACTTTGATAGTATTTATAATCCAAAATGCACACATATACCTCACAGTATTTTTCTATGTATTTGACTTGTGCACCTACATTTACTTAGAATTTTAAATTTTAATTTACTATACGACTGAGTTGTTACGGTTCTTATGCTAGCTGCTCAGAGCTCTAAGGACACTGTACTGAGCTTGATCTTTAATACTAAAGTTGCTGAGTTGTAAAATATTCCTTTACACCATGTGAACATATGTCACTGTGATTGGCTTAATAAAGAAGCTGATTGGCCAATAGCTGAACTGGGTAAGGTTAGGTGGGAGAGTTCAACTGAGAATTCTGGGATGAAGAAGGGTAGAGTTGGGAGTTGCTAGCAGACACAGAGGGGAGCAGGATGGTCATGCTATGCTGAGAAAATGTACCAAGCCATGTGGCAAAGCAAAGCTAAGAAATATGTGTTAATTTAAAATATAAGAGGAAGCTAGTAATAAGCCTAAGCTACTGGAGGAGCATTTATAATTAATATAAATGTCTGTGTGATTCCTTGGGAGCAGCTTGCAGAACAGAAACATCTACCAACACTGGCTTGACTGAAGTATTGGCTCCAAGTTCAGAGAAAACCTTAAAGATGTCATCATTTAAACGACTGTATTATTCAGATTTCTCTAAGGTAACAGAACTGATGAATTGCACATTCATTCAAGGACAGTTTAGATTGGCTCATACAATGTTTTCTGGATAGTTCAAAAGTAGCTATATTTAAACACAAAGAAGAACACGTGAACTTAGTAACTGTTCATTACACTAGGCTGGCTTTCTTAGAAATCTGCATCTTTCACTGAAGGGTTGGACGGTTTCTGGAGAACCAGAGGTCTGCAGTCCAGATAAATGAAGCCTGATAAATAAATACACTGTGAGATATATGTGTGCATTTTGGATTATAAATACTGTCAAAGTTCAAAAACCCAAGATAGCATAAAACAGATGCTGACAATGACATATATATATATATATATATGATTTATATGCACGATATATATGAGATGGATTTTTATATATGAGATATATGAGTATTAGATTATTAATGAAGCCTGCTTCTGATAATAGGCAAGGAAGGAAGTTGCAACATGGTAGATGATATTCCCGGTGAGAGTGAAGGCAAACAGGGAAAAGCAAAACTTCCTTCTTTCATTTCCCAAGTGCCTAGGTTGCCACGGCCACCTTTAGAGTAGGTGTTCAAATTTAAAATATCTTAAAAATTTCTTGCAGTATTTCCCAGTAGCTTGTTGTTTAGTTGAATTCATGATACAGTCTATTCGAGAATCAAGAGTCACCATCTCAAAGCCCTATAGGAGGAATATCTTATGACCCCAAAGAAGAAATCCCTGTTGAATCAGCTTGTGACTATGGATTGTTTTCTACCAATATGAAACCAAGCATGTTCCAGGTTGACTGTGGAAATGTTTGCACACTATGTCAGTCCTCACAATCTTTGGAGAATTTAGGCAAATATGGTAATTTCTTTCTGTTTCACATTAATTTCTCAAGTGCTGGCATTGCAGGTGTGTACTGCCACACTTAATGTGTATTTCTCAAGTGCTGGTATTGCAGGTGTGTACTGCCATACCTAATGTGTATTTTGTTGTTGTTGTTTTGTTTTGTTTTTCAAGACAGGGTTTCTCCACAGCTTTGGAGCCTGTTCTGGAACTAGCTCTTGTAGTCCAGGCTGGCCTCGAACTCACAGAGATCCGCTCACCTCTGCCTCCCGAGTGCTGAGATTAAAGGTGTGTGCCACCACCGCCCAGCTCCTAATGTGTATTTTAAATAAATGTTTTGGAAATTTACTTGGTGTTCTTTAAAGGGAAACTAGAATTCACCCAATGAAAACAACTAAGAAGCTGTCAAGCAACGTATTCTTTGAAAACTGAATGGACTTATACCCTTCTCTCTACCTCCGCCAGTTCTAACACCTTTCAGACAAGTCATTTTTACTGTAACCATGGCTTCAAGAGCAATACCTCACATCATTCTGGTCCATCAAATTATGGATGAGAGAACCATTCCTAGTCCATTTAGTTTATTGTTTAACTTGTGGTTTACTTATATTTTTACAGCAATGTCTTTCTTACCTTATACTTTCCTCAATGGGGAAAGTGTCCTGCAGATTCAAACTATTAGAACAGTTGGCTTAGTCATGGTTGAGTGTCATCCCAAATGACAATAATGCACCCATCTGCATTTTGATCAAGCTGCCTTAACCACCTGCTGTTAATGTCTCACCAGGCTGATTTCAAATATAGTCACTGAACTCACCTCTAAGAAAATAACATGAAGATAGGAAAGTCACAGCCAACTCTAACGTTCCTGAACAGACACCTCACAGGGAGGATATGACTAATGGACACCTTCAGGTGGGAAAAGTAAATCCTTAGACAACTGCAGAAGAATCCCGTCATTAGCAGTGATGGCTAAAGCGTGGGCTCTCAAGTGAGACAGTTTGGGTGTGCAGCCCAGGGCTGAGGGATCGTCCATAACTTGCTCACTCCGTCCTCACTTGTGAAATGACAATAAGCATACAGAAAACAAGCATGCCCCCTTCTTAGAGTAAATATTCCGAAACTATTCACAACATTGCCTGGAATCAATGCCTCCACATCATACGCTATCATTAACATTTTTAATATATCTGTGACCATTTCTTAGCTTCAGGTGCCACACTTTCTTGTCAGGCATCCACATTCTTCATCAGTTGTACACTGGTGACTCCTAAAGTTCCCTAGAGTAACTAAAGCAATCAAGTTCTCAATGAAGTACTAGCAGGCAAGTCTAACAAAATAGTAAAAGAAGAAAGTTGCATGTCACATCCAAGAATGAATTATTCTAATCATATAAAGACATCAAAATACTCAAAATTTAATGAAATTCATCACATTAATATAAAAATAAAAGTGTAACTATAGAAATAGAAGATGTATTTTGAAAAACTCAAGAGCCACGTGTTGAAAAAAGAAAACACTCGCCAAAGTAGAAACAGAGAGACCCAATCTCAGTCTTAGGAAGAAAAAGGTGCTCTGTCAGCTGAACACACCTTGCATGAAGACGGAATTTAAAATTCTGCATGTCCCCAAATGGATTCATCTTTATTTCTCTGTTTTTGACAAGTCCTGTCTCCATCCCTATTTTAATGTTCAGAGCCATGAATATGGCTGCACTGTGTGCAACCAAGAATCTTCACTTTTCCTTATGAAGGTAAATGATAACCCAAACTTTTCCACCCTAACATTTAATTAGATCTGCCCATGTGATTTTCTGTATTAGTTCCCTCTTCTGTAATTTAAAATACAGCCTTCTAAATTGAGGATTAGATTTAATAGACTTTAATTGAGTCTCCATTCTATATATTTCACACATTGCAGCTTCAGTAGTTTTTAAGGTAATTATTCCCCATATAATTCTTAAATTGAGTTCACAATACTCTCTAGAAAAGCTTCTTCCCCTAGTACAAGACAGGAAACCCATGTGACCTAGCCTACCTATGTCTTCAGGTCGTTTACTGACATACTAGTTGTACGTATGTGGCCATGCCACTTCCAATCTTCTGTAGACTCTCTGCTTCCTCAGGCATTCTCTCTTGTGCTCTGGGTTTCATTTAATTTCTCATCTGCATATTCTTTCTGCTTTGAGCAGTGGCTCAAACATAGCCAAGTCATTTCCTTTCCCAGCATTGCTTTTTCATGGCGTTTGCAAACCATCATGATATGGCAAGTTTCCTTTATCCATCTGCTTACAAATGAAAGGTTAAGTAACGTGACCTCACAGACAGCATAGAGTTCAAGGTCAAATATTCTTTCTTTAAGCCATAGCATAAACACATTAAACAGATGTTCACAATAAAGAAAGGCAGGGGAAGGAAGGAAAGCCCAGGGCTGGTGGATAGCTCAAAAAAATTGATCCACATCTCAAATCTATTTAAATATCCATAGCAATTTGTGAATTAATTTTAGAACTATAGAGCTATTTTGAGTTTTCAACAACTCTTTTCCTTTCAATCTATGTAATTATTCTTCAAGTTGCAATAGTGCTACACTATTTTATTTCAGTAAATATAGAATGGCATATTTTGCATCCCCCAGAGAAAATGAAATGCCAAAACATAGCAATTTTTTCTTTTTTGGTTTTTTTGAGACAGGGTTTCTCTGGGTAGCTTTGGAGCCTGTCCTGGAACCCGCTCCATTCCCAGGCTGTCCTCGAACTCACAGAGCCTCCTGAGTGCTAAGATTAAAGACGTGCACCACCACCATGCAGTTTAGCAATATTATAATATGCGTACTTTAAAAATACTTAAATAAAAAAGAATTCACTGTAGAATTTATGAAATATAGGTGGTTGTCTCAGCTAGGGATCCTATTGCTGTGATAAAGCACCATGACCATCAACATCTTGGGAAGAAAGACTTCATTTCAGTTTACATGTTGGCGTCACAATCCATTATTAAAGGAAGCCAGGACAGGAACTCAAACAGGGCAGAAACATGGAGGCAGGAGCTGATGAAGAGTCTATGGAAGAGAGATGCTTTCTGGACCACCAGGTCAGGAGTAGTGCCACCCACAATGGGCTTGTCCCTCTACATCATGAATGAAAATACAAACCAGTCTTGTGGAGCATCTTTTCAACTGACTAGATATAAAACTAGTCAGCACAATGGGTATAACACCAAATTATTCTTTATTACTCACGAAGAGTATGAAAGCTGTTCTCCATGACTATAGGCACAGGGATATTAGTGGGTGTCAGTTAGAGGACAATGGAGTAACGTTAATGGAGAGATTTCAATTACTATGACTTTGGTTCTATGATTCTTAGTATGAGATTTTATAAGATTCAAAGGATCTATATTTTTTTAAGCAACAACAAAACAATTCGGTCTAGTTACAAAGGAAAGAGCATAATGTTTCCCATAAGTAATAATTAATCATTTGGAGTTCTGTAATACAAAATAGAAGACTAGCAAATCAAATCTGAGAAGTACTCTTGCATTATGCACAGAAGCAGTGCCCTTAATGTGGGACTTGTTCAAATCCGAGGGCTGCTCATACAATGCACATAAACAAGGCCTTGCTGTGGGAATGCTCACTAATCTTCATTGTCGTTAGACTTGATTCGCCATCTTCCAGTGGGCACGCTTCTGGTCTGTCTGTGAGGGAGTTTTAAGTCTTCCCATTGGGTGGGCAAACCCATGCCGAATGTAGGTACAACCATGCCATGGTCTGAGGGTGTCAGTGGGAATATAGAGGGAAGAGGATGAAGCTAGAACATCACAGCCTAAATCTCTCTCTGATCTGTACCTGTAGACAGGGTATGATTAGTTATATCAGGCTCCTGCTACTTACTATACCTTCCTCAGGATGACTGACTATCCTCAAACTATGAGCCGAAATGAGGCCTTCCTTTCCTTTAAATTAACTTGTCAGGTATTTTCCACTACAACGAAAGAAAAATTGACTAATATATAATACATTTTAATAATGAAAATCAATCAAGATCTTAGAAAATAATGTTTTCCTTTTTAAGAATTAACACGAGAAGTGTCAAATGTATTTGTTCTTTTATGGTAATTTTTCTGATGTTAGAGTATTGTTTAAATATCCATTTAGATAATAAATTAGAAGAAAAGAGGGAAGCCAGATTTTAAACTGCTAAACACTTAAACATAATAAAATTAGGGCTGGCAAGATGGCTCAGCAAATAAGGCTGAGGACTTGTGTTAGAGCTTGGAGACCCATATGGTAGAAGGAGAGAATTAACTGTCTCAAGCTGTCCTCTGATCCTCCCCACATGATAGCAAACCCCAACACACACAGATAAATTATAATATAAAAATATCAAAGAAATATAAAGTTTTGCTCTAAAGTCGGATTTTAGGAATCAGTCCAAGAGATGAGCCAGATGCACAGGACTCAAGCTGCTGAACAAAATTCTCCCTAATGGCCTGGCTGGGACATCAAGATTTAAGTGTCCATAATCCCTCATTAGCATAAAACTGAAGGCCAATTGGTTAAAAAATGAGTACAATTTTAATACAAACAATTGGCAAGGCAAGTGTACATTGGGTAGAAGCATTATCAATCACAAGCAGCATCAAGATAGAGAATTTAATTATGTTCAATCAGTTAAGCAACTTCAGTGGTAAATATATTCTCAAGTGCAATTTAGCCACCACGATAAAATAACTATTAACTAGCACATTAAAAACCTTAGCTCTTTTTCCACTCTTAAGTCTTAGAAGTTGATTGTCTTGCATGTAGGTTTGCCCGCATTGTGTCACCACCACAGAATGGAGCATGGATTTGCCAATGAGAAGAATGACTTTTTAAAAACACTCTTTTCCCTAATGTTGTGAGCAATCCCAAAATAAACTCACACCCTAGAGGGCTGCACTCACTGAAGGCTAAATGGGACATCTTCCTTCCCACTGGCACTGAGGGTGTGGACAAGAACGTGATGGGAGATGATATTTAGAACGAGATTCCTAATGACCTGTGACAGGCTGTCAAAACTGCTATCAATTTTATTTGAAGAGGGCTACCACGGGCTTTACAAGAAGCAGAATTTTTTAAAAAGTGATGACCTTTCATTATGTTTAGAACTAAGAGACTGAAGAATGTATTCTGGCCTTAAGACACCAGTAATGCTATTCCACAGACTGAGCTCCCAATGCTGCTTCCCATTGTGTGTGCTGGTGGAATTTTATGATTCTCCTACATAGCACTTATTTAGATCAGGTTTTGAAAGACGTGCATTTCCAAAGCCCAAGATTCTAATTACTTACCAAGGATAAAGGGTCAGATAAACAGTTGGTGGGCCTTCACAATAGCAGATGTGAATTTCTAATAACCAAGAAAACTAATTGTGGACATTTTGGAGAAACCTCTGGAAGATCGGTACTGCTTTATTCCTATTTTGATTTTCTACAATAAAGAAATATGTTAGGCAAAACAGGAATACAGTAGAAGAAACTGCTTTCCTTCTACAAATTAAAATTCAGGCCAGATACGTAGGTTCTTCAATACGTTAGCAATCTAGGGACAGAAGTAACTCAGGTCTTATGTGAGAAGACACCTAGGTCCTGAAGTGCAGGGAAGTCTGTATTGTGTAAATAGAGACAGTCCAAAAAAGTAGCTCATATGTAGGGAATTAAAAACCAGGGTCTGCCTAATTTTTATAATTCTAATTATTTTCTTTTCCAAAGTTTTGGAACTCAAATCAGACTCATTAACTTATCAATTAAAAATATAGGGTTGGGAGCCTATAACTCAGACTGAATCTCAGAATGGCCCCGGAACAATAGTAAGTGTTGTTTGAAATCACGTTGTTCTATACAGACACCTTGTTCTTGTGTTTCATTTTCTGAAAGTTAACTTCAAAGGAAACAGCATCTTATTCAATTTTCTGCTATTAAAACCGAAAATAAAGCATACTTTGAACCATTATAATAGTACAGAGAGACACAATTTCTCAAAAAGTATTAAACTCCTTGAGAATAAAATCTGTAAACAAATATAGCATACTTCTCCAACATGTACCCAGACAACAGTATAGCACTGATCTATGGGCCAAATGAGAACTCTGTTAACTTACTGTACAATTTAAATGCCATGTTGCAGTGATCAACTTAACATGAATAGAAGCATCAATATAAATGCGAATATTACCAAATATCTAATAGGTCGGGTTTTGAACTAATAATATTACATGGATCAACTCATTAATTCCTCAACATAACTACCCATGTCATATGAACTAAGAAATGGGTGGGAGGAGTTTTACTGTATACCCAAATTCACAACATCAGCAAGCGATGCTACCAATTGAACCCGCCTATTCTGGCCCACAGCTCACCATCTTAACAACCAAACATTATTTTCTCCACAGAGGCATGCAGAGACCCATTTGCTCATTGCACAATTGGAATAATGACGTCAGCAATATAAAAGAAGCCTTACCAAATGAGAACAATCCTAGCACTCATTTGAGTAAAATTACTATTTTCTCCTAAAGAAACGACAGCTTCCTTTCCTGCTAACCTTAATAGGAATAGAAAGCCACCATGGATTAAAGCAAATAAAAGTACATTTATTCCTGCTTAAAGGGCAATCGAGTTTTATAAGTCACGGCATGAATGAGAAAATGTCTCTTAATGCCATATACTACACTGATTGATTGATACAGAGCATGTGTGTATATATAGATATTACATATCTACACAGTTTGAAGGTAAATTTCAATGCAAATTATATAGAAGGCTTAAGTTTGGTCAGTCCAGTGCCTGTAACACAAACACCTGTGCTTGGATCCTCAGTACCCACTGGAAAGTGAGGTATACACCTGCAGCCCCAACACTGTAAGTAGAGACAAGCAGCACTCCAAAGCTCCTTGACCAGCCAGGAGAGCTAATAAATGAGCTCTGATTTTAGTGAAGGGTCATGTCTAAATAAATAAAGTGGAGAGCAATAGACACACCAATGTCTACCTCCAAGGGTACATACACACTCATATATATATATACACACACACACAAACATACACACATACACTATAAACATACACAAACAAGAAAGAAAGGAAGGAAGACACAAAAGAATGAACAAAGGAAGACCACAACCAATAATGGAAAAGTTGATTTATGTATATGCATCATTATAAAACTCCAAGCTTTATATTAACCTACAAGAATCATAAGAATAGAAATCATGAGAAAATCTCATTTTTATACTGATAACAGTGTTCATCGGTTCATTATTTTTTAAGTGAAATGAAAGAAAGGTAGGCATAAAGGACCGTAATGTTGGGAACGTATCTAGTCTTACTTAGATGCACTACAGACAGAATCTAGAATGATGGATCTGGGGTAAATGGAAAATCAACTTCATGGTCAGGAAGGGGATATTGAGTCACCCAAGAACAGAGTAATGATGGAAATCATAAAGAGAGGTCAGGAGCAAGCCAAAGAAGGTAGGGTGGTCACAATCCAGGTTTCCCAATTAAATGGGAAACAGAAAAGGCAGAACAATGAGATCATAGAATAATATGATACGAATAAAGGAACTCTGAAGTCTTTCCAGTTGTATGCCATGTCCAGGGCTGGATGTGATGAAGGTATAAAAGATGAGGGGGCATCTTGAGTGTTGGGCATTCCAGAATATAAAAGTAATCTTATATTTACCAAAGCTTCTAGAGAGGGACACTATTCATTTTCTGTGCACTGAATCATATTCATGAGGAAAATCCTTCAACAATACCTTTATAAACCCTTATAAAACCCTTATAAAGGTTTTGAAGTATCAGACGTATTGGCAAGGACAGCACAAAACAAATAACATGTGAAAGTCCCAAGACCAATCTTGATCGCCTAAGAGCCTTCATTAATACAAGGAGCCAGATAGGAGTCCACTGGAAGCTCTACTCCTGATACACTATCCCTACGAATCTCTCCTGAGTTTCCCACATACTTCCGTGGGGAAATGAAAACGCTGCTCCTGTTTATCTCTGGCACGATGCTGAGGCTGCTGTTTTGAGACTGCCATTAAGCTCCATATAATCACCACTTGCTCTGCCAGCAGTGCTGCCCAACCCTGATGCTCACGCCTGATTGTTCTCTGCTGCAGCTTCCAGATACAAGCTTGAAAGCTGCTCCAGCTTGCTGCCTCTCTGCGCCCAGATCAGGGATTCTTTCAATTCAATGTCATCTTTCTTCTCCGCCACAGCGTTCTCCCTGTTCTCAGGTCATTCATCCATCCACTAAGTTGTGGGGGTACAACTTTGAGATGAGAAATGACCAAAGGATCAAATCTTTTAATAATACTCAAGCAACGAATTGTTCGTAAGTGTGTGGCGATGAGGGGATTCCAGGGAGTGAGCTGAGGCGTGGCTGGCTACGGACAGGCCTAACCCACTCCCCTACTCTCATAACTCCTTTGGTCAGCGTGGCTATGTTCAGCCCCATGTGAAATATCATTTTAAAATTAATCCTACATAGTTTTTTTTATGAGCAATGCTATACACTGAGGAATGTTTTGATTTTCACGACTGCTCTCAAAAAGAAATTGCTAATATAGAACATTTGGTACACATACCAGTGTGTCTAAACTTCAACTGTCCAAAGATATAGTTTCACAAGCCTTTTCCTATTCCCAAAGGAATTATTTAGTACACAAATATAGAAGAATTGATAGCATATTTGTATCTATTATCATACGCAAAACACCCTACCAAAAATTAATGTTCTAAAGTAACAAAAAAATTTTACATCAGACCTTGTGGAAATCAGATACCCAGCAACCACACCACTGAGTTCTTTGCATATAGTTTTAGAAGCTTGGCATCCATGGGTTGGCTGAGCTGCATTGTCCCTTATAATTCAAGCTTTTCCACATTAAGGATGTTGGTTCACTAACTCCTCAAGTTAACCAGACAAGGAACATTCAGCACTCATTCTTGACTGGTTAAATTTATTTTCTTGATGAAAAAAAATGTCTTTTGTGGCTAATTTTTGGACTGTATTATTTCAGATGAGTCCACAAATAGGCAGCCGTATGCCATAGTACTTAAAGCTAAGTAATTTTGCTCAGAATTCCAGTGTCACCATATGGGTGATCTCTTGTACTTACGATTCATTTTGAATGTGTAAGAAATGATTTATCACAATCCTATTTTCGAGGACACATGGTATCTTGAATCTAAGACCAAGTATTTTAAACATTTTGGGTACTTAAGATTTGACACTGAAGAAAATATAAAAGACTTTTCATTGCCTTATTTACATCATCAGAATCAAAATATCGGTTGGTGATGAAGTGCCAGGTGGCACAGATCAATAGATACCAAGAAGTGTATCTTTCAGGACATGTCAAATATGAGGCTCATATGACAACTTTGAATTACTGTCTTAACAAAACCCTCAAAAGCCACAATTATAGATATATGAGCATATCCAGTATCAAAATTCTCACATAGTTATATGCATTACATGACTCCAGGAAGTCTGTCCCTGTAAAAATCAATGCTTACATTCATTAATTCACTAAGTTATGGGTAAAACACAAATATTCTGAAATATAACAGTCAACGTCTCTCTAGAAAAAAAGGTAACTGGTACCCAAATTGATAGTAAAAGTTCAAGGGAGTGCTGTGGGAACTCCTTCAGCCAATAGCCTTTAAGATTCCAGCCCACTTGGGTGTAGTCTCTTATACTATAAATGCAGCTGTAAAGCATGAGCTCGATTCTGGCTCTCGCTTCCCATTAGGTAACAGATACCCCATAGCTGCTGCAGAAGGCTGTCAGGCTCAGAGGCAGCTTCTCCCATGGTGGGGGTGGTGGGTGGGGAAGCCCGCAGGTCACTGGCATAAGGCCATGGCTTCTAGGTTCAGGAAAGTGACTTTCATCTTGATTTCAAAAATGGCTGGCCCTCCTCCAGCTGCTTGTCTGAAGCCCTGGCCTCCTCCTTCAAGGTGGGTGTGCGAAGGAGTTGACAACGGAGTGCACCCAATGCATGCTCCACCTGCAGATTCGCGGACAGCAGGTTCTCCCCACCCTACAGTACTCTTGCAAAATGATGAGCCCGTTGCGGTCCTCGTCCTGCAAGTAGAAAAGGAAGCGCATCTTCTCTCAGTGGTACAGCTCTGCCTCCTCCTTGTTGAAGTGGGAGCGCAGCAGCTTGAAGTAGGCGATGATGGTCATGAAGTCCTTGAAGCTAATCTCTGCCAAGCCGCTGGTCCTCTTGTCTAGGTTCTGATTGTCAAAGAAGGCATGGATGACCTCGGAGCGAATTAGGTTGAACTTCAGGTCCTGGACTATGTCGAAGTTCGTTCTCTGCCAAATGGTGGGCTGGTTTCCGCTCAGGAGCCATAACCTCTAGTGCAGCTGTTTGATCCAGTCACAGTTGAAGTCGCTCTGATTCTGGAACCCCTCCTGCATAGATCACAGTCCTCTGCAGGAACGGGGAACAGGAACCAAATCCAGCAGCTGGAAAGTACAGCCTGAAGCCAACCCAGGCTTTACAGCTGCATTTTTATAGTATAAGAGACCATGCCCAAGTGGGCTGGTGTCTTAAAGGCTATTGGCTGAAGGAGCTCCCATAGCAAGGGAGGATCAATTATACCTTGACAAAAGTTCTGTGTTAAAGAAGACAAATATCAGGGTTATTTTATCTCATTTCATGACAGAATCTCTAAGTTGAATTTTTATAATAGCTGAGAGTATGTATAACTATGAAATAAAAGCAAAACATCTTGGTCAGTATTAAATAGAAGTGTCCTCTTGTCCAAGCCAGTAACAACACACATCTGTTGAAGTATACATTAGATTTAACGGCATCCTACCTCATTAGCACTTGTATTAAGTTCAGTTTTCACTACTCTGAGTTTTAGCCATTATTCTTGTTCAAGCTCAAATTTGCATTTTATGGTAGTACACATTTCTTTTCTTCACCAAAAGGAATCTGGGGATGCTTGTGTTAGGGTGCCTGCCACACATTTCCTGTCCTGTTCCTTACCCTGGCACTGTTTTAAAAAGCATATTTCAAAACCCTTTAGGATAATGGGGGCTTTCAAACACTAAATTTTTGGCCTAAAATTATTAACAATTATTTAAAATATTTCGTGCATATAATGGTGGGCTTGATATTTCTAAATTCCTAGTAGAAGCTAATGGTTGAATCATGTTAGAATGACATTTACCAGATTCTGTCTTAACTGCTCTCTATGCATTTTGTAATTTGAATCTGTAACAACCTGTTTGAACTCTTGTTGCTATTGTTTTTCAGAGGAAAATTAAATAAAATATGTGAGGAATTTTTCCAAAGTTACAGTCAGATATCTGATTTCAAAGCAACTTTATTATAAACAGTTGAATACTTTTCCTTTCCTTTCTTTTTCCTTTCTTATTTTGAGACAGTTTCTCTCTTTATAGCCCTGGCTGTCCTGGAACTCAATCAGTAGAAAAGGTTGGCCTCAAACTCAGGGATAACACAAATAATACTATTAAGATAAAACATAAAAGGCAGAGATAAAGACAATTTATGATAATTTAAGAAGAGTCTATCAAGTGATTTTAAAATGGAAATTTTTTTCATTTACTCAGATCATTTTCAATGAATCAAAATCATATTTTGAAACCGAGTTAAAATTGATGTTAAACAATGGTCTCTAGAGACTTTCTAAAACATATGCCTCTTCAAACCTCAGCATGCCTCTCTAAACATAGCAGTTTCTTAGCCCTTTTAGAAACATGCATTCTGTAAGTCTTTATACTAGTTCATACTAGAATACCTAAGTATCATTAAAGTCTTGTAATTTATTCCTCCTTTTGTGCAACTGATTCAGGTTTAAAGGTACATATTTAAGAGATTTGCTTCTAAAAGTTTCATGGAAAAATGTTTACATTTTGATCAGTGTTATCTATCCTCCTCTTGCTAAAAAAAGAAAAAAGCGAACAAGTAATAAAAAGAAAACAACAAAAATACCCCCAAACTTAAAATACTTCAAATTTTCTGTTAAGCAGATAACTAGAAAGTGTCTGTGGAACATTGTGCCTTAGTAGGTAACCAGATGTCTATCCTCAATTCATATATATATATATATATATATATATATATATATATGAAGCTATACATATAGAATAATAAATATTATTCATTCATCACAGTTAATTTCAAGATTTTCTAGAGCTCTGTTCTATTATTTAGTTATACTATCCTGACGAAAAAACAATCTGAAAGTATACCACTTTTAAACTCTTTTAAATGTTGACATTCAAGCACAAGAAAGAATTTCAACACTTTTGATATTATTCTTCTTACTAAAACAGAACTGTGTTCTGCACACAGAAAACCTTACTTACGGAAGCTGATCTACGGAGTGTAACAAGGAACTGGCACTTGCTATCATGCTGAAGAGCCTCACTATGTTTCGGAATTATTGTCAACTCTCTGGCCTACTGCTGTTTTGCTGACATCCGCTCTGCTTCCCAGGCTGGGTAATTAAAACAAGTTCAGGGAAGAAGAAAAGGGCTGGTTCCTCGACAGTAACAATAAAATTCAGTTGCAAGAAGGTCACCATGATTCCAGAATTCTCTACAGATTTCCTCTCTATCAACCTTCTCATTCTATCCTGGACTGCTTCTTGCTTCTTATTGTTGAAATTTCAAAGTAATTTTGATATTTTAAAAAAATAGTATTTTCGGACTGGAACCAGCTCCTGCCAGACTTATAACAAATATAAAATTGACAACAGCTGATAACATCAGCTACACATGAAGCTGTTTGAGAAATATAAATGTTCTCTTATTAATAATGCCCATTGGACCTAGATAAAGAGCCAGCCAAATTAAAAGACCTTGAGAAACTCTACCTGTGTTTTCTTTTATGAGCAGATTCCTGTTATTCTGCAATCTAAGCACAGATTAGCGATTTTTCCCCACAAATAGATTATTATTTTCCATAGAAAATCAAATATGGAATATTTTAAAGCAAGATTTATTTGAAAGAGATGATATCAAATCACGAAATAACACCTGAGAAAAGCATATAAGTTACATAAATCTAGCAATGTCAGCAATCACTTAAAAAAAAACTTAATAGGAAAGAAGAAGCTCATCTCAGCAACTGATGGAGGGCAAGACAGAAAAGGCAGGCAGGGCAATGGGGTCAGGCCGTACCTTCAAGCAGTCTGTGCCAAGCCTTTCCAGCAATGAGAAAACAAGAAGAAAAAGAGGCCCTGCCCTATGCAAAAGCTCTTGAGGCTGCCTAATAATGGCTATGAGGAGAAATTAATCATTAATTTCCTAAATATAACCATATAAATGGAGACTGAGTCTATTATTTTCATCCAACAATCCCCAAACATACATTATTAAAACATCAAAATAATGACTTGGAGCTGAGAGATCTGTTAGATACCAAAAGCAATCAAGGCTTACTTTTAAGGAGTTGTCTTCTTTAGAGATACTTTAGCTTGATACTATTGAGCCATCTCTTACTTAGTCCCAAAATAGCCTATGTCAACCTTAGCTGCCCTGATTATTGAACAGAAATTGTGAAGACAAACTAAGAAAAAAATAATGAATGGCAAATGAGGGTGTGCTTTAAAAAAATTATGTAACATAAATTGGGTCAAATAACTGATTCAAAATATACTTTTTGTATTGTTCTTATTAATATTAACACACCCATATTGTAGAATGTGACATTTATAAGTTAGTAACAGAAAATAAAGAAACAAGCCTATAAACACAGCCAACTTAAAACCAGTTAAATGATTAAAATAGTATTATGTAGATGAATTATGCCTAGATAAAGCGATTTTTGTAAAATATTTTCTTCAGAATTCTCTGAATTCACGTCAAGTAGACACAGCAAAGTTTATAACAAATATATTGTGGCTTACATACCAATCCAAATTATTTTTTTATTAGCATTTGACATAATGTTAGCAATGGAGTGCATTACCATGAGGAATACTATGAAAATAGGATGGTACATTAAAAGTTGATTTTTATTTTACAGTTTTTAAACGTCATAAGAATACTAACAGCTGCTATAAAGTTGCTACTGCAAACCCATCGCCCATTCTAACTTAGATTGAATATAAAAACTGCAGTGTGACGTAACAAATAAGACAAATTATTTTTATTATTTCTGAATCAGGTCATCCAAAATAAAAATAGGAGTGGTGATGAATAGAAGCTCGTATTTTCTCTTCCTGCCATTCAATGGGCAGAAATAGCTCTGGTAGAGCCACAGAGGAAGGCTGAGGAGACATTTAATAAAACTCCTTTTCAGCACTTCCTTCCATTTCAAGTTTTTAACTTTTCTCTAAAAGTGGACCTGCTTGGGTATAAAACACCTGGCTGTTTCAGAAAGAACTGTGATTAGAATCTGACTTAAAGTCTGTGTTTATCCACAGTTTCTGTTGGTGTCGTGACTTCTCTCAACAGAAACATATTCTGCTTAGAGTGCATATGTGTTAGACAAGATGTGATGGTAAAAAGACACTGTTTATGCTAAAGAACATAGCAGTTATTATATATCCCTAAAATACATTACTACACAGACGGATCAAAACTGTCAAGCAAAAAAAACTAACCTTTAAATTTATTTTCCTAGGTAATTTTAATGTTCTCTCTGGGTTCTTACTCAATATTTCATTCATTTTATATTTATGTCAATGAATCTGACCATTAATAAAAATAAAATAAATGCTAGCCAGATTATTTTAAATATTTTCTTGGATATGATTAGAACTCTATATTAATTTAAAGTATTGAATTATTTTTACTATGTTGATTTTCACTCTCATTATTTAAAATAGTAATGTTACAGAAAGGAAGAACACTGATAAATTTCCAATATTTTCCAATTTCCAAAAGTTTTGCAATTTTTTCATTCTTGAATTAAATTAAAACTGCACACATATGTATACACACTCAGACACACAAACACAAGTGCATGCTCACACATGAATACATAACCTCGAACTACACTTTCAGGATTCATAAAAAGTCAATGATCTCAAATTATTCTAATGAACAATATAGATTTTAAAATTAGTGGGAGAAAACTAGCATATATGTACCTCATACAGGAAACCAGTAATTTAATAACTGAGTGTAGACAGTTGACCTGGTGACTTCAAAAGACTTTCTTCTCATTTAGCCGTCATGCCTCACACTCCAAAGGAAAACAGAAAATACCCACCCCACACTCATAGATCGGAAAATACGTTTAAACCTGATGCCTTTATATTCAATATTATGTAAACCACTTCTCTAGAAAAAGAACTACCTACGTTATGATATAATTTTAAGATATTGTTTAAATAAGATTTTTGTGGTATCGTTTTTCATATAATTATTGAAAGTTCAAAACTCCAAAGAGTTGAATATACAACTTGTAATGTAATCAGCCATAGTTTGATTAAAATATGAATGTCTCTTTTTCATTCCTAACCTAGTAAGATAATTACAAACATATTCTTTATGTTGAACAAGTGCTGCTTTGAATTAGATTAAACTCATCACGTCAAATTTATTTTGAATACCACAAATGGACTAGAATGATGTTCTTATTCTGACTGTAATAAACATAGTAAACATTTGATGTAAAGGTTTTGAAATTATTAATTATATGTTTAACAATGAAACAGGATTTTGTCGGGGAATATTAATTTAGGGGTGTGACTTTTATTGACACTTCATTTGTTTAACTCTATGAAGCTGTGTTTCTGTGCCTGTCTAAAACATCTGATGATCCTAATAAAGAGATCAATGGCCAATAGCGAGGCAGGAGCAAGGATAGGCGGGACTAGCAGGCCGAGAGCATAAAGTGGGAAAGAAGAACAAGGAGCAAGAGAAGAAGGAGAAGACACCAGGGGCCAGCAACGCAGCCACCCAGCCACCCAGCCACCCAGCCACCCAGCCACCCAGCCACCCAGCCGCTAGTCATGGAGTAAGAAGGAAAGAAAAATATACAGAAATAGAGGAAGATAAAAGCCCAGACGTAAAAAGTAGTCAGGATAATTTAAGTTAACAAAGGTTGGCAAGAAAGAAGCTGAGCTAAGGCCACAAATTTATTCCTAAGAATAAACCCCCCTGTGTGATTTATTTGAGAGCTGGGTGGTGGGTTGCCCAAAAAAAAGCCAAAAGAGCAAAACACCAATAATAGGATTTAAAAAGTAATGGCTTCTGTTCAAATATGGAAAAGACAGAAAGAATTGAAAAAAGATGGTAATTAGTTTGGTACAGTAATTTTTATGGATTTTTTTTTCCAAAAATTGTATCCTATTTCTTATACTGTTATTTAAATATATGTGTATATAATTAATTAAAAATGTTATGAACAATGAAACAATCCTAGTCAGTAAGGCAATGGATACTTAAAATATTTGAAAGGAAAGCTATATCACTCTCAATTAAAATCATTTTTTAATCTTCAAAGTATCATTTATTTTTATATTTGTCATATAGAAAACATTTATGGAAATTATTTTGCTTTATGTCAAAGGAGAAGTTAAATGGGTAGATGTAAATGAATAAATATAGTCATATGAAGACTTCATTTTTTGAAGTTAACTGTAGACTCAAGGAAATAGCCACATGTTTGGAAACAAGGGGAAAGAACCTAGTAAGATATCCAAGCAAAACAGGTATGAAAATGTGGGGAGTAGGAAGAATTCTCTGAGATACTGGTTTTTGAGCCACAGAGTATTTAAAGCTACAGTATTTTAAAACTGTTAAGAATGACCAAATTCACCAAAGAACAGAATATCTAAAAACAATGTCCAAAAGATCGGTGCAGTCTACGTATTATAATAGGCGCCCATAAATCACTGGGCTAAAACTGTCCATTAGAAATAAACGCTGAGGTAGTTAACTCTGCAAGCCACTTGAGAACTCCATCTTTCATTCTATACACAAACTAAACCTCAAATGATTGATATCATCAGTTCTGAAATATGTTAGCAGAAAAAAAATAAACGTTTCTACTATACTATGTTAAAAATAACTTCAATAGACAACACTGTGATATTTAAGTTATTACATTTACAACTAAATAATAAAATATTATATAATTATAATAATGTTTAAACGCATTATTGATATGAAATGCAGCTTCACATTTTAAAACTACAATATGATTCTGGCTCTATTCAACACTATGCAGAGATCAGAGACAAATATCATTATTTGTAGTTGGGAACTTGCTGTGGGATTCCCCTCTGTATGCTGTGAATACCACTGGTTAATAAAGAAGCTGCTTTGGGCCTATTGCAGTGCAGGATAGGGCAAGGTGGGAGTTCCAAGCAGATAGAAGAGGAAAGAGTAGGCGGAGCCAATGAGAAGAATGAGAAGCCATGTAGCCACCATGGGAGACAGACGATGGACACTGGACAGAATGTTAATGGTAAGCCACAACCATGTGGCAATGCACAGATTAATAGAAATGTGTTAATTTAAGATATGAGTTATCTAGAAATATGCTAGAGTTATTGGCTAATCAGTGTTGCAATCCATACAGTTTCCATGTGGTTATTTTGGGTCTGGGCAGGTGGGAAACTAACAAGCAGTCTCTGCCTACAGGAACTTTTAGCTTCTTGAATATTTGAAGATTTGTATTTACATCAAATACAAAACTAGATACTATCCAGTTGGAGTCTTGATTATTACATACTGTATCCAAAATAAATCTAGGCAAATTTTCTTTAATCTTTGTTACCTTTTACTCCTCTGCTCCCATTAACTCCCTAGTTGATAAAGATAAATTTCATATACTCATGAATAAATATAATCACTTTTGTAGCAGCCAGATTCATCATTATAAACAGATGGAAGATGTTATCTACTTTTCAGAAAATTTTGAGCAATAGTTGAGCAATAGTAGTAAGGACTGAATTCTCCCCAAATGTCCATCCCCTCAAATATACAAATAACATTACACATTATACATGCTGGGAAAATTATATTTATGTATTTATGCATATATGTGTGTATACATACATACATACATACATACACAAAAACAATTAGAGAAAGAAATTAAAGAGGCCATGGATTAGAAAGTGTATTAGGAGGAAAGGCACATGGGAAGATTAAAAGGCGGAGGAAAGTGTAACTGTATTTTAATATCAAATAAACAGTTAAAATATTCCCAACTAGAAGTAGACAAGATTGCCGGGCAAAAAATTGGGAACTTGGGGGTGGGGTGGGACGGGGGTAAGAGGAGATGTGGAGAGAATAGTAAGAAGGGGAGAATGGGGGGAACTTGGGGAAACAGGATGATTGGGAGAAAGGAAGGTTGGATAGAGGAGCAGGGGATCACATAACTTAATTAAGGCAGTCATCTTAGGGTTAGCAAGAGACTTGAACCTAGAGGGGCTCCCAGGTACCCAGGGCGATATCCCCAGTTAGCTCCTTGGGCGGCCGAGGATAGGGAACCTGAAATGACCCTATCCTATAGCCATTCTGATGAATATCTTGCATATCACCATAGAACCTTCATCTGGAGATGGATGGAGATAGAGACAGAGACCTACACTGGAGCATCGGACTGAGCTCCCAAGGTCCCAATGGGGAGCAGAAGGAGGGAGAACATGAGCAAGGAAGTCGGGACCACGAGGGGTGCACCCACCCACTGAGACGGTGGGGCTGATCTAGTAGGAGCTCACCAAGGCCAGCTGGACTGTGACTGAAGAGGCATGAGATAAGACCGGACTCTTTGAACATGGTGAACAATGAGGGCTGATGAGAAGCCAGAGACAATGGCAAGGGGTTTTGATCCTACTTTATGTTCTGGCTTTGTGGGAGCCTAGCCAGTTTGGATGTTCACCTTCCTAGACCTGGATGGAGGGGCAAGGACCTTGGAGTTTCCACAGGGCAGGGAACCCTGACTGCTCTTCGGACTGGAGAGGAAGGGGGAGAAGAGTGGGGGGAGGGGGAGGGAAATGGGAGGCTGGGAGGAGATGGGAATTTCTTTTTTTTCCTTTCAATAAAAAAAAGAATACATTTTTACGCAAAAAAATATTCCCAACTATTAAACGGATTCTTGAAATTCTGACAGTAATATTAAACCCCTTCCACGCTGAGTTCTCTTTAACCAATCAACAGTTTTAGAATAAACAGTTTGTAAGGACTATGAAAGGGGCGAGTATAATTCTTAATCTGTTTACATGTTCTGAAGAGGAGATGGGCAGATTGACAAGCAAGAACCATTTCTGTGGGAAATAAGCCAGGGCTTCCCAGCTGATAGGAAAGATGTACATCAGCCAATGAGGAAATCCAGGCAGTGATCTCTTCCCAATGATCTGGGAAATGCAGAGGCCGAGACACCCCATAGGAACCATTCAATGTGAGAAATTCTTCAGAAGGTGTGGGCTGATAGTTGCATTTTCTAAGTTTTGTCCATGTAGATGAATAAATTAGAATGTCCAATTTGGAAGTTTCTGGTAGTTAAAACGATAAAGTTTGTGTATCCTACCAGAATTACAGCTGGGAGTCTAAAATAAGCAAAAACCTGTGGCTGAGCCAAAGATCTGGAGCCTGGCCTACCATGTACAAGGTCCTGGGCTGCATCTGTGCCTCCAGAACTGAAGAAAAAAAATCACCAATTCACCCTTAAAATTCCAGTGTTGGATGCCATCCAGAAATGTGCTAGTACATACAAAATCACTGAGATGGTATGGCTACACTTAACCATTGTTAATGGAAGAGGAGACAGGTAGATGATAGATAGGTAGATGATAAGGAGATAGGTAGGCAGACAGGCAGACAGACAGAGCAATGCTATTCTAGAGGAACAAGAGTAAAAATAAAAATAAATGCAACTACAACTTTTCCTGAGGGAGCGATTGAGGGTGGAGAAACAAAGCACCACATCGGTATCACAAAACTGTTAAAACATCATGGGTTTCTAAATCAGTCAGTTTTCCAGCACAGCCCACACTCTTACTCCATCCCTCCACCTGGTCTGTGCCACAGGTCCCTATTTGCTTCTTCGTTGTTACGCTATGCACAGACATCATCAAGCAAGGAGAACTATTCCCTTCCCCTTTGACTTTGTCCCTCATCTTGTCACCGTATCAGTCCTGAAATCATCAGTGTGGATGGTAGCCGGCTGCTGTCTGGGGGGCTAATTTTAGTTGATTGAAAGTATTCTCCCAGCTGGCCCCTCACTGAGGGCTCTTTCTGACTTCTGACCACAACATTTCACAGGACAGCACATTCTGCTGCCTTGCAAACACTTTTCAGATTTTTAGCCCCCCCGCCCCAATTTCCATCTTCACTGATGTGGCCTCAGAGACAACAGAATACTGCCCCCTTTTCATGAAATCTCTCTTACTGCATTCTCCTTTTAGCAATGCTTCATGATGCTGACAAGACAATCTTGAAAAAGTCAAGAGTGATCACAGGAATCCTCCTGAAAAATCCTTCCGTGTTCACTCTAATTCCTTCAGGATAAAACCCTAGCATCTGTATTACGGTTCATAAGCCTCTTCCCTAGATTGCATTACAGAGGGATACCGAGTGCACGAGAGGACTTGAGTCAAACTCAGCTTTGGAGAGCTTCTCCAAAACTTAACACCAGAAGCTGCAGGGTGGGCGGGGGGAGGGGAAACATGTTTATGTTTTAATTGAAGGTTATTATTCTCGTGTTCTAATTTTTTTATGTTCCTCTCTGCTCTTCTTATCATCACCTTTGCTGTCTCAACAATTTTATCCCTCTCCACAGCCACTAGCAAGAGTTCCCCATCTTTCTAAAAACCCTCATAGTCTAGAATACAGCTGGCCTTAGAGAATCCTATAGCTTTGAACTGTAGCGAGCTGCATGGTGTCACACCTGATGGAGATGTATAATCAACTCCTGAGATGGCTAAGGCCTGACCTATGCTATGATCACGCAATGATTATCAGCTGCCTGCATATGCGTGAACCTATGGGCAGTGCCCACCTGGCAGTTCGGGGTTGGCAGCCCATGCCTACTTAAGGGCTGGGAGACGTTTGCCCGGAGAGAGAGGAAAGAGAGAGTGGAAGTGAATAAGGTCCTGAAATAAAACTGCAGTGAGAAGAGCTCCGGTGGTCGCGTCTTCCTTGCTGGTCGAGGTAGGCCATGACATTGAACATCTACCTACATGACTAGAATGGTCATATATGTCTTACTAAAAAAAACAAAAACTGTCTACTAACTTGTTAAACTAGGTTTTGTGATCAAGTTTCCAGAATGATGTCTTTGGCTGAGACCGTAAAATAAAATAAACACATTGTTGGTAACAGCATCCACCTAGACTCTGACCTATTGTATGTGATAACTAACTACAGTGCACCCTTTACCCTAATCTCAATTCAGTATTAATATGTCCTTACACTAACTTGAAAGAAAGTTTTAATACATGTTCTGGTTAGTTGGGAGGGGTATTTGTTGGTTTTTTAAATTTTCTTTTGTCAACTTGACACCAGCTATAATCATATTGGAAGAGAAAATATCAATAAGGAATTGTCTCTATTAGTTTAACCTGTAGGCAAGTCTACAGGGGAATTTTCTTAATTAAGGATTAGCGTGGGAGAGGCCAGCCTACTATGGGTATTGTCACTCCCGGGCAGATGGTCTGGGATAGTATTAGGAAGCAGGGTGAGCAAGTGAGTAAACAGCCTTCCTCCATATTCTCTGTGTCAGTTCCTGTCTCCGAATGAAAAATTTTCATTTTGGTCCTGAAAGCTTTCCAGTCTTGTTTGTTTGGAAACCCCTTGAACTTAGATCCATTTAACTGGGATTCCTGATTAAGAATGGCAAACACTCTATAGAGTATAGACTCCTGAGGCTGAGCAAACACTGACAATAGAAGTAAGAGAGAGCTTAAAAGAGAGTTGAAAAACTTCAGACATGGGATTTTCCTCACCACCTCATCTGAAACAAACACAAAACATCACAAATCTGTCAAAGTCACCATTTTTGGGCTATTGTTCAAGATGCTGTGTTGGGAAACCAGTTACTGAAGTCCAGAGCCTCCCACAGTCTCTCATTCTCTGCCCGTAAGTCTCTGTGTTAATCATTATCCTTCCTGCAGAATTATCAGCCACAAATGGGAGTCTATATCATACCCATTTCCCTGAAAAGCTCAGAAACCATTGTGAAGGGAGGTGGGAGGTGTAAGAGCCAGAGGTGGTGGATGGCCATAAGAAAATGGTGTTTTCTGATCACACCCGGGCAGTGTGTGTATATGAATCCACGGTCGTTGTGACACCATGAATAAGACCTGTACAAGCTCAACCTGGGCAAACTTCTCAGCTTGCAAAGGGGAAACAGGCATGAAGTCTTATCTCTAAATCAGGAGCTACCGGCACTGAAAGATGCCAAGAAAGTAAGACTCCCTTTTCTTTAGGGGTATGACTCCTGGTAGATTGACTACAGTCCAGTTAAAGAACACATCCAAAAAAAAAAAATAGAATTGATAGGTTAAACAAAAACAACCTCTTCCAAACAAGCCACGAAGTTGGGTGATATGGAAGGAGAGTAAATCTAGGAGAAATTGAGGAAGAGGGGGTGAATATGATCAAAATGCATAGCACAAATTCTCAAAGAACTATTACAGAAGAGAAAAAACAATCTCACATTTTGAGATACTCCAATGGTATTAATGTACATGAACATGCAAAATTATCAGAAGATTGTCTTCTTTATGAATATATGTACTCATTTGGAATACGCAAGACATTTTTAAGTGAAAAAGAAACCACTATATGTAGTTTGTATTTTCAAAAACCAAGATATTATGAAAAATAAAAAATGAGTCAAAGATGAAATGAGTGAATGAACATTTGAAGTAACAATACATTACAATTGAGATATCCTCATTTTAATATTTTTGTAACTTCCCAGATATTTAAAATTCTGTGTTAATTGTAGATTCAAATGAATTGTAAGAAATAAAATGGATAGGTCCCATTTATCCAATTTCCACCCATGGTAATCACTTGAGAAACTATAGTTTAATACCAAAACAGGTCACTGATATTACATTTACAGGATTTCAAGGACCCTTCTTTTCATTTTTTAGAGGTAGGCCACTGTGCTATCCCTTTGTAAGTCTTTACAGCTCTAATCTGCCCTTCTCGTCTATAGTTTGTCTTCTCATATGATTCACGGATGGAGGCAGTCAGCATGTAACCTAGGGGACTGGCTTTTATTCACTTTGCCTGATTCTCTGGAGAGTCACAGGGACTCTTGTGTGTGTCACACCTTGAGCGGTTGTTTCTGAGTGTCTTATGGTATGAACACACAAGCGTTTCTTAAACCAGCTGTCTAACAAATGTCAGACAGTTTTGCTGTTGAGGGATATCTGCATAACTTCCAGTTTGAGGCTGTTAAGGAACCTTGCTGGGAATATGTAGATGGTTTCTAAAATTTTAGAAGCTAAGTGCTCAGAAGTACAACTACTAGATAATACAGAAATTACATGCTTAGCCTTCTAAGAAAAAAAATTTACATTGGTAATATTTTTTTCTTATATTTTGTTAGATTCTAGTTGCATTTTAAAAAGGATTCTCATGTCCTTAGTATTGAATAGAGATGGCACCTGACTTCCTGGTTTGGGTCTCTGATTTATATGACACATACCTTGGGTCATCCTTTCCATCTTCCAGTTTTGGAAAATATTGCATAAAATGGTTTTTGATTCCCTTTCAAATGTTTGGTAGGGATTTCCAAGAAAACCACTGAAGTGCCACAGCTGACATTTCTGCTCTTTTGACAAAAGAGCGGGATGCAGCCAGAGTTCTGAGTTATTCCACCAGCTCCTGGACTTGGAGCCCTGCGCAAATTAACTAGCATCCTAATAGTCTCTTCATCTTTCAAGTGAGAGAAACAATACTGTGAATAACAAAATGTAGTTCAGGAAACAAAACTGTATCAGCCATCTGAAGAGAGTGGGACTAGTATGTAGACAGCTAACTATGACGACGCTAACAAGGAGAAACTGGCAGCAACATGTGACAAACATGACTAGCCAGAACATGGTATGTTTGTGGTATAACAGGGCATGGCTTTAAATATTGTAGAATGCATTGGTAACTTAAATGAACCTAAGGAGAAAGGCTTAGTGTTTTGCGCCATGTGGAAATCTTTACTTTGTACAGGTTAAAATGCTTACGCTAATTTATTTATTATTCAGTTTTACAGTCATGACCCCCAAATATACCATGGTGAATCGCCTTTCTGAGAAAATGGCCCAGCATGGGGGACTATTGAAAATCATTATTCCTGTTGTACTCTAAAATGCACGTTATTTATCCTACAAACTAACTTAGGACCTATCTCCCCCTCTTTTCTTTCTCCCTCTCTTGTTCTCTCTTTCTCTCCTGATCAGAAGAGAATGGAGTAGCAGCAAGTTTACATTGCTATCATTGGACACCAAAGTAAAATGCATACGGCTACTAACTGCTTCTAAACCCCAGGCCACACCCAATTTGCGCTTTCCCTTTTAACTGCAACCCAGTCTGCAAGGGTGGATTTCATGTTCAAATACATTTCTAACTCCAACTTCCAGCTTTGGTTCATTCTTTCACAAAGCAAACTCTATTAAAAAAAATGGAATAAATGTGCAGAAAGTTTATTATCATCACAAAATGGTGCCTCAAGTAGGAAAGAATTTACAATATTCAAGATACAAATCAGATCCAGAAAGAACCAGAGAACTTTGGCTTTTCTAATTGGATATTTAGAGAGAAGGGGCCACTTGGGACCAGTGGAGCTCATTAATGGAACATTGGCAGATTATTAAATGGCTTTCACAGTTTGAGCTCAATTAATACAATCTTGAACCAAAGGTGGGATCCCCTTGATTTCAGCATACGCTCTCTTCATGGTGTCCACTCTGGCAGAGTGGACAGCAGAGGACAGATGACAAGAGGACGTGTCAGAGTAAAGGATGGAGTGACTGGCGCTGATCCTCATCACAGTTTATAACTGTGGACGCTAAATAGTACTTGTGTGGTGCTTTCGCTGCAGCAACGGAGAAATGGCTTAACTGAAGTGTTGATGGACTATGACAATGAGCTACAAGTATTTTAAATGGGTGTTTAAACATCAGTTTTGGCTCTTAGTACACCTAAAATATAAGCAAAATTTTCATGATTAATCTCTCAAATTCTTCCCTTTTCCTAATAAAATATTATATATTATAGAGTTGTTTTTCCTGTGACAAAGAGGATTACATATATTCATTTCATCTGTGATTAAGACACTGGGTGTGCAAAGAAGGTCACTTAAGTTCATGGCAGCTGAACCCAGGTGAAGAATAAAGAGTGGTTTGCTGGGGTGTGTTCCTGCACTATGCTAGAGTATCAAGGACACTACCGCTTTTGATAACAACACCCTACGCTTGTAATCCAGCCCTTGGAGAAACACACAAATTTCACTTAGGGTTACTTCAACAACATGATTTAAGTGGCCCTTCTTTAAAAGTGTTTACTCAGTATTACATAGAATTGAATAACAAAAGATAACAAGGTCCTTATTCCAATGCAGTTAATTTTTCATGAGAATTTAGAGTAAAACTGAGTAAAAACTTTGCTTTGTGAGATCAAACCTCAGTAAGGTTAACTTACTAAGTAAGTTAAGACACACAACGAAATAACGATAAAACTCTGTTGTGAATTTCATGTTAGATTCAAAACTTATATAAAAATTCCTTCCTCTTTTGTACTCTACTAGAATGACATTGACACAAAAGAGTTTCATTGTTTAATACCATTCATTCTTGTTTCTTATAAGGCTAAGCTTCATTTTCCAATAGAGCATCTCATCTTTTGGCTTGGGTATCTAGCCAAGAAAGGCAATGCCAGGAGTCCAACATATGGCCTCGCTCTCACAGGGACATCTACTCCCACATCACCTTTTAAATGTGATTATGAACATTGCTGAGAACAACCTGAACTTCCATTTTCATTCTCTCTAGAACCAGTCACAGACAGTCTCCTTTGGCCCTTTAACTTCATGGATTAAAAAAAAAAATCAGAACAACCACAATTCTATTTTTGGTGCCAAATCAAGTCTGAGTCAAACTTTAATGACACCTTAAGGTGGAGGGATAAAGATACACCAGAGAAGATAGATTTTAAGATATATTTAAAACAGAAATTTAAAGGTTACTTTTAATAGAATCACGTTTGTTCTCCAATAATGTAAATGAACTAGAGTTGGAATTACTCAAGTAATTTTTGCAGCAAGGGAACATGACTCTTGTTCCTAAAAGGAACATGACTGACTAACATCTGTCTTATCCAAGGATTAATCTCAAGGTATTTTTACACGAGATTGTACTAATCTTTCCTACTAAATGGTTATAAATATATTCTCCTATTCACAATAGAATATATATCAGTCATATTTTTTAAATCATAAAAAACATAGATTTATAGAGTGAAGGGAAGAAACTCCCAAGAGTGGGGGGGGGCGCACCAAGACAGAATTAGCCAAAGTCAAACTCCCACGTTTGACAGTTTCAATTCAATGTATAGGAATTCACTCATGACAATAAATTTTTGTGACCCCTCCTTCCAGACCAAGAATGTCTGGAAGGGCACCATCTGTGTCCTCCACCGACTCAGGCTTGGATGGGGCCAGCAGTTGCTGGGGATTGTGACTCCACCAGAGGAGAGGTCCACTGGGAGTTTAAACATGCTCAAGTGCATATGTGAGCAACAAAGAGGAACTGGTATCTTTTTCTTCTTTTGAGAAGGGTGGGGAGTGGATCAGGGAGGACTGGGAAGGAATATGATTGGGGTACATTAGGTGAAATTTCCAAATAATTAGTAAAAACATTAAATTAATAAAAATAAATTAATTAAAAATTTTTGACCAGAGAAATTATATTAAATATAAGTTCCAATTTTCACCCAGGAAAAGAAGCTTTATATAATATATATATATATATTCCAGTAATAAAATGAATTTTATATGCTGTATTTTACCTAAAACATACACATGAAATGAACAAAGAACTGAAATACAACTTTAGAAATCAAAATACATTTGATTATTTACTTTGCTTTTACTTCAAAAACAAATATTAAAATGACTTTGGAAGCATATTTAACCTATAAAATCAAAACCTCCTTCATTCTTAATATCTATATTACTAAGATTCAGTGGATTTCAGCATAAACTGAAATAAATAAATGTAGTTAATAAGTAAATGAAATGAGTAAAGTAACCAAATAAAATCAACATATCTGACATCAGTTGATATGACTGCACAACCAAGAAAGAGGATTATAAGACTTAGGAGCAACCATAATCATTTGTGTATTTTCTGATCTGCAACTTTGAGCAAATAAAGGACAAACTACATGCTTGAAAAACTGTAAAATGTGCAAAAACTCATAATTTTATAAACCTCATTAAGTGCACACCACATGGGCAGTCTGACTAATCTTAAATGCTATTTCTTATTTGAATCACTATTCTTCTGATTATTTCTGGCAGGGAGAGAAAGGGTTTATGACAGTTTACACCTCTGATCACACTCCATCCCTTAGGGAAAGGAAGAACAGAGAGAGAAGAGGGAGCAGACACCAGGAAACAAGAACTCAAGCAGAAGCCATGGAGACACACAGCTTTCTGGCTTGCTCCTCCTAACTTGCTCAGTTTGCTGCTTCCTACCCAGGGTTATCACTACCCACAATGGGCTGGTCCCTCCTATATCAATTATATTTATCATGATAATATCCTACAGACCTGTCTACAGGAAAATATTATATAAGTGTTTTCTTAACTGAAATTCACTCTTTATAGATAACTCTACCTTATGTCCAGTTGACAAAAAACTAACGAGGACATATTGAATGCTATCAACTCTAGAGCACTATGGTGAGTTCTTGGGGGAAAAGACTGAAAACAAAATGATAAACATAAAAATTAGCAAAATAATTTTCATCCTCAAGAAAGTCTATATGAGTGATAAGAGGGGCACAGGAGATTGCCACATAACTTCAGAGATGTTGGAGGAATTGACAGAGCAGGGGATGGCCCAGTGCTCACTGGATGAAGAGCACACTTGGAATATTGCAGATGTGGAAGAAAGCACCGAGGTGAATGGTCATCACAAGGCTGGCATGTAAAACAGAAACGCTATATCTGATCTTCCTGGGAACTTTATGGAAATAAAAGTTCTTAACCTAAGGCAATAAATAAGTTCAAAGATTTTAAAGTCTGTGAAGGCAAAGTCATTAGTGTACCTACCGCTAGCTTCATTTTTAAGCCTTTCTCCCTTGTCTTTTCCTTTGAGAAAACACTGGGACAGAGAGTCAACATGCTATTTACATTTGTATCACAGAAATCCCTCCTAAGAACTGTTGGTATTTTGCAGAAAACAAATAAAATAAAAAGCCTATGGAATCACTGTATTATACTACATATCAAGTTATCATTGAGCTTTCTTTTCTATTTGAAAGTGAATACAAATTCACTTCTATTCAAGGTTGCGAAAGTCCCAAAAGGCTTTAGTTCTAGTAAATTTAGGGGATTGAAGGAAGAACGCTATGTGTGATGCATCAGTAATAATATTCTTTGATAAAATATATTCTCAATATTTGGAAAGGGCTTCTTCTGATATTTTAATTTTACTTTTTCTCACCCTCTTCCAGACAAATATGCAAATTCATTACTGGTTGGAGAAAAGCAGGGACTTTGGATTCTGGAAGATTTGAAATTGAACCCTACCTCTGCTACTTAGTAATATCAAGGAATTTATTCAAAATATTTGGCATTCAACTAACAAGGTAGTGTTACATCATAAAATAGCTTAAATTGCAATTCTTAAAATGTTTTTCATGTGCAAAGCAGTAAAATTTGGATAAATTAATGTTACATCTATTAATTTATTTTTTCTAGCTGAAGTATTCAGTCTTGCTTAGTTAAGTTAAAAGCGCCCTATTTCCAGTTCTCTTTGGCTTAACGGCTGTAGTGCAGACTAAACGACATTCGCTGGAAGGAGATTTCCTTACTCTAATAGTTTGTGAACACAGTGACATTTGCTCTACTGAGAAATTCCAGTGATACAACTTTAGCCACATGAAATGTTGGCCCTCCTAATTGGATCATTGAGTACTAAACTCAATACATTATCCCCAACGTCTTTAAGATTCTCTGTACACAAACATAATTTTGAATTGAAATTTGAATCATCAACAGAGACAAGTCTTCCTAAGTGGCAACCACTGATGGACACTTGTTAGTTGACGTGTGTAGAAGGAAGGATAGTGTGAATAACAAGAGCTTCACTTTTCTTATAAGAAACTGATGTATCAGTGCCCAGTGACACAACTGGCAGAAATTTCTCTCTAGTAAGAATAAATCCTCAAAAATTATTTTTTCCAAGAAGGAGGTATCTCATACTATACAGAAAAAAATCGAAATTTTATATCAGGGTCATACTCCCAAGGAACCCATAAAGGTTCTACAGCTGAGAACCTTTAGTAGCTTCCCTGAGAACAGCTACACTCAGATGAGACCACACATCTTCCTGAGGACAGAATGTCGCTGCATCTTTCTGTGTCTCAGAGACAAAAGGTCATGTGGCTTGAATGGAGCTGACTCGGGGCTCTGCAATACTTCAGAGAACTGTAACTGGCACTCTTAAGAACTGAGACAAGTTCTGCTGGACTTGAACAATGTTCTGTGCTTTATAAATGCAACCTCAGCACATTTCAGTAGAATTTGACTAAGCACTGAAAGTGGGTAATTATTTACCCCTGAGTACACAATAGATAGCCTCTTCTATAACGCATCTAAGAGATAAGTAGCATTTCTTATTTTGTAAAGTAAAAAAAGTAAATTGAAAGATAAGATTTACTTTTTCCTAAGCCTCAGAATTTATGAATTAACATACCAAAAAGGACAGAAACTGAAATAAAACTTTAAAATTATTTTTATGTTTATATAAAAAGTCATCATAACAAAAATTCTTTGTATTAAACTGTTAGATAAAAGATAAAACAATGTAAGAAAATTATAATAATGAAAAATAATAAATGTTATTTGGATTTGAAAATAAGTGGAATGATCATTTTCTGAGGGAATATTTGTATTGTCGACTAACCAGGGCCATGATGATTCTGTTTCTTTTCCAAGAATTGCCTCTCCTGTCCTCCTGTATCCACACAGCCAGCCCTCCTCGTGGCTCTCTGCTGAACCATCTTATGAAGAAGAGGCTTTGATGAGTCACATTATTCCCATAGAATTTAATCATTTACATCCTTCCAAAAACCTGTCTGTGTCAGAGATTTGAGGCAGCATGACAGCATATCATAAGGATCCAATAGAGGCAGGCTGGTCAAATGAATGCACTTGAAACATATATTTTTCTAATTTCTCACATAACTAATCACAGAGATATTGGAACTCTTATGTTTTGAAATTAGTAACTTTATTCTGTTCTTACTATAATTTCTGCTGCGAGACACACAGGATTTATAATAACCTAGCGAAGGAGTAAAGTACTTGGTGCCCAGAATTCAAAAATCACATGACAAAATTTGAACAATGAAATACTTTTAGAAGTCATCTCCTTCCCCAAATCTTCTTCTTGTATGATTTAAGTAAAAAGATCACATATGTGCAATTCACTGTTATTCAAAGTTTACAAGACATAAAACTATGAGAGCATATCATCCTAATCTACCCATGTTTAACATGGCAAAGAACACCTAATTTTTTCCCTTTCAAAATATGAATTTTAATTAAATGTTAGTCAGTTTCTAACTTTGCCAAACCAAAGTAGACATTTCAGTCAATGTTTTATCTCATTACCAAATTATCACAGGAAACAAAATGATTACCAAAACATTAAAATATTTTAAATTGTTCTACTTAAAAAAAATCATAAAATAAAACCGGACTCTCTGAATTTGGCGGACAATGAGGGCTGCTGAGAAGCCAAGGACCATGGCACCGGGTTTTGATCCTACTTCATGTTCTGGCTTTGTGGGAGCCTATCCAGTTTGGATGTTCACCTTCCTAGACCAGGATGGAGGGGGGAGGACTTTGGACTTTCCACAGGGCAGGGAAACCTGACTGCTCTGCAGGCTGGAGAGGGAGGGGGAGGAGTGGGGGGAGGGGAGGAGGAGAGGGAGGAGTGGGAGGGAAATGGGAGGCGGGGAGGAGGCAGAAATTTCTTTTTTTTCCAATAAAAAAAAATCATAAAAGCAACTTCTTTGCAATTTTTGTTATACAATCAAACTTAGTCATTGTACTAATACTTTAAATGTGTTTCATAAAGGAAGATGGGAAGACTGTAGGAGCCAGAGGGTCAAGGGCATCACAAGAAAGCAGAATCTACTAACCTGGGCTCTTAGGAGCTCACAGAGACTGAACCAAAAACCAGGGAGTCTGCATGGGACTGACTTAGGCCCTCTGCATATATGTGACAGTTGTGTATTTGGTACCCTTGTGGGTCTTCTAACAGAGGGAGAAGGGATTCTGTTGTCTTCTTTTGGTACCTTTTCCTCCTACCAGATTGCATAGTCCAGCCTTAATAGGAGAGGAAGTATCTAGGCTCACAACAGCTTAATAGACCATAGCTGGTTGATATCTACGTGAGGCCTGTCCTTTTCTGAAGAGAAATAGAGGAGGAGGAGGGAATGAAGGAAGGGAAAGTGTGGTCCAGATGTAAAACAATGAATGAATAAACAAATAAATGAAGGAAATCTTACTTCAGTCAAAGACAGTTACCTATATTATTATAGTTTCAGGAATACCAACATTAACTTCTTCTTCCAACGCTCTCATAAGGAATTATGACCTTTAGCCCAGGATTATTTTATAAAATGACAATGTTTTATACATTAAGTGAAAGTTTGAGAACCCTTTGATTTATAATTATTCACTTTCTCAATTACATCTTCTAAAAAAGAGTTATTTAATTCTTTTTTTAAAAAAAGTCATATTATTTGGAAATGTCCTGAAACAATGTTAATTTTAGAAAGATAAAGGAAGACATAAAATAACCACGGTTGACTCCATTAAGAAGAGTAAGTAAGGTTAATACATTCAAAATATATTTTAGCTACTTAAATATACACATGTATACTTTTGAATAATTCCACACATCAGACTCTTAACTAAAGTATTTATAATATGAAAACTCATTCAAAATTTACCTAATATAACTTGAATTTGTAGTCATAACATCATTAATGAAATAAATATCATGTCTAAATACCTATCACCTACTTATAGAAGCAACCAAACACTTGAAATACATATTTCATTACCAAGCAAAAGGCCCTTGCTTAATTAACTGGAAAAATATGCACATTCTTTTTTTTTAATTCAGAAAAAAATTCAGATTAGTGAAACAGAGGGACATCTATGTGTCTTGATTTCTCAGGACATTATTATTATTTTATTGAACTACTATTTTAAGATCAAAGAGATGTAGGGTTGTATCATGGATCAAAATGAAAACCTAGAAAAATGTTTCTCTGTTTTAGGATTGCATTCATACTTCTCAAAATCGTGAAAAGTTTCTAGAAAAACTCAACAACACCTGACAGTTGGTTGGATAAATACAGAGTAAACAAATGGATCAGCAAGAGGCAGAATTCGAAATTGGAGTTTTTGTGATTCTAATCCTACTATTATACAAATCTTGTAATAAATCATCACTGTTACACAACAATTTTCAAGAAACACAGAATGATTACCAAGGGTAAGTTTAACAGGATAAGATACAGTAGTAGCCCAAGAAAGTATTTAAAGAGTTCATGGTCTGACATTTTTGTTGTTGTTGTTATTGTTGGTTTCTCAAGACAAGGTTTCTCTGTAGTTTTGGAGTCTGTCCTGGAACTAGCTCTTGTAGGTCTGACCATGTTTAAAAGCAACGTATTACTCACAAAAGTTTAATCACAGTCATGGAATATTCAGAAAATAATACCTTCAAATATATTTTTAAAAATCTGATTTTTTTTTTCAAAACAGGTTTTCTCTGTGTGTATTTCTAGGTGTCCTGGGACTTGCTCTGTAGACCAGGCTGGTCTTGAACTCACAGAGATCCACCAACCTCTGCCTCCCAAGTGCTGGTATTAAAAGTGTATGCCACCACTACACAGCATAGTCTCAATTTTCAATGCATTTGCTGTGTAAAAACATATGATACAAACACAAAGGCTAATTCCCATGTTAATAAAGATTTGTGTTGAAAGCAGAAGAACAACATATTAGCTATTTACATACATTTAATGAAGGCACCTGACTTCTGAATTTTGGTGAATTTTTATTATTTAAAATGTTTTTTAAAGGATTGTAGGAGCCAAAGGAGTTGAGAAAAATCACAATAAAATGGCTCACAGAATCAACTAAGCAGGGCTCACAGGGGTTCACAGATTCTGAAGCCACAATCATGGAGGCTGTATGACTCTGAACTTGGTCCTTTGCATATATGTAATGGTTATGAAATTTGACATTTTTGTGGGACTCCTAGCCATGGGAGCCGGGGCTGTCTCTGATTCCTTTGCCTGCTCTTGAGATCCTTTTCCTCCTATTGGATTGCCTTGTCCAGCCTTGATATGAAGGTCTGTGCCTAGTCTTATTGTAACATGCTATTTATGATATAAACATATCATACATGTTTGGTTGATATCCCTGGGAGGTCTGCTCTTTTCTGAAGGGAAATGGAGAAGGTGTATATCTAGGGAAGAGGGGATGTGGTAGTAACCTTAGTAGTCGGGAACTAAGTGAAACAAATAATTAAATAAAATGATTAAAATTATAACCAACTAATAATTATAAAAATAATTAAAAATAAAACAATTTTTTAAAATTTAAATATATTTTGTTCATTTCTTCCCCTCCTCCAAGTTCCTCCGGATCCTCTCCTTCTCCCTACCGACCCAACTTTAAGTTCTTGCTCAAAAAGCAAACCATAATCCAATACAACAAAAAAACACATAAAACCTAGAAAACAAAAACAACATAACCTAAAAAGAAAAAAGGAAAAATATAACCAAATAAACACACACATATGTACACACACACATGCACATGGATGCAAACTGTGGAATCCATTATTTTCAAGCAAACAATTCCAGTGATTTAACTATACATTTCATAGGAAGGCTACAAGTTTGAAATGAGAAGCATCAGTTAAAAAATAGAGTGTTAAGCATCTTTATGTCTCCGCTACTGAGAGTGTGAGGGGGAGATCCCCTGTGGGGACCCACAGAAGTGGGTCTGCTCCACTTCACATTTGCCTGCGAGTATTTTGATAACCAGAGGAACTGGGGTTGAGCAGAAACAAATGCAGAGATTTTTATAGTTTGTAGAGAGTGCCAATATTCTGCTCTCTCCCCGGCTCTAGTGGCATGGCCACCACCGCCTCCAGACTGCCCCAGGACTTGAGGAAGCAAAGGTGTGGTCTCATCTAAGCCACAGCTGCTACCGCTGCTGAGTGGGCAGGGCAATGAAAGAAGCATGGGCACACAGCCTGGCCATGTTCCCCAGTTCTTGGCAGGACTGTCAAGAGCTGGAGAATGCAGGTAGTTGCCCTAACCTAGCAGACAGCTGCAGACGATAGCCTCGGGAAAGCTAATGTAGTATGTAAAGCTGCTTTAAAGCCTTTTAGAAAGACAACATCTATTATATTTGGATTTGTTCAGATACTGACTCCTCATAGACACAGGGACTAGCTACAGCTGCTGCCTTACAGGGAAAGACAGTTAAAGATGTTCTCTCCCAACAGCGAAATCAAGGCTGTGACTCACTCACCTAATGAAGTTTCTGTGGTGAAGACAGACCAGACAGAGGCTTGCACAATTAATTTTATTTCCTAAGGTGCAAACTAGAAATCAAGTTAGGGGAGGAAAGACTGGATTTGGTTCATCGGATGCCTGTTGACTGCAAGTCATAGGTCCACAGCAACCAGAGCTCACTTTGCTTCTAGATGGGAAACGTTTTTCTGATCTTCTGGATATCTGTGCAGATATTTCTGCTGTGACTGCCGGTCAATGGCCTCCAAGTGGCCTAAAATGGAGACTATTACACAGTTACAATCTCAAGATCCTGAGCAAAGTAGCAATGAGCTTTACTGGAGAGATGGAGAGGGTCATGAAAGAACTTGTTGGCTATACATTGTTCCTCAATTATCTATAAATTTGTGGGGCTGAGACATTATGACCAAATAGAGGTATATTTATATCCCCCCACAGTTATTGCTACTCAGATGTTCCAGCAAGGGTTGTTACCCAATCAAGAGCTGGGCAAAGAGAATGGGGGAAGGATTGATTCTATCATACCTAGCAAAAGACCTCCCAGGGCAGGATTAGAGTATTTTTAGGAGAGGTCATTGAAAAGCCTGCACCACATGCAGTCCCAATTATTTGAAAAAGTGGCAAGCCTGTATGGGTCGATCAATAGCTTTTAGCAGAGGAGAAGATGCAGGAATTCTCCTAATTCTGTGACTACAAGTTTTAAGATAGGAAAGCGAGAATATTGAAAATGGCGTGGCTTTGCCCGTCTAAGTTTCTAGCCAGTCAAGCCTGTGGTCTCAAAGTGGCTGCAACGGCAGGCACCTGGGAGCCTGCGCCACAGTTAAGTGTGCCAGCTGCTGCCACTGCTAGCCTGTGGTGGGACTACCGAACTGTGGAAAGCATGGTCTGCCTCCCACTCAGGCACAGCAGGCAATGAGGGACCAGCGCCTCCCTGTCCCAGGTCTCCAGCAGGATGGTCAAGTTGCAGAGAGTGGAGCACACCTCTGCTCCACCCGCCAAGTGTGGGTGAAAATGCAAATGAGCAAACTGAGCCTGTCAGCTACTGGGAGCTCTTGTAGCTTGGATTAAAAAGATAGTTTATCACCATAGAACCTTCATCTGGCGATGGAGGGAGATAGAGACAGAGACCCACACTGGAGCACCGGACTGAGCTCCCAATGTCCCAATGAGGAGCAGAAGGAGGGAGAACATGAGCAAAGAAGTCAGGACCACAAGGGGTGCACCCACCCACGGAGACAGTGGGGTTGATCTATTGGGAGCTCACCAAGGCCAGCTGGACTGTGACTGAAAAAACAGGGGACAAAACCGGACTCTCTGAATATGGCGGACAATGAGGACTGCTGAGAAGCCAAGGACAATGGTACTGGGTTTTGATCCTACTTCATATTCTGGCTTTGTGGGAGCCTAGCCAGTTTGGATGTTTACCTTCCTAGACCAGGATGGAGGGGGGAGGACCTTGGACTTTCCACAGGGCAGGGAACCCTGACTGCTCTTCAGACTGGAGAGGGAGGGGGAGAGGAATGAGGGGAGGGGAGAGGAGTGGGAGGAGGGGGAGGGAAATGAGAGGAGGCGGGAATTTTTTTTTCAATAAAAAAAACGATAGCTTACAAACTTTTAATGATTTCAGAAGTTATTAGGGAGATATCCAGTGGCTATGGTCCTATTTACAGTTACTTACAGGAGACCTTGAGCCACTAAGTGAAATTTCTTAAGGGGAGCAATGACCCAAATTCCACTGGACACCTTACAGATACTGCTAGACAGGAACAGGCATGTGAAATATGTAATACAGAAAGCAGGTACAGTATATTAATGATGATTAACTTTGGAAAGCATGTATATTTGTTACAAAATTTAATTAATTGCTTTATCTCAGATTGAGTTTGCTCAGATATTACATGCTTTATATCATCAAAATGGTAAAAATTTAAGGATACAATTTGTACTAACAGGAGAGATTGCTTGTCAGATTGTTAAGCAATGTGATATATGCCCACAATCTTTACTTGTACCTCATGAGGAAGTAAATCCTCACGGCCTGCTTCCTAATCATTTATGGCAAGTGGATATTATTCATATTGCAGGGTTTGGCAAATTAAGATATGTGCATGTGACAATCAATACATATTCAGATTTCTTAATGAAGACTGGAGAAGCCACTAAGCATGTGATAACTCATTGCTTAGAGTGTTTTTCATATATGGGAATCTTTAAAATTGTAAATACAGATAATGGAGACAGAGATGTTAGTAAAGCATTTCAGCAATTTTGCTTCCAATGGAAAATTGAACATAAAACAGGTATTCCTTATAATCCTCAAGGACAAAGAATTGTGGAGCATGCCCATGGCTCCTTGAAAACTCAACTTCAAAAGATAAAAATGGGGAAAATATACACTCAGTTGTCACATAATGCCTTAAACCATGCCCTTTTTACTCCAAACTTCTTGAATGTGGTTACCCATGAGCAATCTGCCACAGATAGATTCAGGCATGATGGCACCAGGGCTACCTTCGCTAAAGCAAAATGGAAACACCCTTACACTGAAGTATGGAAAGGACCCGACCCTGTTTTATTATGGTGTTAAGGGTATGTCTGTATGTTCTCACAGGAGGACAGTGAAGCATGATGGCTTCTGGGACATCTGGTCCAGTGTGCCAGCCCTGATGACATCATAGTTGCTGGCATCCCCACAGAGTCAGAGTAAGAGGCTGAGCCTGCATTCCTGACCCTCTCATGTCACCATGCTGCACTCTGAGGAGGCAAGGATGGTGGCGGTGATGGTTGGTGATTCCCGACTTCTTGGTGGACCTACTGCACCAACTTGCAGACCTTAGCAAGTTTCACTTACTTTAGACCTGGCCCTAAATGCTGACTGAATATTTGGCAGTTTATCTACACTATATCATGGGACACAGAACTCATTTTTTGAGAGTATAGTGTTAATTGGTTGCTGAAATAAGGACCTAAGAACTGAGACCCTAGGAAATGTTCCCTCTGGAGGAAAGAGACTTGATAAAGCAATGGAACACTGATATGGAGGTAAAGAGTGACAGAAGCCCCTCTTCAGAGATGACGGGGAATAGCATAAAAGTTTTTGTTGCCATTCAGAGACTGGCACAGTTCAAACTTATCGTTAAAAGTAAAAAACAGCATTAAATTGGACTATATGAGAGAAAAAAAAGACTCATAGCTCACCCATCACAGAAACCTCTGTCTTTTGATTAAAACAGATTAAGAGAATTGTGAGTCCAGAAACTGGGTGTTTATTGTTAATTTTCATTCTAGAATTATGGTATTAACCGATTAATATTTGTGACTGATTCAGTTCACTATGAAGATGCTACTGATTAGAAAAAGGTTAGAGCTTATCTGAGAAAAATTTGACATGGTAAGTTCCTAGATTTGATACGTTTAATCAGACAAATTTGGATTTTGATGTAGCTAAAAAAAAACTGTTAAAGACATTCCTAACCAATTTTAAAAGGCCATCCCATCTTGGTCATCCTCCACTCCCTTATTAGGAAATATTGTAGCCATAGGAACATGTATATCAAAAGCCTTATCTGCTTGCATACGATTATCCAGTTGCTGGTGAGCTCTCTTGACAGAAAGTTGGCTCAGAGGAGCACTGCACCTAGAGATGCACTCTTCCTTAATTCGTTATTTACAGAGGATGGTAGTCAATGATGGGTGAGACTTCTTTCCCTTCAGGAAACCTAAGACAGGCTGTACCTGATGGAATGTGTATACCGATGGTGGGTAAATCTGGAAAGTGGAAGAATGGCACCCAAGCCAGGAAGAGCCATCTGTCCTGTGGCAGGAGCACAGGCTTTAGTAAGTGAATTAAAGAAAGAGGTACGTGTGGGGGTGTTGTGGGCTTCTGCAGCACCTGAAGAGCAGTGCTAAGCTACACTGTGTTTAGAATTTTCAAGATAACACCAGTCATAGTCATCAGATAGTTCACAAAGTGCTGCCATTTTCCAGTTCACATTCAACTACTTAATAAAGATAGCTGAGTTGATGTTGCTTGGTGTACTATGCAAAAAAAGATGAATAAGAATTTAGTGCCCAATAACCAAGAATATTTAGAAACCCTTGTTCTGAGCAGATGATATTTTTTTGCCCCATCTGATATCTCTAGTTTGACAGTGAAATCCTAGCAAAGAACGTATTTTTTTTCTTTGTTTATTTTTGGACTAAAGATTTGAAAACTTCTTCTTTCTAGAAAATTCAACCTTTAAATCTGAATTAGTAGTGGTCATTGTTTATGAGCAATAAATAAATAATAGTACATAGCTACCCCTCAAATTCACATATATTCACACCTATATCCCAAACCTATTAGAACTGAACTCTGAACCTTGGCATATAGACTAACCTAGTGTTCGCAACACTATTGATGTTCAATTCGCCTCATATAGATCATTTGTGAATTTACTGAAAGTTTACCTTACTTATCTTTTTGTGTAAGCTAGTTGAGAAAAAATATTTACATAAGAATATAATGGAGTTAGGCAAATAACGTTTTCTGTTCTCCATTGTTAATTTTCGAGTACTGTACCCAAGTAACAGATTCTTCTCTTCTGGTGTCATTGTTGTTATCTAGTCCTTCCATTTTCCTTGATACAACTTTAATAATAATATAATTCATCTTCATAGATATGTGACTTAGTACTTAGTATGAATAAAATATGTTGGCTCCAAGGATGATTTTTTTCAAAGATGTGTTTGCTACCTATGCAAATGATAGCTGCTCGTGGTATTAGCAATAACTCTCGATATTCTGGATAGCTAATGATACTGAGGCAAGTTGCTGATGACTGACCACTTTTCCTGAAAAAAGTGGAAAATAATATTTTAATCTAAGATCTTTGCAATCTTCATAAAACAGTGTTTTCTTGTTTAACATTATATTATAAAATTCAACTTTTCCAAACAGCACTATTATAATTTTAAAAGTTGTAGATCACAGCATTAAAACTTCGAACGGCAATTTTGAAGATGAGTTAAAACTTCCAAATCTGGAGACAGACTATTGGAACTAAATTTTCTATACAGAGTGCTACATTAACTTGAGAAAGCAGCCACTGCTGTGGGCTCAGTTCCTTCTGAAGAATAAGGACAGTGATAATGCAGCTCAAAAGTCTGTACTTGCAGTGCTGTTACCTGACAGCCGAGAGAGCTTAGTAAATGCTGATGATAGATCACATATATTACATGGTTCCATGCTTTCTTCTTGTGACTGTCTAATTCAGGAAATATAGGTCTCCATAATTTTTTTTAATGGCTACTTTTCCTACTAAAGGAAATGTTGCAGTAAGCACTAACTAGCTTTTCACCTGTGGAGTCTTTAGTTATGAAAGAATGGTATTTATTAATCAGATGGCCTTTATGCACATTTTAAAGAAAATATCTGTAGTTAACATAAAATGCAGTTACAAAGAGATAATTTTATCACCATTATAGCTGGCACTCAATCATTTGTTTCCCTTAAATATTTTTAAATTTTTCTTTAAAAATGCCCTTGCCAAAGACTCACTTCTCATTTCTTAATAACAAAAATTCTTTTTCTTAGGCAAAATATCTGGTTTTCTGTGTTCTTTCCTTCCATGTTATAACACCCTGACTTTGACATCATTTCTGTTCTGATAACATCCAAACCAAATAATTATCCTGAAATATCTTTTGAGAACTGGACTTGAATAACACTACTCCCCCTAAACAGCAACTTCCCATCTTATTAGACATTTCTTCAGTCTTTCCTCCTACCCCAAGTCCTTCTAGATCCCACCTCTATACCCACACAACTCTTAAGAAAACAGCTCACTTGAATTTATAACTGCTGACCCAATATGCCTGGATGAAAACCATCGAGTCTCACTCATTCCCTACTCCCATCCATTCAGTCAACTGATGAACTCAGTCAAGTTCTTCTCTTCATCAGACGTAGCTCTACAATCTAGTTTGCAATGTAGTGTGGCTAATTTTATTAATTAATTCACCCATTGAATATGAGTAGAACTCTAAACATTATAGGATATCATGTCATAATTAAGTTACTAATTAGTTTACTTTTGTATAAATCAACACAGTCATCTATTGATTAGATTAACTATAATCTGATGGATTTCATATGAGCAAAATGCTTCCTAATTGGCTCTGAGATGGAAAAAACATGAGGAAAAGAATTCCAGAAGCCCCAATCTGTAACTCAGTCCTACAACCAAAGCTACTGAGTTCAGATGGAAATTAGACTTTGATTCTTATCCAAAGTCTCTAATCATAGAACCCTCCCAATCTAGGCTTGATTTATGAGCTACAAAATAGTGAGTGACTTCATGTTGTTTGAAGCTGTTAAATTGGTCAAAATTTGTTTCACAGAAATAAAAAAAAACATAAACTTACAGGGAAATTCAATTATATTTAATTACTTACATTAAATATTAACGTTGTAAGGATAAATTACTAATATTACAGTTAAAGTTGAAATGATTTCTTCAAGTTTTATGACATAAGTGTATGGTATCTTCAGCAATAGTGTCTTAGCCTCAAGTAATGGCTGGCAACCAAGAGCAATGGCGATAGCTTACACTATTTAGAGTGATCTCACAGACACACTGGGAACAACTAGTACTAACACGGAAGCCTCCTCCCTGCTAACTAGTCTTCATAGTGTGGAAGGTGCTATGCAGACTGTTGAAAGAGAAAAGTTATCAATGATCCCACCCAGATGCAAATTCTGCAAATTACAGTAAAAACTTTGCTGGCAAGATATGTTGAATGTTGCAATGGTGCTTTGGAATAATCAATGATCTGACTGCACTTAAGGTCCTTTCAACAGGAGGGAACCCATGCCTGGTGCTGTGACCTTAGCAAAGAACTCATAGCTGGAGAGGCCATTAACCCTACAGGAAAACTTAAATTGTTTTGCTAAAATGATACTGTATCTCACTACATTCTAAATACTTATCTTTATACCCGTAAGTAGGTTCCTCATACTCCAGATGATCACTGTAAACCTACACAAACAAGGGTATCAAAACTGGATTCAGAGGGATAAATATAAGTAAGTTGGGAGGGGCATGGCAGAAGAGGGTCCAGGAGAATTTGGGGGTGTGGATATGATCAAAATAAATACCTCTGTAAATTTTCGAAAAATAAATTGTAAAACTGTAAAATATTCAAATGGCCTAATTGTTTATATGTGTAACTCAAATAACACCTATCCAATCTGTTTACATTTCACTGAGACTAAAAATATACTTTCATTAGTCAATGTTCACTAGTTTATCTTCAGAACTGAAGCTAGATAAAACAGTTCTGACATGTCAGTATGATTTAGTAAAAATATCGGTATAATAATAAAACCTTCAATCTGAAATTTTTAGAGAGTATTGACATGACTTGTTGACATGTCTGGAGAGAAAATAAACGTAAGAGCACATCAGATATGGATTCAGCCATTTATATTTCTCACATCAATGCATTCTTGTTTGTAATCTCTTGTCAGTTTTCTAAGGCTTTTCTAAGAATTCCATGATAAAATTTCTTCCATTAACTCTTTTCAAATCCCTACAGATAACTTGCTCTTTTCATTGGTAAAGAACGCATTCATATTAATGACCCAATCATTGAGAAAAGTTCACCATCAAATAAAGACAGAAACAGTGTTGACATCGGGGAGTGAAGAAGCATAGCAATGACTGTTTCCATTTACTCAAGGCCCATTTCTTTTTGCCACATTATAAGGTAATCTGAAATAAGTTTACAAGCTCAGAGTAAATGTTCCCAACTTGGCATTTAACAACAAAAATTACTTTGTTAACCAGAACAACTCATCTCAAAAGTGACTCTTCAGTTAGGAAAAAAAAATAATTTTAATCTTGGCTGCATAGAAAAGAGTGGATCTTGATGCCATATGTCTTCTAGACCTGGCAGCGCTGATTAACAAAGTTAGCAGTGATTTTGCTTTGTCAAGTGCCATAAACTACCTTTAAACATGAATCCACTGGCCAATTCTACAGGATAAGGAATGTGTACCAAAAAAAAAAAATGGCTAAGCTAGGCTGCTTTTGAAACTCAGGCAATCAGGAACTACAGGTACCATTGCAATACCTCTGCTACTTTGTTCTTATAACACCACTAAGACCACATGTCTTCCATGAAGCAGTGACATTATATAAGCCCCAATCACAACAAAAGACTTGTTATTCTCAATGCACCCAAATTCCAAAGAAGGATCTATTTGAAGAAAATTTTTGGTAAATACTGTATGTATCTTTTCTTTTTGTCCTTTGAAATACTAGGAAAAATTAGATTGGAAAGTAGATGAAATATTTGCCTGTAGTCAAATCTGAGGTCAATCTTTTTTTTTATTAGATAGCTACAATATCTGTAATGACTGTATAGGATTAGTTATTTATTTTAAGAAGTTCATATTAGCATCTACTGTGTGATAATATCCTGGAACAAACAATATCTAATAATCATGGATCTTGTATTCCACTGATACTGGAAGATTTTTAAAAGATAATAAATTTGTAAATGAACCATCATAATTTTTAAATGATACTAAATGCTAAGGACAAAAGAAAAGAGATCAGGATAAGATTGCATTATAGAAATCCTAGGGGAGGTTTTATTACTAAATATGGTATTCAGGGAAGAATTCAGTAAGATAAAATTTAGGCTAGTAAATTTAAAACTTAATTTCCTATTTATACATATATAAAAAATATATCTCTAAACATCATTTATTTTTCTTATTTCATGTCTTAAAAATAAATGTTGACAGATGCATGTTGCTACTAACAACTTCACTAATGCTTTGGGGATCCTTGTAGTCAGGCTTGTAAGATAGCTCGGTGGGTAAAGAAAGGTACTTGCCACCAAGCCTGGTAAACTGAGCCTGAGTTCCAGGAGCCACATATTTGAAGGAGAAGACCAAATTCTGAAAGTTGTCCTCTGATCTCAAATGAGTCATGGCATGTCCCAAAATGTGTTCACAAACAAACAACTAACAAAGTGTAAAAGAAAAATTAAAACCCTTGTAGTCAATATAAGGTCAAATAAGCAAGTCATGCTTCTAATTATGGCTGTAATGGTATTAACATAAAGTATGACGCTGAATCTATGTTCTATTTACCAAAAATGCTCATGGATTTCCTTTATCAAACAAATGTACATTGCTCACATATCATGTACACAGATTTTGATAGTACCCAAGAAACTAACTCATATATCCTAGGTTGTCCATTCTTGTGAGTTCACAAAAACAAAGAGAACATTATCATCAACTTACAAGAACTGGATATGTTATGAAGGAGCAAGAAACACGCAACAAGGGAAGTAGAATTTGAGATGAATTTGAAAAGGTGAATAGGAAACAAGGAAGCATTAGGAACATGGAGAGAGGCATAGAATATTAAAGTGTATACCACTATAAATCATTATGTACAGTACTCCATGAAGGAATAACAACTTCAGAGATTCAGTATAACATGATAATCAGAATTTGCAGGAGGGAGCAATGAGACCTGAAGGTCTGTATTTTTCCAGGTCAAGTATTGAATGCTGACTACTTTAACCAAGATAATAGTAACCATAGAGGGAAAGGAGGGAACAGCAGAGTGAGGTCATCGTTAGCAGGAAGAGTTTCTGAGAGGTAAAAGACAACACTTCTGTGTCATACCACTCTTCAGGAGACACAGGAAAAAAAGACCAAACCAACCTAGTGCATGGGGATTTGAAGTGTCAGTACGATGTGTCTAAGGGAGTGTTCCCTGAATGATACAATTTATGAAGCTGGAGGTAAAGGAAAGAATATTAGGAATATGAAAATGAGGTTTTCAACATTTAACATTAAATAGTGCTAATTGTCCAGCCAATGCTACTGGTGTTTATACAAAAAGTATTTAGGTGATTCTATGCTTACAGACACACTCTGAAGTCATGGTTGATTGTATTTTCACTAATTCAAAAATGTTTATGGAGGGTCATTATGTGTTCGAACAATACACCACAATCAAAGAGGATCGCATTGCCTTCCTGAAGATTCTCACAGAGGAGTGACTCAATCAACATTGTTCAAGAGGTCAATACACAGAATCCAGTTTAAGTTCAAGATTATGAGTCTTTGACTACCACGCCCTATCTTCATGAGAATTTAAACTATTCGGTACCACAGTAAAAGACGATAATGGAGCAGCATAGGATGTGGAGGATAAGCTTCTGTGATAGAACATAGTTAGAGGAGGAGTTCTTTTCTCCTTCTATCCTGCATATGTAGAAAAGCATTTTCAACAATGTTGCTTTATCTAATCAGGAAGTTTCCCTTCATCCGTTTGTTCCTGTTTTGAAACATTCATGGTTTTACTGCACATGGGGTGATAACTAAAGAGAATCTGTTTTCCCAGGCTGGCAAACATATCAGAAATGTATCTCTGCCTCAGCATCTCCCAATGAGTGTCTTCCAGAAAATAAATTCTGCCAAATAAAATTTCAAAATGTGATATATTTGGTTAAAAATATATCCTTCTTGCAAGACCACAGATAGCAGTAAGTTGCATATATATATATATATATATATATATATATATATATATCCTAAATTGGATTAAAATGGAAACATTTTCAAACTCTGTTAATTCTAGGAGTATGTTTTCTTGCATCTCCTACATGTCTATAACTTTCATTTTCCATAAAGACAACAGTAGTGGTAATTTATTCTCCATGCATACTATCTGGTTCTATTTGTAATATTAATAAGCATGTGTACGTTTCAATTTGACTATCACAAGAACATTAGCTATGGGTGGCCTTGCACCTGATAAATGGGTTAAATTTTGAAATAGAGGATTTCTTTCAAAAGCAGTCTCAAAACATGATCATTTGTTTTCGTGACTCAGTTGACACTGCGGCCCTTCAGACTGCTGTAAGTCCATTATATGGGACTCAAACGTTACAAAATTTTACATAATCAATTTTGCATGAATGTGATTTTAGAAAGGGTATTGTTTTCTTAAACTCATGTATTGCATAATGTAGTTGAAATAACAAATATGTGTCAGGTAATGAACATTAGAAGACTAGTGTCATAAGGCCTGAGAAAACACAAACTTATTAGCAGGCATTCTCTCTGTGCAGCCAGTGTAAAGGTATACAAACAACAGGACACTCTACCCAGCATTTCCTTGGGGTGTGGTTCTGCTAGAGCACTCCTATGTTTAGCAAGCACTAAAGAAAAACTGGTATTACTCTTGGGTGATGAAGGAAGTGTTATGTGATATGTAGAAAACATCATTCCACACAGAAACTTATGACTATAAGTTTTCAATTTTAAAATAGTAAGCTAGAAATAACTGGAAAATATAAAAGTTATTTGAAAAACATTCAAAATGAATATAAATATAATTCCAGAAATTAAAAAGAAGACCTCTGCATTTCTTTTACCCTATTCTGCTTTGTTTGTTTATCATTATTTATCTTCATCATAATTACTATTTTATTTTTATATTAGATTCTGTTAGTATTCTCATGAGAGAAATAATGGGTGTGATTTAGGTGGGTGGGGAAGTGAGGAGGAGCTGGAGGGAGTTATGCAATTTGAAACCATAATCAGAATATACTGTAGGAAAAGAATCTATTTTCAATTTTAAAAAAGGATAATGTTTATAACCATCATTGGCCTATTACTTCCATCAACTACTAAGTTATTAATATTTAAGACAAAAATATTTTTGTCATTAGATTAGGTATATTTCTATAATGTGGCAAATAATTTCAGTAATGCCCACAAATGCTTGTCCATAATAAAGGTTACTAAATTGATTTCAAAGCACATATGTATGTGAGAATATACAGCCCATCCAATGAGGTAAGAGAATATATATTAAATCTTACAGTATGTATTTTCTGCTTGAATATGTACATGCTTGAATATGATACCATGAGCTTCACAAATTTTGATACTTAATTTTGTTTATAACTTTCATAAAGCAAGGATTTTTAATGAAGATAAAATAAATGCAGAAAAATTTTAGTACTGAATGTATAAAATATTTAGTATAGAATCAACTACTTTCCTTCAGGCACGAACACTTTACATATTTTCCATGTCCTAATTTTTTACCATTAACACTGAAAGCTGAAGTGGTTGGTTAAGAGCCAAACCCAAGAATAAGAGTGTTTATGAAACCTACTCTCGGCTCAGCGACTGATGCCAATCAAAGACGGCATACTTTTCATTTTCATCCGTCTTTAGGACAACAGTTCAGTCTTTAGCTTCATTTGAGTAGGGTTTGTAATATTAGATAGAAGTTCATAATAATGTCCTATATACTTTGCAGTGTACATAAGCAATGCAAGACCCTGGCTTCTCATTACCCTGGCTATGTCAGGGTTATGTTCACAGTAGGCAGCCATAAAGCCATCTCTATGGTAAAAAGAGGAGATAAGCAGAGGAGATGAGCGGAGGAGATGAGTGGAGATGAGTGGAGGAGATGAGCAGAGGAGGTGAGCGAAGGAGGTGTGTGTGGAGGAGGTGAGTGGAGGAGGTGTGTGTGAAGGAGGTGAATGGAGGAGGTGTGTGTGGAGGAGGTGAATGGAGGAGGTGTGTGTGTGGAGGAGGTGTGTGTGTGGAGGAGGTGAGTGGAGGAGGTGTGTGTGGAGGAGGTGAGTGGAGGAGGTGTGAGTGGAGGAGGTGAGTGGAAGAGATGAGGAGAGGAGGTGTGTGGAGGAGGTGAGTGGAGGAGGTGTGTGGAGGAGGTGTGTGGAGGAGGTGTGTGTGGAGGAGGTGAGTGGAGGAGGTGAGTGGAGGAGGTGTGTGGAGGAGGTGTGTGGAGGAGGTGAGTGGAGGAGGTGAGTGGAGGAGGTGTGTGGAGGAGGTGTGTGTGGAGGAGGTGAGTGGAGGAGGTGAGTGGAGGAGGTGTGTGTGGTGGAGGTGAGCAGAGGAGGTGTGTGGAGGAGGTGAGTGGAGGAGGTGTGTGTGGAGGAGGTGAGTGGAGGAGGTGTGTGGAGGAGGTGTGTGGAGGAGGTGAGTGGAGGAGGTGTGTGTGGTGGAGGTGAGCAGAGGAGGTGTGTGGAGGAGGTGTGTGGAGGAGGTGAGTGGAAGAGGTGTGTGTGGAGGAGGTGAGTGGAGGAGATGAGTGGAGGAGGTGTGTGTAGTGGAGGTGAGCAGAGGAGGTGTGTGGAGGAGGTGTGTGGAGGAGGTGAGTGGAAGAGGTGTGTGTGGAGGAGGTGAGTGGAGGAGGTGAGTGGAGGAGGTGTGTGTGGTGGAGGTGAGCAGAGGAGGTGTGTGGAGAAGGTGAGTGGAAGAGGTGTGTGGAGGAGGTGTGTGGAGGAGGTGAGTGGAGGAGGTGTGTGGAGGAGGTGAGTGGAGAACGTGTGTGGAGGAGGTGTGTGGAGGAGGTGAGTGGAGGAGGTGTGTGGAGGAGGTGAGTGGAAGAGGTGTGTGTGGAGGAGGTGTGTGGAGGAGGTGTGTGTGGAGGAGGTGTGTGGAGGAGGTGAGTGGAGGAGGTGAGGTGGAGATGCTACCTGCTTTCAGATCTTCCAAGAGAATTTGATACACTGTGATCTTTGTTCTTTATTTACTACAAGCAAATTTTCCTAATGAAACATTCAAAATATAAATCTTATGTACAAAATTCTGCTTATTTAGAATAAAATAATAACCCAAATCCCTAATAGAAGTATAATATATACAGTGAAATATACACCCACAGAATTAATTCATATTTCTTCATTTAGACAACACTAAAGGTGTTAAATGACTTATATGATCACTGAGATATGTAGCTACCCTATAGAATCCATCCAAAATGAGGACTGTGAGGAAAAATTAATTTCTTAAAAATTGAGAAAAACTCCTCAATTTTAAATCTGTATTTGACTACTGAAAATAAATATCATTCAAGAAAGAAAACAAATTTATCTTGAAACTGAATAACTTTATCATCATAACCACATTATAAATGTTGTTATAAAAGTTGCCCTAGGGATCTCTGTCAGAAAGGTCAGAAATGCCAACCCAGACTACAGAGTTCCACCATGTGCTTCCTCTGGAACTGATTATTAGTAGAGCCCTCTATTCATAATTGATCTGGGATCATTTAGCTTTAATTTTTGTGCATACTTGCACCAACAGACATACTTTAAAACAGTTTTTAGTGCTGCATATGCTTTTTACAGTATTAAGTAATGTTGATGAATGTGGATGAAAGATATTATGCATTGCTAAACTAATGTGTTTCATCTTTTCTAGACCAGCTGTAAGTGATGCAGAATGCAGAAGCCACCTCAGCTGAAGAGAAAGAACTGAGAGGATCACCATCTACCACTGGGTCCTAATCAGCTCAAAAGGCTCATTTGTTGCCTAGTGACAAATATATGCTAGCTATTTCTACACCATTTAGGCCATGCAAAATCAGCTTGCTAAGAAAGCAAAATCATGACTCTAGGACTTCATTCAGCATGAAGAAATACATTTCATGTTGTCTTATTTTCATGATAAAAAGTTACTTCAGAAAAGAGAGGCAAAAAAAAACCAACAAAAACAAATACCCACAGAAAGGATAGTTTGGCATCTTTTGCATTTGAACTAAATGAGAATTACTAAAATTTAGAAGGGAAAGCCATTGCCAGCCTAGACTGTTTTGCTCAGTATCTTTCCAGATTGGTTCATTGCAGCTCTTTTTGGAAGATATTCTGCAAATTTTAAAACTTCATCCAAGATAAACCACATTTTGCTTGGACAAAAATTAAGACTAAAAGAACCGTGTTTTGCTACTAGAGGTTAACAGATTATAGCACCATTTATACAAACTGGTCGTTACAGTTAAACAGTAAAGCTCAGGCTAGACACTAGATGCACCCCAGGGTCCACCAGAAGGAAGACTTTGGCACTCCCCGGGACCAGTGAGGGATGATGTAAGAGGGTCAGAAAGCAGCCTTAGGACAGCTGTATTTGGGAAGGGGTGGACAGGTGGGATACTTTTGGTTGCTCCCAATACAAATCTACAATGGCTGTCTTTTCACCGCCAGAGAAAGGAGAGAGAAAAAAAAGCATGACAGGAAGGCAGTATGGAACAGCAAGGAAAGTATCTGTCTCCGTCACGGGGATAAGAGAAACAGAGACTTGGTGCATAGTTATATATGCTAGAAAATAAATAGAAAACTCTGACTCTACCCAAAGAAACATCATTTCTTTGTACTTAAGGAATAAGTGTGAATATTTTGAGAATATTCCTTCGGAACTAATAGTATGGTAACACCGAATCACAAGAAAAATATACCACAAACAGAGCTTAAAAACATTGAGAGACTAAATGAAGATTAGAAGTACATGCTTTCCTGCTGGGGGACAATGGCTTTATACCCCGTAAAGATCTATCAGTTGTATTGGTTTAATAAAATGCTGATTGCCAGTAGCTAGGCAGGAACTATAGGTGGGGCGACTAGAACAGGAGAATTCCAGGAAGAGAAAAGGCTCAGTGTACAGTCATCACCCAGACAAGGAGGGCACAAGATTAGAATGCCTCACTGATAAAAGGTACCAAGCCACATGGCTAATACAGACAAGAATTATGGGTTAATGTAAGATGTAAGAATTAGTTAATAAGAAAACCTGAGCTAATAGGCCAATCAGTTTATAATTAATATAGGCCTCTGTGTATTTCTTTGGGACTGAATGGCTGCGGGACTGGATGGGACAGAAACCTCTGTCAACACTTTCCCAATTAAAAAACAAACAATCAAAATGATTTAGTAGTAACAGTGGGCTCATGCTGTAAATTAAGCCTAAATAGTTAGAACTATTTGGACACATATAAATCTGCCTAATAGAATACATATACATATGTGCTGGATGTATATCTGTAAAGGCATACAGAGAGGCAGATACACTGTATCATCAACCTTTTCAGCTAGCTCATCTGGCATTCCTCTAAAGCTTTGGAAGCAATAATAACATGAATATTTGAACATAAAATAAAAGAACTAACTTTCATTCACTTTGTTAATATTGGACTATCCAGTAGATTATACCCACAGCAAAGGAAAGGCCTTATACAAACGGAATGAATTCTTTACCATAGTCATGGGCAAGAATACTAGTCATTTTGCTATATCAAAATCTCCTCTCCCCTGCAACACAGTCTTCTAAACGCGAGGAAATTAGTGCAGAGCACAATAATGTGAAGAATGATTGATATTTTATATCCTGCTGGGCCATATTTAAAATAGGATCTTACTTAAACTATCTAAAAACTTTAGACAACTTACACCTTCAAGCTATCCAAAATTATAGTTCCACACAGGCTGGATAATTCTGCAATCTATTAAAATGATTTTCTTTCCAAACTCTGACATTCAAGGCATGATTAACCAACATCCAAAATACCAGAGATTGCCCAGGAAAAGTTCCCGACTCTGCACTCAAGGACTTCTCATGTCACTACTGCAAACTCTGACAAAATGTTAATAATCATGATAGGTCAAATGTCGTAAATGCACGTCAGTACATAAAAAAATAGTGTTGGTGTGTATATAAACACATATATGCAACACTGTATGTGTTAGACAAATAGTGTTGGTGTGTATATAAGCACATATATGCAACACTGTATGTGTGTTATAAGGTACAATCCTTCTCTTACTCTATATGCATGATTGCGTTAAGAAAATATAGAAATTACAGCTTTGTTTTCAGTAGCGCTGTTTTGCTTTACAGCTATTTCAATAAACGCATTGTGTTGACACCATAAGGCTCCTCATTAAAGGGTACTATTTTTTAACAGCTTAGATAAATGCAGCTGTACCAGGAAAACAAAAATTATACTGCAGATGAATGCACACACACATACACACACACACACACACACAAATGCTCTTCTAAAACTATGAGGAAATTAAATTTTGCTTTGTGTTTTACATTTATACTGGAGTTAATTTGCAGGCAATAAGAACAGTTAACACTCACAAAGGGCTGAGGAAACAATATGTATCTGCCTTGAAAGATAGATGTTAATTAGCAAGGCTCATCACAGCTGAGAAAACAAACCTGCTGAATCCTGCAGCGAAGGTGCCTTCACATGGTGTTAGCAAAGTCATGGCAACCTCCTGTGCTTTCAGAGTGAGCAACTAAAACGTTCTATGCTTGTTTATTAAAGAATTGGAAAGTCTTTCTAGGTCCATCCATTTACCCGTGTTTGAAGAAAAGTTGGAAGGGGGGGGGTGTGCCTGAACCTGGGAGAGGCTGAGGGAGGAAATGGAAAAGGCATAGTGAAGTAATTTTATTTTAATTAAAATTTATTTTTAAAAATCAGAGCCCAAATAATAAGACCAACCCTAAGGATTCTCTGACATGTCTCATCCAAACCTCTTCAGCTCTGCCTGATTGGCTCACAAGATCAGACACAGTGGACCGAAAGAGCCCTTCAGTAGATTTGATTTGTGTAAAAGTGATGGACACATCTATCATTCTGCATGAAACTCAAAACCAAATGGACCAAAGACCTCAACATTAATCCAGATCCACTGAACCTGATAGAATTGAAAGTGAGAAATTGCCTTGAATTTGGGACAGGAGACTACTTCCTAAATATAATACCAGTAGCACAGACACCAAGATCAACACTTAATAAATGAGACCTCGTGAAACTGAAAAACTTCTGTAAGGCAAACGACACCATCATAGGACAAATCAGTACCCTCAGGATGGTAGAAGTTTTTCACCAACCGCACATCTGACAAAGGGCTGATTTCCAAAATAAAGAATTCAAGAAACTAGATGTCAAAATACCAAACAATCCAATTACAAATGGGGTACAGATCCTAATAGAAAATTCTCAAAAGAGGAATCTCAAATGGACAAGAAACACTTAAAAAAAATACTCAACGTCCTTAGTCATCAGGGAAATGCAAATCAAAACGACTCTGAGATTCCATCTTACACTTGTCAGAATGGCTAAGATCAAAATCACAAGTGACAGCTAATGCCAGAGAGGCTGTGGAGCAAACAGAACACTTCTCCATTGCTGGTAGGAGTGAAAACTTGTACAGCCATTTCGGAAATCAGTAAGACAGTTTCTCAGAAAAGTAGGAATCAATCAACCACAAGACCCAGCAATACTATTCTTGGACATATACCCAAAGGATGCCCAATCCTACCACAAGGTACTTGCTCAACTATGTTCATAGCAGCTTTATTCATAATAGCCAGAACCTGGAAAAACCTAGATGTCCCTCAACCAAGGAATGGATAAAGAAAATGCCAGGCTAGGGAGATGGCTCAGAGGTTAAGAGCACTGGCTGCTCTTCCATAAGTCCCGAGTTCAATTCTCAGCAACCACATGGTGACTCACAACCATCTATAATTAGATCTGGTGCCCTATTCTGGCATGCACACAATTAATGCAAGCAGAACAGTATACATAATAAAAAGTAAATCTTAAAAAAAAAGAAATGTGATACATTTATACAAAAAAAATACACAGCTGTTAAAATCAATGACATCATGAAATTTGCAGGCAAATGGGTACAACAGAAAAACCATCCTGAGTGTGGTAGGCAAGACTCAGAAAGACAAACATGGTATGTACTCATTCCTAAGTGAATATTAGCTGTGAAATAAAGCATAACTATGTTACAATCCACAGACCCAGAGAGACAATTATCAAGAAGGGTTGGGAGGGGGGGTGGAAGCCCAGATCTCACTGGGAAGGGGAAATAGAAGAGATTTCATGAGTGAATCGAGGGCAGGTGGGGGTGTAAACAAGATGAGTGAGTGATCAGGGGCCAGGTTGGAGAATGGATGGATGGGGAGTACTAAATGAGACTACCGGAAACGGGGGGATTTCAGAGTCAGGTAAAAGCCTGCTGCAGGGGCATCTCCAGGAACCTATAAGATGACCCCAGTTTCTGTCTCTGTGTTTTTATTAATCGTGCTTCAGTTCACAGAGACTGGAGCCTGCACGGGACTGACCTAGGCCCTCTGAACATATGTGACAGGTGTGTAGCTTCATCTTCTTGTGGGACTCCTAACAGTGGAAGCAGAGACTGTCTTTCGTCTCTGTTTCTGGTTTGGAACCCTTTCCTCCTACCTAGTCCAGCCTTGATGAAAGAGGAGGTGTCTAGTCTCACTGCAACTTGATTTACCGTGGCTGGTTGGTATACATTGGAGGTCTGCCCTTTTCTGAAGAGTAACAGAAGAAGAGGAGTGGATAGTGTTGGGTAGGTTGGTGGGAAGGACCAGGAGGAAAGGACGAAGGGGAAATTGTAGTCAGGAAGTAAAATAATTAATTAAATAAATAAATGTAAAAAAATATAATAAAAATTATATAAGGTGATGGACAGTTATTTTAATTTTTGAAATATTTATTAAGGCACTGCTTTATTTATCCAACATGCTAATGATCATTTAACCCTTGAGTGACCTATAGCCAAAGATTCTAATATTGCCTTAGCATAATACCAGTTCTTATCCACTCATTCTTTTCCAGCTATATGATCAGGTAGAGAGTCACCAATTGCATTTTGGTTATTTACATTGTAGAGAGAATGTTCTTGACATCAACTCACTAGAGTGTCTTCTCGCTAGTCACAGAGGACATTGGCCTTCCACAGCTCCCAGAAATGTACTCTAATATCTCAGCAGACGGCACCACCAACAGATGTAGAGAAAATTTAAACAACCACACAAGAACTACTAACCTTTCTAGACAGGATCCTTAACTGACACCAAGGTTTTAACAGTGTTTGATTATACTGTATATGAATCTAATCAACGAAAGTTCTGTTTGAAAATGCATTAAAGGCCATAGCATGACAGCATCCCAGAGGCTCAAGCAAGGATGGTGGGTTCCAAGCCAGCCTGGCCTGAACACCAAGATCCCGAGATCAAAGGAAGGCAAGACGAATTTCAGCAATGCACTGCATTTAAGCCAAGAAATGGGTTGTAGAAAATGACAACTCTGCATTACAATTTTTTTCTGGACTTCCCATATGGAAATGGAAGAACCTTGGCATGGGTTCTAACTCATAAAATACTGAGGTCATTATCATTTTAATTTTCTAGCACATCCCGTCTCTTACTTTTTGTGCAATAACCCATAAAAGCACAGAGATCAAAAACTCATAACAGTGTGGATGGAGGCAATTTTAACCTCTTCCAAGCTATCAATATTTATTTTTTTTTCAGTACAAACATACTTCATTGCTCAGAAATTTGGGTTCCCAACTATTCAGAACAAACTGACATATATTCTCATCCATATGTAATGTAGGTGTTGCTTACCTCCGTCAAGTGGGGCGTTGGGTTAAATCCACAGAGATTGCACACTTGACTCTTGCACTCTGTACAAGCGTTGAAGTTGGGAGGATCCTGAGAGCCTATGTTGAGTTCAGTTTTGCAGAGCGGACAGGTTGGCTCCGATTTGGTGGTCTTGTCAGGCTCAGCCGGTGGGGGTTTGCTGACCTTACTGGGTGGGGGCTTCTTGTCTTTTTCTAGCCTCTTTGCTGCTGGAGCTTGCTCAGGTTTGGACTCTAAGCTCTCAGCGGCCGGAGCCTTTGTTTCCTTCTTCACAGGTGGCACCTTGGCAGGTGCCGGTGGGAGCTGACCTGTGGGTTTAGGAGCTGCAGGGGTCTGTGATGGAGTCGGGGCTTGCTTCGTTGGGGCTGCCGGCCCAGTCTGTGGATGAGGTCCGGGCTGGCCTGCTGTGGAAATTAAGTTTGATGCTTGGCTAAAGATGGATGCTCCAAACCCGAACAGCTTCCCTGTCACAGTTTCTTGAGGAGTTGTGGGTTGTGATTTGGGGGCATCGGTGATACTACCCAGATTCAAACTGAACCGCCTTGGTTGCTCCTGAGGCTTTAGGGGCTGGTGAGATGGGGGTGCAGCTTGACTAGGGGTAGGTCGTGGGCCAGAGGGTGTCGGTGACCCTTTTGGCACTGGCTTGGCATCTGGTTTAGGACTCATCTTGGTTTGTGCTTTCTTAGGCTCTTCCTTTCTGGGAGTTGGATCAACGTGTTTTGGATCCTTGCTCTCAGAACTGGGCCCCGGATGTGAAATAATTTTGGAGTCCGACGCAGGCCTAGGCATGGCTTTAGAATCAGATGGGGTGGTTTTTTCTCCTGTTGGTGGGAAACTGTGGGAAGGTTTGGCAGAGTCCGTTTTCAAAGGAGGTGCTGTTTGCACTTGAGCCTGTGGCTGCACCTGAGAGCTCGGAACATCGGGCCTTGTTGTTGCCACCGCTGAAGATTGAACGTCAGCGCGCGGCTCTGCCGTCTTGGGCTGCTTTGGTTTAACATCTGCAACCGGTGCCTTGGCTTGTTCAGGTAGGGGTGCAGAAGGCTCCTTGGGAGGGGCTGGCTCAGGTAAGGCCTCTGTCACTGGAGGCTTTGGGGTAGTAGCTGGGGTAGGTCCGTGAAGGGTTGGCTGCTTCACCAGCGGCGGTGGCTTTTTCGACTCAGGCGCTTTGGGGCTGTCCTGTTTGGGTGGAGGTTCCTTCTTGGGGGAAGCAGGCTGTGATGGTACCGGTGGCTTGCTGGCCGCTGCTGCAGGAGGTACAGAGGCAGCCTTCGGTGGAGGTTCCTTCTTGGGGGAAGCAGGCTGTGATGGTACCAGTGGCTTGCTGGCCGCGGCTGCAGGAGGTGCAGAGGCAGCCTTAGGGCTGGGCTTGGGTGAGGATGGGATTGGAGCCAGTTCACCTCCCAGAGCTCTTTGCATCTGACAGTTTAAACAGAGCCACTCTTTGATCTGCAAATAACATACAAGCATCGTCACTAAGATAACACTGCAAAAACACAAACGTTTTCATAGCGTGCATGCTGCCATTTTTAACTCATTATTCCAAAGATCAAATATAGTCGTTTTAATCAAACATGCAAAGTTTCACTTTATGGAAGATAACGAACCGCAGAGACTAAAGCACGCTATGTTTTAGGGGAAGTAAATAGGAAAAGAGCATGATTTTACTCTATTCTGCCTCGAGTGCTCATCGTGGCATTCTTCACCCACGATTTGCTCAGATAGGTTAGTTCCAGAAATAGAAAGTAATACGTAATAAAAACCATGAATTTGAACTTCTTAGAGTCCATTAATATATGATGACATGTATTTTTCTGCTCCTGCTCATCACCAGGTTTTAGTTACACAAGCCCGAGGAGGCTCGTCAACTTATGAAACATTGCTGATTTGTTAAGGTAGAGCATCTTCACTTGTACTTCAAGAAAACATAGTCACATGGGGGGAAATAAAATTAACCAAGCTAAGCTGGAAAGAGACTTCTAGGGGCAACTTTTTGATTATCATAAATAGCATGATTTAGCAAAGAAAATGTTGATTCCCTGTAAACTGTATCAAGATATTTAAGGTACTGTTTCAAATGGTAGATAATAAATATGAGTGTGTTTAAACTAGAGAAGGGGGAGAGAGCAAGAGGAATGTACATAGTTAAGAGAGATACACGTATGTATACACATGCACAATTACGCCCATATTTCATATGTTGTTGACTGGGAACACATGTGGAGTTTAATATAACAAATTATAAGATAATTAAAAGGGTGACTATTTAACATTTTGTATGATTCCAAAAATACTTACCACAGACTATTTTAAGTATTATCAGAAAAAATATAATTTTGATTTCTGTCATTATCTAATCCTGTCCATCCAGAGTAACCAGTACTAACAGTTTGGAAACAAACTCTCTATACATAATGCATCATGATGAGAGAAAGAAGTATATAAACCATAGGTATTGGGGAAATGCCAGGTAGTACAAAAGAGTCAAGTTGGCTGGACAAGCAACATATTCTTTATTTCCAAGTAATTGTCTTTTGGAATAAAATTTAATTAATCTTTCCTAAGATTATAAAGGTAATTTTTCTTCTTTGCTTTTATTTATTTTTGAGACAAGGTATTGCTGCATAATCTACCTGCCTCAGTCTTCTGAGTACTGGGATTATAGGTGTGTTCAAATAAAATTGTTTCAACCCATAAACAGCAAACGTAAGACCGGACAACTCTAAAGTGTCATATTTCCATTTTAAATATTAGATTAAAAATTAAAACCATCCATGGTAAGTAGCTATGTATTCCTTAAGTTTGTCTTCAATATAAGTGTCAGGCACTTCTGTACGTATATGTTTACCATTAACTTTCATTTTTTTAAAAAACATTGTCTCGGGTAGGCCAAACCTGCCTCAGACTGGCTCCATTGCTGAGGACCCCTTGAACCTCTGATTTGCTGTGGATTAGATGCAGGAGTGTGAACCCAGGGCCCACACATGCTAGGCGAGCTCTGTGCAAACAGCTACACCTGCAGCTGTTCTGCATCGATAGCTTTCATGTGTTGGAAGCATTTCAAAGAGTAAACAACGTTTGTACAAACAATGCTTGAAATCGTAGAGTAACCAAATAGTTTCTGCTTCTGTAAATACTTTGGTGAAATTACTCTGAGGTATAGAGGATCTTTCATGCCATTTCCACACCTTTTTGATGAAGAAAGAGCCCTGTATATAAGCAGATTCCCACTATCCAGATTGTCAATTGTAAATGTCCTACTATTTACTTTTTCTGGTGTATTTTTCCAAATCCTGACATAATTGGCCAAATAAAAGAAGAACATATGATTAGATCCCTAAATCTTTGTAAGTATGGTGTATCCAATTTTCCACTGTCCTACAAAATATCTAAGTACAAGGTGTGTATCTGAGTTAATAAATGTAACTTACAAATTTCTAGGGCAAATTCTTATTATGACCACTCCGTTTATCATTATTATTATTTTTTTGAATTTTTCGAGACAGGGTTTCTCTGTAGTTTTTGGTGCCTGTCCTGGAACTAGCTCTTGTAGACCAGGCTGGCCTCGAACTCACAGAGATCTGCCTGCTGCTGCCTCCCGAGTACTGGGATTAAAAGCGTGCGCCACCACCATCGGGCCCGTTTTATTATTTTTAACAGTTGTCATAGCCAACATAGATATAAAATTTTATCACTATTCATTCCTTCACTCAACTATTTATTGAGGGCTCTGAATACTGCACAGGCCTCTGAAGGAAAGATCCAGAGTTCCCCACCTCCTGGCAGCTACAATACAGTGAAAAGTTAGAAGATACATGTTAAAGCATAATGCAACATTAAAATCTTAGCTATACAAAAAAGTATCTGAAAATATTATGTTGTTTCCTTCTTTCACATTTGTTTCAGCCTCAGGTTTCTATCGGTAAAATGTTTTTGAGGAGACAAACTTGAACTTCTGAGTAAAACTGTAAGTTCCTTATGCCCACCATTGGTCCTTAAGTACACCTTTGGCCAACTTCAACATTAATATAATACAGCTATATATATATATATATATATATATATACACATCTGATGTACATAAATTCAGGAAATGCCTTTTACATGGCCAAAATTAAGCGATTGGCTGTAGTTTATCAAAGTAAATACTTTGTGTCTACTTAGAAACAGAAAGCAGTTAGGGGAGGGAGAAAGGGTACATGTGTGGCCATCCATTCAGAGAATGCTCTTCTCTTAGCACACTTTTTCCTCAAGCACATTTGGCTATCCTCTTTTATCTATTTAATACATTTTTTTTCTTTCTAAACGATGCATGAGACATTTCATCCTTCTATATTCTGCTTCACTGCTTGAATAAAAGTTTAAATCATTTGCCTAAACTATGATAATAGAAACAGCCTGTTATCCTCTTAGGATGTTTTCAGAAAGAGTCTCCTTTTAATTTAATTCTGCTGGCCATATCTGATGAGTATCTAAATGAGTCTTATGTCAGTGCTTAACAGTGTTCACACATGCATATAACACATACTCACACATGCATGCACACACACATGCATGCACACACACACACACACACACACACACACACGTAAACACTATCTTGTCCCTTAATACACTGAACAAATGGTAAAGCTCCCAGTTATCCTTGGTGTTAACATAATTATCCAAGAAAATTGAGAGCCAACTCTGACACTGATGACAGTTAGGTTTCCCACAAGGAACATAGAGATTAATGAGCACAAGACAGAAATGATGTCACTGCCCTCTCTCACCCAAATTTCATTGTCATATTTTTACTATAGTCACTATACAATTATTGCCTACATATGTCTCCACTGTGTGTAAAAGATAATTCCCTGGTGTGGGAAGTCCTTCTGTCTGTGTGTCACTTTTCTTGGTTAATGAATAAAGAAACTGCGTTGGCCTGTTGATAGGGCAGAACTTAGGTAGGCAGGGAAGATGGAACTGAATGCTGGGAGGAAGAAGGCAGAGTCAGAGAGTCGCCATGGAGCCACCAGAGATAGATATGCTGAAACTTTGCTGGTAGGCCATGACCTTGTGGTGATGCACCAATTAGTAGAAATGGGTTAAATTAATATGTAAGAGTTAGACAATAAGAAGCTAGAGCTAATGGGCCAAGCAGTGATTTAATTAATAATACAGTTTCTGTGTGTTTATCTCAGGGCTAAACTATCCAGGCAGCCGGGAAGAACAAGCGGCCCTTCCTCCAACAATTCCCATTGATTCTTTCACTTCTCCAAAGCAACTCTCTTTCATTGACCCTCACATCTCAAAAAATGTATACTTCCATAAAGTAATACTGAAAATAAACAAGAGAAGTGCTTAACTTTAGCTTTTATTATCAAAATATGCTGCTGATGTTCTTATGTTAGTACTTACAAAGTTATACTATGGCAAGATCTATTTCCAAACTCCCCAAAGAATATAAGCATCCAGTAGAAAGGACTTTCTTACGCTTTTCCTGACCCCAAAAGTGTATTTGACCTTCTCAGCGTCAGGAAAATACAAGCATTTAGTTGATACAAGCTTTTGAAATTGCAAGTGTTTAATTTTGCTTCCTGTGGCATTTATGTTTGTGCTGCGTACCACAACTATTAACACGGTCAGCATAGATGCTTTAATACTTATTTTCTGATTCCATGCATTTCTCACCAGTACTCTTGATTCTGGACATAGACAGTCACCCCAATATGTATTCAAACTGGATAGTATATAATCACATAGGTACAAATATTTCTTGTATCTGGAAATATTAACTTCCTTATTTCCCCTTCAAAGTTAAACCCTTGTCTCTAAAGCTGGCTGAGCAGAGGTACCTGATGTACCACCACTATCAGCTAAATGTTGGCTGCCAGTTACACTGGTGGCTGTGTCTCTCGTTAACAATTGCCACTTCATTTCTTCTGACTGTATCTTCATTCTATAACAGCCATGTGTGAGGACCTTGGAAAATGTTAGCTCCTAGTAGACATCAAAGCCTCAAAATAAATATCCCAGTGCCTGGAATGTGTTACCTCTTTTGGAGCTGTTGGTCAGTGAGGTTTCATATGTTGGTGATGTGGGATTTCCCTCTATATGCTGTGATTACCATTAATGAATAAAGATACTGCTTTGGACCTATAGCAGAGCAGAACATAGCTAGGCAGGGAAGACAGAACTGAATGCTGGGAGGAAGAAGGATGGAGTCAGGGAGAAGCCATGGAGCCTTCGCTGGAGACAGATGTGCTGAAACTTTACCAGGTAAGCCACAGCCACATGACAATACACAAATTAATAGAAATTGGTTAAATTAATATGTAAGAGTTAGCCAATAAGAAGCTGGAGCTAATTGGCCAGGCAGTGATTTAATTAATATGGTTTTTTTGTGTGATTATTTCAGGGCTGAGCAGCCAGGAACCAACAAGTGTCCTCCCTACTACATACTCTCAAATATTACAGGCTATTTATAGTGCTATTGGTCATTCTCAGAACTTCATAATAAGAAATATTGCTCAAGATGACATACGATATGGGGCTATCATCTGGAAACTTCACCTCTAGGTACTATGCACATTACTGGATGAGAAAAGTAATCTTCAATCTTACCCAGCTGTGATCCCTGTGAGCTACAATAATAACAGGCCTGGAAAGATGTACCAAAATGCAATAGTATCACTAACATCGTGGGAGTAACCAAGCACTTCCTGAGTGGATTTATGTTTCATTCCACGAGATGAAACTTGGCATCATTCTTGGGACCAAGGGCCTGTAGGTAGACAACTAACTCAAAGACCTTGGGAAATACCTCCTACTACCATACTTGGAAGCAGATACACTGCTTCTACTAATTTACAGTTATACCCATAGATCAATACATCTCCCAACCTTCATCTGAGAAGCTTCTGTTTCCAGCAGATGGGGATTAACCTGAAGATTCACCACTGGTCAAAGTACAGAAGATAAGAGACTGTGGAATACCTAGTCCTAAAGGGAACATCTGCATCACACACTCTTCTCCAAGGCTCAGAGATCACTGAAGAATTGGGACAAAAGGCTGTCAAGAGCTAGAAGTCCATGGATGATTATAAAGCAAAGCTGTCTTCTGGGCACCATAAGGAACTTCTCATGTAAACTCATTGTAGCTGTGATAGTATACACAAGACCTGTGAACGTTTAGGACAGACTAAATCTCAACCGGAGAGGATAGAGTTACAAAACCTCAACCCTAGCTCCTGGACACTGACATTTGATAGCTGCCGGTAAAGGAAGAGGCGGTTTTCTTTAAGAGTGTAGTCCCTTGTAAGTCAACCAAATGCCAGTGCATGGCCACACATTCAAGAATATGTGGACATTAAAATTAGACATCATAGGTAAAAACAGTGTACTAGCTGGTTTTGTGTGTCAAGTTGACACAAGCCAGAGTCATCAGAGAAAGGAGCCTCAGGTGAGGAAATTCCTTGATGACATCCAGCTGTAAGGCATTTTTTTTTTATTTAGTGATCAATATGGGAGGCCCAACTCATGGTGGGAGGTGCCATCCCTGGGCCACTGGTCCTGGGTACAGTCTGTAAGAAGGTGGGCTGAGCGAGCCACGAGTAGCAAACCAGTAAGCAGCTTCCCTCACGTGGTCTCAGCTCCTGCCTCCTGGATCCTGCCCTGTCTGAGTTCCTTTCCTGACTGCCTTAGTCATGAACAGCAATGCTAAAGGGTTAGGCAGATAAACCCTTTCCTCCCTAATTTGTTTTTTGGTCATGGTGTCTCATCACAGCACTGGAACCCCTAACTAAGACAAATAACAACAAAAACAAAATGGTGGCTAGGAAAGGGGAGTGGACTGGGAAGAGTTGGGGGCAGTGAAATTAAAAATATGCATAGCATAAAATTCCCAAAGAACTAATTTTTTGAAGGAACATATTAGTCATCATAACTTCTTCTTGCTTTCACAGAGATGTCATAAACAACTTTCAAGTTCCCCTGTCACAGGCAGTACCCTTCTCTAACAGTGTGTTTTAATCATCTGCATCCTTCTGATAAAATGGAGAAGAAAGCAGGATAAAGAATAGTGGTAAGAAAAGAGCTTTTTAACTCTCATGCCCTTGAAGTACTCTTCCTTTCAAAATGCTAGTATTAAAAGGAAAGAACATAACACGATTAAACAGAGCCCAAGTTGAACTGACCTGAAACTCTAGATTATACAGAACAAATAATAAGATAGTCATCTTTTACATTCCTGACAGGCCAATTTATAGAAAATCCATAAATGAAATTCAAGATATAGAAATATGTTTATTTAATGAGCTAATCTAACTCTGTTAGTCCTCTGAAATGGGAGGCTAAAAGAAAAGCCTAATAGTGTTTATTCATTTAGACTTAATACGCTACATAAATGTAGGTATGGGAGAGGTCACCTCTGCTCACTCTTGGGCCACTCCGTATGTGAATACACACACACACACACACACACACACACACACACACACACACACACACCTAACAAATCTCCCTGGTGAACACAGGCTCCACATTCTCTTTCTGCTGAGCCTTTGAACATTGGATCTCGAAAACACAGAAATACAATTTCATTAGCTAAAGTTTTGGGAGATAATCAATGTCGTATTTAGATTTTTCAAGGGGTTTAATTGTGGGTATCACATATAGGATTGTAATTAATAATGTATGTCACTTTAAAAATTATACACAAACTACTGATTGTCAAAAAATTACATAATGACTCTTAATTTCAGGCCTACAATAGCAATGATACTCAACTTGATAACCTAGTTAATAATGTCAAGAGTACATTTCTAGAGATCCGGAAGAAAATCACATTCCTGTTTAAAAGTATTATTTTGTAATAATTTTTTTCAGAATACAAACTTGTTTATTCTCTGAGAATTTAAAGCATGTGTTTAGCTTCAAAATAGAATGAAAACCTCTCAAAACAACAATGGTTTAAAAAACATACTTTAAACAAAATTAAAATCCATCTAAAATTTATAAAGGACTGTTTGCACAACTTCGATAACTGATGTACTTGAAATAACGGACCATCAAAAGAACGATGTCAGGACCTGATGTCTGCTGGTGTTTGTATCAGCTGCTGCCCTGGTGTTCTCCAATCATGCTTTCATCATGACTTTGCACAATAAAATCTGTTGGGGTTTAATTCTTGACTCATCATAACTAATCTTCCTGCAAATCATAACCCCTAAATGAACTATTTCTTCATCAGGTTGGTGCTCTCATCCTCTCTGAGCCGAGCTTGTGATCCTGTCCACTGGAAGCTCCTGTGCCTAAGTGCACCCCGTTTTGTCTTCTACAACCAGCACTGAATGTCTTTGTTTATCATGCGCTATTGCAACAACTAAAGTCTGCCATATCTTAATTGCCACTTTGAAAATTTGCATTGTAATTAAAATATACAATAACTTTATTTATTTTCCAATTATTCCTCTATCTCCTATCTTTAAACTTTAAAAGGATTGGCCATTTACCATGCTACTCATATCTCTGTGTTGGGAAAGACATAAATCTGTGATTTTTTGTTTTACTATAAACCATTACAAAGCCTTCTCTTATATAATTAATTTATTTTAAAATACTTACTGAAAACCTTATGCAATTTTGAACACCACTGAAAATATAATAAAACCAGACAACAGGTCTAAAATGCAACTTTATAAATAAGAATCCAAGCTCCTCCAGCTTCAAGGCAGGTCATGCTTCTTGCTACTCAAACATTGTCCAGAGCACATGACACATGCCTCCCACAGAGACAGCCACACCCTACATCAGTTTGACTACAGGTGGCTCACTGTAGTTATAATCCTTAGCTATGCATATCAATGCATAATTTATTTTGATTAAAAGGCAGACATGGCATTCTTCAGAACTGTAATAATATTCTCCACAACTTAGTGATAATCTTTATTTAGCCCATAAAGTTGCATGTTGCTTCTCTTAAACTAATTGAAGGCTCCTGCTGAATAATTTGACCACTATGTCCAGTTTGTGATAAGTATGTCAAATGTGCACTTCTGTACTAATAAACTAAAGCAACATTCACCAGCTGCTAACAATACCATTCTTAATCCTTGCAGCTTCAGATGATAGGAGTATGTTTTAATGTTTGCCACAGTTGCCTGAAACTAGAAAATCTGACACTCACTAAAGCACTTTTTACCTAAGCATAGGGCTGTCAGATCATGGTCCAAGAATGGAATCAAAGGAGGGAATTCTGAGTGTTTGTGAGAAAACTCCAAGAAAACTAGAGAAGAATCTTGTGACCTCAGTTTCGTCAATATAAGGAGTTGCTTTTGTACTGTGCTTTCGAGCCCCTCCCAGATGTTATGGATAGGGGTGAGTTCACTTCACATTATCCATTATTGCTTGCTGGTGTTATCAATTAAGTGTTTAAACTATCCTTTACACGCCTCTGCAGAAAAACTCCTTCTTACTATACACAGTTTGCGTGAGGACTTTACTCAGGGCACCTTTCTTAACACTCAGTGTATAAATCGTTCGATGCTCTGAAGAATGCTGGCTATTGCATAAGACTTAGGCCTCCTAGTGTTTAGGTTCCATTCTTCAAGGTTCCACCACCTCAAGAGCGGAAAGCATTTGTCTATGGAAGGGAGTCCATGTTTACCATCACAGTTGCACACAAGAGGAGGATGTCTAATCAGCAACGGAGCTTACATTATACAGCCCAAACTTCTAAACAGTTTCTCAAGCTCCCACACTTCAGAAGATGGAGAAACACAAGACTTGACTCTCAATTTTTCAGTTTATGGCTTCTAATGGCTCCAGTTAAACTGCGATTGTTTAAGTATTTCACTAGCTTCTTGAATTATTTTATAATTATTTATTTTTTTTTGAAAAATTAAGCCATGCTAGTGAAGTAGGCAAACAATCCCGTGGGCTGAAAACATAAAAACAAGAAGGAAGCCAACATGTGCTAAGAGCTGCAGATCATTAAACTAGATCAGAGCTGGGGGAAACTTTGTATGCACTGGCCAAGGAATGAAAAAAAAACAGTTTATAAAATGGCAAAAATGCTAAAAATATATTAAATCTCATATAAATATCCATAGTCCCTAAGGAGCACTTTTGAATCATAGGATTTTTAATGGAAGCCTCTTACAACCTGCAAAGGATTCCAAAGCTGTACAGCGGTGTATAAATACATTTCACAGATAAAGATCAGGAAAATGGGTTTCAAATCGTGCTTCAGCAGTCTTGCATTATTCCGTTTGCTTTCAAATAAATTCAATCTGAACTTTCATTATCATTCATTTTCTTCTGATAATGTTTTGAAATAAATCCTTCTTCCTCTGTCAGTACAACAGAATAAGAGGAATCTTGGATAGAAGCTTAGCTTTCCTCAGCCAATCCAGAGAATTCATTACTATTGTCACGTTCACAAATGAAGAAAATGACCAATTAGGTTGTTTTCCATGAGTTGACTGTGTTGCTAAGATTTATTTTTTATAAGTATAGAACTAAAACTTTTGATGAATTAGTGATAAAAATATTGTATTTCTGTATGATATATTTCTATATGACATATTTATATATTTCTATATGAAACAGTTTATAGTTAGTGTTATTTATTAGAAAAAGCACACAATAGGTAGTAAGTTGTTTTATATTTAGGGACTCTCTCTCTTTCTCTCTTTCTCTGTCTCTCTGTCTCACTCCATATATATTATATTTTACAAACAAAATCAAATCTCAAATTGCTAAGTTCCTATCTGTCCTTCTAGACTCCACATGCTATCCATAACCAGAGGCCGTCATCACCTCCCTAATCTCTACCGTCAAATGCCGGCAAAATGGCCAGTGACAGAGGAGCCCTCACAGTAAAACAGGATCTCTCAGCTTTCCTAGAGAGCAGAACTGAAGTCAGAGTGCGGCTTCCAGCACCAGTGATCAGGAAGATAAGAAACCAGGTTCCTTCTTCACGACTCTTTTTCTGTACCAATTGCTTTCAGAAACTAAATGTCATTTGCTTAGTAGTTCTATAAATATCAATACCTCATTAAAAGAATATTAAATGTCAAAATCCATATAAATTGATATGTAAACAGCTTGAAATGTACAATGTTCAAATTTCTATTTACTAGATCTGCGATAGATGATCCGTATCATCTCATTATTTATGGAAAATTATAAATTTATTATAGATTATTTTATACATTTGTCTTTAGTAAAATATTCTTGAGATATTTGTAATGACAGGTTGTCTTGTCAAGGGCATTTAAGACCTGACATAATTTAAAAGTGACAAATGCATGCTTCCTCATAGGACAGCAACAGGCAAGTGCTACTATCACTCATCAAGTCAAGCTTGTTGAATGATTCAACAAGTGACCTCATCATCTTCAATTATCTGCTTTCAAAGAATGACATCTGCTATTGCTAAACTATATAGATCATAATATTAGATGTAATTATACATAACAAACAGAATAAACATAATAAAATCCAACTCTTGCAAAAGACATCTGAAATGTTTAGTCATTTAGAAGCCAGAACTAAGAAAAAAGCAATGGTTTAAAGTCTAGTGGCTATGCTCGTGAGTACAACATGAAACTGTGTGCAAACACAGTGCAGTCAAGGAATGCAGGAATCAGAAAGAGAGCGTTCACATTGAACCACATCAAAGACTAGGATTCTATGTAATATTTGTGAACAGAATTTTTAAAAATTATTTCTTCTGGAAAGTAACAACATTAGACAACTAGTTTACGTGGCAAAACCATTTTGTTATAATCAAGATAATCTACTTTTAATAGTAAAGGAGGTATCATGGGAGTTTCTAGATCATTGGAATAAAACAAATGCCTTTTATCTTACAAAAATCTTATGCGTAGAATTATGAGATGTTATTTATCTTAAGACTTCTATGAACATGATGCCCATCAAACAACAGATATCCTTAATGGAAAATTATGAATAATACTGACTAAACAGCATCATAAATATGTTATCTCAAATTCTCATATCATTCAGAACCACAAGTTTCATCGATTAGGTTGTTCTTATAACTGGTATCTATAATGTCTCCCAGGGGCACTTTTCTAAATATTTCCTATCTATAGATGCATGATCCCCACAATGGGAACTGCTGAGATGATGAAAATGCACAGATGGGCCTTCCTGGTCTAATCACTAAGACCAAGCCATTGCAGGAGACAGCAGAACTGGTACTTCTTCTTGTTGACTTCTACTCTCCAACTATAAGGTGGGTTGTTTCCCCATTCACCCGTTCCTGACATAATTGCTGCCTCCTGACAGGTTCTACCGCAATAGGCCATTGACCACAGGCTGAAACTGCAAAACTGTGACCCAAAATAAAATCCTTCTCTTTGCAACTACCCAGCTTGTTATTGTAGTAATAAAAAGCTGGTCTCGAAATAAAGAAAGAATGAAAGAAAAAAAGAAAGAGAGAGAGGAGGGAGGGAGGCAGGGAGGGAAGGAGGGAGGGAGGGAAAGAAGGAAGAGAAAAAGGAAGAGGAGGAAGAAAATATGACTAGACAAAATCCCTGTCTTTGAAACTACCCAGGTAGTTATCACAGTAATAGAAATCTTACTATCATAATTACAAGGGGTAAAGAGGTTTTTAAAGAGGATTTAAATAACATCATATACATTTTCAACCAATAATTCTGATCAAGTAGAGTCTTCAGATTACTCCAGTGTTGATTTTAGCTTGGACATGAATCCATAAATTAAAAAAAAGTACAAAACCATTTCATCAAACGTAAACCCTCCTATTTAGATGTAAAAGCACCAGGACTGGCTGGCGCACTGGAACCAACAAATCTAACTCTTGCTTTTACATTTTGTAGTGGCGGTTGCCATAACTTCCTGTGTTTTAAGTTTATGTTTGAGTTATAAATTTACAATGCTATATTGTTTATCTTGCTATATAAACTGAATTTTATCTGGAGACAACTTGGTGTCACTCATTTCTAGGAATAAAAATACTCTCTATAGTGAGAATTTCGAGAACGAGTTGATCTCAGAATTACACCAATACTAAATTCATTTCTACATTCTCTAACCTTCAGCTACACTCACTAATTAGAACTTCAGTTGAAATGACCACTCAACAATAGTTCAACATTTATTTATTTTGTGTTTGGGGGCACGTGTACTCCATGGCTCCTGGGTGGGGGTCAGAAGACAACTTACAAGGTGAGTTCGCTCCTTCATGATGTGAGTTCCAGGGATAGAATCGCACTTGTCATGGTTGGGGACAATCACTTTTACTCACTGAGCTAACTCATCTACTTCATTAAAACTTTTATACCTCAAATCCTCCAGTACCCCTAAAGCACTAACCTACGACTGAAAGAGAAAGAGAAACGCAGCACTCAGCCCCATTCCTCTCCTGTGCATAACATAATCCTTGTAGTGGCATTTCAACTGTATTTTAATAAATGAAGACTACCTGATGATCTGAGAGTAAAAGAGTCCCACTAGTCAACTTTATAGACCAGGTTATGGTAACATACACTTTCAATGCCAGTAGCCACAATGACACCACCTTTAATCTCAGTAGCCATGCTAGTTGCCATAGAAACTGGGCGGTGCATGGCTTTAATGGAGATGCATACCTTTAATCCCAGCACTAGGGAGGAAACAGCTCTAAGACACATAGTCTCCTTCTGAGATTCCAGAAGGCAGGAATGCCATTTCAGACTGAAGTCTAGGTAAGAGCCAGTGGCTCCTTGTTTTGCTTTTTGGATCTCCAAGTTGAACCCCAGTTTCTGACCCTGAGTTTTTATTAATCGTGCTTCAAATCCTCCTGTATTTCATCTGCGTTATAACACTTTTACCATCTGTCACACCATATGGTTTGGCTATTTGTGATGCTGACTAGAATACTAACCCATAAGACAAGGATGTCATTCATGTCTGGATGCCCAGAATCTAGAACATCCATGGAATTTAGTGGATGCTACTCAAGTAGTCGAAGAACTCTGATGGGTTTTGCTTATTTGTCTCTTTGGTTTTGGTTTTTGACTTTTGTTTTTGATTCTACAGTCTGGGGCAATTAAGGGTTCTTGTTTTCCAGGTCATTAACCAGCTCTATTGTTCTCTTCAGTCAGCCCACTGACATTTGAGGGTGGTGGTCCTCTTAAACCTTTCTCAAAAGGCATGTAAATCATGTCGTTCAGGTTTCCTGGAGGAACTCACTACATGTTTATATTTGCTGATGCGAAGGACCCTCTGACACGCCTTTGGGTAGTTTCTCCTTGGCTCTCCCCCTCAGCTACTTTCAATGCCACTTCTTGGATGGTTCGCCTTATCAGCTTCTATTTCCAGTCCTTTTTCACATTAAAGATGGCGCCCTACGAGAGGTGGTCAACACTTGTAAGCTTCGGGGATTTTTGGCAGTGGATGTAGGGGATGGGAGATGGGAGGATTGTGCAGCATTTTTGTCGAGAATTAGAAGTGCCAAAAAAAAAATCTGTGCTAAAAACAGCAAGCAATTGGAAAAAACACTTCCTGTTTTATAATTCTTTCAGCTATTCCATCACGAGGGGAATGTTGTCCTGTTTTTCCTAGACCAGAGGTGCCAATCATCTCTACTCTTTTTGTTTAGCATACCTCTCTCTGCACGCATGCACATACACATACACCCTGACCACAGACACCTTCAAGCACATATACACTCACTCACTCACTCACTCTCTCTCTCTCTCTCTCTCTCTCTCTCTCTCTCTCTCTCTCTCTTTCGCACACACACATACACACTCACATACACAGATATGCACAAGTTTCTCCTGAATCAGAAGTAGTGACAGGACTGTCACTACAGGGTAACTAGTGAAATCACTTTCCCCAAGTAAAGTATATAAAACATGTTTTGTTTCATCTTTGTAATAAGGTTCACACACACACACACACACACACACACACACACACACAAAAAGTCTACTTTGGTTTTGCTACTGTTTTGCCCTTCAAAGATAGCCATATTTTTATTTAATTAGACATCTAGTTTTAACCAAAAGCCATGTATAATGACTAAGAATAAATTAATCAAATTCAACTTCATCACTAACATTTAGCTCATTGTCAGTGTTCTGGAAGTGACAAGTCATCTTACATTGAATTTCAGAAGAGTTGAGAGAATTATGAACAAGCCTTTATATCCGTCCATAAATGTGTCTTGCCTGAGGCTATTCACTGATAGAGATAAAATAAATGCACAAAAACAACAGCAAAAAATAATCTCTTGTCAATAATTAGAAAGTAAATACTCAGTTTGTGTCAGGAAGCAGACTCAAAGAGAAAGCCTGTGTTCCGTGATTAATTGCATTAATGGAGCAGCAAGAAGAGCTACAGATATGACTTCCTCTCCATACTAGGACCCTAGACTGGGAGCCAGGACCTTCTCAGGATGTATTTGGAACAGCTCCCATCTCAAGAGCCTCCAGAGAGGGCAGGTACTTTAAAGGCCTTCCACTGCACATAGAGGAGTGAGCTGAATCACAGGGTGTCGGAGAATACTACAGTGAGCATATGGACATCAGAGGGAGACTTTCGGGAGCCAGTTACTCCTTCCACTGTGTCATCTAGGGACCCAACTCAGAGCGTCAGGCCTGCACAGCAAGTATGTTTAGTGCCTTTGCATGGGCTGTCTCAACACTCCCATATTTACTCTTAATATCCTAAACACACTCTGTGTTGTTCTACGTGCATTTCTTGCTTAAATTCTAACCTGTTGCATCTTCTCTATCTGTTGAACTCGTGTTTATACTGATACACTCTATGGAAAGACACTTTTCCCATGAAGCTTTTCTCAGTCGCACCCACTAGGAAGAGTGCTTCCCACTCATAAGCCCATCATATTCGCTTTTATCTTTTACAGATATCACTATCATCTGAGTCCATATCATATTCATGGGTGCAGACATGCATGGAGTATATTTCAATCATGGTATTTTCAAAAATTCATGCTTTAGTCTCATCTCTATTCCAAAACCATTTATGAGAATGCCTCCCATGTATTAGAAATTTAAATAATATCTATCTTCCAAATACTGGACATATAAGCAATAAATGAAGAATATATTTCCAAATGCATTTATTGCCTTGTGACTTGCCTCAGAAGTGAGATAGATAAATGCAAATGTTCAATGGACAAACCATCCATCTTTCAAACTATTTCTTTGTATCATTAGCATAGTGTGGACCGAAATGCAACTTTCCTAATATTTTAAAAGCTAAGCACACACACATACACAAACACATACACCTGATTACAATATGATTCGGCTCATCATTTATAAGAAACATAATACTGTTTTCTTATTAATTATAATTTTATAAGTAAAAACTGGCTCATTTAAATGGTTACAGAACCAGTGAGCGTTGCGATTACAAACTAAAATTCTTCAGAAAGCAGAGAGCACTTGACAAGTCCTAAAACCTTACTTTTCTTAAACATTATACTTCAGGGAGTGCATGAATATAACAGCTATCAATCTTCATAACTTAATATTTATAAATAGAGTGAGGAACTCTGTGTTGGAGCTATTTAAATCCCATACTCCTTCATTTCTGTTGGTGAGTTATTTTTCCAGTGTTCTCTGACACAGGGCTAGACAGTCCACTAGCTGTGTTCCAGATGGACCGAACGTACTTTTTATATAGTAGAAGGTGTCAGGCCTCTTGGAATTAAAAAAGAAAGACTACACAACTCTGCCTGTGCCCTCAAGCCCCAGTCTCCGGTCTCCTCACCTTTGCTCTATATCATCATTCCATTTCATGTGACTTCTTTTCCCCAGAGGACACTTCACACCCCGTCTATTTTTCTGTTCAAAATGCAATCAGGGAATAAAAGTACTCAGATCAAAGCTTCTGCAAGCTTGTGAAAGAATCCAGTTGTATCTGATGTCTAAACATACTGTGTTGTGCTGTAATGTATTAACACCCAATCTTACTAGGCTGAATCATGTGGATTTAACATTAGAAAAAGGTATAGAAAGGTCTATATTCACATTCGAGACATAAAAATGAATTTGTATTCCCTATTATCTATTATTTTCTCCTCCCAACTAAAGTATGTAGAAGCAGGCCAGCAAGAGGAATGCAAATAGATCCAACTTATCACCCTACACAAAACTCAACTCCAAATGGATCAAAGACCTGAACATAAACACCAGAAACATTGACCCTGATAGAAAACAAAGTGGGAAATAGCTTTGAATTCACTGACACAGGAAAAGACTTTCTTAACACAACACCGCTAGCACAAGCAATAAGCTCAACAATTAATAAATGGGACCTCACAAAACTGAAACGCTTCTATATGGCAAACGACACTGTTATTCAGACCATGTGGCAGTCTGCAGGATGGAAAAAGGTTTTCCAATTACAAATCCAACAGATGGCTAATATCCAAAATATATAAAGAATTTAAAAAACTAAATGTCAAGAAAACAAGTAACACTATTTAAAAACTTTGTATAGATATGAATAGGGAACTCTCAGAAGAGGAAACTCAGTTGGCAAAGAAATACTTAAAATGTTAAATAGTCTTCCATCAGAGAAATATAAATAAAAATTACTTTGAGATTTAGTCTTACACCTGTCAAAATGGCTAAGATCAAAAGTAAAAGTAGCAGCTCATGCTATAAAGGATGTGTAGTAAGGGAAACATAGAACCATGGCTGGCGAGGACGCAAACTTGTCTGGAAGTCAGTGTGGCGGTTTCTCAGAAAGATGGGAATCCATCTACCTCATGATCCATCTATAGCACTCTTGGTCATATACCCAAAGGACACCTCATGCTACCACAGAGACACTTGCTCAGCCACGCTCATTGCTGCTCTATTCACAATAGCCAGGAACTGAAACAACCTAGATGTGAACAGATGAATGGATAAAGAACAAGTCCATTTATAAAATGGAGTATTGCTCACCCACCTAAAATAACGGCATCATGAAATTTGCGGGTCAATGGAAAGAACTAGAAAGAAGTCATCCCAAGTGAGGATGTTTACATGTCTCGGTTCCCTTTTGATTTGATGGTTAAGCAGGCAAGTTAGCTACGTAACTGACACATCTCCTGGGAATAAAGATATCAATGATGAGTCTACTTTTATAGCTTCAGTTTATGGATCAATCCATGTTGTTATCTGTGACTCTCAGCTAATGAGTGGGGTATATCCTCATCGGGTACAGAAGAACCACCAGTGGGGATGGGTACGTACAAACTGAAAACTATCCCAGTTAATATTAAAAATATATTTAAAATTTGAAAATAATCATCCACTTTCTTAAATGCCAATATTATGTTAGTTAGTTGTATTAAAATGTGAGCTGGATGGGGCTGAACATGCCAAAGTCCTGCAGTTTGGAAGGCTTTGGAAGGAAGATTATTAAGTTAGAAGCAACCTGAGCTATGTAAAGAATTCTATATCAGCTTGGGCTACATGGCAAACCTTGTCACAAAAAGAAACAAAAGAACTCAAACAAACAAACCGCACAATAATAGCAAAATTGGTAAGTGGGAGCATCAATTTTAAACTAAAGCAGCATCAGTTTATGCTAAAAAACATGTAGTTGTTAAACCCCGTGAATCTAGGAGTTCAGCTCCTTTCCCACAATTCACATTTGTTTTATACGCCACATCTTTAGAAACTGTGACATTATGTTAAGACTTTCATGCAAGAGAATATTTTATAGAAATAAACTGACAGGGAGAAAGAAAAGGACAAAGGGGAGAGAAAGACGGAGAGACAAGCACTCGCTGTCCTAAGTAACAGAACAGGTACCACGTGTGGACAGTGCTGGTGCTTATGGAGCTAGGGCTGTAATAAATGTACTCACCTCGGTTAAGTGAGGATTGGGGTTAAAACCACAGAGGCTACAGACGGTGGTCTGACACTCAGTGCATGTGTTAAAGTTGGCCTTTTCTGGACTATGCAACAGAAGTTCAGTGGTTTTGCAAAGGGGACAGATGGTTTTGGAGAGGTCTTGTCCTGGAGTCTGTGCTGCAGAAGTCGGTGGTGGCTGCAGAGGTCTTCCAGAGACCGTTTGGCTTGTCGGTTTCATAGGCTGTTGTTGAGCTGAGGGTTTCACTGGAGCGGGCTGTTGAGCTGAGGGTTTCGCTGGAGCGGGCTGTTGAGGCTGGGGCTTTGCTGGGGTGGGCTGTTGAGGCTGGGGCTTTGCTGGGGTGGGCTGTTGAGGCTGGGGCTTTGCTGGCGTGGGCTGTTGAGGCTGGGGCTTTGCTGGGGTGGGCTGTTGAGGCTGGGGCTTTGCTGGCGTGGGCTGTTGAGGCTGGGGCTTTGCTGTAGTGGTCTGTTGTGGAGGCTTTGTAGGAGCTGGCTGCTGAGGCTGGGGTTTCACTGGGGTAGGCTGCTGAGGCTGAGGCTGAGGCTGAGGCTTTGCTGGAACCGGTTGTTGAGGTGAAGACTTTGCTGGGCCTGGCTGTTGAGCTGGTGTCTTCCCAGGTCCAGATTGCTGAGCTGGAGGAGTCTTTGTAGGCCCAGGTACCTTAGCTGGAGGCTGTGGGCCAGTCTGTTGAGCTGGGAGTTTTGCTGTTCCTGGCTGCTGAGCCGGGGACTTTACTGGCCCTGGTGGAATCTTTCCAGGACCAGGAGTTTGAGTTAAAGGCTTTGGCCCGGGCTGCTGAGATGAAGTCTTCTCCACTCCAGCCTGCTGCACTGACGGCTTGGATGTCACTGGTGGTTGCACTGGGGCCTTCATTGTCCCTGCAGGTTGAGCTGGGGACTTTGTTGGCCCTGGCTGCTGGACTGTGGCCTTTGCAGGTCCGGGTTGTTGGACTGCAAATTTCCCAGGACTTGCTTGCTGAGCTGGTGTTTTGGCTGGGCTCTGCTGGGAAGGCTTTCCTGGTTCTGAAGGTTTAGTCTGAGACCTGGCTGCGTCTTTTTCAATAGGCAGCTTTGTCTGGTCTGTCTGCGGAGGCTGGGAAGATGCCTGGGAAGGCTTTCCTGTGCTGGGGGCTTGTGGTTTTATTTTTTCTGCTTGTTGGGAAGATGCTGACTTGGGAGAGGGGTCCTGCTGTATCGTTTCCTTTACTGGCCCTTGCTGTTTTGGAACCGACTTGGGTGAGGGCTGTTGTAAGGGAGGTTTTGTGATTCCTTCCGATTTCCCTTGGTCCTTCTGAGCAACTTTTTGTTTCCTTGTTGTTTCCTCCTGGGATGCCTCAGAGTCCGATATCAAATCAAAAGGGTTGAATTTATTTACTACAGAGGAGACAGCACTTAAAGGGTTAACGTCTGAGAAGAAACCAGGCATCAAACTAGACTTATACTCTTCCTTAAAATCAGTTCTGGACTTTGATTCTTTCAAGCTAATAGTGGACGGACTCCTTCCAGGCAACTTCTGCTCCGACCTAAACGTGTCTGTAGTTCTGCTTTTACTGAGTCCAGGCTGAGCGGGACGCCCAGGGTCTGGGGGCTTTCCAGGTTGCTTGGGAGACTGACTACTATCCAACTCTTGTTTCCTGGAAAATTGAAAACAGCAGAAGTTATTTCAAATCAAATCAATATTTAAAGTTATTGTTTTCTCGTAACTCGAACGTATGAAGCCCTAGTTTGTATTGCAGCCTAGATAGGACATAAAATTTTCCTAGTCTGGGCCAGGCGGTGGTGGCGCACGCCTTTAATCCCAGCACTTGGGAGGCAGAGGCAGGAGGATCTCTGTGAGTTCGAGCCCAGCCTGGTCTACAAGAGCTAGTTCCAGGACAGGAACCAAAAAGCTACGGAGAAATCCTGTCTCGAAAATCAAAAAAAAAAAAAAAATTCCTAGTCTGTTACTTTTTTGAATGGGTAGACATTTTAACAAGGTAGTATAGCAAAAGCAGCTTGTTGGTGATGAAAACTTATGTGGATAAACAATATAAACTTAGATAAATATATTTATTAGACTATAACATATAAGTTTAAAAAGTAAAACTGCATTGTCAAGGTAACGTCATATTGACTATCTCTAGTAAGTAATGTCATACATGACTATGTCTCCTTTTTGATCAAAACTTATGGTCAAGGAAAAACAAAGAGAATTAAGAACTTGCCTTAAAATATAACAGCTTGCCAGTTTTGTTTTTACTTAATTTTGATAATTTGTAGTTACTTAAGGCACACTGTAATATTTAGGTGAGCTGCAGTAATGGAGCTAAATGATACCTTTTTAGCACACTGAGAAATCTAATTCTTTACACAATTTTGCTTTGTTCTACTTGGAATGGTAACACCTATCAAACACTATCCTTATTAAACCTTATAAAGATTTGTATGTTAATTACTAAACTTCTTTGAGAAACAAACTTTCTTGTGCAAGGCCAATATTACTTTATTTGTTCTAATAGTTAATTATTAATGTGGAATTTTTATGCAGCATCACAGCTGAGACTTAAAGTATCTTGAGATAACAACCTGATAGCCAAGCAGCATGGAACCAGCTATGGCCCCATTTTTGAAAAGTGCTATTACTTTCTTCAGTTGAAGAAAACATGTAATCACTTCACTTAGTGATTGTTATATTGTTTAATTATCTTATCTATATTATCACTGATATTGCTAGACAGGTATAACAAGAAGCTTTACATGACAATTTTTTAAAATAACCTGTAAATATGATAAACTTTAAGTGATATGAGTTGAATGATTAAGACAGATATTTACAGATATGTAGTCATATTAGGTATGTTAAATTTTGAATGAGCCATTTATGTCAGCAACAAAAGTGCACTAATTTCCTTCCACATTATAGCAGTGGAGAAAAACAGATAAGGAGTTTTGCTTCATTAATGTCACTTTTTATTTGGAAAATGCATATTTCTGTTTAAAAGAAACAAGGAAAAAGAATGCATGATTTGGGAGCACCTGAAATGTAAGATGGCCCCAAAGAGTTCTACATCTTTTATTCAGTTTGTCAAAACAGGCTAGTTGGGGACACAGCCACACATTGTCAACTTTGTGGTGTTTAATAATTATCTTCAGGACTTCCCTAGTGCTTACGGTATGAATCAGGATCTAAGGAGAGTTAAAAGAAACAGAAAAGTATTACTAGTAGCAAAGACTGAGTGAAAATGTTTTCCTACTGGCACATATGCATAAAATGACGTAATAAAATGACTAAATATGGTAGAGTGTAGCTCACTGGTGCAGTGTCTGCCCGTATTATCCAAAGTGCTGTATGGATCCCAGCACTGTATACTATCAATCCTAACTACAATAGAAGAGTTTGGGATGGTCCCTCCAGGAAACGTTTTTTTTTTTTTAAGAAAATATTTTACTATGTTTCCAACGGCTTAATTTTAAAAGATACCCAACGCTATTTCTTGAGTCATTACTCAAAGCGCTGTGATATGTTTTTTTTAAAGTCATTGCTATATATTTGCATTTGGACATAATGTAAGAATGTCTTCGTAGGACACCCTACCTGCACCCCTCAACTGCCATCAGAAGACAGAAGAGTCACCATAAATAACTGAACATAGGTTATTTCCAAAGAGATAATCTATACATTGTATAGATTTTGACATTATTCTGAAATTGGTTCTGCATTTGAGTTAATATAATGCAAAACTCCCTTGAAAGGACTTTGGTAGAGTTTGTGCCTATATTATAAGTAATTATTGGGAATTTCACCAAACTGAACCTTTGTATGTGGTCTTTGAAAGTTATCTTTAAACAAAGGCCAAGGAAATATAGTCTTGATTTTTATTGTCATTTCTTGAAAATACTATTAAGTTATCTTAATCTGTGTCTTGTGACACTGCTTCTTCACTTAATCCAATGTATGTGTAATAGCAAGTGGGAAAAAAGAGCTTTACGAATACCAAATATTTGTTGTAACAGAAAACATCAAAATTGAAAACAAGCTGCATGTGCTACACATCATAATACATTATAATCGCATAAATATCCCAGAGATATTAAGTTGTGCTGTCAGAAAAGACATGCATAGCCACAAAGACTGTCCCCAAATTCTAACTTGGCTTTAATGGTTGTCAGTCTGTGAGTTCAAGTAAAAAAGAAAAACACGAAGAAAATCACCAAGATAGCGACCTGACGCCGAACAAAAATGTAAAGCTGCCTGAGCAAAAGTGATCTCGTGAACCGTTTGCCATGTCGGCCACTCTACTGAAAACTGAACTAAAATGCAAACTCTGTGAGCTAGGGGAGGAATTCACCCATCTTTTCATTGCTAGCTTCAGGGCTGGAAGTAGAACAGCGCTAATGTTCGATGAATCCGTGAATGAATGAATGGGTCACAATGTGAAAACCAACGGAGGAACGCAACAGGTCCTTGCTTCACTCTCGATTAAAGTTTCTTGAGTTCCTTTCCCTGCAAAGTCTTCTACAGGTCTTCTAAGATTTTAAATGTATACTTCCCTTATTCACTTAAGAACCCGGACTTGACCTATTGTTCTACAGTAAAAGAAAAACAAACAAACAAAAATAGCGGAGCAGATGGCCACTCAGTAGGGGAGGCTCAGAGGAGCACTAAAGGAAACCGTCAACTCCCAGATTTTATCTTCTGTCACAAAAGTGTGCAGTAGGTAGGGCCTTCTCATATCCCAGCTTCACGAAACAAGTGAACAGTACAAATAAAAATGTCTTTCACTAAGTCTACAATAAATCAATGTCAAGAAGAAATTTTGTTCATAACCTTATTCTGATTCTAGCCTGAATTATTTGTGTTTAATTCCACATCCTTTTTTTTTTCATTTTACTAATGCTATTCCCAGATTAGAACTTTTCTTTCATAACTTAACAGAGAAGCTGTTTTGGAATAAAATGATATTTCAGGCATATGCAAATATAAAAATCTGAACCAGCTGGAATGATGAAATGTTTTTAAATGTAACAAAACAACAGTCAATGACACTTAATTTGACAGTGCTGAGTCACATAAAATATTCCATATCAGAAATAAAAATACCTAAGAAAGAGCTATTCACTTTTATAAGTAGAGAGGACATAGAATTTAAAAGGCTAAGAGAAAAATTCCAAGTCATAAAACTAGGTAAGGAAGTTGGGCCTCCAGCCTCCTAATGAGGGTGCTTCTGTGAGGACTCTCACTTATTCACATGTAAAGGAATAAAATTTGTATTATTAGCATTTCTAACAATGCATACAACACATAGCTTGTGTGGGGCCATAACTGAGACTTTTCTAGGGATAGCATTGAGATTAGCATGCTTATATCTTCCACTCCTTCCTATTAAAAATCCGGCAAAATGCTATCCCTGTGAACTTGAGTCATCCTCAGAATGACTTCCTAAAACAGGTAAGACAGGTTTTTATTATCTTCTTTAGAATCCAGGAACATGAGACACACACGAGTAGGGAAATGCATATTAATTTCCTATGAGTCACAAAAAAAAAATCAATGCACTAAGAACCTGAGTACTGGAGCTGAAAATCCTTACTTCTCAAAAGTAAAGCCAGATAGATAAATTCTGCCATGTCTAATGCATGCACCTAAATGTCTAAAAATCTGAAGTAATCTGGACCTTTATATGCACGTATATTTAATTAATATGATCCTAAAAGTCTAAATGGCAAGGTCAAGTGGATCTCTCAATATTATATATAATGCATATTTTCCCAAAAGTATACTTTATAAAAATACCTTGGCAAAATATATGTGTGAGAAAATAAAAAAAAATATGTTTGTGTATCTTTTACAAATCTTTACCAATTGCAATTGGGGGCAGAAATCGCCTAATAATAACAGTGCCAAAGTGTTCAGTTGCTAATGAGGAACTTTGAAAGCATACTGCATACACATACAACATAAAGCAGCAGTTATATTGACAGATATTTTTCTCCAGCCATTTGCTGTACATGAGCAAAGGTAAAACACCAATGATCTCGGTCGTATTTGCAACCATGCTAGACCTGTTGCATGTGCCCCTCTGGAAAAATTACAGATCTGGCTAAGAAAAGCCCTGCTGCTCACTATGATCCTAAAATGACACGCTAAGTGAACATTTTTTTTTCTTTCAAAGTCAGGATTTTAGCAAGCAGAGAAAAACAGCTCCTCTTATAAATTATTTAAGAAAAGCTTCAAGCCTTTACTAGTTTTCAACAATAAAAGATTTTTAAATTTGGGGGCTAATTTTCACGCTACTGTGGTTTCTTTCAAAGTAAATAGGGATTTTCACCCGACAGAGTTCAACATTTCAAGATCACTACCCTTAAGAAACTTAATCTGCTCCTGTGATAGGTTTATTGTGACAGCTGGAAAAAGCAGCATTTGTGTTAGCATGCTGGCAGCTAAGATGAATTTTTTTAAGTTTATGAAGTAGAACATTCTTTACCTATACATCCAGCTCTTTCATACTTTTGATACCTCAAGTCAAGATTGTGTAAGTCCGGTTAAGTAGTAAAAGGATGTTTCAGGACCATGGATAGCTATTTGTTCTGCCTAAGGGTGTGAAGTGAAAGGGTTTGTTTACAATAATAAAGGCGGAGAAAGCATGATTATACCCTCTTGGTATCTAATTAGAAAACAACTCATTCATTAGAAAGGGGGGAAATGGAAAGCTGGAAAGGAAATGAATATGTTAATATTACAGATTAGCTTTTATAATTGCCTGTGCAAATTGTCATTTATTTATCCTGTTTTTAAGTGTGGATTGAAACCTAATCTCAAGGTAATGCAAATTCCCATCTTCCATAAACTGAAAGTCATTTTTGCATAAAACAGAGCAATGGTTTAAAAAAACCACCATATGCTAATTCTGAAATACATGTACAGCACCTGCTCTGCTGTGACCGAACCATCTGTTTAATGTCACAAAATATCTCAGGGCCTCTCTCACTGAATATAAAAGGTGTATTTATTCTATGCCTTTTACCTAGGTAGCTCCTGTTCTCTGGGGAAAGGTTGGGAATGGAGGACCAGTCACCTCCAGGGGCTTAAGGGTATTGTTGCAGATATATTTACACATCATTTCCAGAGAAAAAGACCTCAGAACACTAAGGAGGTTTAAGCGTACAGGTAAACACGCAACCCAGCTCTGTCCATTTTCCAACACGTCTGTGATGTATTAATGGAAGATTTCCAGATTAGTAAAACACTGTAGGGCATCTCTCCACACCACCCTAGAGGGAAAAGGTTACAAAAGGCCAAACATTTAAAAAAAAAATTTAAAATCACACCCTAAAATCACAATTCCAAGAATGCAATTCATGACTATCCCACCAGAAACTCTACACTGCATCATTTTTATTCCGCCCATCCAAAGCTTATGATCGCCTTATCGCCACCCCATTAGGGAGAATAAAATGAAGGGAGGCGACATATATGTACCACCGCGCGGGCACACACACATACGTGCACGGGAAGCGGTATATATATGCCTGGACCTCTCCATCATGCTGTGCGTGCCTGTGCATCGAAGGCGACTCCGCAGCGGCCGCGGGGCCGCTTCCCTTGGGCAGCCCCTGCGCCCTTGACATGACAGCAGCGATCTGTCTCCTCTCCTCCTCGCTCAGCTGGCTCAGGTCCGCCTCCATGCCGGCTGGAATTCCGGGGTGCAGGGCGCTCCCCGAGCCGCCAGCCCCGCCTGCGGCCGCCGCCAGCCCTTCGGGGAGCCCTTCCCCTTCCAAGCTCGCCTCGTTGCCCATGGCTCACGGCGGGACACGTCCCGGTGCAGAAGCCCGCGGCCGCCCGAGCCCCGCCAACCGGGGTCCGCCCCGAAGCGTGCAGGCTGCCCAGCCCGGGAGGCTCGGGGCCCTCTCGGCTGCCCGGTGCAGCGGGGGATGAGCACGGGCTCAGCGCGGTCCGCAGGCGACGCCCGCGGCCGGCCGCTCCTCCATGTTGGACAGCGCCAGGGCGAGCTCCTCGCTGCCTGCCTCCCGGTAGCCGCCTCAGCGCCGGAGCAGCCCGGGAGCGGCGGAGCTCGGCCAGCCCGGCGCCGTCGGCCCCGCCCCGCGCCCCGCCCCCTCGCCGCGCCCGCACTGCGCGTGCGCCGCCCCGAACAGGTGATGTCCGCCACGCCCCCCCCCCCCCGCCCTGCGTCGCGTCGCCCGTCGGCGCCCGGGCACCGGCTTAAAGGCACCGGGCGACGCCGCGGTGAAAGGGCCGGGGCGAGCCGCGGACGCTTCTCCCAGGCGTGTCGCAGGATGTCTCGGTCTGAGTTTTCGCGAACTCCGTTTAAGGGCGGGAGGGGTTGGGCGGGGCGATGACTGCAGCGTTGCCCCCTGGGATTTGTAGTTTCGTTTCGGGGGTTGTGTTGCCCCTCCTCCCGCCGCCCCCTGGGGACTGGGAAAGGTTCTTTAAAGCTCCTAAGGAAGGTTCAGGTAGCTAAAGATGAAAGAGGAAGAATCTTCCTACTTTTGAGGTAAATTTCCCAGGATGAGATACAATGGCCCTTATCTTCTAGAACTTTCCCAGACCATTAGATGAAGACATTTCAAAGTGATAAATTAGTAGATAGATAAGAAATCAGATGCTTATATCTTGCGCTGACTCCACAGGGAACTACAGCAACGTAAAGAATTATGGGAAACTGTTCATTAAGGAAGCATCAGATTGTTAAGTATGTTGTACAGTAATGGGAAACTTGGAAATCATGGTGTCCACCCCTTTTATTGTTTTATTTTACAAATGTAGAGAAGTAGGTAAACCCCATTAATCTCACAGCTGCTTAGCAACAGAAATGCCTACGTTCATAGTTCCCCACAACGGTACACACACACACACACACACACACACACACTCCTTTCCTTAAAATTTCTGCTCCTTTCCTTAAAATTATTTCAGTTATCGCTCAGTATGAAACTCCAAATTTGCTATGTAATTTTTTTTCATGAAATTTATTTAATGCTTCAGCGTTTGAGCTTAAAGAGACCAAAAGCTAAGAATCAGACGTGAATTATCAAACAAATTTGAACAGGCTTTCAGAAATTAAGTTTCCATGTTTTGTTAAAAAAAAAATCTCTTCTCTGTAGTAACTCTAGGGCTTCTACTTCTCTTAGCACAGTTGTAACCATCTGTGGCTACACTTATTAATTTAAAAATGGCTACTCAATAGAGGAAATGCATTATTTGTTGTGTCCTTAGAAACTGATCAAACTTTGGTTCTCTGATAATATATTGGGGATGTAACTTCCAAAGTCAAAGCTGTAACAGTAGTTCTTTGAGATAAAGAGGATATTCTCGTAAACAAATTAGGCCTAGGGAATTAGACGTCCTGATAATCCCATCTGGAGGCAAATAGAATATGCTAAAGCTTTTTAAAGGGAGTTTACTTCAAAGACCATGATTAAAAACAAAATCCTAAATCCTGTAGTACTTCTCTTTCAAAACCAGCAACTGTTCCACAGTGGACACTGAATGGAAATTTGTAACAATCATAACCAACAGGGAAATGGGAGAGTCACATGTTAACTGTTTTCTCAGGCTTTGTGGGAATAAAATATTATTTGACGTATGCACAACCACACACCACTAGCTTCAACCTGTAGCTTTAGAGATTAAGCTGAGAAAAATCCCATTAATTTTTATATATTCCTGAAAGCTGGAAAGGAACCCACCGAATATTAAGAAAAAAGTCAGTGATGATCTCTATGCAGACTAAGAATATTAGAACTTGTAAGGTCGGAGTAATACATGGCCCATTTTCACAAAGTGTTCTTTCTTTTTCTCCTTTCCACCCCTCCCCCAGAAGCAAACTCCATCAGAAAATGAAAATGAGCTGTATGGTGAGGAAATAAATGGACTGTTAAATGAGATTAGAGAACGGAGGACATGTTTTGAGTGTTGACTTTCAAAAATGACTTTATCTTTAGGACCTTCTAAATGCCGGGTGTTGGATAGCTATGTTCTTTTTTTATTTTCTATTTGGGGATAATTTGCTAGTTCTTGGAAGTGAGTTGTTGATGTTTTGTTTTTGAGGCAGGGTCGTATGTAGCTCAGACTGGCATGGAACTGGTAACGCAGCTATGGGTGGCTTTGAATATCTTCTGCTTCCTATGGGGTGCTTGGGGTACTACATCCTACTTCATGCCTGCTGTGTAAACACTCTACCCACTTTGATAGGAACAGAAACGCTAAAGCAGAGCCAAGTGCTTTCCTTTTGTGTGAACCATTAGAAATCTGAAGTACAACTCAGGTTGTGGAGAATGGGCAGAACTCAAGGGGTATAGAATGTCACGGAAGTTCCTGTTTTCCAGGGGTGGGCTATCAATTTAATAGAGTAAACAGACTGGTGATTCTCCTCCTCGCAGAATCTGTTGCCCTGTGCTCATTATATAGTCACACTAATGACATTTTACTAAATCTGTATTTAATTGAAAATAGTTTAGCTCTAATTCATTCTGCCTGACACGGTGATCAGGAAACAAGTGAGTTTCTGAAACCCTCTACTCATGCATGCCACCTAAAGTGGTGGCTCTAGAGAGTGAAGTCTTTCCATTCACTTCTTATCTCAATTTACTACATAGATTATAATGTAATGGATAACATGATAGTTAGCAATTAAAGACTGGGAAATAATACTGGAAAACAATCCAGTTGACCACGTTCCTGCAATTATCATTCATACTAAGACATTAAAAAACATAATCACAAGCCGGGCGATGGTGGCGCACGCCTTTAATCCCAGCACTCGGGAGGCAGAGGCAGGCGGATCTCTGTGAGTTCGAGACCAGCCTGGTCTACAGAGCTAGTTCCAGGACAGGCTCCAAAGCCACAGAGAAACCTTGTCTCGAAAAACCAAAAAAAAATTAAAAAAAAAACATAATCACACCACTGACCATATATAAAATACCTGAACTAAATCCTTGAAATAATTAAAATTATAGTAGCTTGCAAATTTAGGTAGGAAAGTTGAGGGGATGAGGGGTGGAGGGTCATGAGAAGAGGGAAGGCAGGTGAGGAGGGCAGGCAGGTGATGGGGGTGGGCAGGTGAGGAGGGTGGGCAGGTAATAGGGGTGGACAGGTGATGGGGGTGGGCAGGTGTACCTGTAAGATACCCTGAAGATAAAGTGCTGGTCTCAAGAGAGTCAGCACTCACCAAATGCACAGCCCTTCATAGTGGAACTTACGCATGGCCATCAAGAGATAAATGGGATTTCTTCCCCCCTTTTACTAGAGCCAAAACCATTTTTTGTTCTTGTTTTGACAGAAAACAACCAACCTCCAACTATAAACCTAGGTGAATGCTATGCAATTCCCAGTTCAGTCTGGCAGCTTTGCCTTCTCTGTATCCCCATATCTCAGGGTATTGAGATTACATGGAGACAAATGTAGTTCCCTAAAAGCTAGCTACACAGCTAAGGCTGCCGAGTTCCCTTAGCCCTGTGACCAAGCTGAGCCCCCTGCTGGTTACAGTTGCATCAATGAGCTGAATGTAAACAACAGAACTAAGCAGTGGACACAGCATCACAAAAAGAATCATGATGATGATGTTTAATGATGTCAATATTAACGTGATACTAAGACGAAGAAGTGCTGCTCTTAAGTCGCATGGTTTTGTGGTTTCAGTTAAACTGTATAACTGATAATGCCAGATTTTGCACACTGTGATTATACGTAATTTTTCCAAGTTCCCTTTTCGCTATGTCCCATAGAATTACTGTTTACTGTACTTATAACTCGATTTAATGTAAAACTGAGATTGAGCTATTTCTTCAAATCTTCCAGATCTACTCTTCAACACCATGAAATAGAAAGGGCCAATTATCTTGAATACTTGCATGTTTATTTCATGAAAAGCCACAATAAAAAAAATACCTTGTGTCTACGTTTAAACTCTAACTATAACCAATACAAAGTTATACTAAAGCATGCAAAACATACCCATACAAAGTTTTCTGAGGGGTATTTATACATACATCATAGAAACTACTGAGAGAGGGGAATATATTCTTGAGATTCCATGTAAGACAGCTGTCTAGATAACAGCTGTTCAGATGCCTGGAAAAAACTTGAGATCGGAGATTGAAAAATACTTGTGAGGAATTGCAAACACAGTATCAATTGTTATATACTGTACCCTGATCCCTGTGATATAAATCAGTTGAAACCAATTGCCATTCATCTTAAATTATAAAGGAGGTGGGAGGACACTATCTAGGGGATACCTCTCTGGGAAGTTCTTCTGTGTATCTGTTGCTTTTATTGGTTAATGAATAAAGCCGTTTCGGCCAGTGGCTTAGCAGAATAGAGCAAGGCAGGAATTGCAAGCAGATAAAGGAGAAAAGAAGGCAGAGTCAGAGAGATACCCACGGGAGCGCACCGGAACCTTGCTGGTAGGCCATGACCTCATGGTGATGCACAGATAAATAGAGATTGGTTAATTTAAGATATAAGAGCCGGCTAGCAATACGCCTAACTGATTTGGCCAAGCAGTGTTTTAATTAATACAGTGTTTGTGTGTGTGTGTGTGTGTGTTTCAGGTTTGGGCAACCAGGAATGAACAAGCTGCCTCCACCTACAGGATACCTGGCATTACTAAGGTTCACAATATGTGGAAAGTCAGATATTTTGAAAATACAAGCATAGGTTTTCTTGAATTTCTCTGCAGAATAAAAAGGAGACAATTTGAACTGGGGAATGGTGTGGATTATAGATCAAATTAGGCAGATAAATATGAGAAGAAGGGAATTTAGTGTTACTTACTTTGGAAAGGAGCAATGTGTTCAGTGTGTCAACAGTGTGTGTGTGTGGGGTGTCAGTGGAACCTCACAGCGATTTCCATTGAATGCACTGTGTATAACCCAGTTTCCCCTCCCCAATAGACGTGCAGATATTTTCCATATTACTAAAATTTTTGTAGAATTGCTATAGCTAATTTCATGTATTAACTGGACTGGATCACAAATGGTTCAAATACTTAGCTAAATGTCTTTCCGTATGCATCTAAAATACTATGGTTTTTTTCCTTTGATAAAATGCTTTGACTTTTTTTATTGGAAAGATAGTTCTGCTTGCAAAGGCAGTTCCATGCTGTCCCGGGCTACATAGTTAAGCCCCTATTTTCCAAAAATCAGTAAATAAATGTGATGAAAAGTTTTCTTGCTGTTTTGATGGTGCATAGTGGTTGAGTAAGAAATTACCATTTCAATTTCAGTTAGGAATACAGCACTTTGCTTCCAATCATAGCATAAGGACCGTACTGTTCACTATTTCAGGAGCCGTTTGGGAAATGTTTAATTTTATTTTAACTGAGCTCCAGATTTCTCAGGTTAATTATTGATGAGTAAGCTCAGGGTAGAAATGGTGTTATATAATTCTGCCTTGGGTTCCCCCTGTCTTTTTCCATTCAAGTTACTGCTCCCATTGAAGATCAAATGATCCATAACATACTTATAATAATAATGTTTCCTGTTTTTAGTGGTCTTCATTGCAAGGGTCTCAAACTCTTGAAAGTGATAAGCCATACAATACTGCAGTAGCTGTTACTGTCTACTTTTACAAATGGCTAAATTGCAGAAAGCAATCCGTGTATCAGATTTTGAACCATTTGTTCTTGCCACTAAAGAAACGTAATTTTTCACCCATCTTAGTCTCCCCATTCATGTCAGGCAAACTGATTCAAAATTTTGGTGCTTCGAAGAAAAGCAATAATAATAACAGTCTACTAAATGATACTCTAAAATTTATTATCTTATGTTTCATTGATTTGCATGCAGTTTCTCACAAGGAGCATGGTTACTTGAATTATAGATAGTATAAAATATTCAGGAAGGTATTTGAAACACTTTTTCACAGAGGAAACTCTCTCTTGAAGATAATAACATGCTCTCCTTCTAGTTGCCTACATATATCATTCCTTTCTCAAATGTGCCCTGACCGAAGGAGAACCCTTTGGTACCTGGAGTTTATACTTTGGCATGGACATACTTCCCATCTGAACAGTTGGTTCTCAGTGACTGCAGAGCACCTGGGGAGCCACCTCACTTGCCTGCTGTCGCCATCAGCTGATTGGAATTCCCTAGCTTTGCCCAACAGTACAGGCTTCTGTCACTTATCAGCCACTTCAAGCACCTATGATGTAAGAATGCTAGACTTACAGTAAGATACAAAAAAGACTATACCCCTATTCTCGTAGAGTGTATATTGTGTCTAGGGAAACACATTTCAAAGGGGTTTAGACTTTAGAAGATTAGCTAAGACTCCTGGAAAAGCAAGCCCTAAGTCTATATGTCAGGATGCTTCACCCTAGAGACTGAAAGCCTGGGGGTGCACAGTCCTCCGTTGTCCTCTCTGTGTGTTAGTAGGGAGCAACGTTTCACAGAGTCTACTTGCTCCGTTCCAAAGAGGCAGAAAGTACCACCTGCTGCTTTTCAGATTCTCAGGGACACACCAGATTCCATCTTGGCGATATTGTGTGTGGGTGCCTGCGTGCCTTAAACAATAGTCTTAGTCATTTTCCATGAAAACGATGTTGACCATTGCAAATGTCAAAGGAGGGAAGCAAGACTGTTTCTAGCCTCCTGAGCATTGTCTGTCCACAGGTGAATTACTGAATATATATGACTCAATTATTAAATATGAGACATCATTCAAGTGGCCATCTTCCAAGCAACCATCAATCTGGTGTCTGTGAAACCAACCCACCTAGCTATACAAATGGAATATGTCTTTGGAGTGTTGAGGTTCAAATCACTTATTAAGGTTAAGATGAATCAAAGTGTTAAACGGAAAAGTCAAGAACATCACAGAAGCTGGATATAGGACTTCTGAGCAGGCCAGATTAAAGGCAGGGCAAAGCGCTAGTAAAAATAGCAAAGTTAGTTCCATCTTCCGGTAAGGAAGACCCTCCCTAGGGAGGAAATGCAAGCACAGTTGCTCTTACTCCTAATTAACTCAGCTTCACGTGTAGCTATGTCATTGACTATGTTCTTGCATCTAACACACCTGATTGTGGCAGACTAAATCACAGGTAGGGACCCTCTGCAAAAGGCTCCATCTATCTGAGGAAAGAAGGACCAGAATACAGCACTAGGGGTGGACCAGCCAGGTGATGTGGGAGGTGCAGATTTAGAAGCTGAGTCACTAACAGCAACCCTGTGATGTTGCCGCTTAGCTGGCACACCTCACACAGCGCGGTAGGTCACGTTTTTTGCTTTGCCTGATTGCCTGCTGAGATGAGACTGGACTTGTTTCCTCTACCTGTGCCTGGATGTGAATTATTCTCCTTCAGGAATGTAGGGAGCAAGACCGCTTCTGTGGTTGGAACTGGAAGGAATACAAAGTAAGGCATATTTCTACATCCACAGCATGAACCAAGCAGTTCACCAATAGGACATCCTGAAGGAAATGTGTCTATATCTGGGAAAGCCCCAGCATGGAAAGTTTGAAGATTCCAAGGCCCTCAGATCTGACCACAGCCACCTCGTGGATGTTCTTTTGTCTGACATCCCATTACCACTTCTCGTCGATACTTTGTATCCATACGTAGAGGTCTGATTGCTGGGTCTCTAGCAGCCTGAGAGCTTATCCAAACCATGAGGGAGCTCATGGTTGTTTGTGGAATCTGAGGAGGGTCACGTGACCTTCAGGAACTCTCAGGGCAGTATGGGACAAAGGCAGAAAGTGTAGGCAGAATTATGCCTAACACAGGAGAAGGCTTGGGTTTTCTGTGGACACAGGGCAGCTGGGGACGCTGATCATGCTGAGAGAGCTTACATACAAAAGTGTGTATTGTACAGAGTTAATGGAGTGAGTCTCCATATACTGTTGATACAGTTGAATAGTACAAGTGGTACTGGATTGGGGAAGGGGCCTTGATAGATAAGCAAGGGTTCTAGAAGCTCATAAACCTCTTCAAAGACGTGATTATCCCGGTGGTGAGAATACCTACCCCACAAGGCGCAGGGTGTTCATACACACCCCATCAGGTAGAAAAATACAGGCAGTGGGGATAAAAAAATGAAAGAATGGGGACGTTTGTGCCCATCTCCAGCTAAATAGTGTGGAGAACACCACAGGAGAGGAGTTAAAGGGCTTTCTGTGAGTGGTTCTCACACTTTGGCATCAAGTGAGCCTTTTTCAGGGGTTGCCCAAGACCATTAGAAAACATATGTTTACATTACGATTCATAACACTAGCAAAATTACAATTATGGAGTAGCAGTGAAAATAATTCTATGGTTAGGGGTCACCACAACATGAGGACCTGTATTAAAAGGGTCACAGCACAGGAAGGATGAGAACCAGTGTACTACGTTCCCCACTAAAGTATGCTTGTCAGCGACAGCCCTCTCAACCTCTCCAGAGACATCCAGAAGTTTCTACTCCAAGGTCAGATTGACAGCGTGTTACACTGGGAAGCAAGCAGAGGAAGGGTCCTCTTTGGCAAGCTCCACTCCTCCCACACGTCCCTGCCAGCTTTGTAACTTGGTAAAAATTCTCTGGTTATCTCTGTGTGTTTAAAACTCTTTTTGAGAATATAACCCAAAGTGATTTGAACAATTCACCTTGAAGAAAAAACAAATCAGAAAACTTTTTTCCCCAAGAATATGAAAGTACATCAAAGAGCTAACAAAACAGTGAGCTAATACTAGGTCAGATCTCAAGATACACGAAGCAGTGTTTTGATTTGTGCTGAATCCTTATCTGATTTTTTTATTTTTTAAAAATGAACTTTTCTTTGTACATCCTTTTTGAGTGAAGTGGGAACACCAAAAAGCCTGGAGTCTGTGAAAGACAACAGATCGAAGGTCGGTATTTACCAAGGATGAAGTAACACTGAAGGGCTGTATGGTAAAGGAAAATGAGACGGTGATCACATCTTTCTTGGTCACCTAAATTTTCATAGAAGTGCATGTCAATCTTTATGACTTCAATACTAATTGGCCTGAAGTGTCGGTGCCTCCACACGAAAGGCCCAAAGCAAGGCTAGCCATTGTCCACAGGCAAGTACTGTCATCCTGACCTTTTAAATCTGCCTTTTCTGGGCAGGAAGTGGTGTGTGGTGGGTAGATTTTAATTATTTGAGGACAACTTGTGAAACCAACCTCATTTTTGGAATATCTTCTGAGAAGAACAGGACGGAAAACTAAAGGGAACACAGAGAACAGTGAGTATGGGGAGGAGCCTGACTGATCCCCGAGACAGACTATAGCAGTGGCTTATGGATTTTTCTGGGTATCATCTGGCAGCTAGACCTTCTGCATCAGCACCATCTCAGAGCTTAGGAAAAACATCACATTCTCAAGCTTGATCCCAAAACAGTGGAATCAGATTCCGTATTTTCACAGGGCCTTTGATTCCTAATCACATCAAAATTTGAAAGAACGAATGAGAATAAGTAAGTCTGAACTAGATCAGTAAAAGGGGAGAGGAAGGGCTGTTAGAAAAGTAGATGTTGTACAACTTGATTTCAGAGCCATGGGCTTGATATCAAGATGCACGCTCTATAGAAACTTATTAAGGATGGTCTCTGGATGCTTCCAAATCTGGTTGGTACACATAAAACCAATAAAAAAATGACAAAATTGCTAGAAACCAAATATGAGTGAGTACATCCCATGTTCCTCTTTTTGGGTCTGGCTTACCTCACTCAGGATAGTGTTTTCTATTTCCGTCCATTTGCATGCAAAATTCAAGAAGTCCTTGTTTTTTACTGCTGGGTAGTACTCTAATGTGTATATATTCCATACTTTCTTCATCCATTCTTCCATTGAAGGGCATCTAGGTTGTTTCCAGGTTCTGGCTATTACAAACAGTGCTGCTATGAACATAGTTGAGCATATACTTTTGTTGTATGATAGGGCATCTCTTGGGTATATTCCCAAGAGTGGTATTGCTGGGTCCAGGGGTAGATCGATCCCGAATTTCCTGAGAAGCCGCCACACTAGGCAGTTTGGATGCTCACCTTACTAGACCTGGATGGAGGTGGGTGGTCCTTGGACTTCCCACAGGGCAGGGAACCTTGATTGCTCTTAGGGCTGACGAGGGAGGGGGACTTGTTAAGGGAGGGGGAGGGAATCGGGAGGCAGTGGTGGGGAAGAGGCAGACATCTTTAATAAATAAATAAGAATAAATAAATACTAATATAAAAAAATGATGAAATTGGAACAACAGCATCTAACTCTTCTACGTTGTTTTCCTCTATGAACTTAGAGAATGCAGGTATTTGGACTGGGTTTACATTTGGTTGTGCTGAAGGTGTAATTGGAATTCAGGCTCTGAATTTAGGACTCGTGTTCTTTCCATTGTGTGCATAATAACACAGTCTTCCGGGGTTGATGCAGAGGGCTGATTGCAGAATGCGATTTACTCCTATTTTGAAAGTTTAAGAATATTTATTCTACCCGAATAAACTCCAGTGTATCTTTAAGTGGGAAACCGCACTGTTAAAAGTCACTCACAGCTTCTCTTTGCCTTCTAATAATATGGTCCTCTAATTTCTTCCCAACACGTTATCATATGTAGAGGTAACATTAAAACAAAATGAAATTTGTAAATAAGTAAAAATACAGAGTTGAATAAATGTGTGAGGTAAACAGAGGTGGTAGATTGCTCTCGGATGGCGACTTTGGGTGAGGGGACTTGGAAAGCCTTAGAAGTCCTTCACGGTATAGTCTGGGTGAAATGGCAAAAACAGGTCTGTTTCCTTCTTCTAAAGCTTTGTACAGACACATGCATATCTGCGTATAACAATAATGAAGAACGAAGTCATGAATTTGAACAAGGAGAACAAGGAGGGGTATATGGGAGAGTGTGGAGATAGGAAAGAGAAGGGAGAAACGCCGCGATGATATTAATCTCAAAACAACGTAGAGGTGATTACGAGAGAGTAGCTGCAGATGACAACCCAGGGTGCCCTTCACGTGTGCTTTAGAACACCTGTACAAGTTTGTTCGTGATACTGCTGTGCTTTGCAGATTGTTCATTAAAATTTCGATGTCTCATTTTCTTGAAAACCTGAAAAGTTAATCACAAAGGTTATCGCCTGGCAATAGCTTCATGCTTTAAGTCTGATGCATTTCCTACCTCCTGTGTAGCTTTGTATTTGACTGTTCTGTAATCTTCATGTCTCACCAAGCAAGGATTCAAGTCTTTCTACAAATAAGAGATAACTGCCTGGGACTTGCAAATTCATAAGTTGCAATACAGGTGATCTACATTTTTGGAAAATTGAGGAGACACAACACAATAACAGATTTCAACCATGGTTTCATCTTTCCACCTCTGCTTGGTCTTCGAAATAATTTTCCTTTGAGGCACATAGATTTGTGTGCCTGAATGATAATTAGTGACAGATTGAATTTCTCTGTGCTTGTGTGTGTCAGAGTTCAGTTAACAACTATGTGGGTAACATAATGTTGATGACTATATAAAAGGGGAAAAATAGCCTTTCTTCTTAGTTTCTTTTACAGTTTTGTAGTGAATATTTTCTTTTGACTTCAGAGAATATTTCGCTGTGCAACAATTTCAAAACTATGTCTCATACTAGACCACTTCCCATGTAACAACTCTTATTTCTAGAAATCTGTTTGAGGTCAAAAATTAATATTGCTCTGTGTTCTCGTATAGTCTAGTATCTCTGGATTTCAAAAATTCTCCATCTCTCACTGATTTTTGGAAGAAGTTAATGATATTTTAAAAATCTCCTATATACATCATGTGGTCATGAATTTTTATATTTAAATAAACTTTTAATCAACTTCAGAGCTGATAATTTTTCATTTGTTTTAGGAAAGACATGTTGCCTAGCCAGGCGTGTTTCTGTCATTTGCGATACCCCTTTCCGGAAAGAACAGACGTGTAGTTCATGCTCTCTAACACACGTTCTCTCTGCGATTTATTTTCCACTGTAATTGTAAGAACTTGTATATGTCTTCCAAGATTTATTACATATCACCTTTGACTCCGCCCATGCTAAGCTGCCTATTCCCCAGCATTGTATCTGCACCCCAGCTGCAGTGGAGCCGAGTCCCCCCCAGGCTGGCTGGGCTTTCTCAACTGTATTTCCTCCATGAAACCAGCCCACTTAACCATGGACACTGGCCAAATATCATGTGTTATATTGAAATGTTGTTGCTTTTATCAAATAAATTTAATTAACAACTTTACATCTTATTTTTCAATAATATGCCTACTAAATAAACCATCTTTATTCTATGTTTTCTTATTCCCTAAATTATCTTTCATAGAAAAGGCTGTTTTTCCTGACAGATAAGCTAGTTATGAGCTTTGGAAGCTTAAATCTATGATCCAGTACAATAAATTTTGTCTCTCTCTGGAGCGCCTTCCCTATCATCAGATAAGCGTGAGTCTGTTCCCTGTGTACTTTTGAAGTGTCCTCTTTGACCTCCTCTCTCCTGCACCTCTAGTACATTTCTCTATTCTCTCTAGCACAATTGATGGCTCCACCAAGACTTACACCTTCAGCCCACGTGATTTCAAGAGCTCTATTAAAACAAATATACACAGCAGTACTGATCTCCACTGACAACGCACCCCTAACGCTCCATTTCTACACATCACTGAACAGTAAGAGCATCCTATTCCTTTACTTGTTAACATTAGGACAGTGTGTTCAGTGCCCATTAGTTCCAGCACTTAGGAGGCAGAGGCAGGAGGATCTCTGGAAGTTTGAGGACAGCCTTGTCTACATAGTGAGTTCTGTATTCTCACCTCCATTCACACCTTTCTGTCACATCTGTCATTTTTTTTTCAAGGATACTAATAACTTAAGACTTTTGTATTTGGCATTCTTTCTGTCTAGAAAAGTCTGTCCCTATGAATCCACCTAGATATATACTTCAGTAGCTTGTTCCAGTGTCACGTTTTTAGATCTTAGGTAAGAAGTGTCCTATGAATGATAATCCTTGCTTCCATTAGGTGTCTCCATTGGCCTTTCCTACCCCACATTCTCTACATGACTGGTCTACATTTGATAGCCCATTTAAATAATTTCTTTTCTATATTATCAACCAGTGTGGATACTTCATTTGAAAAAGTTTTCTTTTGTGTGGATGTTTACTGTTTATCTCCAATGCCAAAAACAGCAACTGGCTAGCACATAGTATGTACTCTGCTAATAATTTCTACTTTAAGAGTATTTGGCTGAATAAATGACAGAGTAACAAGGTACCTACTGAGAACAAGACTTCAGATGAAATTGAACCATAGTGTGATGTGATAATTTCAGAAGGAATTACCAATGATGCCTTTGGATAGTGCATCCTAATTCCGTATGGACTTAGGTACTAGCTCTATCACTATTGATATACTCTAACCAACCATTTTTCCCTATGTACCCACATCTCTGGTGGATATTGTATAGTAATTTTCTTGGACACACTATGTTCAACATGCATAATGTTACCACACTCTCTTAAAATGACCTGATCTACTGTGCTAACTATCAGTGAAGCAACAATTCCTGCCCAAGCCAGTTAGGATGAGGACATTCTAAAATTTTCTTCATCCTGTACAGGAAAATATGAACACTTCTTAGATAGGGAAAAGACTATCTTCACTCTCTTCTTATCTTTTGAAGCAACCATGGCAAGACAACGCTAGGAAGAGAAATGTACAGGATTATATTACCGAGTTGTTCTCTCTTCTTTTGTTCTAAGTAAGAAGACAGATATATAGGAAATTTTTTAACCACATAAAGTTGTGAGGGGTTAGGATTTTTTGTTTGTTTGCTTGTCGATGCTATTTAACATACAATACTGGCTTAAGTAGCAAAATAGAAATATCAATAAAAATGACATTAGAACAGAATCATAGTGTTCCAAAGAAGCCCACTCCCTGTACATAAATATGTTCAGATACTTCAGTGGCCATCATATTTTGAGAGTATAGAATCAAGGGATAGCTATATGCACTCTGGAACAGTAGTACTCTGAGTGACTCCAAGATGGCCGGTTACCAAGCACCTTCCCTATTTTTCTGTAAGACCTTGAAAAACACGGAGCTTCAAATTTCAATACAATGAAGAGTAAGTGTTTTTCCAAGGTATCATGTGTAGCCCTGGAGTCCTCAAGTTCTATAAGAAATAAATATCCATTGAATTTAGGAGTTTATAGTCTAAGATTTGTGTTACCACTTTTTCTCTCTCTATTCACAACATCTTCATTTCTTTGCCTTCTTCTCCCCTTCTCTGTTTCCTCTTTCACTTTTAAGAAACAAAGACACTAGGATGACTGAAAATTCAGGTAACAGTTTTATTTAGGAACAGTACACAGGGTTAGAAAAAGAAAGAAGAAAGCTTGATGATCTGATAAATACAAGATCGTCATGCCTTGCAAGCCGAGGAGACGGTGGTCTTCATTTCTTTTTTTGTTTTGTTTTTTTCGAGACAGGGTTTCTCTGTGGTTTTGGAGCCTGTCCTGGAACTAGCTCTTGTAGACCAGGCTGGCCTCGAACTCACAGAGATCCGCCTGCCTCTGCCTCCCTAGTGCTGGGATTAAAGGCGTGCGCCACCACCGCCCGGCTGGTCTTCATTTCTTGCTTATCAACTAGTTTTCCACAGTTAGATTGTCCACTGGCACAAAACAAAGATATAACTTAAATAGAATCATTCTTCAGATAAAAAAAAATCTACTCACAATCCTAAAATTTGGGGAGATAATGAAATTGAGGAATTAAGAAGCTGACAGATCTTTTGGAGGAAACGATGGAGAAATCAATACTGAGCTTGAATATCTAGGTTTTATCTCAGGCATTTTATTGGATCCATCTGTATAAAGATCTGTATTGGTGTATTTGTAAGCAGAATGTTGAAGTCAAACTTTTCTTGTTGAGAATTGTAAGACACAGAGAAATCTCTAGTCTTCCACAGCCATGACTCTTGCCTCCCACAACTAATGATGATTTGGAAGGCAGAAACCAATTTTTGAAAACAGATAGGTTTGGTTTAGGTACTGACAGATACACAATAATTTAATTAAGACTTGATTTTTTGAGAAGAGAAAAATTTGGTTGACTTACTGACAGCTACAACATACTTACTGATACCTAAAGGATTCAGTCATTTTAAACAAGATCCCTATTATCTGCAGACTCTTCTTTCTATAGAATAATGAACTTTTCAAACTATCGAATAATTTAAGATTGAATAAGTTTACAATGTAACGAATGAATAAACAAAATTGGATTTTATTCATGCTGCTTTGTTTTCTTTCTTATTGGAAATCTTGAGAGACGGAAATCTCTGTCCTTTCAAGGCTTCATAATTATGATGAGTTTGCAAGATAAGGAACAAATACAGGGTACTGAATGGAGGAGGATTGTAAAAGTGCTATTTGTGTCTTTTGAAGTCTGCTGGTCAGCTGTTTTTTAGATTATTCTTCAATTTGAGCCTGTCTGATGTGTTCTCATGATTAGATTTAGAGTATGCAGTTTTTGGCAAGAACACTACAGAAATTACATGCTTTTTTCTCCGCGTCCTTTTTCTCCGAGACCCAAACTGTATAGAGCAATCTCAGCAAATGTCCTTATAGTTCAGTGAGTAGAAGACCTTGTTTGGTTTTATTTCTTTGTTAGACTACACCTCAGTTTCTTCCTATAGAGTATTTGGATTCTGAAGGTATTTTATTTACAAAATTAAATATAGATGCTTGCAGATAATTAAGCAAAATGTATCAATAAAATATGTAATGTCTTAGTTAGAGGTTTACTGTTGCTGTGAAGAGACACCATGATCATGGCAACTCTCATAAAGAAAATATTTAATTGAGGGTGCCTCACTTAGAGTTTCAGAGGTTCAGTCCATGATGATCATTACAGTGAGCTCGGCAGCATGCAGGCAGGTGTGGTTGGAGGTGAGAGTACTGCATCTTGTAGGTAGCATCTTGCTGCATCTCCACTGACTGTTATACTAAGGGAAGTCTGCGAAAAAAAGAGACTTCAGAATCTGCCCCGACAGTGACACGCTTCCTCCATTTTCTTTCACCTCAGTAATAGTCGTGCATTTTACACATCCTCTATTAATAAGTCATGATACGTATTGTCCAGTGTCCCACCCCCAGTTGATAAATGTGACTCAAATACTTCTTCATAGAAAAGAAATAAGCAGTAAAGCAAATTTAATAAAGACACAGTATTTTTTAACTACTATATATATATATATATATATGTTGAAGGACTATTATTGATAGTAAATAAGGAAGTCAAACAATTCAACACTAAACATCCAAATACAGATGGAAAAAAATACAATAATATAAAATTACACTGAAGAAAAAGGATTTGGATACACAATCAAAGAAAACAGATAAGAGCTCTGATTTTTTTTAAACCAAATTACTCTTATTAAAGACTAAATGCAGAAGTAAAAGTAAAGTATATTGTAATCTTTTTTTTCTGTTGTGAATATTGCTTTTCTGGAAGTGAGAATACTTACAATTAAGCACAAATAATAAAAATATGTAGATCTTAAGATCTTCAGAATTAACAAATAAAAAAATGAGGTCTTCAACTAAAGAAAGTGATTGCAGATTGAGTAGAAAGAAAGTTGGCTTCAAATCGGTTTTAGCAGAGACCTAAATAATGACTCTGTGAAGACCCCATGAAAAGTAATCTACACAGGAAAAGCTCCCAGACAACAAGAATATAAAACAACAAACAGGTTAGTTTGCCTAAGGATAGCAAAGCAGGGCACTATAATTGTAAAGGAGGCCACGAAGAAAGGAGTTTGAGATATAGTAGAAAGAAGCAGGAAAACACCAAATTATTCAGGGCCATTGAATCAAGGCAAGAGATTTTGTTTTTATTTCAAGAGCAATATCAGCCCATTGGAGGCTGAGGAAAGAACAATATAAAAAGCAACAAGATTGGAAGTATGTTATTCACTTTTTCTTTCCCACTTCCGTATAGTATTTTAGCAAGAAAATGAGGGATGATGATCTCCATGTGAAAAGAAATGTATACATCCTGAAATACATACAAATGGAGAGGGATGCAGTGATTCGTGTGATCATATCTTATTTAAATCAGAGATCACTATAAACTCGTGTTTAACTTAGCATAGGTAGAAATGTGGACATTTGGGATTGCTTAATTATATGTAGATGTATGGGTTAGTACACACGTCAATATTTGTTTTTCTCACTGAAAATAAAACATAGGGCAACAGCATCCTGGTAGCACTGAAACTATTTAGCTGCCGGTTTTGGATTTTCTACCGTTCTTCAATTAAGGAATTGTTTGGGAGGAGGCTGATTCTCTATCTGTGGCCAAGATCACAGGAGATGAGTCTGTAAGAGTCTTTTAGTCTCTCAAATAGGAAGGTATTCTATTATTAGGAAAACATGTCAATGATTGGGCATATTAAAGGGACACATATAAGAGAGCTGCCAAAGGCCATGGGGTAAACAATATGAAATAAACAAAGTAGCCTTGTATTATAATCTGAATTATAATATTCATCAATTTATTTTGATATAGTACAGTGAACTATGAGTGAGTGAATGAGGAGGAAGATCTCAGGCAGAACTCAAGATTACCATTATTATAAAATCATCGCTTACTTGGTAAAGAGTAAGTATCCACACTTAAGTGTGCACTAGTTCTATGACTTCCTTCCAAGCATACAGTATAGAAGCAGGCAAAATGATGAATATGGAAACACATGGTATCTCAACAAGATGATCACATTAGGTTAGCATTGATGTTTGTAACTCGTGTCGACAGCCCTGATGTGTTATGTGAGAGAACACACTTGACCTTGGTGATCTTCCTCCCAGAATCCAGAAACCTTAATCAAGTCACAGAAAAAATGGCAGAGAAATCCCAATTTAGTATCAACAAGATTTTAGACCCTTGGGACTATGGAGTGGGGGTGAGAGGGAAGAAGTGGAAGGAAGGAGAGAGAGAGATTAAAGAACACATACCCAAAAGAATCTAGGTACACATAGGATAAATAAGTAAAAGCGAAGAAAATCTGTATATAATTTGATTTGATATTAAAATATCAATACAATAAATGCCAACATTGGTTTTATAATTATGACAAATATTGCCCTAATTTAATATGTTAACATGAGGTGTGAGGCTCTCAGGAATCCCTTGAACCGTATTTTCCACTCTTCTGTTAATACAAATCTGTTCAAAATAAAAGCTTCATTAAAATGACAGGAACAAAATGTATTATCGGTTAGAAAGACTGCCCTTTGCCAGCGTGATGTCATTTGCCTTGAAGTACCTCAGTAAGATTAGGTGAAGGGACACAGAAGAACTAAACCGTGGCAACACTGGTGCAGGGCTTGGCTGAAGGAGCTAACCCAGCATGTCAATTTATGTGCCTCCAACTAATCATGGCTTCAGGGAACCATACACAGTTCGAGGAGGAAGGGAGTTTTGTGTGTTTGAAGTTGTACTGTACCTAGAAGTACTGAGCAGCTAAGTACTTGGTCCATGCTTGAATGCTGGACGTGAAATAGCAGTACAATTCTGCACTTGGACATCCTGCATCTGTATTGGCTTGAACAGTATCAATAACTGTAGCTATAGTCAAGTCTGTTTTACATGTAAGCAGTAGAACACACCTGCTTTGACTCAGCTCTCGTGTGTGTTAATTGAAACTTTAGAGTCTTGTCTAATTGTTAGAAAAATTGGAAAACATAACCTCTTCAAAGCCAGAGATGATGAAAAATATTAGAAAGGAGAAAATGCAATTGTAAAGAATGAATCAGCCTGTGATTTGTATTTTTTTATTGCATGGGTAGCGCATATATGGCGGTTCCGTTGAAGTTGTCCATATTGGTTTCATGGCCTAAGTTGGTGAGGATGACTAACCAGGTCTCTTCCTCCTGTGATTTGTATACCCTCTCCTGTTCAGCCTCACAGTATTAAAGCAGAGAAACTCTGTATGGAGAAGCGATATTCAAGCCCCAAGTTGTTTTGTCTCGGTGGTTGATCGGCATTAAGTCTGCCCAAACACGGGGGCTGTCTAAACTGCAGTCCACTGAACAAGCTTCCCCATTGTGAGACAATGGAATGCAGAACAAATGCAATCAAAGTCTGAAATGCATGCAGAAAAATATTCCCTCTGCCCTTAGAAACAGGGCCTCATGATTTTGAAAGTGCAAGGCAGCTGGTTTCTCGAGGACGGACAATGGTGTGGTGTATCATTGAGGATTCTTGAGTGCTCTCGCCTCAGCCATGAGCATTCTGCATAAATAAGAGAGCACAGTTGCTAGGAATGGGGTCAGATAAGGAAGCCACCGAATGCTCTTGCTTATTGCTATAATGCATCCTATCATTCAGTGATTTATTTTTTCTATTTTTTGTTTTGTTTTGTTTTTCGAGACAGGGATTCTCTGTAGCTTTGGAGCCTGTGCTGGAACTAGCTCTTGTAGACCAGGCTGGCCTCGAACCATGGAGATCTGCTGCCTCTGCCTCCTGAGCCCCGGGATTAAAGGCGTGTGCCACCACCACCTAGCGGTTTCTATTTTCGACAAGGAATTGGAACTCTTCCTTCACGAAGGCTGTGCGAAACTTACAGTATTACTGTATTCTGCTTCACTCAGTTTTACCTAGGACAAATTCGGGCTCTGAGTTAGCTTTCTGGAAAACCGCTAATTTCCAGGTCAGTTTATAAGGCATCCTTTCAGACAAGTGATCGGAAGAAGCAGGCACTACCCTGGAAAAGTAGAGCGCCAGCTTCTTTTGTAAATTATCAAGATACCAAAAATAATTTCCAGGCAGACTTTGGAAGTGTCTTGTCTGAGAAATATAACCTTTTGGGAGAGTGAAAAATTTCTTTAGGTTTCTAAATCAGAGAATTCTTTTAGAAATTAAACATTGAAGAAAAGATGATGAAATGTTACAATCAATTCTGCCTTATTTGGCTTGATTTGTTGTTTCATTTTGTTTTATTTTCCTTCACCATAGGAAGAGATCACTATTTTTATTAATTGTTACTAGTTTATTATTATTTTATGATATAAACTTTCAGTGACCCTCTGAGCCCACAGATAATCATGTGGTTTGTTTAAAGGAATATGGAGACTTCAGGAGAATGAGATGGTTTCCTAGTTTCCTTTTGTGTGGCTTCTATAAAACACTGATCATAATCAAGCTGGAGCGGACAAGCTTTGCACCATCTTCTAACTTACAGCCCATCATCAAAGGAATCCAAGGCAGGAAATCAGCTCAAGAACCAGCAGGCAGGGCCTCAAGAAAGAACCAGGAAAACATGGCTTCCTGAGCTGCTCCCCATGGCTTGTTCAATTTGCTTTCTGTTTTTTTTTCCTTTTATTTAAATGTTAGTTTTTCATTCATTTTACAAACCAACCCCAGTCCCCCATCACACTGATGATTATCTCAAATATCACCATAGAACCTTCGTCCAGCGATGGATAGAGATAGAGAGAGAGAGAGACCCACATTAGAGCACTGGACTGAGCTCCCAAGGTCCAGTTGAAGAGCAGAAGGAGGAAGATGAGCAAGAAAGTAAGGACCGTGAGGGGTTGGTCCACCCACTGAGACAGTGTGCCTGAGCTAATGGGAGCTCACCAAGGCCAGCTGGACTGGGACTGATGGAGCATGTGATCAAACCGGACTCTCTGAACGTGGCTGACAATGGGGGCTGACTGAAAAGCCTCTGATAAAGGCACTGGCACTTGTTTCTACTGCATGTACTGGCTTTTTGGGACCCTAATCTATTTGGATGCACACCTTCCTAGGCCTGGATGGGGAGGGCCTTGGACTTCTCACAGGGCAGGGTACCCTGCCCTCTCTTAAGACTGGAGGGGGAGAGAGAAGAGGGAGTGGGAGAGCAACAGGGAAATGGGAGGAAGGGAGGAAGTGGAAATTTTTGAATGGAAAAATAAAGATATATAAAAAAGGATATAAAAAAAGTTTTGTGACCATAAGACCTGGCACCCCTTTTTTTTTATTAAGAAGATGAGACCAATTCTGCATTCAGCTACGTATTCCTTAAATATAGGAGGACACATTTTCCTTGTGGGAACTGCAGCATAGAATGGAGTAAGAAGGGAAAAGAGCAACAAGAGAAAGGTGGTGTAATCTAACGCTTCAGACTGCAGTAGCCAGCTCAGATCTGATCTGTAGCCTCGGCCGTCTGCTGAGCAGTTCATGGCTAACCCACTTACCACATTTCCAGGGGCCAGGCACTGCTCACTACCTCGCTGTCATTACGCTCTGAAGCAGATGTGAACATTAAGGAATTAGGTTATTCCACCAGTTCATGTCCATCTGGAAGTGGGGTTGAGATTTCATTTTAGGTAACGTATCTGTGGTACTCGTGCCTTCAATGACCATATTCCTTTAGGCTTCTGTGTATGTGCAAAAGGAGGACATGGCTGAGTATAGCTGTGCCCGCTGCCTGCTGTCCTGATAAATTTAAGTCTGGCTAAATGGATGTTGAAAACCTTTCCTATAATATGTTTCAGGTAATTGTAGACAATTGCTACGCTGCCAACGGTGGCCACAGTGTCTGAAATCGTAAAAACGGTTTTACAGACTATCTTGTTTTCATTAAATTTAGATTTCTGAGTCAGATAAAGCAGACCTGTTATTAAGAGGGAACATATTTTCCACCACCATTAGCTTTGCTAATCAAACTCATTTTGAAATATCAGCTGACTCTTTGGAACTACACAGAACATTTTCCTTCTCAGGCAGCCTGAAGGGATATTTGAAACGCTTCAAAGGTTTGAAAAATAGTTTCAAAAAATTGTTAAATCCAGGAATCAATTTCAGCTTTGATTGACACTGACATAATGAAATAATGTGGTTTCCTGAGTCCAAACATATCCTCTGTTGCTCACGTGGTAAAGGTTTGCTTGTCAGAATCTGGAATTGGAGAAGTAGTCGGGGCATAGACGAACTCATAACCAAAGGGACTTTGGTTAGGAGCTGGGCATGGTTTAAGAAGAAGGACACTGAAGGAAGACTTGAAAGACATGTCTTTTCCCTTCAGCCTCTCTTTCTTGTCTATGGCTGCTGAGCATTGAGCGGACTCACCACATAATCGCCTTTCGATCGCTTTTTCTGCTTTGCCCTCCTCCTAATAGCAATGGATTCAACTGGCCGTGAACTGAAACTTTTAAAACCATGGACCAAAAATAAATCTATAATTATTTAAATTGTTTTTACAGATATTTTAGTACAGTGATAGTTTTAACACAGAATTACTTTCCAGCACGTAGACACATTGCAGCACAAATGTGGAGCACAGAATATGTGTGGCTAATTGTCTGCTAATGCTCGAGTGGGTGTTTTACATACAACTTCCCAACTCCTTGATAACATTTCCTTTGCGTAAAAATTTGAAATCACAGTCTTGTATATTAATGTATTTGGGGGAAATCTTCAGAGAAAAGTGACCAAGAAAAGCATAGATATGTCCTTAAGAGTCTAGACAATGTGTGTAACTTGCACACATCACTAAGACTGTTGAGCCTTTGCATGAAGAACATCGTGTTTTAGCTACAGAAAGGTTTTAAACACCTTCATAAACCATAAATGGAAGCATACATAGACTGAAGAAATTACACTTCAGTTTTTAATATGCATTGTTGTGGTGAGGAAGTGCACTCATTAATCAGATGCCAGTCATAAACACAATAATTTCATGTCACGTGTTCTGCTTCCAGCTCTGTAAACCATGATTGTCTAATGTACAGCATACCTGAGCTAAGCAATATCTTACACATCTTATGAAAACATGCATCCTTGTTTTACTGTTGTTAGTTAAAAGAACTCATCTGCTTTGTCAAGACTTTTAGGTTTATTGTTTTTCGTTGTTTTCAAGACTGGTGTTACTCATTTACAGTTTTACTTTGTGTGTGTGATCTCTATACTAACTTGGCAAGTACTATAACACTGAACCAACATCCCCAATCAATGCTTTTTATTATGAATACCCTTTTAAATTCCGCATTTATGTTCATTTAAAATTAACATAATTATTAGAGAGTTATTTCTGGAAATGCTTTCAAAAGCCAACAAAAATTACAACATAACTTTCAAATTTTTATTTATATGCCTGACTTTCAGGATAATCTTTGCAAAACTATAAGGGATACAAGATTCAGATATGGTATAATATCTTTGAACTTGATTAAATTTGATACATAAGTAAATAGCATTTGCTACCTTATTTTCTACCATTTTGTTAATATAAGAGGTTTGGAGGTAATTTCTAGAAAGTAAAAGTAAGGGACAAAACTTCACAAAGACTACCCATTTAAAATAACTTTGCAATTAATATAATTGTGAAATCTAAAAGGATATTTATAATAAAAAGCATTGATTGGGGATGCTGGTTCAGTGTTATAGTACTTGCCAGGTTAGCACTCTAAGAATCATGGTTGAGCTGGATCTTCAGCAACACACAAACCGGGAGCGGAGGGATCACAACATCTGGAACTCCAGCATTCTGGTGATGGATGCGGACAGTTTGGATATTCTAGGTCACATTTGGTTACATAGTGAATTTGAGATCAGTTTAGGATAAAAGTGAACATATCTCAAACAAAATCTCAAAATGTAGGTTGTCAAAAAACAAAACAAACAAAAGAAATTTGTTTATCTATTGAACATGATTTACTTTTTAAGAAAATTACTATTTTAAACAACTTTGACCCTTAGCTCCCTGCCATGATTTACATGTCATAATGTGTAAATTGTTCTATTGAGAGAAGACAGACATTACTTGATTTACACATTATGACAGGAATTAATGAAATTTTTCATCTTGAATTAAAATAGAGTCATTAATGTAAGGATATTCAATATTTTCAAGTCAAATAAATGAAATTGGTTTAAAAAGCAGAATTGGAAAAAATTTCATCATCAGAGTAGTCTAAAATTTAGCAACATGTTATGCAGTATACTACATTACTGAAGTGGTCTCTCAGGTGTGTTTATCTACTAATAATATAACATTGACATGACTTGAATAATCTACTATTAAATCATTCACCTGTTCAACCAACCATATAATTGCTCCTTTAATAACTCATAGAGGACAGCATTGATTAATAGTGACATATAAGTTCAACTAGAGAGATGAATATTCCTAGGACCAAATATACTTTGATCTGCATGCACAAAATAATATTTCAAATTAAAACTTCCCTGTAGTTCTTTGTTGAGAGGGAGGGCACATGAAATTAACTCCCTGCACCTTAGAATGTCCATTCGTGTCGCAAGAGTTCCTAACTGGTTGCTGCAGTCATTCTAGGAGATATTTAGCAACTGTAATCCAGGAAAAATAGGTTCTCGATCTGAGGGGGAGGGAGGTGCTGTGGGAGAGACATAAGCAAGGGCAGCTGGGAGAGGCTAGCAGGAAAAAAGCGAAGGGAGAAGTGATGCGAATGTACTTCAGTTCTAAACACTTAGAAATACTAAAGCCATAAATTAAAATAAAACATGAAATAACTTGAAGAATACTTAGATTTATTTATTTTATTTACTGTGGTTGGGTGTTTTGCATGTGTATGCTTGGTGTCCATGGAGGTCAGAAGAGGGCATGAGATCTATCTCCCAGGAGTGGAGTTGCAGGCTGTCGTGAGCTGCCATGTGGGTGCAGGGCACTGAATCCCAGGTTATCTGGAGACGCAGGCAGTTAATGCTCTTAGTTACGAAGCCATCTCTCCAACCCTGAAGAACACTTTTCCGTCATGTACATTTTCCTATACATACTCTTGTTTAGCCACTAAAGTATCCACACATAATTGTGTTTGAGACTTTTGTTGAAAAAATATAATTTTGTTTGGTTAAGGACAAATAGAATTGTATATACATTTATATAAATTTCAAATTTATTGTTTTTCTACTTTTAGAAATTATTTCATTGTTTCATTATTCAATTTTACTTTTGTGTTTTGAGATAGGACAGACTTCTTGACTTTTGCCTTCCTAGCTCTGTGACTGCAGTCCCGTTACTACACTTAGATTTTAATAAATCCTTAAGAGACCGATGAAATTTTGGTAGAAAATCTGATTCAAGGTTGGTATCATGTCACAAGGCTCTGCCTTCATGGGGGACTTTTCTCTTAGACGGACTCTATCCTCAATAGCATCTACTGTTACTGTCAGGAAATTATCAGTTCATAAACAGGGCCCTGAATCTTTATTGTGCCCTGGACCCTGTAAATCATTAGCTATGCAGTCAAATGTTCTGTACATCGGATTGCCACATCACTGTTTTAATAAAAGAACTCTTATTTGAGACTTAAGCTTGGCCCTTCCCCTTCCATGACACCTGCCTTCTTGGGATAATGCCCTACAAACAACATAACACTTCTGAGACCCTGATAAGACTGACTGGCCTCCTCCTACCACCTTCTTCAATACCACAGCTCCTCCTTGGATTTCATACAGTACTAGTATTGCAGGGCCCATTTAATTTATTGACTGACTTTTAAATTAAGCGGGCCTGTGTAGACTTCAGTGAATATTAAACAAATAAAATGTAACTGAACCTGACACCATAAGCAGGTGTTTGAATAACAACTAGCAAGAAAACTCCATTGAATGCAATATAATGCATTATTGAGAGAAATGAGATCAGTAAGAATGTGCTAGGGAAAATCAGTGTCACCAGCAGTGTGTGTATGTGTTTAATAAGTTACGGGAAAATGTGAAATACTGTCATATCATCATTTTGTTTTCAGAAATACTTTTAAATATCAAAGGCGTTTGGAAACATGCAGAATTATAGTGCTAACTGGCATGTATATAGGAAATGTCTATAAACAGGAGGTGCATTTATTTGGGGGATTTTGCAATAGTGATTATAAAATAATTCTTATTTCTACAACATGGTGTTTTGCTTTTGAGAAACAGTTTTTGTAAAATGACGTTTCTTCGCCTAGAGAAAACTTTAAGACTGTTGGTTTTATTAACAGAAGCAATGTCTAATAAAAGTTTTATATTTAGAGATAACCACCACATTTTAAAACTGGCCATTCCTAAATAAATATTGTAAGCCTTAAGTTTAAAACTGTAAGTGGTACTGTTAGGTATAAAATAAACTATTTTGATCACTTATATAAGTGTTTCCTTTGAGAATTCAAATCCATGCCCTTACAGATTCTCATGGTTCAAATACAGCTCATGGCCAGGAAAAAATAGCAACACTATTCAATGATTAAATATAGGAATGCAACACCTGTCCTCAAAACTCACACATCTCGGTGAGTCAGACAGTGATAAGAGCAGTATACACTGGAATTCATATTTTAAATTAGAAGAATGATCTTTGGGTAACTATTACAATAAGCTGTATATGAAACTAATTCCTTGTCTTGGTGGAATTCTGACTCTAAATGAGACTTCCTTTCGATATTATAACAATGAATAAGTAAGATGTAAGATAAAGAACTGTGTTCACACATATTATATTTGGAGACATTAGCTTGTTATCACAGAATGGTCAACAAAAATATAATAGGACAACTTAATGAATAGTGCTGTATTACATTATCTTATAGCATAAAATAAACCTTATGTTCCTGAATACCACAACAAACCATAAGGGTGACTGCTCTTATCGGCATGTACATTGTAAAATACTATTAGCATTTTGAGCAGTTTTTTATGAAATAGGCAAGTGCCATTTTTTCAGTATTGCAATCATCATTAGCATCCCTCTTGTAATATGCTTTCCCTAAAACTCACTGTATAATTGAAAATGACCACCTACTGTGACGTTTCTAAATCAATAATGTAAGAGTTATGGGTGGGTTAGGCTAAATGCTTCTGGTTAATATTCAGCTTAATATGCACAGACTCCAGTAATGTGTTGCTCCATAATCAGCTTTGCTCGGCGGCTACTGTTCAGATGGTTGCTGAAGGCCGAGAACTCCTAGTAGAGATTCTTACAGTTGTTTCAAGTGTCGAAATCTTTTCTAAACAGTATACCTAAACAACTGTATGTCAACTAGGATTCTTGTATTGGATAATCTAGGAAACCCCACAAGACACAAATAGTATATGACTAGTAAGATCACGACTCACAAAGTTAGAACCATGTTACACGTTTTCAAATATTTACAAATATGTAAAAATTAAAATGATTACAAGATTCTACTGTTTACACTTCCTGTCTCAAATTTTAAATTTGAGCAAATTGCTAGTCCCCTAAAGATTTTAAACACACACACATATACACATAGAGAGAGAGACAGAGAGAGAAAAACACACTATAATATTCATCAAAATGAAATATAAAATGAAACAATTGTACAATTATTTATGTAAGTAAATATGATTTATTACAAACCTTAAAGGCATTTTCAAATATAAACTTTCTTAAGGAGTAATGATACCTTTCCAAATGTAGCTACACAGCAAAGATCATATGAAGATGACTTGGAGAAGATGGCCAGCGAGAGAAGCCCTTAGAAAATCCAACCCTGCCAAGATGTTGATCTTGGATCTCCTACCTCTAGAACGGTAAGAGCATCAGTTGTCAATGTTGAGGCTGCTACATCATTGGCACGTATGGCTGCTCTGTTAGAAGAACACAAGTCTCCAAAGGTACAGATGAGAAATACCAGCTTTAAATTCAGATTTTTATGCCGGTTGCATATGGAAGTACAAACAGATTCTCAAAACAAGCTAGAATAAAAGGCAAGTGATTATAATTGAATCAATTGACTACAATTACCTTCCTACTGGGGCAAACCTTCAGTGCAGTCATGGCACCAAGACATCAACTCAATTATGTAACTGCTATGGCAAATGCTCCCTTCAGAGAGCCACTGCAGAGGCCGCCACTGAGGTCCGCATCACAAAACGGAGATGTCTGCTTTCAGCACGGGAAGTCTCCTGATAAACGGGATGACAAGTGGGCAGGGTATGTCAGCTATTAAACACAATTCACAAAAGCGTTGGTGTTTGAAGACTGGAAAATATTTTTGAAAACTCAATATCCCCAATGTATGGAAATGTCTTTCTTGAAACATCAAGAAAGGCCTGCTAAGAAGGACTTGTAGATTCCTCTGTGCTTGCCCTCCTACATATGTACAGCATAATTCTTAATAATCTGCCCAGCATTGATCGTCTCTTTACTTTAACTTTCTACAAGGCCGAATAATCATAGCATTCTGTGTTCATATTTTAGATCTTCAAAATTTTTGATGCGGTTATTCTAAAAGTTCAAAGCTAACTTCTAAAACATTTAAGAAATTGTTCTTTTCCCTTGGTTAAAATCAATTAACTTCGAATTGTCTAAACGGGTATTTTAACCTTCATAGACTTCTCTGCTGAAGTCTTTCAAGAGTTTTCGCTGCCCTTCATCAATAATACTCATGTAGTAAATCCTTTTATGGAGCATTCTTCCTTTTACATAAAACTAAAGCCTCCATAATAACCGGCAGCCACTCTAGACAACAGACCTTCTTTATAGCCCCTATAAACTTTTCTGTGCCAGTTATATAGCTTTATAAAATCTTCAGTAAAACTGGATCACGTCGTAACTAAGTTAGAGAATTTAGATATAATGGAGATAAAATGATTATCTCAGCTTAATGGGATAGTTTGGGTAAACCAGCATGTTCTTAATAATGTGGGCTAAGGGAACTTGGCCATATTCTGTCTCCATTTGGTCCAATAAATATGATAAACAGATATACACCTTCAGATTCTTCCCTAGCATAAGAAGTAAGCTGTAGAAAATCATTAATCAATAATAGTCATATTATCCTAAGAGCCTAAAAATGACTACTACAAAATTTCTAGAGTTAAATGAACCAAAAGGTGTTGACCTTGCTTCTATTAAGTATACCACTGAGATAGGTAGGTTCATTATTATACTATAAAATAAACCAACTCTGTACCAAAAGGACAGAGTACACTGTAAATATTCAAGTGACTAAAAGTGAAACTATATCTTATTTACTATTGTTTTCAAAAATAAAGGGACGGAAAGAATGATGAGTGAGTTGAGAAAAGAATGTGTGTGCCCCACAAGGCACTCGCTAAAAAAGAAGCATGTACAAGAAGCAGAAACTGCCAACAGCTGCCCTTGTTAGATGCAGAGGGTCATGCATTCCCACAGAGAAGTTACTGAACTGACTGCACAGTAGTGCCTGGTGGAGTTGGTGCATTTCTAGGACTCTTGTCTAGAACAGTCTTTGTGCAAGGATGGATGAAGACTGTGCAGGAACCATGTCTCAGTTTGCTGCTATTGCTACACAGGCAGCCCCCTTCTTCCTCTCTCGCTTTACCTGGGTGTCCAATGTGAGGCCTCACCTCAACAAAACTATCCAAAAGCTTGCTGCATCTTCCTCTGCACTCTTCTCTATCCTCATAGGCACCTCCTACACACACACATGCACGCATGCACGCACACACACACACACACACACACACCATTTGTAGGTCTAATTCTACCAATTTGGCATCTGCTTCTCAAAGGACACAAACTGGTAAAAACTTAAAAGAGAAACAGAAGTTATTTTTCCCTGAAGAAAAGGTATTTTTCCATCTATTTAATTTTTACTTCTTGTTATCTAAAGATGAGGATTATGTATAGTTTGAAAATATTTGATTTAAGTAGTCAAATAAATTTCAAAACTAGCATTTTTTAATCAATGCTTGAAATGTTTGCTGTGGCACTAAATCCCGTGACAGCTGTGAGATCAGATTTGACATACCTTGTGGGAGTTAAAGGCATAATTAAAACTATGTTTTTCAGAACTACTCATTTATCTTTGAATGACCATTTAAAGAAAATATATACTATTAATTGCAAGGCTGTATACCACAAACTATAGCAATCTATTTACAGGTTATGCCAAGAAAATTCCATGTCTACTCTCAATGATTCAAGAACTGTAACCAAAGGCATAATAGACCATTATTTATAAGAACAAAATGTTGCATAGAGAATAAAAGCACTTGGTGGCATAATTATATTCTCTTCTCACAGAAAAGAATCGGTTTATGTTTAGAAACAAAAAAGAGAGAATCAAGTGAACTTTGGGGTCATATTCAATTTTGCTCTGCCTCCAGTTTTATAAAAGGATTAGAATGTGTCACCATCATTCAGGGTGGAAGGTGGGCTGAGGCAGGAGGGCAAATGCAACTTCTCGGTTAACCTGACTACACAGAAAGACCTTCTCACAAAGCAAAACAGCAAAACAAAAGGGGATAGGATATGAATATGCAGCGCTCTCTTTCTTAACTCTAATCGCAATGCTGATTTCCATGACTACAACAGAGTCACGTGATACTCGCGTGTTTGTTCTTCCCCGATCTCGCTTTCGTTACCATCTCTGTGCCGTTTATACCACCTTCTCCCTAGAGCCCTGTGGAGATCCACCTACCTTTCATGTTCAGATAAAACTATCCATTCTTTGATCTCCAGTGGAAATGATGCTTCCCTTCCAGATAACAGACTCTGTTTTATTTGGAAAGTTCGTGCCCTCCTAAACTTGAAACTGTAATTTCTTTTAATAACTGCAATTTGCCTTAATAACTGCTCTCTTCCCTGATGAGTGCCTCTGACCAATCATGTCTTCCCAGTGGTTGACATATAGTGTGACCAAATTGAGCAGGTCTTTAAAGGAAGCCTGGACATAGTCCAATGTCAGCATTCTCATGGATCCAAGAATATGTTTGTTTATCTTCACATTTAAATAAAAATGTGCAGAGATCATGAACTCTAGATTCCTCCCTCCTGCTTTCACTGAGAATTAAAAAAAAAAAAACCTCACTTCTTTTTTTATAGAGCCCAATGTGAAAGATGAGATGTCGGAGTCCACATATTTGCCTTACCTTTTCATATATAAGTTGTAGATTTTTTTCCTTTCTTGGAATGTCACATTTTGGAGGTCTGTGTCCTTTCTCAGCTATCTTACTCAATCCAGTTGAAAGAGTGTGATGTTCCCTTCCCCTCTGATCTCTCTCTCTCTTCTTTTCTCTGCTATAGTCTAAAGCCTTCCTGAGAAACAAAAAAAGGCATCTTATTTATAAAACACCTAGGCCATTGTCTTCACTTTGAAATTATTTAGATAGTCTATTTTGGTTTAAATCCTAATACCTAGTTCCCTCATCAATATTAAGATACCTTTTTTTTTGTTTGTGCAATCCCTTTTCTTTGTTGTTGTGTGGCTCGTCCCTTATGAAATTCTGATTTGTTTCTAGATTCAGTGTTCTCCATACTCCTTCTGAGGACACGCATTATAATTTATATTCATTGTTTCCTAAATTATCCCTTCCCTTCCGTGTCATTTGCTCTCATTGTTTGCAGTAAACCTTCTATTGCATGCTGTTAATTTTTCTAAATTGTGCAGATCCTGCACTTCCTGGATACACTGTGAGGTAGCCAGGAAGGGTCTCCTACACTGGCGGATCTGGTTTTCAGGGAAACGACTTCACAGAGAGAAGAATGATAAGTATCTAGATTGCTCCTTCCAGATTCCCGTCATTTTCTGAGAAAGTTCCCTGGGGAGGATCTGCCACTCAGAAAAAGTACTGCCCCTTCCCAATTTAACATCACAATTAGTCCTTCTAACACATGAGTCCCTGACAGAAACTAGAGTGTGTACCCGTTAAACTATGCTACAGAATATCTGGTGGACCTTGTATGAATCCTTGTTTTGTTTCACACATGTCCCCAGTGTACAAGGGTTGTATTTGTCTGCAGTGCATGCAAGTGAGCATGCAGATGAGTGTGCACATTAGGAGTCCAGGGAACTTTAAGTGTCTCTCTTCACTGCTTCCCTATTTATTGCCCTAAGGTGTGGTCTCTTACTGAACCAGGAACTCATGTCTTTGGCCAGACAGTCTGAAAAGCAAAATATCTGTTTTACCTGTCCCTGCCCCTCAGCACCTTGTTACAAGCAAAGGGAGCCACGCCCAGCTTTCTGTGTTGGTGCTGGGATTTCAATCCAGATGCTGATGCTGGCACAGGAAGTGCTCTTATCAACACAGCCATCACCACAGCTCCTCCACTAGGTCTTTCTTAGAAGAGCCCAGGGAGAGTTTACTAATGTTTGCATGATCCCATCTCTAAGCACAAGTTTTGTCTTCAGTTTCGCATGTTCTTAATTACGTGATTGAACTCCCATAGTGTTCTTCTCGTCTTCCTTTTCTTCCTCTATCTCCCAGCCCTCTATATTTTCTTTATTTCTTCTACGGTCTTGATGGCAGGACCCATTTCACATAATCCATCCCCTTCTCCTACTGAATTTCCACTAAGTAGATTTCTGCTTTCTTTCTCTCTTCAAAATTTTGCACTTGACTTAGCACTTTTAATAAATCGGGATCATACCACAGTCTTTATAACTGCTCTTTTTTCTTCTGTTGTTCACTGCAAGCATGCCTCAAATACCTTAAAACAGCAAAGACATAAGAACAGACCTTTCTCATCAAGCATAGTGGAATGATTCCCCTCACCTAAATAGCTCAGTTGTCTTATCTTGGCACCTCACTGAACAGTGTCTTGCAGTGATATTTCTGTCACAAAAAGAGGACAAACATATCATTGACTTGCTCTAGCCACATAACCTTTTCCCCATGTATCTAAGTTAAGGGTATTATGGTCAGCATTTCTTTCATTATTTAAATTTCTGACTTATCAATCTAACATGGGTATCAACCACCATTTTCTACTGCTATATTGAACTAGACAATAGAAATATATTGAAAGGTAGAAAATCAAAAAAAGTAGCAGAGGTAGTCTTTTTTACTGTAGTAAACAGAGAAAATGAAAATATTAAATAACTAATATTGTATTGTCTTCTATTGTTGTTTCCTATAGTATTTTAATTTCAAGTGACAAAGTTTATTCCCATGTAAAGTCTAGCTAGGCACATCTCTGAGGATGGAGAAAATTAACCTGGCTGGAGTGTTGAGGATGCATTTCATGTTTTTGACATGACAACAGTTATTAATACCAAAAGTACATATTTGAAATGTAACTTAACTTTTGAAAACTATTAATTTTAAGCCCCCAAAATGTAAATCATAAGCTTATTCCAAATCACCGAAAACAGATTGTGTCATCCAGAGACTCATAATCAAGAGAGCAGCAGAAAGCTGCACACAGGGAAAATAAAATATCATCCAACCGTTTTTCTCACCAGCACCCATCAAACTTAAGACAATGATATAAGAAGTAGGAGGAGTTACAGAATTTTAGAGTAGGATTCCCAAGACATAGTCAGATTTTACCAAGAGAAAATCTAGATACATCTAGTTGATAGTCCATTTCTTTGCCAGGAAAGCGCAGGACTTTGAAGACTGTCTTTAAGGTACTTCCAGCTTTAGTGCCAAGTGCAGTGGTGCCTAAGAAGAGCGGCCTGACAACACCAGTACTTAAGATGGAGACAGAGAAGTTCCAGCATGCCCATGTATATTGACAGAGAAGTAGCCTGCCTAGGTCCTCAAAAGAGCAATCCATTCAAGATGTTACAGGAGGGAACTTGGAGGTAGGACTGTGCTTCCCAGGTGAAGGTGTCAGTACAGGGATGCACAGATTTCTTCAGGAGACTCAGAAGCTTTTATTAACTCTATGACATCTCTCATGATCTTCCTGTTACTTGGTTGCATAGCTCCTACTACTCAAATCTTGACTCTTTCTGGATGCAAATATAAAAGAGTACAAACATTGAGTATATTCGTGAGGTGGTCATGAAGCTATGGCACTGTTTGAAACATAATTTCTATGCATATTTATTTATGACGTATTTACTGAAAATAAAGTGTAATCGACAATATATTTGATATATGCTAAACATTTTTAAATCCTCCTTTTTATAGGTTTTGTTCTATTGGAATGACTAAATCATACAGATTTCACCAACATAGATCTGAATATAATTTCTTTGAACACAGTGACTTGCTTTTCTAAACTAAGATCTTTGTTAGTGTTTTACTGTCTTAGCACTTTTTTGTTTTCCTTGTGAATCATAGGGACAATTTTAAGTGTTTTACATATGAGCTGAAATGAAGGATCAAATGGTCAAATCCAAATTACACCCAAACTGCTTACCTTTCTCAATGACAAACCTTAGTAACAATGTCAAGAATATAGGTCATTGGGACCAGGTGACGTAGGGAGAGGGCTAGACACAGCAGATTCCAGGTCCAGGAGCTTTGTTTTACACATCTGTGACCCACAATAATGCATGATGTCCTTAGTGAAGAATAAGAGTCTAATTCACACACAAAAGTCTATTAAACACCTTCACTTTGTACCCATATACTTATAGGGCTGATATAAATTCTTTATTATAATGCTTCATTTCCTAGAAGCACACGTACATATATCAATGGACACTAGCCTTGTTGACCAGAAGAAATCCTAAGAAAATACCATAGGTAAAATTTTCCTCCTAATATATATTTATTTACTTTCTGGGAGACAAGTGTTTAGTTTGCTTAGTTTGTTTACAAGGCTTATCTAAAGCCAGGTGGTGGTGGCGCACGCCTTTAATCCCAGCATTTGGGAAGCAGAGGTAGGCAGATTATCTGCGAGTTCGAGACCAGCCTGGTCTACAAGAGCTAGTTCAAGGGGAAGTTCCAAAAGCTACAGAGAAATCCTGTCTCAAAAAAACAAAACAAGAAAATAAACTGACTAGTTCAGACTCCAACAAAACAAATGAAGGAGTTTTACAAGACTGGGTGGGTAAGTATTGCTCAGATTCTTAGAGCTTTCTCATATGGATTTCTCCCAGGTGGATTCAGAGACATTTACAGCACCTGACCAGGATGAACATAAAAGAGAATCCTGGTCTCTGGGACCCTGTTTTCCACTCTTCATTTTTGTTATTCCAAATGCTAAAGAATCTAAAAGATTAGCTCTTCTCACCTCCTCTCTATCTTTTATTTTAAATTGATATTCGAATGTCCTTGATATAATAAAATAAAGCAAAGTTACTTAGATTTTCTTAATTTCATGACAGAAATATAGTGTTTTACATTTCCCAAAAGGAATCATGAACTCACGAAAGACAGTTCTTTATCTGAGTGCTAATTCAATGACCCTGAATTTTGGGCAAAACCAATTATTTTTCTCTGAGTGTATAAACTCTGGAATTAGAATGGTGCTACAAGAGATTTAGTGACAGCAATCTCAGAGCAAAGCTCCTTGCTCTTCTTCTTCCCGCTAGGGATTGAAGATTCTTCTGCTCCAGACCACACATCTCTATCTCAAGAAAGAAAGACTGAGAATGGAGGTGCTAACTCCATTTTCCTAAAACAATTAAGTCTTTCGGGGACATATGGCACAATCCTCCTTCCTTCTCATATCGAAATATATTTTATAGAACTCCCCATAAGAAACAAACTAGATAAAGATTTTGCCTTAGATTAGAAGTGATATTTTCTAAAAAGAAATTATATTTTAGTTAGTTAAAAACCGGCAGGACCAGTTAAGATTTGACCTATAGTTAACTTTTCACCAACAACCCAAACATCTGTTTCTATTATGACATTCTTGCACCCATATACTCAGCCACAGTTGCAACGTCTCATCAAATGCGATGATCATATCATCTAAGTAATCTGCCTATTTAAAGAACACATTGCTTTATGTAAGATATACGTTATGTTGTGTGTGTGTGTGTGTGTGTTGTTTCAGTTCTCGAACAACAAGCAGACCTTGAAAATGGAGTATACACGATGATATTAATAAGGGGTATTTGAAATTAACATAGAAAAAGGACAGAACAGTCTTGGAGAGATGTAGCCTAAACATTTGGAGGCAAAGTAACCTTCCGAAGTTTTCTTGTGGTCAGAGATATACTATGTTTCCGTGGAAAGGTTCAGCTAAGATAATTCCAGAAGGGCTGGCAGCAGAGCTGTTCCCACAAACACACCTATAGCAGCATGACAAGACACCCTTGCTGAAGGAAAACCTGAGAGACCAGAGGCAACTATACAAGAAAATGGTTTATCATAAGACCAATGCCCTTGTCGTTATTGCTTAGCACATTTTATTAATACTGCTTATTTTGCTTCAATAAGGGGCATATCAAAAGCTTAGGGCTTGTAAACATACAGAATTCTTAGAAAAAATGAAGCAATTACACAAGATAGCAATTACTGACTAAACATTAATTATCTTAGTCTGACTTGAGATTTACCCTTCATTGAAAAATTATGGATAGTACTGTCTGTGCTGACCTTAGAAAAGTGCATTGCCATTCATTGCATGGGTGAAGGTTACATTACTATTAAATAACCTTTTGATTAGGGAAATATTTCTTTTTAACATAAGAATACTTATTGCAAACACAACATTTTTGAACTTGGGATTTTGAATTCATGCAGAAAAATTGATAATGATACCAATGGAGGCCTAGATGCTCACAATCTAATCCTATACTTTTTCTTTATCCATGTCACTTTTTTATTTTTTTTAAAAGAAAACAAACAATCTTTTTCATTTTACATACCAATCCCAGTTCCACATTCCTCCCCTCCTCCCATTCCCTCCACTTAACTCCCCCCACCCCCCAGCCACTCCTTAGATAAGGTAAGGTACGTTGCTTTGGAGAAGGTCCAAGGTCCTCCCTACTACAACTTGGCTGAGCAAGGAATTCATCCAAAGAGAATAGGTTCCAAAAAAGCCAGTACAAGTAGTAGGGATAAATCCTGGTGCCACTGCCAGTGTCCCCACAGTCTGCTTCAGCTATACAACTGTCAATCACATTCAGAGAGACTAGTTTGGACCTATGCTGTTTCCTTCCCTGTTCAGCTGGAGTTGGTGAGCTCCCATTAGCTCAGGTAGACTGTTTGCCTGAACTGGCCTTGCCCTGTCATCACACTGATGGAAACAGAGGCGAAGACCGGCATTGGAGCACTGGACTGAGCTCCCAAAGTCCAGTTGAAGAGTGGGAGGAGCGAGAATATGAGCAAAGAGGTCATGATGAGTTCACCCATGACACATTTTAAAGAGGCTTTCTGTTTTGCCAGAGTGCTGCAGCTGAGCAATTACAGCATGAGCATACAGACACTTCTGGGGATCTCTGTTTAAAACAGAACAGTGAAAAAGTATCACGATGCTGTTGAAGTACCAAGAAACAGGAGAGATGGTCTCTAGTCAGCAGGAAATGGGGTACCTTTCAAATTTTTATCACAGAAGACTGCCTTTCTCTTCTCCTTTTCTAAGATACTCTGTCTCCAAGGTGGTTGTTTATTTACTTTGTCTTGTTTTGGGATGGCTTCAGTATTCATTTTTAGTCATAGCTGGGCCTTTGGCACCAAGGATCAAAATCTGAACTGTGTTGTCTGAGTCTCACTTTATCCCGTCTTCTGCCTAGTTGCTCACCCACTCCACTCTGCTAATCTCCTGCATTTAGTTTCTTAGTTACAACTAGATCAGTGTTATGGCACCCTGATTCTCATTTGCTCTATAGCTAGAAGCTGCCATATTAACATATGCTGCCTATGAGATTTTCCAAGTGTTTGGAATGTGAGCAGGTACCATCATCTTATGGAACTCTAGACTGTGATGTGTGCTTTTAAACAACGTAGACCTAAAGAGGCCATGCAGTAGTTTGTGTGTATTGACTTCTTGAGATTTAAAGGCACATTTCATACTCTGTTCTTAAGTCATCAATTATTATTAAATACTTTTTGTAAGAATTAGATGAGTGTAACTCTTTGACTCAATAATTTCATACCTCAGAATTCCTAAGGATAAATGAGAGCATTCTAGCAATTTTTTAAAGCACTTACTTCACCTAGTTTGTGGTCTGGGATGGAGTTGAGGAAGCCATATTTTTTTTAATCAAAAGTAAATTTTTTTTCTCAAAAAAATGCATCCCAACAACAATTTCCCTCCCTCCACTCCCTGCACTCCCCCACACTTCCTGTCTCCCCCAGTTCCATTCTCCCTCCATTTCCCTTGGTGTTTTTGTGGGACTCCTTTCAGTAGGAATGGGTGTGTCTCTGACTTTTTTCCCTTCTCTTAGGGATCTGTCCTCTTATTAGGAAACTTTATTTTTAAGAAGCCCATATTCTAAAGAAGGCAAGAAAGCAATAGTTGTTTCCTGATTCTTCTCATTATATTAGGTGATAAGATCAGGAGAACTAGTGTTTTCTTAGTAATTATCAGAACCTTTAATATCCTATAAAAATCCCTAAGCACTTAAATCCACACCCTTACAAAAGAGAAAAGCATTTAAAGCTTGTTCGTGAGAGTGTGTGTGTGTGTGTGTCTATTTGTATGGGTGGGTTCATGTGCAGGTGTATGATTGACATTTATCAGTGGATCCCTATGCACACATGTACAGGTATGTGATGTATATCAGTACAATTTCAGTACCAAGAATCCCTTTTAACAATTATATTAAAACAAAGCGCCCTCACTCTAAAGTCATATTCTGCAAGACCTGCAGATTTCACCTCCATTACTCTCAACCCCACAGAACCTTTGTGCATGTGCAGGTGTGTGATGTATATCAGTGGGTACATATGCACACATGTGCATATGTGTGATGTGTATCAGTGGATGCATGTGCAGCATGTGCATGTGTGTGATGTGTATCAGTGAATGCATGTGCACGCATGTGCAGGTGTGTGATGTGTATCAGTGGGTACATATGCACGCATGTGCATGTGTGTGATGTGTATCAGTGGATGCATGTGCACGCATGTGCAGGTGTGTGATGTGTATCAGTGGATGCATGTGCAGCATGTGCAGGTGTGTGATGTGTATCAGTGGATGCATGTACATGCATGTACAGGTGTATGTGAGCCAGAAGTATATGTCTGGTATGTTCTTCAGTTCCTCCCTACGTTATTTTTGAGCCAGGGTCTCTCCCTGGGATGGGTGGCTCATTGAATATGTTAAATTGGCTGACCAGTGGGACACCAAGCCCTATGTCTACGTCTCACACAGAGTTGACAAGTTCACACGATGAGGTCCAGCAAACCAGTCAACATTTGAGCATGGAGGGGAGAGACGATCTCCAGCCCCCCACCATAATTAAGGAGTTAATGAGAGTTTTTGGTTTCTGGTGGCAAGAGAATCAATTTTCCTTAAGGATGTGGCTTCTGATATCTACCATGCCACAGTGGTGTGACACACACCTGACACACATGAATCTATGGACAGCACAAATTGTAACTAGTAAGTTTTAAAAAGTAAAACACAAAACAAACCATGAAATTTGAGTGTGTGTCAGGAGGAGTTAGTGGAAGGAGGGGATGAAAATACAATGTACTAAATTCTCAAAGAATTAATAAAAATATTCTATTAAAAATTATAAAATCTGGGATGGAATTCAGGTCCTACTACTTGAGAGGCAAATAATTTATGAAAAAGCTGTTTTCCCATCCCCAAACATACAGCTATTGAGGCTCAAAATTAATCTGACAAGATATTCAAAATTTGGTTGGCTAAGCACTCCTTAATTTCAAGAAATATTCTATATTGTTAGTCTATATTGTAAAATCTTGTTTAAAAGATGCATGAATAAGCATTTATATTTTATATATTTTGCTATTTGTGTTTAAAATTTTATTTTGAAGTTATTTATATTATTTAATATTAGAAAATAAATGAATACTCTTGACCTCAACAGTGTTTTATTGAAAGCTACAAAGATGTTGTGACTTCTAAGAAACAAGAAAGCCCTGAAGCATGTGGTTTGCATGACTTAGCTCTTCAACTATGTGAGTGAGAATGGCCAGGTTCAAATGCTATTCCTGACATCTGTGGACTAAGTCAAAATCTGATTGTATCAGTTTGCTATTTTGTTATTGTAAAGTTTAAAACTATAAAAGATACTTTGTCAGGATATCTTGTCTATTTCCTCTTGCCAGAGGAATCTATATATGTTTCTCTTAAGATTCACCTTGTTCCCTAGCTTCTCTAGGCTCGTGCACTGTAGACTTGTTATCCTTAACTTTACAGCTAGCATCCACTTATGAGTGAGTACACACCATGTTCATCTTTCTGGTCTGGGTTACCTACTCAGGATTTTTTTTTTGTTTCATTCATTTGCATGCAAATCGTGGGGGTGGGGAGAGAAGGGAGAGTGGAAAGGGAGGAGGAGGGGAGAAGAAGAGAGGGGAGGAGAACTCCAAGGAAGGAAATAGTCTAGATGGAGGAAAGACAGAGGCAGAGAGCAAGGAAAGAGATTATTTTGATTGAGGGAAGCCATTATGGGGCTAGCAAGAAACCTGACACTAGAGAAAGTCCAAGGAATCCTCAAGATTGGCCCCAGCTAATACCCTAAACAATAGAGGAGAGGGTGCCCGAATTGGCCTTGTCCTGTAGTCAGATTGATGACTATCTTAAATGTCACCATAGAACCTTCATCCAGCAACTGATGGAGACAGGAGCAGAGACTTGCAGCAGAGCACTGAGCTGAGCTCCCAAAGTCCAGTTGAATAATGGAAGGAATGAGAATATGAGCAAAGAGGTCAAGACCATGATGGGGACACCCACTGAAACAGCTTACCTGAGCTAATGGGAGCTTACTAAATTTAACTAGACAGGGAAGGAACCAGCATAGGATCTAACTAGACCCTCTGAATGTGGGTGACAGTTGTATGACTGGGGTAGACAGCGGGGCCACTGGCAGTGGCACCAGGATTTTCTCTGCTGCTTTTATTGGCTTTTTGGAACCCATTCTCTTTGGATGGATACCTTTCTTAGCCTGGATATAGTAGGGAGGGTCTTGGTCCTTACTCAGAGCAATGTACCTTGCCCTCTCTGAGGAGGGGATGCAGAATGAGAGGGAATGTGGAGGGAATGGGAGGAGGGGAGGGAATGGGAACTGGGATTGGTATGTAAAATGAAAAAAAAGACAGTTTGTTTTCTTTTTTGAAAAAAATTAAAAAGTGAGGAAAAATATAAAAGATTTTAAAATCACATATGTTTCCTAATCCCCAGTAGTTCTACATTATATTTATAAGGGGTCTCTTTCCCACCATGTTGTAAAAACTAAGAACATTATATGTATTTTATGTACACATAGGCTCTGGAATTCTGCTATCAGCTGTCTTGTGGAATGGTTGTGTTTTGATGTTTCCCCTGACTCCAGAATTTATCTTGACAGATAGCTGACATCTTTGTTCTGGAACTTTGGCTGAGTTATATATGAATTTTCACAGTGATTTTTTTTAAAACTCTTCTAGCACAAACCATGCATCTAAATCAGAGACTACCGTTGCCAACCAGGTGTGAGTGTTGCTAGCGTTTGTTCCCTTTATCCAGTGCATGTACAGTTTAAAGGCCCAACCTGAAAACTGTGGTCAGACACAAGGTGAACTGACTTAATTCATTATTTTAAGGAGTATGGCTGACCCAACTTCTCCAAGATTTTCTTTTCTTTCTCATAATAATAATTCTAGGATATATTTGTCTATTTGCATGCAAAGATGTCCACTCTTATCATATCTCTTCAATATAGGCTTGAAGTTCTAGCAATAGCAATAAGACAACATAAGGATATCAAGAGGATTCCAATAGGAAAGGAAGCAGTAAAACTTTCATTATTTTCAGATGATATAATTGTGTACATCAGTGACCCCAAAAACTCTACCAAAGAACTCCTACAGCTGATAAACACCTTCAGTGATGTGGCAGGATACAAGATCAACTCCAAAAAATCAGTAGCCCTCCTATACACAAAGGATAGAGACGCAGAGAGGGAAATCAGAGAAACTTCACCTTTCACGATAGCTACAAATAGCATAAAGTATCTTGGGGTTACACTAACCAAGGAAGTGAAAGATCTATTTGACAAAAACTTTAAGGCTTTGAAGGAAGAAACTGAAGAGGACACCAGAAAATGGAAGGATCTCCCAAGCTCTTGGATGGGTAAGATCAACATAGTAAAAATGGCAGTTCTACCAAAGGCAATCTATAAATTCAACGCAATCCCTATCAAAATCCCAACAAAATTCTTCACAGACCTTGAAGAACGAAAATAGATCCAAATCTATCAGCATGCACAAAGCTCCAGTCCAAAAGGATTAAAGACCTCAATATAAATCCAACCACAATGAACCTGATAGAAGAAGAAAGAGTGGGAAGTAGACTGCAACACATGAGCACAGGAGACCACTTCTGTATAACCACAGTAGCACAGACATCAAGAGCAACAGTGAATAAATGGGACCTCCTGAAACTCAAAAACTAGCATTTTACTTTAACTTTTTAAATGAACTACCCAGGTGCAATACCTTAAACAGTAGGAGAAACATATATACACTATGTTGTAAAAAAAATAACCTTAAATTGGTATTAATATACAAAATCTTTTAAACAAAAGCAGAAACATATATATACAGTGTAACAAAATTGATTTTGAATTTGTACCCATTTCCCAAAATCCATCCCAATGCAAAATATATGAGATTAAGTTGTTTTTAATCCTATATTCATATTTTCCCTTAAGCTATAACAACCATTCATGAGCCATAAAAGGACCAAAGGCCTCCCACAACCCTACTCTTGAGAATGTGGGCATTGTGTTCTCTAGACTGCTTCCTGATAGATGTGGGTAAAGGCATCTTTAGGGTCCCAGAGAGAAATTCTGGGAAGAGCAGTGTTAATCTTGTTGATAGATATCACCTGTCAAGATTCAGGAGGTCTCCCTCAATCAATTCAGATCCATATTCACCTGAAATAAATTCACAGAACAGCTTCTTCAAAGCATTTTTTTATTTCCCATTTTCATTTGACAATATATATATATATATATACACTTTTTTTAAGGTTAAGGCATTCTAAATATCTAGGTTGGTATATTTCCACAGTTCCTATTTCAATTCCAGGTTTCTGAGCAGCTACCCTTTGCTTTTCAGACCAAAAATAATTCAAAATCAATACAATAGCATTCAGGATCTAGACTCTCTATGTATTTCCCATCTCTATGTGGCTGTTTTCTTTTATATTACTTTTACTATCTTTTAAAGAGCTTATTTTATCTTTTAAAACTTATTGTTTATTTCTATAACTGCCTATAACCATTTTAAACCTATATACACTGTAAAACACGCTGGAACCTAATTAGAATTTTTTGTGTTTGGATCTTTTAACTGCTTACTTTTCAGCCTTTTTATGGAAAAAAAAACTTCGGACTGTTATGCTACACCTGGTCCACCTCTTGCTTCTGCAGGATGTCTCTGTCCACTTTAAGTTTAGGTCATGAAAATCATGCCCAAAGCTTACAGCTAGGTTGGAGGTACATGGTCTCCAACTGCGTTCAACCTTCCTAGAGCCCTCAAATGCCAATGGTTGCACTGTGCCTGGCATTTTTACTTCGCTTTTTGTTCCTACTTAAAGTACTGGTTGCTTGAGAGCTCATCAGCAGGCACAAACTCTTAAAGGAGCAGTACTCTTCCTTTTTGATAGATATTCAAGGCCCATGTTGGGCACCAAAATGTTGTGTGATGTTTTATCCTTGTTTTTCCTGAGGGACCCACAATCCAACTACCAAATAAATCACACCCAGTGGCTTATTATTAGCTATGAATGCCCGGCCTCAGGTTGGTGTGCTTCTCGCCAGCTTTTCTTAACAATTATCCTGACTACCCTTTGCTTTCTGGGCTTTTAGCTTTCTCTATTTCTGTATAGCTTTCTTTACTCCTTTCTCCGTGACTTGTTGTGTAGCTGTCTGACTGATTCCTGATATCTTCCTCTCCTTATTCTCTTGCTCCTCCTTCTGAATCTAGGATTTCTCCTTCTATTTGTATTCCCTGCCTGCCAGTCCTGCCTATCCTTACTCCTGCCTTGATATTGGCCATTTAGCTCTTAGGATCATCAGGTCACAGCTTCACAGAGTTAAACAAATGCAGCATTTCACACACAGCAAATCACACACCTTAAAATAATATGCTATATCAATGAGCAGACTGGGGAAATTAATTGTCAGGGAAATAATCTCTAAACTCAGTAGACATCAGGGCAAAGCAAGATAAATATAATGTGATCTGTCTACATGACTCAGTCAACAAATAGCATGTAGTGGTGAGGTTGGGGTACAGCTGGAAAGCTCAGGAGGATCTAATGAGTACAGGAATTGGTACAACCATATTAGAAAGTGATTTTAGATATATTTTAAGAAACATAAGCATATCCATGGCTTATAGATTCATATACCAATGCAAATTATATGCTGTATACACACACATATATGTATATGTATATATATATATATATATGTATATTATAATTACATTTGAGATGAAAAAGAAGTGTTTAATGTTGAGAAAAAGCATCTAGAATAAGGATAAATGTATAGTCTTCAATAACAATACAAAGTACAAAAATGGGAAAAAACAACCTAATTTGCTAGAAGTGAGGATAGTGAGCACTTTTAAGGAGAGAAAAGGCAAAACTCAGTTTTGATTAGGATAGATTTTGTCTCCTATTCCTGTGGTGATAAGAACCTACCATAACAAGTTTTTGAGCTTTTTCAACTAAAACTCATATCAGTGAATGTGTCCTGCAATAGTGCCAGGTCCCCGTTCTGACAGTAAGCTTATCAGAATTAGCTTCTTTTTGAAATATAAATTTTTGAGGTAGGTTCATCAACCAAATCTTGACAGGGTGAAAGTCATAGATGATGTTGGACAGTCGAGTGTAACTTTAAAAAGTATTTCAAGCAAGCCCTGCTCCTCACATGGGCAGCACAATAGAACCCATCTTGGAGGAGGTGTGGGTGTGCCAGCCCCAAAGTTGTTAGCATTGAGAACTGCCTCTATACAGTCATCTGTCATGTGGTAGCATGGGCAGGGGAGAGATGCTCTAGATTCCTACCCCAGTCAGGTGGGAGAGCTGGCCTTGAGGTCTTAAAATCAGGAGGCCTGCCCCTGCCCTCTATCAGCTGCAGCATTATGGAGATTGGCCCCTACAGCACACCTGGGCAACACAGTAGCGCTTACCCTGAAGGTGAAGGTGTAGGACAGTTGACCCTGAGGACATGAAAGCAGGAAAACTGGCTGTACCACTTGCTCCCTGCTGCAATCCAGGAAAGAGCAGTTTCTTGCCAAAATGGCTAGCAAACTTCTTAAGGATCCTCTTCAGTGCCTATCATCCTCTTGAAGTAGATTGGTGCTGCCAGGAGCATATGTGTCTCATTGTCATGAAATGCCCTAAGTTGTTAGAACATTTTAAATGCCATATTCTGTAGTCTTTGAAAAATTTGAAGAGTCTCTATCCATCTGAAATACATCTCTATACATCTAGAAATTCTAACATGACTACAAACTTGAGTATTATAGATGATTATCTATTAACATAAAATTTTAAATTATGCATTACATTTTTAAATGAGCTGCACAAACACAATGCCTTAATCAAGAGCAGAAATATACATATAACAAAATTGACCTTAAATTTGTATCAATAAACCAAGATCTATACCAATGCAAATCTCTATAGCATATCCCCTTTTAAATGTAAACAAACATTTATAGACAATATTTGGGAATATGGATGTAGTTCTTTCCAGACTTATTCCTGCTGTTTATTGGGCAAAGTAATTTTTAAAGGGTGTAAACAGTGACCTTTCAGAGTGTCTTGTTGCATCAAACCACATTAGCCTGGAATGAATCCACAGGTTCTCATCCTCTGTGGAAACAAAAGAAGAACCGCAAGGCCTTACCCAAAGTTGGTTGGTTTAACGTTGCAAATGAGACTTTGGGTGATTGCTCAGGTAGCCAATGGCCTCCATCATATATTGCTCATTTTGGAAGCTGCTTGATTACACTTTCTGCCAACTCAAGTAATATTATCTCCCTTCTCAGGATTTCGATGGGGTTGAAGATTCGATAGTCATAGTTACCTTCCTCTCATGATATAGCCAAGCTTATTTCCAATGCAAGATTTATACTCTTTGAAACAGAACGTTTCTTAAAACATTTGTCACGTGTTCCTTGCTTAATATTGCTTATGTGCCATTAGAGCCCTTTTGAAGCAGTCAAGGATGGGGTCTGTGCTTTCTAAAATGAGGAGCCCATAGGAAGGCACCATCTACAAAGAAAGAACCAGCCCACACGATGCATCAAATATGCAGGAACCTTTATCTTTAAAGGACTCTTCAGCCTTCAGAACTGTAAGAATTTTTTTCCTGTCACATATAAATTACCCAGTTTTATGCTTTTTGTTATAGCAGCCCATAGGACTGGAGTATTTCTCAAAATTATATGCTTCTATTCTAAAGATCAGAAGGGCCATGCATTACTTTCTAATTGAGGCTTTCAGTGTTTGTAAGGCCCTTCCTTGGAAGTAAACAGTGCTGTTCACACGAGCATCATGGTATCAGCAGGGCAGCATTCCTAAGGCGATCTGCAAACACCTGTCTTCTGACCCATGTTCATCTTTTCTGTTAAAATGAATATATTAATTAAACAAACAACATATGAAGCAATCTTTTAAAATTAGTATTTTCTTCTTTTCATATAATGACGGTGTGTAAATATATTATCTCTCATTTATTTCATTTAATAGAATGCGTATATGTAAAATACATTACATAAAGCCATATTTGATATGCATATATGCATACTCTTGCCACTTTTCTTTCAAAGTTCTCATTGTCCCTCATTGGTATTATATACCATAATTTGCCATCTTTGTTTCACAAATAAATTATGTTTCCTGTTTTCCTGAAAAAGTAGGTCTATATGTTTATTAAGCGATATTGCAGTAAGATAACTTTAAAAAAAATATAGAATTTAAAGTTCAACTCTTATTGAGATGAGGCAAACATACCTGAGAATTAAATGTAAATAATGAAACATCTAAAATTTCTGCGAAGAAGTTCTCCTTTAAATTTGTAAATAAATGTACTGCAAATTTAAAGTGTTTTCTGCTGTGTAAAGTCTCTCTGCCACCTTCAATTTGTCTTTTGTTGGCTGAACTTCATTTCCTTTATGTATATTTATTCTTCACTGAAAACTTAAGAAACATATATGATGCCTTTTAAGAACTCAGAATGGGTTTAAGAAGAAAAATCAACTCCAAATGGGTCAAGAACCAGATGCCCTGAACCTGAGAGAAGGGAAAGTAGAGAATAGGTTTGAACCTGCACAAGAAAGGAGTTTCTGAACAGGACATATATATCACAGACATTAATAACTATAATTAATAAGTGGGGCTTCATGAAGATATAAACAGCATCTTCATATATACATGAAAAAATGTATATCAGAAAAGGACAGCATCATCTAAGCAATGCAGCATCCTATAGGATGGGAGAAGTCTTTAACAATTATATATCTGACAGAAGCTTAATATCTAGACTATACAATAAACTGAAAAAGCCTAAGAAGATAAAAAATAATTATTAAAAATGGGATATAGAACTAAACCGAGTTCTCAAAGCATGAAACACAAGTGACTGAGAGAGCTTTTAGAACATTCAGCATCCTTAGCCACCAGGGTAATGCAAATTAAATGACCCTGCCATTTTCTTCTTACCCCACTCAGAGTAGCTAAGATAATTAAAACAAGTAACAGCATATGCTGATGAGGATGTGGAGAAAGTGGATACATTTATTGCCGATAGGCAATCAAACCAGTGAGCCACTTTGGAACCAGTGTGGAGGTCCCTTAAACAGCTGAAAATCAGTCTGTCACAAGCGCTAGCTGTACCACTCCTGGTCACATACCCAAAAGACTACACCTTAATATCGAGATATTTGCTCATGCATTTTTTATTAGTGTTCTATTCATAATAGCCAGAAATGGGAACCTTCCTAGATGTTCTTCAATTGAGGAATGAATAGTGAACATGTGGTATATTGCACAATTGAATATGTTATGAAAAAGGAAAATTGCAGGTAAATGAATGGAAGTAGGAACAATTATCACAAATAGGGTAGCCCAGATGCAAAAAGACAAATATTGAGTGTTCTCTTTTAGATGCACTTCTAAGTTTCTAAGTTTGGGGGGTATGTGCTACAATCTGAATAGCCACAGAGGTTAGCTACTAATGGAACAGGGCAAAGGTGAGAATTATCCAAGAAAGGGAAAATGGAACATAGTGTTATAGTGAGATATTAAGGATGCTAAAATAGGAAGACTAAACAGTGAGGAGGATGGATGACAGGGTGAGGGGTTCACACCAGAAAAGCAGCTAAAACTAAACCAAGGCTTTTTAAAAATCCATATGGAGCTACTTCTTTTGAAGCTCTCTGAAATATATGTGTGTATGAAAGGAATATAAATGGAGTTATTATACAATAAGGAAGACAGCGCCTTAAGTACGTATCTTATACAACTAACTGCAATCTCCAGCTTCAGCAATAAGTAACATCTTGTTCAGTCATTGGCCAAATGAGTCCCATAAATCACTCCAAACATCACAGGGTATTGCCAAGACTATTAGTTAACCCCCATAATCGGACAATAAGACCCTATTGCTGAATATACTGCTTACTTCTGTCATTGAACATGAAGAAATAGAGTTAGTGCCCAACTAGAAACTTCACTCTACTGGCTAGCATTTATGGTGCTGGAAAGTATTTTACATGGACCTAAAGGTACTGAAGGAGAAAGCAATCATTATTACTACCCAGATACAAGCCTTGTTGCCTGCCACAGCTGTCTGACTGCAGCATAGACTGGTGCAAGGGTAGGACAAATGCTATAGGTGCAATCAACCATTCTTGGTTGGATTTCAGGCCAATTCCATGAGATAGAGCCCATGCCTGACACTGTTAAAGCAGCCAAGAACCTGAGATAAGATAAGCCATGGACCCTAGGGGAAAACTACTGCTAGTTTTCTGTTAAACATAGTAGTAATAGAACTCCAATGGCATTTTGCTATATCCATAGATAAATGCACCACACAATTCTCATCAAAAAGTTTCTTCTTGCAGTAGATGACAATTAACAAAAGATCCACAACTGAGAAATATTCAGAGAGTGAGATAATTTGGATCACTGAACCCTAAATTCCTCCCTTTAAGGCCCAGGTATCTATGTGGAAAAGGAGGAAAAAAAAACTGTAAGAGACAGAGGTGTTGCATAATTCTAAGAACACAGAGTCATCCAGACACAATAGGGCTGATACAGGCATGAACTCACATAAACTGTGACAGCATTCATAAAATCTGCACAACTTCAAACAAGACAAAAATGTCAGCGCTGAGAAGATGGAGTGGATACAAAGCCCCACCCCTAAACAAGAGCTGGCTGAGATCAATACATTCCAAGAAAAGGAATATCAGTTTTCTCTAAAGGAATGTCACTGGATGTATCAACAAAACTCTGAGACATACCCTGTACTCAAGAGCAGTATCTACCACCAAACAGATTCAAATTATTTTTTTAGCTTTTTTTTGGGGGGGGGGATTATTTTTGTTGCCATATTGCTTTTGTTTGTTTACTTGTTAAAACATTTTTTCTTTTATTATTTTTTGAAAGAAGAAAAAACACATAAAGCTATTTATTAGGAGTTTGGAGAGGATCTCTGAGAAGTTAGGGGAGGGGAAAGAACATGATAAAAATATATTGTATGCAAAAATATTTTAAATTAATTTTAAAAATAAAAATAAAATAATTGCCTTGACAAGCCATTTTTGATTTGAAAGAAGAGAGAGAGAGAAAGAAAGAAAGAAAGAAAGAAAGAAAGAAAGAAAGAAAGAAGAGAGGGAGGGAGGAGAAAGGGAGGGAGGAGGAATGGAGGGAAGAAGGAGAAAGGAAGGGCTGCAACCCTGAACATCTAAGAGTAATGTGAATAAAATGGAATCTGCTGGCCAAGGACAATGGTCTCAGTATAAAGAAAATCTCAGACACCTCAATATTTTGGTTGTATCTTTCAAAACATTGAGAAAATAATCTTTTTTAACTCAAAGTACTGATCTGTGGTATCTTGTTATGGAATTGATAGGGAAGTTGTATCTGATGTGTGTTTTATTTTGAGATCTCAAAATCTTGATGACATGGCCACATTCTTTTTTCAAGTTACATGGTTGAACAGATACTGATTGCCAAGGAAGGTAGACTTTCATTGAGACAGATTACCTGCTATAGGAAGTGGAGTGGTTCATTTAAAATTTGTGTGATAATCATAAAGTGAACTACTTGGAAATAAAAGTTAATACATAGTCATGATCCTAAAATGAAGCACAATTAATAAAACCTCAGAGACAGATATTGGGGTTCAACTCAAGACCAGAAAAGCAAAGCAGTCTACGGCTCTTAACTTGACCTCAGTCTGAAAATGGTGATCCTGCCTCCAGGAAACTTCAGAATGAAGACTGGGACTGAGAGCTCTCTCCTGCTGTTTTATAACCCTCTGTAGTTCTAGGAGTAAGGGCGTGCACCTCTATCACCTGGTTTCTATGGAAGGTTAGTGGGATTAAAGGTGTATGTCATTGCTGCCTGGTCTGTAAGGCTGGCCAGAATGGCTGTTAGACTTTTCTGATCTTCAGGCAAGCTTAATTTACTAAAATACAAATGAAACGTCACTACACTAAAGTTACTCAAGAGCTCTCTAGCAGGCTAAATTTTTCCAGTTAAGAATTATCGTCATCATTCATCTCTCATAGATACAGACCCTGACCATCTCTCTAGAAAATTCCTTGGGTTCTTCATGGTACCTCCAAGGTATTACTTGAATGTATCTAACAGCCCTGTTTCTTTTGATGGCTAGGACATATTATTTTAGTGTTTAACTGAAGGTTCATTGTGTCATATCATGATACAACTCTAGTTGGCTTTCTATCTTAGCATACCCTCTGATATCAAGATCATGTCAAGGTGCCTTACTTGATCCAAGAAACATTTTTTTCTATAGTATAACTAAAAACAAATAGTACAAGGCAGTTCTTTTTAAAGTTCTTTCTTTTAAAATAGTTAGTATTGTTTATGTATGTGAATACCTAAAGTGTTATTGCATTAGGCATTAATCTCTGTACAATAATGAAAAAATAAATCTAGATTAAATTATTGAAGAAAAAGTAAATGTATTATGGGCACTACTTGAACTTCTCATAATCATTTATAATAAATCATGGTTTCTCATTTTAGAAATATAACTATATGCATATTTCATCATTTTCTTTTTGAATGCCTCAAAACCCGTATTTCTCCACTTATGGGTTTCTATCCACAGCACTAGCAATTTATTAGCTTATCAATATGATGATAAGAAAGTCACGATTGCCATTCATAGTGATGCAATGCTCCTTATCATTATTATTAATCAGTGTTACCCAGAGTCACCCGAATATATGTTCTAATTGGCTGGTTCATGACAACTTTTTGAGAGTGATTATAATTTGACAAATTAGAGGCATGGCTGTATTACAATAACACTTACTCATAAGCATTTGTTCTATGTTCATTCATCATGTACCACCCCCATGACTACTTATTAAGTTGATTATAGACCATATAATTTCTTGTATTTTTAAAAGAAGGGGTTTGAGCAAGAAAACCCTTCACCCAAAGACACTACGGAGCTAAGCATATAAGCTGCCTATTTTATTGTTCGAAACCCCTACTGTATGTACATTAGAATCTTTTTAAAAATAATTTAATGATTGTTGGCTGTTTCTCCTTCAGAAACTGTCATAACATTCTTCAGTTTATCATTTTATTCAAAAGTTTTACTTTAAGTAGTTGCCTTTGGGTTTAGCCATCTGGTTTATTCATATTGCCACAAAGATACACTGTACTACTGCTGCCATGAAGATCTATTTCCAACTGTAGGGAGTCAAAAAGATCTGTGCACGACAAATTGTTTAGTTACTGTCAACTTGGCAACGTATGGATAAGGGAGAGTAATATCACAAATTCTGTTAGGTTCCCGACAGAACATCCCCATTGTCTCAGTGTGTGGGTGCACCCCTCGCTGTCCTGAGCTCCCTGCTCATGCTCTCTCTCCTTCTGCTCCTGACTTGGACCTTGAGATTTCAGTCTGGTGCTCCAATGTGGGTCTCTGTCTCTGTCTCCTTTCATCGCCTGATGAAGGTTAATATTCAAGAGGATGCCTATATGTTTTTCTTTGGGTTCTCCTTCTTATTTAGCTTCTCTAAGATCACGTATTAGAGGCTCAATGTGCTTTGTTTATGTCTAGAAACCAAATATGAGTGAGTACATCCCATGTTCCTCTTTTTGGGTCTGGCTTACCTCACTCAGGATAGTGTTCTCTATTTCCATCCATTTGCCTGCAAACTTCAAGGCCTGGGTCTGAAAAAACCTGGATTAAAACCATCTTGGGAAAAAACATAGAGACAATGAGGACTACTGAGATCTCTAGAACAATGGCAATGGGTTTTTGATCCTACTGCACGTATTGGCTTTGTGGGAGCCTAGGCAGTTTGGATGCTCACCTTAATAGACCTGGATGGAGGTGGGTGTTCCATGGACTTCCCACAGGGCAGGGAACCCTGATAGCTCTTTTGGCTGAAGAGGGAGGGGGACTTGACTGGGGGAGGGGGAGGGAAATGGGAGGCAGCGGTGGGGAAAAGACAGAAATCTTAAATAAATAAATAATAAAAAAACAGAAAAAAAAAGAATTCTGTTAGGTTCAACTTTATAAAAGCTGAATTTTATTGTTGACTAATACAGCCTGTTTTGTTCTTAGTGTTATCTTCAGTCTGAGGATTACTAGGTACATTAACAAAGCAATATGGTGAATAAGAAAGTTGAGTATGAAGCTATATACATCCTTCCCAAAACCAGTCTCATAATTCTACCACAAATGTATAGTAATTTTTCCAGTATAAATCGAAACTGCTTTAACTTTATTGTATGTGCATGCATATATACTACCATGTACATGTCTAGTGCCCCTAGGGCCCAGAAAAGGGTTTTGGATCCCTGGAAGAGGGGATATAGCTATGTGATCCCTGGGAACTGAAGCTGGGTCTTATAAAAGAGCAGCTAGTGTTCTTAACTTCAGAGTCATCACTTCACCTCCAAGACATGCATTTTGTCTCATCAACTGAAGTTGTAAACAGAACAAATGTAGTAGTTTTTCTGTTATTTACCAACCCTCATCTAATTTCCTATTTTTTAGAACCACTAATGGATATAATTCTACTGAATGTATTCTTTCTTCACCTGTTACTGTAACATGTTGTAAGTAAAATGAGAGGTCTGGCTTGAAAAAATATGATAGGGGGGGTCAAATAAGTCATAATGCTTTAGGTATTTCATTGATAGTATTATTAGGATTGATTTCAGTCAGTCATATTGCAGCATCAACTCTGGAATATATCATTAAATCTTGCCAATGGCCACATATATCCAACATAGACACAAATAGATAATACAGTCTGTTTTCCTGCTATGTGCTAGGCAATGTGTCCCTTTGGGAAGTACAAACACTGCCTTGGCACTGATCTTGGCAATCAGGACATTTTTTACTAATAGTTTGTGAATCAATAACCAGTCCTGAATATCACTCAATTTTCTCATCTCTGTATGCTTTTCCATCATGTTCATTAATTTTGTAGATTTAACCCAAACAACTTTCAAAGAAAGAACTGAAGCAATGTTTATGTTTACTCAAATATCATATTACTTCAATAACTTAAACATTTCTAATTCAATCAGTTTCAAGTTTCCAGAAGCAATATCATAAATGAGAATCACTTTGTTATAGTTGTTATTATTATTATACATTTATCTATGGGCCATGTTCTAGGCCAAGTTTCAGGAATTTTGGGGAACTTAAAGATAACCTCAGGCTGGGCGGTGGTGGCGCATGCCTTTAATCCCAGCACTTGAGAGACAGAGGCAGGCGGATCTCTGTGAATTCGAGACCAGCCTGGTATACAAGAGCTAGTTCCAGGACAGGCTCCAAAACCACAGAGAAACCCTGTCTCGAAAAACAAAACAACAACAACAACAAAAAAAAGATAACCCCAGAACCATGGAATACAAATAAAACTTCAGTGAAGGTTGAATATATCCTTTTGTACATTTAGATTGTTTTCTGTTTGTTTATTTTATGTAAGAAGCCCTAGTAGGGTATGGGGAGGTAGCTCATTGTACAATAAATCTACAATGCAATACTTGTTTTGAACATGACCCATGTTTGGTTTCCAGAACCCTCAACAGGTAGCTCACAACTACATTAAACTTCAAATCCAAAGGGATCCATTACCTCTGGCATCTGAACTCATTGCGTTCACACACATATAGCCCACACAGACAAATGTAAACAATTAAAAATAACAAAAAATATTTGAAAAGAGATCCCTAGTATCAGAGTTCTTAAACTATCTTACTCAGATCAACTGAAATTTATCAGTTCTGTATATTCTTCATAAGCAGCACTGAAAATCTGATATAAAATACCTACAAATTTTATAGACCTGTAATTATAAAAAATAATTTATATGGTCTGACTTGACCAAAACTAGCACTTGGCAATTCCTTCCTTAAGTGAAACATTTTCAGGAAAATTTCAGTCTTACTGGAATTACTGTTGAAATCCAGCTGCTATACCAATGTCATCTAATGTCTCTATAATGACTATGAACTATAATATATTAATATTAATATATGTACCTGAACAACTTTACTGTCATAACAACTATAATAAGAAATTTTATAGACACAAACCAAATTTAACGACAATCACTTACGCATTGAAAATGAAAATAAAATTTTTATGTATCTCTTCCCCATAGACTGTCCATTTTCTTTTGTGTGAGTGTTCCTCATTTCATTATGGATGGTGGTAAGAAAATGTTCTTCATCAATAGAGTACAATACTTTCTGCTTTTAAATGGTTAAATTAGATCTGCTGAGAGCTGTATTTTAAGGATATACAGCTATTGAGCATTTGCTTTCTATTCTCAACTCTTCCTAGAATAACTGCTTAAAAATTCTTAGTGGTAAACAAACTACTTAAAAATATTTTTATGAAAATATTTAGACCTCTGGATATCTTCCAGCCTGTTTTATTTCTTTCTTTAAAAAACAAAATAAAATAAACAAGAATTAAGAATACCAAATTCTGACACCAGTCTGAGAGTCTAGAAGCAGATCTTCCTGAACCTCTGTCTCCTCTCCTCCAAATCCAATTCCTTTAGTCTCAAGCCAAGCTCTGTAGGGAACCACCCGCTATAGGCTCTCTTCTCTCCATGTCCCCAACTCCACTGGATTGAACAGATCTTCCTCCCCATTTTTTCTTCCTGGACTCATTACTTTACCCCATCCTCAATTCCACCAGACATTTCCTGGGAAGGCACAGGCTGCTGAGGCCAGGGAAACGAACAGAGGAAACTGCAGGTCTCCACCTCTCTCTCTTCTCTCCTAAATCCAGTCTCCATCCTCACCCCTATTTCTGTAGCAGACAGCTTGCTGCAGCTTCCTCCTCCTCCATGTCCCCATTTCCAGCTGATCACACACATCTCCTCCAACCTTTTTCCCATTCTTCCTGTTATCCTAGCCACCAACTCCAGCAGTCTTGCTATGAGAATCTGTCAGAAAACCTGCCAGAGAAGCCAGTAGGCCAGCCATGCAGGCAGGAAAATTTCAGATGTTCATTCCCACTCGTCTTCTCCATATCCAACCCCAGGTCTCATCACCAGCTCTGAAACACTTTCTTTTGTGGCCTCTTCTACTCCCTGGCCCAGTTCCCAAGGGACTAAGCAAATCCTAGTGAAACACCCTGTTTTGTACCCTTCTGTGGACTCCTCATCCTCACCCAAGCCCATCACCATTCTTAAAGTTCATCTAATGCCTAGAAACATATTTTACTTGGAAACGCCATGACTACATCTATCAGGATCACAGAAAAATTCCTTACCAGGTAACACATGGATACCAAACCACCCTTGAAACGAAGATGGCAACAGAAAGGAGAGGGTTGAGACCCATTGGTTGAGAACCACTGCTCCAGAAAATGAAGAAATCATACCCAAAAAGAGTAGATAGCAAGAAATAATCAAACTTGGCTAAAATCAATAAAATTGATTTTAAATTTTAAATTGCAAAAACCCTTTTCCTGGAGAAACAAAAATCCAAATTAAGAAAATTAGAGATAAGTAGGGGGCTTTAAAAACAGATACCAAGGAAATCCAAGGAATCATACCTCAAGATCCAGTCATACCTCTAGCGCGTATACCCTAGGAAATGCAAATACAATAGATAGTTATGGATGGAATGGGAAAAATCAAGGGGGTACTGGAAGGCAAGAGGGAGATGAGCAAGAGAATACTGGAAAAACCAACTAAGAACCATTTGAGAGGTAGTATAGGAACCTAGGGCAGAAGAAGTATCCTAAAATTTATACATATATGAAGGTTATGTAAATAAAACTACAAATAATGGGGGAAACAGAGTCCCAAATAACATTCCTTGCCACTAAATGAAGCTTCTGGTGCCAGGATTAGGTTACTTCTCACTGAGTGGTTGAAATCCCTAAGTAACACAGACTGTTGCCAAGACTATAAGTTGGCTCCACAAACTGATTGCAAGGCTCCATTATGAAGACAACATCCATATATCTCATTGAGCATGCAATAGTTGAGCCAGTGCCTATCTAGAGACTTAATTCCTATGTGTTAGCATCTATGGTACAGGAAAGTACCTTGTATGCTACCAAAAGAGAAACATAAACACTGGTCTAGCCACAACCCCTTTGATCTACAATGGTGTGTTTCCTACAAGGTTTGCTAGTATAATGGTGGCCCAAAGTGTGTGGGAGTAGCCAACCAATATATGATTTGACTTAAAGACAGCTCTGAGGTGAAACACATACCCAACCCTGCTTGACTATACAAGAACCAGAAGCTAGAAAGCTCTGGAAAATCAAACATTGCTGTTTTAAAACAAACAAAAAAATCTAGCAATAAAATAACTCCTAATTCCATTCTGCTACACTTGTAGATAAGTACCTTGCTCAGCCATCACCAGAGAAACTTCCTCCTTCAGGAATTTGGAACCAATAACGTTACAATATGTAGAGAGTGAGAACTTTGGAGCGCTCAATTCAAAACGGGGTGTCTTCACCAAATCCCTTCCCTCGGGGCTTGGGGAATCCTGCAGAAGAGGTAGCAGAAAGAATGTAAAGTCGGGGGTGATTGAGGACACCAAGAAACCAAAGCCCTCTAAATCAACAGGATTGATGTATGTATAAATCCATACGGATGGAGGAAGCAGGCACAGGGCCTGAATGGGGTGTGCAGTAGATAGCTGAAAAAGTGGACAGCTGTTCGCATTCCTCATCCAGAAGCTGTCTGCACTTGCAAAGGAAAATTAGCTTACTACAATGAAGTGTCGCTTGAGAAACAGACTACTCATAGGGGTCAGTCTCATGCCCAGCAGCCGATGGTCAACAGAAAACAAACTCACCAGCATCGTTGGCAGCTCCTTCTTTCATAATAGCCTGTCAAGCTTTATTGTTTTTCCAATCTTATTTTTTATTTTATTTATTTATGTTCTTTTATTCCTTTTGTCTCTTTTTACCCTACAGGTCCTCTGCACATATATTATGGCTTCCCGTTTAATATTTTTAAGGGATCCTGGGTGTGTAAACAAGTGGGTTTCTGTACGTATATCTGTTTATTGGGCTTTTACTACTTTTTGTTTGTTTTATCCTGTTTCAATGTGTTAGTTTTTGCTTCATTTAAATTTATTTTACTTTTTATTACTATCTGTTAGAAGCCTTTTTTGCTTTATAATGAGAGACAGAAAGGGAGTGGGTCCAGATGGCAGGGGAACTGTTGAGGAGTCAGGAATGTAGGAATGAGAATCTGCTATCTGGATATATTATTTGAAGAAAAAATTATTTTCAATAAAATGATAAAAAGAATTCCAGCTACCACCATGTGGAAGAGAGATTATGTACTTGGTTTATTGGGAAATGGATTGTGCCAGCTACTTAGTTAGACCCCTCAATTAGCTCAGATTTCCTCTTAATTTAAAATAAAATCTACTCAAGTTATATGGTGTTAGAAACTTATTGTTAATGTCTAACTTAAGCATTATGGTTATTATTATAAAGTGTATACTAAAGTGTTTAAGGGTTGTAAAAGCTTTTACTTAAATTCAAGTGGAGATATATATATATATATGTATATATATATATATCATACATCATATATTCATCTGGATGGTTAAAATAATTTTGTCATAATGTTTGTTGTTGAATCTAGTAGTGGGTATATAGGTATTTCTTGCAATATTTTCTGTATATTTGCATGTTTTCTATGCAAAAACACATATAAAGTGAAAAAGAGAAGCATAATCATTCTGATATCCAGTCAATGACAACTACACTTCTGAAGCATGCTTTGTTAGATGTCCACATTCTTAGAAATATTAGAACATTTAAAAATATGAGAAAATCAAACACTCACCATGGTCTTACCTTCAATATTTTAATAGTCAACTTCAATTTTCTCTGTGAGTTCTTGTGGTCTATATTACAGTGTAATCAAGGTAACCAAGGGCCGTCTGGTTGGTCAGCTCTCTGTTGTGAGCTCCCTGTGACTGACACACTCAAATTGTAGGGAGATTATATGTCATTTTCAAGGATAGATTTTGTTATCTTGGAAAGTAAAGGGGGAAATCTGGGGAGAAAATGCACACATTCCATAGCTCTCTGGAAATAGTGAGGTAGCAGCAGAGAGGATGTAGGAGTGAAAAGTGAAACATTACATCAGGAAGCTGTTCAAATAAGTTTTGAGTTTTTTTTAATCTTTTAAGTACTGGGCTGGAACACTAATTTTCTGAGTTTGACTAAACCTCCACAGAATTCATTTCTAAAGAAATAATGTCTTTGAAGCATATTACCCTGGACAAAAAATGTCCTGAAATAAAAACCCTGATGTGGGATAATGCTCTTGAATACTGTAAAAATTTGCCATTATTGGTTTAATAAAACACTGAATGGCCAGTAGACACGCAGGAAGTAAAGATGGAGCAGCCAGACTAAGAGAATTCTGAGAAGAGGGAAGGCAGAGACACAGTTGCAAGTAAGATGCAGAGAAAACAAGATTAGAATGCCTTACCAAGAAAAAGTACCAAACTACTTGGCTAAACATAGATAAAAAGTATGGGTTAGTTTAAGTTGTAAGAGCTAGTTAATACTAAGCCTGAGCAAAAGGCCAAGCAGTGTATAATTAATAAGTCTCTGTGTATTTCTTTGGGACTGAATGGCTGTGTGACCCGGAGGGACAGAATCTTTCGTCTACATTTCCTAAGTTCTCTTGAGAGTCATTAAAGGATCTGGCATCAATTTAGCTTAAATCTATTATGACACAGCATTTAAACACTCTTATTACTTAAGAATAAAAATACCAATGCATTCAGAAGATTTACAGCAATAGAGAAGAGAAGAAAAATGTGTTAGCTTTAAAGTAAATGTAAGATCTGTTCATTTATAATCTGCAGTATTCTTCTCTACGTGAGGACCAAAGTGGTAAAGCCAACTGGTTATGCACTGGAAACGGGAGGTAAACTAAACCTTACTTCCTTTAAGTTGTTAATGGCAAATATTGTCAAAGTGACACAAAACTTTCTAACACATGTAGTAAGATGTGTTACTGAGGCAGATTAAATTCATGAAGAAAAGTCAATTTCACTTACAGTTCAGGGGGCTCAGGGTATATTTGGTGATGTCCTTCCTGATGCAAGAGTCCCAGGTGGCACAAGATGTCACATGACAACAAGCAGAGAGCATTTGTGTGTGTTTACATACTTTGATATTCTCTTTCTCTTATGGATCCAATACTGTTCAATCATAGGCACTCATCCTGATGACTATGTTCACCTACTCACCTTCTAAAAGCCCCATCTTCGAGTTCTGTGGTGGGAGTAAGCTTCTAGTCTCTTGGTATAGCAGAGAGGAGGAATTACAGAAATTGATCATGAACATACCCTGAAGATATAAAGGAATGGAAACACAGAGAAGGTTTAGTGAAATAGCTCTGGTTCTAAAAATCCAGTGAGAAAACTATATCTTCAGCACAGTTTAATCTTATCAATATAAATTTCAAACTATGCTAAAATAATTATAGTATTTTAACTTATTAAAAATTTTATTGATATTTAAAATCCTTCTAGTTCATTCACTTTTACAGCTATTATTCAATACTCAAAGTACTTATTAGAAGATACAAGATAAGATACATATATTTTTAATACATGAAATATGTTCCCCTGATCACACTTGTCCTCCCTCAAAGCATATGTTTAACTTTCAGCAGAATACCTCCACACAACCATATGTGTAGACAAAACTTTTGTAGAGATTAAGTGAAACAAGACCATTTGTGTGGGTTCAAATCCAATCTGATTTGTGTCATAGAAGCAAAGGCTATACAAAATGACCATAAAGTAAGAATGGGACCAAGAATGTCTGACAAATTGACTAGAGGAGAAATCAATATCATTGATACTTCCATCTTTACTGTTCTAATCCCTAAAACTAAAGGAAAACAAATTTCCCAATTGTAAGCCTTTCAGTCAGCAATAGAGTGCTGTGCAGCCCTAGCACCCTCAAATGCCCCGTTCTTCAGTTTCAAATGTCTGTGTCTTTTCTGCCCAGGAAAGCTTGTGGAAAGCTGCCTATTCCATGGTGCCATTTGAATCTCTTCCTCCCATGAACCTGTGAGTAACCCCTCTATCATTTTAATTCACAATATTCCCTCTTACTTTAATTTCTGCTTATAAATGTAATCTCTTTGGAAGAATAACTACCTACACATCTAGTAATGTGCTTAAAACATTTTTGTGTTGTTTTCTTATGATGGTGCCCTCTACATAGCTCAAGTTAGCTTCAAATGCACAGTCTTCCTCCTCTAACAACTTTTGTGCTGAGATTCTAGAAGCATGCCACCACAGACAGCTTAAAATATTTTCTTGATCCATGAATATAACCTTATTGAACACTAAAGGAGATATATGAGTACAGATGAGTAGAAACGATGGAAGATGTGGTGATGGAGATGGCAGGTGCTATTAAGTCATAGCCATAGCGTTTGGTGAATAAGTTTATATTTTTTATGGAACAAGAAATGAATAATTTTTGATATTGTTGGAGGAGGTGAGGGTAGACTTTAGAATCTGCAGAGAGGTGTGAAGAAATACTGGATGGAATCTTTTCTTTTTAGTAGGAAAGCTTGCTTAGACTTATTCCCAACTAGTTCTTAAAACTTAAACGAACCAGTTTATATTGATCTCTGTTCTGTCACGTGGCTCATTACTTTTCCTCCTTTCTGTATGTCAATTTCCTCCATATCTTGCTAGAGACTCTTTGCCTTTCTGATTCCTTCCCAGACTTCCTATCTCTGCCCAAACGTCCCACTTATCCTCTCCTGCTTAGCTATTGGCTATTCAGCTCTTTATTAAACCAGTCAGAAGGTGACTTGGCAAAGACACATCTTCACAGTGTATATAAAGATTATATTACATTTTTTTCTTTTATCTAAATAATAAGGAAAGGTGGTGTGGGAAGTCCTGCATATGTGTTGCTTTTATTCATTAATAGTGAAGCTGCTTTCAGCCAATGGCTTAACAGAATATTCCAGCCAGGCTGAAGAGAGAGTAGATGGAGTCAGGGAGTTGCCATGTAGCCCCAGCAGAGACAGAAGCCTGGAATGAAACTTTACCTAGTAAACCACAGCTACATGGTGATACACAGATTAATGGAGATGGATTAGTTTAGGATATAAGAGTTAGCCAGTAATATATTTAACCTATTGGCCAAACAGTATTGCAATTGATACAGATTTCTGTGTGATTATTTTGGGAGTCTGTGCAACTGGAAAATGAACAAGCATCCTCCCCCAAACAAATTGGTGTGCCAATGTGGTTGTATTCATGTAAAACCTGAGATAGTTTAAAAAGGAATTCTAGACATAAAAGAACAGAGTTAAGCATGGATTTTTGGTAGCAGCATTTTCTCAGGTGGACTCTGTTTGCTAGATTGCTTTAAGAGAAGGTTTCCTGACTCAACAGTAGCAGCAGAAACTGTGCAACTTTTTAAGAAGGCTTCCTTGTTTGTGCTAGTTGTACAAACAACTCTGAATCTTTCAGGAGGCCCAGCTACAGAGCATTTAAATGGAGTTTGTGGGCAAAGAGCTACAGGTTGATTATGGCAAAGTAGAACTGATGTATCCCTGGAGCTGGGGCAGACAGATAGGCTCTCACAGAGTTGGTAGTGAACATGCCTCCACCATGTTGGACTGGGTGGAGCCAACAGGCAGTGCCACAGAGTTGGTCCTAGCCACATATGCTTAGCATTTAAGAAAAAAGGCACTTCTGATCAGAAAATAATTATAGATACACAATAAAGACAGATTCAGATAAAAAAAATAAAGACTTCTAAATGGGTCACAGTGTTGACTAAATGTACCTAGGCTTGGGAGAGAAAAGAAAAAGAATAGAGGCAGTTATAAAAAGAAATAAATAGTTTTAAAAAAATGAAACAAAGCCTTTAAAGAGACAGAGTACAGGCAGTCATAGATAAAAAGAGTAAAGAAAAATAAGCCATGTGAGGATGAAAAATAGACAGAAAATTTGGATTATGTATATTATTGTGTTTTCTTTGAAATTTTGTCTGTGAATGAGCTATGTAGGGAGAGACATTTCATTGTATGGGCTGCTAAGCTAAACCAACATATATGTTTTAAAGGTAACTTGACTTCAAAAATTGGGTCTAAAGATTTGTTGCTTGGAAAAAGAGGTTCTTCTTTTCTTTCAACAGGAAAAGAGAACTTGTGGATTTCTCCTAGACTAATGTGGTTTGATGGATCAATACCCCTTGAAAGGTTGCTGTGAACACCCTGCAAAAATTACTTCTCCCAACAAAAAGCAGGATGCAGTTTGGAAAGAACTATGTCCAAATTCCCAAATATTGTTTATAAATATTTCTTTACATTTAAATGGGGATATGCTATAGATATCAATACTTTGCATTTGGTATGGAACTTGGTTCATTGATACAAATTAAGATCAATTCTGGGCCGGGCGGTGGTGGCGCACGCCTTTAATCCCAGCACTCGGGAGGCAGAGGTAGGCGGATCTCTGTGAGTTAGAGACCAGCCTGGTCTACAAGAGCTAGTTCCAGGACAGGCTCCAAAACCACAGAGAAACCCTGTCTCGAAAAACCAAAAAAAAAAAAATCAATAAAAGATCAATTCTGATATATATATATATATATATATATATATATCTGCTCTTGGTATTGGTATGGTATTGTTCATTTAAAATATAATGTGTAATTAAGAAATACAGGTGTTAATGGATAGTTATCTATAATAGTCAAACTTAAAGTCATGTTAGTTAAGTTTTCCAGACATATAGAGATATATTTCATTTAGACAGATAATTTTCAAACCTTTCAAAGACCTATGGAAAATGACATTTAAAATGTTTAAATTATTAATTTAAGACTCTTCATGACAATGAGACACATCTGCTCTTGGCAGCACCAATCTATTTCAAGAGAATGATGGGCATCAAAGAGGCTCCTTATGGAGATTGTTAGCTATTTGCACAAGACACTGCTCATGCCTAGACTGCTTGATGCTATGCTGTATAAACTGGTCATGGAGGACCCACAGAAAAATGACTGCTGAACTTCCTTAGAGGTGAGGTGGTCCTTCGGGTTTCCTCCTTCATAAAGCAGTCTGCCAAAACAGTAGACAGAAGAAAGCAACTGATGGACTTTGCCATTATAAAGCAGAGCAGATCCTCAGATTTCCTGATTCATGGAAAAGTCTTCTAGATACTATGGGCCTGTAGGCTGACGATAGATGCCTGTAACATTACAGAAGAACTTTGGGTGACTATCCAGGTAGTGAGATGTTGCTGTCAATTCTAGAGTTTTGGAAGTTGCTTATAATGAACTTCTTGTTTACTTAGGCAATATTATATCCTTCTGGAGTCTTTGAAGGAGTTGAAGAATAGATAGTTATAGTTTTTATTAGTTATAATAAAAGATAAAGTAGATATAAATGTCATAACTATAATTCTTGCTTGATAACCTGTTTTGTTTTATATAATTTAATATTTAAAGTTTAAACCTTTTTTTATTTCAACAGAAAAGGGGCAATGATGTGGGAATTGCTTCTGTATATGTGTTACTCTTATTGATTAATAAAGAAGCTGCTTTTGGCCAATGGCTTAACAGAATATAACAAGGCTGGAAGAGATAGATAGAGAGAAAGTTGGGGGAGACAGAGAGATGCCATGTAGCTCCACTAGAGACACATGCCAGGGACTGTACCTGGTAAGCCACAGCCACATGGCAATACACAGACTAATGGAGACAGGTTAGTTTAGGACATAAGAGTTAGCCAGACATATGCTCAATTGGCCAAACAGTACTGGGATTGATACAGTTTCTGTGTAATTATTTTGGAAGTCTTTGAAGCCAAGAAATGAACAGGAAGTCTTCCCCAACATAAAGGTTTAACTCTAACACAGTAAAACTATGTAATAAGAACAACTATCAGGTAAGAAATACACTCACAATGTCCAATCCATTTGTATTTGGCAAATTTAGGTAAAGTATCCTATTATCTATCTGATATTAATGAGTTCAAAGTAATATACATAAACTACTTTGTATCATAAGTTGTATTACCAGCCTAAAAATATGCTTTTATGCCCTAGACCGTTTTTTAAATCATGTTTTTCTTAGATAAACAACTTAAGTTTTTATGTCTGTCAATCTTTAAAAGATTTACAACTCTTTTGTGAGTTTTTCCTTTGAATTTGGTAACAAAGCAAACAGTAAAACTATGACTATCTAATCTTCAGTCCCATAAGAGACCTGAGACATACAATATTACTTGAGTAAACAGAAAGTTCAGAGCAAGCAACTGATATTATGCTGTCTAAATTGAACAAGCAGGACACAAAGGAAGTCAAATGCCAAAATTTTCCAAGACAAGGCCACGCAAACCTTCAAAATTCCTGCTTCATAGAAACATCTGTCAGGTAGTTTAGACCTGTAGGCAAAAGATGGATGCTCCAACATTGCAGAGGAACCTTGGGTGACTGTCCAGGCAGTCAGATGTCTCTGTCATTTCTGAATGGAATCTTAAAGGACAATGAGTCGTAGATAATTTTCAGATGTGAGTGAAATGTTAAAGACGTGTTGCTGAATTCAGTGCCTGAGCAGCATTATTTAGTGCTGCTCTAATTAATTCTAATTTAGGAATTCTGTAATTTGTAATACCTAAAAGAAATGTTCAACACTCCTTACCTTGGTAGTCAAGTCAGAGCTTCACAGTCCTTTTGATATGTGAGGCTAAGGGAGGTCTTCTGCTCATAGATGCTTAGTTTCACAAAACTCCATACTTTGTTGGAACTGTAAGTTTAAGCACTTAAAAAAACAAACATTCACTGAGTATATAAATACTTGCTGTGCATTGAAATAGTGAGTGTAGGGAAAAATATGCTTGGCTCTTATAAGATATTGGAAAGATGAAAATTTAATTCTTGAAAAATACTTTCCATCGGTGGCTATATAAAATTATCATCTCAATTTGACATATCATTTTACCCCAGCATCATCTGAGTCTGAAGGGTAGATAATGTAAGTAACAAGATAAAGGCTGACATCAAGAAAAAGAAATGTCTACCTATCATCATTCTGAGGTAAATCATATAATTATATTGCCCTTTCTGAAAACCCCTTGGTGGTTGGGCTTAGGAATATAACAAGTAATAAAAGGTAAATGGAGCATGATATATTCTACCTACACAGAAAATTTAAAATTGACCCGTGTATTAAAGCGAGGTCAGTGAGTCAGTGTCGGTATGTTCAAACAGATGAGGCACAATCCTGTATGAGATGTATCTGAAGTTATAAATCACGGACCACTACAAAGTATGTTTCCTTAAAAAATTAAAATTTTGGATTAAAATCAGCTGCTCTCACTCGTTTATAATTCTATGAGTGAGAAAAAATAATCAGAATAATATTCTTAAAGCACTGGGATCCTCACATATTCCAAGCATTCTCAATGCTGTGTCATGTTGTCTACTAAATACACACTCATGTGAGGTTGTATTCTGTTGCTTCTGGAAATACACATCCTGCCACAACATGTTTAATGTTGAATTGGGAGGTATTGTTATTACATTATTATATATCTTCTGTGATTTTCACACATGTAAATAATGTGCCATATATTTGACTTGTTTTTGAGAACATTATTTTCATCAAAATATGTCTTTTACATTATCATTAAATTGATTCTATGATTACTTTTTACTTACATTTGTGCTGTGGGCTTCACAGGCTGTGGAGTACTTAAGTTGGAACCAGAGAAAAGCATTAGTATTCAGCCTCTTCCTTCCATCTGGAGATGGAATTCAGATCAACAGTCTTGGTCCAAGGCCTGTTACCCACCGAACCATTATTGGGCAATATGATTTATTATTCTTATACTAAATAGCCTGGTACTTACAGTTTCTGTATATGTAATTAACCCCATGCATGGGCAATTTTGGAGGCCAGAGGTGTAAGCCCAGTGTCTTCTAGAAATTTTCTTGACCTCTACTTCATAACCAAAGAATGTGCTGCTAGTAATACACAGTCAGCATAAAAGGGAAGTCTTGTTGCTTTTATAAAATTGTACCCTCTGGCATCTCAAAAATTAAGCAAATCTTTAACAAGTAAAAATAAGAACATTATATACATGAACAAAAAGTATCAATGCATGTTTCAAAGTAAAATTCTGAAGGTAATTAGATTGTGAGGGGGGTCAAGAAGTTTCATTCCCTTTAGCTGAATCCATAAAGAATAAGCCACGGAAATAGATCATGTACCTCCCTCTTATGAGAAAAGTAAAATGGAAAAATCTTCCAATGAGGAGATGTTACCTTATTCTTACTAGTCAATTCATTAAATCAAATGTGTTGAGAGAAAAGTTCTCATATTAAATAGCTCTTATAGTAATTCTTAAGTTACCATTTTTGTGGCCATCTATTATTGGACCCTGCTTAACTAGAACATCTAGATTTTTCCATCCCAGTTACACATGAGACCTGGAGTTGCCGCTTGCAGTTGGTTGCTTTTGATCCGTAATTGAGTTGATCTGTAACGGGAATAACTGGTCGCTATGCGATAGTGTGTGCATTCGATGTGAGCCAATGAGCGAAAGGCACAACAATGATATTCCTAACAACTGCCTTGTGTGTATCAGTTCTTAAAATATGAGGTAAATGAACCTGTTTCATCAGGAAAGATTCACTTGTAACAAAAGCTTCATGTATATTAAACACCAATACATCTAGACAACATTATTGATTAGATTTTCATTCATGATTCACTAGTAATTAAATGAAACGATTTAATGGCTTCAAATGAAAGAGTGTGCCAGCAGAACAAAATTAAAGTTCTCTGTCCTTTGGACCCTTTCTCAGTGTATTTTTATGTGTGTGTGTGCGTGTTTATTTTATACAGTTTACATGCTGAAATCAGTGGCAAATATTTTTCTTTCATTCTCAAAGACTCTATCAAGAAAGACACCTTAATGCACAAGATCATGATACTAATTTATTCTATTTTTTACTGCTAAAATTTTTGAAGAGAAGATTTTTGTGGTTATTTTATTCAAATTTACTCTTCCATTTCAAATGTTGGGCACATTATTTGATCCAAAAATGAAGCTCTTTTAGTCAAATTTCTCATAAATGTTTAACTTATTATCTCTCCTGAAATTTCTAGTTTTCATAAAAATAATCCAAATTTATTAAGAAGTTGAGAGTGTTTGAGAAGTTGTTATTGATGCTCAAAATGTGTCTAGGGACCTGTGAAGGTCACCAGTACTCTTGTGTGTCTAACGGTTCATTACAATTCCTTTTACTAACTCCAGGGTGGGGACGTTATTAGGCGGGCATTAGCTAGAGTGTGTGCTTGCATATGGCTGTCCTCCGGAGCTTCCCTTCCCCACTAAAGTCATTTATGTAGGAGAGAGCTTGTATAAATAGTCAACCTTGATCTTCTTTCAGGAAAATGAAGGAAAGGTGTTTAAAACCACTGCATTCAACAATCCAGAAGAAACTATATTTGTGGATGTGTGAAGGGTCATGAGAAAGAGGAGATAAATCCCCCACCATGTGTTAGAGACTAACTGCATCCAAGTTCCTGATAGGATCTCTGAGAGAAGACAGGATAGAAAGGGGTTTAATGCTGAGCCCTAAGTTCTTATTCTAGTCCCACCTGCTTTTATGAAATAGAGAGACTTGAGAGGTTATAATATGTGTCAATCAGGTATTTAAGTGCAAAACATGTTCTCATTTTTGTCCAGGGAGTTGACACAGTTATGTGCTTCCCCTATGACATCATTTTTCTTTGTGAAGACTCTTTTGGTTTTGGTCTCAGCTTGGACTGTAGAAAAAGGCTGCTTCTTTGTTCCCGGATGCTTAGTCCTGAAATAACCACACAGAAACTGTATTAATTACAATACTGCTTGGCCTATTAGCTTATGCATCTTTCTAGTTCACTCTTATCTCTTAAATTTTTCCATTCCTATTAATCTGTGTATTGCCACGTGGCCGGAGGGGACTACATGGCATCTCCTTGACTCTGCCTTCTTTCTCCAAGCATTCAGTTTAGTCCCTGCCTACCTCTATACTGCACTGCCAGGCCCAAGACAGTTTCTTTATTTTATCTCCATATCATTGGACTATGGCAACTTCAGGGAGCCTGGTTCTTTCTTCTCAGATCTCATTGTATATGGGAGGTAGTGACTAGTTTAAAATCTCTTCTAGATGATCTTCCCTGTGATTATAAACCTTGAGCAAGTGGGGCTGGAGAGATGGCTCAGTGCCCTTAAGGGCTCCCTCTGCACCACCAGAGGTCCTAAACCTAGCGCTCATAGAGAAGCTCATAACTGTCTATAACATTAGGTGCACAGGACCCAACACTCTCTCCTGCATCAACAAACACCAGGCATGCGAGGGATGCATAGAAACACATACAGGAACAACATTCATACACAATAAACTTTTGCAATGTAACTCTTGAACAAGTGACACCAGGAGAGAAGGAAAGTTTTAAGACTTGTCACCATAGCGACCACGTTGGCAGTGGCGGTGGCAGCAGATGTCCAAGCTGCTGTGCCTCCTGCTGCTTGCCTTTCAAGACTACCTAAATTTTTAATTTCTAAAGCCCAGCTGTTCTAAATTCATATCCTAATAGCCCTCCTAAAAATTCTCCACAGAGCAAGTCGGTTATCAATCTTTATATAATAGACGCATCCCTATGGTCTCAAATTCTTGAAGGTGAGGACACGGAGCTAAATTCAATTTAATTTTTAAAAGATGTCATATAAAATATCATCTATTAAATTTTAAAAACAATAATCTTCCAAGTTTTAGTAATTTGAAGTTTATTATCAAGCATTAGTCTTCTTTCTCAATGTATAATTTCCGCCTTAAATGCTATTTCTTTGATAGCTCTCACTTGGGTGTGATAATTGTGTTATCTAGAACTGGAGGCAAATAGCAGAGTGCTGGCAAGGAGGGTTTTTTTTTAACATGGGAAAAAGGTGTTATTTTAAAACTGGCAGGCTTTTTTCCTTCCAGATGGAAAGCAAAATATACCTGAGAAGAGGTTTTTATTTTCACTATGCAAAAAAAAAAAAGGGGAACTTAGCTGGCCCTTATTATATTAATGTAATAGACGGGGAATGACTTTTGAGCTTACACGTTCACAAACCATCCCTTTTCAATGCTGTCTGAAGATAGAGTGGACAGTAGATAGTACCACAAGCAGCTGTGAAGTTGCAAAACAGAATACTCACCAAAATGACCAGCTTTGGTATTATACTGTCAATGGGTTCTGCTAACACACATACACACTCTTCTTTGAGCATTTCCTATAGTTTCTCAGTTCATCAACCTTCAGTTTCATTTCATGTATTATAGTCATTATAGCTGCCAGAGAGGTATTTAAACATCGTAGTTTTATGAGACACATAAACAATGTAGTAGAATCATGCTCACTCCCTACCACTCTCTCTTATCTTTCTGTCTCTCCTAATTATCCCTTTCATCTTCCCAAATAGTGACCAGCCTGCTTTCATAGGTCTGTGTGCAATTGTGGTGCAGGGAGCCACTGCTACTGTGCATTCACAATGACAGCTTCAGTGTCATATCCAGACGACATGCTACCGTGCTCTTCTCCACCCATTGACTCTCGCGTCATTTCCACACCCTTTTTTATAATGTTTCCAGAGCTTGGAGGGGTGGTAGAGCTGTCTAATAGTGAACCTACAACCAGTCATTTTAGCATTTTATCAGATACACAATTTTTATTCATTTTACGTACCCCTCGTTCCCTTGCCCCAACCTCCCATCCACTCCTCATAGAAGGTTAAGCCTCCCATGGGGAGTCAACAAAGCCTGGCATACCAGGTTGAGGCAGGACCAAGTCCCATCCCGCTGTATTGAGGCTGAGCAAGGTATCCCACCACAGGGAATGGGCTCCAAAAAGCAGGAGGGAAAAATCATGGTTTCACTGCGAGGAACCCCACAAAAAGACCAAGCCACACAACTGTCACCCACATGCAGAGGGCCTAGTTCAGCCCATGCTGGCTCCCCAGCTGTCAGTCCAGAGTCCATGAGCTCCCACTATGTCCAGTTGGTCATATGTCCGTACGTCCCATTAAGTCCATAATGGTCTTGAACCCCCTTGCTCATAGAATCCTTCCTCCCTCTCTTCCAGGAGCTCAACCCAGTACTTGGCTGTGGATCTCTGCATCTGCTTCCATCAGTTATTGGATGAACATTCTTTTTTTTTTTCTTTTTTTGGATTTTCGAGACAGGGTTTCTCCGTAGCTTTTTTGGTTCCTGTCCTGGAACTAGCTCTTATAGACCAGGCTGGCCTCTAACTCACTGAGATCCACCTGCCTCTGCCTCCCGAGTGCTGGGATTAAAGGCGTGTGCCACCACCGCCCGGCTCTGGATGAACATTCTATGGTGACAATTAGGGTAGTCACTAGTCTGATTACAGGAGAAAACCAGTTCAGGCACTGTCTCTACCTTAACCATCCTTAATGTAAAAAAAGAAAAGAAAAGAAAAGAGAAGTAGTAGAAGATTTTTGATCAAAATTAGAACAGAACTTGTCTATAGATTTAATATAAATAATTAGAAGGCACTTTGACTATATGTCCATTTAGCAAAACATCAGTAATAAACTCTATCTTAGGGTCTTTGATCTCTTCAGGCACAGACTTTTGACCAGGTTTACAGTATGAGGCATCTATTCCCTCTCATACAGGGGTCTCGAATATAATCAGAAAGCAGCAGGTTATCCCTTAATGCATCACACCACTGTGATGCCAGAGGCCATATCTTGCCTGGTGGGTCAGTATTGTAGTGCACAAGCTCCCTGCTGTGTAAGACCATTGTTGATTTTCTGCTCCAGCATCCTACAGAGGACCTGTAGTATAATGAATGGTGGTCGGTAGGAAGGAGGCATCCAATTCAGTTCCACCTTGATATTTCTGTGTCTTGTATTCAAAATAAGTGGCGTATTCAGCAGTACAGTTTACTGTAGTTCTGCTAGATGTCCAAGTGCTGTGGCAAGACACGGTTTGATTTTGGAGCCTCTAGAGATCCCACGGTCAATAACTCCCAGAAAAGTAAACCATGCCTGGCACTGGGTTAAAGGAACATACTAAGGGAGAGTTTTTGGGTGTTTTTGATGGTCTGTATTGAAGTTCAACCTTGAGAAAGCAGGTTGACGTCGCTAAATGTGAGCATCTAGAAGGTAAAGAGGGACTCTATCAGGTGATGTATAAAAAGTCATTAATTTAGTGAGCAATTTTTCATAAAACAAAATTGTAATATGTATTTTCTATATTCTCTATTTTATTTTTATTAATTGGAGTGGATATTGTGGGCTAAAGAGGTGGATTAGCCTTTAAAAGCCCTGGCTGCTCTTTTTGAGGTCTGGGGTTAGTTCTCAGTACCCACATGGTGGCTAACAACCATATAGGTGCCTCAAATTCAATGGCAGCTTCTAGACTCGAAGAGTATGTCACACATATGAGCACTAACATACATGCAGGAAAGACATTTGTAAACAGAAACTAAAACTAATCAGATCTCTTTTTAAAAGGAAGGGATCTCTCTGAATGGAAGAAAAAAATGACTATTCAAAAAGAAAGCTGACTAGGCAGGTATAGTTTGCACTAAGGTTCCTTAAGACTTTCTTGAAATTTTACAAGGAATAAAACAACACATGTTATTGATAAGGTTGAGTTGTTCTCTTCAAAGCTAATTTTATGATATTTTGTATAGAAAAAATGAATTTGAATGACTCATGAAGAGCAATTTGAAAAGAACAAAAGGAAGAAGAATGTTTTGCTGAGATGAGTAGTGAATCTTGAAATTGAAAACACAGAAAGATAATGACCTCTAAAAAGAAGAATATGAAATTTGAAAACGTCAGTCAGATAGTTCTCGAATTCAGTCACTTCCTAAACTAAAGCCATTTAGTGCAATACATATGATTAAATAAACTAAATTTTAGTAATTTTTAAAGGCTGATTTATATTATAGTATGTTTACAGTAATTTATCTTTGAATTGCTTTAATATTTTTTCCTTGGAAATGAAAGATAAAGGGAACAATAATCCATATATATTATACATAATTCTATATTCCCTCTTTGGGAATTTGACATCATGCACCTCAATCCCACTCACCTCCCAGTCCTTCCATATCCCCCCCACCCCTACAGTAGCCCCAAAATTAATTAAATATAGAACAAACAAAAAACCACCACACCCTGCCATCTTCCCCATCTCTTCAACACCTCCTCATTCAAGTGTGTCACTCAGCATACCCTTTTGTCCAATCAGCCCCACTGCAAACATTTATTGCAATGAGACATTGGTCTGGTTCAAGGCCTCTGGTCTCTGGCACACCACCACCACGGGATCCTCACCCAAACTCCTCTCAGCTATCCTGCTATTGCCCAGAGTAATGAAGAGCCTATGGCTATGGTACTGCAGGACCAGTCCCTTTCTTCACTCCAGCAAGTCAAAGAAGGGTGCCATTTTAGGATGAGTCAACTCAAGACCCAGGATGTGGGTTTGGATGGTGGCTAAGTTGGTAAGTCTGGGGCAATGGGACCATCCACTTCAGGCCAGGCATAGAGTCAGCTCTCCTAGGCTGATACCCATCAGGGCCAGCTCTCCTACGGCCGAGGTGATGGCCAGATTACAGGAGCCAGCTCTCCTGCAGCAGTATCCAGAGAGAGGTAGGGTCTCTGGAGATCAGACCTTTGTCTGATGTGGGGTTAGAAAAGATCATTTCCCAATCAGTTGGCTGCCTTTCTGTCTTATTGGCTGCGCCCTTTGCTTTATGGAAGCTTCTCAGTTTTATCAGGGAAATGCAAATAAAAACAACTCTGAGATACCATCTTACATCTGTCAGAATGGCTAAGATCAAAAACACCAATGATAGTTTATGCTGGAGAGTATGTGGAGTAAGGGGAACACTCATCCACTGCTGGAGGGAATGCAAACTTGTAGAGCCACTTTGGAAATCATTGTGGCGGTTTCTCAGAAAATTGGAAATCAACCTACCTCAGGATACAGCAACACCACTGTTGGGCATATACCCAAAAAATGCTCAATCATACTACAGAGACTTTGTTCATTTATGTTCATAGCAGCATTATCTGTAATAGCCAGAACCTGGAAAAAACCTAGATGCCCCCCAACCAAAGAATGGCTCGAAGAATGATAAGATTGGAAGGAAATATATGCTGATCGTTTGCTACTTAGCCTTTCTTCATTAGGAATCAGGTGTCCTTTGGGAGAAGTATCACTTATACAAATTTTTCATTGCCTTTATCATAGGACATGACAATCACAGAGTTTTTCAGCAGAAATAAATTACCCCTGATGCTGGGAGCTGAATATCTCTCCCATTGAAAAGATATATTAGGGTTATCCAAGACCAAACTGTCAGCATATATCTTGAGATTTTAGCAACCAATATCATAATGTTAATATGTGTTTTATTTCAATTGTATGAAGCTTGGATTTGCACGAGGTATGTTGCCATCATGATAGAAGCCTCCCATGGTCAGAGCTGGTAAAGATGGTTGCCCTCCAAGGAGTTGTCACAGTGAGTTGCTAGCAGAGCCCATTAATCAATACCAGAACTCTGTAATGAACAGCCTACTTCCTTTGGAACTTCAGAGTGTCTGTTTTGAATATCCACTTATAATGTCAGTGAATTTGACTAGTGTTTTCTGTATCTCTGTACTGGAAGTATCTTATGGATATGTAAAACTAGTAGGAAGACAAATGATAGGCAGAGGAGTGGGAGTTGAACTTTTCCTTCTGTGTGCCTTTGATTATGTACAAATTCTCTTCAACTTTTCAACATAATTATTTTGAGGAGGGAAAACTTAACACAGTTGTGTTGGCATTCCTCTTTGGAACTGCATCTACATCTATGCATCTATACTTCCTCACAGTTTCCTCCTGTGCTCACGTCCCTATTCCTACAGCTTTTTTGTAACTTTCCTTCATATTACGTCTGTTCCATAGTGAAAATACCTCTGCCATCCTTCTTGTTTTCTATCCTACCAGACTGTTACCTTTCTTCTAAATTGTATCACCTGCAAGTCTCTAAAAATTATTTAAAACTTTGCAACTATTTATTCTTGTCTATAATCATTAGTTAGATCAGAGTTACTATGGAATCAGAAAAATCAAACTTTAATAACATCTTTGACAGTTCTGCTAATCAGTGAACTTTTAAAATATGACTCATAAAGAGAAGCATGTATGCTGAGCATTGTGACATACACCACTAATCCAAATACTGGGGAGGGAAAAGTAGGTTGATCTCTATGACTTGAAGCCTTGCCTCGTCTACATAGAGAGAGAGACACCATCCATGGCTATGTAGTAAAACTCTGTGACAAAACAAGAGACAGAAATACACGTATATGCTCACTTACACACACTATGATATTATAATATAGTGTTGAACAGAAAGAATGTTGAATATTTAAATGAAGTATTTCAAATCATGTTCATAGGCCCTTTCACTTTTAAATACTTCTTGTTTATAGGATAAATAGGAAAGCTGATTATTGACAGTGTTTAAATAAGGAAAACTATAAAAAGATGAATAATTTTGCTCTTGTTATAATAACATTGGCAGCATAAGAAATTGAGGTTTATTAGAAATTGAGTCTTCATTCATACATTTTCCTTCCAGAAAGTACTCTAATTCACTTCTATTTTTTAATTAACACTTTAAATATTTTGAGAATTTCATTGAAGTTTATTATATTCACATCATTTCCACCTCTCCCTTGTATCCCCTCCAACTTGTCCCTGCCACTCAAGCTCTTTCAAATTCATGACCTCCTCTTCTGTAATTAATAATTTGTACACACATGTATATATTTCTGTGTGTCATTGTATATAGGTGATTGTGTACACATACACACAAACTCCTAACTTACTGAGTTCATTTAGTGTTACACGTATGCACATTTGTTTTAAGCTGACCACTTGGGATTGGATAACACATTAGGATACTTGTCCCTGGAGAAGAACGATTCTCCATCTCTCAGTAGCCATTAATTACCCATAGCCATTCATCTCAGTGTAGAGCCCAATAAAACTTTTCTCATCCTGGAGGAGAGCGATTCTCCATCTCTCAGTACCCATTAATTACCTGTAGCCATTCATCTGAGTGTATAGCCCCAAAAATTTTCCTCATCTGCCTTGGCAGGGAAAATGCTGTTGTCATTAATAGATCTTGTTTAGGGGACCATATTTTTGATATAGTTAAGTGCCACTTCTCTGTAATATATAGAAGATAGCATTTAGATTGAAGACAATTTGAATTGACATATAAATAGTGAATAGAGGCAGCCACTGTGGCTAGCTTCATCAGTGGTTAGGTGATGTGTTTTTATTTACTTGAATCAGATGCCATGGTCCATTGTCTTAGAACCTTCTTGTTCCATCCCCCATGATGTTTTCTGAGCCTTAGGTATAGTCCTTGCATTGTAAATTTATCAAGTGGGGATGGGCATCCTACAATCTGTTTGTTCTGCAGGCCACAAGTAGAACAGGGAGAGATGTGGCCATGTCTCCAGTTAAAATAGCATGGTCATTTTGTGTGTTGACGTGTAGCTGGGAACAGCATTCACTCACATATTTAGAATTATTTTAACTTTTATTCTTCTCTCATACATTACATCCTGACCACAGTTTTCCCTCCTTTCACTCTTCCCAGTCCCTCCCCTTACCTCCCCTCTACCCCAGATAAGCTCCTCTGCCCCCCCCCCCCCAAAAAAAACAAACTTCCCAGGAATATCAACTGCACATAGCCAAACAAGATACAATAAGACTGGGCTCAAACCCTCCTATCAAGGCTGGACCTGGTAACCCATGGGAGGGAGAAAGTCATAAGCACAGGCATTGTTGGGAGCTCCACAAGAACAGCAGGCTACACAGCCATAAGGTACTTGCAGAGGACCCAGCTCAGACCTGTACAGGATCTCTGTTTATAGCTTCAGTTTCTGTGAGCCCCTAAATTTTATGAGTAGCATTTTGTACTTTGAGCTATAGATTTGATGTGATTTCTAGCTTTGCTTTTCAGCTGACGGCTTTACAGTGTGTGACCCGTTAAACATCTCCTGTTCATCTACATGCTGGAGCGCATCCTCATAAACAGAGTGGCTGTGAGATCTAGCCCTCTTATCTTCCCCCATTCGCTTGTATACACAGCAGGAAAAGGGTGGTGGACTACGAAAGGCGGTTATGAGTGCTTGCCTTGGTAACTGGACCATGCAAGTCAGAACAGGTTGCTAGGAAGCTGTGACTGTTCTCTCATCACAAATCAGCCGCTCCTCCCAGAGGATCGGATAACAGTCTGGCTGTGGTGAGGAGCGGCATTTGCTTTCCTAGGCAAATTTGATCACCTGCGTAGCCTTTCTTACCCTGTAAGAAAGTGTCGCATAAAATTACAGAAAGGATGATTTCACACGGGGAGAAAACCCCTCCCACATTTTCCTTATTCTTTTTAGCTTTGTCTTAGGATGTGATCTTCTTTTCTCTCAGAATCCATTACCCAGAAATATTTTTTCTTTTTCTTTTTTAAAAATCTCTCACCCAAGAAAGGTGTCTGTAATTGAGTCAAAATTATCCCCCTTCCGCCTCAGGGCTGCTCCCAGTGTTAAGTGGGTGAGTCATAGAGTGGTCGCCTAATCTTAGCAAGAGGGGCAATGGCCCCTGCTGTGCTCTCTGCTTTCACAGCTCAGGAAAGGAGAGAAGGAACATGGAGGAAAGATTCCCACCAATGCTCAGTGCAACAGAAATGGAAGACGCCGTGGTGCACCGGCTGTGGCTGGCAATACAGTCTAAGCTGCAGCACTCATCCGCAGAAGTCTCGGCTGCCATCACAGGAGCTTTTTGAAGTACGACTGCATTCCTGGAAATATGGAACAGGTGAGCAAAAACTTCAACTTTTGAACTTGCCTGATTTTAGCTTATGTAAATTTAAGTGAGCACATATTGTTAGAGGCTGCCATATTACATATAACAGCCCAAGATATTAATTTAATTGGAGACTCCCTCAGGCTTTCAGATAATGAGTCACCAACCATCCTTCACAGCTGAAGTGATCAGAGTTCAGCAGACAAAATCTGTGCCTTACCAGGGTAGACTGTATTCAAAAGCGCTCAGATTAAGAGAGTGATTGGTGGTACCTATATTGCGATTGACACTATTTTATCTATGTTTTTATAACTCTTTGTAACTTTTTACATAGGACCGATATCACAAGAATCCATATCCGCTAATCCACCCAATCTATTTCTCAGCCCGAATAGTACGTTCTGTCAGGTTCATTGACTGTGGACTTAGAAATCCCAGGAGCCGGGTCTGGCCTCTGAAGCCTGTGGGTGGACCCTGGACAATATACTATTCCCAAGCAGAGAGGAGCATAGCACAACCGTTCACTAAAGACTTTAGAACCCTGCTACTCCTCTTCAGTTCCCTGCCCTTCCATCATTCTGTGAAAAGTCCATTTTCAAGTCCTTTACATTTTAAGTAAGTGCCAGGAACATGCTATACATAAAACAATTTGCTAGCTCCAAGGACCGTGATGAACCTTGAACTGCCACCTGAACTGATTGCACGGTACTTGGGAATATTGGGCAATTATAATTACTTAATTTTATAATTATCTACATAGTAACATGATTATGTAATGCCAATTTGGGATCATAGAAATATGATTGGAAGGGTAACTCTGGGGCTTCTTTTAGGAACTGAGACTTTCTCTTTGAGGATTACACTCTGCTGGATACCCAGCATCCGGCCAGGATAAGAAACAGCATGTCTTAATAATGGTATTCCTGCTGCCCTTTCTCATCTTCACAATATACTCCTATCCATCCCCCCAAACTCATATGCTACTTACTTTTGGGGGAGAAGATAAAAACAAGATCCTTCATGAGAAGATAGCTTTCTCGTAGCTACACAGGGTGATTACCACAGTTGCTTATGTTTCTCTTACCCTCTTCTGTAGCCCCAAATTCTGCTGGGAATACAGTACTCATGTTTATATTCTCTAGCATGTACATGCTGTAGGGCTCTGAACGAAACTGAAGGTTCTAAGAAGGAATAGCACAAGCTTCCTTCCCTTTGAGCATCCAGCTGAGAAAGGGGAAGGAAATATCAAAGGCCGCTCTTCTTCATCTTGATCCAGGCAAACATAATGGTCTCCTAAGATGCAATGGGTAAGGAATGATAACGTAGGGAAAGAAAAAGAGAAAGAAAGAGGAGAAGACGTGAGTAGACAAATATAGGGTGCTGTAGGAGAGATTCAGGTTTGTGGTTGTTTCTTAAGAGCATCACTAGAATAAAAATGGATAACAGCAGCTCAAAGTTCGTAAGGCAGATGAAATAGCAAGTAAAGGTGAGGAAGAAACCAACCTACGAAAGCAAAACCACTGTCAATATTGGTGTGTTCCTCAAAGAGAACCCGTAACTTCTGCTAACAGCCTTTATAGCATGAGCAATTGTTGGTGTGAGACTGCTTCTTCATAAAAATTTAAATAAATAAGTACATAAATAAATAAATTAATAAATAATAAAATGCAGAGCTTAGATAGATCTGAACGGTATTTCCTAAAGGGTCTGCCACTCTTGTGGGGCTAATACTCAGATTTAAAGATTCAGTAGGATTTTTAGTATACATACAAGAGTCTAACATAGGCTAATAAGTAGCTCAGGCTAATGTAACATCCTGCTCAAGGATCCCCTTATATTTTTCCTCAAATCTGCTTGAGACAAGAAGCCCGTGGATCACGTGTGTATGTGACAACTTATGTTAGCAGGCTAGAGGAGAAGCCAATAGACTGCTAAGAAAGAGAATAGCCTGTGGATTGTGTGGTCCAGGAACATCCCTCAGACCGGGAATGTGACGTGAAGAAGACAGCTGAGTCATGAAGGGTCTGGAAACAGGAAGAAATAGCCAGTTCTATGTGCCAACTCCGATGACAAAATCAACTTTCTTAACTCATTTTCTTCTTTCTGTGATGACAGGGAAAATGTCATTAAATATATAATGAATATATAATATATAAATTAATATAATACAGCATTAGATGAAAACAAGTTTAAAAACAGGTTCATCTCACTTTTAAAAAGATATGTGCATGTATACATAAGTGTGTTTAAGAAAGCATCTTTTGAAACAGATGTTTCAGAAACCAATGACTATCAATCAGTTAATAGTGGGTATGGAAATGTACAGTGTGTGTGTGTGTGTAGAGAGAGAGAGAGAGAGAGGCAGTGTGTGTGTGTGTGTGTGTGAGCGATCGAGCGAGAGAGACAGTGTCTGTTTGTGTGTGAAAGAGAGAGATGGTGTGTGTATTCATGTGTGTGTATGTGAGAGAGAGAGAGAGAGAGAGTCTGTGTGTGTGTGTGTGTGTGTGAGAGAGAGAGAGAGAGAGAGAGAGAGAGAGAGAGAGAGAGAGAGACAGAAAGTGAGCAAGAAAGAGAAAGAGAGAGAGAAAGAGAGGCAGTACGGTATGTGTGTGTCTGTGTTTGTGTGTGAGAGAGAGAGAGATGGTGTGTGTGTGTGTGTGTGTGTGTGAGTGAGAGAGAGAGAGAGAGAGAGAGAGAGAGAGAGAGGCAATGTGTGTGTGTGTGAGTGAGCGATCGAGCGCGAGAGAGACAGTGTCTGTGTGTGTGTGAAAGAGAGAGATGGTGTGTGTGTGTATGCATGTGTGTGTGTGTGAGGAGAGAGAGAGAGAGAGTGTGTGTCTGTGTGTGTGAGAGAGACAGAGAGAGACAGAGAGCGAGCAAGAAAGAGAGAAAAGAGAGGCAGGTATGTGTGTGTCTGTGTGTGTGTGTGAGAGAGAGATGGTGTGTGTGTGTGTGTGTGTGTGTGTGTGTGTGAGAGAGAGAGAGAGAGAGAGAGAGAGAGAGAGAGAGAGAGAGAGAGAGATGATCTCATATAATCCAGACCTCAAACTTACTATGTAGCTGAGGCTGACTTTGTTGTTCACTCATTTTAAGGACATGAAATCCAGGGTAAGTTGAGTCTGAAGCTAGAGAGAGAATGGGAGCAGTCTAAGTACAGGGCAGACAGACCCATGTCCTGAGGCACAGCTACCCTTCTGTGTTCGTGGTTAGTCATTGCAGGGCTTCCTTTGTTGAGAAAGGCTGGATAAGAAAAAAAGAATGTCAGCTGGGTTAAACTTATACAACGATTGATTTTATTCCCCTCTGTCGCGAGGGTATGAGCTAAATGTAATTCTGAAAGGAGTGGCAAGCCACTGAGGATATTTAAACAGAAAAATGACAATCGTTATGCAATGTCTGTGTCTGTGATAAAATCCAGAAACAGGTGGTTCTGCCCTGGCTTCTGTTACCACGTCGCCCAGTTCTGCCGTCCAGTAGGAAGGACACGCCTTTGCTCGCACCTCCCAGCTTTCAGGTCCTATTCTCGACTTTGTTCTTCATCTGTATTTGTCCTGTTTTTGTCCTGTCCCCAAGTGGATTGCAAAGGTTGTCTGGGCCGGATCAGCTCCGGCTCTATCTTTTGCCTAAAGGACATTAAAATTATTTTGAAGAATAAATTTTAATTCTTGTGCTTCTTGTAACTTTGAGTTTAGAAGTTATTTTCCACCCGTCCCCCTTTTTAATGTTGCTTCCCACTTTCCTAGAAGCCAAACACAAATGTAAAAATGGTGGCTTTCCAATCAGCCGCAGTTTCTTGCCTGAGGAGGAATAGTGCATTTAGAACTGTGTGCCATCAAGGAGATTGCACTAAAATAAAAATGAGAGAAACAATTATATCTTTAGTATGAAATTAAATAACTATGAGCAAGACAATATTATCTTTACAGGCATTTATGATTAAGTTATCAGAGATCTACCTGCTGTTTACTATCTCCCCAGAACTCTATTTCTGAAAATAGTCATTGTCACCTCTTTTCTAAGTCTTAAATCAGAATAATTCTTCAAATAAGTAGCTGGGGCCAGCCTCGGTGCTCCACCGGTACTTCAGGTGCCAAAAATCACACAGGAATTTGGATCATTTTAGACAGAAGAGAGATATTTTATGACACACAACTAAAAGATGTCTTGGCCTAACTAAACACTTAAAAGACAGAAGAAAATATGTTTTAAAGTTTCTGCTACAATAGAATTGAGACAAAGTTTCTGTATGCTTCTAACCAACTAGGATATCCTTCTTCTCCCTTGAAATGAAATCCTTAATTCTGGGTAGAATGGTTAATTATCACAAAATTCCTACAATTTTAGTGTCCCACCTGCTACAAAAACTAAACAATTGCTTTTGAATTACATGTAATATACAAATACGTATTCACATGATGTTTGCATGAATGATTCTGAAAGTATATACATACACATGAAGATTATGGAGGTTTGAGTGACAAACATCCGCCAAAGGCTCAGACATTGAAGATTTGGTTCCCAGTTGGTGTCTCTTAGACGATATTGAGGAGGACCATGCTTGCTGAAGGAAAGAGGAGCATCCTTGATGGAAGAAGGATGAGCATCCTTGCTGGAATAAGAAGTGCCACTTTCTGTTTGCTCTTTCTTTCTCAGATTTGAGTTTGAATATGTGATCTCTCAGCTTCCTGCTCTAGCTGCCATGTCTGTTTAGTGTCATGACTGCCTAGCATGACAGACTTCTAGCCCTCAGTAACCATAATCCCAAATGAACTCTCCTATCACCTACCTTGGTCAATATATCTTAACCCAGCAACAGAGAAGCTATCAAATACAGACATATATGCTTGTGTGAATACCCATTCATGTATGCAGGTGTATATTTATGTGTGCGTGTCTGTGTGTGTGTGCTTGCTTAAATATACATACATCCATATATAAAATATATACTACTACAGTTGAGAAGAAAAACACCGGCATAACTTCATTCTCTTCACTGTGTTATCATTTGAAAGTTTTTAACTTGTAGAGATGCTCAGTCTTTCCTAGCAATGGTCTTTTATTACAAAGTAGGTGTGAAGAAACCTATCTCTTGTATGAACATCTCCACTCTTAGGAAAAGGGGAGACACATTTTTTTCCATACCTACTTAAACTGAAAGAGGACTTACATAAATGAAACTCATTTATATCAGACCTACACCCAATTAAATACTATTATTTCAGGACATTTCATCACCTCGCACAGTTTTCTGTGTTTCCTAAAATAAAACAGTGGAACTCCTTTAGTTTAGCCATTTTCATAGATACATTCCTTAAAAGTAAACCATGGCCAGTTTCCTGGATGCTATACTTTGTATTCCAGATCAACCTTAATAAATTGTGGAGGTTATTGAATACTTTGAGAAAAGTTTTGACAGAAAAGATAAAAATCTGTTGAAAACACTCTAATTCTTCTAAGTCCTCTTTTGGCTGTTCATCTGAATATAAGCAAATTTGACAGCTTTGTGTCTTGTGGCCAGGGCTACATCACTCAGGACCAAGAGCTGGAAAGTCATTCCCTTAAGTTTCTTGAGGTCCATTGTGTGAAGGCTTGTACAAGGGACTCATGGGAAGCAGTTCATATGAACCTCACCACTGAAGATCTGTAATTATATCTGTGACGCTAGACAAAACAACACCTGAAATCAGACTTACTGGCACAGGCAGTACCTCCACGCATGCCCCACACAAAATGCCTTTGTACAGGGGTTTAGCTTCCAGTGTAGAATCAGGGCTGAGCGCCTACAGTCAAGGCACATAGTTCTGTGAGCATCAAAAAAAAAATGCATAAAATGTGAGGGAGAGCTAAACTGCTGCAAGATAACAGGGAGGTTCAGCATACTTGCTATGTTTTACGTTGGTAAATATATCTTCTGACTTCATTTGATTGTACCCAGTCCCACATTTTTACATGTGAACAAGAAAGATCTGTAGAATGTATTTCAAACTCATTTAATGAAAACAGAAAATAAAGACTCAACAGCAATCAGAGAAAAACTGTTAGTGTAAATAAAAGGCCATCTTAGCTTCTCCAGTATAAACCAAGCTTTTTAAGAGTCACCAAAGTGAAAGGTTGTCATCGGCATGGACGTGGCTGCCTCTGAGTTCTTCAGATCCAGGAAGTACGACCTGGACTTCAAGTCTCCTGATGACGCCAGCAGGTACATCACCCCTGACCAGCTGGTTACCTGTACAAGTCCTTCATCCGGGAGTATCCAGTGGTGTCCATCGAGGACCCCTTTGACCAGGATGACTGGGAAGCCTGGAAGAAGTTCACAGCTAGCTCAGGCATCCAGGTGGTTGGGGATGATCTCACAGTGACCAACCCTAAGAGGATTGCCAAGGCTGTCAGTGAGAAGTCCTGCAACTGCCTCCTGCTCAAAGTGAACCAGATTGGCTCTGTGACCGAGTCTCTGCAAGCGTGTAAGCTGGCCCAGTCCAATGGTTGGGGCGTCATGGTGTCCCATCGCTCTGGGGAGACTGAGGATACTTTCATCGCTGACCTGGTAGTGGGGCTCTGCACTGGGCAGATCAAGACTGGTGCCCCTTGCCGATCCGAGCGCCTGGCCAAGTACAACCAGATTCTTAGAATCGAGGAAGAGCTGGGCAGCAAGGACAAGTTTGCTGGCAGGTGCTTTAGGAACCCCTGGCCAAATAAAGTGGATGCAAATCCCTGGAGCCACCAGCTGCTTAGACCCCATTCCTGATGTCATCAAGACGGCTCAAGGCCGGCCCAGTGCTTGCCCCTCCCATGCCACTGCTTCCTTAGATGTCTTCAGTCCTAGAGCCCTGCTGGAAACCCCAGCTTTGTAATCATGTGACTGGTCCGAATCATTGTCACCTCACTTCTAAGCTAGTGTCTGGAGCCCAGTGTAATCTCTAGGGTGGCCACAGGAAAGACCCCTGCCCCAGCGGTTCTACATGCAGAATAAAAGCCTCAGTGACCCATAAAAAATACTCCTCAGAAAAATAATCAATACACTCAAAAATGCAGGCTAACTACGCAGTAGCCACACTTAGTCCAAAGGTTTGTGGTCATCTACAGAGATGAATACATCAAATTTCGTGCACTTGGGTATGAAGTTCTGTAAAAAGCAAAGGTTGTGCTAATCAGTTGGAATCTAGAGTAAGTGCCCTTGAGTGGAAATCAGTCCTGGGAGGGCACGAGGTGACCTGTGCACAACTCTTCTAGTGTCCTCCAGCCCCACCTGCACAGCATCTCCACTGTGTGTAGCTGAGCGGCAAAGTTTGAGAACTATAGGGGGGAGCAGCGTCTCTACTGTCCTTCCCTTTCTGTCCAATAATGCAGTACCCAGGAAGCATGGGCACGTGTCCTTGCGTGGGCATGCCACGCTGACCATTCTCTCCACTCAGGGACACCACGGGTCTCGCCAATCCTGATGTGCTGCGAACCACATTGGTGGATGATGAGCTGCAGTCCTCCGAACCCATTCTTAAAGTGGGCGCGGCAGTGGCGGAAACACATAGATGCTTCTCACTGGCCTGCCCAGTGCCAATAGGCAGGCCGCGGTTAGCAGGTGGCTTGGAGCTTGCATATTGTCGTTGAGTTGTGCTACCACCAGCAGGCTGGCCAGCTAGGGAGGTTAGGTCAATTGCCTCTATTGAAGTAAACAGATTCCTCATAGAGAAACAGCCATCAGCCTGAGGCCCATTTAGCAAAGCATGGGCGGACTGAGGGGTACCTGTAGTGTTGTTGTAAGCTATAGCAGACTGAGGGGTACCTGTAGTGTTGTTGTAAGCTATAGTAGGTCCCCAAACTGTTGGTGGAGGCAAACTATTGGAGACATGGTCAACAGCAGTGGAGGAGGGCAAGATGGCAGCTTTAGAAGGAGGAGCTGTATCCATAAATTCAAAGTCGTTAGCAGGATGAGGAGGGCTTATTGCTACTGTGGGAGGAAGAACTGGGACCAGCCCATTTGGATTCAAAATAGCAAGATCACCAGAAGGAGACACTCCCTGCTGCCACCCATTGGTAGGCCTAGGAGTGTGTAGATTGTTCCCAATGTGGGTGGAGCAGGGGACCCTGAGTGCAAGTGGGTCACTGGACACTGTGGCATTTTCAGCCAGCCTCTGCTGCATAATGCCATGGCAAGGAGCAAATGGCAGAGTGTTATCACTGCTGACTGTGGGCGAGCTCACAATAGCTGCCTCAGAAGGGGGTGTGGTATCCATGTCCTCTAAAGACAACTCACAGCTCCTGTCTTCACAGACACGGGAGGCTGTGGTAGAAAAGACTGTGGGAGGGTTCCTGAGGGAAGGGGCTAAAGAGGTAGCAGGGAAGGGGGGAGAAGGGGAGTCACTTATACACATTGGAACTGGGGACTCCATTCTGCAGGAAGGGGAACTGAAAGACAGCAGTTCAGCACCAGACCTGGGGGGGTGAGAAGTGGTAGTAGCCAACGCTGTGGCCAAATCGACAGGGTCTTTCTTTGCATCTGGTGGGGTCTCCACACTGGACCTGGCCCTACAGGGAGGGAGAAGGTCAGAAGGGGGAGCTGAAGGAGAAATGGGGATTGTGGGTGCATTAGGTGTGAGGGACGAAGAAGGGACAAGTGGGTTCGGGGGCCCAGCAGCCAGGCATAACAAGGGAGTGGAGGCAGGAGGTCCAGGGCTGGAAACCGCATCAGTGGACAGGGACAGAAAGCCTGCAGGCCCTGAAGCAGGTGGGGGGCTGGACAGGGCAGGCTGAGGGGCAGTGTGGACTGACCACATCTGGTTCATAGTCTGTAAGGCATCCACTTCATCTGAGGTCTGGACGGCTTGATCCTTCGTGTTCTTTGTGATGTCTGATGCTTTTTCTGTGTCAATACGTGGAATCTTGGGTGGTGGGGGCAGGTCACCCTGATCCCACAGTTGCTGTAGCAGTGCTGGGCAGGGCAGGGGTCCCGAGGGTGGCAACAGAAGTTCCAACTTGGGTGCTTTTCTCTTGCCAAGTATTTTTTGTACAGGCACAGGAATACCGGGGCTCCCTGGTGCACCAGTAGAGTTGTCTCCATTAGACCCATGAGAGCTGCGGCAGCCAAAGCCAGGGGAGTTCTTCCTGGGACACACCAGGGCAGTTGCCTCCACGTGTGGTGGTATGTCCTGGGGGTGCCGATTCTCCTCTTGTGACCTACAGGTCTGCCTCATAGAAATCATTTCCACCTTATCCCCAAAGGTTCTAGATGTTGCTCTTTGCATATGACTGCTAGACGTCCTTCTCTTCTTATTGCCTGGTCCTTCAGTCTCGTCCAGCAACCACGAACTCTTTCTTTTCCTGTTCTTCTTGTTCTCCTTCACCTCCTTTTCCTCCCTTTTCTTCTCCTCGTCCTTCTCCTTTTTTACCTCCTCCACTGCCTCCTGCTCTCCCTTTCCCACCTTTTTCTCCTCCTCTTCCTCCTTCTCTTTTTCTTCATTAATCCTCTTTTTCTCTTCTTTCCTCCCTTTTTTAAATTCTTCTTTGGTCCTCCCCTCTGTTGTCTTTGGACAAGGGAGACGTCTCCAAGTCAGTCGGTCTTCAGCCTCAGCCACTCTCAATGGCCCTGTAGTAAAGGGAACGGGATCTCGCCTTGGAGGAGGGATCCTTGCGGTTTTTGAAGTAGGGAATTTCCCAAAATCATACTGCCTCCTGGGGGAGCTGTAGAGGGCAGTAGTCCAGGGTATATAGTGGGCGTCCTGCCTGCGCACAGAGGAATTTTCCCTGGCTGAATAAACATGGCGACGTTGGCACAGCAGGGGCTTCCCCCAGGTCATGAGATATGGAGGGTTACCTCTCGGAGTGAGCGGACTGCAGGATGGGCAGCCACGCAGCACAGAAAACCTTCTCATTTCCAAGTTACTGCGGGACCTAGAGATCCGCAGAGCGCCAAAATGAAAAGTGAGCAACTGTTAGGTAGTTTGGAAACCAGGCAAACTCTGGCCCTTGTGACCTCAGGCCAGAATGCGGGGCCCTTGTGACCTCAGGCCAGTACACATGACAATGGATAGTGAGTGGGTTGGGGAAGGGAGGCGGAGGCTCCAGCAAGCATCAGGAGAGGCTGTACAGCTCTAAGGGCAAAGGCAGGCAGGCTCACTAGCTCATGTACTTCCTCCGCTCTCCCATGTGTGGCCACACATGATGCCACACAGCTTGGGGTGTGTCTCACCAGAGTTCGGAGACCTTGGACCAAAAAGACTGGCAATCCAGACAAACGGGTGTGTCAGAGCCTGTCCGATCACCAGGGGCCTCTCTGGTGTCCCTGTGTAAGCACCTTCTCAGAGGTCATTTTGCTGAACTTGGTGACACTGCTTGCCGGCAGTATCTAGTGTCCAGGGGAGGTCAGAGGGCCCTGAGCTGGCTGGGTGCCGCCTTCCAGCACCAGGCTGGCACACAGCTTCTGTTCACTTCTTTTTTTTTTTATTGGAAAAAAAAAGAAATTTCTGCCTCCTCCCTGCCTCCCATTTCCCCCCCTCCCCCTCCTCCCCTCCCCCCTCCTCACCCTCTACCCCCCTCCTCCCCCTCCCTCTCCAGCCTGAAGAGCAGTCAGGGTTCCCTGCCCTGTGGAAAGTCCAAAGTCCTCCCCCCTCAATCCTAGTTTAGGAAGGTGAACATCCAGACTGGGTAGGCTCCCACAAAGCCAGAACATGAAGTAGGATCAAAACCCGGTGCCATTGTCCTTGGCTTCTCAGCAGCCCTCATTGTCCTGCCAAATTCAGAGAGTCCGGTTTTATCCCATGCTTTTTCAGTCACAGTCCAGCTGGCCTTGGTGAGCTCCCACTGGATCAGCCTCACTGTCTCCGTGGGTGGGTGCACCCCTTGTGGCCCCGACTTCTTTGCTCATATTCTCCCTCCTTCTGCTCCTCATTGGAACATTCGGAGCTCAGTCCAGTGCTCCAGTGTGGGTCTCTGTCTCTATCTCCATCCATTGCCAAATGAAGTTTCTATGGTGATATGCAAGATATTCATCAGTATGGCTATAGCACAGGGTCATTATATGTTCCCTATCCTCCGCTGCCCCAGGAACCAACTGGGGATATCGCCTTGGGCACCTGGGAGCCCCCCTAGGTCCAAGTATCTTGCCAACCCTAAGATGGCTCCCTTAATTAAGATGTGTGCTTCCCTGCTCCCCTAACCAACCTTCCATTATCCCAATCATCCCGTTTCCCCAAGTTCCCCCCAACCTCCCATTCTCACATTTCTCTCCCCTTCTCCCCTTACCCTCCTCCCACCACACCCCCAAAATCCCAATTTTTTTGCCCGGCAATCTTGTCTACTTCCCTTAACCAGGAGGATAGCTATATGTATTTCTTTGGGTTCACCTTCTTATTTAGTTTCTTTAGGATATCAAATTATAGACTCACTGACCTTTATTTATCTCTAGAAACCAATTATGAGTGAGTACATCCCATGTTCATCCTTTTATGTCTGGGTTACCTCACTCAGGATAGTGTTTTCTATTTCCATCCATTTGCATGCAAAATTCGCGAAGTCATTGTTTTTTACCGCTGAGTAGTATTCTAATGTGTATATATTACACACTTTCTTCATCCATTCTTCCATTGAAGGGCATCTAGGTTGTTGCCAGGTTCTGGCTATTACAAATAATGCTGCTATGAACATAGTTGAGCAAATGTCCTTGTCATATGCTCGGGCATCTCGTGGGTATATTCCCAAGAGTGGCATTGCTGGGTCCATGGGTAGGTTGATCCCGAATTTCCTGAGAAACCGCCACACTGCTTTCCAAAGTGGTTGCACAAGTTTGCATTCCCACCAGCAATGGATGAGGGTGCCCCTTTCTCCACAGCCTCTCCAGCAAAGGCTATCATTGGTGTTTTTGATTTTAGCCATTCTGACAGGTGTAAGATGATATCTCAATGTTGTTTTAATTTGCATTTCCCTGATCGCTAAGGAGGCTGAGCATGACCTTAAGTGTCTTTTGGCCATTTGAACTTCTTCTGTTGAGAATTCTCTCTTCAGATCAGTGCCCCATTTTTTAATTGGGTTAATTAGCATTTCAAAGTCTAGTTTCTTGAGTTCTTTATATATTTTGTTTTTTTTTTAATTTTTATTTTTTTGATTTTTTTGAGACAGGGTTTCTCCGTAGCTTTTTGGTTCCTGTCCTGGAACTAGCTCTTGTAGACCAGGCTGGCCTCGAACTCACAGAGATCCGCCTGCCTCTTTATATATTTTGGAGATCAGACCTTTGTCTGTTGCGGGGTTGGTGAAGATCTTCTCCCAGTCAGTGGGTTGCCTTTTTGTCTTAGTGACAGTGTCTTTTGCTTTACAGAAGCTTCTCAGTTTCAGTAGGTCCCATTTATTCAATGTTGCCCTTAATGACTGTGCTGCTGGGGTTATACCTAGGAAGCGATCGCCTGTGCCCATCTGTTGTAGGGTACTTCCCACTTTCTCTTCTATCAGGTTCAGTGTGTTCAGATTAATATTGAGGTCTTTGATCCATTTGGACTTGAGTTTTGTGCATGGTGATAGATATGGGTCTATTTTCATTCTTCTACAGGTTGACATCCAGTTGTGCCAGCACCATTTGTTGAAGATGCTTTCTTTCTTCCATTGTATACTTTTAGCACCTTTATCGAAAATGAGGTGTTCATAGGTTTGTGGGTAAAATCCGGGTCGTCTATCCGAATCCATTGGTCGACTTCTCTATTTTTATGCCAATACCACACTGTTTTCATTACTGTAGCTCTGTGATAAAGTTTGAAGTCAGGGATAGTAATGCCTCCAGAAGTTTTTTTTATTGTATAAGATTGTTTTGGCTATCCTCGGTTTTTTGTTTTTCCATATAAAGTTGATTATTGTCCTTTCAAGATCAGTGAAGAATTTTGATGGGATCTTGATGGGGATTGCATTGAATCTATAAATTGCCTTTGGTAGGATTGCCATTTTTACTATGTTGATCCTCCCAATCCACGAGCAAGGGAGATCCCTCCATTTTCTGGTATCCTCTTCAATTTCTTTCTTTAATGCCTTAAAGTTCTTGTCAAATAGATCTTTCACTTCTTTGGTTAGAGTTACCCCGAGATATTTTATGCTGTTTGTGGCTATCGTGAAAGGTGATGCTTCTCTGATTTCCCTCTCTGCTTCCATATCCTTTGTGTATAGGAGGGCGACTGATTTTTTGGTGTTGATCTTGCATCCGGCCACATTACTAAAGGTGTTTATCAGCTGTAGGAGTTCTTTGGTGGAGTTTTTGGGGTCGCTTATGTACACTATCATATCATCTGCAAATAACGAAAGCTTAACTTCTTCCTTTCCAATTCGAATCCCCTTGATCCCCTTATGTTGTCTTACTGCTATTGCTAAAACTTCAAGCACTATATTGAAGCGGTATGGAGAGAGTGGACAGCCTTGTCTTGTTCCTGATTTAAGTGGGATGTCTTTGAGTTTCTCTCCATTTAGTTTGATGTTAGCTGTCAGTTTGCTGTAAATAGCTTTTATTATATTTAGGTATGACCCTTGTATCCCTAATCTCTCCAAGACTTTTATCATAAAGGGATGTTGAATTTTGTCAAAAGCTTTTTCAGCATCTAATGAAATGATCATATGGTTTTTTTCTTTCAGTTTATTTATATGATGGATTACATTGATAGATTTTCGTATGTTGAACCAGCCTTGCATCTCTGAGAAAAAGAAAAAAAAAGTTTCCTCCCCCTCCCTGCCTCCCATTTCCCTCCCCCTCCTCCCAACCTTCTTCCCCTCTCCCCACTCCTCTCCCCCTCCATCTCCATTCCAAAGAGCAGTCAGGGTTCCCTGCCCTGTGGAAAGTCCAAGGTCCTCCCCCCCTCCATCCATGTCTAGGAAGGTGAACATCCAAACTGGCTAGGATCCCACAAAGCCAGAACATGAAGTAGGATCAAAACCCAGTACCATTGTCCTTGGCTTCTCATCAGCCCTCATTGTTCGCCATGTTCAGAGAGTCTGGTTTTATCCCATGCTTTTTCAGTCCCAGTCCAGCTGGCCTTGGTGAGCTCCCAATAGATCAGCCCCACTGTCTCAGTGGGTGGGTGCACCTCTCATGGTCCTGACTTCCATGCTCATGTTCTCCCTATGAACACATCATTTTCGATAAAGGAGCTAAAAGTATACAATGGAAGAAAGAAAGCATCTTCAACAAATGGTGCTGGCACAACTGGATGTCAACCTGTAGAAGAATGAAAATAGACCCATATCTATCACCATGCACAAAACTCAAGTCCAAATGGATCAAAGACCTCAATATCAACCTGAACACACTGAACCTGATAGAAGAGAAAGTGGGAAGTACCCTACAACAGATGGGCACAGGAGATCGCTTCCTAGGTATAACCCCAGCAGCACAGTCATTAAGGGCAACTCTGAATAAATGGGACCTACTGAAACTGAGAAGCTTCTGTAAAGCAAAGGACACTGTCACTAAGACAAAAAGGCAACCCACTGACTGGGAGAAGATCTTCACCAACCCCGCAACAGACAAAGGTCTGATCTCCAAAATATATAAAGAACTCAAGAAACTAGACTTTAAAATGCTAATTAACCCAATTAAAAAATGGGGCACTGATCTGAAGAGAGAGTTCTCAACAGAAGAAATTCAAATGGCCAAAAGACACTTAAGGTCATGCTCAATCTCCTTAGCGATCAGGGAAATGCAAATCAAAACAACATTGAGATATCATCTTACACCTGTCAGAATGGCTAAAATCAAAAACACCAATGATAGCCTTTGCTGGAGAGGCTGTGGAGAAAGGGGCACCCTCATCCATTGCTGGTGGGAATGCAAACTTGTGCAACCACTTTGGAAAGCAGTGTGGCGGTTTCTCAGGAAATTCGGGATCAACCTACCCATGGACCCAGCAATGCCACTCTTGGGAATATACCCACGAGATGCCCGAGCATATGACAAGGACATTTGCTCAACTATGTTCATAGCAGCATTATTTGTAATAGCCAGAACCTGGAAACAACCTAGATGCCCTTCAATGGAAGAATGGATGAAGAAAGTGTGTAATATATACACATTAGAATACTACTCAGCGGTAAAAAACAATGACTTCGCGAATTTTGCATGCAAATGGATGGAAATAGAAAACACTATCCTGAGTGAGGTAACCCAGATCCAAAAGGATGAACATGGGATGTACTCACTCATAATTGGTTTCTACAGATAAATAAAGAACCTTCATCTGGCGATGGATGGAGATAGAGACAGAGACCCACTCTGGAGCACCAGACTGAGCTTCCAATGTTCCAATGAGGAGCAGAAGGAGGGAGAATATGAGCAAAGAAGCCAGGACCACAGGAGGTGCACCCACCCACGGAGACAGTAGGGCTGATCCATTGGGAGCTCACCAAGGCCAGCTTGACTGTGACTGAAAAAGCATGGGATAAAACCGGACTCTCTGAATTTGGCGGACAATGAGGGCTGCTGAGAAGCCAAGAACAATGGCACCGGGTTTTGATCCTACTTCATGTGCTGGTTTTGTGGGAGCCTACCCAGTTTGGATGTTCACCTTCTTAGACCAGGATTGAGGGGGGAGGACTTTGGACTTTCCACAGGTCAGGGAACCCTGACTGCTCTTCAGGATGGAGAGGGAGGAGGAGGAGTGGGGGTAGGGGGGAGGAGGGGGAGGAGGTGGAAGGAAATGGGAGGCGGGGAGGAGGCAGAAATTTCTTTTTTTTTCCAATTTAAAAAAAATAAAAATAAATAAATAAAAAAATAGAACTGTGTGGCGCCATCTGGTGGGAAGAGAAGCAATGGCTTTGGGTGAGGATAGATCACATTACAGCCTGATGCTCTTGGTTAGCTCACACCATAATTGAGAGGATTTATAAAGGGGGTGTTCCATTTTATTTCGTTGTGAAAATATAACTTTAAAAGTAAAACAGCAAGTTTTTAATTACTCAGCGCCAATAATGTTATTCAGAAAGCTGCATCTTCTTCATACCCAATACAAAAGCAAACCAAGGAAGAAAAAGGCTAATTAAGGGACGGGTCCCAGAGGCTACAGGGCGCAGCACACTTCGGCACTAAACTTCTCCTTAGGGTATAAGGTTCTAGACACAGAATCATAATTACTGAAGCCGTCCCTATGAGCAAGTTAGGAAACAATTCTCTTTATTTTGGTGCACGATTCATAATTTGCACAGCCATTTTTGCTTAACACATGCAACGTCTTACGTCATAGACGACTTCTCCTCGTTATATGCTTTTCAATACAGGTGATAAGTCAGCCATCTACTGCTCTGCTTAGCATATTTGTATAGAAATTCTGTGCGAAAGGAACAGAATTGTTCTGAATTCCAGATTAGGTCAATATTTACTTTAGTAAGTGGTAAGAAAGCACTGTTTGTCCGCTATCACTGAATGTGTGCATGATGTGTTTTTGATTTTGCTATTTTACTCAATGTCCTCAGTCTGTGCTAACCCTTTTAATGAATCGGATGGGGTAGGTTATGTACCCCGCTCAGTAAGTACCGCAGTCGGTATACTGAAGAACTGCTGGATGAAGAATGACTTCGGAAGACACGAATTGTGATGGGGGAGCAGGGAAGGACCCCAGCGTTTCTCCAGCTCCCAGCTCCGCTCAGACATTTTTACATGATGCAATTGCTAAAGAACTGCAAAGCATGAGAGCAGGAATCTTGGCTGAGAAGAGGCTGTGGAAGATCCATTACACTACGACGAAGGGAACGGCGTACAGAAGTGCAGACACAAGCAGCAGCACAGACACTGAACCGCAGCCTGAAAGAATGTCTACCGTTCATAGAGAGCTAAATGCCGTGATTTATAGGTTTTTCTCAACAAATACTTTCATTATCTAAATATCTGACTACGAAGAAACATCATAAGTAATATAGGCTTCTAAAGAGAATGTAGGGGTCTTAAAATCAAGGAAAACCTAAATGAATGTAAAACCATCACAAACATTTCTTTAAAATCCCTGGTCTCAGCCGGGCGGTGGTGGCGCACGCCTTTAATCCCAGCACTCGGGAGGCAGAGGCAGGGGGATCTCTGTGAGTTCGAGACCAGCCTGGTCTACAAGAGCTAGTTCCAGGACAGGCTCCAAAACCACAGAGAAACCCTGTCTCGAAAACCAAAAAAAAAAAAATCCCTGGTCTCCAGGTAGTTTTTCCAGACTCAGAATAAAGAAATAGATGTATTGAAAACTCCTTAATTTCTGACCTTACTCTATTTGTAGAATGGAATTTTCCTCTACAAATAAATGTAGGCTCTGCTACAAGAATGGAACAAAAGAGCTTGCTTTTCTAAAGAATTGCTTACTTACAAAGTCTTTTGATAATTTAGACATCTGGACAGCTGTGTTTAATCACTACTTAGCTCGACTCTACTTGCATTCAAATTTTCTCAAAAAAAAATCCAATGTAAACCACATATACACAACTTCACAATTTAAAAATTAAATGCTGTAGTGAGTCAGCTAATTCAAATATGCAAGCTGGAACTTGGGCCTAACTTCCGGAAATGCTCTAGGCACTTCCCATAGCTCCTGCAAGAAGTAGAATTAACTAACTGCCTGTGTTTTAACCAAGCTATTAAGCAATGACCGTGGCCGAGAGGTGCTTCAGAAGAGTAGAATTGAGTGCCATGTGGAAATTTAGGATAGAAAGATCCATTTTTGCTGGCGTTCCCATGTTATGCAAGTTTTAAAAGGCTTCTTTGGTTTATTTTTTATTGTTTATGCTTGTATATGATGTGTGCGTTATGTGTAGGGTGTGTGCGTATATGCATGTGTGTGTATGCATGCCTGTGGAGATGTAGGGGGAGTGCATGTGTGAAGGTCAGAGGAATGGTTTTAGAAGCTAGTTTAGTTCTCTTCTATTGTGGGTTCTGGGAATGAACTTGGGTCCTGATGCTTGGCAGCCAGCATTTTCATACCCTCTGAGCAACCTTGCTGACCCACACATAGTGAAAAACTGCAAAGCATGGGCCCAAACAGTTGAAGATGCATTGTTTTTAGGCTAATGACATCTGATAAGGGCATGGCTGTGGCTAACATCAGCACATTGAGCTGACTGTGACTTTTAGTGTTGTATAAATGATAATATATATATTACTTTATTACCTATATAACACATATACTTCTATAAGCTGATTTTCTCTTATAGGAGTGTCTACTCACAGGCTGCACTGAAGATCGTCCTGAGTTGGGATGGACACATCCATTTAATTTAAATATGTTTAATGCTATTTGCTCATCATACATTAAGTAATTACTAACCTACAAGGAATAGGGAAATGATCTGCTATGAAAATCAATAAGAGAAGAATTCCAGCATTGATCTCTTTTATTCCATTACTAAGAAGATTCAAGGGGTTCCTTTACAGAAGTTCTCAGCTGTATATAAATGATAACATTGTATATCACCATTTTTGTACTTATTGGGTCTACACATTGAGCACCCGCAGCAACTGCTGACGTCCTTGCCTAAAGAGATATCTAGACTTAATGTTCTTGGTAAAGGACCAAAGACCATCTACAGTCTTGCCAGACAGATAGAAACTGAGTCTAAACAAGCATTGAGACACAGCTTCCAGTTCCCAGGAGATACAGAGGGACTATCAACCTGAGAAAACGGACAATAGGCTTCTAATCCATAAAACCAGAGTATAAGAAATTTCATGAGCACTTGGTCCAAGATCTTTCTGTTTAAGCTGCAAATAAATGAAATGAGTGAAAATAGTGAAGACAAAAACATGGAAAGCTCAGCATGCTCGTTTCAGCAATGCTGAAATGTGCCCTTGATGGGCATACTACAAGGGCAAAAATGTAGACAATGTAAGAATGTGTTTTCTATACTAAACAGGATGCTGTGTATGAGGAATACAGGGGACAAGTTCAGTTTGTTGTTGAAGAGAACAGAAGGGCATTCTTGCTAGGAAGGCTGTGTGTGTACAGTGTGGTATATTGCTTGAGCATACCTTAGTGTGTGTGCATATGTGCTTGTTGACATACTTGTGTACGTGGAGGCCAGGGATCAACACTGAGTATCTTCCTTTCCTCCTTGTCTTTTGAGACAGGAGATCTCACTGATCCTGGGACTGCCATTGGCAAGGTTGGCTAGTGATGAGCTCTGGGGACCTGTCTGTTTCTTCTCCACCCTCCCCCTGTTCTGGGGTGGCAGATACTTCATGTGACAGTGCCTGGCTATTATGTAAGCACTGGGGATCTGAACTCCCATCATCCACAGGCAGAGCAGCACTTTACTGACCGAGCCATCTCCCCAGCCCCTGGAAAGTTCTGTTTCTTAACCCAGTTGCTGATTACAGGGGATAGAGCTTTTAAAATAACCCACTCAACTATATGTTTATTTATATCCTTGGTAGTGTTGCTGCTTGTCCCTTGTTTTATATATATATATATATATATATATATATATATATATATATATACTATTTATATATATATTTATATATATAAAACTAACTTAAAGACAGTATCTATTTCTTCTCAACTGGTATTCGCATGGGTTTATTTTAACCCTGAGCATTCTTGTGTTTGGATTCTAAAATAAGTTGTACTTCCTAAGTTCATTCAATCTGGCAATACTGTTAAGTATTCCAATTTTTGATACTATTATAATTCTTCTATTATTATCATCCACAGTACCTCATATAAAAACATATTTATGGCTATGTAGTTTTATTAGACAGGTTGGCATCTTAAATTGCCCCTCCTCCTGTTCCTCCCCAGATTTCAATTAAAATAACAATGAAACATCAAAACAACTTAGAGTTTCTACTTGCTTATTACTCCCCCCCCCCCCCCCCCGCAATGGAGTCAGTTTCTAAAAGTTGTTTCCCATCTGATAAACAATTCCCCAGCATGGTCCAAGGTTGGCCCTGTAAACTTTAGGAGCAGGGCATTCTGTTGTGGGAGGTCCTTCTGCTCCTCTAGCCAATAGCTGCTGAGATACCAGCCCATTGGGGCATGGTCTCTCTCATTAAAAAAGCGGTGTCTTCCCTCCTGGCTCTCTCTTACTTCCTGCTCCGCTTCCGGCTCCTTCCTGATTGCGCAGAGGGCTGTTGTCTGGGACGGTGATCTGTAAGTTTTTTTCCCTTTAAATAAATACCACCTTATTAATCATAATTCCAAACTGCTGTGGGATTGTTTGTGACTTACGCCTTCAGCATTCATTGATTTTTTTTTTCAGCATATGCCACCCATTCTTCCCAGCCAGCAATGGATTAATGGATTAAGATGTAATTAATCTCAGCTCTTGCTGCTCACCATTGCCAACTGGAGGACCTATTACCTACCAGAAAATAGGCACGAGTCCAGCTCTGGACTAATTAAAATATAATTAAGTAAGGTTCTCTATGGGTGACCATATGTATTTTTTCAAAAAGGGTTTTGTGTGAGTTTGGAATGTGAACTACAACACTAATGGGTTGTAAGAAACTTTGTTAATACATCAAATCCTTGGTGAGGTGAGTAATACATTAATTTTTTGAGGAGCGAAGTAGTATATTATTTATCTGTATCTACACTTTCCTACACATTATTCTTAAAGAGAGGCATCTATTAATGTACCTATGCGTGCTAAGATGAACAGGGGGAATGAGAAAGTGAGACATTGGCGTTAATTGTCTTGTGGCTAAGATTCAATTTGAATGATTGCCTGCTAGGAATAGCCGCTGAAGTAATGTGGGAAGATTGTTTGTAACGGCTCCATTTAGGGTGTACACTCCCGACTACTATTAAAGGTTAAAACAATCTTATTTCCTCGTGCATCATGTGGTCACCACAGCTGATGAGCACATTAAACAGGAGCAAGGAGGTGAGGCTAGAGAGCGTTTTCTTAGTGCTTTCTCTTCCTTGTCGTTTTTTTAAGCAGTACCTTTGAAGAGAGGGGAAAGTCACTTCAGAATGCTGACCAGGCGGATTAGAGCTCCCGATGACACTTGACACAAGCAAATAGGATTGAAGTTAAATCATTTCAGATGCAATCAATAGAAAACGGCACTTCTGATTAGAAGAGACTTACGCCACTCTGGTGAGGGAAGCAGGGAGGCTAACTGCAAATCTTCTCCTGTCCCTCCTCCCCTCAAATCCTTTCCACCATCTCTGTAGTGGAGCACCTGCCACAGACTCCCATTCCTCTCTGGAAACCCTCACTCTCCTTCCTCCCGTCCATGTTCCTTTCCCGTATCTCTGTAGCGGAACACCTGTTGTAGCCTCCTGTCCCTCTCTGTACCTATCTCCAGCTGATGGCATGTCTCCAACTTCCCTCCTCATTCACCTCATTATCCAAACCCCCAACTCCAGCAGGCACCCACCGGTCAAGATTGTCAGAGAAGCAAGTAGGCTAGCTCGGTAGGTACAAATGCTTCATGTATCAATCTCACCCTTATCCTGATTGTCCAAGCCCCTACCTCAACCCTGGCTCTGGAGAAGACTACTCTTGTGTCCTCTCTTTACACTCTGCAGATTCCTCCCTCCTGTGTCTCAGGCCCCCACCCCTCAGCAGCCCATTCACATTCCAAAGTGACAGCTCACAATACCTAGGAACACATTTTACCCAGAACGCACAGTGGCCACATACAAAGGGATCTAAGAATTGTCTACCAGGCTATATACAGCCACCACACCATCCTAGTGTAAACGTATAATTAGAAGACAACCAAAAGAAATTTAAAATCCTGAGCTTGTGACTCAAACAGTAAGTAGTTATTGCTCTATCAGCTTATCAGAACTGTAACATAGAAAGGGAAAGAAATATGAAACATTTTTGCATTTCAATTATTTATTTATACTGTTGTAACCCATATTTATATCTTAATTTTTTCGATGCTGTCAACTTAACAAAGCTACAGCTAACCTAGCCATCAATATTGTCGGAGATCTCAGAGGGATAAATAAATCATATTTAAGTACAGACCAAACAACTTTCGAAACTTTTAAAGATGACAGAGACCCACCCATATACAGTCATACCCAGGTCTCCATAGCATTGAAGGAAGAAATACCAGAACAGCAGGCTTTACCAGGCCCATAAGGTGAGAGGTTCCTGTGGAAGAGGGGCATGGAAAAGACCAACCTTCTTTTGTCTAGGCAAAAGTGGTGCAGTCAATTCTCCAGTGTCCACAGTCTGGGCTGGGTCCTGACAGCAGGTTGTAGCATTGGGGAAATCCACACACCTACGTACACCTGATTTTTTTTATATGAAACAAGGAATATATACTGGGGGTGGGTGGGGGCGGAGATACAGCATCTTTAACAAATGCTGCTGGTCAAAAAGAGGCTGCACGAAGAAAGTTCCAAATAGATCTTTATCACCCAGCACAAAACTCAAATCCAAATGGATCAAAGACTGATGCACTGAACCTGACAGGAGAGAAAGTAGGAAATAGCTCCGAACTAATTAGCCTTTTGAAAAGGTCCTCTGTGCATGTGTTAGGGCTTAGTGTTTTTATGAGATTCCTCAGTATACGCCTTCTCTGGGGCTCTTTTCCTTCTGTTTATTTGTTTTGTCTATTTCTAATTTGTTAGTTTTTTTTTTATCTTATTTTATTGGTGTGGGAAGTCCTTTTGTATATGTGTTGCTTTTATTGGTTAATGAATAAAAAATCTGTTTCAGCCAGTGGCTTAGCAGAGTAGAATTAGGTGGGAAAACTAAACTTAAATGCTGGGAGAAAGAAGGTGGAGTAAGTGAAAGCCATGGAGCCCCACCGGAGACAGACGCTGAACAAAACCTTGCCAGTAAGCCACAGCCACGGGGCAATACACTGATTCATGAAGATGGGTTAGTTTAAGATATAAGAGTAAGTCAGAAATACGCTTAAGCTATTGGCTAAACAGTATTGCAATTGATACAGATTTCTGTCTGATTATTTGGGGACTGAGTAGCCAGGAATGAACAAGCAGACTCTTAAAACATCTTACTGTATTTTATTTTAATTTATTTTATTACTATCTCATAGAAACCTGTTTGTTTTCTGATGAGTGATGGAAATGAAGTGGATCAAGAAAAGGGAAGTGAAGAAGAGCTGGGAGGGGAAGAAACTACAATGAGGATATATCATGTATGAAAAATATATTTTCAATAGAAAAGAAGAAAAGGAAAAGTGACCTACAAAGGTGACTTAAGCAACGGAGCTCCTGTCTGATATATAAGTGGGGTGAGCAGTGTCAATGGGGCCAATGAAGTCTTGCTCTGCACTGGTTTCTCTGTGTCATGCTAATGTCCACAGCTGTGTGATAAAGAACCAGAATCCTGGGAAAGCATTCCCAGGAGTGAAAGAGGTCTGGAGTTCTTTATTCAGGGTGTTCACCACAGAAGGCACTGTCCAACAAAACTCTCTATTTCCCTCATGCAGATCAGGCTAAGCACACAGAAAGATGCATACCCTGGTGTTCAGTATCTAAGCAGTAATCTCTATCTTCAAGAAAATCATATACTTGAACTAGTGTTCAATATGCAGTGATATATGAAGATAAAATAATCTTTACTAGCCAAACTACATAAATTGGGAAAGTTATATGAAGATAAAATAGTCTTTACTACCCAAACTACATGAATTGGGAAAGTTATGTTTTGCAAACTATACAAATACAAGGGAGAAATTTATAATAAAGCCTCCTGTTTGATGTCTTTCCTTTCTGTATGCCAGTGACTCTCTAAAGTCAATACGTCTTGCATGTCAGAGAACTAGGGACTGAGCTTCAGCAAGGCCAAGGATCGTTTGTCCTTAGCCCCCACTTTACGGAACATCTACGCTCATGACTGTAATTATTCCTAAATGCATTCTAGTTTTTCACCTGTGTGTCCATTTGCAGAAACACCTAGAATTGTGTTTATTCTGTAGCAAAAAGCCCTGAAAGTGGCTCGTACTTGTCCCAAGACTGCACAATCAGTTAATGTACTGGATGATGGGGACTCAGCCATCCTTATTCAGCTAATTCTCTGGAGCTAATTCCACTGGCCCTTGAGCACGTCTGCTCTAATGCCTTTATATTATAACAGAAAGTGCCTCTTGCTTTGCTCTCCCACTCATTTTAATTAATTGAAAACTCCACAGTCACCAGGAAGTCATATGCTCAGCATGTTCCCGTGACAGGCCAACTTATCAAATTACCCTCTTCCTCTGGAAAGTGAACACTACACATCATTAAATTGTTTCCTGTCTTCTTTCAAATGCTCTGTTCTTTTTTGTACTCAGATCAATTCAAGAAGCCTAAAGGTCTTATATCTTTTTATTTAACATTATCAACGTAGCGAATGGTTTTTTGTCATTTTAATGACACACTTTTTTCTCATGGTGATCAAATAAAAACACATCGCCAACTTAACACTTGACAAAGATGCTGTAGAGTGCATCTCCAGGCTCTTGTCGTACTCACTCCTTCCCTTTCGGTGTCCACTGCTTTTCCTTTCATCCAGAGATGAGAGCTCTTCATCCATGGTCTACAGATTAATGTAGTCATCTGTACAATGTACAATGTCTCATATTCCTTGGCAAAGAAGACTGTCGGTGAAAGAAAAATAATTTAATGAGGTAAATCCATAAGCAAAGGGTTATTATGGATTTCTGATGGCCTGTTGATTCCACTGCTGATGCAAACCATAGTGCTGGCAGTATTATCTTGATGTTTCTAACTTTTGCTCTGTGCACACAAAATGAGAGAAGCCACGACCATCTTCACCTCTGTAGGATAATGGAACACACATTGCCTACCACTTAAATAGGCACTCCACAAGAGATCTTCCGTTTTTTTCTCACAATGCAAAGCTGCTACATATAATAGCAATACTATAAATATTCTTGACTCACCTGGTGCTAACTCTGTTCTGACTCAGACAAAAAGGAGATAATCATTTTACAGAAATAACCAAGTATTACAGTGACAAAAGTTTCAATTGTACCCAGTTGACTTTATTTGTGGTGAATTATGCAATTGATTTACTGTTCACGATCCCATTTGCCAAAATTGACTCATCATAGTGAGCTTGAACTATCAAATTCAAGTGAGTTTCTTTTAGTTTCTAGTAGTCATGACTTTATCATCATAGAATTTTCTCTAATTGTGTTATATTTAAACATAATACTCATTTGGTTGATGACCAAGAAAATGGAGTGTTACTCATCAACGACTATGCTATTTTCCTCTGTCAGAGACTTTCAAATTCTGTTTCATAGACTAGTCATAGAAGAACGCAGCAGAAAAGAAGTTAAAGGAATAAAATATAAAGTAGGTTTTTATCAATCAAAAGTAGGCATTTGTAAAAACCTGCAGGACTTCTTTGTTCAAAAATTTTGCTTTACATTTTGGTATTCTAATGTGGATGGAAAAGAATGGGTGTGGAAGGGCTAATATTTATATAAGCAATACATATCTAAATGATTAGTCCAGAAATTATATCTTGTCCTATGCAAAAACAAACAAACAAACAAACTCTTCAGTTTTGTTTAATGATGAAAAAATGGAGTACCCATGGGGGAGCTGAAGGAAGGTAGCAGTAGACAGAGGAGGATCAGTGCACATTGTACAAGTATATGGGAGCTTCAAAGAACAAAAAATATTAGCCATAAAGATAATACTGTCTAAATTACATTGGTTGCTTGCTGTATGTGTGTATTTCTCAGGAGATTTTTCTTTTTACAAGTGATAGCAGATCTGAAATAAAAGACTTAAAGCAGCAAGTACCAGGAATAGGATATGATATTGCTGCAATTTTACTTTGGGTTAAATATTGGGAAGTTCTAAGACAACCAATGATCAGAAGCTAGTAGAACGTTCTGACAGATCCCCAAAGATAAAAGTATATTTATGAGTGGAGAAAAAAATGAGACCTTAGTATGTGAAAAAAATCCAAAACCCATACTGGATAAAGACTGTTATTTCTGGTGGCTCTGGGGACAACAAAAATGGAAATTTGAAAGAAAGACAAGGTAAGAAAAACTAGGGAAGCCGGGCGGTGGTGGCACATGCCTTTAATCCCAGCACTCGGGAGGCAGAGGCAGGCGGATCTCTGTGAGTTCGAGACCAGCCTGGTCTACAAGAGATAGTTCCAGGACAGGCTCCAAAACCACAGAGAAACCCTGTCTCGAAAAAACCAAAAAAAAAGAAAAACTAGGGAGAAACTTTGGTTATAACGTGCATATGAAAATTTATAAAGAAACTCATTGTATGTGGAAATACTTTGGTGTAGCCAAAAATAACAAAGACTGAAATGTCCACAATTTAGATGTTAAAATTTAACATATATAAGAATATACAATGCAGCTTAATAATCTCATCAAAGGGATTTTTTAATACATGGGATGCACAGGATAGAAACATACCTAAGGATCAATTTTCTCCGAGGCTGTCCGGTCTCATTTCTTTGCAATTGCCAACTGTGTGTTGAATCATCACTTTCCTGGGTCAATATGACATTACTTAGTGTTACCTTTTCAGTGAAGCTCTGTCCTGCAAGCTTACTGTGAGGGAAACCTAGTTAGAAGCAGAGTTACTTAAAATGCAGGCTTGCTTATGAATGTTTAAGCTTCGGGGAAAAAATAAAAGTCTGCCAGAAAATGTGCCTACATGTAGATTCCTCTGTTTCTGTTGTGCCTGACAGAGATCTCAATTGAAGTGTTTTCTCACGGTAAGTGTCCCAAACTTCCTGTGGGGAGAAAAAGGTCATGAGCATCTATATTTAGCCTTTCAAATATGATTTTGTAGTAAACCTGAAAAACATTGAAGCAAACTTTTGTTGAAACTCTACTATCCTCACAAAACAAAGTATGCTGTTCCTGAAACTGCCCCGAGCCTCTACATACATGCACACAGATAGACACACATGGGCATCTACGTATACTTACATCACACACGCACATATACACATTAAAAAAAAAGTTTCCCTGTCTTCTGAGCAAGTGACATAGCAATGAAAGTTTTTCTGAGAGTTAGAGAGTATTGTCATGGCAACAGATGTCTAAGTAGGTGTGCATAAATCAAAGTTTTACAATCTTTTCAAAGATAGAATGATTCTAATTTGAACAGTATAAAATTCATGGTGTTTAACAGAGATCTAGTAATGAAGCAAATTAACACCATCCACTCAGAGCAGGAATTGTAGCCAGGGCAATAGTTTTATGATGCAATATCCAGAATGAAACAGTTTATGTATGAAGCATCTATATTCATTGTTCAAGACCAGTGAGTCCATCTTATTAACAATGTGGGGAGAAAAGGAACAGTTGCTTTAACTACACAACAAGCATAAATTCTAAAGTGTTCTCAGGTAATGTTGTAAATCTGATTGTATTTTATAAGCCTGATAGGGTTTAGGAAAAACTGAACCTTCACTAGAGAAGACATACATCACAACAATCTCAGAGGCAAAAGTTGTAATGCCTCCTGTAAGCAGCTTTGAAAGGGTTTTGAGCCTGTTGACCAGCCCCCATGAGTGATGAGTGCTATCATGGGCTTTCTAGCATTTTTTTTTTAAAGATTTCCTTGGGAAATGAGAGACATTTCAAGAAGTATGATGCATGATTAAGAAGATCCTCTGGTACAGACCTAAACAGAGAATTCTCAACAGAGGAATCTAAAATGGCTGAAAGACACTTAAGAAAATGCTCAACATCTTTAGTCATCAGAGAAATGCAAATCAAAACAACTCTGAGATCGCATCTTAAGTGTATAAGAATGGCCAAGATAAAAAACACTGATGACAACTTGTGCTGGAGAGGATGTGGGGTAAAGGGAATACTCCTGCATTGCTGGTGGGAATGCAAGCTGGTACAACCCCTTTGGATGTCAGTGTTGTGATTTCTCAGAACATTAAGAAACACCCTTCCTCAAGACCTAGTAATGCCACTTTGGGTATGTATCCAAAGGATGCTCAATTGTGCCACAAGGACATGTGCTCAACTATCTTCGTAACAGCATTGTTTGTCATAGACAGAACCTGGAAACAACCTAAATGCCCCTCAACCAAAGAATAGATAAGGAAAATGTGGTACATTTATACAATGGGGTACTACACAGAAGGAAAAAAATGACACCTTGAAATTTGCAGGCAAATGGATGGAGCTAGAAAACATCATTTTGAGTGAGGTAACCCAGACCCAGAAAGACAATTATCACATGTACTTACTCATAAGTGGTTTTTAAACATAAAGCAAAGAAAACCAGCCTACAAATCACAGTCCCAGAGAACCTAGAAATCAACAAAGACTCTAAGAGAGACATACATAGATCTAATCTACATGGGTAGTAGAAAAAGACAAGATCTCCTGAGTAAATTGGGAGCATGGGGACCTTGGGAGATGGTTGAAGGGGAGGGGAGAGGCAGGGAGGAGAGCAGAGAAAATCGTAGAGCTTAATAAAAAATTTAAAAAAGGAGATTCTCTGAAAGAACATGTAAAACGTGAATAAATGCAGGCAGATTTACAGAGAAAATCAGAAGGACTGGGGCCCCTTGTTCCATGCAGTGCTGGCCTCAGCAGCGCTCATTCCACTACACTTTGTGTCGAGTATTTATTTACATTCATGAATAAGTGTCTTTTCCGTGGTGTTTATATTATTTAATAACAAAGTGAAGGTGAGAATGCAAATCATATAGCATATTACAATTGGAACTATTCATAAATATCAGTATCTTGTGCATAGAAAAAAGAGAAGGAAAACATGAATAGTGACAGCATTTCAGTCATGGGGATGGCAGCAATCTTTCTTTCCTTTCTTTCCTTAGTATTTCCTACAGTCTCAAGCGTTCTATAGTGCCTTGCATACAGCTTTATTCATTTTACAACAGAAAAGATGAATCATTACATACATAGCAAAGGGGGAATACTATTTAAATGCAGCAGCAACCTTTCTACCCTTCTCCATGGTGATCTTATTCAGAACAACTGCAAAACTGTAAAGGTCTTCTGTTCCCTTCAGTAAGGGGAGAGCTACACAAGGTATGAACTCTAATGACAAGAGGATGCTCACAAGTAAAAACAGACTATCAGGCAGGAGTGCAGCTCGCTAGTAAAGTGCTTTCATAGTATGTTAGAGACCTTGCTATAAATAAATAAATGATTATTAATGATATGATAGGATGATTCCATTTCTATAACCAACACCAGAAAAGAATTCTAGGGATGGAGAGCGTACACAGTTGTCTGTAAATGAGATGATCATATTGACTGTGATGATGAGCTACATACAATATGAGGGGATGCTGTCATGGTGCTCTATGGTGGTGGCATGGCTCTGTATCTTGGCCATGGTGATACACAGTTTCACACTTGGCATATGACATAGACCTATATACACACATTGCACTATTGCTAATTTCTTGAGCTTATTTGTAGTGCTACGATTACATAAAATTCAAACACTGGAGAAAATTGGATAAAGGGCACAAGAGGTCCCTATGCTCTGTTGTTGCAATATCTTGTGTTTCTAATTAATGGTCGGGAAGGAGGGAGAGTCAGTTCTTAGGAGTGTGGCTACTATGTGCTCCCCAAACACCAGTGGATGAAACCATGCCCACATGAATATGGCTGCATTAATTAAATTCAATGAGCTAAAAAAATAAAAATTATAAAAGGAGGATGTTAAAAATGGGAAGAAAAGGTTGTTGGGGTGGAGTTGAAAGGTAATATGATCAGGAAACATTAGATAGATAGATAGATAGATAGATAGATAGATAGATAGATAGATAGATAGATAGATAGATATAATTTTCAAGGACATGTTTTAAAAAGGGAGAAATTGCACAAATATTTAATGATTTCCTTCTTTTCTTTCCTCTCTAGTTGTTATTCAATACAAGTGAAACTGGGAGATAATTTTAAATTTTTATAAGGGGCCACCATGCTTTTAATTTCAGCACTTGAGAGACAGAGGCAGGTAGATATTTCAGTTCCTGGCAAAAACATAGAACTACATCATGAAGCCGGGCGGTGGTGATGCACACCTTTATTCCCAGCATTTAGGAGGCAGAGACAGGAGAATCTCTGTGAGTTCAAAGCCTGGTTTACAAGAGCTAGTTCCAGGACATGCACAAAAAAATAAAATAAAATAAAATAAAATAAAACAAAAACCAAAAAAAAAACCCCAACAACTACAGAAACCCTGTCTCAAAAAAACAAAAATCAAAAACAAACAAAAGAGAACTACATCATGAGAGCCTGTCCAAAAATGAAAATAAAAAATAAAAGATTAAAAAATGCATCTTGTTTCTTTTTGCAGTGGACACAGGTTAACACAAGCATTCGCAACCCATCAAAGTGAAGAAGACAAGTATCTGTGGTGTGGTCAGTGCTCAGCTAAAAACAAGACATCTGTGCCATTGCAATGCTCCCTCTCAGGTTCAGAGACATCACTGAGGAGGAGGCAGAAGACAGTAAGAGGCAGAGACCTTGAGGGCAGGTGAAATAGCATCTTCTGGACATATCGAGACCCTGCACTTAGGAACTCACAACAGCTGTGGTTGGCCACATCAGACTTAATTAGTCAGCATCCAGCACCCAGGAGAGAGGGATCATGAGCTCCCATCCCTACTGAAAATCTATTCACAGTTAATGGCTGCTGGGGAATGGAGAGTCGGCTTTCTTTAAGGGTGTGGCCTCTTATAGATCAACAGTATTACAGGGGGTGGTGTCATATTCTGGAATGTGTATGGGCAGCACAAATTAGATTTGATGGGTTATTGAATCAAAAAGAGGGAGGAGTGGGGTAGGGAGTAGATCTGGGAGGAGCTGGGGGAGTCAAAATATTTATTTTCACTTTTATTATTATTCAACCACAAAATTCTACTACTTTACTTTTAGTTTTGTGCTTCAAATAGAAAGACAGAAAAATAAATGCTAGCCATAAGGTGGTATTTGCCTGGATTTCAGTGACATTATCTAAAACCCAAAATCGCCATCAATAATATAAATGAGTTTTCTTCTGTGTGTGCTGAGAAAAAAGAAACTGTGTCTGTCCATTCCTTCTTAAGCCCCCAGCCTTTAGCATGACACTCAGAGTCAACCACCCTTGGAACTGGACTCTAGTCTTACAATGCATCGCTAGGCTCAAAAACATCAGTTACTCAACTTCTGACTTAAAGTGATAATTCTTTCAGATTCAGTTTGGACAGCAACACATAAAAGTAATGGACCAGTGTTCTTCCTCCTGCTAGTGTGTAGTTTTCTCAGTGAAAACCATGGGCCTATTGCTCAACTCTCTTCAACAGTTGGAAGAACAGAAGCAGTTCAGAGTCAGGATACCTGAAGCAATTCACAAGTCTAGGCATGGCCGCTGGACCATGATTCAGAACAGAATTATAAGACTCGCAGCTTCTGAGGGTATGCCGAGTGGCAGAATCCCATAATTTTGAGACTCTGCTTGCAGTGTGCTGTAGCTTTCAGAGAGAAACCAGCTCTATTCCTTATCAAATCCAAGATAAACCATACCAAGAAGGTAAAACACATAAGAGGACAGTGAGCTGTGGGAGTAAGTAGGCGGAGGTGGATCTGTGAAAAGTGAAGAGGGGAATTGAGGGAGGTGTGATAAAAATGTATGAAATTATCATATAATTAATAAAATTAATAAAATATTTGTTTAAAATGTTAGCATGGAACAACATAGTGCTCAAAATGTGAGACAAAGGTATTTATCTCCATTTTGAATTTTTTTTTAAATATTAGGGTCAAACTACTTTTTATTTTTGAGATTTTTTTATAGACAAATTCTGTCTTGTTATACAAAAAAAGAGATGCTAGAGAGGCAATTTCATACATTGCTCTAAAAGCACTTTAAGAACATTGCTAATGAAACATAAAGCACCTATGAGGGTAGACGTTCCCGCTGGTGCAATAGTGGTGCAACTGTTAAGGGTAACTAACCACTTTCAGATGGAATCTGAGGGTTTCTACATAGAGGGAATTCATGCCTGGCACTGTAATATCACAATGTAAATGCGCATTCAGTTTCACTTCAAAAGTCCCCATAGGCTTTCATAGTTTCAAGACTGTTTAATGTCCAGGGTCCAGAGTCCTTCCTGGGAACACAGGTAATCTCTTAATTTTAACCTGCTGCAAAATCAGAATCAAAAACTAAATTATATACTTCTGACATAGAACGGCATGGACTACACATTACCGTCTCAAAAGGGAGGAAAGGGGCCATTGTGAGGAAATATTGGGCCAAAGCAAGACTGAAACCTAGCAAGGCAAACTCAGTTCTGCAGCCATGTGTCTAGAATCCAGAAGTTTAGATGAGTCTTCAGATCCTCCACTCCTCCCAGCTTTGCTGGATGTAACACTTTTCTTTCTTGGGTTGGTTTTACATCCTGTCTGCAGCTTTCCTTGGCAGGAATCCCTCAGCTCTGGCCTCTCCAAGATGTTGGCATTTCCAAAGCAATCCAAGCTTCATGCAATGATTACTCCAAGCCTTCATGGAGAGAGTCCCCTGCCACACATCTGAATACTTTTCTTAGCCACAACAACCCGTTTAATCCTGTATCTCTCTTGACAAAGCCAGAACCAGCTGCTGAGTTCTCCTACCTACTGGGGCTGGAAACTGGGCCCATCCTTGAATTACATTTGCATAAGTTTTCATTTGTTGATGCTTTTTAGGTGGAAGAAATTCCACTCTGGGGTGTTTTCTTTTCACGTGTTACAGATTAAATGTTCTGAGGGCGATACCCAGTTTATTTCATTTAGCAAGAGACCTTGCTTTAATCTTCTCATTCCTTAGAGGGAAAGTTGTGGCTCTAACCTTGCATTCCCTGGAAGTTCTTTTCGCTCCTTAAACTGTACATTTTGTATTTCTTTTTACCACCCATGTTCTCTTTTATTGTAAATCTATATATGATCACTAATAAACACATGACAGTCAATATAGGCTGTCTTGAAAACGCCTCTGCTAATGACATTGGTCAAAAAAAAAAATTCAGTTTAGCCTCCAGCCTAAAAGTCTTTGGGACAAGGCCAGAAAGGAATCACATTCTTTGCCAAAACATCACAGGGATGGTCTCCAGATAAGTTGCTCATTTTGTTAACCCCTAAAACCTCCAGACTGAGCTTTCATAGTCCATATTGCTATCAGCGCTACTGTCTTCCAAGCTCCTGTTAGGATGCCCATTAATCCCTGCTGGCAGAATCTATTTTCCACTCCAAAATCCAATAAAACAGCATAGTCAAGCCTGTCATCCACTCTTGGTACCAACTTCTGTCTTAGCTACTTATCTTCTGCTGCGAGGAGACACAATGACCAAGGCAATGTATAAGAAACCATTTCATTGGGGGCTGGAGAGATGGCTCAGTGGTTAAGAGCATTGCCTGCTCTTCCAAAGGTCCTGAGTTCAATTCCCTGCAACAACATGGTGGCTCACAACCATCTGTAAAGAGGTCTGGTGCCCTCTTCTGGCCTGCAGGCATACACACAGACAGAATATTGTATACATAATAAATGAATAAAATAAATATTTAAAAAAAAGAGAAGACAACTGGAATTTTGGAAAAAAAAAAAGAAACCATTTCATTGGGAGGTGGCTTACAGTTCCAGAGGTCATTGTGGCAATTAAGGCAGCAGGCTGGCAGGCTTGGCAGTAGAGCACAAACTGATATCTGACATCCTGATCTGCAGACAAGAAGGAGAAAGAGAGAGGGGGCTCCTGGAGTATGCTTTTGACACCTCAAAGCCCAACCCCTGTGACACACCTCCTCCAGGAAGGTCACGCCTCCTAATTCTTCCTAAACAGTCCATGAAGTAGAAACCAATCATTCAAACATATGAGCCTATGAGGGCCACTCGCATCCAAACCATCACAGACATATAATTTAAGAAGAATAAAATAATTAAAAATAAATGGTAAGAGCTAAAGGATAGGGAAGAGTGAGTGACGTGAAGCAGTCTCTTCTGGACGTAACATTGCAATTTCACTCAAGAGCTCATAGTAGATATGGCTACCTGCAAAACACCAAGCCAGTCAAATCACCAGTATACACTGGGGAGATGCTCTCCAGGCCCCATTTCTTACTAAGAAGCAACTGGCTCTTAATAGCTGCTGGGAGAAGGACCATTATTCTTCTTGAGAGTGTGACCTTAGTAGGTTTCTCATGCTCAGTGGATGTCTGCACTAAAATCAAAGGGAAGACAGGAAATTGGGAGGGGTGTGTTGGGGGAATTAGAAGGGGAATTCAGAAGCATATTTGATTGCATTTCATCCTATGCATGTATAAAATTCTCAAAGGACAAACATTACAATTAAATAAATAAGATATGTGAGCAAAAGCAAATTAGGAACACGGAGCTAAAAGTAGAGGTTCCCTTCACAGCTACCCTGACTCTGTCCTCTGAACCCTGCAGCCATTTTTATCCTTCTCTAATGCACAGCTTCCCTTGCCTGTAATGCATTGCTGCTGGGATATCGGCAGCGTCCTCCCTAAGGGGTAGACTATACTTTCTAAAATTAGCCACCTTCATAAAATATGTATCTATACACTCCAAAATAACATCATGCCCTTCTATAGTCTGCTTGAAAATAATGGGAAGTGAAACAATTTTGCAACATCAGCATTTTTTTACGGGGATTACTATTTTAGCAGTGATTTTTGAATCTAAATCCAGAAAACAATTTTTATTTCTTCAATCTCAGAGATGATCATGAGGCTGTTGGACAGAACAAGTCAAGTGAAATATTAATCTATATAACTTAAGTATTTAAGTATTTAACACGAGTACTTCTAAGGGCAAACTGCCAGTCTATGAAACTCACACTAGCCCTGATTTGAAACACTGTCTCTCCTGACTCCCCTGCTATGCAGGTACTTAACGAGCAGCTATGGTCAATTTACAGAATACAGTCTAGCTATTCAGAGAAGACATAGAGAGCTCTGTTTCATACACTTTTAAATGTTACATTTCAAGCTAAGGACAATTTAAAGTCCAGTGAATACAGATCAAAAATAGCCAACCCATAAAAAGATGTATTGACTCACGGCAGCATGAAGCAACAGTAATGGAAAATAGGTCTTGGAGAGCTGGCGTGTTCTTTGGGGGTCAGACTGCTCTGGGGTTATTCTGAAGAAGCATAAAGAAAAGGAATACAAGTTTTGGGTTGGAGTCTACCAAAAACTGGAACAATTTGTGTGTCTGTGATGGACGAGGAAGAGGCATGAAGGCTGTCATTTATAAGGAAACATTCAGAAGCAAGCATCTCTTATTTTCGGTTTGGGATGTGGCCTGCTCTCTTGCCCTGAGCTTTGGACTTCTGGATCCCCTGTTGGTAAACTCTTAAGAATATTGTAATCTCTACAATTATCATGCTGTAAAGCAAGCTGTTTTCTTGAAAGCTCTCCTTCCCCATCCTTCATGAGTCACAGAATTGTAGCAGGAAAAGCACTGGCAATTACAGGTTATGTAAATGACTTTTTGAAAATCAGTAAATAAAATGTTCCTTAATAATAAAGTCAACCCTGCCAGTATGTCATTTGCACGAAAGTATTTGAAAAAGATTTTTCTAACAGCACTTTTCTGACCAGAAAAAAATTATTTCTTTTTCATTTTATAAGCCTGTCGACTTTAGTCATACTTCTAAGGGGAAAAAAAAAATCAAAGTCAGAAAAGACTAAATACCTGAGGAATAGACTGTTTCTTTAAATATAGTTAGTAGTGATGAGTCTTCATACACAGGTCTTAAAACTTCAGGGGATATTAGTTCATCCAATCCTCACTGTTGTTTCATAAGAGGTCAACTAGCTTGCAAAGTCACAAACTGGTGTGGTATATAGACCTGAGATGCCTGTGTTCCAAGTCCCTCTTTGTGGAGGCAGACATGGATGGATGATACAGACCTTATTCAAGTTTCTACCATTGTAGCTGCTTCCAGTGAGAGATATGATACCAGGATCTAAGGTCAACCCTTACTTAAACTACATAGGTAAATCTCCAACTATTTGTACAGACTGTTATACACATATGCAAGATCACAGTTTCTTCTATACAAAAGTCATAGTGTTGGTGCTTCATGAAAATGTTTTTGGACACTGGAGATATAATATGAATAGAAGTAAATAGAAGATTTATTTTAACCATAGTATTTCCCTATAATCTTTTCTATGTAGCCATAATTTCTTATACTTTCAGTTGTGAGCCTTAACAGCTGAGCCATCTCTTCAGCCCACAATAACAATTTCTAATACCAAAAATGCTTCGATGTGACTAGCAGATATCAAGTATCATTTCCATACTCAAATTTTATCATGATAAAAAATGTAAATGGTGCCATTTTCAATGTTCTTCACTGTGAAGCTAATGGAATTCATTAACAAGATTTAAGACTTATGATAAATGTTAGATTTCAAGATCTTGTGAGAAATGGAAACAAAATACATTTTCTATTAAAGAGTTAAATAACCTAAAACTCCACCTTAAAAAAAAAGTGTAAGAAGCCATTCAGTAGAAATTCAAATCCCTGAGTATCAGTGCTTCTTGAAATCAAAACACCTGCCCAAGGTTGCGTGCTGTTCTTAAAAGCTGTACTTTGCTTCTCAGTCACGTCGCTGTTAGTAAGCCCAACAGAGTGTGAGATCACGTCCCGACTACTCCAGGGAGGTGCAGGTCCCTTTGTGTTAGGAGTAAAAAATAGAGGGAGGGTGCAGTTTGTGTACTTGCAGGCTTGATTTGACATGACTATGCAACCCTTCTGCAGTAAGTAAAAATTTTGGCCATGCTGAGACACTTTTGGATTCTGTTGTCATTTTTGTGGAACCCCCGGGCTTAAAAATATTTTGAATAAAAATATAAATTGTTTGAAAAATAATCACAACACATTTTCTGAAATAAACATAAAATATCTACATTACATACACATATATTTTTATTTTATTATATGTGGGAGGTCCTTTCTGTCTATGTGTTGCTTTTATTGGTTAATGAATAAAGAAGCTGTCTTGGCCTGTGATAGAGCAAAAGAACAAAGCTAGGCAGAGAAAACTAAAGTGAATGCTGGGAGAAAGGAGGTGGGGTCAGAGAGAAGCCATGGAGCGCTGCTGGAGCCAGATGGAACTTTGCAGGGTAAGCCACAGCCATGTGACAATACACAGATTACTAGAAATGGGTTATATTAAATTCAGATGTAAGAGTTAGCCAATAAGGAGCTAGAGCTAATGCGCCAAGCAGTGATTTAATTAATAGAATTTCTGTGTGATTACTTTGGGGCTAAGCGGCTGGGAACCAACAAGTGGCCTCCTCCTTCAACTTATCAAAACATTACATCTGGATCTTAATAAGAACACCTAGTATTGTATAAAAGTAATTTAACAATTCTTGATATTTTATAACATTTTAAGAAAACAGGGAGAAATATTTTATGAATATATAATAATAAAGTATTTTAAAATTCATTTAATTATAACTTCTATGTATCTGAAGTATAGGTCTCCAACAAACATCAAAAGCTTCCTTCCAGAGGCTATTATGTTACCACCTGGGATTGTTGCTTTTAGTATCAACTTACCACAAGTTAGAATCACCTCAATGGGGACCTGCTGCAAAGGAATTGTCTTAATAACCTAATTGATGTGGGAGGATCGAACCCATATGTGCTTGGCATCTTCTGGGAGCTACCATATTTTAAGAGGTGGTGGTGCATGTGGTAGAAGAAAGATTATTTCTTTTGCTGGCTTGCCTGAGTCGAATTATCACATTGTTGTTGTTGCTGCTGCTGCTGCTCCTTCCTCATTGACATCAGAATCAGTTTTCCAGGCTTTAGCATTGACTAAGGACTAGTAGCTTTCCAGGAACCTTCCAGGTTTTTGTAGCAGAATCACACTGCTCATAGAGTGAGCAACTTCTGTGTTGTGCGAGAAGGCCATCATGGGACTTCTGCGGCTGCGGATGCACCCTGCCTCAAGGACCTAGCGACTGCTGGATTCTCAGCCTCTCCGGTGTGAGACAACCATTTTTACTACTTTGATGTAAGCTGATTTTAATAAGGTGTGTGTCTGTGTGTGTGTGTGTGTGTGTGTGTGTGTGTGTGTGGCATGTCCAAACATTTTGTAGGTTATACTCATTTTAAGGAGGGTGTTTATTTGCATATCTAACATGAAACTATGGGGCTTTACAATTTTAGTAAAAAGGCTCCTAAACACATCTTCTGTTTAGATAAACTTTCTTTTTAGTCATGAAAAGAACCGATTTCATTAAATATTACTCACCTGCGTGCCTGTAGAACAATATTTTTCATTCTGAAGGGTTAAATATAAGATAGTACTATCATGAAATTATTTGAAATACAATAATATTTATAAGAATTAATGTTTAAGGCTGGAGAGATGGCTCAGCGGTTAAGAGCATTGCCTGCTCTTCTAAAGGTCCTGAGTTCAATTCCCAGCAACCACATGGTGGATCACAACTATCTGTAATGAGGTCTGGTGCCCTCTTCTGGCCTGCAGGCATACATGTTGACAGAATATTGTATACGTAGTAAATAAAATTAAAAAAAAAGAATTAATGTTTACTAAGGGATCTGATAAAGTAAGGGAAGTTTAATTCATATTTCTAGAAGCCAAGAATTGTAACAATTATTCTGAACTTGCTGATAAAATGATTATACATTGATTTATTAGTGACTATCAGATTGAAATAAATAAGAAACTGAAGGTCCATCAGTGTTTTATAGAAAATTTCAGATGATAGGCATTTTGTGAAAATTGTCTAATCAAAGTGCTCCAAAAGAGTCAGGTAATCTAAAAGCAAGGTCCCAAAGTCCCCAAGATGCTAATACTTTCCTATGACTAAGTTATGTCATACTGTATAGACATTCCTGGATGAAGAGTATTCCTTAGATGTCGAGGTATTTCTGCCTGGTCTACCAGGGTCCAGCTTCCTGTCTATACTCAACATGTTCACACTCATCACCCAACCTCCAAGGACAGAGACCATCTTGGGTAGGTCTCAAATAAGTGGATGACTCACTCACCGCACCCATGAAGTCACTCTGAGTTTGAAGTCAAACTTCTAGGTTGCCTCAGGATAGGGAATGCTTCATAGATATTCAGGCAAACCAACATTTCCTTAATTCATATCTCCTCAAATAAAGAATGGACTCCTTCCTCCAGTGTAAAACACCCTTCCATAAATATTCAGGTTTTGTCAATCAGTCTTACTCTATTTTTCCTCCTCCATCGATGAATGTTAAAAGAGCCCAGTTTTCTGCTCTAAAATTTTTTTATTTCCCCTTTCGTTCGATCTTCTTGGGCTATTCATCTGGTTCTATGACCTTAAATAGAAACAGATCAATTCTAACTGAACCTGACCAAAAAAAAAATCTAAGTTTTAAAATTAATTAAAATTAATTTATATTGAGATAAACTATAATTTTAAATTGAAATAGAAAAATACCTAAATATGTAATTTAAATTTGATTTTAAAATGTGCCAGTTTTATTTAAAGTAAGTGACATTAAAATTCAGAAGCATGTTAAATGAGTCAGATATAGGATAAACATTTATTTTATATATAAAATGCAAAATGCTTAGTCCCTAACAAGCTGCAATCTTGCTCTCTGAATTTAGTATCAATCTGTAGAGCAGTTTTACCCAAAGGTTAAAGCAGAGAACATGACGAAAGTGAGAGGGTTTGCAGGAATTATTCAGCAGAACATATGATTGACACATTGAATCAGATTTGCATTACTTTCAAACGTGAAATTGTGTCTATGAAAAGGAGTCACACTGCAAGATTACGCTATAGAAATGGCACCAATGCCGCTATTCAAGGGACTACCTTTTCTGGATATGTTTCCGTTAGTCTGACTGCCCTTTGACAAGCTAAACATTATCTTTCACTGCAGTGGGCTGATGGCTGGGAAATGAAGCAAGTATGTCTCCCTTGGGCCCTCCACCTTCATACTGCTAGGCATTTCTCAAGAGGAGTGTGCTTGAACGCTCCTGTTAGAACCCTTTGTTTTCCCCCTGCTCATGATACCAGAAGGCTTTACCAGGTTTCATGTGTCTGTTATGTCGGTCACTTTCAGAAAGTTTGTCCTTCAGTTCCTCACCCCAGCTTTAATTCCTATATTGCTATAATGCTTCTACTGAAAGTCCAGCACGTCAACCCCCAGTTTGCTAGTCCTTTATGTCTAGTTTGTCCCAAACAAATGCCAAACCATCAAACCTTCACTTGATGCAGAATTCTTTTTGCTTTAAGAGGGTCCTGGTTCAAAGGGCTAGAATTACTAAGAGAACTACCACCCTTGGTGACTAACTGCTATCATAATCTCTAATGGACAGGGCGCTGGGATATTAATGTCCTTGATGCTTAATTGTCTTGTCCTGCCTAAGGACACTGAAGGTTTTTATTAAGCAGCAATGTGGGACGTTATAGTGAGTAAAGACCTGCCTTCCCGACATCTCTTCATATGCTGTTTGATGATTGTGATGTTAGTAATAGCTGTTGTGGTGCCGATGAAGATGATAACAGTGATGGTGATGATGATGATGGTGTTTTTGTCATTTCCAGTGCTGTTTGGTATAGCAGAGAATTTTTCTTTTTTGTACTACTATGATTTGCACACTTATCCCTAATATCACAATGGTTCGTGTACTGTGAGCTTTATCTCCAATACAGAAGTGAGGAGGTGGTAGAACTTTTCAGAGGTTTGGATAGATAGGTGGTATTACTGATGGTACCTTCATAAAGGATCAATGTAGCTAACAAGGGACCACGGTTCATTTCTACAAGAATTTGATGTGATACAAGCAAGCCTGGTCATTGATTCTCTCTCTGCATTCCTGTTACACCATGGAACTTCTTCCTTATGAACACAGCTCCACAAGGTAATGTCCAGCGTGTCTGAAGTAGACAGTCTCTTTCCAGAAGCAAGTGTGTTCCAGTGCTATCCTTGGAAATCTCAGAAGTATGAGTTAAATACATAAGCTTCTCTTCTGTCCAGAGTACCCAGTTTTCTGTTTAGAGTACTCTGGTATAATTTTAGTACTGATAAAATGGACTAAGACACTTGCTCTACATGAATTATTTCTCAGTCCCATTTTTAACATAATTTTTATTAATTCTTTGGGAATTTCATATTACAGATACCACAATTCTGTTAATTTCCCAGTCCTTCCATATCTACCTCCACCCCTGTAGCATTCCCCCATGAAAGAAATTAAAATATATATTAATTAAAGAAAAAAACAAAAAACTTTTCAATCCTCCATTTTTTTCACCTCTCCAACACCTTTCCTCTTAGTGGCATTGGGGGCTGTGGTGTATCACAAGTATATCCTTTTGTACATTCAGCTTTACTGGAAAATGTTCATTGCAGTCAGTTGTTGCTCTGGCTCAGTACCTCTGGGTTCTGCTACACCATCAATACAGGACCCTCAATGAAATTCTTCTCAGATATCCTCTTATTCCACTGAGTTATGTAGATCTTAGTTCTGTAGAGCCAATCCCTTTGCATGCTCCAGCAGATCATAGATGGGGTAGGCAAAGGGTTGAACCAGCTCTTCTTCACCCATGCCATCGAGGCCAGCTCTCTGATAGCGACAGTACAGAGTTGGCCATCATTCCTGAGTGCAGGGCTAGTTCTCCTGTGAGGGGCAGGGCTAGCTCTTCTGCTGCCATGCTCAATGCTCATGGAGGGGCAGGGCAGCTCCCCCAGAGGCAGTGAAGGGCAGTACTGGCTCATTATGACCCTCTTTAACATGCATGGTTCCTATGGCCTCCTGTAGTAACTGGGGCCACAGGGATCAACAAACATCCCAGCTACAAGCCTCTCAGGTCTGTATGGCTTAGGCTGCAGCATGACCCTCAGACACAAGCATGGCTCTATTGGTAGCCCTTGGTGAGCCAGGGACATCAACAAAGCCCTGGTCAGAGCAGAGCCGTAGATACAGACATGGCTCCCAGCTGAAGCCTGGCCCAAATGCCACCAAGGACCTGGGTATCAGGGCAGGTCACACAGATGGGTATGGCCCCAGCAACACCATGACCCTCACACACCAATAAGGCCTGGACATCCATGTGGCCTTAGGTGGATAGATAACCAGGCTAGGGTAGAATCACCATGGACTCTGACATGGCCCTTGCCAGCGTCCTAGGCCCGGACATCACCGTGGTCCTGGGTGGCAAGCAGGTCACTCATCACCCTGTTTCTTACTGTATTATGTACTTCTATAGACAGTTTCACTGGATATAAAGTGTTGTATATAAAGTACTAGACATAGGCTGGAGGTGTAGTTCAGTGGTAAAGAAATTGCCTATCACTGGTGAGGGTCTAGGTTCGATGTCTTGCACAGTGAACTAAACAAATATTAAATGTAGTATAATACAGTGCTGGAAATATGTTCAAAGGAATTGTTTTGTTGGGGCTTTTGTTTCATAATTGGAGACAGGCCCACCTGGGTCCTCATGACCCAGGCAGGTGAAAGACATCCAAGGTCTGCCCACAGCCTTGTCAAGCTGGGTGGGTGGGTACCATTCTGAGAAGCACACATATGATGGATAAATGACAAAGAAAGAGAAGTAGATGATTCATGTGCTGTGGAAAGAGACGTAACTGAAGAAGTGAAGGAGGTAAGAAACAGGTTGGTGTGAGTGACCTGCTCTGCCCGGAGCTCCGCTACAGGTCTCTGTCTCTGTTTCCATCAGTTGCTGATATTTAAGATATTCATCAATCTGACTACAGACCAAGGTCAGTTCAGGCACCCTCTCTTTTATTGCTTAGGGTCTTAGCTGGGGTCATCCTTGTGGATTCCCAACTCTTTACTCTGACATAATATCTGTCTTTGAAGTTGATGTATTTTTTTTTTTGCATCCAGTAGAAGGATGGATCCTGCTTTTGAATCCCTTCTGTTAACCCCTGCCTTTTTATAGGTGAATTGAGTCCATTGATATTAAGAGATACTAATGACCAGTGATTGTTAATTCCACTTATCTTCTTGGTGGTAGTATTTGTGTGTTTCCATTCTTTAGCATTTACTGGTATGAGGTTATCTGTTGCCTGTGGTTTTGTGGGTACAGTTAGCTTCTTTGGGTTGGAGTTTTCCTTCTAGTACTTTCTGTAGGGCTGAATTTGTGTATAGATATTTAAATCTAGTTTTGTCATTAAATATTTTGTTTTCTCCATCAATGGTGATTGGAAGCTTTGCTGGGTATGGTAGTCTGACCTTGCATCCATGGTCTCTTAGTGGCTGCAGCACATCTGTCCAGGACCTTCTGACTTTCAGAGTTTCCATTGAGAAGTTGGGTGGGTGTAATACTGATAGGTCTGCCTTTATATGTTACTTGGCCATTTTCCTTCGCAACTCTTAATTTTCTTTCTTTATTCTGTGTGTTTTGCATTTTGATTATTACATGGAAATGGAGATTTTTTTTTGGGGGGGGGTCCAGCCTATTTGGTGTTCTTTAAGCTTCTTGTACCTTCATAGGAATATCCTTCCTTAGGTTGGGAAAGTTTCCCTCAATGACTTTTGTTGAATATATTTTCTGTGCCTTTGAGCTGGAGTTCTTCTCTTTCTTCTATTCATATTATTCTTAGGTTTGGTATTTTCATGGTGTCCCAGATTTCCTGAAGGTTTCAAGAATTTGTTGAATTTAGCATTTTGTTTGACCTATGAATCTATTTCCTCTATAGAATCTTCAACACTTGAGATTTTCTCCTTCATCTCTTGTATTCCGTTGGTCATGCTTGCATCTGTAAATCCCGTTCTTTTACTCAGATTTTCCATTTCCAGAATTCCCTCAGTTTGTGTTCTCTTTATTGCCTCTATTTCAATGTTCAAGTCTTGAACTGTTTGTTTCACCTGTTTGGTTTTTGTTGTTGTTGTTTGTTTATTTTCATGGGTTTCTTTAAGAGCTTTATTGATTTCTTCCAATTTTTTGTCTATCTTTTCCTCCATTTCCTTAAGTGAATTTTTCACTTCCTCTTTAAGGCTCTCTTATCATCCTCATAAAGTTATATATAAAACCATTTTCTTCTGTTTCTTCTGAGTTAGGATGATCAAGTCTTCCTGACATGTGACTACTAGTTTCTGATGTTATCATATTGCTTTCTAGGTTGTTGAATGAATTCTTGCATTGGCACTGACCCATCTCTTCATCCAGTTGGTCCAGCAGTGTCTTTAGCATTTGGTTCCATCCTTGTAGCTGCTGTTTGTATCTTCAGAAGCTGTTCTTGGTCTGCTCTGTGCTGTTGCTGTCTGTGTCTCAGGGAGCTGCTGAGGTCTCTCTTGACCTGGTCTCTTGGTCCCCTCTGTGTAGTCACAGCCTGTGCTTCAGAGTTCCTCTGAATTCGAAGGGAATGTGTGGGTTTGGAGCTAGTGTGGGACTTGTAGTTTACAAGGTTTGATCGATGATGGAGCAGCCTACCTGCAGGAAGCTCACCTGCTGACTGGCTGATGAAGCTGAGGAGGGAGGGGCTCCGGGTTTGGGCCTGGCATTGAGGGCTCAGAGAATGGGATGCCCAATTGGGTGGGTGATCACTCACCTCTTGGTACAGTTGCAGTCTGTGCTTCAGAGTTCCTCTGAGGTCACAGCGGATAGGTGGGTTTGGAGGCAGAAAGGGACTTTTGCTTACAGGCTATGATCAATGTGGTGGGGGTGTTGGAGCAGCCTACCCACAGAAAGCTTGCCTACTGGCTGGCTGGCTCATGAAGCTGAGGTAGGTGAGGGAGGCTGGATTTTTCAGATCCGTTTCTACTTACCATTTGTATTGTCATATCTGGACATGGTCATTTCAGTTCCCCAGTGACTACTCACAGTTTCAATCTCAAGCATCACGAGCCTCTACCACTGAATCCTGTCCTACTAGGTGCATTGCCCTCATCCCCTCTTCAAGTCTGACTCTTCAAACTGCCCTTGAAAATAAGATCTTCTTTGGAAGTTCCAATTTCCTACATGCCCCTCCATACTTGCTCTTATGAGAGAAGAGCATGCTGGTGTACACCTTTTGCCTACCTTATTATTGGCCATTGGCCTGAAAAGAAAAGTCTCTGACAGTGCTTAGAAAGAGACAAAATAATGTTCCAGTCTAGGAGTTATAACCACCCTTTCCACCCATCTCCTGAAGGGACTGGTTGAGCTCAGATTCTACTGGATCTATTTAAAAAGATGACGCTATTATTTCTTTTTGAAACTTCTATATTCACAGTATGATATAATTTCATATCACATTTAAGATGTATAAGCATTCACAATATTCATAAAATAAAATCAAAAACTGTCTCGAACAGCGGGTCACGAACAGGAGTACAAACCTTGAAGAGAGAAGAATGAAGGGGCAGGAGCCATGAGAAATGGGCAGCAGGTCCGTATTCTGATCAAGCTGCCAACTTTATTTTTTCTCAGGAGCACTATATAGCAAAAAGGCAGGGGGGAGGGTATGATGCTAGAATATCAGGTCTGGAGATGCCCCTAGCTGATAGGAAGAGATAAGGGGATGCTGAGGATCTGTAAATGTTTATAGGGGAAATGCTAATTACTTCTCAGTCCTGGGGCCTGCTATGTCTGTTGGCATTCTTAACTCACAGGGGGAGCTAAGGGTCTGAACTTGCCCTACAGAGGTGAATATCTTATTTGATTTGTGAACTAAGATGGCTATAACCAAATACAGGTCTTTGCTCCCAGCAAATAATAATAATAATAATAATAATAATAATAGTCTCATAGTCAAAGGTTTTGAAGATTCCTAATATACTCTAAGAATTTCACTCAGAAATGCCCCCTAAAAATGAGCATCAGACAGACTTCTCTAAGGAAGGCAAAGGTCAAAGGGATTGATGTCTATTAATGGCTTACTGTGCATTTAAATTATAAACTAAATTTCATTAGGCCTCTCCAGACAAGAGAAGCATGACTGCAATGAGTGTATTACTCCTCATTCGAGCATAAAAAGAAAGGATACAAGGGCATGCAAAGCCTACCCAGTACAGTGTGGCTGAGCAGTAGCTATGAGAATCTCAGTTGGGAAATAAGTCTGACTCAATGCCAAAACACCCCAGTTGATGAATTTTGGGACTGAAGACTCTCATAAAGGATAACCCTGTGGTCTATTGTGAAGATTAAAATAAAGGAAGTAAGACAGGGAAATAGAGCAGGAGGTGAAATGTCACATTTATGGCTGACAATCTTACCTATGAACCTGCAGTACAAAGTCTATTGTACTTTTTGTAGCATTAGAGAAGCAAGCAGAAGAGTATTGATACATCCTTTAGGAAACAGACCCCTGGTGAATGGGAGGGAATGGCCAGTGCTAATGTGTGTAAGTGGCTGACTCCTGAGCCTAGTTTTGCAGATCAGTTAATACCTCTCTGGAGCAGAGAAGGATTGAACTGGCTTTCTTTCCTAGGCAAAGCTACAGCAGAACAATGAGTTGACTCTGCAGAATATTTGCTTCAAGCTCATCACCCTCTAAACTTTCATGCTTTGATTAGTCTCCAGAGCCTTGGGTAGCTTTGTATACGTCTTGTGCAAAGTTCAGAGATGGTCTTTGCCGAAGGGTTTATTTTCAGATTCTCACACTGCCATTCGGTTATTTATAGACTTGAAACTCACTTAGAAGTGATAGTCCTTAGGCAATCCGAAAGTGCTCGATGACAGGCAAGATACTTCTATCAAAAAAAAGTGCTTGGACCTCAAGAGAGGACCCAAGTTTAATCCCAGTGCCTTATAAAAAGTCCAGAGAGGTGGTTTACAATTTCATATTATTAAATTGTAACAAACATAGCCACTTCTTTCTGTGTTTGTGACCTTAAAGAAAATCATTCTAGTTTATAGTTCTTTGACAGTGATTTTTGTGGATAGCTTTGTAAAGGTTTTGCTAGTTTGTGGTATTATGTATGTTTTATATTTTTGAAAGAGTTATTTATGGGCAAATGTTTATAGATTATTGTTAGGCGTTATGCTAGGTTAGTAAATTAGAGGTTGTAGATTCTCCTCCAATAATCATGGCTTCACTAGCACTGAGTAGTTAAGAATGCTTCCAGTACCAGATACGATTCTCCTCTTGCTGAGTGGGTCTTAAGTGTAACTAGAGAGCTGTGAGATCCCAGGCCCAATGTGTACATCTACACAACCTTCCTACACCTAAGGCCCACTGAATACTGGAGAAGATGGGACAGAAAGAGTATAGAAATCTGCAGATCAGGACTTTGCTGTAAGGTTGTGTCCTGGTAACGTCAGAAACTACACCCATAAAGTCTCACCAACACGAGTGTCCAGACAGAGCTGGACATCAATGGACATACCAAGGCAGAGGGGGGAAGTCCCACAAGCCTTCAACCCTATACAGGAAGGAGTATCAGCAACTGAGGAAAATTGGGAGCAGGAGAGGTAGGCTTCTCTAAGGACAAGCACGCCAACTGGCTGTTCAGTGCCAAATGGTCATCACTGAAAAAGAATAAAGACAAATATTATACAGACTGAACAGGCTATATTTATAAATATATATTTATACAATAAAAATTATTGAAAATAAAAAGGCCATGAATTTGAAAGAGAATAGGGAGATGTATATGGAAGGGCTTAAGGTGGGAAAAGGAAAAAAGAAATGTGTAAATTCTGTTATAAAATCAATTTTTTTAAATCGCAAAAAAGTTGCAGACAAGTAATGAGGGTTAAAGATGGCCAGCTCAGCAGTATTTACACAACTCATTTTTCCCTCTAATATAATAGTATGATGAATTACATTAATATAATTTCAATGTTAATTCTTTATCCTTTGGGATGCTATCCTTATTACTTCAAGCATTAAAGTTCATTCTGTTAATAAACTATTGTATTTTAGTCTGTTGGCATTTTGTCTTAGAATACAGCTAATCATGTGAGCCTCTTATCTTTCTGCAGTAGTGAGCATGGCAGATGGCTGTGAGAGGAACAAAGGTGAGGGGTTTACCATGAAGGGTCTGCCATCTTTTATTTGCTACATTTTACTCTGAACTTCATAGGGAGAGCTAGACTGTTCCTGTTTCATGAGGTCTGTACAGGATTTTGTTTTCCTACCTTAGAACTCCAGAAGCCTGGAGACAACTTGTCCTCTTTTTTGTGTTTGTTTTCTATTTCACCGTGAACAAAATTGAATGCTTCCAGCCTTCAGATAAGATGCCCTCCTTCAGATAAGAGCTTGGTGTCTGTGTTCTGATTAAATAACATGGCCCCTCCCCTGTTTCTAGTCATTCAGGGGAAGAACTTGTGTCTTGGAGACTAATGGTTTATACATTTTTTTTTAAAGAGAAGAACATAATCAGGTTGCTAGGATAGGAGTGGGGTGGGGCTTAATGTATGACCTCCTTGCCTTATGAAATGTTACCTAAGAGGGCAGAAAACAATTAGCCATGAAGAAAGCTTTTCTGTCCCTGCTTTTATTTCCTTATGTAAGCCAGTCCTTCCAGCATACCTGCTGGGGGAAGATTAGACCAAGACTAGTTTGATTGCTTGGTGAAGACATAAATAGAATTTTAAACAGTTCAGATGAAGGACCAAAGCTTCGTGCAGGGTGAGGAGCTCCAGAGAAGACAAATTTAAAATGGTGAATTGAAGACGGTATGAGTTTCAGGGAGACTGAGGACGGTGACTACATACAGTACACACCTGGGAAACAGCGATGGACAATGTGACTTTGGAGTTGTCACTACAAGACAGAGGGTCTCCTTGCTACTTAGTAGTGCTGATAAAACAATGTTAAAATGGACTCAGAAAGAGAACTTGAGGATAGTTTTGTTGGAATGCCAGAGAGTAAACAGCATGGTGGAACACTGGAGGTCTTGGCAGATGTCTGGAGAGAGATGGAGAGAGAAGAAAGAAGAGAGTGCTTTTGCCGTCAATGGAATGTAAATGAAAGCACTTACCTTGGAGGACTGGGAGAATTGAATGAGATGAACACCCAGGCCATCGTCCCTTGAAGTTTCCTTTAAAGGGGTGAAAAGTTACTCTACTCCCAGGGTGATGCTGTCTTTGGCCATGAGCACAACACTGCACCTTTTGATGCAATCCAGGAGAATGTAGTCAGCCTCAGTATTTAGATTACGCTGTAGTCAGTTAAGAGTGACTTTGCAGCCTAGAACCCATGTCTGAGGCAAGAAGGAATGATAACTAAAGTCCCAGTTACAGTTTAGCTTCATCAACTGGAAGAGATGTTCAAAGCTCTGTCCTTATTTAGCCATTGGGGGTATTTTAAGGCCATTGCCGCATGCTTGTTTACAGCTTTCCAGTTAGCTCTGAGTATCTTGGGGTCTTTATTACTGACTGAAAGGCAAGTCAATGCTGGTTTGTTCTTTATTTAGCCACCGAAAGGCAGCCCTTGGAAGTGTGTTAGAAGCAGTTTGGAGATTTTGCGTTATAGCATTCCGAATATTCCTCCTTTTAATTCTTAAATTCCCTCCCTGCAGGCATCCATCCATCGGCCTTTGACCAAGCCTCTTAACTCCAGCAAGCCAAACACGCACGCATTGGAAGATGTCTGGGAAGCACATAGCTGCACAGGGCCATTCATTCCTTCTCTTTTCTGCACCTCCTAGAGTATACAGTATGAACTCAGGGTTTGGGAGGAGGAGGACATTGGGAGCTAACCTGCTGTGTCACATTTATTTCCAGGTGGTAAGGCTAAGGACTTGCTAGAGAGAAAAAAACAAACAAACAAACTGTGTTCAAATATTAAAGAGCTTAAGAATTTAGTTCCCCTTACCAAAATTTTAACGAAGAGAATATTTCTAGGAAAAAAATAAGGAAAAGATAATGAAAATTGCTTTCTGGAAATCAAGTTGTGAGTGAGAAAATGCAGTGTAAAGAATTGTTTTTGTTTGTTTGTTTTAAAGGGAAAACATGGAAATACTAAAATAGCCTCACAGAGCAAACCAGAAGTAGGAATTCACAATTTGCAGAAAAGCAGGCAATTAGAACAAGACTCAGCTAAGCAAACTCCTCAACCAAACAGAGATCTCCAAGTGTTTGGGAGATTTTGTTAGCTCCTGAAACTGAAGTTAATTTCTTATATCAGAAAAATATTTCATAAAACTGAATGGCTTAATGGCATTTGACTTGTGATTTATTTCCTGTTTTCTGTTCTCAGAGCTGAGGCTGGAACCCATGTCCACGCATGTGCTAGTTGAGCACTCTGTATGACTGACCTGGATCCCCAGACCCTATCCGTAGTTTCACTTGTATAAGCCCCTCTTTATTCTATTCTGTTGTCTATCAGATTGCCAGAGATTTAGTTTTGACTATTAGAATTAATAGTAAATGACAACAAATATACTCTCATGTAGACCACCATGGGGATTTTATAGTCTTGGTTATAATCTTTATAGTCCTCATCTATCATATGGTTTGTCTAAAACTTTATAGATTACACGATGTACTAGAATTCTTCTTTAATTTAGAATGTCTCAGCTGGGCATGGTTATGCATATCTTTAGTCCCAGCACTAAGAAAGAAGAGGCAGGTGTGTCTCTGAGTTCAAGGCTAGCCTGATCTACAGAGCAAGTTCCAGGAGAGCCAGGGCTACACAGAGAAAACCTATATCAACCCTCTAAACACACACATACATACATACACACACATACAAACATACACACACACACACACACATACACACACGCACTGATCACCTGATATTGACTTATGGTGAATTTCTGTTCTACTACCCTATCTATGTGTTTTGCATGTGAATTTTGTTTGTAAGTGATTCCCATTGCATTGAAATATTCTTTCCCTGGATAGAAGGTTCCTTATGAACCAGAAAGAAAACAAAATTTGCAAGGCTCAGGGAGTAAGTGATACTCACCAGTCTCAGGATGCTTTTGAAACAGAAATGATCCACAGGGCCCCTCTCCAAGGTTGCATAACAGTAACAACTGCTGGGACCAGGAGATGCTGTGGCTGGTTCACTGACTGCCAGCAGTGCAGGAAGCTCCAGGGATGCAGTCATGAATTGTCAACTATTCTGGGGTAGTATTAGGGAGACATAGCTGCCTTTAAAACAACCATGCTTCTGTAAGCAACCCTTTACCCATGTTCCTGTAGTAACACCAGGAAATTCAATGGTTCACTAGCCTAGCCTTGGACAGAATAGTCTCTTTGGTCTGGCATCAGTGCTCAGTCTGAGTCAAATAATCATTTATTCATGTGTCCATAGGAAACTTTAATGCAATAAATTTGGGGTAATGACTTAATCCAATAATGTGATTTTATTTCCATATCAAAGGAAAGGTATTTAATATTCATTTATATAATTTCATTTATTATTTTTCTTTAGAAATAATTTTTGAAACGTGTCTAACTACTCAAAGGATTTTGTGAAGGATGATTAAATGACAAGTGTACAGTTGTCAAATCAGTGCACAGTGCATTATAAAGACTAAATCAAACTTGACATTATTTTTGTTATCTTCTTCATTTTCAGAAGGGAGAAATAAATGTGAGATTACAAATTCATTGGATGATTTGTTTTCAATAGAAACTTTTCTAGGTCATGCGCTTTTGTTTGAAGTCTACTAGATAAGAAGCACTTATGCCTTTATTTACATAATTGGAATTTACATAATTGGAATATCATTATCTCTATTCTCTTACTCTAAAGACCATTGGGAGTACCAAAGAATCTATTAGAAGTGCCGAATTTTAGACCCAAACCAAAATTATGGATTCAAAATCTACATGTTTAAAAAAATTGTAAAACACGCAACTCAAATGCATGTAGAACTTGGAAAGCTTGGCAAACTCTGCTCTAGACAGGATCAATTGAGTTCTTTCAGTGTTTTCCACTTTACCTTGATTCCCAAACTGTTTGACTCATTCTCCTTGAACTATAGATGTGCTTTGTGCTTTGTTTAGCCATTCGTCTGCTGAGTCACTCACACTCCTCTTCTGTATGCCTCGTCTACTCCAGAAGACAGTGTTCTGAACACCTGTGGAAGGCCACTGCCATTTTGTTTCCAGCCTTCAGGGGTGGCTTTTGATCTTCATTGTAGTCTTTAGTCTCTAAATCATTCCGAGGATACTGAATTATTTGTAAATGTGGGAGATTAGAGAACAGCTTATGCATCTTTTACTGAATAGGAGTAGCTTAAAGTTGTATGGTCTCAATCAAAATTCAGCGTGAACTCATCTGTACTGAAGAATTCATGAAGGAGTATGCATTTACTGATACACACAACTTCTTTTGTTTCCTCACATTTATGTGTGGTTTATGTTGAATAGAAGTGCATTGTCTGATAAAAATTCTAAATCAAAGGAGATATAAAGTACTTACCCAGAAGCTGGAACTATAACACAAGACAGCTCAAAACCTTTATGGGCATTCATTCAGTATGGATTTATTGGGCAGTTTCACAGTAGGCTCCCATATCCTCCCTCCCATTGATCTTGAAGTCCATCCCCATACAAATGACGTTTTCCCCTCTCTTTTACTATTCTTCTTTTGGCTCTATGGTATCATTTCCCAGCAACTGATGGGGGAAGTGAAGGTATGTTGACCTAGGTTTCTGTCCCACCCAGTCCCATAGTCATTCAGCTAGCCCCAAAGAAACACACAGAGAAGGGCTGGAGAGATGGCTCAGAGGTTAAAAGGTCCTGAGTTCAATTCCCAGCAACCACATGGTGGCTCACAACCATCTGTAATAGGGTCTGGTGCCCTCTTCTTGCCTGCAGGCATACACACAGACAGAATATTGCATACATAATAAATAAATATTTTTTTAAAAAGAAACACACAGAGGTCTACATTAATCATAAACAGATTGGCCTATTAGCTCAGAAATCTTATTAACTCTTTCTAACATCTTATATTAGCCCATGATTCTTGTCTGTGTTAGCCACATGACTTGGTATCATTTTCCATGAGGCATTCTCATATTGCTTCCTCTGTGGTTGGGTCAAGACTGCAGACTGATCTTTCCTCTTCCTAGAATTTTCCTGTTCTCCTTGCTCTGCCTCTACTTCCTGCTTGGTTGCCCTGCCTATACTTCCTTCCTGGCGACTGGCCAATCAGTATTTTATTAAACACAAGAAACAAATCTTTACAGGGTAAACCCATTGTCCCACAGCAAAGGTATTTGTTTTCCACTTCTTCAAGGTCTACAAACTGTAGACCTTCCTCCTTGGGTAAACAACCAGAGGTCACCTAAGTCTCTTCTCTGATACACCTAACCACAAAATAGCCTTCTTTTGCTTTATTAATAGAGCTTTATGATGGTTTCTAAAAGAACTAAGTCACTGGTTCTCAACCTGTGGTCATGACTCCTTTGGGGGTCAAGCAATTCTTTCACCGGGATTACCTAAAACCATGGGAAAACACAGATACCTACATTACAATTCATAACAGTAGCAACACTCCCATTATGAAGTAGCAATCAAAGTAACATTATGGCTTGTTGGGGCCCTCACAAGGGGAGAAACTGTATTAAAGAATTGCACTTTTTTTTTAAAGTTGTATACATAATAAATAAATATATCTTTAAAAAAAAAGAATTGCACCTTTGACATCCTAGCACACAGCTCTGGCAGAAGCCTTCCACCCAACCAGAGAAGAGGCCAGAGCCCTGAATCCCAGGTAAGACTGTCCCCTAACCTCAACCACACCTACCCAGCGTAACTCCAATTCCCTCTCCTCTTCTTGTCATCATATCCCAGTCCAAACCTCTGGCAGAAGCCTCCTATCTTATGAGAGTCCAGGGCAGCATCCTGAATCTCAGGTAAGACTGCTCCTCTAACCCGCCCATGCCTGCCCAGGAAACCTCCAACTGCCCTCCTCTCCTTGTCACTGAAGCCTCCTACTCCATCATAGGCTCTCAAGGACTGGCCTCAACCAAAATACTTCTTATCAGGGTAGGGGTGTGAGAATTGAAGAAATATAACTAAAGAATATGCAGACCCATCAAAATAATAAGACAGAAAACAGGGAAGATATCAGGAGTGTATTTCAGGGAGTACTCAGACACTGAAATCACCTGCATTTATATTTCCACAGTTTTTATCCCCAATGTAAACTGGGGCAGAAGATAACAAGACTTTATTAACATGATACAAAACATTAACTTACACAGTCAACTCTGAAACATTTAATCAGTAGCACTCTGTTATTTAGGTACTAGGTCGTGAGGTGGCCTTCATCATGTACTCAAAGTCACACATGCAGAAGACCACCCTTCCCTAGGTGGCCTCATAGTTACAAAACAAAGCAGTAGAACACACAGCTGCATATCCTGACCACCTGCTGTCAGGATGGCACCAAGTTATCTTAATTTCAAAAGGGCCAGGCAACCACCTCCTGAGTTAGAAGGTGCAATTAAGCCTGTTAGTTCTCAAACTCTCTAACCATCAGACAAGGTGGAAATGGACCTGCATTTTTTGGCCTCCACAATAGGCCAGGTCAGCTTGCTGAAAATGAGGCAAAACCCTCCTACCACTCCAGAAGCCAGGTCAGCATCTTGAACCACAGAAGATCCCTAACCAGATCAGAGGCCACATACATCTTGCCTCACCAGAACTCCAGTCCCTAGCATAAACCAGAGGCTATCCAACTCCCTGATGGATCATAGGCTATTCAGGACATTAGAAGTCCAACCCCCAACTCAGTGAAGACACTCTATTTAATCACAGCTAGAAAACCAGATAGAAAACAGAAACCAAGAAAGAAAACACCCATTCAACAAACACGAAGCCAGAAATCTGCAGCTAGACCTAAAATCTCTACAAATCCAGATGCCTAAAAGTCAGTGTAAGGACACAATCAACAACAGACAGGGTAATGTGTCACCACCAGAGACCGTCCAATCCACTACAGCACGCCCTGAATATTCCAACACAGCTGAACACAAGAAAATGATGTCAAAACCAACTTTATAAAGATGATAGAGGTTCTTAAAGAGGAAATGAATAAACCCCTTAAAGAAATTAATGGAAAAATAGTAAAAAACAACTGGAGGAAATCAATAAATTCCTTAAAGTATGTCAAAAAATGTCAAAAAACTGAAGCAAATGAATAAAACTCTTCAATAGGGGATTTAGGAAATGGAAAATCTGGGTAAGTGAGCAGGAACTACAGACAAAAGCATCACAAATAAGAAATGGAAAACAGAATCTCAGACATTGAGAAGACACGATAGAAGGAATCCATTAGTCAAAGAGAATGTTAAACCTAAACAAGTTCTGAAAAAAAAAATCCAGAAAACCTAGGACATGAAATCTTGAGTTATTAAATGACCAAATCTAAGACTAATAGGAAAAGAGTGAGTAAATTCCTAGCTCAAAGGCCCTGAAAATATATTTTAAACAACCTAGAGAAGAAGACTTTCTTAACCTATATAAAGATTTGACTAGTAAGGTAGAAGAAGCTTACCAAATAGCAAACAGATTGGACCAGAAAAGAAAATCCCCTCACCACTTAATAATCAAAACACTAAACATAGAGAACAAAGAAAGAATATTAAAAGCTACAAGAGGAAAAGGGCATCAGAGACCTACCTGAGAAGGAAATAATATCACCCGAGTAAGCAGGAAGTGAAAGCAAGCAATTTCTAAAAAATGTGAGAAATGACAGAGATAGCTGGCTGTCTGGATAGTCATCCAAGGTTCCTCTTCAACACTGGGGCATGTGTCTTTGGCCTATAGGCCTAGCATATCTGACAGACTTTTCTGTGAGGCAAGACATTCTGAAGGGCTATCCTACCTTGTCTTGGCAAAGTTTTAAAAGCCTTTCTTTTGTGTCCTGATTGTCCAATTTGGACAACATACTGTCAGCAGTCAAGGCAAGAGTACTTTCTTGCCCAGTGGTTAACCTTTTCCACAAAGAAAGTAAACTTCCTGTGAAGTTTCTTTGATACACATCATCTTCTCTGAAGTAGATTAGTGCTGCAAGAAGAAGACATGTCTCATTGTCATAAAAAAAAGAACCTATGTTATTAAAACATCTTAATGCCATATTCTGTAGATCTCTGAAGAGTTTGAAGATGGCCTGTCTATCTAAAATGTATCCCTGTTTGACCTTGAAAACATACCTAATATGACTACAAGTTCAATTATAATAGGTGACTAATTGCTAACCTGCATTTCCTTAATATCTTAAATAGTCGGTATCAATAACTTTCAAGGGATAAAAATTTTCATTACATTGTTAAGTGACTTGCATAGGTATCATACCATGAGCAAGATTAGAAGTGTATGTACAGTATGTTCTAACAAAAATAATCTCAACTTTGTAACAATATACAAAAAGAATTCAAGTCAATGAAAAATACTTAAAACTAGTAGTTGCTTTTTTTTTGGCTTAAAAGTAGATTCAGTAATCTACCTTTTAATCACATTTCTATATCCCCCCCATTTCTTTGCAGAGTAGATTCAATAATCTACCATTATATCCTATGTCTATATCTTCTGCCGTTTTTTCAAAACAAAAACTCTGACTATCTCCTTTGTTCAATTTCCCCCTGGCTGTGCCAATAAGAACTTGCAACCAACCCCCCCCTAAACAATTACAAATATCCATATCCCACAGAATGTTCAAAATGCACCCACCCCACCTCTTGGGAGTATATTGGCATCATATTCTTAAATTTACTTCCTACTGTCTGAGAGTGATGACATCTTTAGGAGATCCTGAAAAGAAAAATTTGGGTAAATTGTCAAGTCATGGGAGATGCAGCTGTATCATTTGTTGTTGAGTCTCCTTAAATCTAGCATAGGAGTCCATTTAACTCTTGCATCGCCTTTGAGATATCTGTCATTTGACAGTTCCTGTAAGGTGACTGGATAAATGAAAGTTGGTTGTTTGAAAACCTTAGTGTTTTCCTCTCTGACCTTGTAATGCAATGTTGAAATTAGTTCTTCATTAAATTCCTCTGTCTTGATCTGAATATCTCTATGAACTGTTTCATTTTCTCTAAAACTTGTATCTTAGCACTCATATTAACCAACTTTTCAAGTGAAAAAGTAAAAACGATAAAACTGATAATGTTTATAATTGACATTAAATAAGTCCCATCTAAACTACTTATTCTTTCATCTAGTTGTTCCATTTTCAAACTGTCTAGTCTATTATCACACAGAGACCTAAATCCTTCCATAGTAATAGTGTTTCCCATTTTTTAACGTGAGTTAAAACTCTCTCTTTTTAATTTCTCCCTTTATGAAATCCCAATCGTCTTACCAAATCTCCTGACAATGTCAGTGACCTGTGATGGATAGTACATCTGAGTGGGGAGCAAAGGCAGTGACCAGTTTGGCTGAGGACAGCTGTGGCTGCTAGGCTGTAACCATGAGCTGCAAGTGTCAGGTGAAGGAGAGGGGTGTAGGTACAGATCACAACCCATGGTGGAGGGAGGGTTGTTTGGAAAATGCACAGGGGATTGTGTGGAAAAAGCACGCGTGGCAGTGCTGCCTGAAGGCAGAACAGCTGGTCTAGGGTGGGTATGTCCTGTGGAGTTTGGAGCCCAGGCTGAAAATTGTTTTAGAGAGCCTACAACAGAAAAGCCCAAATTCTCTCAGAGGCTTGGGGGGAAAAAAAGAAAAGAATGCCTAGCCAGGTAGGGAAGAAGCCCCTTGTGCTGTTCCTGCCTGTGCAGGTGGCTACAAAGCCACAGGCAAGTGGCTTTTTCATGAGTTCCTGCCTTCAAGTTGGTGCCAGTATGTAGCACAAGTTCTAATAGATCGTAATAATAAAAGCCCAGAGTCTGATACTGGGGAAAATGCTGAGAGATCAGAGATATGAAGGAACAAAACCACAGCCACCCTACCTCAACTTTCTAGCCGAAATGAGACTGAGCTCCTGTTTCTTCCTGCCTTATCACTTCCTCTCTCCTCCCAGCCATATTACTTGCTGTTTGTCTATTCAGACCTCCAGACCTCTATGGTTTGTTAGTGGCTAGTTCCACCCTCTGAACTTCAGGCAAACTTTATCTGTACAAGCAAGATATCACCACATTTATCCCAACCTTAAGCCTGAGAAAAATCTGTCCTAAGAATGTGCTGTCAGACATACCATTAACTCCTGGAGCAATTATTTCGTCTTACCTCTGCAATGTTCACAAAATTGCACTAAACACTCAAAAGAGATGTCTTAGTGTGAAAATAATTGGTGTGAAGGACACTCTGGGATGCCTTAGGAATCATTAGTGACTCCAGAGAAAACTTTGAGAAATGATATCTAAACACAGAAGATACGACAATGTTGCCTGAAAAGCTGACAAGGCAAAGATCCAGGAAATACAATAGAGCTTGGGCATAGATTCTTCAAAATTCTCTATTCTGGAATCAAATAATAAATGGGTTCTTGGTACCATAAAGTTCTGACTTTCCACCTAAGTTTTGAATGGGAAGCTTGGAGCCCTACACTTCTATTTTCTTTCTGTCATGTGGCCTTAGTCACCCCATCCCACTATCTTTACAGTTGCAGCTCTCCTCACGCCAATGAAAGGTCACAGGTCCTTGACCTTGAAGCATGCTGGTTCTGGATAGGAGCACTCCTGCCTTTGATGAACTAAGTGCCTATGGCTGTATGGCCTACCGTGTGGCTCCATCTTTTCTGGGAGAAGATACGCTCATTAACAGATAATCCACACATACCAGAATCCCCATGATGGGTTTATTTCCTGTACCTGTTCCACGTACTAGGTCAGAGAGCACCCTAATCTAGAAAAAGTAGGCAATTTCTAGAACCATTTAATGAAGTAGGGATTGGGGTTTCAGAAGTGTGGGGAGGATTAAAGGCAGCACCAGCAGAAGAGACCAGGAATACTGAAGCATTAAAGGGAAAACAGAGACATCAGTTTGGATGAAGTAGGCGCTGAGGCAGTGGAGACATGATAAGGTTCTCAGCTGATGAGTTCTCAGAACACCATGAATCAGGCCCCTGGAGAACTGACAAGTCCCCTCAATCACAGAGCTCCAATATGCTGTCCTCATTCTGTTGTCTACCTCTGTCTGCACCAGCTGGGAGCCAGACTCAGAAGCAGCAGTGTTAGCCTGCAAACAATAAGGAGCATGCAGGGAAGAAAGAAAGGAAAAGTAGGCATGGCTTAGTGCTAATGAATGAGGGATTTCAGGGAAAGAAAAATGGCTTCACTTATTTACAGTGTAAAATGGGATTTTAAAGGAAATAATGGTGAGCCATATTCAGGGCCTGGAATTGTGGAACCAAATCCATGACTCGTGGCCACAAACACTTGCAAACAAAGGAGAAAGGAGTGAAGAGTGAAATGTGTGTGTGTGACTCCCTGGACCACACCACACTTCCACAGCAAGACCAATGTTTCTTTCTTTCTTTTTCTTCTTTCTTGTTCTGCCTTGTTTTGTTTTGCGAGGGAGGTTACAAGGTCAGAGAGCAGATGTGGTGGGGGCGTGGAGACGGGCAGAATTGGGATGCATGATTGAAAGCCACAAAGAATCAATAAAAGTTAATAAAAAAAATTCTTCCAAACTATAACTATAAAATCAGCAAGGTCTTTCTCTTATACTTTTCATTTTAAACAGTATTTCCACCTATGATAAAAATATGCAAATAGCCTGACACTGGTAGCAAAGGACTGAAATCTTAATATTTCAAGTCCCTTTTAATGGAATTATTGTCTTATATAAAGCACTTAATAGATATTACATCTCTTGATTATATTATAAACTGTGACTTCATTACTTGTGGTAGAAGGACAAATGAGTCGATGTGATCTTTAATTTGTTGGTAGGTATGATGAGAACATTTGTAGTAAAAATATTAAACACATTTAAGACTGTATGTGTTTCAATAACTATTCCATCAGCTAAGAGATTACTTAATTATGTATCTTATTACTGAAGTTTTGCTTGCTCAAAGAGCTAGAATAATTTTGTGATTGTCTCACAGAGCATAATGCCCTGGTTTCTTTGTTCTCTGCTATATTCTGTAATTACTAATTTTCTGAGTGAAAAGATATCATTGCTACAAGCCCCAAAAAAGTCTCTATGTATCATAGAGAACCTGAGACACCTGGTGATCCAGTCATGAAAAGATGCCCTACCATAATGATACCACACTTTCAATATCAAAGTTACTCTAGAAATAGCCTTTCTGACAGGTATCCACCTCACTACTTTTCTTTCCCTATGAAATGAGTGCATATCAAGTTCATATGTCAGTGGAGAAAATTATTTTATTGACTCAGGATGTGTTGGGGGAGGCTGCTTGTTCATTTCCTGGCTGCCCAGACTCTAGAAATAATCACACAGAAATCTATATTAATTGCAAAACAGTTTGGCTAATAGCTTAAGCATATTGCTAACTAACTCTTATATCCTAAACTAACCCATCTCCAGTAATCTGTGTATCGCCACTTGGTCGTGGCTTACCAGTAAAGTTTTGGCAGGCTCCACGGGAGGCATCTGTCTCTGGCAGCAGCTACATGGCTTCTCACGGACTCTGCTCTCTCTCTCTCTCTCTCTTCCACCCTATCTAGATTCTGTTAAGCCATTGTCCAAAAGCAACTTCTTAATTAACCAGTAAAAGAAACACATATACAGAAGGACTTCCCATACCAAGGATGAACCATTTTTCAGCATGACTCTGATTTAGTATTGAAGTAAAAATTTAATTTTAAATACCTGTCAGAAATCTCCTGTATATGAAATGCATGATCACATTTTGTGTAGCTAAAATGTAACGAACATTTGGAAGTCACTGCTGACAGACATACATTCTTTTTTATGATGGAATCCGACTAATGATATTTCCACATAATGTAAACCATATGAAGGGTTTACACGTGTTACAGGGGAGGTCACTGAGCCACTTGAATCTTATTTTAAATAAAATGCAAATCAGACTTTCAAAGAATTTCAGATTTAATTATAAATCATTGTGCGTGTGTGTCTGTCTGATGTCTGTCTGTCTGTCTTTCTGTCTTTCATTTGCATGGAGTACTTTTTTCCCCAATGCCATATATGACAATCCACAACTTCCTGCCCTAGATACCTGTTGGGCATATGATGGGGAAGCCTTGTTAACCAGTTTTCTTTAAGAGGTGGGATCAAGTTAGGGTGTGGTTTTCTGGGACCCAGAGAAAACTGGCGAATAGCCTAGGTGCTCTCTCTGTGGTTCCTTCATGGCACAGCTGAGCTTGGACTTCTCATTCCTGTTTCATGAGTTTTTCCCTTTATAGTAAATAAAAATATAATTGTTTTATCTTTTAGCTAGCCTGGTTATTTCCCGAATCAAGCTAACTTCTACAGTTGGAGCCCTGAATCGTGGGGCTCAGGTCTCTATCAGTTCTAACCAGCTACTGTCAGGCTCCACGCGGTTTATTTGGGTATAGAATTCCCACATAGCAGCCCTGAGTAGCTGTTAGCTGTGGTCATTCATATTTTCTCAATAAATATCTCAGAGAGTCTTGGTCACACGCTACTGCGCTGTTAGCTTCTGGGTCCAGTACGAGACATGGGCTTCCCTGCTTTCTTGCTCTCTTTGTGTTTGTGTGGCTGCAGACCAGTTAGGGACTTCCACAGAACACACAGTCTGTGATTACACTGAATAATTGTTTCTAATCTGAGAACAAAACCCTTATAATTCTGTTCAGAAGGCAGAATTATATGCTATTCTTTGGTGCTAAGAGATTTTAAAGAACCTCTCAATATAGTTACTGATTCACAATATGCAGAAAGAGTTGTACTGCTATTGAAACCAATGAATTTCTACCAGATGATACAGAATTGACTTCATTATTCATTCAGGTGCAAGACATAATCAGGAAAAGACTATCCTATATACATAACACACATCCGATTCCATAAAAGTCTTCTAGCACAAGGTAATGTAGAAATTGTTGATTCCAATTATTGATTGGAAGTGTGTTGCAGGCCTCAAAATTTTATAAAAAAAAATGTCAATAGCAGAAGTTTAAAGAAAGAGTTTTCTATACATGGCAACAAGTTAAGGAGATTATAAAGAAGTATCCCATTTGCTCTTTCTATAACCAAACACCATTGCCTGCAGGGAGTAACCCAAAGGGTACTCAAAGGAATGAGATCTGGCAGATGGATGTGTTCTACTTTATGGAATTTGGAAAATTAAAGTATGTGCACCACCTAGTCAGGTTTTCATTGGGCAACTGCCTTGAGCTCAGAAAAGGCTGACTCAGTAATCATGCATTTATTAGAAGGTATGGCCATCATGGGTATTCCTGCACAAATAAAGACAGACAATGGTCCAGTGCATGTACACACACACACACACATATATATATATATATGTGTGTGTGTGTGTGTATGTATGTGTATATATATATATAGTTTTTGTTTATTATAAAACAAAAATATTACAGGTATACCGAATAATCCTACAGGTCAGGCAGTTACAGAAAGGTCAAATCAAACTATAAAGGATATACTAAACAAACAGAAAAAGATGGAAAATACACCTAGAAATAGATTGCATAGTGCTTCATATGACAACAGCAAAACAAAAGTCTATGGCACATACACTTTGTACCTCAAATAGTCATTAAAATGCAGTTATCCATCCTCATATGTACACAAAAGAGAAATCATCATTTTAGGCACTCATACCTTCTGAGAGAGATGGGAGAAAGGGGGAGAGAGACTTTGTGTGCCTTTTGAAATAAAATATCGAGTTGAGTTCCTTAAAACCTAGTGACTGGATGAAACTGCTGATTCACAGGGCTAGTTCCCAGCTGTTGGGCTGAGACAAAAATAAGCAATTCCTTATCATTACATGTGCATCTGCTATTCTTTCACATTCAAAATAATTCTTTGACTATGTTCTATAGTTATACTATGCTTTCCTACCTCCATAGACAAATCTACTTGTGCTGGTGGCTTCTCTTTGGGGACTACTGTTGTTACTATTTTGCCCACTTTCGTTAACAAGGATTTCAGAGTTGTATTGGATTCTATCTGTCCATCACACTGAAATTCAATCCCCTCTAAATCCTGTTGATTCTACATGAATCCCATTGCTACAACCTCATTTCAGGCCTTAATTGTGGTTCCATCAAACCATCAGCAATCTTACTGAAAACGTTAATCTCACTGTGTCTTCATTTCTTTGGTAACATAAAACACAGTCTCCTTGGTTTCATTTTGTTGTTGTTCTCCTTTTGAAGTTGTAAGTTGTACTCAAGCCTGATCACATTAAGTAGCTACAAAGACTGAACTACTTGCATGTTTTATCTTATCAACTGCCCTTCTTTTCTCAACCTATCACTCCTCAATCCTTCAAGTACCAGACAAAATGAGTTTCCCTATTGCCAGAACAATTTGAGTTCTACAAACTCTAGTTTTAGAAGTATTTTTACAATTATCTCAGCACAACTTTCCTTGCACATATTCTTTGAAATTATTCATTTCCCAGCAATTTCCAGAATGACAAAGTAATGGATTTCTTCATGGCATTATAATAAAACAATTTTGTTATGATTTGTCAGGCTTATTCTCCATATCCATGAATTTCCGAAGCCCTTCCTCTATTCTTTCCATAAAATAAGTTCATATTTGTTCTTATTCTAACTCAGTTCTTCACTGGATCATGAATAGGTGACTTCAAATCCTACATTATACATGAAGGTCAGTCTTTCATATCTTTGCATTGTGAAGCTTTGGAGTCCTTAGTACTTAATTCATATTATCTTTGTTTATATCAAGTAGCTAGTGATCATTTCTTCACTGTTTTGTATCATGACATATTTCATTCTGGTAACAAGGGGAAGTATAGTAACAGAGAATGTGCCTACGTGGGAGAACTGTGTCTGTGGGTGTGCCTTAGAGTCAGACTTGGGTTGGTTGTAAACTGTAAGCTCAACTGTCTTCTCTTGGGTCAAGTTATCTAACTTTAAAACCAAATTCCAAAATTTATAATTATTTGACTTGAACACATTATTTCAAGTATCAACACTTCATTTTTTTAGTCAAGGACTTTATAACATTAGAAATATCTCATATGTACAAGGTCCTACTCTAAGTGTTGTGCTGAGACTTACAAAGATGACAGTCAAATTTTATGCATTTGGGTACTTTATGCTTTTGTAGTTTTCTCAAAAATATGTGATTAGAACTGGTACTGTAATTATAAAGTTCTTACCATAGTGCTTGGTATATTTGAATATAAAATAAATGCTATCAATAATTCTTATTTTTTTAGTGATACTATTTTAAAGTTGATAAGAATAGGAAGTACAACAGCAACATACTTGTTTGATTCCTCTAATTTAATCCATCTGTTCCCATTTCTAAATATAGTCATATCTCCCTTATGGGGGTTTAGCTAACCATTAATCACTACTAAATCATGGAGTTGTTGCTTTGGTTCTAAAATGATGAGAAACTTTGGGCAGACAAATGTGTACTGTTACAAATGAGTTGTCTTTGTGCGGAATCCATGTATCTGCTTTATTTTACCTGTTTTTCTTATGACTTCTGTGAACCTCTGGATTTCTTTATGGAATGATTTCTGATTCTATACTTTTTTTCTGTCCTTAACTTTCCATATCTCAATTCTTGTGTACTTTTTTTTACCTGGTGTCAATTGACACTACCCTTCATAATGTATATGAGTTTTATTCTTGCCTTAATTTTAAAACACGCCCTTGAGGTTGACTAATTATTTGGGGGAATTAGAACATTGAATCACCAAGTAGGTGACCACTGAGTAAATTAATCTACTAAGTTGATCACTATCTTGGTATCATGAGGTGAGATGTATATCCTATTCTGTGTGTTCCTTAGTTTTCATAGTAAACTAAATAGAGATGTATTAAGTATTATACATATAACAACACAAATAATCATTATTCCATCCTTCAAGGTCATTATTATTATGTCTCTTTTAGAATTATGTGGGGTATACAGAAGGTATACTCATAATTCTGAAGATATAGAGCTTTGAGTTCATTCTATCTGACTTCCTAGTCTATGCTGTAAAGTCTTAGGAATGGCTGATTCTCACTTGATATGAGGATGGCATAAAACCGTGTTACAGTGTAGCCCCTACATATAGTTGGAGCAGGGGCCATGCAGTCATGTCAGAGTTTAAGGATGCTGTGAGACAGATGCATGTCATTTCAGATCACACACTCTTCATTTCTGTTTTCCTCGTAAGATTCTCTTGGTGGAAGCATGTGCTATCTTAGTAGGAAAATGTTGACACACTTAGCCTCCCCTTCAGAGCCTGAAACAGTGCAAGATTTTCTTTTCACGATCTTTTCCTGTACTTCACTGACACAGCCAAAGCAACCCAGCTGACCCAACTTTCTCAAGTCAATTCCAGTCTTGCCAACTTGGGAGTTGAATAAAAATCTCATGAACTGTGGAAAATGCAAAAGGAAAACAATGCTGCTCTCGGTGTCCTCGTCCCAGCCATGGTTATTGAGACCATCTCAGGCCCTTGCTGTGGAGACATGCTCCAGAACATAGATCCTTTCCTCTCAAGCTTCCTTGTTCACTCTTCCTTTCAACTCTAAGTTAGGTGTCTACATATTCTACAGATAAAGTTTCTCCCTACTCAAGCTGCCCACTGTTATAATTTAAGCATGAACCCCAAACCCTAGACCTGGCTCATGTTTTTTAACATTTTATCCCCAACTAGCAGTCTTTTTCCAGAGACTACAGAGGCATTAGGATTTGGGGCTTAGTTAGCAGAGGCAGTTCACTATGGATGGGCTTTGAAGGCTATACAGGTTCCTGCTTCTTACCTCGCTCTCTGATTCCTGGTACACTATGGTGTCAACAGGCATTGACAAATGTTCCTACTGCTGCAAACCAAACCATTTCATTGTGCCACCCTCAAGGATAGACTCACACCCTACAAAACTAGAGCCCACACAAAATTCTCTGACTTAGGTTCTCTTTATCAGGTACTGTAGTCACAGTGATGAAAAATTAATATACTCAGAGAGTGTTGTTGTTATGGCTGCTATGTTTGCCCTCCACCTACTTCATATTATGGTTGAAGAATAATTAGTAAGTACAGGACTAGGCCACATTTCGACAAGTGGTGTTGTTGATAATTTTCTCTCTCCATTTCAAGTCCCACACGATGTTCATTTTGAAGGCTGAAACTGCTAAGAAAATGATAGTAGGTAAGAAGAAACATTAGTATAGAAAATTTACAGAGTATTTGTCAACTGTTATTTCAGGCACTGAAGAGTTTTAGAAGATAGGAAAACGAAGCAGCTTTTGTGGTTATTTAGAAAGTATAATAGTGTCTTAGACAGCGCCAAAGAGGAAGTTCAATTAAGATAGCATATCACAGACCCGGGTCTATATATGTACTGAAGAGTGGGAGCTAAATGGCTTTCAATTCTGGAATGTGAACTCAAAAATCCACACTTGGAAGCAAATCGGAAATCTTCAGACTATAATTAGCAAACCTCTCATGACAGAATTCGTCAGGAAGAAGTCTCAGCATTCACAGTAGCCTCTCCCTCAGACTCTCTCCAAACGTTCATTATCCAAGTTAAACACAGAATAGTCCTTTTCACCTCCCTCGTAAGGTCGCCCTGTGCTGCCAGGCTGTGGGAGGAGCCAGGCGCCCAGCATCCCACTGCTGACCAGTAGCCACCCTCATGGTTCAGTTGACAGTTCTTATAAACAGCTCTGAAGGGGAAGTAGTAAGAGGGATTATTACTGATTGGTTCTCTGTGAACTATTTGATCCTATGAAATCACTTTTAAGTACACAAATGGGCATTTTACCTAATACTTTAGAGTTTTCCTCATAGGTAGTGATTCATTAAATCACTTAAAGTTTAAATGGCAAAAATGACTATTATTTCATTAATTTATTTTTCTAAACCATAGGAACAGTGCATAACACTCATCATCGTAGATCACCTTGGCCGAACTATTAGGAAATACTTGTTAGAGTACTAACTATTAATATAGCAGCAAAATTATAATTTTAATATGTATACCAAAAGTCAAATTTTCTTATTTTTTTGAACTCAAAGTAAATCAACTTGCATGAATCTTTGGAAAAATTTTCATTTATATTTCTGCAGCAACTACTTCTTTTTACTGTGGAATATAAGCCAAGCTGATATTTCTTTGAAAAATTAGAGTATATGAGCTTTAGACTTTAATATATTAAAAAAAAGAGATTAATGGTCCAAAGTTCATAAAAGTGAAATTTAAATATATAGCTTTAATACATGTATAACATTATATTAACTTCATAAACATAAGCCTCTTAGGTTTATAATATTAAATTATAAATATATCAATTAGTGAAAACTTTTATTTGAGTCATAGGTATCATTGATTTGCAGGCTACAAAAGCCAAATAAAAGTAATATAATCAACGTAAAAAGCTTATTGCTATGGAAAATAACCTCAGAACTAATAGTGCAGAAATTCTTAATAGAGGATTCATTTACCCTCTTTTAAATAAGTATACATTTGTGTGCCAAAGGCAGATCAAAGACCTAAAGAGATACAAATACAGCACAGGGAATCTCCAGAAACAATTCAGTAAGGAAAGTAACTGTTTATATCTACATAAACAAGCATCACATAGCATATTATGGCACATGATGGGTAGTATCAGAAAGAAAGCAAGACAAAAAACCCTTAACAGAGATGGCAGAGAACCCCCGGGCCAGCCACCATGTGTAAACCAAGAAGTGCTATCTGCTGGAAAACTACGGGATGAAAAGGTCATAGGCAGAACAGGAGGAAAAATGCCGGCGTCAAACCATCTTTATCTAGATCAACCGTGCACATCCCGACCATGTGAGGATGCTTTCAGAATCGGTCCTCTCTGCTGGCAGATGAACAGATTTCTCATGGTGTGAGACTTTATCATGGAAAGGGATGATAATGAATTCACAGAGCTGAGTCACTGGGTGGAAACGCAGAGCGACGCCTCCGCCCCTCCCTGGGCCAGTCACAAGGCGCTGTGGAACGGCTTTCTGGTTCATGCCCTTTCTTTTATGATAACTGGGAAAATAAGCCGTTCATTACAGAGCCCAGTCACTTGAAACATTCACAGCCAAATCTACTGATTAAATCACAGCAAAGAGTGCTGCTCTTGTTCCTGGACTCCGTTCCCTCTCAGTTGTATTTATATTTCAAAGTCAGACAGTCTGTAAATGAAAAAAAAAAAGTGGCATATTTAGAAGGGGCCTTCAAATATCTATTTTAAGACATCAAAAAGTAAAAAAATTTCAAAGGAACGAAAATTTCTCCACAGGCTTCCTCTTGACGCGCTTTGCTAACCGACATCGCCTGGAATAATAACCCAGTGATGCAGGCTTGTTCTGTGCTCTGTATCTTTAGAATCTGCTTGTAATTTTTATCTCAGAAGTGTGTATCAGACGTGGATTAAACTCGGCATTCTCTCCTCTCCTTTCATCGCTCCCTTTCCAGGGCTATAAATGGAAGCATTCTCACTAAAACCGCGTTATTGCTACATCTGGTGAACGCTCGCAGACAAGGTTGTCATAACCAGGAGGTCAGCACAGAGAAAGGATACATGTTTTCAGCTTCTTGTGAAAAGGAGTCTAGTTATGGAGTACGAAAATTAGGCCGGGCGGTGGTGGCGCACGCCTTTAATCCCAGCACTCGGAAGGCAGAGGCAGACAGATCTCTGAGAGTTCGAGGCCAGCCTGGTCTAGAAGAGCTAGTTCCAGGACAGGAACCAAAAGCTACAGAGAAACCCTGTCTCAAAAATACAAAAAAAAAAAAAAAAAAAAAAAAAAAAAAGATTGGGTTTTAATATTACCTCTTTTACTTGGAGCAAATCTCTGAACCTTGCTGCAAATCTCTGAACCTTGCTAAACCATTATCTTCATCTGTAAAATGGGCAGCAAATGCCCCATCTCTTGCAATTTCTGAGAACATCAAATAATATAGTTGCATTATGGAATCTTGCTCATTGTAAGTGTTAGCTCACCACTGAAAATAAGTGCGCTCGCTGATTTAATTAGGGTTACGATTGCTGTGATGAAACATTATGACCAAAAAGCAAGTTGGGGAGGAAATGGTTTATTTGGCTTACATTTTCATATTGCTGTTATCAGTCAGGACAGGAACTCAAACAGGGCAGGACTCTCAAGGCAGGAGCTGATGCAGAGGCCATGGAGGGGTGCTGCGTATTGACTTGCTAACTCATGGCTTACTCAGTCTGCTTTCTTAAAGAACCCAGGACCAACATCCCAGGGATGGAACCACCCACCATGGGCTGGGCCCTCCTGTAAACAGAGACTGTATTTTTGTTTTCTGGCTTCCCAATAATCACACGAATAATCACACAGAAACTATGTTTATTACAACAGTGTTGGGCTGGATGACTCAGGCATATTTCTAGCTAGCTCTTATATCTTAAGTTAACTCATTTCTATTAATCTTTGTATTGCCACAAGGCTAAGGCTAAACAGTAAGGTTCTGTCATCTCTCTCCTTTGGCAGCGACATGGGGTCTCACTGACTCCACCTTCTTTCCTCCTCTATCTCTACTTAGATCTCCTGCCTTGCTACGTTCTGTCCTGCCATTAATCAAAGCAGCTTCTTTATTAACCAATGATAATAAAACCTATTTACAACTTACAAAGGGGAATTCCACACCACCCTTTGCCACACCAACTCCAGTGTCATCTGTGTGACGTGACATATGTCATTATGCCGAATGGGAGCTACGTGTCCCATCCAACTAGGTTTCCTGGAGGTCAATGGCAGACAGCCCGGTATTGGTTGCCCTTGGTGCATAGACAGGTTTCTCAATTAGCTGGCTATGCAGGATATGAGCTTCGCACAATCTTCTTTCATAATAATGATAGTCTTTATATATACAAGACAAGGATTATTTCTTCAGGAACAGCTCTAGGATAGGAAAACACAGTATGGGAATGTATAAGACTACAGCAGAACCTTTGTCATACATGGGGTGTATGATGAGCAAGGGAATAGATGGGTTAATGGTGATGGACAAAGACTGTTATACTTTGAACTTTATGGATAGGCTTCCTAGATCCCAACCCCCACGGTGTCTGCTGCATAAGAAGGTACTAAAAAGTACATTTCAACAGGTGCAGAGAACTGATTAGTATATTTGGTCATTAGATGAAATAAAGGGTTAGGAAGAGGAAGGGCCATGATAGCGATAATGAGACAGAAACTTTCTATTCATAAGATGAAACCACTTATCTGAGGTTTACATTCCCAAGGACAAGATTTCCTCTTCTAAGGATGCTTTATGTCTAACACCTGTTCCTGATAACATACTTTTCTTAAATATCGCTGATGTGACTAAAAGAAGCTTTCATAGTGTGCCAACCAATGACACATGACCTTCTGATTTGTTCTTTGTTTGAATACTATATAATGAAAACATGAATTCACAGATTTCTTACAAAGACTGACTTCAGCAGAAAGTGGAATGATACCATATTCAGAAGATAGACAAATAATAATTGAATCTCTGGCTTTTAAAAATGCTAATACACAATGCAAAAAGGCAATTAGGCATTAAGGGCAAGATCAACACCCAAGATACAATCAATGTTGAATCTCATGACCACAATTATGCATGGATAAGAGAAATGATTTGCAGAGGTTTGAAGAAAAAAATCAAAATGTCAAATGTTTCATTTGTGGCAAATGTTACAAACAGCGGTTGTAAACAGGGTACCCCTAGAAACAATGTTTTTTTTTTCTATGTTTAATTCAAATAGAACACCTCTACTTCTGGAATATGTAATAGTTGTTGCAAAGGCAGGCATTAGACCAATGAATGTAAGGCAACAAGGGAGAGTTAAAGCTTTGCCATTGGGAAACTCCTGGAGAAGACTCTCATAGGTCCCCATGCCAAATTCAGTTCAGTTATTTCCTGGTACCATGGAGGAAACTCCTTCCCACAGTAATTAAAGAACCTAATGCCTATAATAAGAAACCATACTGCTCTGGATGATAGAATAGCTATAGAGGAGTGAACAAAAGATTGAAGAGAAGTCATGAAGCAAACATCTTCACAAACTCTTTAAATTAACAAAGCCCAAATTTAAAAATAAGAATATCATTGTCATTGAAGGTCTGGTAGACACAAGTGTAGATATCACAATAATTGCACCAGAATCTTAGCATCCATATTGGCTTCTTTAGGAAGTAAATGTTCAGCTTTTAGAAATTGGTTCTTTATCTCATGTAAAACAGAGCACAAGATGGGTCAAATGTATAAGGCCAGAAGGCCAAGGAGAAAATTAAAGCCATAATTAGCTAACATAAGCAATAAATTTATGGGGACATTTGTTACAGGAATGGAACACACAGATTAACATTCCTCTAATCTCAGAAACAAAAAATAAATTAGCATATTCTTCTAGGAAAAATTTTGGAATGTATTATAAAAAACAGTCATGCACCATTCAGGTTGTAGAAGTACAAGGCACAACAGCTACCTAACAGAGGCATTTGAAGTCTCCACAAGGAGGATGGGATGCCACAATGATAATTCTACCAGGACTATGATAACACCACTAAGATAAAAAAAATACCACCTAAAGACCATCCAGCTGTTTCTGTCATTTCTCACATTTTTTTGGAAGTTGCTTGCTTGCGCTTCCTGTTTACTAGGTAATATTATTTCTTTCTCTGATAGAATTAAAGACTTTATAGTTATAGCTAAAGTTTTTCTTGTTACCAGATTCAGAAAAGAAATTCACTGAAATAATGTAAAGTGTATAAGGTTGGGAGACACAAAAAGATAGTTTTAGAATAGAAAGTGAATTGGGTACAACTTTTGAATTCACCAAGATAGGACGGATATGGAGTATTTTTCTCTGAATTTGTCAATTATTAATGGATCAGACATTGTTGCTGTATTTACTGCCAGTATATATTATATGTAGCTATTGTAAATAGTTTTTCTTATGTTAGTTATAACCTTCCTTTTTTAATTTTTAGAGACAAAAAGGGGAAATGTGATAATATCTTGTTTGTAGAAATAAAGCTTGCTAAAGATCAGAGGGCAGAGCTAGCCACTAGGTAACAATAAAGGTCTGGATTGTCATATCACAGACAGACAGGAAGTGATACGGCTGGGAGGAGAGAGAGAGGAAGTGATAAGGTAGAAGAACACAGTAACTCAGTCTCTTATCAGCTTGGAAGGTGAGAGGTAAGGTGGCTATGGTTTTGCTCCTTCATTTCTCTGATCTCTCAGCATTTCCCCCTATATCTGACCCTGGTCTTTTATTATTAAGAACTATTAGAACTCGTGCTGCAGGTTTCTGAGTCTTTGTTGCTAAATAGAATGATAGAAATTTATCTTAAACCTACGTACCACAACTAACTGTAGCAGAGCTGTGAGTGCAGCACCTGAAGGCCATTCAGGCCTTGCTACAAGTGGCTGGAGGTGTGCTGACTGGGGACAATGAGGCAACAGACAATAATTAAGGAGATTCATGTATACCAGCTAAGCAGACAGAAAATCATCACTTATGTCTTCCTACATATTTCAGGCTCCATCCTTGAGAGAAAACTTGGTAGGAGATAATATGTGGTCACCTGAGACCGATCACTCATGTCCAAAAAGGACTTGAGAGGGTGTCAAAGCCATTTATTCACATTAAATTATAATCCATCATTTTTAAGAATTATACTTATGTTCTAGGACCTTTGAATAAAAAAGATCCAAGTGTTGCTAAAGATAATATGGAAGCCACTTCCTTAGTAATATGAGTATGTTTGAGTCTCCATTTTGTCACACATCATGAGATGAAGACAGCAATTTAGTTTTTTGTCACTGTGACAGAAATAACTTACATGTGAAAGTTTAGAAAGGAAAGGTTTGTCTGGAATTATAGCCTATTAGTGGTTAGTTCATGATCTCCTGAATCCACTACTTTGGGCCTGAGAGAAGCACAGCTTCTTCCAGGGGTATGTGGCAGGGGCTGCTCATCCCAGGTTGGGCAAGATAAGAACCAGAGAGAGTTGGTAAGAACACTCCGCAGGTAAAGGTGCTTGCCCTTAGGTCTGACTACCTGAATTTGATATACTGATACCAGGTAAGGGCAGAAGTATTAGCACTGATTCCACAAAATTGTCCTCTGACTTCCACATGCAGAATGTTAGTCTATGACTGCTTACCCACAGCATGCATACACATACAAAAAATAAACAAACCAACTATTTAAACTATTTAAGGAGAAAATGCTTGATTATAAGTCATATTTTGAGACTGGACATCAATAAGTTACTTACTCTAATCAACCTTACCTCAGACATTTAACCAGTTCCAGTAATGCCATTAGATGACAATAGTAAGTCATACTCCACTGATGAAAGCAGAACCCTCATTTTTTACATCTCAACAAATACTCTACCATCTGGGGACAAAATATTCAATCCATGACCCCTCTGGAAAATGTCTCATAGGGAAACTTTAACAAAATCAAAAAAGATCAGATAAGTTGGTATGTTTTCTCTGTTGGTACACGGCATCAAACATAGCAGAGATGATGCAGACATATCAGTTGCCATGGTTACGGTGTTTGTTTTGTTCCATACAAATAATGGAGACTTTGAAGAGTTTTATTAGGGGGAGTAACAAGTGCTACATTTTTTAAAAGTCTCCTTGATTAAAAATTATCTTCTATATAACACCAATTTATCTAAAACAAACCTATCTATCATCTAATTATCCATGTGTCTATATCTTCTATGTTAACTTGGTTGAAGAAAGATAGATATCAAAATCCTGCATTCAGTCAGTTTCATAACACACATTCAGACAGAAGATATTTTAACATGAGAGTCTTACACTCAATCAAATGCAGGTGTCTTCCAGATTTCAATCTTAAAGATTAAAGGGATGTATGAAGCATATCAAGGACTACTCTCACCAATAAAGTGTCTGAGTCTTTCATTTATGGATTTTATAAAAAATATTCTGTAGTATTTTCCTGCAACAGCAAGATAGAGCATAAAACACAGTCAAAGGAAGGCAGTTCCAAAGACCCCTGTTGAGAAATGCTTCTATGGCTAATCTACATATAGACGTGGCAAACCGGAATAAATTTGCAGTCGTCTGATGTATGTCCTCTTCAAATAGAACTAATTAGTGCAAGAAATGAGACATTCTCACATTTAAAAATAAACCCCAAGCTAATTTTCAGATTGTTCCCAAGAATATATCTGCTATATCACTCCTGAGAGCAAAAATGACAGTCACCTGCTGCTAGTGTGCTGTCTTTCAGGGTGATTTATTGGGCATCCTCTCGAAATCCCCCAATTCCAAATTGGGAGTTTCTGTTAAAAATTTTAACTCCAGTTTACTTTTTGTTACTCCAAGATATGTATTTTTCCTTTGTTATTTTATATAGTTGTATTTTGTGTTTTAATAAAGTACAAAGCTGGCCACGCTGGTCAACCAAACAAACTGAAGTGGTACACACTTTAATCCCAGCAACTACACTCGTTAGCCATAGAGGCCAGGCAGTGGTGGTGCACACCTTTAATCCCGGCACTAGAGAGGAATATAAGGTGATATGAGGCAAAAACTTGCCCACTTTTCAGTCTGAAGATTTTGTAGAGGTAAGAGCTCTCTCATGATCGACTGTTTTGCTTTTCTGATCTTCAACATGAACCCCAATATCTGTCTCTTGGTTTTTATTAATCATGCTGCATCTAGTGCCCAACCTTTGGAGAATGAATTCACACACACACACACACAAAAACTGCTTGCCTGTGACTTTGCAGCCTCTGGCATAGATCAGAGCTACACACAACCTGAATCACTGCCCTACCTGCTAGGTTTTCCTTTCTTCTCTCCTGGTGGGTTTTCCCTGAACACCCTTCTTGGGCTCCTGCCAAACTAGGTAGCTGCCTTGAAATCCAGTCAGGCTTCTATTGTTCTACACAGCAGCAATAAGCCTCACATTATCATCATCATCAGTGGCAGATACGGTGAAAATTTGGGATGAATTAAGAGAGAGTTTTTTCCCATGTCAAAAAATGGGAAACACAATTATGATAAAATTGGGTCTCTGTATGATTAAGCAATGCATGATTTAAAAATGGACCCACTAAATGAAGGGACAATCAACCAGGATTGGCATATTGTTAATTGCCATTTTGATAATCCTTGTTGTCATTTTGATAAGTCTTGGCTTATCTCTTAATATGTTGTTTGGTTTGACTGCTAAGACATAGGCCTTAGAAAAAAATAAAACAGATCACAGATATTCAAATCCAGACAGAGAAATTTAGAGAACCAATTTCAGCATTGCATTATAAGGTTAGAGAGGAACAGCCTAAGGTTTTCAAACAACCAACCTTAATACATCTAATAACCTTACAGGAATTACCAAATGATACAGGCTCTGTAAGAGATAATTGGACTCTGAATAGAAAAAAAGGAGAATATAGACATGATAAAGTAAAGAAAAGGTAAACTATCTACTTTTAAAAAACAACTACTAGTTTTAAATATTCTACATTGCATTGAACTTTTATATATTATATACAATTTTTTATATTGACATGAATTTGAGATTAATTTTGTAAACATACTGTACATACACTTCTAGTCTTGTTGAAGGTATTGTACCCATACAGCTCATTTAACACTATAATGCAAACTTCTAGTCCTTGAAAGTTATTATAGAATAATTTAGGATAATAAGATAATGCAGGTTAGTAATTAGTCACCTACTACAATTAAACTTGTAGTCTTATTAGGTATGTTTTCATCCCTCAACAGATGAATAGATAAAGAAAACGTGGTAGCGGATCTCTGTGAGTTCGAGACCAGCCTGGTCTACAAGAGCTAGTTCCAGGACAGGCACCAAAAACTATAGAGAAACCCTGTCTCGAAAATCAAAAAAAAAAAAGAAAAATTTGCATTATGGAGAATTACTCAACCATTTAAAAAATTAAACCATTGAAGTAAACTGTTAGAACTAGAGAAAAAAATATTCTGAGTGAGATAGCACAGATTTTTCTTTATCTGTTTTAGTGCATGATTACTCATAAATAAAATGCAATAAATTTTAGAGACATGCAAATTCTGCAGAAGTCTGGTAATGAGACAAGGATATGCTGTATATTCCTCTTTGTATGCAATTCTATTAAATGTGTGCTTGATCATGCCAAAGAAGAGATGTGTAGTCACCTAGACAGGTTTTGAGGTGATGGTGGGAGAAAGCAATCACACCAAGGCAAGAGCAAACCTTTGAAGATAGCGTTTGGGCTCTCTCCCTTGACTGTGTGGCTTTCATGGAAGTACATCTATGTCCAAAGTGTTCACTATAAGTATATGTAGTCCGTTTTTTTTAATCAATTATACAGCAATAACGACATCAAACAACGTTTAAAAAAGAACAATTTGTTCTTAAGAATTCATTGTGGTTTTGCTGTGGGAAATATTTTAGCAGATTTCTCATTCAAATCTCATTTTATAGGATGAAAGAAGGTTATAAATGACCTTCTAACATCGTCCCACCCGTCCCGTTTTACATATGGATCTTTTTAATTGAAAAAAGATTCTTCTCTCACACAATACATCCCCACCACAGTTTTCTCCCTCCCTCACCTCCTCCCTCACCCAGTCCACACCCCTCTATTTCCTTTCAGAAAAGAGCAGGCCTCCAAGATACAACAATGAAATATGCTTTCTCTCTTGGAAGTGCGGAAGCTAAATGCTTTTCCTAACCATATCTCGGTGTGATCGTAGATTATCCAGTGGCCCCCAGGACTTTTTCCATGTGCTTTAGATTTATTGCTTTTCTGTACCTCTGCCATTTTCTCCACAAATAGTGGTGAAGTGACCAGGAATAGACATTCAAGGACAGCTTTAGTAATATGGCTCTATGCTGACATCTGTTTATCATGGACCAATGATAAGAGAAAATGTATCTTCTTGCACTTTGTAAAATGTAAACTCAGAACACTCTTTAGCGTCAGCACTTTGGCTTTTGCTGCCATTCTTTAAATAGCATATTGTGATGAAAATACTTTCAGAAAGCTGCCCCAAATATTACTCTCTTATACACTTTTATAGCAGTTTCAAACCTATAGTCCTCAACCAAGTAACCTGTATTTTCCCACATGTTATGAGTATAATTTTGCAGGACTTAGATTCTGAAGTAGCCTTAAAAGGTAGGAAAGGCTACTTCAGTGCAGGGTTCCTAATTTTATTTTATTTTGGATTTTTCGAGACAGGGTTTCTCTGTGGCTTTTGGTTCCTGTCCTGGAACTAGCTCTTCTAGACCAGGCTGGCCTTGAACTCACAGAGATCCACCTGCCTCTGCCTCCCGAGTGCTGAGATTAAAGGCATGCGCCACCACCTCCCGGCTCCTAATTTTAATTTAAAATTTCACTTTTACCCTGCTTTTTGATACCTCAGCAGAGAACATCCTTTCTTATCTGTCTCCTACATGTAGATTGGACCTTGTTGTTTCCAGTTTGCGGATGTGGGTGTTGACTCAATCCTAGAGAGAAGTGCTTTTAGTGGATGTGGTGTGACTGGAGTATGAGAATGCAAACTGGTATTGCACTTTTTTTTGTGCATAAAAGTAAATGTTTAAAACAGTTTCCTGAGGACAAAACCAGTGTCCAAAACAGCACAGGGAAAGTGTGGAATTGTAACAGGGCCCCTGACCTTAGCACAACTGACTCCACGATGGAAGTACCATTCCTGCTGTAAAAGTCAACATGTAGACAGCACCAGTGACCAAAATGAAAACAAAGACCTAATCCATCAAAGTCCATAGTTCTGGGAAAGTCTCTAAATTTACTTACCCCAATTTTCGGCTTTTGTAGCTCTGCTTCTTGATAATTGTTTTTGGTAACTAAAGTATGAAAAACCCAGATGATTTTTGTGCTTAAAAACTCACCCCAAGAAAGGTTTGGTGCTACACTGGGATTCCTAACAGCCAGTGTAGTTGCTGGCCAGCTAATAGAGACTTTTATTGGCTTAAAGCCATGTCTGCGCAGTTTTTTCTTTGGTACATACTCCACAACAGAGATCACCTGATCCTTTGAAGACACTGCTATGTCCACCAGCCTTTGAACTTCCTTCCTCTGAGGTCAAGCCACACATGGAAATACATACTGTCTACATACCATGTACTTGTGTCAAAATGATGCATGCGATCACCCTCTAAATAACCATTTGCCCATCCATCCTCTGTGTTTTCACACACCCTTTGTCCAGCCTAAACAACAAACTTTCTGTCTTTAGCTTTGACTCATGGGTAAAGGAACTGAGCAGTCTATAGATTGCTATAATAAATGCATTTTTTAAATTGATTGCTGTTGTACTCAAAAGGTTTGTTCTTTCATTTAAACTCATTTATGCTCTCTAATTTGACAGGACGGGACAATGTGCCCTTTACGTGAGAGAGCATCATTTGATCCTCTGCATTTTCTACTCATGCTGGGTCTTTGCTTTTACAAAGTCATTTAACATCCTTGTGTTTTTGTGTTACAGTCTATAATTGGATGGATTATATAATAGACTTGCTCTTGAACTTTGGGTCAATGATTTTTTTAATAATTAATAAAAGCCACGTAGACCTTACTCCAGAATAAAAGTTAACTATAATTTCAGAATATTCATGAATCACTTCATGAGAATTATGGCCTAATAGACTAATTTATTCATGATGTAATTAGTGATTTTGTGTCCATGATCGATGGCCACATTAAGTTTAGGGGCAAGGTAGAACAAAACATTGTTGTTCCTGTTAAGAAACTTTTACACAGAGATCTGTGACCCATGCAAAGCTTGACCATGGGATGGGTCATGCTCCTCTGCTCTCTTGCTCGGTGAGAGGTAGTGTGGTAGATTGAGTAAAGATTGTCACTATAGACTCATAGGGAGTGGCATTATTGGAGGTGTGGCCTTGTTTGAGTAGGTCTTGTCTTATTGGAGGAAGTATGTCAGAGGGGACGGGCTTTGAGGTTTCAGAAGCTCAAGCCAGGCCCAATGTCACTCTCTCTTCCTGTTGCCTGTCGATCCAGATGGAGAACTCTCAGCTACCTCTCCAGCACCTTGTCTGTCTGCATGCTGCAGTGTTTTCCTGACCAAACAATAATTGACTAAACCTCTGAACTAAGTCTCAATTAAATGTTTTCTTTTTATAAGAATGGTGTGGTCATGGTGTCTCTTCACAACAACAGAAACCCTAACAAAGGCAAGTGGGTAAGAAGGTTTATGAAAGTCTTTGGGAAAGATATCCGAGCAGATAGAAGAAATAGAACTGAGGGTGGGAAAGATGGTAGACAGGTGTGGATGGGAATAAAGACCAACCTGAGTTAAACATCATTAAGTCAGGAGAAAGGGTGAAAGCAAGTCTGAGCTTTATGTCCACAGCACAGAAGTGATTCATGAGCTTAGGGGGCACTGAGACAGTGTCCAGTTTGTGCTCTAAAATGAAGGCTGCTGTAGTCATGGTTATAGAAAGCACGAGAAAAGGGCAAAGAGGGGAGCTCTGAAGTAAAAGAACCCAGAAAGGGGGTGACACATCAGAGACCTCAGGGAACCCCTCTTTTTGAAAAAATTTTCATGTGTAACGTCTCTCGTGGAGTCTGGAGTCTATAAATAACAGCATTTTGTCATTCAGTACCTCATCAGGTAGGTAAAGATAACTACCTCAAAGGGATTTCAGTCTATTTCATAACATTAAGTGTAACAGGCTTGGAAAATACATATAAACTGGGAAAAGGTTGATCGTCAATATAAAATATTGTTTTCAATATTGTTTGTGCTTTGTCTTTAATTTACCAACTCTTGAGTCTTTCAGAAAATATACTGTGAAGTTGTGTTGTTTTTAATCTTAGCACTTGGGAGGGAGATGCAAGAGAAGCAGAAATTCAAGAGAGATGTGTGAAGACTTTGAGGACAGCCTGGGATCACTTTATCCAGTCCACACCACTAAGTGGAAAGTTTCTACCCCACCAGAGTCCAGAATAGCTCTTTGAAGCCCAGATAAAACCACTTTTGTACCTCACCTGTGCCTGACCAACAAAACCCCAACTGTCTCTCCTCTCCTTGTCTCCATATCCCAGTCCACACCTCAGGCAGAAACCTTCTATCCAACAGAGACTAGGCCCATATACTGACCCTCAAGAAGCCAGACAAGCAATCCAAACCACAGAGACCAGTCTAGCTCCCTGAAAACCACGCAGAAGCTCTTACACCCCCAGAAACCAGATACGCATCCTGAACCCCAGAGGACTCATGGCCAGATCAAAGGCCATGCATATAGCAAGAACTTCAGTCTCCAAGCTGGTGGCCATCAGGACTTTCACAGTCCATCCCAGCCTCTACTTAGCCACAGTCCACTCCAGCCAGAAGACTAGAGAGAAAATAGAAACCAAGGAGGAAGAATCCATCCAACGAAGACAAAACCGGAAATCATTACCTAGCCCTATAATCACTTCAAATCCAGATGCCTAATCGTAAGTATAAAAAAAACAAACAACATCCAGGGAAATATGTCACCTACAGAGCCCAGCTATCTCACTACAATAAGCCTTGAATATTCCAACACAGCTGAAACACAAGAAAACAACCTTAAAACCTACTTTATGAAGATGCTAGAGGTCTTTAAAGAATAAATCCCTTAAGGAATGTCAAGAAAAAGAAAAGAAAGCCAAGATAAAGCAAACATTTGAAGAAAACCAGACTGGGCTACATAAACCCTGGCCCTGTCTCCATCTCCCAGTAAATGGCAAGAGTTTACCTTCATGCTTTGGTATGTAGGAACCAAAAATTTACATTTATTTATACGATTATCTTTTGTTCACGCCTTTGTTGAAAATTTGTGGTCTAAGAGGTGTGCCCAATCTTTATGGCTCTCTATTATGAATTTTTGTTCCACGTGACTGTTTTGATGGCAGTGTCATGTTATTTCGTAGCCTCTGGATTTGTGGCATGTTTTGAATTAAGTAATTTATGTTTTAATTTTGTTTTTCTTTTGGTTCAAGACGGTTTTCGCCACCAGGAATGCGATGGTAATATTTTCTTATCGTCAGGTTGGCAGGATCTAGAATTGACTTGGAGACAAGACTTCAGGCACACCTGTGAGAGGGTGTTTAGTTTAGAAGAGCCGAATGTGAGGGTTGTTGAGTTTCATAGCTGCAAGGACCTTCAGGGTCTTGGACGTGCCTTAAACATACACCTAAGCTGGCAGGGTTCAAGACGCAACACAGATTTGCCCCCTCTGGGTTGCGGGTCTCTGCTCGGCGTGAAGACTCCCAGAACCCCGTCACCAAGGGCCAGCCTAGTAATAGAATGCTGTAGGAGGTGGAAGAATGGATAATGATGAAACACCTTGACTGTGAAGGTGGACATGAGACCGAGTTTCACGCGAACATCACAGAAACCTAGCATGGTGAAATAAAATTGCTATAAAGGGGGATTAATGATATTTTTCCTCCTTGGAAAAATTGGCCATTTCTCTAAAGGAACATTGAATTCTACTCTAACTTAGAGGAAGACCTTCAACTCAGCATTGGAGCTCACATCAGGTTAGATATAAGAGATGTGTTCATCTGGGAAAGGAAGGAAGAAAGGGTGGGAAGTAAGGAAGGAGAAGAATGAAGGAAGGGAATACAGGAAAGGGGATGGGAGATGGAAGGGGAAAGGGAGGGAGGGAGAAAGATAGAAAATACTTCTTGGATAGCACTTAATATTTTGGAGAATATTTATTTCTTTTTTCATCTAAGCTGAACCAAATAGAAATTCCACTCAATAGTACAGACTTTGTGAAGTGTAGGGTGGTGGATTTATGTGACAGTGAAGGCAACACATAGTCACTGGTCCCGGGTAACCTGTCACCAGGTGACGATGAGTCTCAGAGCTCAGCGTGAGGGGAAAGAAACAATATGGCACATGCTTTGTAGACTCTGCCGAAGAGACAAGAGATCCCAAAACAAAATCACTCCAGGATGGTGTTCTAGCTCAGAACTAAGCCATTTCATGCATAATGAAAGCCGATGTGTAGAGCTGTCTCCCCAAGACAATAATAACAAAATCTCAGATTACATAATGCTACTACAAGCAAAAGAGACTTTGTGGAGAATATAGCATTTATATCTGATTTAAATCAGCAATTATTGTCCTGGAAAAAAAATGAGGAGTACATTTAAAAGGAACCTGAGATTCCTTTGTATCACAGATGTGTGATGTCTACTTGGGATGTAATGTATCTATATAGCATTGAGTACCCCCATGCTTCACAGGTCAAAAATATCATTTCTAAGGCCAATAACTGCTGTTTCTCTCACGCTTAAGACTAACATTCAAAGTGACTTATTATATTGTACAAATTTTACAAATATTCATAATTACCACGCAGATTTACAAAACCCTACAATCCACGGCAACTGCTAAGTACTCAGTAAAAGCGTCCCACTGACTTCACCAATTGTGGAAAGGAAGACACTTAGTGTAATATGTAGAATAGATCCCATATTTTTCTGTCCATTAAAACTCACAAAACCAATGTAGACTTTTAGTCCCATGCTCTGGATTTATTATAATTTATTTCTAATTTTCTTTCTTGTTTTTCAAAATTGCAATTTTCTACCTGAAATATTCAGTATTTAATGCAAAGGGGGAAAGACAGCACTGCAGAACATTAGACATGGAAACGGCTCCTGAAGTCATGACTTCTCTTTTAAGATGTGTCTGGATCTGCAGCTGAGTAGCTAGCATTACGCTGAGGGAGCGGGCAACTCACTTTACGGTACCGTGGGCTCTGGAGAAGCAGGAGACTGGCCATACAGAGGACAAGAACAAGAATGGGAGGTTAGGATCCTAGGTCAGCTGTGTGTTTTGAGGACATATTTTCTTTGTCAAGGTCATGTCTGAGAGATGTCTTATCACCTTCTGCAGAGTCCTGTAGATACCCTGCCTGAGTTCAAGGGAGGTACGTCATTGCTTCTTTTGATAGAATTCTTTCTAAAGCCAAGTCTTTTTGAGTTCTATCCTCTGGGCCAACAAAAGGTTAGTGGTGATGCTTATGCCAGGCTTTAGACTTTCAAACACACTCAGCAGAATTGTATTCTGTTGGTTTGAACCTTGGGAGGGGTTAGTGATTTATCTTAATACTACCTGGGAGTCAATGAGCAAGGGTGGTCAGGATAGAGACAGAGATAGTGGTACATCTGCTGCATCCTTGGGAACTGCGCTTTCTCTCTCTCTCTCTCTCTCTCTCTCTCTCTCTCTCTCTCTCTGTTACTAGTTGTCTTAAGCTGCTACTATAAACAGATACGTAGAAGCATATATAATACATGAATATAGTACATATAAATATATTTATATGTAATTTAGTGTTCTTAACTTTGGACTTGAGTCCTCAACATTTTATCAAATTTCATTTAAATCAATATATTTTAAAACTATCTTTGAATTGAACTTTTTTCCCCAGAATAACCTCCGCCATTTTATTTAATTTTAGTTTCTGATTAATGTCTTAGTTTAGTCACATAGTCTTCATGCGAATTTAATAATTAAATTGTAAAAAAAAGTGTTTGAATTCTTAGCTCACAGAGTCATAATTTTCCTCTTTACCTGTCTACCAGTGCATTAAGATGAAAATGGATTTATGCATAGCTGCTTTGCTTTATTATTTAACATGGATCTAAGAGAAACTCTTTTCCTTATCTTTAATTTGCTTAGAGAAAGAATTATTTCAGAGTGTCTCACAAGGATTTGTCTATTCACTTGGAATATTCCAGACATATATGTTCCTTAGGAACCATGAGATGTGTTTATGGTTTTAATTTCCCCTCTCCCTGTTGCCTCCTTGTGTTCCTAAACTATAGGTTTTTTTTTTTAAATGATTCAAATGCATGTTTTTTTTTTCCAATTACTTTTGGTGGACAACAATGACCCCCAGTGGATTCTGGGGTCAATAACATGTGGAGTTTTCAGAAGATGTAAACTTTCTATTTATATGTTTTATAGATTCCAGCCTTGAAGAACCTCCGTGGAGTATTTTGTAAGTAATTTGTGAGTCATACTAATCTTCGAGTGACAGAGAAAGCCGTGAGACATTGGCAGCACCGTATCTTCTCAATTGCCTGGCACACGGAGATAGCAAACAGAAATACTTCAATGCAAGGTCTGAATGGCTATTCTTTACTGATTTTATGAACACTGTACTTGCTTTACTCTTATTCAAGACAAAAGTCTCATAAAGCTCATTTTAGAAAGGTAGCTGATAAATCTTTAAAACACAATTAGAAATGATTTCAAGATATAAACACTCTGGAAAATATCAATTTTGGTAATATAAGACGGATTACAATTCTCTAAAGGTCTCAGTAGTCAAACTAATCTAAGAAGCAATTTTTGTTTATAGAAAACGAGAGGAAAATGCTATGATAATTCCTTTTCATGAAAGCACACTTCCAAAGTATTGCAGGTCTCGGGGAACGGTTGACAAAAAGCTTGCCTTTTATGTTTTAAAAGCTCAAATGCTGCTAATATCTTCACTGTATTGTGAAGTCACGAATTATCAACAAGCATATTATTTTCATATTGAACTATGACATAAGTATTATGGTTTATCTTTTTAGTTGCATTTTCTGAAAATGAGCTAGATGTATCTGCTCATGAAATCTTTTAAATCTCTGCCTGGTAATGACCAAAACAGCTCTAGAAGCGATCATGCCTTCTTCTACCACAAGAGGGTAGCACAAACCTTTTGTTTAGCCTCGACTGTCATGTTTTGACATTTGAAAATATTTTTCCCAGAGTTTATCTTCCTTCTTTCCAAACTGGAGTGAAATTTAAAGGATATGTCATGTTTATAAAACAGAAATATTTAATACAATTTAGTGAATGTCTCATAGAAAGAACAAGCCAAAGAACGGCGGGTCACAGGTTGCTTTTACGGTTGGTTTATAGCAATCACAACACAACTACTTAAAACTCACGGCTTAAAAAAATAAATCAGAACAGAACAAAAAAATTCACAGGAAAATCCTAAAGTATCTGATATTCTGTGTATTTTACCTTATGGTGGCAAGGAAAACCCCAGAAAGATTAAAGCTGATTTAGTTTTACATTTGTCTTAATTATGAAAATCTATAACTTTTTCTTTAATATCATAATTATATTAAATATTCCAATGGTGAAATAATTTCCCTGAAAAGCAGCTCAAACTCAAAATTACAGCCACGGTCACGCTGTTGATAAATACAAAGTGAAGCTTTTTAAGCAAAACACTCGTTTTGAGTCCTAGCACTGTGAGCGGTTTGTACAGTAAGATGAGTATGCAGAATAACTTAATACAGCGTTCCCGCCTCTCGGTACTACAGGAAGCTCTGGGAAGTCCTGGAAAGGCTTGCATGCGGTTGCTCTTCTCTTCCCTTTAAAGGTTTCCCATGCTCGGTCCCTCGGCAGCCGGCGGAGGGTGCCCTCAGGAGTCCAGCGTGTGCCTGGGCAGGCGGTAGTGCTCCGGTTTGGAACGGAGCCTCTTTTCCTGGGGGTTGGCATACTTCCACTTGGAGGGAGACATTTTAAGCTTTTTCCTCTTCTTATCTGTACACCACACCTTTTCGCAGTATTCTTCCACTCTCTGGAAGTTGCTGTAGCCGATCAGCTGCAAGAACTCCTTGTACCAGGGTTTTGTGCCCTGAGGCACGCTGCTCAAAGGCGGGCAGGGCATCTTGTGATGATGTCTCTCCTCCTCGTGGTCCTTGTGAAACATCCCCTCCACCTTCTGCTCTTCCACTACCTCCAGCGTGATTTTACGCACAGTGTGGACAAAACCATGCTCTACTGTCTGGCAAAAATAGGTCCCAGTGTCGGATTTGCGCACTCTGAGGAAGAGTAAACCCAGGTCCATTTTTACCACTCTGTCGTCTGTCTTCACCTGGAAAACCAAAAACAAGCGGGTAAATAAGAAGATAAACAACAGGCGACGGAGTGTTGCGGTGTTCTCAACCTCCGCCCCTTCCCCTTATATTTTTCTCTATCAAGTTCACACCATGCATTACGACGGTCTACAAGCGTGCTCGTAATCAAATGAGTCCTCTGTATGTGGCCTGCACTTATTTACACTAGAAGATCCGTTCAATGACTTTGAGGTCACATCCCACCAAGACAGTAGAGTCAAGGGCATGCGCATGAGAGAGCTTTTTGCCCTAATGAATCTAATTTAACAGGAGAAAAACAATCCATGCCGGCGTAGTGAAAATTGGCTTTTTTTTTTTTTTTAAACATGTCTAATGAATACAGCCAGTGGCACCTCCCAGGTCCCTCTGTGGGGTCCCGTGCTCCCACCCACGTGACTGAACCTTCAGCGGGGCTCTCTGCCTAAATGCTGGGATTCTTTCACCATCTCTTCTAAACCACCCACGTAAACAGCCCAGGGAACAACATGGCATTCCTACAAGACTGTTTATTAACAACTATTAAAAGCAAACAAATAAAATACAAATTCCACTGCAAAGGAGTCTATAGTTTAGGGTAGGGTTTAAGATTTGCTTAATGACCAAATAACGTTTTTATGCTTTGAACACATTTAATTATGCATATTATTTCTATAAATAGATACATATATAATTCAGAGAAGAAGGCTTTCAATGGGTTACTGATACTCGGTCATCAATGCCTGTACTTAATGAACATTTGATTTGGTATTAGGCGAACTAGCTTCAACTATTGGCATGGCTACTAAGTCAGTGACTGAAGGCCTTTATGTTGATTTTTTGCCTTAGTTTTCTTTGGAAAAGTGGGACAATCTAGTGAATTGAAAGACTACTGTGACAATTGTATGGAGGCCCATGGTCTGTACCCTGAACATTGCTGTCCGCAGTTAGCTCTGCCTTACATGTATTGATGCTCCTGGATAAGGCAAACATATGTCTTTGTGACGTCTGAGATTTCATGATGATGGACATATTCTGAGTCCGTATGAGATGCTCATATGAGATGAACAACTCAGACCATACTGGAATACTTTCCCGTGGTTCTGCCAAATTAAAGCCTGTTTTCACCTTTGTCGATTCAAAGGAGGCTTGGAGGTTACAATCACAATACTCACGATCATTTGTACCTCAGGAAAAGGTCCTCACAGGGCTACTGGCTGAGGCTCTTGCCAGCCTTGACCAGAGCGCCATGGCGGAAGACATATGTAATAACTCCAGAGAGGAATCTGGGTCAATATGTTGTTGTTGCTTTCATCAGAAATCACACCCTACACACTCATGGACATTTTAAGCCATCAGGCTTCCCATTGGGAACCCTTTCAAACCGTGTAGAGCAAGTTAGACACTTCAGAGACAAACAGTTGAAACAAAAATGTTCCACATAGTCTTTGTCCCTGATTCCCTTCCTTAGACAGGACTGGGCTCTGGGTTGGGGGTAAGGGGGGAGGGTGTAGCTGCCATTAACTCAAGGGTTCCTATGTTGCATGGGAAGACCGTGAGCCCAAAGCATCTTCTCTGCCTATGAACAGACTGATAGTAACAGTTAGTGATGAGAACACTTTTAGCACTGCCCCACCTACATATGGAATTGAGACAGGAGGGTAATATCGAGAACATGTTTTAAAACCTGCAGGAAACAAACACCGAACATCTAACAAAGAGTCAATGACCTCTAAAGGGCCTTAGCCACATTGTCTATTGTCACTACTACCATGCTAGACTTGGATACAGCCTCGGGTTCAACTGTGAACCTTGCCTGAAGTGCACATCTCTTTCAGCCTGTGATTTCAGGACCCCTTGGTGATACCAATGCAGGGGCAGCCTTCATCGTTTTTAAAAGGCTGCATGTGTTGCAGATGGGCCTTCCTCCTCAAGTAGTTCTGTGGTGTGTGTGTGTGTGTGTGTGTGTGATGTGCTGCTATCCTGCCCCGATTATCTTTAGTTCGCTTCTGTCTTTGTCAGATTTCCTCATCCTATCAAATGAATATTTCCATGTACTTGTGACCTTTCTCTTTCTTTGTATCTACCAGATTCCTTAAAAGGGTACACATTATACATAGACATTCCATTGTCTTTATGTTAATTTAAATAATACTAAGATATATATTATTCTTTAACAACTTTGATTCATTAATTTTCTACCCAAGCAGCCCCCTCCATTTGCTGTCTTTCCCAGCTCTGATAATTTCATAATCACTCCAGCACTCCTACCCTCTATTGATGAATACTTATGCCTGTCTACTACATATCTAACACCTAGCTATCTGTATATCATCTATTTATCTATCTATCTATCTATCTATCTATCTATCTATCTATCTATCCATCCATCCATCCCTACAGACAACTCAACACAAACCCTTATCAGTATTTCTTCCTGGTAACCAGGAAAAACATGCTTTGTTCTTGATTTTGCTGCAGTGTTAGAACCCACACATCTCTCACGCTGTCTCACAGCAGACTTCCCCAAGTCTCCTTTTCCTCCATCCCTTCTATCCGGTTCTCCTTGGCAGTGTTTGGGACTCCTGCTCTCTTCACTGACTAGGAGGATTTTCTCTGTCTGGAAACATCTCATCCAGATTGACTGATGGAATTGTACACCGCAGGCCTCCACCTTGACCTGAAACACACATCTCTGCATACTGCAGGCCTCCACCTTGACCTGTAACACACATCTCTGCATGCCACAGGCCTCCACCTTGACCTCTAACATGGCATCCCTACTTTCTTACCACCATGTTAGTTCTTCATCTCCTTTCTACACTTGAACACATGCAATGTTACATGTACATAAACTGCAGAAATTTCATGGAGCGTTTTTCCCTTTTCATTCATACTGATAGTTCCTTCTTTAGAGTTTTTCCTTGACCCTGAACTGGGAATTTACTTAGATATCTATTCCTCGTCCCAGTAGACATGAGTTGCTCAGGTGACTAGCATGAAACACTATTTCTCACAGTAGGGTGAGGGGAACTGGAGCATTTCTGGAGGTCAGCCACTTTTCTGGAAGTATATTTTAAGTTACCATGTTTGCTTTTCCATTAGCCAACACTAACTCATAAGCTGTATTTTCTACCATATAGAAGATGAAATACAGCTTTAGTATTTGTATTTACCATATACAATCTGAACTATTTTCAAAACTTAATGTTTTCCCAGATGCTAAGAAAAGCAAAGATGGACCCAGTAGACCGATGATACATCCCAGTGAGGCCAAACGACAGCACCATGCTGTGGGACTCGGAAAAATAGCAGACTCATTTGAATTAAGTGTTAGGATATTAAGCTACTCTATGGCATAGAGTGCAAGAAGCAAAAGTTGCATGCATGTGCGCACACACACACACACACTCACGCACGCACATACACTCACACACATACACACGCGCAGTGCATGTGGCTCATGTGCCATGGTATGCATGTGAAAGTCAGGACAGCTTGCTGGAGCGCATTCTCTCCTTCCACTGCGTGGGTCCCATGAGTACACTGATCCTTGGCCACAAGCACCTTTCCCCACTGAGTCATCTCACGTTCTGAGCATGGTGATTCCTTAGGGGTGAGGCTTCCTCAGTCCTCTTTCGCCCTTTATTCCGGTCTTATTCCTTCTTTTCTTTAGCATATCCTTCCCTGATGTCTGCCAATGCACTTGCATTTTTTTGTAAGTTTAAGTTTCCTTTGTAATGCCTCCCTTACGGTCATAAGGATCTTTCTGGTCTTTTGCAAGTCAACATTACTGGTGCCTGCAGCACACACGATGCTTAAAGTGTTCCTTCAGTCTTTTTTTTTTTTCCAATGCAACTTTCTTGTCTTTAATCAACTTACAAGGTCATCAGGGGAAAAGGGTCCTCTTGTTTTTCATGAATCATTACGTTATAAGGAAGGGGCGTGGACTACAGCGTAAGGAAAGCAACTCCATTTTCTCTTGAGAGCAAACTGCTGCAGGTCCATGAGAATGGACCCAGCATTCACTTGTTCTAGACTGACCTAACGGTGATTTGAATGGTAAGGAAGACAGCATGATTCTGATAGAAGTCAGTGAGTCAGGAAGACAGGTAGGAAAGGTCTAGGCCATCGCATCCATCCATCTATCCATCCACCCATCCATCCATCCATCCATCCATCCATCCATCCATCCATCCAGACCATGCACACACAAACACTTCCAGTGAGCATCATCTGCTCTCTTCCCATTGTCTGCCCTGAAAGCGAATGACATGAAGAGATACAAAATTGTCTAGCACCTCTTCAGTTATGATATGAATCATTCATATGAGTATGAATTATTTATGAAAAATAAAGTGAAATTTAAACTATGTTCAGTGGAACTAGGGGTGGGTTTTTGTTTAATTTTTGATGTTTGATAGTATAAAGTAGTATTTCATTTCATAATCAGAAAATCAAATTTGAGAAACACAGCAGTATAGGCATGTGAAGTCCAGAAGCATGTCATAGAAACATGACCATTACCGTGGGGATTGTTCTACATCAGTTACCTGCATAACAGAAACACTTCTATTCTCATTACTGGTTACAGTGAACTCACACTTTTTCCTCAGGAATAAAGGCCATTCTAAGTCCCTGTACCCATTGTTAGGTGGCCTCAAAAATTAAATGTGCCTTCTATGGGTGATGGACAGCCAAAAATAAAAATGACTCAGAAAGTTATATTTGAATTCCTCCCATGCTTTAATCCTTCCACCTTAGTTAAGCTGGATACCTCCAGCATCAAATCTTGACTACAGGATTTTTTTTTTTTCACACAACTGTGCCTTTTCTACGTCTGCAGTCCAGATTTCTGTGGTCAAGAAGAGGGTTCATAAGAAATCCTTCTCTCAGATGCTCTCCTGGGCAGTCTATATAAGCACAGAATTCTCACTGAAAATGGTTTTACTGTTCTTCACTATAAAGATTGATTCAGGATGTGCCGTAATAGCAAATAAAAAAAGTAATTGAACCAAGAGCAGGGTACATCTGGGAGCTGGTCAGAAGGGAGCACTGGCTCTCAGGTGTACTAGCTACATGGCTCCATGCTTTTTACTGGAAAGGGACAGACATGGGCCTTCCATTAGCTTAATGCAAAATACATCTAATGACAACATCAATTTAGTCAAAAATAAAGATCAACAGCATAGTATTTTATTTATCTGACCAGTGTTTGACATAAATGGTGCTTGACTTAGGGAAAATTCATCTGAAAAAATAAAAGTAAATTTTTCTTTTATTTAATCATGTTCTAATATGACGCAGCATATGACAGAGATGGTTGCTAACTAGAGAGGGAACTGCTTGTCTCTCCCGTGGAAGTTTAGCACCACACAGGGAACAAACGTGAAAAAGGAAAGTTATCGCCTAACATAAGAAGACATTGAAAGTTATCAGGATTAAGAATACAAATTTGATTGACCAACATATTTAAAACAACCAGGATGGGCAAAATGACTCAGAGAATAAAATGGCAAGATCGGTGGCCTTAGTTTGATTGCTGTGACCCAAGGTAGAAGGAGAGAAAAGCCTCTTAACAGAATCCATTCTCCATTGTATAGCAACTGTACAATGTAGAGGAACTGTTTGGGGTCTTTTACCCTCTCATCAAACTAAGTAGGCTAGATGACTAATTATTTCCAAACCAGAAAAGAGTTGGTACTTTTGAAAGTATGAAGTTTTCTTTTCCATTGAAAATGAAGTTCTGAATGTTTACTGACTGCAAACATCACTAGTTTTTAAAATGATGAACATTTTAATCTGTTAAAAAGGAAACATCCAAATTCCTAAGCAGATGTTTCAAATGAGGCAATAGTGTATGCGCACTGTGTTGTGTAAACAAGAAAAGCAAGGACACTGGTGTGGAAGCAAACCCCACGCATTCTGTGCATGTGTGTAAAGACACAAGCATGGGCTTCCGGCATCAGCGGTCGTCACCTTTCCTCCCCTTTGTTTAGCATTGATGAAGGTTGGAAGAATGAGTAGCAAACAGGATGGTAGACAAAACATGGAGTCGTACTTTGTAACTGATTTTACTTTATATGACATAACTTCAGTATCAACGGTGGAAATCACAGGAGCAGCCATCTTTGCAGGTCTTACTGCATAGTCAATACAGAAGCAATGAGATCTAAACAAAGGCGGAAGGAGCTGCTGACTGCTGGGCAAACCTGACTACTGCACTGCTCAGTGGGATCGAAGTGACTTTGATGAGCTTACACGGCTCAGTGGGTGGGCTAAAAGCAGTTGAAAATGATATTAAAAATGGTAACTTTGGGATGGAATTAAAACAATATTGGGAATAAGGTGCAATTCAAGATTTGGGACTGATGTCATTTTAGGCTTTCTCTTGAAATTTCCATCACAAATAGACACATTTGTGCATTATTTAAAGTTGGCATAGTGCTTACAATAAGCTAGATGGAAGTCAGACTGTTTTGTTGTTGTTTTTTCAAGAAAGAGTTTTCTTGTAGCTTTGGAGCCTGTCCTGGAACTAGCTCTTGTAGACCAGGCTAGCCTTGAACTCACAGAGATCCACCTGCCTCTGTCTCCGGAGTGCTGGGATAAAAGGTGTGCACCACCACCGTCAGGCAGACTATTTTTAAACCATACTAACATATGTTTCCATTTAAACTGAAAATTCACAATGGTAAGATCAATAAGAAGAGAGGGGAAATGTTTCCTCTATGGTCACCAAAACAGAGACTGTACGAACTTGTATTGTTCTTTGGTCCGAGTGTGTGTTTTTCTGCTGTATCCCACACGGAAGGAGAAGGACAGGTTTACGTAGTACATCTTCAGGTGGCTCCCAAACCAACCCTCACCAAGAAACTTATGACAGTTCAACTCACTGCTGAAAGCCAACTTCCTTACAGTATCATTAGGACATTGCATGAGTAAAGTCTGAAATCTAGAAGATTCCACTATAAACAGTTTGTTCACACTATTGCTTAGTTCTAGTGGGAATTTATTATGGTGACATTTTAGTGCTCACCAAACAGTGAGAAGACTTTTTTTCTGATACATCATCTTCTTCAAAACACAGGGGTACCTTTCACAATGATTCTTGTTGGGTAAGGTTTCAGTGTATGAGCATTTTTACCAAGTCATTAAGTTTAGGAGCAGAACATTGTCCTATAAAGAGCTATGCAGTCAGTACTTTATTCCTTATGAATCTTCTGTCAGTATTCCTGAATTAATAAGCATATAAATCTTAGCAAATAAGGCATGTTAAGATACTCCCCATTTACTGAATTTTGAAATATAATGCATCTACATTTCAGAGAAAGAAAACATTTCAATTGTACAGCTAAATACTTTAACAAGAAATATTTTTTTCCATAATGAGGGTAGTACTGAAATTTGGCAGTTATTTCGGGGCCTTAAACTTTCAAGTATGTAAAATTGTAAGAGTGAGAAATCAACAAACTAGGGAATAGTTGTGATTTGGATTTTCTTTTAGAAGTGTTTTGTTTTGTTTTTCTAACCGGAAGAAAAGAATAATTTGCACCCTCTTCATGTAAAGTTTAGTCTATTGTTTTAGATGAAAATGGTACACCAAAACATTTGTGCTCACCAAAATTAATCAGTGGCAGCAGACCATTAAAGCTGCTAGCCTTCATCTGTGTATGAACTCCTACTATCCACTTACATCAACTCTTGCTTGTCCCCCAATGAGAGGAAGAGACATTGTTGTATTGGTTGGGAGCCTAGCCTAGCAGAGCCATCTTGCCAGTCCGCTCGTTGCCTATTTTAGAACCTAGCCTGTGTCTTTGCTCTGGGATCACACATGTTCTTCATCTTGCTTAGCCAGTTAGCTGCACCCCCTCTCCTGCTATTTCCTTTCAACTATCAATAGAGCCAAGCCCCATATTTCAACAGAAACAATCCAAAACTCACAGTTACCCTTGTCTCCCGGTTCCTCCTCTTCTCTTAGCTTAGCTTTTGGTACAGTCCACTGCTCTGACTGCTTTTCCTTCAACCCAGATGCTTGTGTCCCTAACCCTACCCCTTGACGGCTTCTTCCACAGCTATCCCACTCTACTCCTCTTGCTAGAAATTGAACGTGTGCTTCCTGCATTTTGCAAAGTATGTTTCCGATTACCATATCCCAGCCAATTTCTTCTCCATACTCCAGTCTGACCTTTCTGTCTCTAATTACTAAGTTATTCTACTCTAAAAGTACCGGCAACTTAATTTTATCTGTATAATGTATATAGTGATACTGGCTTTCTCAGATAAGCGTTGGAAGTTTTATGCTGGTTATGGTGTATAAACGCCTCAGAACAGCACAGGGCGTATGGCAAACACTGAATGGATGATAACTATAATCACCACTTGTTTTCTATTTCTTTTGCAGTCTGTCATCTAATTTTCTCTATAATGTATGATTTTCCTTTGTTCATAGATGGAGCTCCCATTAGTTCTTAATTGTTAATTAAGATAAGCTTTGCAAAGGGAGGCATCTCTGTCTTGTTGCTCCGTTCCCTCCCAAATTGGTACCAGGCTGTACTTAAAGCAGTAACTTTACAGCCCATGTGCTCTTAGAGAAGTAACTCCCTCTCTCTGTGCTTCTGTTTCTTTACCTACAAGGATTCATCACTAGACTGCTGCAGGGGCTAAAAGTATCAACAGAAATAGATGCTTAGGATAGTGCAAAGCACACAGACCCAGAAAATACGGCCATTTTATGGTAACGCAGGGGCTATCCTTTTCCGGAAGGTCATGGAGTCCAAGCTTGGAAGTCACACGAAGAATGAAAACTCATTGCTGCAGATACCATATAACAATGACTCCTGGTACCAGAGCTTAGACTGGGGCAAGTTCAAATTATGGCAAGGGTCTTAGATAGTTGAGCATGAAGAATAATGGCTCTGTCGCCGAAGCTGAAGCTGCCTGCTTAAGTGTTTGTAAGGCTTACACTGGCAGATGTCAAGTGTCTAAACTCCTGCTATGAGCCACGTTCCCCTTGCTCTTCACCTTTAAGCATGTGAAAGCATATTTATATTCTGATTTCAGAAGATTCTGTCATTTCGCAGAACATTTAGTAGAACGAGGCCTGGTCCTGAGTTTATTTTATTAGGTGTGAGTTATTACACATTCTGAGTTTCAATTACTTTGATTATAAAGTATGTTTTTAGAAGGGTTGTAATAGACTATACAGTCCTTTATACTGAGACAACGGATGACTATAAACTAACAATGGATCAGATATTCTTGAGTTTAAACACCGGTTATGTCACTGGCTGTTTATGAGCTATAACCCTCTCTACTTAACTTTCTGCATGTAAGAAGAGACTAATCATGCCCCCACTCAGTAGAGCAATCTAGCAACAACTAGAAAGGCACCTAGCACAGTCCTACAATAAGGTTTACAATAAGGATCGACTTCTATCAAAAGACTCTAGGTCTCCTGTCCTTCGCAAATGACAATGTTGTGTCTAGCAACCAGCATATTTACTTTATTCCCTAAATATTAAATATGCTTATAGCAACTATTAAAAAACAGGCTATGGAAAATGTTCCATGAAGTACAAAGAATAGCATATTTTAATAAATATTTGCAGACCTAATAAAATGCGTAGAGATTGTTTCCACATGGTGTATTTAGGGAAACAGGAAACGTTAAGATGGAGAGTTGAGAGAACTGCTGGTGCCCAGAGTTTAGAAGGCAGACAAATGAGATTTTAGATGCTGCATGGCGATCCAGGAGAATAATATGATCAGATACTCTATCCATATGAATGTGTCATTTGCAGATAACACCACAAGACTCAGTGTGGTGTACACACACACACACACACACACACACACACACACACACACACACACACGAGAAAGGCAGAGTTCCCAGAATCAAAGATTTCAGTTCAGTTGTAGGGAAGGATTATGCCTGACCCAGTTTGTGAAGTGAGGGATCCATTTTGACTGTTGTAGCCTAGAACACTGTGCACAGCATCCCCCAAAAAACTAAGAATTTGCTCAGTAAAATCAAACATCTTTCATTATAGTCTACATGTTGCAATAAGACTACTATACGTCGCAAAGTAAATGAGAGGTAGAAATGATAATGTATGCAAAATGATCCCTAAATGAAAGTCAGGGCTTTCTGAGTCATTCTGCTTTCGGTGTAGAATATATACATCTGGCCTCTGATGACGTCAGCAGTTTGTTTTGTTTTAGCTTGTCAATAACTAGACAAATACATTGCCATGTCTGTTGTAAACCGTTAACTGTCTGACAGAGCCATGATTTTCATTCAGAGAGTAAATTCAAAATTCCAAATGTTGTAGCTGTATCAGTCAGGGAAATTGGGGTGCAGCTGGCAAGAAGGTAGGCAGAAGCAGTAAGTTTGGGAAGAAGCTCAGAGCTGACCACTGATGGATGCTCTACATCGGCATGACTTCAAAAGAGGCAGATTCCAGTGAGTTCCCTCCAAATGAGAAGCAGAACTCAGTGAGGGAAGAACCCGACCGACGAAAGAATTACTTCTGTCTTCAGAAGCATTCTGACTGCAGCAACTGTGGAGTATTCCCAGGTCCCCTCCTGCCAAGTGCTACAGTGGAATTTAGAAAGCCGTTTCATCGCACATTTGTGGAGTGGATTTAATTATTAATTGATTGCACTGGCAATAAATAAACAACTTAAATAAGTGCGGTATGTTGCATTGCCTTTGCCTCTGTATGTCTTGTTACACTGGGCAAGTTCTGCTTTCCAGATAACCTTCCCTTTTAACCCTAAACCTTAGCATGGTAAGGCTCTTTCTTCCTTCCTTCCTTCCTTCTTTCCTTCCTTCCTTCCTTCCTTCCTTCCTTCCTTCCTTCCTTCCTTTCTTCTTTCTTTCTTTCTTTCTTTCTTTCTTTCTTTCTTTCTTTCTTTCTTTCTTTCTTTCCGTTTTTAGGGTTTTTTAATTATACAATATATTTTGGTCATGTTTTTCCCACCACCCAGGTCTTCCCCAACTCCCTACCCACCTAACTTTATTCCTCTTTTCTCTCTCTCTTTCTCTCCGTTCCCCCCTATATATATATATATATATGAAATAACAGAAAATTAAAAAAAAACAATTAAACAAAACACCAAAACAAAGTTGGGTGTAGTGGTGCACACCTTTAATGCCAGCACTCGGGAGGCAGAGGCAGGTGGATCTGTGAGTTCTAGGCCAGCCTGGTCTACAGAGGGAGTTCAAGAACATCCAGGGTTACACAGAGAAATCTTGCTTAAAAAAAAAATAAAAAAAAATAAAACAAAAGCCAACATATATTTGGCTTTGAGTTGGCCAACCTGCCTAGGTTGATATACCCAGAGACACTCCATTGGAGAAAAGTGATTTTCCCTTTGCCAATAGTTATCAATCACAAACAGCTTTCTGCTTAGGGGTGAGTCCTATTTTCAGTGTTGGGAGTCCATCTATCTGGTTTGAACTTGTACAACTTTTCCTTCTATGACTATTCATGGACCCAGGATTAATAAATTGCATCATCTTTCAAGTATACTATGTGATTACAGACTAACCATGTTACATTATTAGTTTCACAAAAGCCAAAAAAAAAAAAAAAACTATTTTGGAGGAACTGCTAATTTTGACTTCAGTGACAGATTTAATTTGCAATAAAAAAAAATAAAGCAGTCATTTCTACTGGTCATCTATAGACACACACGTACAGCTCTCCTCTGTGCACAGGCTGGAGGAATCCATCACTATGCACAAGGCAGACTGGAGACATCCATCACTGTGCACAAGGCAGCTTGTAGCAACCCATCACTCACCTAGCATGAGGACTTCCTTTTCTAGCAAAGGCCATCTGTACTCTATTCCTTAAGACCTTCCCACTGCTGTGAATACTGTTCTTGCCACTTTATAGATCCTCATAAATAGAATCGGAATCCCTTAGTGAGCATGCCTGAGATCCCTCAAGGCCATTCCGAATGTGCTTTAAGGCTGCCTCTCTCCCTTTCTCTCGAAGTAGCAAAGTCATCGCCCCAATCCTTAAGTGACCTCAACAAAACAATCTCCAAAGCTACTCAAAATGGGCAGAGTGTTGAGGCTCACCTTTGTTCCCAGGGGATTAGAATCCTATTTGATTTTAAATCAAATCTTATCTGATTTAAAGCTTTATTAATACTGATGCCACTATTATTCTTATATGTTAATAACTTTGCTATTTCTCAGGACTACTTCCTTGACGGATATAGTTTAACATTTTGCCATGACATATATCATGAAGCTGTAGGTACTTTCAGCAGGAAATACATGAAATATCAATTTCCATAGTTCAAAATATCAATTCACATGTCTATGCAAAACAATCTATTTGAATCATAAACAATAGTTTTATAAATATATGTTTATATTATAAAATTACTTATGTATAAAAATCTAGAAACTATAAGACATACTTAGCTCAATGTGGTTTTATGTGAAACACCAAGTTCGCCCAATTTCTCCCTGCAGCTCACTCTAGGTAGGACAGCAATGTGAACGTGTAGCCAAGACTTACCTCTTCTTTTCTTGTCTCACGTCCTTTCTGCACGAACCAGACAACCTTCGCTTGTAGAGAGCGTGGAGTGCACTCCAGCAGCGTGCTGTTACTCTCGATGCCATAAGCCAGCCTCTCTTCTGTCCGGTCCAAAGCGTCTCCTACAGCAGAAAGGCAGGAGCATTAGTAGCGAGACTGGAATTTTATTGCTAGATGGCTTTTATTCTTTTTATTGTATTCAGGTCCAGCAGCAAGGTAAATAACTCTTTCCTGGTTGCTAATCACTACACAGTTCTAAAAAATGAGTTATTTGGAACACCATATGAAAACTTGGGGATTACAAAAGGTAACCAAATGATGAACTGGGGTAGAAGGCGGCACCTGGGAAATTGGCTCCAGAACTTGGAGCAGTGAGGACAGAGATAAAGTCAGAGGCAACATTCTCTGGTAAGGCAGGGGCACGGCATGAGACCACGCGTTCCAAGAACGTGTCTGATTTTCTCAGGATGTTTTACATTCACTTCGAAAATTGATCTTTAAACTTCCTTTGATTAAGACCATACTTTCTCTTGCATGTATTTCCTGTAACTGGAGTCCCTGCGTGGAATTTGCTGGGTCTAAAATAGTAGTAGCAATAATACTAATGATAATAATAGCAATAGTAATAATAATAATAAGCCTCCAGGCTGCAAGTTCTATCAGTAGGAATAATGCCTGTTGACTGTCCATGACGGCAGCCAACACCCTGCGCTTCTTGGAGACCCAATAACAAAACACAGCTCTGTCACTGTCTACGACAACAGGACTGAAGAGATCGTTTATCCTGTTTTGTTTGACATTCTTGTTTTTGCCTAAATCTGAAGATAGTTAATATCAGTTCTACAATTACTCTGCTGTAGCAGAAGAGGAAATGGTTTTCATTTGTTCTAAAACTTCGTAGATGAGGTGATATATGTTACATCATAAATAATAAAAATAAATTTGAGAATGGTGGTGTTGTTGCTCATCTTTGAGAGGGGAGAGGCAGGTGGATCTCTGAGTTGGAGGCCAATCTGGTCTACAGAGCAAGCTCCAGGACAGCCAGGACTACACAGAGAAAACTCTGTCTTAAACAAAAACAAAAACAAAACAAAACCAAAAAAGGGAGGGTGGGTAATAAATCTGAGAAAAAGAGGTAGGTCCTGGAAGGCACTGCCACCAACCGCTGGTAATTTGCTGCTTCCTCGTCCTAACTTTCCTCAGCCTTGATGTCTATTACCAGGTTGTGTCAGTGATGGGATCTGCAGCCAGTTTTGCTAGTTCTGTCAACTACATCTGATTGTAAACATCGGGCAAAAACAGATCCTTCCAAAACAGTGGTCCAGGAAGGAGATGCACTTAAAGAAATGCGCAGTCCATCTTCAGCATATAGTGGGTAAATCACAACAATCGATTTTTCTAAAAATTACCAGCAAACTGTTGTCCGAAGCACTGCTGGGCTGCGTTGCCATGCCGAACGTCCTGCCTGCGGAACCGCCTGGAAGGAAGAAAATTCAGGAGATTCTGAGATTTCCATTTACTGGATTTAAAAATACAGCCAAACACAGTGACGATTCCAGAAAAGTTCTGCTGTTGAAAAAAAAAAAATCTGTTATATAAAAGCAGCATAAAATGAAGGTTTACATTTTTCTTATTTCCAGGCAGTATTTTCAATGGTTCGAAGATCTATACAACACTGTTCTTTATACGTTTACATTTGTTTGAACTCCAGACCCTCAAATACTAATTTAATAAATTTCTCTTTACAGTTTGTTAAACATTTGGTTCAACAAGAAACTCACGGTCTGTAAAGGAATGACAAGTGGTGTGCCCAGTTAAGAACAATAGGAATATTTATTTGAGTAGAGAATGTAATAAAAGCCCTACACATTAACAAAGTGCAACGAGGAAAAGATATGCGAATCCAAATATTTTACCTTCCTAGCCTCTCGAGTTTTCATTGTTACCATTCCTAAGTCTCTTCGCTGTCTTTAAAAATGACGGTGGAATGTCACCGGGGAGGGCAGTTTTTCTCACGGGAGAAGGAAGAGTAGAAGATATTACCAATCAAATTTCGGCGCTATGAACTATATACAGAAGAATACTGGTTTTGTTTTTAATGGATTGCTAATTAGAAAACTTTAGCCAAAGATACAGAATGTGACAAAATGAAAGAACTTCTACGAGAGTCATTGCTCTGTGCTAGACTGAATAAGAACTTGTAATAAAGGCAAAGGAGGGGGGTTAGGGCTTTGTTTTATGCTAGTGTGCACAACTAGCTTCAAGAACTCTGAGCAAGGAGTCTCTTCAGCTGCCAGTGTGGTTCCAGCCTATGGTGAGCTCTGCTCCACTCTTTGAGTCTGCTGGGCAATGGTGGCTGATGTGGTAGGGGTCAAAAGGAGCAAGGGAGGAAAGAGTTTTCATGTTGCAGTGATGATGTTTTGTTGAGATATTATACTAACTATACGAGGATAATAGAAACCTCATCTAGATCATTCTAGAAAAGAAACTTGAATAGTATATAAATAATTCAAATTTTTGTTCAAAATAATTGGAAACCCTCAGTACTGAAAAGGTGACATCTTCCAGCAGCCTTTCAGCTCCTGTTATAGTGCCCGATCACTATCCTTTAGGCCAGCATTAAACAAAACACGTGTTATTATCAGGACACGAGAGCTTGACCCAAGGAGCTATAGACTCTTGAAGAATGAATATTTTTCTTGTATCCCTTCCTTCTTAGGAACTTGTAAAGAGGATACTGGAAATAAACAACGGAGAGCCAGGAGGAGAGCAGGAGCCAGCTGCAGGGATTGCAGTGTACTTTGGAAGGTCATTTAGAAGTGCCCAGACTGTGAATTAGAGTCTCCCCTATCAACACATTTTCACTCTGGGAGAGGAAAGAAAGGTTTATGTAAACGAGTTCTTTTTCTCCCCGCTTCTATTCAGGTCTGAGGCAGACATGATCCCTATAAAAGCAAACTACTTTCTCTCCATGTGCTGGAATAGACCCCAAAGGTCTCCTCCAGGAGTAATGGTTGAAAAGAACTTGACACGGGGGAAGATCTCGAGTGCCCTGAACTGAGCTAATTCATTTCTAAGCATGACTTCGGACCCTGGCGTCTCTTCCCTTACTGCCCATTTATTTTGTACATTTATATAACTTTTTCTAAGTTACTCTTATCAACCTTGTGCTGTGGAACAATCTTTGTGCACTGATGTAGTACACTCATTGGTTAATAAAGAGCCGACTGGCCAATAAATAGACAGGTAGAGGTTGGGTGGGGCTTGCAGACAGATGGGATGCTGGGAAAAAGAAGGGTAGAGAGTGAAAGAGTCCCCAGGAGATGAAATTACTGTGGTGAGATAAGGAATTGAGCCACTTGGTAAAACATAGACAGAAATATAGGTTAATTAAAGTTATAAGAGCTAGTTGAATAATAAGCCTAAGCTATTGGCCTAGCATTTATAATTAGTAATGCTCAGTGTGGTTATTTGGGAGGTGATTGGCAGGACAGCTGACTGCGGAGATACTGAAACACCCTACCTACAAATCTGTGGTTGCATACTTTTAAAAGATGCACAGCAAATGAAGAAATACTAGCTCTCGAAATTCCTCCGTTAGAATAACATTGTTGCTGTGTGCCTAATGAAGAGCTTGCTACTCACGTATAAAATCGCACAACTCACAAACAATTGGTGCAGTGTCTGCAAACATTTATTTTATAATTGCCAGTGATAATACATCAATAAGCCTCATCACATCTGTAAAATGTCTGTTTGTGTGTTTGAAGTGTGGAAAAACATTTGATGGTCTTTATCTATAGGTATCCACCCTGGTTTCAAAAGTTTAATGAGAGGATAAATCTTTGGTAGATAAGTCTATTTACCTTGATTTATTCTCTATACAGTGTACACATACATGTGCGTGTGTCAACATCTCATTATAGCTCATAAGTCTCTACATTTTGCATCACTTAAAATTAAATTTGAGCAAAAATGTAAAACCCACTAGTATTAGATCTTTAAAATAATCCCTTTAGATAAGTTCCTCTTCCAGTATTCACTTTTGAGTCAGTGAAGGGCACGGTTCCTGCTGAGCGTTGGATGCCTTTGCTTGCGCAATCATCTTCCTTAACTGGAACCTCTCTCTACTGTGTCATAGCAGTGATGCTCAGCTCTAGAGTATGCAATAAAGCATCCCCCACACTGCACTTGGTCAAACACCTAAAATGCTCAGAGACGAGCCTTGATTGGTGCTGTTCACAGCTCTACTCTCTACCCAAGGCCTTGGTTTCCTGTAGACGAAGGTCTTCACACCCCAAGCTTGCAGGACAATATGCATGGGGTAGGTGAACAAGCTTCCTTAGCATTTCAAATAAGTCCAAATCTATTCTTCAAGAATGGGTTGAAATACCGATAAACACTTATAGAGAAATTGAAATGATTTGCTCCCTTGTTCAGCACAGTTGGTAAACTATTTTGACCACAGTTCTCTGAAAGATGCCGTTCATCTTTTTCTCATTATATTCTGTCTTTAAATCATTCTTAGAATGTTAATTTGCTAAAGTCAAATTAATAAAAGTTTTAAATTAATGAAGACTTTTGTGTTTGTGTGCATGTGTGTGACAAAGAGACAGACAGACAGAGACTTTTTGTGTGATCCCAAAAAGATTATTATACTGATTTAGATTCAATTTGGATCAAAATATATTTTTGAAAAATTAACACAAAATTAAATTAACTGGAATTCACACACATATCTTTTCTGAAAGAATTTTAGATGATTCTATGCATTGCTTTATATATTCTTTATGAGAAAAAACACCCTGCTTTTTATATAAGACCTTTTTGCATTTATTTTTCTAAAATATATACAACCGCCATATAGCGTAAGTGGAAAAACAGTCTTCAAAGTATTGTGTGAGCCTAAACTCCTGTTTAGAGATAGCGTGGGTTTACTTTCCCTTGCAAATGGCAATGATTTCACAGAGCTACAGACATTAGACTTCAGAGGTCTCTTGGTACCTTTCATTTGTGTTGAATTAAATCACACATTTCATTAATTATACAGGTCATGTGTTTGCTTAAAAGTTAAAATATTCACTTTCAAACTGACATAAATGAAGACCAGCTGCTGGAGGGGGCTTGGGAAACTCCAGGGTGTGTTCGAGGATGTATTTATTTATTTCCTTTTTAAGTCTCTGAATCCTTCAAGCATGGTGGCTTGCCATTTCCATGTTTTTACTTTCTCTGAAGTTCATTATGTCTTGGAGCGACAAAAAGAAAATCAAAGGAGGGGGAGATTCAGTGCACAGTGAGGTAAAACGAAAAAGTCTGAAAGGGGGTGCTCAGTTCTGCTCAGTGTACAAGATAGTACATCAAAAGGTGTCAGCATAAAAATGGCAACTTGTGAACGCTTTATATTTATGAACAGAATATAATTAGGGTGGTTTGTTTAGATTAAAAAATAGCTTGTTTTCATTGAATGTGCACAAAAAGGAAAAAAGAAGACCCTCAAAATGATAGTTTTTCTAAACAGTGGAAACTTCCCCCGAGTCGATAGCTTACCTCTTTGCATGTGCACCTGTTGGGTAATACCTGGAGCAGGAAATGCCATCCCAGGCACAGTAAGGGTCTCGCGCCAGGCAGCAGTCCGCACAAGCATTGCCGTACATGTCGCAGTGATGGAATCTGACCTGCGCCACCGCGGAGGGCGATCCGATGTAGAGCTGTTGCTACAGGGGAAACATGAGGCCGTTAGCGGAGCTGAACGTGCAGAATTCGCTAAGACAGAGCCTGTCTTCTTACAGTGGTAACAATAAATAATGAACAACCGGTTTTCCATATAGAAATCGTGTGCTACCGTCCTTGAGTGCTTTGGTGTTAATTAACAAACAGAAAAGACTTGGGCATGCAAGCAACTTACTCTCTTTGATGAGATTTCCATAGAAATGATAGGAGCTGGATCCTGAAATGAGTCAAAATGTTTTCTTTTTAGTAAATATAGGAATAGCAGCTTAATAAGAAGTCAAAATAGTTATGGCAGGTGCTAGGCTTGCAGCCTGTATCGTTTGCTTTAGTGAAACAACATGCAAATCCAATTCAATTAAAATACACCTTTCCAGTATTTCCTAATGGCGAGGAAACCCTGCACACGTGAGGAAAATGGGTTATCCAGTTATTCTTTGCCTCTGAGGTAAACAGCAACTGTTTTGATTAACATTTGTGATTCACAAAGCCCTACATACTTAGAATAATACAGTGGAAATTTACTAAAGTATTTGAACCATTAGAAGTAAATTAACCGCATTTTAGATTATGTATAATTCCTAGTAAACTATATGATTTTTAGTTATTTGAATTCAAGCCTGTAAGGACCATGTCTCCAATATGAATGACCAGAGTGAACCACTGTACAATGTTTGACCATGATGAAAAGTCTCGTTTTCTTAGGATTATGATAGAGGAAAGACAATACATGGTACAGCATCAGGAGCTTTCATGTTAGGTTAACAATGCTGTTTAATAGTTGAGCCTCTTTAACATTCACACATGCACACACACACACACACACACACATCTCTAAAATTAATCATACAAACAGAGAAACACCAGGCAGATGGAACTCACTCAGGGAATAGCTAATTAATGTTTAAGAGAAAAATATATGGACATTATGACAGTTTTTAAATTACATTTCAGATTTATTTACTGAGTGTGTGTCCTGGAGGCATAGTACCTGTGTGAAGGTGGAGGGCTGCTTTCAGGAATCTGTGCTTTCCTTCTACCGTGTTGGCTCCTGGGATCAAGCTTGAAACATTAGTCTTGGCAGCCAGCTGCCTTCCCAGCTGAGCCATCTCTCCACCTTAACAGTTTTTTGTCCTGTTTTGGGTTTTTTTTTCTCTCTCTCTCACTCATTTTTCTATCTATTTATCTCTCTCTCATCTATCTATCATCTATCTATCTATCTATCTATCTATCTATCTATCTATCTATCTATCTATCTATCTATCTATCATCTATCTATCAATAATCTATCTATCATCTATCTATCTATCATCTATCTATCATCAATCATCTATCTATCTATCATCTATCTATCTATCTATCTATCATCTATCTATCTATCTATCTATCATCTATCTATCTATCAATCATCTATCATCTATCTATCTATCTATCTATCTATCTATCTATCTATCTATCTATCTATCTATCTATCTATCTATCTATCATCTATCTTCAATCATCTATCAATCTCTCATCTTTCTACCTATTTTTCTATCATCTATCTATCTCTCTATCATTTATCAATCTCATATTTTTAATCTATCTATCATCTATCAATCTCTCGTTTTTCTATCTACTTATCTATCATCTCTCTACCTGTCTATCATCTATCAATCTTTCATTTTTCTATTTATCTATCTACTATCAATCTCTCAATTTTCTATTTATCTATCCTATCAACCTCTCAATTTTCTTTTTATCTATGTATCTATGTATCATTCATCTATCTATTTTTGCTTGGGTTTGTGTGTGTATGCATTATGTAACATTTTGGACAATGAAACACTTTGCACACAAGGGCATTGCTCATTTATTCATCCAGGTAGCAATGCTTCTAAAGAGTTGATGTGGAAATACTGATAATGAGAGCTATTGCCCCAATGCTAAATTAAATACTACATAGAGGCCCACAATGCATAACAGCAAGTATATCTGCTGTAGTTGAGAGAGAAAGAAGGCTTTCCCTGTGAACAGCACTAGGGAAATCCACTCTCAGGGATAGCAAAGATAAATGGCTCTTTCTCCATTAACCAATTCTTTCTGCTAACATCCATTATATTCATATATGGTCAGTCATCATCATTTGTAGACTCTGATTTGCAAAAATGTCTACCTGCCAAATTAGATTGTAGTCATAATATTAATACCTGAAGTGTACGTCTTTCTTTTTCACACAAGAAAAAGGAAGAGGGCAACAAAGAAACTAAAGTGTGGAATGTCCACATCCCTAGCTAGGTCGGCAGGGTGATCTCCAAATCCTTCAGCCTTGTGGTTTAAATAAGTGTGCACTTCATGGTCTGTTTAGTACCATTTTGTTTCATTTCATTGATGGTGTCTTGGTGCTTAACATGTGTTCAAGCATGGTGCTGATGTGTTATGAAGTATTTCCAAAACTCAAAACAGCTGCGATGCATCTCAGTGTCCAAACCTATGTAAGACTTGAGCTCCATCCAGGCATGAGTTACAATGATACTGACGGTCAGCTCAGTAATGTGTCATCAACAATGTAGACTAAGACTCTTTAAACAGAAACACACACAAGGCAAGGATGGGAATTGTTCCGATGAAAATATTGTGGTCAGAAATTTGCAGGATCCTGTTAGGCAGAAATATGAGTCAAGATTGAGGAATAGGCTTAAACATGATATCTGTTTCACTAATAAAACCTTATGGTATATATTTTTCATTATGTTATAGATCCATATTCATAAATATATATTTTCATATATTTGTTTTATCTTTTAAATATGATTTTCTATATTTTCTTATTCTTGTTAATTTCTTTATGTAGTTCATATGTTACAGTTAAACACAGTGTGCTCCTCCTGTCACAACGTACACTAGTTGAAATGTGATACTTAGTGACAATGCTAGCCATGTTTGTGTAAGATACAGGTCTTCACTGGTTGTTCTGGAATTCACGTGTGAGATGAGTGCTCTTTCTTCATGAAAGTGGTTGGATATTGATGTTTGTTTCTATTACAAGCACAACGGCACTTTTGAACATTCTGGTCATGAGATTTTAAATTATTCTTCCCTTCATTTTTCTCTGAATTCAAAATAAACCTACTAGAGGAAAAAATATCCTGAAACTAAGAAGACTTTTTTCTCTTCCCTTCCAGCTTTGATTGAGTGTGGTGTGCGAATCTGATCTGTATCGCTCATGAAATTACCTTGAATATCTTCAGCTCCTCTAGAATGACCTCCTCCATCCACTCCGTTTCTTGGTTGTAAATTGTGATTACTTTCAGCACAATTCCTGTATCTGTGAGAAAGCAAAATTGGCAATAGAAGTGGAGTGAGGAGCCAGACTTCAAGGGGACTGGAAATAAGAGGCACACAACACTTGACCACTGCCAGCTAAACCTCACGTGACTTCTTATACACCAACAACTTTAGTTGGCGAAGATCTATTTTGCGTGCAGAACCAAATTTTTAAGTGACATACAGATTCTTTTTCCAAATAGTTTGGTCAATACAAAAGCAAAATCAGAGACTGAGAAATCAAGTTTTAGAAGTTTCTTCTGTGATGAATCAGATAAACATACAACTCTACCTAAGTCTTCTGCAGGATCAGAATCATGGTGTACTTCTAGCCCCAAAAGAAACAAATTGCGGTTTTGTTTCTCTTTGACTGTGTTGAATACAGTGCCTACCATATTCTAGGCAAAACCCCTACCAGTGGATTGCGCTCTATGACCTATGTATATTAATTTTTCAAATATCTGGTTTGGAGTCAATATAAAAGAGCAACATATGTTAAAATAGTCCCTAAAAGATAGTTTTTAGTTCTAGGTTTTCTCTGACATAATTTGTTCTTTAAAATCAGTAGTTCTCAACTTGTGGGTCATGAGTCATGATCCCATTGGGGTCACATATCAGCTATCCTGCATATCAAATATTTACATTATAATTCATAAAGGTAGCAAAATGACAGTTATGCGGTAGCAACAAAATGATTTTATGGCACCACAGCATGAGAAACTCTCTTACAGGGTTGTAGTATTAGGAAAGTTGAGAACCATTGCTTCAGATTATGTTTTTCTGATTTTTTCATCTAAGGGAAATTGCCTATACCAATGAATCAATAGTAAATACATCCATATTGAAATTTGGAAGGACAGGCTGGGAAGAATATTCGGTGTGGAAACTATTTGCCATAAAACTGTGGGCCTTAGCACCCTTGTGACAGCCTGGACCCAGCCACACACCTGGGACCCTTGCACTGGCCATGCAAAGACAGAATGATGCCTGGTATTTGCTGGCCAGTCAAGTCTACCCCATTAAGGGAGACTAATAATTCATTCCCAACCACTTGCGGCTTCTATAACTGCATATTGCTTTGTAAAGCTATAATAGTTTAGATTTCCATTTTATGTTTTATTATTCCTAATATTCTGAGTTTGTTCTATCTACTTGCAGTTTGGATACGAAATTAATTTGTACTTACACATAACTGATTATGGGTAGAAATAATAATTTATAAAATATATTAGACCTTTAGAAGTATTAATCTATGGACGTCTGTGAGATTTGAACATTTTATCCATAATTACCAGGTCCTATACATGAATTAGTAAAACTAGATTGCAATTAACCTGATAGCACACACCTTTATTTTCTATTAAATAAAAAGAATAAAAATTGCTCCATTTTGTAAGTTAAATACACAAGTCCACATGATAACATCAGACAAAAGCAAAAATACAAGTTGATTTATTCATTTGGAAGCACTGAATTTGCATGAATAACAGCCAAATATTGCATTAGAGCCCATGCCTGGCAAATATTGGGAGGGGGACCTATTATTTATTGGCTTTTCCAATATACTTTCCACACATCAAAAGTAGCTTAATTTGTTTTGGAAGACTGTGGCCCAATATGACAATATCAGTGAGTTAAATAAGATGTAGTTATTTCCCGAATGTTCTAAAAGAACTTTGATAAATCAAACAAGAAAACAGCTTTAGGATGGTTAGATATGTCTTCTGTTTTCTACGAGATTTAAAATAAAATATTTTCACCATTTTAGCTACACTTCAGTCTTGATTTTGGATTTTCACTTTTTAGTGGTCAGAAATCACCGTGTATGAGTGAGTGATCAGGTAATTACAGGTTTCTTTTTTTGTTTGTGTGTGTGTGTGTGTGTTTTTTTCCCTCGAGATAGGGTTTCTCAGTAGTTTTGGAGTCTGTTCTGTAACTAGTTCTAGTAGATCAGGCTGGGTCTCGAACTCAAAGAGTTCCGCCTGCCTCGGCCTCCCGAGTGCTGAGATTAAAGGCTGCGGCTCCACCGCCCGGCAATTTCAGGTTTCTTACAGAGCTCCCATTCTTACAGAATATTGATCTGACAGAGCACACTATTAATCTTATCAACAATGATAAGATAGTTTAATGTTTCTTTCCTTAAAATTTTTTTCTAAGGTCTATTAAGTTTAATATTTCTTTGCTTATTTTTTTTTCAGGAAAATAAAGCTGTAGACCAAAGAAGCATGAAGGGGACTTAGCAATACATCCTCCTCCTGGCATACCCAGGCCAGGGCCTCCTGCAGTGTCTTGTTTGAAGCTCCGTAGGGTAGAATGCTTAAGAATGCTTCCTGAGATCATTGCGCCTGCACACGGAGACGAGGATTTTAAGTTGAAGCACCACACAGCATTTGTTCTTCATAACACTGGGTGCTCAACAATTTACAAGTTTCTTCCCATAAGTAAGACTTAGTGTGGCGGCATTAATTGAAGCTATGAGTTCATTTGGTCATTTTATCTTTAGCACTGTGCAAACCAGCTAGCGGAACAACATACGTGCGATTGGTAAAAGCTGTCTGAGGACAAGCCGGAATGGATCAATGCTTTCTTGTGATTTTACCTGTCCCGATAAATAAAACATCATATTGGCCATCCTCGGCTTCCACTCGGTCCACTGCCAGTTGCTTCAGGTTATATTTTCCATCCGTTTTCACGAGGATTGGCTTTTTATGCGCCGGTTTTATGGGCTGATACATTAGTGGATGCGTCCTTGCGAAACGAATGGCGTCGTCAGGGTAGTCTTTGGTGGTCCCATACTTCCCTCCGTTCATCTTGCTGGCACACTAAAATGCAAGTAGGTTAGTTCATTCTTTTCTCTTAAGCCTGAAGAGCAAACATATGACCACTACCAAAAAGAATTAGACATGTCAAATAAGCTCAAGCAATGAACTGTGCACTCAAGGGTATATAGTAGCTCCCCATCTTCTGTTGCAGAAATGGATTTAGAATTAAAAATTTCAAAAGAAAACTAAATTATTTTTTTAAAAGCAGCATTACAAAGAACACTGAAATCCAGAAGACTGAAAAATCTATACAATACAGGACAATTTGGGGACAGCAAATAAAATGCAACAATATGAATGATCAAAATATTTTCCATGGTTTTGAATTCTGTTTCTTATTTGAAGTAAATTTCAAACTGAAAAATCTGCCATTCGCTGTTGACATAGTTTAGTGATAGCATGTTTGCCTAGCATACAAGAAGCCCTAGGTTAAACCTACTGCACCTCAAAAAATAAAGAAAAAAGAAAGGAAAGAGAAAGGAAGGGAAGGGAAGGGAAGGGAAGGGAAGGGAAGGGAAGGGAAGGGAAGGGAAGGGAAGGGGAGGGGAGGGAAGGGAAGAAAAGAAAAACAGAAATGAGAAAGGAAAAGAGAGAAAGGAAATAAAGAGAGATCTACCACTCATCAGAACAAACAACACGTGTTTTTGGGTAACAAATCTCTAAAGCTCAGGTGAGCCCAGCACTGGGAGGTGAGGGGTGGAGGAACCCATGTGAAAGACAGACTGAGCTAGAAAGTGAGACCTTGCCATAAAAAGTAAATATAAACAAACTGACCATAATTGTGCAAAAGAGATTTCTCATAATTGAAACCACCACGTTAAATGGTTATGTTTCTGCTTCCCGGCTGCATATTTCTGGCGTTACGGTATAGAGAGTTATTCAAACTCTTATCATTGCTAATTAAAGAGACAAGAAAACCTCTTTGCATTGTCCTGATATAATCTGTATGAATTTGTATTATTTCATATGTATCTGAAACTCACGAAATTCAAAGTTAGTTACTTGCTCTTACACACTGCGATTCTTAAGACACTGATGCTAACACGCACAGCTCCAGAGCACTGTGAGACTCAGAGCCTGGAACACTCACACCAATCTTTGTTTTCTGACAGCTGCTACTCACTCTCTCACGTGTGTTCCTCAGAATCAATACCAGGTGGAAGAATATCTGGATTTTTTTTTTCTAATTTGAAGTATAAATGCAGCAGTTAAGCAGCCAGGTTCTATAAAGGGGGCATTTATAATTGTTTGTTTTTTAAAATCAGGCCATATGCCTGCGTTTGGCATGAAGTGTGCACTTGGGTGCACTTGCACAATACATTATTGGAAACATTTTGAACTACCTTGGAAGAAGTTCAACAACCAGTCACTTCCTCCGAGCCCTCCTCTAAGGCCAAGTGGTTTGGAGAAGCATTTTTAGCTAAGCCACAGGAGTGGATTTTCCCATTTAAATTGCAATTTCAAGCAATAAAGTGAAATAAAATATATTTTATGTCTTACTAGAAGTAACGGGTTTAAGCCAGTGAGAGTGATTATCGTGATACAGCTTTGCCCTTGCTAATGGAGGCGAGGTTTGCTTTCGTTTGCAGCTGGCTCTACAGAAAAGGCTCCTCTGTGACTCTGTGGTAATCACGGAATCAGTGAAGGCTCGCAGTCTCGCCAGACGCTTGAAAAGTGTAGATATGGCCTCCACAGCAAGCTCAACGCTCGTACACTGCGACTCTCATACAACACACAACGGTACAGCCTTTGCCAACCCAGTTGCATATGGTATCCATGGCCTAAATCTACATCATAATCTTCAGTATTGTCAGCTTTAGACATGTCCCAATCAAAAGCATAGCAGTTGATACAGCTAGTTAGGGTTCGGGTAGTAACATTTCAGAGGCAGATAAGAGAAATTTCCTTTACTCTGCTAAGGGAACAAGTTGAGAGAAAGTCTGTCCTAAGGAGCAAGGAAGTCAACACACATACTGAAATGGTAAAACTGGACAGGATTTTATTATTTAAAAGTGCCACATGGTACTAATTCTCCTCACAAGGCTGGAAGAAAACTTTACCATTCCTATTTTATTAAATATGTCTACGCTTACCTATACCCCCAAAATTGCAAGTTCCCTTGGAACTACTTGGCTGGAGCATCAGTGGGCACATACTTTATAATGCTGCCACTAAGATGTATCCATGCACAGGTACAGCCTTTGCCTTGGATAACCAGCAGAAAACTCAACATGACACTGTTCTTTATTTACTGTTGAAGCATCCTTATAGACATGAAATTCTTAAATACTTCAGTTGCAAAGCAAGATAGAATATGTGAAACAAAGACTTCAAACATAGGAGTTGAATGTCAAATATTCCACTTACAGAACCAGGCCTCGGGTAAGGAACTTTTCCTTCATACAGTGACCAGTGGTATTCGGGGCCTTCTTTATGAGCATATGGGCCGTTGAAGGCTTCCCGTATACTTGACATGTGATAGACACAGATAGCATGGCCTCTGAATATATTGCTGAAAAATAAAAATTATAAATTTAGATGTAACTAAGAGTTCACTTGGTCAAATACCCCAATATATGTACACAGGAATTAAAACTTGAGAAAAGAAAAATTTATTTTCTTTTCCTTTTCCTCTTTCTTTCTTTCTTTCTTTCTTTCTTTCTTTCTTTCTTTCTCTCTTTGTTTTTATTTTTTTGAGACAGAATTTCTCTGAAGAGCCCTGGCTGTCTTAGAACTCAGTTTGTATACCAGGCTGGCCTCGACTCACAAAGATTCACCTGCCTCTGCCTCTCAAGTTCTGGGATTAAAGGCATGCACCACCACCACCCAGCAAAAAGTAATTTTTTAAAGCATAGAATATTCTAGAAATCTTAATTATTGCAATATTAAAGTAACAAAATCAAAAGACTTTCTATTCCTTCATTTCCTATTTTCTAAACTTGAAAATGACATTAGGAGGGTGGAACTGTGCAACTTCTCTTTGGAACTGCTAAGTCTTTTATGTGTGCTTTTGCATTTATTTGAATTATTTTCATGTCATCATCATTTATTATTTCTTTGATAAAGGTGGGAGTCACAGTGCACACAGTGTCAGAGAACTTCTTGAGAGTCAGTTCTCTCCTTCCACCATGTGGTTCTCAAGTTCAAACTTTGGTCTATCAAGTAAAGGAACTTGCAGCCAAGCCTGACAATCTAAGGTCCCCTCTTTACATCTTTTTAAAGACTATTAGCCATTTAAATTGCTCATTTTAAGGGAATATTTCTATGTCATTACATCCTGAGTGTAGCTAATGCTTCATTAATCATTATGTTGTTGATTTTACTACAAATTCTATTTGCGTTTTACTTGGTTTCCTGGTAGCTTTTACCCTACTTTTTAGCATGGTGTCCTTTAAATATTAGAACATTTGTTAAACTCTTTTTCAAGTCACTGAATTCATCGGTGATGGAAGGACTATATAAAACTCAGATAGTTGATCATCATATACAGCAGCAATCAAAATGATTTTTGAAATGGTAAGATTCCTCTAGAAGATAAATATCACTGTTGAATATGGTATTGGGGACATTGCAATCACATTTAGTGAAAAGATATTGTTACAGTACTTGAACGCAGAGTCGTCATTTGAATGAAGTGTGCCATTTCACAGTCTCCATATTTTGTGAATTAAAATAAATGATGTTTATGAAGGAGCTTTAGGAAAAACATAAAGTCTGTGTAAGTGTATTTCCTGCACTCCGGGCCAGCTGTAGAGCAGCAGCCATGTTATTGTCTTAGGACATCAATTCACACATTTTTATACTACACCTTGAAGCAATTGGAAATGCCTGTGATACTGGGGAAAACTAGACAGTCTCAGCAGAGGTGGCAATAAACCTTTGATCACCATTCCACAAATATCAACCTCCGTGGCAGGTACAGCTGGGAGCTCTTTCCCCCTCTCAGATTTATATGTAAACTGAACAAAGTGGAAATCATGGAAGGAAATCATGCCTTTGATTTCTCTGAATGATCCAATATGCCATCATTCAGGAGATTAGCTTTTAAAGCGATCATTTGAAAGAATAGAAAATAAACAGATTACCTCATCGATCAAATTTATCACTTAAAGAATTATCACATGATGCAACAATCATTTGCTGTCGGGAGAAAAATGAAGTAAAGGGGGCTGTCTGTGCATTGTGGTCAATACCAATACCTATTAACTTTGAAAACTGACAAAAAGTATAGTTAATAGAAAGAATTGTTCTCATATCATTCTGTGGAAGAAAAGGTCTGATTAAAACAAGATACTTGTTCAAAGAGCTTCTAGGTGTTTTCATTCAAAGTGATCTTCAAAAATCAGCTGCTTAAAATCTAAAGAAAACTGTGGGAAGCACCAGCTGCAGGGTCTATTGTACTTTGGCTTTAACACATTGATGAGAAGAGGTAGCAGCATCAACCCATCTCTGTTGAAACACTGAGGTAGTTCCTCCGTTATTGTTGGTGCTGCCATTTTCCTTTGGAAAGAGACTCAGGAAATTACATGTGCAAACTTTCAACTGAAACCAATTCTAGGAACATTTCTTATTTCACACATCGATGCATGTAAAATATTAGTTTATAGTACTCTTCCATAGATACACAAAATGCAAAAAAAATGGAAAGGGGGAAATAGCACGTATCTAAGCTTCACCTTGAGCATCACATGTCACAGATGGAGAGCAGATGACACATGTGTGCTCAGTATGTGTCTACACAGGACGATGACACAAGAATAAAGGTGTAGGGACTTATTCCTGACTAAGGGCTCGGAACATTTCTTGGGCATGTGTGGCAAGTATCAAAGAGCCAGCATAGACTGATATTGGAAGGGGAAAGTCATGTCCAGCAGCAATACTGAACAAAGCAGGGTGGGAGGGTGAGGGAGTGGGGTGTGCAATGCTAAGATCTGTCCATGTAAATACTGAGATATATCAAAGTATTATAGGCATTGGTGAAGCCAGAGAAAAAGTACCCAAAACTAATACTGTATATACTATACATCTAATATATATGTATATGTGTATATATGTATAATATATATTATATAATACTAGAGCACTTTGTATATATATATATGTGTGTGTATAATTGTAGAGCACTTTGTGTGTGTGTGTATATATATATATATATATATATATATATGTGTGTGTGTGTGTGTGTGTGTGTGTGTATAATACTAGAATACTTTGAAAGCCTGGATTAGAAATTTTCATCTGAAAAATAAATTTACAATTTAACCTAGACTTGACAGTGTGGAAGTGATGTCTTATAACCTGACCATTAAAAAAATGTCAAAACGTTATCTGGGGGCTGGAGAGATGGCTCAGAGGTTAAGAGCATTGCCTGCTCTTCCAAGGGTCCTGAGTTCAATTCCCAGCGACCAAATGGTGGCTCACAATCATCTGTAATAGGGTTTGGTGCCCTCTTCTGGCCTTCAGGCATATACACAGACAGAATATTGTATACATAATAAATAAACGTTATCTGTAAGCAATGAAAGAGATTGGGGGACAAGCAGATGCAGGAGGATGATGGGACACGATGAACAAAAGAGTTAGGACTAGAACGGGGTTGTGGCTTTGTCGAATGAAGACCAGCAGCAGTCGGACAGAGGATGGGAATGATGATAGGGTCGGTGTCTGAGAGCTGTGTACCGTGGAAGGGACTGCAGGGACACGGTTGTCCTTTTCTTGTGCGTTCTCACCTGGTAGTGTTAAACAGCCCAAATATCACTGGGTTCTTCGGGTCTCTGGTAGGCAGGAGAAACACATCCTCTGGAAGAATGAAAGACCATCATTTTAACCTTCTCAACATGTGAAGAAAACATATATACACAGCATAGTTCAGAACCATGTATCTTAAGACCAGACTTCTCATTCCACAGCTGTGCCCAGGGCAGAAGAAGGAACCATTGCTCTGCTCTGGGTGGTGACTTATGCTGAGTGACAGAGCAGGACCCCGCGGTGCTCCTCTATGGAGATGAGTTTCTTTGTCCCCCAACTCTTCTGCCCTCGGAGGAGATTGGGTCAAAGTGAAGAGACAGAAACTCGCCTTTGGGCCCTAGAGGTCAAACCCTTCCGGGACACATTTTTTTCCACCCATGCCTGAGAGAGGGACAGTCAGAGAGAACAGGCCTGCAGGAGAATGAGCTGGCTACCCTCCAGGAATAATTACCTAGCTCGTCAAAATACGTGTCGATGCCATTCGCGCCTGGGACAGAGCAAACGAGCCTTGCTTTGAGGAATGTGCTCCACTTATTCACCAGTATTCTCTGCCCTCCCACGTCATTCTGGGAAAAACAAAACGGACAAATGAATACTTACAGAGCGTTTACAAAGCAAGGTTTAATATGGTGAAATGGGCAGATGGTTTTGTCGTTTGCATGTGTGTGTATGTGTGCATTTAGCAAAATCCTCAGATAACACTACAAACCTTTCCCTCCTATTTCTCCCTTGCATTGCCTTATCACCGTAGTATTCTTTTAAAAAAATCATTTAATTTTTACTTTCACATGTGGAGTATTATATCACTATCACATGTATATAGGAATTAGCAGCATGCATGGGTTGGTGCTGCAGAAGCCAGGAGACGTCATCTGGTCCCCAGGGTGTGAGTCCCAGGTGGTCGTGAATGGCCAGATATGGGTGCTGGGCATGGAACTGAGCTCCTCTGCCCGAGTCACAGGTGTAAGAACCTGTGACTGTCTCACCAGCCCCTCAGTGCAGTACTTTAATTCAAGTACTCTCAATATATTTTCTAGCTATTACACTTACTAATATCACACATATTAAAAATGCATTTGTGATGTAGCAACCTTATTTATTATTTGTTCATACATGGTGTGCCTGTCTCAAGAACTTGGATGGATCGTACCCTTTAGTTCACTTGGGAGAGAAGCTTATGAAACAAGGCCTGGTGGCTGATATCTGTAATCCCTACACTTAAGAGTTACAGGTCATTCTTAGCTGCACGTGTGTGTCTACATACTATGCGTGTTATTATGACTAAATATCCTCTCAAATATGAAAAAATTCATTATCATAATTTTGCTTTTAGTTTTGTTTTATTCTTTTATTATAGAATTGATTCTCATAACCAGGTATATAGAACCCCAAATAGATTGTGAACCTAATAAAAATTATTAAATTCAATTTTAAAATATTATAGAGTTGAGACAATATGATGGCTCAGAGGGTTAAGGCACCTGGAAAAAAGCCAGAGGACCTGAGTTCAATCCCCAGGACCCACATGGTGGCAGAGGAGAACATATGTTTAACATTCATGAACATGTATGAGCAGTAACATACACACAGATATGCACACATTAAAAACGAGCAAATACATATACTATCTTTTAACTAGAACAAACTTCTATTTGGAAGAAAATGCTAATTATAGACTATTTTCTAACATGGCTTTGAAAAATGAGAAAACTCATCCAAGGTAACCTTTTATAGTGAAACTTTCATTACCAATTAAGTGATGGGCATAAGGAAGCCTACAGAACACTTTAAAATCTGAAAAGTAGAAGCCTGCTAAAGAACACTATGTCGGATGGGTAGGGAAGGGGTGGGGCATGAAGAGGAGTTGAGGGAGGGGAGACTGATATGACCAAAGAATATTGTATAAAACCCTGAAAAGAGGCAATCAAAACAAGTGTAAAACTGTATACAAAAGGCCTGGTACACAGTGTGAAGCAAGCAAGTGTAGGAACACAGACGCCATCCTCACCACGCACAGCCGCCCCACTCGGGTATAGATTGTGTGGGCACTGTTCTCCGCTTCCAGCGCCTTCTCAGTAAAAAAGAAGTACATCTTGTTGTCATCTCGGTCTTCATTGTCAGGGATCATATACGAACCTACAAATTTTGGTTCTATGGACAAAACGTAAGTGAAAAAGGAAAAAATTATATATGTAATGGTGTAATAGCAAAGTCACCTTGATAAATTATTTAGCCCTGGATTGTCAGTTTGTGTGAAAATACAAACCATCTTGAAAGTTTTAGAGAATTATCGAAAATTAGATTAACTATCCTCATGTTATGCCAAAATCAATAGACAATTAAAAATGTGATTTAAGTAGGAAACATAAGAGTCAAGGATACAGAAAACAATTTTAAAGGTGCATGTTGCAAAGCAAGTACATTTAGTGAATGTACAAACTGGAGACATTATGAAAACAATCTCTATGAAATTCTTCTTAGTCTATACAAAGTGAATGTACATCACATCAAAGCTTAAGAGTACGTTGGTACTTATTTTTATTCATATATAATCAATAAACCTCATGGAAAATCACTTATTTTTGAAGTAAGAAATTTAAGCTTTTGTGTGTTTAGAGTGGAAAGCATCTGAGTAGGTGACTTTTGATTGATACGGTAGCAGGCATGTTAAAGATAAGACATGTATGTTGGCGCTTAATCAAAGGCTGGGAATGATGAAAACCCTCACTATAACATGGTATTTTCCCTCCTAGATATATTAGGATGTGACAAAATATAAAACTTATTCATATATGTGTGTGTGTATATATACATATGAGTATAACTGCATTTACATAGTATAGAACTCTGGTTAGGGAACCACTAGTGACCCTCCTCCATTTTTCTTTGTCTCTAAAGTGCAGTACGATCCTATCGAAGCAGCGAGTCACACCATAGCTGTAGCAGCAAGGATGCCACTTATGAGTCTTTACTTTTCATATTCGGCTTGCTTATTTCATTTAGCTCTTGGTATCATGGCATCGCTGTAAATAAACTTAGTGCATAACTAAGGTAAACCATTTTATTAATAAAATGATAAACACATATCATATGTATTTTGGACCCAAGAATGAGATAGTTACAAGGACTATTTTGTGTTTATATTTTCACTGTCAAGATGGCAGACTTAGCCGCGGACTGTCGGGTTGTTTCCCGCTCTGGTTTTCCAGGCTCTTGCCTGCTCATCTCTACCTTTCAACAGCCGCTCATCGTCATGCTCCGTGCGAATGTGGCCCAGCTTCCCCAGACTGCGGAAGATCGCAGAGTCTCTGCCCCAGTAGTCGCTGTAGAGTCCAGTAAACAGCTCGCTGCCTGCACAGGGGCACAGGGAAAAGAGTGTCAATGCCTGTCTCAGTCTGAAGATGGAGTAGAAAGAAGCCGCTGTTAGTAGCTTTAACGAACAGTCGACTTGAAGCCGGCAACACTGTTCTTAAGGGCGGAAGTGATGCAACCACGCAGCAGAGCATCAAATCCTACTTGTTGATCAGCTGTGAACTCTGAGCCTCATTTTCTTTCTGAACAGAAAAAGGAGCGGTGCTCAGAGCTGTTAGAAGAAAAGCACGGGAATGGGGCTGGGGAACGGGGGGTCACTGGTGAATGCTGAGACCCATCTGGTGACGTAGCCGGGGTTCATCTTATTTTGGAAAATTTCTTGATACCAACTGTTTTTATCATTATCGCTATTGATTGCAGTGGGTCAGTTAATGCCTCAAGTGCTTCTTACATCAAATCTGCTGCCTTTAACATGATTTAACCACGAAAAGTACAAAGTCTGCCAAAGTTGTGTCTACTCCAATCAGTTGTCTACATGTTGAGTTTATAGCTGAATCAGAGGAGACTGATAAAAAGATTCAAGGTTTATCTGGAACGGCTGCAGCACCAGGAGAGGCCACAGACTTAAACCCAGGGTCTGGGATTATTCAGATTCATGTAGGATCTTGAGAGATCACGATGTCTTTTTAGAGGTAGAAATAGGTGTTAGTAGTTTAGGAGAAGAGAATAAAATTCTGTGTAAACAGAGAGAAGGCATAGGCTGAACCTCGGGAATGCTATCACCTATGAAGTGTGGGGACCTCGAATGTCCTTCTTTTCTGTAACGACAGAGTACAGTGGGTATCGGTGAGCCCAGGAGGCCTGTCCTGGGAACGCCTGGTCTGTTCTCCTCTGTCCCAGATGAACATCATTGGCCAAGAAGCAAAGAGTCACAGCAGATCTCTGGAACTAGGAACCTAACTTAGAGTGGTCAAGTTATTTCCCTACGGTGTGCCCAGAACTCTAACTGGGTTTGAAAATAAATCAGAAACGACGATGCTTGAAAAGTACATTATTGATTTTTTACTTTCTGTATGAATGTGCTATATACACATACATGTACATTTGCAAGTGTGTGTTCACACGGGCAAAGTTACAATCTCTCTCTCTCTCTCTTGCTCATGTATCTCTCTCTCTTTCTCCTTCCTTTCCTTTCCCCTTTCTTGCTTCTTACCTTCGTTCAGAATGTATTCACATGTGCACACATGTTTTAAAGTCTTTCAAAGTATAAGAAAACTCACAGTAACTTCATTTCCAATTTAATATATCATTTATGCCATTAGTTTCAAGATAAGACTGATAATGTTACCAGTATAAAAACTTGACCATTGACCAATAAATGAACTTAATTTAAGGAGACTTCAGAAATTGCTTAAAATTTCATTTATTAATTTTGTTTCAGAATTTCTAAAGTTTTTTGTCTAACATAAAATCTTTAAAATCTTTTCTAAAAATTCAAATTATCACACACATTTGTATGGTATAAAGTTTCAAAAGTGTCAACTGGGTTGTGTAAAAGGGAATTCATAAAGATGTTTATTTCTAATGAGAGAAAACCATTAATTTCCAAAAACAATTGCTTTATTATAACAGTTAGAAGTAAGTTAATGAGATATAAATCAAACTCACATGTTTAAAAAGTATGTATAAGTATTTCTGCAGTAAACTAATTTTTATTTTTTTTAAAATAGCGAATATAAATGAGATGTTTTTCTGTCTAGATAGCCTGCAATGGAAGTTTAAAAACTATAGTCAGTTAAATGCAATCCTCTGGTAAAAAGAATTGACTCTTTTGTTTAGTGTGGTTATTTAAGTTTCACATATTCACTCTACAGCAAAAGCAATGTTTATTCAATGTTATTTATTTAAAGATTTAATTTACAACTAGGCAAACAAACATAATTTTCAAAAGCTACTTTTAAACAGACTAAGTAGAAACTTACTGTGTAGAAACAAATTTGATTATTGCCTTATTATTAACTCATAATTTATAGCCAATATTTCAGGATTTCTGTGAAGCTATCCCCTTGGCCTATATACAGAACAATAACCCAAGTCCGCAAGACTTGGGCCAACAGTGTAAGTAGTAAAAGCAGCTCCTGGGTCTAGCTGAGAGCTTTGTTAGTAGTTCTTGATATATTCATAAACTTGTCAAATTTGCTTTTGATATAAGAGCGGCTATCTTTTCTCAAAGTTTTACACCGATGTTTTGCTTTATTTTCAGGGAAACAACTGCTATTTTTCAATCAGGCACTATCACTCTCTCTGTTTTCCCTCCCTCCCTCCCTCCCTCGCCTTTCTCTCACCCTATCATCTATCTATATCTATTAGTCTATCTCTGTCTATTTATCTATCTCTATAATACAGCACATCTCTCTATCAACCTCTTATACTTTTAACTCCTTCCACACATGTCCTACTTCCCTTCTCAAATTTACATCATTTTCTTCCTTAATCATTTTATATATGTGTATGCACAAATGTGTGTGTGTGCTACTGAATGCAATTATTATGGGCCATATATTCATAAGTACAGGGCTGGTTACTTGAGCATAGGCAAACTATCAGAAGACTTGCCCTACATAAAACTGGCTCTCTCTTCGTCAGGAGCTATCAATTGCGTATAGCTAATCCTATAAACTACAGTAAGGATCCACCCCACAACAGGGCAACAGTGGTGATAATATCTTGGGGATAACAAAGACCTGCTGGGTTGCACTTGAGACCAGCTCATTTTCAGGGAACTTATGCCTATACCTGAAAACCTAGGCAAGAGCCCAAGGTCAGAGGGGTCACAGACCTTAAAGAAGAAAACATTACTACCAGTTTACTAAGTTGACATAGTATCCAACTATCTTCTAAATATTTATCCTACACACACACACACACACACACACACACACACACACACACACACTTCTGCCATGGGCAAAGGCATTCTTAACTTTGCCATGGGCAAAGGCAGGAATTCATAACTGATCAAGTTGGTGACTCTGATGTATCAGTCCCCGTTTGTGACATCTATAAAGGATCAGGGAACATTGCAGAAAGAGGGGCAGAAAGATAAAAAAAAAAAGCCAGAGAACCCCAAGAACTGCAGTAAAACAACATCTGGACATGACAGAGATATTGCACACCCCTGAACTCTAGCTGTAACTGTGAGAGCGCCCCCATAGGACACCAGTCAGCATCCCACCATGATGTAGCTGTAACTGTGAGAGCGCCCCCATAGGACACCAGTCAGCATCCCACCATGATGCAGGGTAGAACACGGGACTTTGAGAGCCTACTTTTTCATAGAGCAAGCAAAAAAGGATAAGCCAATGAGAAGAATGTTCACAACCAACAAATCACGGTGGAAAGTAGCAAGTTCCCAATTCATTCCTCTCACTTGACTTTCTCTTTGAACTTCCTCAAGAGAGCAAGCTTTAACAAGGTAGAGATCTGTTGTGTTCATATCACTTATTAACATACACCAAATGAGAGTTACGATAATAAGAAAATAGCATAAAGAGAAATGAATAGAATATACATTAAATTATAATTTGGTGAAGTTTTATCAGACTAGCGTACATATCTTGTATGGAGAGAAGAGAATTTTTGAGACAAAAAAATGACTCAGTGGTTAGACATGTAAAACATTTTCTGGGATTCAGTCTGTACCGTTTAACAGGACTTGAGACTCATCAACTATTATTATGGCAATACAATTTTACTCCTGTCCGTATATCTTACCTCACTTAGCCCAATTTAGAATTTTGTTTTAAAGGTCTTGTCTTGATCAAGGCCAAACAATGACCATGTCAGCCAGTAGATGGCAGCCGTACAACAGCAAATGATGCCTTCTCTTGGCAAGTTGTCTGCTCCAAGATTTATTTTCAGTTTTATCCAATTTCTCTTTTTGTAGTTAGATGAAAGAAAATACTTCATAAAAAATTCAAATAAATAAATGTAGGCTTTATTATTTCAACTTCACAGGAGGTTGTTAAAGCAGCCAGGTGTTAAAAGTTGTAAGCTATGGAAACCGAACCAAATGTTGGTTGGGCATATATGCTATTCCTCAGAAGTTCCTGCCTTCATGTATTATTATCAGTGTGAAAAAAATACCAGGCTACAACAGGTAGGTACTGTGCTTGGGAAACGATTTCCCAAAGACAAATAAAGGGAAGATAATATACCAACAATAAACATAAAAAAAAATAGAATTAAGCTTAGGTACAATTAATACAGAACAGTAGTAATTAAATGAGTGGAACAAGTATCTAAAGAAAAAAATAGTTTCTTAAAATATACTTCTTTAAAATTATAACTACTTGGTGTCATTAAAATTTTGAGTCATTATTTTGCTAATTTCTGGAATGAAACAATGAATGAATACCATCCAGATCAGCCTTATTTCCCTGATTAAAAAAAGGAATAGATTCATGTATAGAGTGAAATTTAGGGTTGCAACGATAAGAACAGACACATCCCTGGCTTTGTATTTCTGGGCACACAAATGTATTAATTTAGATGCGGTTTTTACTTATTTCCAGTCTATTTTGATGTTTTGAATAAGAACAAGGTGATGTTTATGCCAAATACTCTTTTTTTTTTCTTTTTTTTTTTTTTTGGAGAAGCGAACCCCCCGATTAAAGGCGGCGCCCCCCCCCGGCCAAAACTTTTTAATTATTATAGAACTGCATTTGAATGGTGAGCAATATTGTATTAACTTTAGGCAGCTAATTGGTTATCAATGAGCAAAAGACACATGTTGTCAGGGCATTTTGAAGGGAATATAACTTATCACTCTCAATGATAATCTCTACACATAGGTAAGATTACAACTGAGAAAATTCTGCACTGGAAACAAGCTAAGAGTCCAGCTCCGGGTCATCCACTTGGCCCTGAGAAAAGTGCTATAGTCATAAAGCTACTTGCAAACAAAGGAGTCTCTCCTTACTGACTTCACTTCCCTTTGTCTGACTCCTGTCCATCTCCTCCACAGAGCCTTCCAGGGCCAGCTGCTTCCACTACGGACACCATCCTAACTTATATCAATCATCTGGCTGAGTTTCTTTTCACTCTTACATACTTGACATTATATTCTATTAAAATATGGGATATTGAAGAAGTTCAGTAAACATTTATTGAATCAAAAAAGAGCATCATGAAGTATCAGTCAAATGTACCTAAGCCTCAATGAAACAGAATAGAAAGGACTCAGGACAAGATTAGATTGTTTTCATTTACCTTCCAAGATGTAATATCTTTTGCAAACTTCATCCATAAATGACATGTTTATGTCATTCTCATCTCTTTAGCTCCAGCCTCAGACGCCTCTGTGCCCCACCCCAAATCCATTGATTAATTACTTTTGAGTGACCTCAGGAAAAACTATGAATTGATGAGTCTATCAGGCATTTATATGAATAAAGGAATTCTTGAATTTTTATTTTTAACTTAATATTAACAATAATTAAGAGCACTAAATATGAATATTACTACAATGTTATTATTAATTCTGTGATATTAATGATAACTATAATTTAAAACCATGAATCCACAGATTCAATTTGTTTCTACCATTTGTACACAGTAGTTGCAGCCTCAAAGCCTTGCTGCTATCACAAGATTATGTATATCATAAATTGCTTTCAAGAAAGAAGAAAAGATGATTATTCTGTCATATTAAAAAATCCAATGTAAGTTACTTTAAAGTAAAATATGGAATAAATACTTTTCTCCACAACTTCACTTTTTTAACAGTATTCTGTTTGTAGTTTTAATTAAACATAATGCACCTATAGTATTTTAGGAAAGTCATCAAGAATTTAGTCAATTTTTATCTATCTTCTGAATTTATATTCACTCTACTGTAGGAATACCTATTTTAACTTTCTAGTATGAGCAATGCATAGTAGTTATTTGCAACCTTCTTATTTTATTTTACTCAAATGTTTCTTCTATTTATGTTATAAATGCATGTTCTAGATTCATAATAATATTAAACACATTTGCTTTGTGAATAAGTGATCATCCATTCTAAAGTATCCATAAAAAATGTCATAAGGCAGCCTGTCGTGTGGGTACTTTCTTTTCTTACCAGTTGACTAGCCTTAATCATCAATATTAAGAAGGTGGTTTCTGGGGCAAAAACGTAAAAGAAAAGTGTGTTCATTTGCTGACACACAGGCCTGTAGCCGTCTTTTGTTAGTGGCTAACCAGTGACATCAATCAATACAGCCATGGTCAGTTAAATTCCTAAGGGACATGATGGAAACCCAAGTTTGCAAAGCAGCAATCTTTTTTAGGGAGACACTGAGTGTTTCTTTTCCTTTTTCTTTCATTTGAGGAAATAATTAGAATATAAGCAAAGTATTCAAATAGCTCCTTGGAGAACTGTAGTCATGGCCTGACCCTGAAGTAAGCATGTCGACAAATGGGCATTTTGCCAGCGTCAGGGAGCCGGGGGCTTGAATAAGATATTCTTTAGGGAAGGCAAAGTGGTAAGCGAGTAACTTGAGGTCTATTTCTATGCATCTGGGGTGAATTCGAGACATGACTAACCATTCCTAACTGCTCTTGATATAAATATACTTAACACAGAAGAAATGATTGCTTATTCTTAAATGCTTTGCCACTAAAAGCTTGAAACAATTGTTTATATTTTCCTGATACGCTCTTCAATTATTTTTTATTCAATAAACATTTATATTTAATTCATAAAAGTGGTAATTGGGTATATATTCCCAAATATTTTTTTTACAAAAGTTCACAAAAAATTCCAATGTTCATAGACTTTGTAGTTTATTAAAACTCATGCGGAATCATAGATCTCCAAAAAGTTTGTTTTAAAAGTATCTTGAAACTTAATATTGTGTATGGTGTGTGTGTGTGTGTGTGTGTGTGTGTGTGTGTGTAGGAATAAGAGTGTATGCCACACGTGGAACTGTGGAGACAGGAGGACATTTCTACTATTGTGGGATCCACAAATCACACTAAGGTCACCTGGCTTGTGCTGCAAGCACTTATCCTGCTAAACCATCTTGCCAGTCCCAAAGTAAAATTTCTTAAACCTGGATATTTCGTGAAATCAAATATTAATTCTTTAATTTCAATCACTGTGAGCGTTCTAGTAAAAGGCATCAGATTGTGGGCTGGGAAGATGGCCGTGTGGGTTAGAGAAGTTGCTGGGCAGGCATAAGGACAGTAGCTTGGATCCCTGGTACCCATGTGAGAAGCTGGTAAGTCCACACACATGCCTGGAGAACTAGAGCCATGGGGACTGGAGAGAAAGTGATACCGATGCTTGCCTGGGCACCGGTCTAACTGCAGGTAAATGAGAGACCCTCTGTGAAAGGAGTCGGGGGGTCGTGCTAAAGCAGAACAACCAGTCCTCCTCTGAGAACAGGGGTGCAGGCATGCGCTCTCTCTCTCTCTCTCTCTCTCTCTCTCTCTCTCTCTCTCTCTCTCTCACACACACACACACACACACACACACAGACAGAGACAGAGACAGAGACAGACAGAGGCAGAGACACAGAGAGACATACAGAGAGAGGAGATTCAAAGGAAGTTTTCAAAAGAAACATGACGCACCAACGTGGTCTCTCTAAACACTTGCTCCTTTCAAGGTGTGACAGAATTACAGTACACCAGAAATTCTAACAAAATTAGTGGGAAAATAGCCTGGAAGATGTTGGGACCAATTAAGTCCTGGCCTTCAGCTGCTCTTCCCTGTTACTAGAAGCTGTGCCTAGCCTACAGGATCAGAGGATGGGATTTTCACCTGTTGGCCATTGACTGCAGTGTATTTAAGCCTACATGGTGCTTTTTAAAAAAAGAGGAGCTTTTGGTATTAGTGTTTAAAGGTCTGCATGTCGGTCTCTCTCTGCGTGTGTTTCCTCAACCTCCAGCCCCTTGCCCGAAGCTCGCCAACTGGGTTCTCGTGCAAAGAGCTCAGACCGGGCTGCGGAGCGCGGCAGTAAAAACTTAAGAATCTAAAGGATTGAAAGAGAAAATGCAAGGTAGCCTGAGGTTTGTTGCATCACACCTAACACTGAAGAGAGAGAAAACATATGACACAGAGAAAACAGCTAATCAATTTCGATTCATTGACCACCAAATAACAAGCTCGCTATTTTATCTCACTAAGCAAGCGAGGTGCTAAGTTCCTTCAGCTTGTTAGACAGCTGCAATGAAGTAACACGGCCACTGGGTTTAGTGCAAATCTCAGGGTATCCACAGCTTTGAAAGCTAGGAAGCACTTAGCAGTTATTAAAACAGCCCTTGAGAGAATATTTGTGGTTACCCCAGGGGGAGAAATGGGCAAAACACAGACACACTAAAAAACCCTGTACTCGAGGCATGAGCTTTTCTGTAGGGCAAACAAATCTGGCTTCAGTGAGACTTGAGGAGTGAGGTGAACTAATGTCTGACCTCAGTTTGGCTGACTTCCGATCGTGGGGAATGTGACTCCCTGTGGCCATTGCTTTGCTCTTGAATTCTTTTGAACATCGAAGCTGTTACCATTTTATTTCTAAATTTGGTTATAAATTTAATAAAAGAATGAATATTGACTTCTTTCACTTACTAAATAGTATTATTGTTTCATTCCAGAGAATCTTAAATAATGTGAATTATTTAACTGAAATTAATATTGTACCCAAAATTAAGAAATAAACAGTGGTGTTGGTTCACAGTAATCTCAGACCTTGGGAGGCAGAGGCAGGTGGGTCTATGTGAGTTTGAGCCCAGAGTGCTCTATGTACCAGACCCAAGCTAGTCAGAACCACACAATGAGACTCTGGCTCAAGAAAGAAGGTCAAGAAATACAATAAAGCAGCCACTCTTTGGGAAGAGTATTGGAATTGTGGAATGGAAACACAGAGCAGAGGACAGAGTATAGGGACGGTGAATGATGCTGAAGGATTTCTGAAGACGTCACAGACAGCTTCAGCTGGAGAAGTTTCCATATATGTATGGGACATGTGCATATATCAGTAGTTATGAGAGTGGGCACAAGGTTTGTGCAGGCTCCTGGCAGAAAAAAAATCCCAGCATGGAGGGAAGAGGAGGACAAGACATCACACCCTAGAGGAGGAGATACTGACAATTGGTCACTTGCCAGTAGAAGATATATTGGCAGTACAAACTGGACTTAATGGTGGGAGAGAGAGAGAGAGAGAGAGAGAGAGAGAGAGAGAGAGAGAGAGAGTTGGGTGATTAGGGAGGAGTTGGGGAAGGGGAGAATAATCAAAACTTCTCAAAGGACTAATAAATAACCCACCTTTTTTCTTCTTTAAGGCCCCATAGACTTGTGAATGTTGTTATCAGTGTGAGTGTTTTCTCATGAAGTTAGTCTTCATGAGAACAGTCATTACACATTTTGTGACATATATATGAACAGACACAGGAATGATGATTAAAAGATGGCCAGTCATCTCTGTGCTTGGGTTTTGTTTTAGCCCATGAGAACAGAACGTGTATGGCTATCAAACACCAAACTTGCCAAATTCCAAGTCAGGCAGCTCCATTTTCCAGCTCACTTTTCTAGTGCTTTCAACAGAGTGAATTTTTGAACTTCCTATCGTGGAAAGATCTGTGGCTCACAGAGATAATCAGGTTCTCAGGCCAGTGCCTACAGCTTCCCACAGCGAGGAAACGATCTCTCCAAAGTACTTTGGGATGATAGGGAAAGGAGAAATATGAAGATTTCTATTTTCATTTCTTCTCTTTGGAGGGATTGTTCCATAGCTTTTCTGTTTAGCTTGGAAAGCAATTCTTTAATGTGATTTCTCTTCTAAATAAACAGAGCAGCCCCCAGAAGGCAAGCATACCACATCTCAGCACACGGTGATTTGATCTAGTAGTCCAGCGACATTGTCTTGGCAATGCCCGTCCAGTAAATCTCCTCCTTAAAGACTTCAACTTTAAATTCCCGATTCCACGAATAATCAAATTCCAGGGAGACTGAATCTTGAACGACAGAGATAGCTATGGAAATGCCCATTTTCACCATTTAAATAAAATGTTTAAATGATTGGCCTTCTCTTCCAAAATTTTAAGTATTTCACTGCACAGGAATGCATACTATGCAATATCCAAACTCCAATATCTTTCTAATAAGGGAAATATCTCAAAATTTGTTTTTTGTTTGCCAGAATTTCTCAGTCTGTACTCTATCCAGACATTCAGTTCATCCAATGTATGCATTTTAATTCAGATCCTGCCAATTTCTGTGGAATGTCTAGCAATTATGGATATCGTATGCACCAAGAATGACATTCCTAATGTTGTGATTACTACTGTCTGAACTGTCTTAATAGTTCTGTTTTCATATTTAAAGTCTCTTCATACTCACACACACACACACACACACACACACACCACATTTTATGTACAAATTTATAGAGGAACTAAAATATTTTAAAATAGTCATATTTACATGTTTAGTCAAGTCAACTTACTCTGTGACATTCTCATTTCATAACATCTTAAATTATAATGCTAAGTCAAAGTTTCTATGACCCACATCCACAATCCAGACAGGGAAATGTACTAAGCAGAACACAAGACCTGTCAACATCTGGATAAACCTGAAGAAAATGGATTCTCCAGTGTGCAGTCTGGAGAATCACACACACGAACACAGCAGAGTTTTTTTTTTTTTTTAATTTTAGTTTTAATTATATGTGTATGGGTGTTTTGTCTGCATGTATGTCTGTGAATATGTGGCTGCAGTGCCTATGAAGACCAGATGAGGGCATCAGATCCTTTTGGCCTGGCTATGCAGAAGGTTACGGGACACTGGGGTGAGCAGCCAGAACCTTGAAACATCAAGCCATCTTTCCAGCACTTCAGTAAATACTTTAATTAAACGTCAGCAAAGAATTTTAAGCTCTTTCAGTTTACTTAGATTATGAAGTCTCTAAAAGTTACAGTTTCTCATTTTCTTCAAAGAGGACTGATCACAGATAGGACTATACATAGGGAAAATGTGATAATAGTGTCGTGTAAAGGGGCCCTCAGATACTCAATACTGAAAACAAAGAAACACTCTTAGCATACTTGTTAGGTGTCAAGAATTGCTTCCATTTATTTTATATGTAGAGCATCTCATGTGCTCATATTGCCACAGTACTTCAACGATCAATTCCAATTCTAGGTAATACAGAAAAGCCTGCTTCTTTACTGTGGCAAGGGAGGCTTTTGAGTAACTCATTTAATTAACCTGAACTAATCTGCAATATCTATCAGACAATGTGGTTTATTGCATTGTTCCAAGGCATGCATTCAGGGCTGGTTTGAGCAGCTCAGCCTCTCTAACCTATATTCCAGCTTAATAAGAATTTAGATAAGTGGGGATGAGCTGGCTGAGCAGTTAATGGTGCATGCCCCCAAGCCTGGTGACCTGAGTCAGACCTAACATCCACATGGTGGAAGGAGAGACTTGAGGCCTGTGTTTTGTCCTCTGACCTCTGCATGCATGCATACACACACACACACACACACACACACACACACACACACACCCACACACACACCACTGCTTCAAGTATTTATAGATGTTTGCTTTTCACGAAGAGACGTAAGTACTAATGACACCTGTAGCTATTTTAGAGTCAAATACCAAAGAGGGTGTCACTTGAAATTCACCATCATTTCTCCAGATCGCAGCCGATAGACTCGTCAAGGCAAAGATTATAAAGAAACGCCAAAGAATGTTCTGAGGTTGAAAAATACATTTCCAATCACCATGGCTACCACCTGATGTTTGTGGCAAAGATAATTACCGACTAGAGTAGAGACGAAGGAGGAGCTGGGGTCAAAGGGACATCTGCCCCTTCCTCTCTCAGATCTGTGGGACTCCAAGTGAAACAGGGGGTCCTGGAAAGAAAACAGAAAGACACTGTGAAGATGCCAACTGTGATAAAGGTTTAATTGCTCAGATAAAATATAGCAAGGCTTCGTAAGTAACAACCTACATGGTCTCATCAGGACCGCAGGAACAGCACAGTATTTAGTTACCAACTGAGTTTTATACATAAGCATGGGGGCTTGGCAGATCCTATTTCAGTGTTTTTAGAGACTATGAGAGATAAGAGAAATTAGCAGCTCTTATCAATCAATTATACTGAGATGCATCAGTTAAATAATTCAAAGAAGAAACACTGAAAAAAGTTACAGTGTGATAAAAGCAGAATTGATGTTTATAATAATAATAATATTTATTATAATAATTTTCATCATGTTATTTTTTAAATATTCAATACTGACGATTTAAAATGATTAGTTCACAATTACTTCAATGTGAACGAGTGTGTGTGATATCCTATTCACTATTTCATCCAAAACCTTTAGTATCTGTTTTCATGGCAATAGGTATTAAATAAAAACATTTCCACAAAAATACTCTTATACTGGCCTCTATTTCATGCATGTAAACACAGAAAATTTCTCTGAATGTTCCTAGAGTTCAAAAATTATCACTCATTATATATGCATATATGTTTACATATATAAATGTGTGTATAATGTGTATACACATATATACACATTATATACACATACAGCAAGTCTTGTGTATAATGTGTATACACACACATATATTCACATTATATACACATACAGCAAGTCTACAATAAGTAGTTTGGGTACAACAAAGGCATTTAGGAAACTAACCATGATAACTACTGTTAAAATTTTGTATAAATAAAAATAATTGGCAACAGAACATTTTTGATACTGAGGAGTGCTCAGCCAGCTCACGGCCGTGAACCCACAGCGCCCGGCAGCTGACCCCTCAGAGCTGGGTCTGCTTCTCTTCACTGGACCATGCTCCACCACCCCACTACCTCCCATGTCCTGTTCTGTACTTTACTTATTCTCTCTGCCTCATAGTCTAAGATGGCTATCCTAACTTTTCCGTTTCAAAACCATTCCAGTAAATTCTGCGTTTCTTTGATCCCTGTGACCATCCGGTCTTGTCTTTGAATGTGAAGCCTTGTAGAAGAGCCCAGGTGTGTGACTCCATCACTGAGCTCAACAGTGATGACTTTTTGTTCAGCTGCTGTGCACAACTTAGAAGAGGGTCTGCATGGCAGGAAATCGGGAGAGGGTGCTACAAATTTCTATGGATAGTGATTTTCAGGGCCATGAGGAAAAAATGGCCAATTTAGAAGGAACTGCAGACCTGACAAACTAAGGTTGATGCTCAGAGTTTCATACAAATCTGCAGAGCAAACCCGAGCATCCCTTGCCAGACGGAAACTGTGCAGATGGGGTTTTTGCCTGCCCCTTCTACATCACATCACTTGGTGAAGTATTTGAGACACTGATGTGGGATTCCCCTCTGTGGGTGTGAACACGTTTTATTGCCACCTTTATATTAATGAAGGTGCTTTCAGCCAATAGTTAAACAGAATATAGTCAAGCCGAAAGATGTATATATATATATATATATATATATATATATATATATATATATATATATATAGAGAGAGAGAGAGAGAGAGAGAGAGAGAGAGAAAGTAGTAGGAATCAGAGAGAAGCCGTGTAGCCACCACAGGAGACAAATGCTGGACGTTGGACAGAATCTTACCAGGAGGCCACAACTGCGTGGTGATACACAGATTAATAGAAATGGGTTAATTTAAGATATAAGAGCTCTAGCTAGCAATACGTTTAAATGCTTCACCAAGTAGCATTTTAATTAATATGGTTTCTGTGCCGTTATTTCGGGTATGGGTGGCCGAGAATAAATGAGCAGTTCCCGAGAACAAGAAACCAAATAACAAAGAGCATATACATTTAAAATGTCATAGAAGACAATAAAAATAAGTAAATACTGAGATGTTTGCTAAGGCCAGATGTGTTTATACCTTAAAAACTCTGTAGTACCTATTTTCTAATCTAAAGTTTCTAATGACAGATAGTATTAGACTCTGTAACACAAATATTGAAAGTGCAAGTGTACGATGAACAATGTTGATTTATTCTAGGAAGAGCCTTTCAGTGAGTTTAAACTTTCAAGTGAGTGAAAGACACAGAAAATTCAGAGAAATAGTCATCACGAGATTCCTGGAATTGTGGAACAAGAGTTACAGGTAGGAAATGAAGTCAATATTTCCTTAGAAATTCACCAGTTTTCCCTTGTGGAAATTATCACTTAGACTCTTTGAAGCTAACACTGAATTGTGGATTTCAGAGTCTATCTGAGATAACAAATTTCTGATAGATTCCACCCTTCATAAAGATAAATTGGGTCAAAAGAAATGAAATCCCACCAAGAAGCCTGCAACCCTGACATTTTGAAAATTATTTGGTTAATGAACCATCATCCTAAAATGTCAGCCCTGTGTGAGGACATCGGTGCACATGTACCTCCATCAGAGTCTGTGACGTCATCCCTGTGTGTGTACAACATGTACTTCCATCAGAGTCTATGACATCATCCCTGTGTGTGTACAACATGTACTTCCGTCAGAGTCTGTGACGTCATCCCTGTGTGTGTACAACATGTACTTCCGTCAGAGTCTGTTAGAGTCTGTGACATCATACCTATGTGGGTACATCATGTACCTCCGTCAGAGTCTGTGACGTCAGCCCTGTGTGAGAACATTGGTGCATCATGTACCTGCATCAGAGTCTGAGAGAAAAACATAAATTCACAACATCAAATTCCACACCAAGAACACATCAACATTAACTCTGAGTGTCAGACAACACTCAGGGGAAACTTGACTAAAAGTTTTCCCCCTTCTGGAGACATTTATTTGATCAGTTGCTAACCCTGGATCAAGAGTGTTTATTAAAATTACAAAAGAAATTAGAAGTTTTTATTTGATTTCACATTCCTAATAAAATCCTACATTCTGGATACCCTAAAAGTTGACACAATTTGTCATTTCAATGTTAAAAATAAGTAGGCTTGCAACTGCAACTTCAATTTTGCAGTCCACTAACCAAAGTGTCATTGTTGTTTGTTTGGTGGGACTTTTGCTTGTTTCTTTGTTTGCTGCTCAAAATGTGGGACATATTTTCACAGAATTATAATATGGATGCTACCAATATTCCTTATAATTATAGTATGTCTTTAAAATAGTAATATATCTACTTTGAACTTTATTCCTGAGCTACTGAATCAGATAAAGTGGTAACAATATCTTCACTAGCTTTTTGTGGTCAGGACTATTATAATGTGCTTATTAAACACTTAACAGCAAGCTAAGGACAGGGTTTATTAGGATGACCTGAGGTCTAGAGGAAGGATCTGATCACAGGCAACGCTGTCTGAAGTTCTTATTTCAGTCCCTGATCGGTTAACATCTGAAGTGGCGTCATCGCAACCTTTCAGCTGCCTGTGACAGATGTATGGGTGGCTGTCAGACAGTTTGCCTGAGCCAGTTATCTACAATCTCAAGTTTTCTGACAGTTTAGAGCAGTTAAAAGCTAAAGCAGGCATATATCAGAAATAAAATTGTCATAAGCAAAGTCAATGATGCTTTAGGTCATAAAACAATTTCTGTGTGTAGTTAAGGCTAAAAAAACCTGGAGAGTTTGCCTCTTTTATGGACACACTGAAAAGAATCCAATTTTAAACTCACCAGTCTGCTGAAAAAATGTATAAAGTTTCTAATAAATAAACCAAAAGAAAGATAATTTAAGAAAGCTCATCCCATCAGCTCTACTATTAATAGAAAAGCCACAATTTTGTTCCAATTTTGTACTTCTCTCAGACATTTCATTATGTCTTCTGAAATAACACAGTTGCAATCAATTTTCAGAGTGTGTCTCCATCTCTTCGATATAACCAAGTCACAAATACTGTGACAGGCAAAAAAAAAAAATAAAAATGTGTTCTCAGAATTCTTGTCTTAATTCCTTAGACTACAGAAGGCATTTTGCACATGGCCTCAACAGCAGGATTTTGAGATGCGAAGACTACTCCAATGATCCGGGTGAATCTAATATAATGACACAGACTCTTACCAGGGAGGTTTGATGATGAAAACAGAATTAGCCAATGAAATCCATGATTGGAAAGGTCCACCAGTGCTTACTTTGAAGATGGAAGAACGGGGCAGCACCAAGGGACACTGGTGATCTCTAAAGGCTGCTACTGACAATGAAGTCAAGTCCCCATTGGGCGGTCCTCCTTGATTTTCACCCAGCAAGATTCACTCTAGGTTTTTCACTTAGATAACAATGAGCTAAACAATATGGTGGTTTCTGCCATGAAACTCATTGACTATTTGTTACAGTAGCGTGGAAAAGTAGCCCAGCTCCCAAGAGGACAGTGGTGACTACCTGTCCGTTTCTTCCCATATACTCTGTGCTCTAAGAATTAGTCTTAATAATTTTCTCTACACCATGAACACTGCAAACTAGAAAATAAAAAGAATTCTCATCAAGAGCCATATCACAGTCTGGTCTGTTCAACCTTTCAAGCATCTCTGCTTCAATCGTACACTAACGTGTATTTTGCCGGAACTATTGCTTACCCATGCTTTTCCTTTGCTCCTTTCACCTTTATGACACCCACAATCTAGCCCAATGGTCCCTACCCCTTCAGTAGTCTGACCTGGAGGCCCAGGAGCCTTCACCCACGTCACAGATGCATATCTCTGCTATTCTGTGCAGTGTTTGCATGCTCTATTGACCTAACTCAGCATCTCCTCCCCAAACTCTTCTAACAAAATTATCCATAATGTGAAAAGTGTTCTTCGACCCATGCAGTGCTCAAGATTTGGGCACTTTATTTTTGAAAAGAAAACAAAGCATTCTTTCCCCTTCTGCCTCTTTGTCAGTCTCAAGACTTTTTTGCCCAGCAATCTCTTAGCTGTTGGTCTGGCTTCTGTGTTATTAAACCTAACCTCATAATGACAGCTGTAGAATATCATGAGTGACTAGTGATACTCAAGACTACAGTGAAAAGAGGGGAGTCAAGGAGGAGAAAATAGATCATAAAAAGTCACAGGTGGACAGAAGTAAGTTCTGGGATTCTATTCCATAGTAGAAGACTATTGGCAATGGTGATTCATCAAATAGTTCAGCAAAGCTAGAAGAAAGAATTTTGGATGTTCTCACCATAAAGAAACTATAAGTATTTGAGGAAATCTACACCTTTATCCTGATTCATACACTTCACAGCGTATGGACACATCACAGGAGATTCTTAAATATGTCTAATTTACATTTTACATGCATTAATATTTTAAAGAGCCAGAAAATAAATGTATGTGCAATTCATTTACATTCAGGATAGCGAAATCAATCTTAATAAAGAATTTAATTACAAAGTTTAAAACACTGGAGACAAAACTTCACTAACAGAGCTGATTTTGCACAAGCCCATAAAATCAGCAAGCATCTTCTTTCCTTAGGAGTTCCCTTTAAAATCCTTCTGAGCAATCCTGCACGGATCAGGAGACAACCCGATATCTTCTGTATGTCTGCTGGCAGTGATGAAACCACACACAATGATACCACTTTTATTGTCATCAAAGTGAACTACACATTTATCTTCTCTATTCCTTGTCGCTTCCTCAGCATCCCTGCCTGCTCTCTGGCCTCGTTTGCTTCATTCCTTTCAGGTTCCTCATCCTGATTTTAGCACAGCTTGCTAGAGACTCTACAGAGCCTACTTGCCATTTCTCTGCTCCACTGAGAAACTTTTCCTTCTGAAATGTGAATTTCTTCATATCGGCTCCCAGCTTGATCTAGTCTGTTGAGTTCACACGCACTCCAGAGTGCAACTTGAAGACCTCTGCCTGGACTCCCTCTTTTTCTCCTCTAACACGTTCTCTTCTAGTTGTGTGCCAGCTATCCTGAAGGACTTGCCAGTTTCTCAGGATCTCCTTTTGAGCTCAACAATGTAGTTAGGCTAATAATGCCCATATAATATCAAGAATTCAAACTCCCCTTTGCATCCCAGAAATTCCTATCTGATTCCACTTGACACTCTAAATTCCCCTTTTAAGTTCTGCCCACAGCATCCTACTGTTTTTTTTTCTGTATCAGTGGTCCATCTACCCCCAACCTTACATTTATTACTTATCTCTTTCCTTTACCAGTCCCTTGGCTCTCTCCCACCCCATCCTTCACTTCCCCCTTCCCTTTTTTTGCTGAGTTGCAAGTTTTCTTTTAATATTGTGCTGTTTATTGTGACTGTTGAAGACTTAAATACACTTTTCCCAGACAACTGATGTGATGGTAGTTTTTGCATTTTAATTGTTGTTTAGAGCCATAACATTAAAGTAGAATCCATTTTTGCTTGGTTAAACTCCCAGCGACCGAAAGACAAACTGATGTCTTTTACCTCAAAAGTAGTATTTTCAAAGAACGGTAACAATAACCATAGGCCATAGAGCAGTAATATCATGTTGGGAGCATGGAATTTCCAGATTTTAATTGCTTTGCTGGTATTAGTGAAGCTTACTTCAAAATCAACTACATACAAGAATTTTTAAATTATATTGATTGCTATTGTTGTAAAGACAATATTTACATATATAGCACACAATTTTAAAAAACATACTTATAAGCAAGTAATATGATGTTATTTTACAACATGGAATTTAGTCACTAAGAACACCAGAGTACTTGAGTCATGGTGACATTGTCAGTGACCCCTGAGCAATTAGCATCATGGGTTAAGCAGTGTGTAATTCCGGAGTTTAACCATGTTGAGGATGTCGGTCACTACTTACATTGGATTTCCACTATCTGTCTTTTAATAGTTGGAGGTCAGACAGAGTAGGCAGTCTCAATTGACAAGTATTACCAGTATTAACATCTGGGCTAATTTTGCTTTAATGGGATATGGACAATATTTTTTCCAATGGGTTCCCCCCTCCATTGAAAATAAGCAAGACATCTAAATTAGTAATGTGAGCATATACACCTCAAAAATATTTCTAAATAGAGATGGCAGGTGTTTGCGGGTCAGTTTTTCATTTTCAAACATGCAACAGGCCCTTAGAACACAGCTAGCTTGAAGGCCGGTTGTTCTCAATAACTGTAAGTTATTACATGGCTAAGTGAAAACCCAACTAAATAAAATGGTTCCAGCTAATAATTAATGTCTTCAATTAATACTATTGCGTCCCCAGAGTGCCACTTGGACATTCTCTTAGAAATGTGGGGAAAAAACCTGAAATATCATAAATACAGGAAAAAGCTGATAATCATTTCCAGTTATTGCTGATTTGGAGGGAAAGCAATGGGAAATCAGAAGTTCCTTACATCCCTACAACTTTGATTCAGAATTGTGGTTATAAAAGTTGTAATTTGCCCTTTACAGTGGGTATTTAATACTGTGAACCACAAGTGACAGACTGGCTGTCAGTCTACTGTTTGCTTTGTCCCTTTGCCATGAAATTGGAACACTAACAAATATTTGCAATCTTTTCCAAGAATAAGGAAGCAAGTAGAAGAAAAAAGACATGAAATTATACATCCATAAATGTTTTGGCTTTAAAGTTAATAGTTTTGCCTATTGATTCCTTTCTTTAATATTTTCTCTAGAGCTGATTTTTGACATTTGTATAGCACTTTAAAATGTAGGAAGTACTTTTGTACACATTATCCTTTTCCTTCCTCAAAGTAAGTGATAAAGCCAGACAGCATTGTTTGGAAACAGCGTTACAGTTCCCCAGGAAACAGAAGCAAGTGAGGGAGGCTCTGTCATTACTCGGCAGCATCTTCTAATTCTGTATCCATTCTAATTTCAGTGCTACTTACTACTGTCATCATAAACAAGAGGGTGTGTATGTTTGTGATGCTGAACATTGCTGGGTATCTTTTAGGAGGTAGTTAATGCATAATTGAAGTTAGAAATGTACACTATGCCTTTTCTCAATGAATAAAATATTTATCTCATTATTTGTTAGATGCAGGCTCAAATGTTTATATTTAATTCAATATTTTGAAAAGAGTCTAGAAAGCACCACTCAAATATTTTAAAGGCATTCACCATATACATATGGTATGGGAAGTCCTTCAATCTGTGTGTTGCCTTTATTAGTTATGAATAAGTCTGTTTCGTCCAGTAGCTTAACAGAATAGAGCTAGGCGAGAAAACTAAACTGAATACTGATGGAGGAAGGTCATTGGCTAATAAAGAAACTGCCTCGGCCCATTTGATAGGCCAGCCTTTAGGTGGGTGGAGTAAACAGAACAGAATGCTGGGAGGAAGAGGAAGTGAGCTCAGACACCATGCAGCTCATTGCCGGGGCAGACGCGATGAAGCTCCAACTCAGGATGGATGTAGGCTAGAATCTTCCCAGTAAGCGCACCTTGGGGTGCTACACACATTAATAGAAATGGGTAATCAAGATGTAAGAATTAGCCAGTAAGAAGCTAGAGCTAATGGGTCAAGCAGTGTTTAAATGAATACAGTTTGTGTGTTGTTATTTCGGGGCATAAGCTAGCCAGGCGGCTGGGAGCCAGGCTGTGGGAAGAGGCCCACAGCTCCTTCAACAGAATACTGGTAGAAAGAAGGCAGAGTTAGTGAGTTGACATGTAGCCCCCCCCCACTGGAGACAGTTGAGCTAGAACCTGGCCAGTAAGCCACAGCCACACGGTGATACTCAGATTAATAGAAATGAAGTAGCCAGATATAGCTAGCTAGAAATACACTTAAGTGATTGGTCAAGCAGCATTGCAAAGAATGTAGTTTCTATGAGATTATTTTGCTATCTGGGTAGCCAGGAATGAACAAGAAGTCTCCGCCAATGAATTGGTGCGCCAATGTAGGGCTGACTACATCCACATAAAACCTGAGAAATTTGGAAAGGAATCCTAGACACAAAAGAACAGAGTTAAGCATGGATTTTTGGTAGCAGGGTTTTCTCAGGTAAGCTCTGTTTGCTAGAAGCAAGCAGAGGCATGATTCCCTTAAGAGCTGTCTTCCTGATTCAGTGGCAGCAAAACAAACAAACTAAAAAAAGCAGTTCCAAAATGGTGACTTCCTGGGCCATGCTGCCAGGATGAACTCTGGTTCTTTCTTAATGCCAACATATATCTGCTGTGTGCCTGAAAATGGGGCTGGGAGCATGGCTTCCACTGAACAGACCTCTGCCATGTTGGACTGGGCAGATCCAAAAGGCAAAGCATCCTCAGACCTAGTAATGCCACTTAGCATTTTAAGAAGGGCTCCTGGACAGAAAAGGATTTCAGATACACAATAGGACAGATTCAGACATAAAAGGTCTCTAAACACGGCACAATGTGTTAAAAAAAATGTAAGTAAGCTTGGGAGAGAGAAGAAAAAGAATAAAGAGACAGTAAATGTCATATAAAAAGCACAGGCAGTCATAGATTAAAGGAATAAAGATAATAAAATAAATATTAAACTTGTAGAAAAAGTAATAGAGTAAGAAAAATAAGCCGTGTAAAGATGGGATATACACAGAGAATCTGGATTATGTATATTATTGTGCTTTCTTTGAATTTTTTTGACTGTTAGGGAGCTAAGTACAGACAGACATTTCATTGTATGGGCTTCTAAGCTAAACCGACATGTATATTTTAAAGGTATCTTGGCTTCAAAATTTGGGTCTAAGGACCCGTTCTTTTATAAAAGAGGTTCTTCTTTTGTTTCAACAGAGGATGAGTACTTGTGGATTGCTTCCAGACTAATGTGGTTTGATGGACCAAGACCCTCTGAAAGGTCGCTATGAATACCCCCCAAAATTTCTTCACCCTCAAAAAAGCAGGAAGCAGTTTGGAAAGAGTTCCACCCAAATTCCCTAATTGATTGTTTATAAAATCAATTTAAAAAGGAATATTCTAAAGATATGAATACTTTGCATTGGTATGGATCTTGGTCTATTGATACAAATTTTAGGACAATTTTGTTATATGTATATTTTTGCTCTTTATTAAGGTATTATGTTTGTGCAGCCCATTTAAAAATGTAATGCATAACTAAGAAATATGGTTAATAAATAATCATCTATAATAGTCAAGCTTGTTGTCATGTTAGTTAGGTTTTCTAGATGTACAGAGATGTATTTCAAATGGATAGGCATTTTTCAAACCTTTCAAAGACTACAAATATGGCATTTAAAATGTTTAAGAATTTAGGACTTTTCATGACAATGAGACACATCTACTCAAGGCATCACCAAACCATTTCAAGAGGAAGATGGGCATTGAAAAGGTTCCTTATGGTTTTTTTTTAAGCTATTTGGGCAAAAAATGCTCTTGCCTGGACTGTTTGATGTTATGCTCTATGAACTGGACATGCAGGACCCACAGAAAAATGATGGCTGAACTTGCATAAAAAGGTGAGATGGTCTTTGACTTCCTGCTTCATGAAAGAGTCTTCTAGACATTCTGCAGGACACAGAAGAAACTGATGGACTTTGCCATTACAAGGCAAAACAAATCTTCAGATTTCCTGTTTCATGGAAAAGTCTGCTGGATATTATGGGCCAGTAAGCTGAAGATTGATGCTCCAACAATTCAGAAGAACTTTGGGTCATTGATCAGAGAGTGGGATATCTCTGTCAATTCTGGAGTTTGGGGAGTTTCTTACAATGTACTTGACTCCTATTTATATTATATCTTTCTTGGGTCTCTTATGGAGTTGAAGATAAATAGTTATAACTATATTTTTCCTTAGCTATGATAAAGGATAAAATAAATATAAATGTTGTAACTGTAATTTTTGCTTGATATCTGTTTTATTATATATAATTTTAATACATTAAAGTTAGAACCTTCCCTTTTATTTAAGCAGAAAACGTATGGGAAGTCCCTCTGTATATGTGTTGCTTTTATGGGTTAATGAATAAACCTGCTTCAGCCAGCAGCTTAGCAGAATAGAGCTGGGGGCTGGGGGAAGTGAATGCTGGGAGAAAGAAGGTGCAGTCGGTGAGATGCCATGTAGTCACCTCCAGGGACAGATGCCTGCACTGCAGCTTGCTGAAATTTTGGGGATAGGCCACAACCTCCTGGCAATACATAGATTATTGGAGAAGGGTTAGTTTAGGATATAAGAGTTAGCCAGAAATACGCTTACGCTATTGGACAAATAGTATTGCTATTAATGTAATTTCCGTGTGATTATTTTGGTTCTGGATAGCTGGAAACAAACAAGTGGCCTCCGCCAACATACATATAATACATCTAAATAAAATTTCTTCGTTTTAAACAAATATTCACTTAAATCTAGTGTCTGTCGAGAAATTTAGCCTCTAGGATGGAAATCGATTTCTTTCTTTGAGTCCACATTGATTCCTCCTGACTCTCCCAACCAGTCAGCACAGGATTAGCATATCCCAATTAATTGACAGATTTTTTGATATTATTTTCAGTTTCTATATTATAATTCCCTGTTGGAAACAAAATTCTCCTCTTCTCTTTATTTAGCCATAAGAAATCCATATTTTAAAAGGACTTCCTTGATACCCTGAGGTTGCTTTCCTGTACAACTTTCTGCAGCATCCACTCTCCTTTCCCTGTAACTACTACTGCTGCTGCACGGCTGCTCTAAGGGGTGCATTGCCACATCTGCTTAGTATGGTCCAAATATGCTATCAACATTGATTTCAGGAAGCAGGAGGCATGCTGGTCCTTTTGAGGTGTGTCAAGGAACAGTGGCGATTTAAACACATAAGGACAAAAATTTTATTGGCACAAGGATGTGTATATAAAGGAAAACCATACTCAGTGAGCTTGTCATAAATACTGACCTCATAAGTCTGCTGTGGAAGGGAATAATACATTCTTTGTGTATCGAGAAACCTGCCTTATCCCAAGTAAGTAATTATAAACCAAATAACAGTGATTATTGGATAATGATAGGGACTTGGATTATTGCTTACGAAGGACATCAAAACTCAAGAAAAATGTATTTAAAGAGGTTGCTTAAACTAATATACTCATAAAGAGAACTGATTTTCTCACTGTTTCCAGAGAAGACACAGCTGGGCCACATCTGTCCCGACTTTGACTTTAGCCCTTACCTTGGGTTTACTATCTCAAATGCTTTCTACCAACATTCTTACAAGCCCCTAAGCTTTCTTCAGCACATGCCAATATTATAGTCCTTAAAATGTTTCCCTGCTTGTTTTTTAAGGACCATGGGCTCAGACATGGCTCTCGACAGCAACATGGACTGCACACAGCTATGACCTCTCCATGGCGACCCAGACCACGGACATCCACATAAACCTGGGGTTCAACAGAAAATAATCAATTCTTCATCCCAGACATGCTGCCCTTGCTCAGAACTATGGTGACGGTGTGACTGGGCAGCGTGTTCGGAACAGCCTGTGATAGCTCCAGGCTGCTGCCCAGCACCCTGTCAGCCTTACTCAGCAACATCTTCCCCTTCCCCTGCAGCCTTCTCTCATGCCTGTCATTACCATCTTGCTTTTAGTTCCATCTGTGCGCCACACACTAATTTCTCCATTCCTCCATCCTTCCTTCCATCCATTGCACATTCGTTCATTGTAGTGGCATTGGAAACTGCAGTTTGCCACACAGCGTATGTTTTTTAACCAAACAGAATTACATGCAAATAATTATTGTAAAGAGTCTTTGGTCTGCTTGAAGCTTTCTGGTTTCTGAAGCGCCGTAGTTAATGGACCATTGCTGAGACTCAGCTCAACAGTGCAGCTGTTGCCCAGAGTCAGGGTGGTGTTGTGGCTGGGCAGAGTAGGTGCCAGCAGACACCACCGTCTTCAGTTTTCCAAAATTGCCAGTATAATTCTTAGCTTATCGTTATAAGCACAGATAAGGCTATTTCCCCTCATCAAAGAAAAAAGGAGGGCATTACAGAAATGCACAATAATGAAAGATACAAAAATCAATTGCATCATTTATTACAACACAATTCCTACACCTAAACACCACAGCAGATGTCGGGGGAGAATCTCACCAGAGTCCACCTCTGGATGAAGAGCAACAGACAACCGACAAGTGCTGAGAGAGAGGGCGAATTAGCCTTTCCTGGGGAGGAGTCGCCTAAATGGTTACCCGATACCAAGGATCAACCCCAAACAGTACACATACACGCCGCACTAATTCAGTAATTACATTTACGTATTTATTATAATTATAATAAGTAAAGAAAAGTCTGAGGATTTGTTAGAGGGCAAAGCAAAAGCAGGATGAGAGGGAATGAGAAAAAATAATAAAGAAGGGGAAATGATGCAATGGTATTTTAATTAAGTAAAAATAAATTTTGAAAAGTTATAATTGAATATTTAATATTGAGGTGAAGAAGATGAATACATTTTTAATTACTCGAAACACCAGCAAAGTTTTCTTTTGATTCTATTATCAGTATGCCTCTGATTCATTTACCTTATTATCATCTGTGTCTGATTCTGGAAAACCACTAACTAATGGAATAAAAAAATCCATCACATATAGCTAGCCAGTCCATAGGGACTTCTGACCTGCAGCTGACACAAAAACACCATGACACAATGAGCCTCCCGGGTAGCTTATCCATATTCTCTTTACTAACAGATTACTCAGTATCCAAAGCAGATCTTAGTATATGCAACAGCAGAAGTAAACCAACTTTGATTAAAACTGGCATCATGGTTCAATTGTCATCATTTTGTCTACTAAGTGAAATGCCAGGCACATTAGCAATTATAATGGGCTATTTTAAAACAGTTTCAATGTACGGTTGCTGTACATATAATTTTGTAGAAACTGTAGTAGTTAGTTATGAATTTTTCAATTTAGGCATCCAGTTTCTCTATTGAGACAGTATGCTGAATAATTGAGCTATAGTGTATCTATTTTTTAACCAAACATAAGATATACAACGACATTAATATATGTATAATATATGCATTCCATCTGCATAGCTATGTATAAGATTAAATCATTTATAGATATTACTTTATAACAATGTAGGAGAAATATATAGGAAAGTATGAATAAACACATATACTCTCAAAAGATTAACTGGTGTTAATTTGATAAAAGTTATTCAGACATATACACAAGGCATAAAGGACAAATCTTAGTTGCAACTGAGCTGCAAGGCTGGAGTTTCTCTTGAGCCTGTTTCTCCCAGCACCTACCCTCAACTGTACTTCTCTGCTATTAATTTGGCTGTGTAGAATGGAGCAAAAATCAAAATTCCATTTTGAGGACAAAGATGCTTTATATAAAATGATGAATATCTGCCTCACATGAGGTCATACCCCTTTTTAGCATGCAGACAGTCCTCTAAACAACCCGCCAGTTCTGCACTCCCTCGGCCCCTTTCCTTGGGCACATCTGAAAACTCCCCAAGTCTCTGAGTGCTGCAATTGCACTGAGTCATACACAATCACAAAGGATCCCAGTCCTGTGTGGGGTAGAAAGGGTCTGCTGGTTAAAGGGAAAATAAATCCGCCATCTGTGCAGTAGGGACTGGACAGCTGCGTGGAAAAGCACGCTTTCTGTAGCAGCCGCTCCGTCATTCAGCCTGCCCGAAACCACAGAGTTCTTGGACATAATAGTGTCAACAAAGAAAATCTGAAAAATAGGGCTAATGGACAAAGTTGTTCATAATACTGAGAGGGGCCTTGATTAAAGGACTCCCAGCTTTTTCTCAAGGAAAGAAGAAATTCATAGAATAAGAAATGTGCCTATATTGAGCTATCTTATTCTTGCACAAAGAATATTATTCCTGAAGTATTCTTAATCTTGAAAGAATTAAGTAATGTTTTCCAATATTAAGACTCCCACATCACAGTCAAAGTCTATATCTGAAGTAAGAGACTGTGCTTCATGGCCTGATATTAAATCTGAGTATATATTTCCACACTTTTTCTCTGTTCCTAAGTCCTCATTTTACCAAACCATAGAAATATTATCTTAGTACACAGATAGCATAATAACCCCCTAACGTATTTCATTTAAGGATTTATGTCTCTCTCTATATTTGCTTATCTCTGTATAGTTCTCTCTTGCCTTATGTATGTACATATATCATATACATTATGTGTACATATGGAAGAGAATATTGTGTATGATAGAATTATATTAAACTTTGAACAGATGATCAGGATCTTTCAGAAGCATCTGGTGATTCAAGAATAAACGGAATTCAGAGTAAACTGCAGCAAGCTTTCTTCGGGCCACCAACCAGCTATTAAATCATGACGCAGAGACGTAATATCAGCTATGAACGCTCAGCCTTAGCTTATGCTTGTCCCACTAGCTCTTATAACTTAAATTAGCCTGTTTCTCTTCATCTAGGTTTTGCTTTGTGGCTTTTTAACTTCCCTTCATTCTGTATGCCCTACTCTGTGTCTGCCTGCCTGCCTGGCTGACCTTGGGTTTCCCTTTCTTTCTCCCTCCTTCCCATCCCCCTCTTGTCCAGAGCCAAGATTCCTCCTACTTATTCTCTCTGCCCACCAGCCCCACCCATCCCTCTACTACCAAGCTATTGGCTGTTCAGCTTTTGATCAGAACAATAGGGTCTTAGGCAGGCAAGGTGAAACAGCAACACATCTCTACATAATTAAATAAAGGCGGGATAAGCAAAAGCAACACACCTTGACACAATTAAACAATTGTAGCATAAACTAATGTAATACATGTTTACATAGCTGAAGTAGTAGACTGTAGCAGTAAACGTCTTACCAAATGACCTACCACATTAGGTTGGGTCTTCAAATCTAGTGAACTTCGCTACTCCATGAATGTGTCGCTATGCAACTGAGATTTGATTCTTTCCTCAGAGCTTTTTACAAACATAAAGTGCTTTCCTGTGTTTTATTTTACTTTTTTTTATTTTATGTATTTATCTATCATCTATTTGCTTATTGTTTTGATTTTGTTGAGACAAGGCTTCACTACGTAGACCTGGATGATATTGAACTACTCACAGAGACCTGCCTGTCTCAGACTCTCAAAGTGCTGAAATTAAAGGTGTATGCCACTATGGCCAATTTATTTTCCTTTATTTTTGCTCACAACTATTAAATATAACCATTAAATGAACAATGATCCTATAAAGAACATCAGAGATCAAAATTGTTCACTGAGCTAAGTAGAAACACAATTCAAATGTCACAATGAATAACTCCATGTAAACAGCTCCTATAATAAAGTATTAGTTAAATGAAAGTGTCATAAAAAATAAAAGTGTCATGTGAACAGTAGTGATTAAAAGCTATTTCTGACCCTGAGGTTGGCGTGGTTTGGCTTGAGAGGAGTGGCAATATTCTAAGATGTAATGAGGAAATAAAACAGCAATTTGCTAAGAGTCAATATTAGGAATACTTTCTGCCAGTGAGCTAATATCTTACTCACTGCATTGCTATTACAACAATACAGGTAATTTTATCCTGGGTTTACAAATAAAGATTCACAGCTCCATATTTATGAAGAAATGAATCCAAACTCATACACCAACTAAAGATAGTTCCTATTCACAAGTATCTGAACCACCCATAAGAAATCTTAGAATAAAAAAATTAAATTGTTTCATTATAAATGGAGATGAAGAATTGGGGAGAGAAGCATGAGGAAATACAGGTTGCCTAATGAAATCACAGGATTAGATGAACAATCAAGATGGAAGGAAGACTAAGGAGATGTAGGGCAGCTAAGCTGGAAGGGACATGCCTGTGTGAAAGATGCATTTGGATTTCTTCCACTTGGGGCACAATAGCAAGTCCTGGTCATGTGAAGATATTTATTGATTAGCAAGATGAATTTGACACTAGAAATAAGCAGGTGAAAGTGTGTCAAGTTGATGGACTGGTCTGTGATAATAGTGATTCTGACATGGAAAAGAAAGGAAGAGCGGGTTGGCAAAATGACTATATACAGTCAGATTAAATGGGCTCAAGGACCGTTGAGGAAGAGGATGTGGGAAGACTGTAAACACCAGAGGGAGTGGATGTATTTTCCAGATACAAGGCCACTGCACACATAAACTCCCAGAAGATATATCTGTAGGCATTAAGACCTGCACAAGATTAAAGCAGCCAATATCTTCATAGGGAGGAGGAGGAGTTCATAAAGTTCTACCCCTAGCTGGGGAGCTATTGGCTACTGGTGGCTGTTGCAGAACAGAGAGTCAGTTTTCTTCAGAAATGTGGCCCCAGTCAAGTCACCCATGTTCCAGCAGGTGGTCATACAGTACACACATGCTGACAGCACTAAGAAGGCTCAGTGTTTCTCCTTTATTTTGTTTTGAGGAATATATATAATTTGGTGGGAGATGATGGCGGGAACAGGAGGGAAAGCAGTGGGGGAGAGATATGACCAAAGCACACTGTATGCGTAAAGGAAACTCTCAAACAGTAGAAAGAACAGTATGTTTCTAAGATGAGAAATAAAAGCAATAGGAAAGTTATTGAGTGGATTAGAGTAGGAGAATTTTAAAGACACAATCAAGGACATGCATAGAATAATCTTGAAGAATGTGTGGAGTTTTTTTATGAAAAGGAAAACATGATAAATCAAGAATTTAAATTTAGATGTGGCAAATAGAAGGGAGTTTCATCCTTCTATGTGATGTGGCCCCTGGCCCTCTAAGGTATGTTCATTCATATGTGTATGAATATGTGTGCAGGCCAGATGTTGACTTTGAATGTCTTCCTTTGTAATTTCCACCTTATGTCTTGAGGCAGGGTCTCTCACTCGGCCTGGACCTACTAGACTGGCTGGCCAGTGAACTTTGGGGACATACCTGTCACTGCTTCCCCAATACTGTATTACAGACATATACTACCATGCCAAGCTTTGACGTGAGTTCTGGGCATCTGAGTTCATGCTTCTGTGCTTTCACCGGGCAAGCCCTGTACCAGTTGAACCATATCCCCAACCCCCTGTTTGTTTTTGGAACTAGAAAGTATTCAAGTCCTCAGAGTCGATACCTATGTAAGCGTCACTGGAGACAACACAGAAAATGAATTAACTTCTCATAAACATTTAATGCATCCCGGTTTCAAAGCAACAATTTCCCGTATGAGACCTCAGCATCCTTGCAAGCTAGGCATTAAAAAGTAGCTTCCGGTTACAGACGAGGTGAGGTCATGGGTAAACAATGGGTAATCTGACTCCAGTCCCAATGCCGTGCTTCTCTGCGGTGTTAACCTGCAGTCACCCACCATGGAGAACAGTGGGATTTAGAACAAGGTCTTTTCCCCAGACGGAAATCTGTTGAGAGGACACATTGATGCCATTCCTCTAATCTTTAGGGCCTAAAGTTTTATCCAAGAAAAAAAAAACTGAATCTGTATATGCTAACTAATCATCTCAGAATACCAATTCACCAATTATTTCGGATGTTGTCTAGCTCTGGATGAAACCATGTTTAACATTTGAATTTTAGAGGTGAACGAGGTTGTTGCTACGCATAAGAGAACAATGAACACCACAGCCTCTTTATTCCTTTTAAATGCAAAAAAGGAAAAGCAAGATGCAAAATGAAGACAAATCCGCTCTCCGTGGCACTTGATGACGCTAGTGCCAGTAAGGGGGACAAGAGGTGCCTGACAGATGATGCTTGTCCCAGCCACAGGGCGGTAATGTTACCCATGACCTTGCCACTGTCTTTAGTAAAGTAATGTGATAAGCAACACCCCCTGGCCCTGTCATTCCAGTCAGTTCATCCACTCCTCAATGCAAACACCCCAGATCACATCCAAGAAACGAGATCTATGTGAAGCTGTGAGACCTAACACAGCAAGTGTGTAAAACCAGAGTTCAGTTCTGTTTAAAATGGCCTTCACTTTTCATTGGAGGAAAAAAAAATATTCCTGACAATATTTTGCATGGTGTCCTGGAATAAGCAAATTAATTTAGTTACGCAGATATTTAATTAGGGTACCACATTTCCCTCTACAAACATCTGTTCTGTACTGTGTCTCTAACACTGACTGCTCAAGAGTTTGGTCTCACTTAGGTCCTTTATCTGACTACTCTAGTAGGGGTCAGACTGGTGGTAAGGAGCCAGTAGCACTCATCACTTGATGATATTCAAATTTCTACCTGAAATTACAAAGGAAGTTTTCCCAGGGTCGCCCTTCCCCTTTAAAATCACTGCCTTCAAGCGAGTGCTGAGTATTTCTAGCTAGAGTTTCCCTGCCTTTAGATGCCCTTCTTCCTGGGTCTCCTGAAAATCTGAGTTTATCTGATTTATATAAGTTTGTATAAGGTAATATAGCCAGGACAAAGCCTCCACTACTGTGTCCTCTGTGAAATGGAAATGAGGTATCACACTGGCATAACACTTACTACAAAGTAGAAAAGTTATCAACTCAGATGACAGTGACTCCCTGGCATGAGCACTGAAGTCACACAGGAAGTTTCTACTGTTCCTCTGCACCATGCTAGCACTGTGAAGTATACGTTCTCCATACAGTCACGGGGACTCGTAAAGAAAAGATACTACTGGATATAAAACATTAAGAATGGCAACGTTGAATAACATGCCCACTTCAAAATAATGACTACTATACTAGTCACTAAAAATTAAGTGTTTTAACTACATTTTTAATAAACATGTTTCGTGATTGCATTGATTTCAGTCACATTTAGAAATGTAATCAGAAGCGCTGATGCTACAAAGACAGTATTTCTGCATCCTTGTAATATACTAATTAAGGTATAGAGATTTGTATATTTATAATTATTTATATATTTATAAACCTTTAGATGTGTTCACTATATGAAGAAACTTTCACAGGAGCTCACATGTTTCTAAATCCGAAACGTACACCCAGAACCACATGACACAGCTAATTCTGGACTTACATCTGTAGTGAAGATGCCAAAAACCATGATTGAAAATACTGTTGCTAGCCGGGCGGTGGTGGCGCACACCTTTAATCCCAGCACTCGGGAGACAGAGGCAGACAGATCTCTGTGAGTTCGAGGCCAGCCTGGTCTACAAGAGCTAGTTCCAGGACAGGAACCAAAACCACAGACAAACCCTGTCTCGAAAAACCAAAAAAAAAAAAAAAAAAAGAAAAAAGAAAATACTGATGCTTTGTTTCTTTACATTTATATGCTTACTTATTTGTGTGTGTGTGTGTGTGCGCGCGCGCACGCACACACACACATACAGTGATTAGAAGACAATTTGTGGGAGTCAGTTGTCTCTTTTCACTGTGTGGGCACCACAGACTTACATCACTCTGTCCTGCCTGGAAGCAGGTCCTATCTCACCAGCCTGAGAGAGCTTTTATTTCTACTTCTTGTTCCTATATCCCCAGCAACACCTTATCTATAACCCTATTGCTCACTTTCATTATCCCCCATCCCATTTTTAGTAGAATCCTCACCTAAATTTTATCTCTGTTTTAAAAAGCAAAAGCAAGTGTTTATGATTGGGAGCAAATTGCACAGAGAATTTTCTGTATGCTGGGCACAACACTGGACACTCTACACTTGCTTAATCTTCCTTCGTTGTCTTCCTTAGTCATCAAAAATTAGAATCACAATGTGATGTCACCAGAAACCCATAAAAAGGTTGAGAATAATGAGACCATAGGAAGCAAGTCTGTGGAATACGGAGGGCATCGAAAAACCGCCGCTACCGTGAGTGTGCGACCGATTGAAAGTTAGCTAAGAGAGTACACGACTAAAAGTCATCTGGGGGTTTTTACTGAAGCTGAGCACAGGAAACTGTGCTCCGAAAATCAGCTCAGCAAGAGTACATCCAAGTCCACAAACTACAAGGACAAGCGTGCTCTGAGCAGCAAGACGACAGCAGCGCTGCAAATGACCCTCAAGGTCAGGAAAGGAAGGACGGACGGGTAAATGAGTTGAGTCGTATCCAGTAAAAGAAAGGAAAAATGGGGTACAAGAATAGCAAGGGACTTGTCGTCTTACAGTATGAACAAATCTCAGCAGATTATTGAGCAAAAGCAGCCGAACTGAAGAGTTCAGTTCCAAAAGCAGCAAGCCACTCAGTGACAGAGTTAGAACCCGGCTGTTTGTGAGGTCGGCGCAGGCGCAGGAAAGGGGTATGACGTCATGAGACACTGGACGTGTACTTTCTAGACTCGTGCTGGTTACACAGACATGTTAAATTTTGAAACCCGTTCACAGGGACTTTAAAAAGAATCTGTATCCTTTTATTCATGCATTTAACAAGTTATTTAAAAGTGAGCTTAGAGAACAATTCTGCTCTTCGTGGTTTATAAATTTATATTCAAAAGACTAAAATGTAAATTAGATAAATGTTTAATATGAGAATACCAAAGCTTTCCAAGAGTAAGACAAATTCTACAAAAGATAAAAACATTGAGAAGATTCATATTTTATTTTTTTACTTTCTTTTATTTTATATATACTTGAGCTAATTTTTCTAAATAAGGCCAAACCTAAAGCAAAGCAAAATAACCCACCAAAGTTACTACAACCTTATATATTAAGAAAGCAGAAATTTCTTAATTTGGACATCTTACAAATGCCACATTGTTTCCGAGGTATAAAAGCGTGGCCACTCCCATTCACTCCCTCACTCATACCCGGCATAGTTACCAGCTAATACTGGATAAGCAAGCACTTAAGGGTTTTAAACTTTATTGTCCTTCTGGAGCTTAAGTCACCAATGCCAGTGCCAGTCAGAACCAGGTGGAGATAAAAACTGGCAGCAAGGCTGGTGGAAGCCTTTATTGTGGGCAGGAGTGATGGGGACATTGTTAAACACAGGCCTCTGTGTCGGGAGTGTGGCCACAAGGACCGGGCTCCCGCTGGGCTTTTCATGAGGGTCCAGTGGAAATCACAATTTACTATGTGAACCCAAGCGGTTTTTAAACGTAAGCTCTGTAAAAAGAAAACAAACAAGAGACGCTGGCTGTGACGAGCGGCGCACATCTGTGAGCTGAATTAGGCATATGGCTGCCCGTGTAGAGTCTGATCAAACGAAAGAGACACAAACGCTTGCTGGGCGGCCGCCATGGACACTCCCGTGCCCTTTAGATGCTCAACCAACCACACGAGTGCCACGCTTCCCCTGGCTCACTCTCACCTCATGATTTACTGTTCTTGAATAAACCACAGTTGAGTACATTATCGTCTCTGCATCCCTGCAAATATTAGGCACGTGTTTAAATGATTGAAGTAGAAATAGACCTCCTCCTCATGTGTGCAAGTGTGTGTGTGCACATGCGTCTGTATGTGTATGTGGTGTGTGTGTGCGCGCGAGCACATGTTCGCGCTGTTTTGAGTGACGATAACTCAATCAGATCTAAGGACTGCCCGGGAGGAGGGAAGAATAGAGTTGGCACTGGCGACCTTCACGTTTTGCCCGGGAGGAGGGAAGAATAGAGTTGGCACTGGCGACTTTCACGTTTTCATTAAAAGACTCTTTCCGTGCATTTATTTTTCAAGGTTAAAAAAAAAAATTCTTACACGTGAATTCATTCCCTGGGGATTACGCCTGCTAGCTCTTTAATTAGCCGCAGTTCTGGTTCAGCACGAGCCTCCTCTGGACCCTCATTCACCAGTGGCCAACAGGAAGGCTCTGAGCAGCCCAGGTACAAATCTCTTTCTCTTTGAGCTCTCAGTGCACAGACTCATGGCATAGAGCGCAGTTTCATACTGACTGCGTCACACACCAAGGATGCGCAAAGAGGGGCTGCCTTCCCAGTAAGAGGATAATCCTTCACAGGTGAACATAGCGGGGGCACCTGCTTTCCTTCCCCTAGAAAATAACTTAACCAGCTTATCCTGGTAAGATTGGCAGGAGCTGAAGGCCTCAAGAAACAACCTCTTCTCAGACATTTTAACACAAGCCCATGGATTTTAAAGATCCCAAAAATAATGACTATGAGCTTCAGGTAGTCTCTGTTTATTTAACAAGTAACGACTTGCGATTTTATGTAAAGGGATCAAATGAAACAATACACTGAGTGACTGATATTCCAATATAGATGTATAATTTCTCTTAAAATAATGGCTACTGTTTAAGTCTCTCGATTGTAATTTATAACTAATTATCCGGACATGCTGAGATTTGGAACAGCTTACAGAAAAAAAAATTGGTCTTCTTTTTAAATGACAAATCACATAGCATTTATGTTTGATAGCTGTTATCTTGCCGCAATTTTCTCTTCTACATTTAGCATTTATTATCTATTCCAATATATAGACAGTCCACTTTGAGAATATAGCATCAAATGATTGTCATTTTGTTGGCTTTAATCTCTATTACATTTCTAGTCAAAGTTACACACACACACACAACACCATCTATACTTGAGTGCAAAAGTTCCTTTGATCACAAAATACAATATAAGTCCAATAATAATGCTCTTAACATTTCATTCATCTATTTGAAATAAAAGCATAAGAAAGTCTGGACACTTTAAATTGACAAACCATTCTTATATACCATCTAAAACCAAGAAAATATTTCCATCCCGCATACATACAGCACCATATAAACATTCTTGGTATAAATTATAATTTGGAATTTTTGTTAGAAAATGATATCTTAATATCTAAAAATATATAAACATATAAATGTTGATAAATAAAAGTGCATATTTTCATAGAACTATTCTATTCAGAGAGCAAATGGCTTCAACAACTTACATGTTATATTTAATTCCATATCTTATTTTTAACCTACTATTGAAAAATTTACCTAAATAAAGAAAATAGATCTAACAGAAACATATCAAAAAGAACAAATTTTGAAACTACTGTTTTAAAAGTTTCGAAATAAGAGACAAGAGTAAAAAAATAATTTGTCAAATTAAGATGGGAATAATTCTTTGTAAAATGCAAAGAATATTAAATGCATGACCACACTGACCTCAGTTCTTTAAATTAAAGCACTTGTTTCTGATAAATAACACTAATGAACAACTTTTGAAAATCCAAAATCTGTTACGAAATGAGTTTAATATTGCAGTAGGGTTTTTATTGCACACTATAAAGAGCCACAAGATTAATACATCAAGAAACCAAACATTAATGAAACACTGGTGAGAAAAACATACCTAATTAAAAAAACCAAATTGCTAGCCACGATGCCACGTGTTTGCAATGCTAGACCTCAGCAGCCTGAGACAGGAGGATGATAAATTCAAGACCAACGTAGGCGGCACAGCAAGGCCCTGTACCAAGCAAGTAAACAAACAAGCAAACAGCAAAAAGTCTTTCTTTTTAAGACACATGTTTTACAATGTTGTGGATACACATTCTTTCAGTCTCCATTAAAATCGAGTTTCCAACATTAGGAGAAATGCAAGATAATATTTAAAACATATGAATACTTAGAAAAACTATACACAACTAGGGGGGAAACCATTTTCTGTCTACAAAGTTCAGCGCACACAGACAAGAATGTTACTTGGGTACTGTCTCTAACATGTATTCCAATATATTTATATTCTTCTGGAGGGAGATTTACAGCCCCAATTATTGCAAAGCCAATAACATCCAAACTTAAATAGCTGAGCTGCTGTTCTTCACAGGAGGGGAAACTTATCAAAATCACATGCTGAAATTCCTAAAGTTCATTTTTAATTTTCTTTGGTGCAAAGTACATTTGCATGACTAATTTAGTCTGCATATTTAAAAAGTGATATAAATATGCCTTAAATAAAATTACACTGAAAAAATACACTCTATACTTATAAAACATGACAGCGGTCTACATTTAAAAACACACTTTCAAGGACAATCAATTTTTTCCATATTTGGATATACAAATTCTGGAGATGGCCCATACAGTCATCCCATAACCTCCACTGAACTTGTAAGCAATTATTCAGCTTCCCACTTAAAAAGAACCTCTTCTTTTCAAGTCTTTCGTTATGTATCTTTGCTTGTTTTCCCCAGGAACCCAACTTAAAAGCATTTGCTTAATCAAACCTTCTCTTTGTCCACGAAAGATGAAAAGAACAGGTGTAAGATGGGAACTTTGCCAGGGGCAGCCAGGATTTCCAACCCCAGGTAAGGACTCCCTGGGAAATCCCCTCCCCTTGGGTGTGGTGAGTAAGTCCCGTGAAATGGATGACAATTCTTCCCTGGGTTATTACTACTTCCTGTCGATGGGAAAGTCAGTCCCCTGAGTAAGTCTCATGACATGACTTCCTCCTGCTGGCCCTAGAGAAGTGTGGTCCCACGCTATAATAAAGCTTTCTCATAGGGGAACTGCTATGGCCTCTCTTAAGTTAAGAAACAGCCATCAGAGGCTGGAGACTTCAGTCTTAGAATTTAAAATCAAGTCATGCCAATAATAACACGAACATGACCAAAGACTCCAGAACCTGGGTAAAACCTTCATTTCAGCCTGAGAATGAGAACCAACTGAACACTGCCTGGTATCCAGCCCCACGAAAACAATGCAACCAATACATGTTTGCCAAGTGGCCACAGTTTTAATAATTTGTCATGTAAAATAGAAAGTTCACACCAATAGAAATATACTAACACCATCATGCTAAAAACACTGTTCTTAGAGAGTTCTTACATTTTAAAAGCCATTTTAATTTTCCTGGAATCTCAAGGCTTTTGCCACTTATGTATAAACTCATGTTTTACATCAGGAGCTCTGCTTTTTATGGTGTAAACCTTTTATTATTATTTACAGTACAGTTTCCATTTTCTTTGAGTCATAAGTTAGCTATGAACTTACATGTGTGGCTTATGTAAAGCCTTAGATTTGTACAGAGGCATGCATTCAAGTCTCTATAAATTCCCGGAACAACAGAGCCAGCAGTGGGGAAACCATGACCAGGCTCGCCAACACCCATCACAACTGCCTCCAAAGCAACACCCGTGCAAGGACTTCACGTAGCCATGAACTACAGCAGGAGCAGAGAGAAGAGGCTGGGTTTCCAAGGCTTTCTTGGCAGAGGAACGCCATTTAGAGAGCAGCTGAAATTCTCAGCAGCTTTGCTAAACCAATCTCCGAGTGACTGCAAGGGATTTGGGGTAGGATGCAGACCCATGAGACTCTAAGTTAGCATGCTCATATCGCGCCAAGGGGGTGCTTCTTGAAGTTGAAAAGAACTATTCTGAGAAAAGGGTATATAGAGAGACACGGAAAAAGTAACATTCAGGTTAAAAGAGCAGGAATAAAAGCTAGGAGAATACACAAATACATAACCACAAACTGGAGAATACACGACGTAAGAGTAGGGGTCCTACACTGTGAAGGCGATTATTCTGAGTTCTATAGTCCTTCTAAAAGTTCAACAAGACTTACTATACACAAAATGAGTAACAGAAAATGTTCTAGTTGAATCCAGGTCAGTGCAGCAAGGAAGCAAAATGAGAAAGGCAGGACTATGACCACAGACAATGGAGGCTCATCAAAAGACAGCAGAATATATAGAAATCTATTTTCACAGAAGCTGAAATTAGAAAAATGGTGTAGACTAAAAGGACCAAGTGGGCCAGGTTGTGGCGGGATGGTGAGCATTTGTGATGGCCTCAAGAAAATCTACCATTTTTTGAGTTAAAGTTGAATTGAGTGTTTCTCTGTGGTTGAAGGCTGAAAGTCTCCCCAACAAACAAGAAATACAACTGGAGCTGTTTCTAACTCCTGCAACATGTGAATAAAAATGCTAACTTGTATACAGTCTGGTGGTGAGCCGTTTCTCACCTCAGCTCCATACATCCTTCTCTGGTATTGTGGCAACACTGTTAAACACTCTCAGCTCTGCCAAGATGCTTACGGTAGGCTCCTCCAATACCTCTCTACCCTTTATCCTTTCCTGCGTGAATTAATCCAAGTCAATGTCATATCATCTAAGTACTCTACTCAAAATTCCATCTTCTCCTCTTCTGCCTTCAGAAAACTTTCAGGTAGCACTGTGTGACACCAAAGTTATTTGTACACTTTCCCCACCATTATTCCTTGCTATTCTTCATGTCACATAGACAAATTAGTCAAGTATTTGCAAACATGACCCAGAATGACTCCCTGTGAGCTTTCACATAAGTATTTGCCTCGACTATGATAATTGGTAATTTTTTCATTGACTCCAAGATTGCACATGGTGCACGGGGAATAGAACCCTCATTGCTCTTATTATCATGGGGTTACAGATTCCTCTGATGAGATAGCTTTCATACTGAACTGCATGACACTAGATATTCAATGCTATGCACATGCAGCTTAATGACCTGTCCTTGGTCTGACTTGCCTTCTTCTATATCTCTGTCTAAAGTTCTTCAATCACAACCCTGTGTCCGATATACAAGATACTTCAAGCAATGCACTGAGACAAGGATACATGTTATATTTAGTTTACAAGTATGGATGCCAAGCCAATATTTAACATCCTAATTAAAAATTCTTCCTGCAAGGATAGTTAACAGCTAAAATACCGCAATCTGGGGCTGGTTCTGGAAGCAGCAACTTAGCACGTGGATGCTGTTCATTGTATTTGCACCTGAGTATTAACTAGCACAAGGACTATCTGAAAGAAGCGTTAGTGTAAATAAATTGTATTCTTTATTATATAGTTGTGAGATGCATGTTTTAATCACTGCTGCTTTTTCATAAATGGGCTGTAAGCATCAAATGGCGTATATATACATTGATAAAACCAACGAATGTGCCTACTCAGTTATCTTTCTCATCTAAAGGAAAGCCAGCAGTTCCTGAACTCAGAGCACTGTTTTGCACACCACTGGATGAAACTGTGATGTCACGTGCTACAAAGTATGTGCAAGATAAAGGAGAGGCAGGGTTCATTCGACTTGTAGGAACTGGTTATGGGGATGAACCTTTGAGCCTCCTTGTTGGAGAACAGTATCTTCTTAAAAGCAGGAGTGGGACTTGCAGTCATTGCCGTCTGCACAAGAAGGTTTGGTGTCAAGATGCATGGCTTCTCACACTCAGATCTATTTGCTATTACTTTGAAACCGCTCCTTCTACTGTGTTTCCCGCCTCACTTGGCTGGAAAGAACGTAATTATAAAATCAAAAAGCTTTACTTTTTTTTGGTAAAGTACAGTATGCAGCACTTTATTTATATAAATTTATCTTTGTTTATGTGTACCTCTTTCTTAATCTGTTTGTATACATACATATAAATATATGTTCTAGTTAGTAAAACATATATAAGAGCATAGTAGACGACACACTTTGATGTTGCAAAATCTGTTTTAATCAGACAATTAAGGAAATAAAATTGCTTGGTGAATAAATGCCAAAAGTTAATTGGTTCACAGATTAAGAGGGTTTTAAAGACACAGAGACCGTTCCTCTGTCTCAAGTACAGCAAATAGGTACAGCTCAAATGGTTTTGTCTTTCTTGAGGGAGATTGCACAGCCTTTCCTTTATAACATCCGTCTTACCTCTGAGTGGTACCCGACTCTGATGAAGGCACAAAGCGGATCAAAGGCCCCAGTAGCACATGTCAGAAGGTGTGTCCTGTTGTAGTGATGCAAGACCCGGACGTAGTTGGCACACTCGCTCTAAAGTGGGATGGCAAAGGACACCTGGTTAGAAGGGAACAAATGTTTGACCTACCTTTGACCTTTGTTGTCCCTCATTCCTAGAAAGGGAGTCTGAATCGGGAGGGAAAGGAAAAGAGAATGGGATAAGGAAGACGAGGACCTGGGAGAAAGCAGCTAGCGTGAGGGACACGTGTTTTAACGGGCAGTGAAATGTGAAATGCTTTTTGCTACAATTCTGTAAGTCATTTTTATAGCATTCTCACGAATGTGTTCAATTAACACTGATCTGCATCAATAGAGTCCCCATGTAATTAAAGTATACCCAGGGCTGCCATTTTTAAGAACAGTATAAACTATGAACCAACATAGAATTAGAAAAACCAGTAATTAGAAAAAAGTCATTATTCTTAAGAAAATATATGATGTTGATAGCAGGGTATTACAACATTTTTTTAATAGTTTGGAAGTTTTTAACTGGCAAAAGAAATTCTGACAAAAATTGAAACATAATATGAAAATGCCATAATATCCAAAAGTAAGCATTAAAATCGAGTATCTAATATTTATTTAAAGAAAATTCGAAAGCTGCGCCTTTAGATTTAGAAGTCCTCATTGGCACTACAGAGTTTTGATAAGCAAAATAGTGCTCATATCCTCGAAATTAAAAATTCACATAAAATGTAATTTGGGGAAGATTTTTTTTTTTTTTGATTTTCGAGACAGGGTTTCTCCGTAGCTTTTGGTTCCTGTCCTGGAACTAGCTCTTGTAGACCAGGCTGGCCTCGAACTCACAGAGATCCGCCTGCCTCTGCCTCCCGAGTGCTGGGATTAAAGGCGTGCGCCACCACCGCCCGGCGGGGAAGATATTTTTAAACATATTAACAACTATTAGAAACAACATTTGGTTGTCAAATGTTCTGAAGGTCTTGCTACAAAACGCTACAGTGCAAGGGTCAATACTTTGTCTATAAACAAGGATGCGTAAATATATTTAATTCGTGTGGCAACTGGTGAAAATCCTCAGGTGTGCAGCGATAGAAGAGAAGAAGCCAGAGGTGGCGAAGCACACATGTGTGCTGCATTCTCTTAGCTGTGTGCACAAGAGCAGACTCCAGATCACTTCCTGGGGATCCCAGCCAGGCAGCAGTAGCTTTAAATTTCAGATTACAAAGAGGAGTATTTAACTCATTCATTACTGAATAAAGTCAAACATGGAGCCTGGTGCTCCGAACTTGCTGGCTATTGTCCTCCCATTTTCCAATCATTCCTTGTTATTTGCATTAATACATAGACCCATGAGAATGAGAAAACTTATCAGAGTTTCAATGAATTTGTCATAATTAATACTATATTTTACTTTTAAAAAAATAATGTGCTCATTTGAACAAAATGATGTGTTTCTTTATGAACGTTTCAAGATCATAGTAGACTCTGTGTGGCTACGGTGAAATTTTCTGCCCCCGTATTGCTGGCAGCACGTGCTTTTTCTCTACTGACACTGCATCTCTGCCATTTTCACCCTTTCTTGCCTGCTATGTGCTCTCTTGCAAGCAGCCTCTTCCCAGAGAGTCAGTTTCTGCTCTCCTGCCACAGCAGTTTTGAAAATTGTCTTTATTTTATGACATTATAATGACATTATAATTTCCTTTACTCCCTCTAAACTTTGTCATATATATCTACTTGCTCTCTTTAAAGTTAATAGCCTATTTTTTCATGAACTGCTGTTACACGCACACACACATACACACACGCATACACATATGCATACACACACACACCATACTCACTGTATCAGGCACTGTCACGTCTCTGCCATTCAGGCAGGCTCATCACCTTAATACACGCCCCAGACACACATATGCATACACACACAGACACTCACACGCACACACACACACACTCACATATTCTCACACACACACGCACATACACAGCACACACATGTACACACATGTACACACACTCACTTTATCAGATGCTGTCACGTCTCCACCATTCAGGCAGGCTCATCACCGTCATACACTCCCCAGACACACACACTTACATGCACACACTCAAATTGCTTCAAACCAAATTAGCCAAATCAATTTTTGAAAACATCCTCCTATCAATTTAGGCATCACTATGTCATCAAAAATAAATTACAAGAGTAATACTCCCCTTTTAGCCCTAAAAAAGTACCTTAAAATAAATATTCACCACAGTGATAAAATGGACAGAACAAGATTTCTCCTTCAAGTCTCTCTTCTAAGCTTGCTGGGATGGAAGTCCAGCAGATTGACCTTGCCATGCAGTCTCGCAGGATATTAAGCCCCTTGGTAACAGTGCAAACTGCATTCCTGAGCACACAGATCTATCCACTCAATTCTCACATATGTGACATTTTACTTTTTGTGTGATCCATACAGATAATAGAATCTGACCATGCAGACAAGGTGAAATTCTCTGTCCTCACATAGCTGGAAGCACCTGCTTTTCCCCTATTGACATCCTGTCACTTGGTAGACAGAAGCAATTAGACCCCATTTTGGCTCAGTTGAGCTTCGACTGCCATGGGCTGCGAGTCTGTTCAGTTCTCAGCATCACAGAGCGGACTAAGGCAAGAAAAGCGTTGACTCATTTCCTGGCTATGCTCCAGTGGCAAGAGAGAATTGGGAGTTGCTAATAATGTGTAGTCATTTACATTTTTTTTTTTTTAGCTTAGGAGAAACAAAGATAAGTTTGCTTTCAAGGAAAGACCTATGGCCATCCTCCAAACCATGTATTCCATCAGAAAAAGGAGCACTCGTTCCATGTAGGCCTCTCACCCTCATCAGGGAGTCAGAACAGCATAGAGAACAGCACTTCTCACTCCTGTACCTCATGGGCTCTAGGTTTAACAGGGATAGACTTTGCTTCTGATACCAGGGAAGACCCCCAAGCTTTTCCTGTTTCATCTCTTTAAGCTCTGTGACCTTATTTTGTTTCTACATTTCTAATAAATTCATCAAAGTGAAGGGAAATCTTAAAGAGTTTGACTTTTCTTATCTAGTCCTTCAAATTAAGCAAAAGAAGCACCTACAATTATGATTTTTTTCTACCAAATGGTCAGAAGATAAACATTAGTATAAGGAGTTTATAAACCCAAGCTTAATAAACTATAAAAGAATAACAGGTTCCCTGGGGTTGGAGAGATGGCTCATCTTTAAGGGTTTCAGAGGATCCAGGGATCTCTTTGGGCCTCAGAGGACACTGCATGCATGTGGTGTAAAACACCACATCTAAGTAAACATCCCACAGCATAACAGCACATGAATTTGTTTAACACATGCTCCTATTGGAATAGTAGCCTGTTTTCTTTCAATTCTACATTATAGTTAGTTTTATAGAATAGTTTATTTTGTATATATTTATGTATTTGTTGTGTATCTTTTCTCTTTATGAAAAAAATTGTAGCTATGCCATTGACAGGAAATAAAACTTTAATGATTCATTGCTTTATAGGCAACCAAGAATAGAATCCGCGCTTTGTTTAGCCTACAGTGGCTAGTACTTCCTGTGTCTTTTAGAATCAGTGCTTTGTTTAACCTGCAGTGAAGAGTACTTACTGTGTCTTTTCCTTTCATTATGCATTCTTCTACTTTTCCTGCTGGGCTGGGCCAGTATATCTGAAATTGAAGATAATGTATCATTATGTTAAGTGCGTAGAGAAGAAAAACTTCACTAAAAGCCACTTCATTTTCTTCTACAATCCAATTCCCAGTCCATTTTGTCTACTTTCTGAGACAGATAAAACCTTCTCGTCTTCAGATATTTAATTGTGTGCTTAGAAGCTTCTCTATGAGCTTCCTCTTCGCATTAAACCTCTTTACCAATCCCTAGTCTTCCGGGTGGTTCCTTATGCCTTTCGCCTGCAGAGCCAGTCACTCTAGAATCCATTCCTATTCATATTTCACCTGCAGGAGCCTCTGTCTTCCAATTTAGTTGGTGAACCAGACTACTCGTGATGGCAAAACAAGCATCTCCTTGAATTCTTTAAGTCCCTTTTGCATTTTTTACTGCCACGCACAGAAAGCCATTGTTCTGGACTCTGAGTAATGTTTGACTACAGGAGAGTATGTAAGAATGGATGTACGTGATCCATACAGTTCATAGAATCTGACCATGCAAATACATGGACTCCTAAATACATCCCCCAGTATCAAGTCATAGACACACCACATCTTTACATGGATACACAGTGAGGTTGCAGCCAGGCCTGGCTGCAGGAGACCTTGTCTCAGCACTGCCTCATACAACAGAACTGTTTCACGCTTCATGTTTCCATGCGAATTTGCAGCAGTTGACATGTTGTCTCAAGCTAGTTGGCCTCTGTCTTAAAGAGAAGGCTATATAAAATCCTTTTCCCTTCTTAACAATAGTACCAAGCACTTTGCTGAGACCAAAGCAAACAAAAAGTTTTTCCACAGTTTCTACGACATTTCTTCTTTTGGGGAAAAAAAATGGTTTTATTTATCATTATCTCTTCCCAGCCTCCGCTTTTCTCTTGTTGCACAGACTACAGGATAAATTCACATGGGACAACCCATTGCACTGATAATTATAATTAGTTTTCCCTTCTCCCCTGTAAGCATGTGCACTGAGGTTTTGGGTGTGCAAGACATAGCTCATATCATCAGTGGCCTGAAAAGGCCTTTGCCTGGCCATCCCACCTACCACTTAGGAGGCAATTCCTGCGACTTGTTACTGCACACATTGTTTTCATGCTTGTTTACATTCTTTTAAAGTAGTTGGTATTGCTTTGGTGCACATATTTCTAATTTATGTAAGCCAATCTCACCATCTATTTGTTTAAATTAAATCTGCGCAAGTAAGGCAATTTGTGTGTGTGTGTGTGTGTGTGTGTGTGTTTGTGTCTTATGTCTTCTCTCAACTCCTCATGGTTCCTCTATGCATTCTAAGTAGAACTTGCTTGCAAAAGCCTTTGGATTATCAAACTAAATATTAGCTATTACTTTTCATTTGACAGTTGGCAAACACCAAGAATGAGAATTCCTGTTTAAACATCCAGTTTTCTGATGCCTCTTGAAAAATATATATCAAAAGACAGGCAATACTGGGGGCATCTCATGTAGCAAGGCTACTGCCAGCTTGGTCTTCAGGGGCACATTCCAGTGCTCACTGACTGATTGCTGGCTGTCTCTCCTATACCCATCATCCCACTGAGCAGTTTAGGTTTTGACATCTGATAGTAGTCTTTGAATCCCAAGTATGTTTAAGATTTAAGTGTTCTTCTAAAAGATGATGCCCCATAACAACCCATTATAGTCCAGAAGTGGAAGGGGCTCATCATGCCACTCACACATCACCAGGCCTAATCCAGGCTTGAAAAGGGAATTTACAAAATGGTGGCCATTTTATTGTGTGATTAAGTTTATTAGCACGTGAGCGACCAAGCCTTGCTTAGAGTTTTGCTGATCCTTGATGGCCCCAAATGTTCTTGCTGACAGTCACTCAGCATCTGAATTTTTTTTAACCTCTCAGAGTGCATCATCAGAACCATACTTGAAAGCACATGAGTTTTTCATGTTGGTATTCAAGAAGAGAAGACAAAGAAATAAGTAGAACTAGAGAAGAAAACCACTTCCAAAAGAAAAAAAGCTAAGGCATATGCATAAAATCTGAGAATTGTTGCTGCTAGTTTTCACAGTGTGCTCTTGAGGAGGTCATGTGTGTGTGATGAAACAAGGCATCACATGGAAGTGATGATGGTGTGTGTCCTGGAAGTGAAGTTGCAGTTGATGGGGTGGACCCTGGAAATAAAGCTGCAATATTTGAATCTTTATCTGATCTAGTATTTAGATTTAAAAAAAAAAAACTCATTGCCCTGAGAAATTTTCTACAAAGATTTGTAAAACTTATTCCACCAAGTTGAGAATTATGTCTTTACTATGGATTTATAACTTATTTAAATTCATGTGTTAAAGTAGGCTTCTTATACATATATGCATATATACATATTAAATAAATTAAAACTCACTTAAGGACTCTATAATTTCATGACTTCATTTACTGATAGGAACAAATTAGAGTACAGATCATCAATAACTCAGAAGAATGTCTTCCAGCCTTAGCATACATATAAGATAGAATCTTCAAAATGTTACCTTCCTTCCTTATTCACTTTGTTTTTGTATAAAACAATGATTTCTTTAAACTGTATTCTGAGAACACCATACCAAATATTCTCTTATTGTTTCGTAATGATTATTTCCAAACACAGTTTTGGTGGTAAATCTCAAAGCATTTCTCCTTATGCTCTGATGGCTTTTATTCCAGACTATCTTTCCAAATAGCTAGAAAAGACACACGTACAATTTATGCAAGGTAAAAGGGAAATTTGTTCACTGATGGGGAAAAATAAAGACGAGGTCTCCATGGGCAGAGGTTAGACATTTCTGCTGACAGCCTCCCCCACCGTCTAATCACAGAAGGTTTTCTGAGCTAGAGATTCCTCAGATAGAAAACACACATTTCTAGCTATGTCTACTGAGGCTTCTATGCATCTCCCTTTCAGAACTTAGCCTGGGGCTCTTGCTCCCTGCTGTTCAGAATAACAAGACTCCTTTCTCTCTGGCCCAGGAGGGTATTGCTTTCTGACCGAGTCTAAGAAACCATACCAGCTAACTTGCCTTGGATATCATGCAAAACCTCAGGCCTGTGGCAGTTTGGATCAAACAAAACAGAGTGTATTATGTGATCTGTGATTGGGATGAAAATAAACACCTTTTCTAAGATTTTCCATTGGTCCTAGAGCAAAGCTAAGAAGAGCAATTTATCTAAAACTGATGATCTAATCTTGCAATCATGTTTTGCAAAGTGATTCTCAGCAAAACCTTTCTGTATGTTTTCACTAGGTAATATTTCTCCTGTTTTGATTCCTCATGGTGTTCTTGTTTGTACAGACACCACAATGAGTTATATATTTAACTTTAGCTCTCTTATTAGAATAGAGAGCACAAAGCCAGTCAGTGTCAGCGGGACCCCTGGTTTAGACAGTCTGTTTATTCAGTATCTGATGATTGGTGTCTTTATCACATTCTTTATAAAGACAATTCAGCTGAATAACTAATTATGAACTCTAAGAGATACAGTTCACAGACATGAAAATGCCTCACCCAAGGTCAAATGAGATGGAAAGTTTTTCAGTTTTATCAGGGAAAAAAAATACTTTATCACAATTGCAATGGCCTAAGCTTTCAAAGATTGGCAGGATCACTGCAATCTCTTTTGTAAGGCAAAAAGAAACTGATCAAACCATTCTAATTGGGAAAGGAGTGATGAAATTGGCCTATAAATGCTAAAGCAAAGTCTGATGCATGGGGAAATTTTCCTTTAAGTTCTGTTGTTCTGGTTTTGCTTAGAGGTTTTTGTTTGCTTGTTTTCATAGCTTAACATGCTCAAGACTGTAGCCAGAAGTCAACTTGGGTGACAAAATAAGACAGAACGACTTCGATGAAAATAGAAAACTGTATTTCTACAGTCATCATGTGTAAATGCTCTGCCAAGGTAGTAAGGAAAGATCATTCCCTTCATTTGTGTTGGCAGTCAGGATGGCTTTGGATTCTGGCTGCACAGTTTAGCATCCAAAGAAGCCATAAAACTAAGTTATTTGTTCTACACAAACATTTTTAAAGGCAGTTAAACAACAGGGTGTAATTCTGCTTCCAAATTCTCTGTACTAAGAAGAAGTACAAAAGCAAAAGGTTAAATACACATCATTTCACCCCTGCTGTACAATCCAGTTACTCCACTGCACCTTACCAACCATTTACTGTTCTGCACAGCTCAAAGGAGGAAAACACGATAAAATATAAACTGAATTACTGAGTCATTTTTCTGTGCTCCCTAGTGAGATTCATAATTGTACCAGGATTAAGGATGCAACAACTTGCTGCTGTAAGACACTCAGATTTAGTGAACCAAAAAACAAATTAACAAAAATGGGATAAGATAGCCATTTAAAAATGTCCTTTTATACTAAAAAATAAATGAAACAATACGGTTAGCATAAAATATTTCCATAGATTGCAATCACACAGCTATGACACTACAATATTTTCATGTAATACAATCCTCAGATTTCCAGTATTCTTTGTGTATGATAAATGCTTTATAATTTGATTTTATTTTCTGTTTTGAATTCATACATAATAACAGAACCATTAGTATAAAATTAAATTATACATGTTATAAATATCATTAAAGGCAAGAAAATAATTTGACTATAACACATTAAAATAATTATAATGGCTAATGAATGGTAGTCCTTAACCTCACAGACATTATCACTCCTAGGGTTTATGACTTTGTGCCGCATTATAATGCCTGTCATTATCCAAGCTGTTTATAAGTCAGAATTATGATCTCTTAGACTCCAGATAAAAATCAATAGTTGAAAGGCTTGTTCGCCAAAGCATTTACACTCCAACAGAACTCACACACTATGCCAACATCAATGACCTTATAAATGCCCCATTACTTCGAAACTTTCTCAATTGCTATCATTAATGTGAATTACCCCGAAAATTCATATGCAAATTATATTTTAATGTTTTTCCTCCACTCAAACAAAAACTAAATTCTAAACTACAGTATTTCTTTTGACCTTGAAAGAATGAGGAAATCGTGTATAGTTTTCTAAAAAGATTTTTCTAATGGCAGTCATAGCTACAGAAATCCAAACTAAGTGATGTGGTTTTAGCTCAAAATGATAAAATAAGCTCAAATTTAGAAACTTAGAGAACAGAATATGTTACCAAAGTTCCCTTAACTGAAGAATTATTGCTAAATAAATAAATTATGGCCATCATAAAATATAGCTTGTATAAAGAAAATATCCATTTCTGATGTTTCACAGGAAAGAAAACCATGAGATTTTATGCTTTAAACTAAAGTTGTTGTAATCCAGAGGGTGTTTGTTTTGTGGGAGTTCACAGAAATTGTCTTCCAGGACCAGACTTCAAAAGGAGGTAAGAACAAAGGGCAGATAATCCACCTGTTACCTGAGGTTGGATGCTGCCTCCTGGGGCTGTCAGCTCTGTGCTAAGGAAGGAAAAGTAGTACAGTTCCTTTAAGTTCTTTCTGCTTCCATCAACAAAAAATTCCTTCAGTTCTTAAACACTGGCAATCTAAATAGCAGCTCAGCCAGACAAGCAAGAACTAAAGGAAGTTGCCTCCTTACAAAAGATACAGCCAGGAGGCCTGGTGGTACCCTGAAAATCAGCAGAGGAGATGAGGGCAGTAATTATGGGGATGGGGAAGGAGTGACACGGGCAGAGTAGAGGCTTCTGGGATTGACGTGATGCTGTCTAGGAACTGCTCCTTTCTAGCTACCCATCTCTGGTCTCTTCTTCCTCCCATTTATTCCGTGTGCCGCTGCAGAAATAAGCACAGCTGAACTCCCGTTCTTACTACACTCTGCTCGTGTGAAGAACACTCTAGCCACACTGACATTGACTACAAGATTGATTTACACAGCAAAACAGCCAGCTTTCTTTGGGAGCCAGTCTCAGTCACGTTGTGTGGGTGGCAAGGCCTCTTGTTTGTTTCCTGGCCTTCTGGCAGCTCAGATCGAAAATAACCACACAGAAACTTTATTATTTAAAACATGTTTGGCCCATTAGCTCTAACTTCTTATTGGCTAACGCTTATATCTTAATTTAACTCATTTCTTGTAATCTGTGTATTGCCACTTACAGGGTAAAGTTCTCAACATCTGTCTCTGATGGGGATAAATGGCTTCTCCTTGACTCTGCCCTTCTTTCTCCCAGCATTCAGTTTAGTTTCCCCAACTAGCTCTGTTTTACCCTACCAGGCCAAGCCAGTTTGTTTATTAACCAATGAAATTCACAGCGTACAGAAGGGAATCCCACATCAACATTGCCTTCCCTTTTACTTGCTTTGAGCCTGCAGTCATCGGTACCTCTCACCACTGCACTCTTACCTCCACTTTACTTAGAAAGTATGGCACACTTGAATGACCTGCCTTAAGACATAGGGATGACAAGTATTTGGATAATGTTTACTTTGTTTGAGATACTGTCTTAGACATGTACCAACTCATCTAAACGCCTCAAAAAAGGCAAAAATTAATGGTAGTACGGTTAATCTGTCCATGATTGAAAAATATGGATAAGAAATTAATAGATCCAATCAATAATCTAATAAGCAGTAGACTTAAGATATAAGTAAGACTTAAGCAGGCAATCCAGCTACAGAATCTGTGAACTTGTATTTTCTAGCATATTAAGAATTTTCTATGAGTTACTCAAACAAGCCTTAAAATTTTAACAACTGATTTGAAGTTCAGTGGGTCAATAAAATTCAAAGTATCAATGCAAAGAAAATCTCTATCTGTTGAGTATGGATCTGCTGATCAGAAAATTTAACATGTGGCAAACTGTCACTATTTTCCCAGGTTGCATTTCAATGTTAACAGAGGTTTCAATACACTGGAAGTGAAGAGTATAGGGATAAATTATATATATATATATATATATATATATATAATATATATATATGTATATATATATATCAGAAAATCTAAATTGGATTTATTTCTAAATAATGAATTATAATTAAAAAATAAAAATGACTGACAGGAAATATGGTTAGAACTATTTGAACACCAGACATGAGGAGCTATGGATTCCTGTGCATGGAAACTAATCTCAATACAGATGTGGAGCTTCATGGTAGACAACTACAAGCAAGCAGGCCGGAAGTAGGGACTGAACTGCAAGCAAATGAAATGCTGTCTCTTCCCTGTTCACCCTCCTATCAATATTAGATCGTAGCATTGTCAAGTCTGAGTAGACATCTCAAGATGCCCGAACATTCCCCTCAGAGCATGCTTTCCTCTAACTCTGCCAAACCTTTTCTTGGCGGCAAAGATTTCAGAATTAGAAAACAAATAGGAGGGTGGTTTTCCTTTGAAATTTTTCTCAAAATATCACTGATAAGGTGATGAGATCAGAGTTGAAATCTGAAAATCTAATGTGATTTGGGGATATTTTAGAGGCTTTTTAGAGAGAGTGGCATAGAAACTTTAGCAGAGGAGCATTCTCAGATAAAGTAAATGGAATCAAAAATTGAAAGCTTTAGAATGAAAAGAAGGCTTAGCATGAGGACTCACTTTCCTCTTTCAGTGAAATTTCAATGTGCCTCATGGATATAACAGACAGAGCTGAATGGTATTCAGTGGACAAAGACTATTATTACATATTTGGGGAAGGGTAATGAGTAAAATCATTTGTAAAACAACAGCAATTTCTAAAAGCTTCTTAGCATAGTATGCCTATTAAATGGTAGGTTCTTGTGCCTTGAATTGAATTGAATGGGAAAATTCAGTTTTATGTGTGTGCATCCACGTATTTCCATTTGAAATACATATTTTTGTTTGAAATATGTTTAAATATATTTAGAACTAACTACACTGATGTGGGAGTCCCCTCTGTATGCTATAAATATGACTGGTTAATGAATAAAGAATCTGCTTTGGCATGTGATAGGATAGAGTAGAACTAGGTAGGGAAAACTAAACTGAATGCTGGCAGAAAGAAGGTGGAGTTAATAGACACCATGTAGCCACCGGAAACAAACATGCTGGAACCTTGCTGGTAAGCCACAGCCATGTGGTGATACACAGATTAATAGAAAAAGATTAAATTAAGATGTAAGAGCTAGCCAATAAGAAGCTAGAGATAATGAGCCAAGCAGTGATTTAATTAATACAGTTTATGTGTGGTTATTTTGGGGCTGAGCAGTTGGGAACAAACAAGCATCTTCCTACTACACTACATGATGGGATTACTATTTTCTTTGAGATAGATATAAAGTCTGGATATACATTATAATTACCTAGGTGGACTTAAGAAGTTCTGCTTTTTTTTTCCTGACTTTGCTCCAGGGCTGGGGTCAGGCTTGGACATTATTTACAAGAGCGTTAGGTGTTTACACATAGCAATAAAGGCTGGGATCACTATCATATGTTAAACAGTATCGTTTTCTTTGCCAGAAAGTACATACCTAAGAGTTAAGTGTGAGGTGGACTTATCAGAAGGTAGAAAAAATTAACTTTAAGTAAATTAGAAAATTTTTTTAAATAAATATTTTTTTCTGAATGTGGTTTTGACAATAAATCCAGTAGGATTTACAAGAGAGAAAATTATGATAATTTATGGGGAAGTTCTATAATTAACAATAAATTTACTTTAATTCCTTCAGCACCTATGTGTATGAGTTACTTTTCTTTTTTGTGGGAGAAAACATCATGACCATGTCAACTTACAGAAGGAACCGTGTATCTGGGGCTTACAGTTTTGGAAATATGACCTATCACCATGGTGGATGGGGGGCATGCCTGCAGACAGGCATGGAAGCAAGCAGTTGAGTGTTCTCAACATGAGGAAGAGCATCCATACTTCCTCTAACAAAACCACACCTCTTAATCCTCTAGTTCCACTAACTGGAAACCAAGTACTCAAATATAGGAATCTACGGTGGCCATTCTCATTAAACCACCACACAATGTTACTTGAGGTACCTATATCTTCATAAAAGAACCTAATAAAGACCTACATGTAGGGGTTATCCTCTCATGTAGACTGACAGCTACATAGTCAATTTGGACGCAATATGTGACACAAAAATCGAATTCTTATGAAAAGTTTAGAAAAGGGCAGGGAATCTTCTGCAAATCTAGTAAGGAGGAAGAAATAATTTCAAAAGTGGAGGGGAGAAGAAATTTTGGAGATTTTGGGGGAAACGTGACTGTGCAACCATCAGAGGAACTGAAGAGTAAAGAGGAGTGACGGTCTGATTGGCTACCTTTTGGTGTGAACAAGCTGAGATTATGTTTAAAAGGCAGGCAACAGTAGATCCTGAAGAAAATCACCCCAGTTTTACTCAGAAACCTCAGGATGTCTTATATTTTACTAATCTTATTTTATCATTTTCCTTTGTAATCTATATGATATTTTTTATACCTGTAAGTATGGCAAGGCCTTCAACATATGACAGAAGGTCATAGGACCCCAAAACATGAAGAACCTTTATCCAAAGAACATTTTTTGATTTTTGTAGAGAAGAGGTATAAAAAAGTATAATGAAAAATAGAAAATAACCAATTGTGATAAAAGGCCAGAAAAGAATGCTTCATATCACATACAAAAGAAGTGTCATCTTATAGAAGAAGAGGGGGCAGTTCTAGGTAACAAGGAATGAGGGAGACAGAGCCTCACTGAGACATCAGGTTGGCTACTGACAAAGAGGTTGATGGTTTCAATGTGCTAAATGGAGGTTAGTATTCACTCTCTTCCCCGAGAGATCAGCGAGGCTAATCCATCGTGACACATCCCTGTTGACTGCTGCCTATAGTCACCAAGGGCAGCACTGACCCTCACCCAGGGTCAATAACCAATACTTAGAAGCACATCCTATAGGTCTTTGTACAGCCCTTAATTTGACCTCGCCCTTCTAAATGCCTCAAATCCTTATGTTAAATCCTCCAGAACACCATTAACAAAATTCCTCCTAACTTCACCTTTACTTCTCTAATTAAAACCTGACCACCCCTTGAGACCACGGGCTCCCATCAGCCATCTCTATTGATGATGTACTTTTTACCATCTCTACTGATGATGTCCTTTTAACTCTGGTGAAGATGTCTTCATTTTTTTTTTACCTCTTCTTGTCTAAATTTTCAAGAATTTGCCCAATAAAATCTTAAGATATAGAAGTGAAAAGAAAGCTCTACTCCGATGTTACCCTACTTGGAGGTTCCTATTCATCGCCCCCATCCACTTGATACTCTCTTGGAGTCATCTCCCATCACCCTTCAGTGTTCTCCCTTCTTACTGGGAAATCTCTGCTTTACAGTCCTGTCTTTCTCTTCACAAATGTGGCTCATCACCCATCACACCGGCCAACTGGTGCCTGATCCTTAGCTGTTTCAATGATCTGATTTTCTAAATCAACCTTGCCCATGCGTTCTGACTTTATTCTCTGGCTCTGCAGCCTAGTACAGTAACCACCAGCCACAGCTGCTTACAGAGCCTTGAATCAGTGTGTAATCAAGTTTTCTTCTAAGAAAAGAGTTTGCTGACTATCCCGCTCTCCTTGCCATCCTCTTTTCTTTTTCCCCCAGAACTGCTTTATTTTCCTTGTAATGCTTGTATTAAATGTTATTTTATTTTCCTATTATGTGTTCTAAGTTTTACAGTCTATGGTCCATAATATTTTTGCTAATATTACAATAAAATGAATTAAAATGATTAAAATGAAAATTACAGCTCCAAAGCTATTAATGTACTCTTGAATAGATACATGAATCAAGGAAAGTTTTGAAGCTGGGTGGTTGATGGCACACGCTTTTAATCCCAGCAGTCACAAGGCAGACAGATCTCTCTGAGTTTGAGGCCAACTTGGTCTACAGAGCTAGTTCCAGGACAGTTAGGGCTGTTAAACAGAGAAACCCTGCCTCGGAAAACCAAAAATAAAATAAAGAAAGAAAAAGAAAAAAGGAATGAAAAAAGGAAAGTATTGATGAATACATGGGCTGTGAAGACAAATGAGAAAATGGAGGGGAGTTTGCAAACAATTGGCAGCTATCTCATGGTGGAGGAAGAATTTGGCAAAATTTTCTGGGGTCCCATCTTTTATAAGCGCCACTTGGGTATCATTAAGTTAATGATTCTACTTCTGCGTGGATTCTTTGGGAGCACTTCTGTGTTTGTGTAGCAGAGGAGGCGTTCTAGAATAACCTTAGAAGCATTAGTAAGCCCAACACCAGAATCCACCCAGAATCATGTGACATGGAATGATAAAGTATACTCTATTTATATAATGGAAAACATTCCTCAGACCAAAGAGAATAACAAGAATTTAGACCGATTATTAATTGAGTAGCTGAAAACCTCACGTGGTCTTTCACCAAAATTAACAAATCTTGTATATGCAAGAGCACCAATATTTGCCTGTTACAAGTGTGTAACAGAGGCTCAGGGAAGTGAAGGGATTCACACAGCATTATAAATAAAGAGTCAACATTTGAGCTTCCAGAGCTATGACCCCTGGTAGCCATTCCTTCTCTAATAGCAAGGATCCAACACAAATGAGGAATAGGATTAAATCTACAAAATGACATTAAATGAAAATTAATACAATTGGAAATTATAATATTGTATGTCATTTTTCACGGCTAGTTAACTAGACTAATTGATACAGAGTATAGAGAGCATACGATAAAATCATTTTGAAAACTGAAAACAAGGGAAATTATCTTCTCTTAGCAGAAGATGCATAAAGTAAAACAAAGACAAATATAGTCACCCTCATAACAGGATTGGTGATACCCTCGTCTTGAGGTGGTTAGTGATTCTTATTATTGTATTATCTAAGGCAATAATTCTCAATCTTTGGGTCATGACCCCTTTGGGGGTTGAACATCCCTTTCATAGGGGTCACCTATCAGATATCCTGAATAGCATATTTGTGTCATGATTCATAACAGTAGCAAAATTACCGATATGAAGTAGCATCAAGAATAATCTTATGGTCGGGATCCCTACAACATGAGGGACAGTATTAAAGGGTTGCAGTGTTAGGAAGCTTGAGACCTAGTGCTCCAAGGTATCTGAGTTACTGATTTACATCTTAAACATATTAAAACTAAAAAATGAAAAAGTAAAATGTGATCATAAAAATAAGCTTTGACTATATTTTCCAAAGTACTTGATGAACAAAACAGAAGGAAGCATGTGTACAATAGGTAGATCCACAGGTAGGCTGGGTGGTGGTGGTGGTGGTGGTGGTGGTGGTGTTAATGGGAGGGACTACTGAATATAGATGAGAAGATTGACTTAGAGTAATGCTTTCTCCTGGGGAATAAGAAAATATCTGGAGACATTTATTTTATTATCAAGACCTTGGGGATTATTTGTACATAATCATAACTATTTTATGTTGTCATAAAGCACCATGATCAAAAGCAGCTTATAAAAAGAAAATACACTTGTGTTTACAGTTCCAGAATGATAAGAATCCATCATGGTGAGTAGTCATACCAGCAGGCAGATATGGTGTCCTGAGCAAGAAACTGAGAGATCACATCTTAAGTGCAAGCAGGAAACAGAACAGAGAGGAAGGAGAAGGAAGAGGAGGAAGAGAAGGAAGAGAAAGAGAGGGGGGGAGGGAGGAAGAGAGAGAGAGAGAGAGAGAGAGAGAGAGAGAGAGAGAGAGAGAACTGAAAGTGGAATGTGGTAGTATGGATAAAAACAGTTCACATAGACCCATAGGGAGTGGCACTACTGGGAAATGTGGCCTTGTTGGAGCAGATGTGTCTTTGTTGGAAAAAGTCTGTGACTGGGGGTGAGTGGGCTTTGGGATCTCAGATAGTCAAGCCAGGCCCAGAGTGGCATTCTCTTTCTGCTCCCTGGAGATCCGGATATTGAACTCTCAGTTCCTCCTCCAGCACCCTGTCGATCTTCATGCTTCTGTGTACTGCCTTGACAATAATGAACTAAACCTCTGAACTGTAAGCCAGTCCCAATTACATGCTTTCTTTTCTAAGAGTTTATGAGGTTATGGTGACTCTTCACAATAATTGAAACCCTAACTAAGACACATGTTCTCAGACTCTACCCCAGTGACTCACTACCTCAGTGGGAAACTCAGTGGGAGAGCTTGCTCACATCACCTAGATTTCAGAAGTGAGACCCCTGGAGAACTCACCTCGTGTGAAGCCCACTCATTTTAAACAGGCAGCCAGTGAAGCATCCGTCCCTCTCATACTATGGTAAGTAAACACAATCGATCAGGGCTTTTTGGGTTGCTGGGAGTTGGATTGCTAATTATTTGGGTGGAACAGGCAGAACAAGGGCAGACGAAGAAACGGAAGTGGAACAAGCTACCTTAAAGTCAAGTAGTCATAAACCGTAGCACAATTCCATGGGATCTGCCCCTGCTGCGGACCTGACAGCGGCCTATGTAATATTGACATTTATGTTTGAATTAGCTACACTGGAAAGGCTCCCAAGAATGTGTAAACGTTGGGCCTCACAAAATCAACAGTACAGAGAAGATAGTCAGTCTAATAGTGTCGTAAGTTACTTTCATTGGCATTTTAGCTAGACACACCCTGAAGATCAATAGTCTCACGCTTCTCTATTGTTCCCTCAGAGTTAGTTCATAAACCCCACCGTGCTCTGGGTCCCCTACTCTTATTTTCAGGGATCATTTCCTCCATGAAATCTCATCTTCTGGCATTAAAGGCCTGAGGGTACAATTAGGGCAAAACAATAAACGAGGAATAGGCTGGAGATCCAATTTTCTCTACTCTGAACGGGAACCTGAAGGGCTGCCGCATCTTGATCTCTCTGTCCCCAAGGGGACAACATCTCAGGAAAATGGTTACATGACTGTGTGCCCTAGGAGGCTGCTCACAACGTCCAGGACGTTGATGGATCCAGTCCAAAGATTACAGCGTAAGAACCCTGTCTGTAAGGCAAATATCACTCAGATTCCAAGAGACTAGATTTCAGGGAACATCTTTTAAATTAGAAATTTTATTTTCTTTTTTTAAAAATATTTTATCTTGTGATGGGTAGGAGGACGTGTCACATAGTGTGGCTGGAGTTAGAGATCAGCTTTGGGATTCAGTTCTCTTTTTAGATTAGGTGCATCAGAGACTGAGTCCACATTTTCAGACATGTGCAGCAAGAGTTTTCCCCTGCTGTGCTGTCCCCCTCAGGCCACATGCTAGCAACGTTAACAGAGATTGATCGGGCTTGATAACATATTGATTCATTTTGCTTTTTCATGATCTCATATATGAAAAAAAATGTATTCTAATTCTTTCCCCTAGTCATCTTGTCACCATCAAGTCCTCTCTTGTCATCTCTAATACCCCTTTTCCAAGATTAATGACACTTGGTTTGGCTTTGTGACATTTTAGTCTATCAAGGGCCACATATGGGCACAGAATTCCATTGGGGCCTGACAGGGTCACAGGGGGCACCCAACTGAAGTCATTGAGTCCTTCTCTCTTAGAACCTACCAGTGGCAAATTGTTCAGGAGCTGAGGGCAGGGTCCCTTGAGTACTTGTCTGTTGGTGCTTATATATTAACAGGTACATTATTATGTGGTCTAATTCGTTTTTTTTTTTTTTGCCTCTAGATTACTTATTCCATCACAGAAAACCCGAGTAAATTGACATATTACTACTGAGAGTAACTTGGAAAGAGAGTTTTAGACTTGAAAGAGGCCATCCAATCAGTGAGGGAATAATCCATAGACCTTAACTGGTGGTCATGTACATATGTCTGCATTCATGTAGAAAATCACTAGAAGAGAGATGTCAGTGTGCTTTTTGAAGCCAAATGAAGACCATTGGGTATCTAACAGAAGTAGTCCGCTCTGAAATAATAAACATAAGAGTAACTTTATATGGATTGAGCAAGCCGTATTTACGTATCTATATGTGTGTGTATCATGCATAAAGTCATTGGTTCAATCATTGACTTCACCCCCCCTTCTTTCCCTGCAAATATGAAAAACCAACATCGTTTAACTAAAATCAGTTATAGCGACGACTTTATTTCAATTAAGTTCCTTCCAAATTTGAAAGCGGTAGATGCAATGTCTTCCCAAAAGTTAGCAGATGCGACACAAATCCAAACACACTTCTATGCATGGGCAGCAAGTGGTATATGGATGCTGGCTTTCTTATTTGTAGGAGAGTGAGGATGGCGGTGATGGAAGCAGGGACCTTATGAGTGCTAATTACATGCTCTCTACTAAGCTCTACCCCCAGCTCTTGTGCATGAATTTTACACAAAAATAAAACAACAAGATCCAGCAGAAACAGAATAACATTTTTAAACTACTTCCTCTAGAGATTAGGATTTGGCAAAGACTGAGCAATGCTGTTTTTTGTCATATTTTTTAAAGAATTTTGAATTTGAATAAAGGAATTTTGGCTCATTTTGATGACCATCAAAATAAAGCACAAAGTACATTTTTTTCATACCTATACAGTGCCACAAATCTACAATCTAAATTTCTTCCTATCTCATGTAAAATTGACATGACTCCGAGGAACGTAACCCGATTCTATCTTGTATACACCGTTTTCCTTCTCATCATCAACCATTTTCAACATTGCTTTTACTTTAATAATGTACTTTGCAGCAAGCTTAGGGAGCATCCATCCCAGCTAATAATATTACCAAGAAAAGTGCACGAGGCAGTTATGCTGATATTATAGGTCCATATTTGGATGCTGGAACAAACAATACAGCCCAGAGACACCACTATTAATCCAGGACCCTCTAACTCAGGTCTCCACACAGCGGGTGGGTGTGGTGACCAAGGTAAGAACATCAAATCACAAGGAAAGTGTCTCTCTGCTAATCCTGGTATCAGTGACAAGCTAGAAAAGTTCATACACAATGCTTTAAATTTTATCCCAAATTGTTTCCTTTATAATGATGACTTTATTTCAATTAAGTAATCTTTCCAAATTTGAAAGCGATAGATGCAATAGGAAAAATGTCAGGAAACACGCTTGCAATACCACCCCTCTTTCATTCCCTCTTCAAAGAGCTGGTGTTTCCATACCTCTCTGTAGTTATCACTGATTCGTTCCAAGTTCAGGGAATAGACAAGGTCCCTGCCACCCACGAAGAGCCGCTCTTGGTACTCATCCAGCAGCATTGTGTGGAGATCAAGAAATCCCAGGGGACTTTGAAATATAGATGTCCTGTTCAGGTCCAAGAGTTCTGCAATGCGAACAGAGGTCTATACTAAGTACATGAGAACACATTAACACTCTTCTCAAAGACAGGATTTTATGTTTGCTTCCTACATGTGAGGCCTTAAATTGAATTATTCAGAGAAGATTAGAAATATCCAATATCCATGTGGACTTTGTCCTGTGTCTTCCAGTACTGTGATGTAAATAATGTATTGATACCCAGATCCTTTCTACAGGACAGTTTTTAGTTATAACCTAAGCACATTGTTCCTTATTCTTTGAGTCTTCTCTAGATTCTTTTGATACCCAATGTAAAGTAAATGCTTTGCGAAGTTATTACACTGTAATAATAATAATAATAATAATCAACTTGTTTGAGGAATAATGAGAAAAGTACTGGTATGTTCTGGTTAGGTATAACACTTTAAAAATCTGTATGTCCATATTGGAACTGTGGAAGCAATAACCACAGATATAAGAGAGTAACAAACTGTATAGTCACAATATATTTTAATGTGTGAGCATTCACATGTTTATTAATTTATTAATCTGAACATTTAAATAAAACCTGGAGTGTAAGGCACATTTTCTATGATTTTACAATATGGACAAAATCATGAACAATAGTTATGATATAATACAATGTTAAAAGTTCATTTTAAATCTTCCTTTGTGTACATAAAGCACTTACAAGCGCATCTATTTAGTTCTAATAGATACCAACTCAGGAAAACCACCTAAAAGTAATATTGAAAATCATATCCAAAATCAAACTGAAAAACCCTGGCAACAATCAAGTTCATAATCACAGCTATGATTACTCATGAAAATCATTTGGGATCTGCTTTCCACTATTGTGATTCAAGCTATCTTCGGGCATTCATGTCTGGGTTAGGAATTACAAACAATATCTTTGGAACATATATATTAAATTTAAGAAATCAGAATCTGGCAAAGTCTCATGTGTATGCTTTCTTGGTGGAGGCAGGATCTTTAATTTCATAAGTCGGTTTAGTACTTAGGGCTTGGAAATTGATATATGAGAGCTTTTGAGAATGAGGAGGAATATTGGCCCTAAGATAAGGCTGAGTATGGAAGAACAGCTGAGGTCTCCTTGGGAAACAGTGAGCAGAGGAACTCGTCCACACAGTTAATTCCAAAACTGCACGTAGAGTGTGGGGAATGTTGCTGAACAGGACACTAAAGCACAAGCAGTCAAGGGAAGCATAAAAAACATCCAACATCTTCCAACATGATGAAATCTCATTTCTGCACTATTAAGAATAAGGTTGAGAGTTCAAAGCCTGCTTGGGTTACTAAGTGAGATTTGTTTCAAATAAACACAACAAAAACAACAGAGTGAAGAAGAGAGTGTTCTTTAACTGGCCTCTCCTCTGCAGTCCTGGGTGCTCAGAACTCTGTGGAGTAGAATTTCCTTTAGATCTCTGGTTTAAATCAGGCAATACTGCAAGCATTCAACTATCCCAGGTATACATCACATTTGAGATACTGAACCCACTGGGCCTAAGTAAAAAATCTGAGACTAAATCTTGAGGGTAGGCCTGAAGGAATACCGAGTATTTTGGGGGGAAAGGAGGCAAGCTGGAATTAGAGAGAGATTAGAGAGAGACCCTCGAACTCCAGAAGAAAAAGAAAAGTCACAGTTAGTATTGTTTAAGTTCAAAGTCATACAGTCATACCTACTGGACATTCACAAATTACAAGACGGTGTTTTAGGATTCGATATCATCTGAGATGCCGGGAGCAAAGCTCTCGGTTCCCCTTATGCTTCGGTCCTTATAAAAGAGAACTATGGTTTCAGGTGAGCCCTGCTAAGTGGAATCTTCTCTGGAAAACTTTCCCTAGGTAGTCTGATAATTTGCTGCACAATGCAATCTTTATCATAAATGGATAAGTCTGGTCAAAGAATGGCCACATATTAGCAAGAACACTTTTTATATGATTGAGTTGCCAAAAAACGGTAAGATGCAAAACTCAAGAAATTAAATTTCTTGGAAAATTAACAAACTGTGTGAAAGATTCTGAACCATTACCAGAGTTTAATAGAAAAAGCCAGGGTTGTTTACTGAAAATGTGGAATTGGGTTGAGAACCAATGAGGCAGCTGCATGAGTGAAGTCCGTCTGTGGAGGTTTGTGACTGCTTTTTGATGAGCTCATTATCACATTACTTTTCTTGACATATAAGATAACTATCAACTTCTACTTGCTACCTGGCTTCCACTTCTGTCAAACCTATTATAATTCTAAAAGATTAAAGGTTTTTATTTATTTGGCAGTTGTAACAGATGCTATTTATGGTTTCACCAATCATCTTTTACTCCGATGATTTAAACTCTTCTCTGACCCATTCTGTCTACAGCCCGATAGAACCCGAAAGATATAAGGATCACTCATGTTAGTGTGGATGGAGACTGGACAAAGCAAATGGAAGGAACTGGAGTGTGCAGTAGCCCGTGCAAATTATGCACACACTAATTTTCAATGACTTATTTTTTTCATGAGCTACCGTATTACAATAGTTTAAATTATCATTTCCTTCATTTTATTGATGAAAACCTCAGGCAACCCCAAGTTTACTGACTCTAAAAGGTCAATGCTATCACAAGAAGAAAACACTCAGGTTACCTATTAAAACATGATAATTACAGTACAGCATGCATGTGCATTACAACGGATTTCCTATATGCAGAATCTGCAGAGACAAACTCTAGTCATGAGTTTGCTCTTTGCCTGGGTCCCTTTGGACAGCCTTTAAACCTTTTTGAATTGTATTCCTTCAATGTTATCAGTTTCCGCCTTTATAATTTTTAATTGATTGACTCAATTGCATTTTCATGGTGAGGGGCAAAACAGAGTATAAAAAATAAGCCAAGCTTGTCACTGAATTAATAAAGTTCCATGCATAATGTTTTGCTTTAAAAGGGATGGTATGTTTAATAAATAAAGACTAGCTATTTTCCTGTTCTGAACCTTGTTTAAAGAGAAATATTTAAACTATTTGCCTTATTTTTATTATTTAAATGCCTATATGATGAGATAATTTTTTTCTTCTTGTTACTGTTACAAAAAATTGGAGATTATTTATCCTGACTCATTCATATGGCCTCAGAAGAAATGGTTGCCAAATATTTACGGTACATAAAACTGAATGTCACTACCAATCTTAGGCAACAAATCCAATAATTTCATTTTATTTTACTTATGCAGATATTTTTATAATAATTGCAAAGCAATATTTATATTTAAAAATTAAAGGGTTAAGTATAATGTACTTATATTTGGGAGAGCTTTAGTGCTGCAAATGCTTCTGCTGCACCTTAAGAGAATGACCCACATGACAGAGCAGTATCAGCTGTGGCTCTCTAGGCAGTGCAGGCTTGTCAGTAGATGTACTATCTCAGAATCATAATAAGTGCACCGTATCCCTGCAGCACTTTCTATTTTCCCACTTATTTTCCCAGGCAAACTTCCTGATTTCCTATCATTAATCTTCTAATGTTTTTACCAGGCCTTAGCTGTCCTATCCAATAGGAAGTCATGCATAGTCATCTTTGGTTTAGTCAGGAAAGGTTTACGGTATTGATTACAGGTGAGGATGTGTGCTATAGACGTATGTCTGTAACAATGGACACATTATTTATAGTCCTTTCTTTATTGAACTGTGCTTTGAAAGGGACATGTTTATTTGATTTTATATTTATTCTATGTTAACCCCACTTTTACTTAATTCACTTAGTTGACTTACTTCTTCCCCAAAAGGATCTGAAACTCCTCAAACAGATAATCTCAATTAAAGTAACAATTAAATACTTTAGAAGAATTAGGGTAAGTGGAAAACAATTTAAAAAGAGACAGTTGGAATTAATGTAACTTAAATATTCCTCTAGCACTTGACACATTGCTAAATCATCTCTTCAAATTGACCTCAAGCTCACCTATAACCAAAGAAGAAGTCAGGGGCAAAATAATCGGCAGCAAAGTGAAATCATTTGCATGAGAGCATCACAAAGTGCCAAGGATCAACAGAAAGTTCTCTTAAGGTTATCTGAAGAGGAATGCTCGAAACACCACAGTGACCTCTGCTACCACTCCAAAATTATCACAATAATTAGGTTCCTCAATGAAAAACAATTGGTTTGTAACAAAATTCAGCCCTACAAAAGTAAGCATACGGTCACAGATGACCATGATATTCAGGACAATAACTGTTGGAGGAATAGAAAATAAACTAGGTAATGTGAATCTAGTGCAGAAAGTTAAGTCTTGTAATTAAAAAAGAAGAGAAGACCATATAATTGATCTCTGAGAAAATGTTCCATCTTAGTTCCTTCCTTCCTTCCTTCCTTCCTTCCTTCCTTCCTTCCTTCCTTCCTTCCTTCCTTCCTTTCTTCCTTCCTTTCTTTCTCCCCCCTCTTTTTTTAAAATGTCATTGCTTCAGCGTACTGTTGCTGAGGTTTCTTCATTAATTTCCTCATGGTCAAATATGCCTGTTGGCCCCCTGTTGAGTGATACTCCTTATTGTACAATAGTCCATCTACTCATAATGTAACCGGTTCATCAGTGTTTACATTTTATACATAGCTGGCTTCTTGCAGATTGCTTTATCATCCTAGATGGCACCAACTACTTATCTGTAGTTATGTGTAGAATCACGTGATAGACAGTGTGGTCCCTATAGTTATATGACACTGGAGCAGTCACCACGAAGGCTCTGCTCCAATTGTACAGGCAAACCTACTCAATGTCAGATGTCGTATAGTCTGCATTTCTACTAGACTGAAAAAAAATTGACTTGATGTTTATAGATAGTCAATAGAATCTTATTAAATGTTGGAGAACAAACGTCTGCTGAAGTTGAAATTGTATTTATCTTTTATTGATTTGAGCTATCTTCTCTGTACTACCAACTGGCTTGTCAGAGCTGTTGACCCTTCTGGAGAGGTAAGAAAGGACTGATTCCCATACCCAGTCTCTCTACTTCATCCACATGTATTTGCTAAAAGTTGAAATATTTTGGACTTGTAAAATAGGTATTCTAAACATAAATCAGTCAATAATTAAAGTGTAAAGTTTGGTAAAGACCCCAAAAATAATTACTAGAATTTAAAGAAAGTGTTTATATGAAACACAAGAAAATAATTTATATTCAAGCAATTAAATTTGTGGTATTTTTAGTATGTTGAAGATACTATTTTAATGAAAGTATTATTGCTTGTGTTTTAATAATAACATTCTGAATAATTGAATATAATCAGTCTTACTAAGAAATTAGCATAAAATATCAATCTTCACAGAATTTTAAAAATTAAAAACTAATGAAAATATGACTTCTAAAATTTCATAGAACATTTCTATTTAATTCAAATTTTCTATAATGAACATAAGTCAATTAATTAAATTCATAGTTATATCTCACAAGTAAAAGAGAAAGACACATAAAATGCTTCCATTTTTGCAATGAAATGTCTTCATACTAGAAGGCTTGACTGTCAAAGTAATAATAAAAGTAGATACATATTAATTGTATAGTCATGTGTGATTTACTAAGGGCCAAATAAATATTATTTCATTTAATCAACATAACTGCCGCTCAGAAAAACTCTATTTTCTATATGTGAAAAATGGGAAATTATAGTAATTCAGTACAGAGCTTGGGATGTTTAGTTGGTTTTGGTACAACATTTGACCAAGAAAAGTTGATTGGAGAGTTTTAAAATATATAAAATATATATATACATATTCCTATCTATTCTATATGAATATGTTTATGTATGTAACATCAATTAAAGAAAAAAGAGATCATAAATTTGAAAGAGAGCCACGAGGGTATATTGGGGTTGGAATGGAAAGAAGGAAAGGGGGGAAAGATATGCTCATATAATAATCTCAAAAAATTAAAAAATACAGACTTAGAAATGCAAATGAAACCATCACTGTGAATTCAAACAACTCAGTCACTCCATTGTGTTCTCAACACCAAGAAGCAAAATGATTGTTGGAATTGTGAAAAGTTTGTTCTTTGTTAACAATAAGCCGATGTATGATACATAAAATGTGTATTTTAAAGTTTACTGAGAAAACACCTGTACGACGGGATTCTATTGCCTCGGTAACAGAAGGGTTTTGTCAGAGCTCACAGAGAGTACTAGTTAGAGTGGAAGCTCCCCCTGAGTTTGACGTTTTGATTTGATATAGTTAAAGTAGAAACACAACAGAAAAATTCAGCTTAATATCAATTTTATCTTTAATTTGCCTTTTCAGGCAGTCCTGTAACGATATGGGGTTTTTCACGTGACTTTTATTTAACAGCTAATGACATACCTAGTTTTATATATTCTATTATTTTACAGAACGCGTTAAGCTTTTCTTAGTTAGCTACAGAGTTTCAAAGCCTTTTTTGGTGCACACCAAGGCAGGCAAAGTACTGACAAGGCGGGGCTCCCCTGCTCCTTAAGGACGTTTCTCTCTAATCTTAGCCTCAGATATGCCATGGAGTTGGCATGTTTACCAAGCAGTGGCTAGTTCCTTTATCCCTTCCAGGCGCTTCAAGCTCTCTGGAGGAAAGCAACAAAATATACAGGAAGAAAGGGACAAAGGGACTCAAATCCCAGTCAATCCCCACAAAATGCTATAAATAATGGCCAGTGCTGACTCGGGGAGACAGTGACATCTTGAGTTCTTTCTACCCTAAAAATAACACGAACCACTTGGGGAGAGAAGGACAAAGAAACAAGACAGAACGAAATGTACCAACTCCGAGTTCCTCCGGAAACGTTCTAAAGAGGGAACTAATTATTATAGCTAGGCTGCATGCTAATTATCAGCTGTCAATGAAGATTTGCACAGAGGATTTAGTCATTTCCTCTCGGGCCTTTCTCGTTAACCTGCAGGGCTCACGGTGTTAAACCTCGCTGACATCGATATATTAAAGCAAAGTTCTCTCCGGTTACAACGGACTCAGGTGCTGCCTTTCTGTGTGTAAGACGCAAGATGCAGGAGCTGAGCCCTCGTATTATCTAACCCACAAATTTAAATAGACTTGCTTCCTTCTTAAATACACACTTCTTGTTCCACTGTTAACCACCAAGGAAGAACTTGGTGCAACTTGGTTCTGTAATGAAACATGTCATTATTTTCCAAATCAATGAGTTTCTTCAGTGTCTCCTGAAGTTTTTTCGACCGAAGACATGATTAACACAAATAAAATGTGGCAATAGTCACTAAAAATTTCCAACTTCACAGCTAAAATGGAAACAACGTCTTGCATCATGCTTTGATGATTTTGACAGACATGGCAGCTGACTGCTAACCGCAGTAATAATGTTGGAAATGATTGAGTCATAAAAGGCAAAAGGAATTGGGGTGTTGAGAATGTAGCTTATTGACACAGCGCTTGCTTTGCATGTTTGCATCCCAAGTAGTGCAAAAAGCCAAAATGCTAGCCACTAACTTTTTAAACAACGTGAACATGGGATTACCGTGATTCTAGCCTTTCAAGCATTCATTGAACCTTTAAATTCTGTGTCCCAAGTCAATGGCGACAGCAAGGCCCTGCAGCAGGCTAAAGTTTCAATTAGTTACTACTTCCAAAGACAATGAAATAAGAGTAGACAGTAAATAGTGTTTTCTTTCTTAAAGGTCAAAAGGTACCTCTGAATTTAAAATTCCTTGAGCCATTTTACATACATGATAATTATATAGTATTTTATGTGATAGTCTGGCTTTTTTTTTTTTTTTTTTGGTTTCTGAATTCTGTGACAAAGAAGCCACTGGGTACATGTTTACATAGAATCACTGTCTATCCATGAATTAAACATGTATACAAATGCTTGAATTTAAATCATTCAACTGAACAAAACCAAGCGATGTAGTTAATATTCCTGAAATATACATCAGCTATTTAAGCTGGTATTTAAGAATACCATCTATACATTGAATCCTGACTGTATTTTATCTCAGTAAAGATCAAAATGAAGGAATCTTATGGGAACAGCTTCCTGAAGTGAACCTGCATCTTGGCAGTGTTCTAGACTGAGATCCAGGGAGGTGCTCCCATGTTCCTTGAGGACCTAGTATCTAGGGTATTCTACTCTAAACTTGGAAGGAATGAGTTCCAAGTACTCTAATAGTATGACTAGATTTCCTGAAAATACTGATTAGTCTTGCAAGTGGGTAATCCAGGTAGAAAGGAGCAATAGAGGATAAAGGGAGGCGTGAAGATGGTTCTGTATGCAGCAGATGGGGAGGATGGGAGAAAACAAAGCACCAGGCGTCGTGGAGACAGAATCTGAAGGGCTCAGTGGAAGAGAGAAGGGGTCAATAGACAGTTTTAAAAGCGTCCAACCTCTCTGCGCTTGAAAACTACTTACTTCAAGATACCACCTTACCCAATTCATGAAGAAATGTACCAACAAATACTGTCAAGTATGTGGGGAAGCAAATCCATTATTAACTGCTGGCGGCAGCGCAAACTGATAGGGACGTTAAAGAAGTTAATAATTAATTTTTATATAAAAATAAAAATAGAACTATAGTTGTAATCTAATTATACCTCTCCTTGGCACATACCCAAAGAATTCCATATCAAACCACAAAGATAATTGAATATCCACATTTATTGCTATTATAAACTGTAAGCAGCCTAGATAAAAAGCAGTAACAGATGAAACTGATGAAATGTAGCATATATATGTATGTATATAAATATATATATATAGTGCTACATTTATATATATACATATATATGTATATATATAAACTGTACTCAGTTGTAAAGAAAATGAAGTTATGACATTCCAGAAAGATAGATGGATTTGAGAATTAGAACATTAATCTTTGCCTCTAAAGCTCAGAAATGTATGAACCAAATAGTCGCTCTCATATGGTAGATCAAGTGTGGATTCTATGCTTGATGTGTGTGTACATGTATATCTCTATAAATTCATGCAAATGAGTCAAAGCAAACAAAAAGTCTACTGCTATGTGCAGAACGGCTGTACCTCGGAGACACCTTAACTAAAACTACATTGACTAGAGTTTAAGTACTTTTCTTTTTTCTGATCTGCCCTGGGTTATATAATTTTATTTTCAATTTATCTTCTAGAAGAAATTAAACATGTTGTCATACACCTTGGAGTGCTCTGTCTTAATTTTGTGTGATTTTTTTCCATCCCTGTACACATTGCCTGCTATTCCATTGATTGGGTCATAACTAAGAGGCCGGATCTTCAAACTCTTATATTTCACATAGATCACAAATGAGAAATAAAGGAAGGTGTTTCCTTAAAAGGCAACATTTCCATTCTGACAGAGCTAGAATGGTTTTTTAATGTGATATTTCCTTACTTCTGTAAGTAAATTGATTTTCTCCTCGATTTTGCTTTTTAAGTAGCAATTATTATCAGGCTAAATCAACCTATTCAGCAATAAATACTTTAAAAGCATACTGTGTTAGTAAAGACTTAACCACAAAATGTTCTGGCTATGAAGGCAAACAAGGAAGATTCTCAGCTTCTGGGACATTATACTTGGCACACAAGTTCAGTTCTGGCACTAACTGGCAACAAGAAAGGCAGAGTCAGATGCACAACTTCTTATTCTACAGGAAAGGAAAAATGACCCAAAGTATACAATTATCCTCCTCTTGACAACTCATTGTTTCCTGGACGCAACGAGAGTTCCAGAAGTCTAAGGAAAAATATACAGTAAGATGAAAATCAAAACTTAGATTAAGGAAGTTCCGAACAGATGTGAAAAGCTTTAGCATCGTCTATAGTCAGTATTTCATGCTTTTTGTGAGAAGACTTAGAATTTTAGGACATTTTCTCTGTGCGGAAGGGAGAAAGCCCTGAAGTGAGGGCCTCAGTGAAAATGTGCTGACTCGGAAACCATGACATAAAGAGTCCATCTCGGACACCCCCGCCCCCATCCTCAAGTCTAGTCCAATGGGCGTGGCCAAGACACTCCCTACCCAGTCAGGTGCTCAGTGGGATGATGGAACACTTGGCTAAGATGATGGCCCCTCAGATGGCAGTGGATACCTTCTTGGGGCACTTAACACCAAAACCAACATGACCACTGTAGTCCAAAATCTGGTACCCTGGCAAGCCCGAGTCTGCTTCTGCAAGGGCATCGATCTTTAGAATCTCACCCTTTAGGGACGCACCCAAGAGATTTACTAATGGGCAAGGAGAAGAGGTAGCTCTCCTACCGGGACTTCAACTTCATGTCTTTTAACCATGCAACCCAGCTTGATGACAGGGATTCATTCCTTGTCATTGGCTTTACCTCCACGAGCCCTGCAGGCTTGACCACAACCATGGCCTCTAAGACCTCCGCCGAATCCTCTACAAAAGTCCGCTGCTGTCTGCTAATCCTGCGCCCTGGGTCCTCAAGGCCCTCCCTCTGCACCTATATCATCCGCCATTTGGTGTTTTCTAAAAGAATAAGAAGGAGGAGGAGGAAGGAGAAGGAGGAAGAGAAGGAGGAGGAAGATGAATCCAGTTTTATGCAGGTGGATGGTTTGATGTGACTTTTCGGCCTCACACCCAAACGCCCTTTTAGGACTGTTTCTTGACCTCCAATAAAAACCCATACTTTCACATATATGAAAACAAATCATTCCAAAACCTATACAATTTAATCCTGAAAAAATATTTTCCTATGAGTGGCTTCTATATGTATTAGAAGGGTTCAGTCTTGCATTTGTAACTTTAAATATCTATAGGTTTTAAGTTGGTGTAAGATCACACAGTAACGGCTACTGCACAACTTGGACACTTTCTACAGTAACAACACATCACTGTCAGAGTTACAAAAATGAGGAAATTATAACTGAATTATAAAACCATGAAGACAGAAAAACAAGTTTATAATTCTGTGTATCCTGGTAATTAAAAGGAAATGGAACCAACTTGCCCCCAGTACAACAAGGAAGAAAATAATACTCTTGGTGCGTGTTTATCTGGATGAAGAAATAAGGTTGGGGGTGGTATTTTAATTACCTGGACGATTTGGAAATGCTGTTCAGCCTCAGAAACCTGATTCCCTGTGAAATCACAGGCCTTCCAGTACCTTAGCTGCCTCCCAGTGGGTAGTCGCCCCCCTGGGTGGGCAGGTTCTCCAAGCAGAGGCAGAGAGCTATGTGAAGAGAGAGGACATTGCCTTGGTATGGACAATTCACCGGTGGCTTTCTCCCACAAAAGTTGCCTTAGTAACCAAGTTGTTAACAAATTCCTATTCTCCTCTTGTGGAAGTTCTCAATTAGCACTGATTCCCTTCCCAGAAACCCCTGTTGTTTATGACCTGTCACAAAGCAAACAGTAGCGAAGAAGACTACCCATTCATTCTTTGGAATCCAGGCATGTGGGCGGAGACTTATATTCATGGATACTCTCCCTCTCTGTGTGTGCTGTGGTAGGTTTTGGGAGAGATGGCAGCCTGCATGGGTCGTGACCCTTCCCCTCGCTCTATTGGTGGTCACAGCTCGGTTTAACACACCTGTAGACAGACACTCACTCACAGTGAAACTCAGCAACTTCTAAAACCCACACATCACTTGAGAACAGGTGTTTGAGGATCTGAGTAAATCACCCATTTTAATATTACAATAAACCTAACAGAAGAATTATAAAATACTGGATGGTCTTTTGTGTATGAAACATATTTGTTAGTTTGCATAGAGCAGAGATCCTGGAAGTACATTGCTTCTCATATTTCATACACTTATCCAATAATATTTATGCTTTACATATATCCATTGATGCTGTCGGAGGAGGACAGATATTTTCAATTAAAACTCGTTCTTTCTCCTGACAAGTATAAAAAAAAAACACTTAAAGGCAGTGGGTTATAGAAACAGGTCAATACAACAAGAGAGGGGGGGGGGGATAACATATCCTTGAAAACAAACAGTAATCTGCCAAATAAGCCAAGACACTGGTTTCTTTACCAATGTTACCACTGAACTTAGCAACTGAATTTTTGAAAATATTCTTCCTGCCAGACGGAAACAAAAGTAAAATACTTTAACACATTGCTGCCGAGTTCCCAGCCCATGACTTTGTCTGAACAGATGCGTGCAACCAGGTAGCTAGCTGGCCATTCATCATGGAGTCAAATGTGATTTAAAAAAATCTTGGATCCCCCCTGGCAAGGCCATTGATCCTATCTGGGGAAAGAAATTCCACATGAAATTGGGAACAAAAGTCCATTTTCATTTCCTATCATTGTCAAGCACAAAGAGCAAATGAATTAACCCTCCTTGCCTGAGGGTTGTCATCAAGGTGACGAGGCAATGACGCAGTTCTCTGTGATGTTTGGTGGTTAAGGACTAGGATCTTACCATCCTAATGCAAGCGTATTAAACTTTCAGGGTAAATTTTTCATAAATATTCCATTCAGGAAAATGAAGATGGCAGCTAAAACTACTTGTAAATATTATGGATAAAAGAGTTTTTAGATTCAGTTCTTACTACTAATGCAATCTAATGTGAATTAGGAATCAACATATTGCCATTTCAGAATAATCAGGTCTCAGCCTGTTTGGCAAAGCACCAAATTATACTACCAAAGATGCTTGATTTTCCATGTATTGACAAAATTCTGTTCTAAAATTATTAAATGTCCTTCACCATTTTTAGTTATACTGAAGTATTGAACAATTTGAATATATTAACTAAACGTCTTATTGGCTAAATGACACAGTTCTCTTTGGCCAAAGCATGAGGACTCATTAAAGGTTTCATATTTCTGAAGCAAATTCTGACAATTACAGTATTTACTTTGTTATGTCCTTACTGTTTTATATAGCTTGCATGTGTGATATCACAGACAAACTTTATGTCACGTCTCACTATATTTGGGAAGATGATAAACTGCATTTTGTTTCACTAGTAGAGTTATTTTAATGTATTAATGGCATAGTAAGCATATAATCATGGAAAGGGCACAGCCACCCATGTGATAAAATTTATGATCAGTTGTTTAATCATTTTGGAATTACTTCTGCCTCTGAAGTATGCCACCTTGATGTTCCTTTCGGAAGATCTTATTACAATTTTGAAAGCCTTGTGAAGGATTATGATATAATCCTGTATCAACAGGCAATTGTGCTGTATCGGAACACTTGATGTAGGTGGAGCATAACTATAAAATGAGATGGACCCAAAGGATGGTGTTTCCCGAGTGACAAGAAAGGGGTGACAATAGGGTAGAAACCTGTTCATGCAGAAAGAACGGGAGAGTCAGAAGCTGGCACAATTAAAGGGTTTGTGATAGAGCCCCAAAGGTCAAGTTTCTAGGTCCTGCTATATGTATTTGCTATAGTCCCACAATAGGGAGGGAGAGGTCAGCAGAATTGTGCTTACGTACATCTCAGTATTCTGGAGTCAATCGGGCATATCTCTGACTCATGAATGTATGTCAGGATGATGTCAAAATTTACACAATACGGTAGAAATTTTATTATTATTATTGGTTCCCCCTCAATCCAGCTGAAAGAAATGCTATATTTTTGGTAAATCCTGCATTTATTGCATGAGGTATTATTTTTGCCAATTTTGATCTTGTCCTCATTAATTCTAGATCAATAGTTTCCTTTGGAATGCATACTGGAGTATGCCAGAAGCCCAAAAATTCTGATCCCTAAGTTGCCTCTCAGGAATGAGAGCTGTATTTGGTCTGACACTGAGATTTTTAGACACTCTTATGCTCCAATAATTCCAATATGACATAAGGATTGGGAGTTTCTATTGCAGAAATATGCTGTTAGATAAGGGCACATACTTACTCACACCCTTCCAGGACCCACAAGCTCTGCTGTAAGCTTGCCAGAGCATCCAGGATGCCAGACAGGGCACAATATTCTAACTGCCATCTAATCCCAAGTCAATACTAGTCGGAAAATAAGGCTGATCTCTTTGACATTCCATAAAGATCAAGACTGGGTTATATCAACATAGTAATCTGAGGAGAAAAAAAATGTTAAGAAGCACATTCCTGAGAGCAGCTGTCAGTATTCTGAATGAATGTTGAGACAGCTTTTAACAACTCAAACAGAAACTTATTCATGAGATATGCTCCTGCCAAATCCACTCCATCTTTAATTAAGAAATAAACAAATATTTGTTTTAGAGAAATAAAATTAAATCATTCCTTTAATAATAGTTAATGTTTACAAAGAAGAAAGTGCCCACTTAAGTAACAATACCTAAAATTTATTAATTTCTTTTGATCAATATTTTTCTAATGGATATTCAAGCAAAATTTTTTGTTTTAATTCACTTAGGGATTACGATTTCTTGAGAACTCGTGCACATGTTTGATTTGAACCTGTCATTTTTACAAGGCACACACCTGCATTTCGAAGGCCAAGAGGTACGTATCATTATAGTGTCCTAAAACTGTGAAACCATGAACTCCAATAAGCCCACTTTCTTTCATAATTCATTGTCTCAGCTATTTCATCTCAGAGATGGAAAGTTAGCATCATATTACACAGGGATGCTTGCAGACTGAGTCTTAACTGTGTTTACTTTATAATGGGACATCAAGCAGATATTTTAGAATACCAAGTCAATGGAAGCCTCAAATTATTCTGATGATATATTTTCTTCTGAGTCTAATCTTACCAGTCCCGATTAGTCCCAGTGACTCAGTAATCTGTTTCTGCTGTGCACTTTCAGAAGGTCTGATGGATCTAATCCCATCAACACGGAAGCGCAGTGGTCCTAAGCAGGAGAGGGCTGGGATCTAACTGTTATCACCGAGGCTGGGAGGAGGAGGAAAGTTAGCTTCTATTTTCTAATAGCAAGGCTACGTCAGAGGCTATGGTTGTTCTGAGTATTGCAAACTCTGACTAGGATTTCCTGGCCAGGAAGCCTACAATATCAGCAATATATCAGCAATGCCTGAGCTAAAATCATGAAATGCTTTGCCTCATTTGTTCACCATAAAAAAAAAAAATTTCCTAAAAGTCAGTTATCAGTAAAATGGGAACCAAAAAGTATTTAAACCCTGTAAAGCATATTTGCCCAATAGTTCATTTTTGGCTTTTTTTAAAAAACAAAATCAAAAGCTTTAAAATTTTTTGATTATTGCATTACTATGCAGCATATTATTTTAGATTTTTAGAGCAAATATTTTAATGCTTGTTTGTCGGTTTCATATCATGAATCTCATCACATCCATCCCCAACCCCCACATCTGTCCATTGCCCTTGCGACCTCCTCCCCAAAACAAAACAAAACTTGGAAGAAAACCAAAAAAGAAAAACAAATTGGTTGTTTTTGAGGTTACATTTTAATTGCATTTCTCTCTTCTTTTCTCCTGCCTCTAAACCTCCTATATACCCTCCTCTTCTCTCCTTCAAATTAAAGTCTTCTTTTTCCACCAGTTATTATTGCATGCAAATATGGATTTGTATATGCACAAATATGCCCAAGCATAACCTGTTGAGTCCACATAATGTCATTTGTATGTGTGATTTTAGAGCAGACTTCTCGACACTGGACATGTTTCGGCAGTGATGTTGGTGAGACCTTTTATCCTTGGTGTGGCTAAGAAACAGTCTTAAAGCAAAGCACCTGATCCTCTGACCCTGAAATCTCTCCTTCCCTCTTTCTTTCTTTTTTTTTATTTATTTATTTATTAAAGATTTCTGTCTCTTCCCCACTGCCGCCTCCCATTTCCCTCCCCCTCCCCCAATGAAGTCCCCCTCCCTCGTCAGCCCAAAAGCCATCAGGGTTCCCTGCCCTGTGGGAAGTCCAAGGACCACCCACCTCCATCCAGGTCTAGTAAGGTGAACATCCAAACAGCCTAGGCTCCCACAAAGCCAATACATACAGTAGGATCAAAAACCCATTGCCATTGTTCTTGAGTTCTTAGTAGTCTTCATTGTCTCTATGTTCAGCAAGACCGTTTTTATACTGTTGCCTGAGCCTTGGGTGTAGGAGTCTTCTGTATATGTATCTGTTGTAACTGTTGCCCACTAATTCTAATGTTTAAATTTCAGGGGTCCTCAGAGTCAGTGGCTGCAGAGGCAGGTGATGGTCACTTGGGCTGGCCTTCCACTTTCCAAGTATGACCTCCTTCAGATCCCACGCTTGGAGGACGTATGCACACACATGCCTCATCAAAGTAAAAGGAATCTTTGGAAAAGAAGGCAGGCTAGCAACCTCAAAAAACATCTGTGAATTTACTTATGACAGAAGTTTTAAAATTTAATCCACATCTAGAAAAATTCAAAACTAAAAAATTCTTGAAATGCAGGCCAAATACTAGCTCATTCATCACTAAGTGCATAGACATTAGTTATGGTACAGCAAAGACATGGCTAGCATATTCCAAAATGAATTATATTTTGTTTCTACATTACATAATTTTAAAGCAAGAAATGGAAAAGAATCAGTTAATTATGTTTTAAATATAGTTGGGCTTGACATTAATTTGAGATGAAGAAGTAAGCCTAAAATACATGTCTCTTTTTAAACCACCACAAATTATTTTAATTGCAAACTTAGTCTTACTTAATAGCATCAGAAATGAGAACTTTTTTATCTGAGGTTTGTACATACAAGAGAATGTGGTAGGAAAGAACTGGATCCATCAAAAGACGGCCATCCTGTTGGACGTTGCAGTGTGCCAGCTGCTGTGCCCTGGATGAGAAGGCACACATGCATTTCCCTGGCTTTCAATTCTGCTGCAATATAGCAATAAAAGTAGTATGGTGTGTGAACACTACCAATGTAATTTTCAAAATGTATTTGATAAATATCAAGATATCTTCAATGGAAAGTTTCTCTCGATAATGGAAAAGATTTCTCTCATCTTACAGCAATCCTGAAGCTAAGACAAAGGTTAAACTAATAGCGCTCGCACCTTTGAGAAAGAGTCAGTGAGGAATTCATATTTCTGAGCTATATAAAAAGAAAAGCTGCCCGTCAATTACGGCCTGCACTTGTCTGCACATTTGCTTTAATGAACTGCCATTCATATTTGGCTGCTCGTCGTCTTTGTTCCTGGAAGAAGCCTGTGATCACTCACGTCCAATTAGTGAGCCATGTCTTCTCTGGTAATAGGTGGCCACCACATCATAGCCTTTGAGTTTTCAGGCTCAATTAAAACAGTGATAGTAAGTCCTGGCTCAAAATCAAGGCTGCGACCCCTACAACCATCACAGCCACTTTAATCTCCTTCGGCTCTGTTCCTTGACAAATCCCCTGAACGTAATTGCCCCTTCCGATTGCGCTCCCAAACACCTATGTGCAGTTCCCAGGGGGATCAGATCAGAAATGCCACAAGTGTTAATGCTTTAGAAGCAAAATAAAATTAAATATTCACAAAAAAACTAGCAAAACATTACAAGCACAATTTTTGTTAAAGATATAGTACACAAATACCTTTTAAAGTTTTGTGAATTCAATGACATCCTTTCTAAATGAAGACAACTTGCTAAAAGAGCAGATAACCATTCTGGCTACACTTTAGTTAGATTGTGTCATTAAAGGCAAAATATTAGCGAGTGTTATGAAAAATACAAACACACAATCTGGACAGTGTACGCACGGTCACCATAAGATAGTTTTCTCAGTGACCACCACAGTATGTACTGCAGGAAAACAAGTCATTCTATATGCTTTAAGGTCTTATAAAATAAGGGTTTCAACTCCCATTAACCAATTATATGTGTTTGCAATAACTGTCGAGCTATTTTGATCCAAATCTCTTCAAAGCTGTCAAAATCTCCTCCAGGCATTTCGTGTAAATGCACCACTGCTTCAAGGTCGGGATGATATTAGCTTCTACTATTTCTACTGGTATTTTCCTCTTTAAAAGTTTGGATTTCATAAAACATAAAGAACAAAACCTTGATGTTTTGTTCAATGTCATTCATGGTATGTGCTTTCTTGAGAGTGTGAACACTGCAGTAAGTATACAGTTTTGCTTTTGACTGCAAAAAGAGAAAAACAACAACAACAAAAACAAAAATAAAAAAGCCTCTAATCTTATTCTATGTGGGAAAAAAGATTAATGAAGTAAGACTGGATTGCATGACACTATGAACTAGACATTCTACAACAAAGTATAACAAAGTGGAAATACGCTGTTTTACCTGCATCTGTTAAAATGTATTTCTTTTTAATCAGAGGATCTAGGGAGTGGAAAGGACAAATAAAATCCAACCCTATTTCAATATTTATTATGAGTATCAGAAACACATTTTCCTTGTTTGTATATGTGTACTTTTTCCTTTGCGAGTGCATACTATAAGCAGGAAACAAAAGAAAAACATGAAGAGAATCTCCTTCCTCATGCAGTGTTTTCTTTTCCCTTGAAACAACCTCTGTTGCCAGCAGAAGCTGCGCTAATTGAAATGTATTCTGCCCTCACCAAGGCAAAGGAGATAATTAAACTAAGCAGCAACCTTGGTCAGAACCTGGGGAGGATGCTAGGCTCACTCTGTAACCCCTCCCTTCCTCATCCTCTTCCCTCCTTCTGGGCAGCTGAGCTGAGGCATCTGGGGAAACCTGCCCTTCAGGTGTTTGAAAACTCAACAAAGGCTTTTACTTAGAGAAGGAAGACGGAAGTGTTTGCCACACTGCATGGGCAGGTAAGCAGGAGTTGGATAATTTTTTTTTAACCAATTATTTAAAACGCTAGTGGTAAATATCAAAGGACATGGCTGAAAATCGTCCTGGCTGCCTTGATGCTTCCTTCCTGCCCTGAGAGGACAAGGGAAAGCTGACATATCCCTGCCCCGAGCCATCCTCCCTCAGTCCACAAACCGCAGAAATACATGGCTTGCCAAATTCCCCATTACAAAAACTGCATTTGAATATGTGATTTTTTTTTTTACCCAGATATGGAGTGTTTGTATAAAACTTTTTTTCTTAATGATTCTCTTAGGTTATCAAATATATTAATGTATAAAACGTCAGTTTCAGTCATTAATTTCAAGAGCATTTTTATTCTTTGACCAATTTTCTGGCCTTCTGATGTATAAAACAGTCACACTCTCGCTCCACAGCCTTCACCCTTTAAAGCGAAGCCTGCTTTCTTCTTTAAAAAAGATAAAACTTCTTCCTTCATAAGCACTTAAGTAGGTGTGCTTAACATTGTTGGCTAGGAACAAGAAGCAAATGTTATTTTTAACTCTATGGTCCTCTTTTTCCAACTTAATTTTACTCTGAAAAAAATCCTAGGGCAAAGACCAGCTTCTTTAGGAGGAAGTGGGGTATTTTACATAAAGACAAGGAAAAGCTGCAATGCTTCAGAATGGAAATTATTCTCAGCAAATGTAAACAAATATGTGCTCATCACTTGGTTCTGCTGTTGTCAAGAGATAATGTTTAGTTATGTGGCTGAAGATGATACATCATTATTATGTAAACTTTTAGAAATTATGGATTGTGAAGGGATTACAACAGAGAGAATACACACATACTACAATGGTTGGGTCAATTTGTTCTAATAGCCCCAACAGATAATTTCATGTTCAACATAAGTGCAGGCAAAGTAGTCTGTTGAAGCAGGAATAGGGCACTCTCCTGCTTCACCAGCGTACTTGTCCTTTGTGTCTGTCACAGATGCCAGGAATGCCTGAGAGCTTTCTTTCATTCCCTCCATCCAGGGAAACTCTAACACTCAAAGTTAGTAATAAAAATAAGGATGTGCAATCATAGGCATGACCTGAGTGTGCCTTTGATATTCACCACAGCTTGCAATAAGTAGTATATCGTGCGGTCTATGCAAAGCCACTTGCGATAGCCAGAGAAATGTGTCTGTTCCACACAACACTCGACTTCCCAAAACACAGTTTAGCCTTGTGCCTGCAAGAATAAAGGAACACAGTTCTCCAGTGTTCCTCTAGCAGCCCAACTCATGCTTTCAGGGTCTACAGGCCCTTGCACTGAAAATGCACATCTGCATCTTTGGAGGAAGACATTAGCAACAGCCTTGGTGCTCCAGATCATGTGTTTTTGCAGCTGCCATATGCTAGACAGAGCATGAAAGCCTTTGCTCTGTGGCCTTTATGCACACTGTACAAGTTGACTTTGCAGGCACAGAGGGAGAGCAAGGCAGTGAAGTAATGTCACTTTAAGAGCTGGTACTAATTTCCACAACACTGAAACCTTTTATTCATCCACAAGTTTAAGAGGAGGAAAGAATATTCACATTTCTACGTTTTCCTACAATTCAGAAACCTAGAAATGATACTTTTGCTACATTTCTTCAAAAAAAAAATCAATCAGTGAGCAAAATTTTTGCAGTGCCCTAGCTATGGACATCTCCCTACTCCTCTTCTGGAGATTGTATATTTTATTGAACTAGCTACTTCACAAAGGTGAATGGGGTAAAGGGAGGATAAAAAAAGCCTAAACCAGCAAATATTATATAAATAGAAGATATGGAAAAGAAAAGGCGGGGATAAGGAAAAGAGAATGAATTCATGAATGAAATGTCTTTAGTGAGCAAAGACTCGGACCCGGTGCCACACCCTGCACACACAGTACACTGCCAGGGTTCAGAAGGATGCTCCACACACAGGCATGCAATGGAAAGTGAGCTTTCATGTTGCTTAAATATGGGTGGGTTGGAAGCAAGAAAACATTTTTAGGCCTGATGCGAGATGAATGAGAACAAGGCTGCACAGTGAGGATCACAATGTAAATGAATGGGTTTGGATAACGAGAAAAATGGATTAGTTAATTCCATTTGCAGGAGGGAATTCCAAAAGTTATCTTTCTCATAGAGACAGGGAAACTTGAGGGGGGAGTGTGGGCAGGGAGAGACATAAGAATATCTATAGGAGGAACAAAAATGGAAAGAAAAGTAAGGGGGAGAAAAAGGGGGAACCCTATGAAAATTGTGAGTTGGAGCTTGGAGTTAGTACAGATACAAGCCTTCAGGTAAGAGGGCACAGGATGAGAAAGAGGGATGGAAAAGCTTTCTGGGGAACACCAAATTGGAAAAAGTGAATTAACAGCATGATTTTAAATCATTATTATTTTTCCTACATATCTCCATTGGTTCAGAAGTAAGAGGCAGCCAATGAGAGTGTCAAGAAAACAGAAACTAAGAAAGCACAAACAAGGAAATTTACAGAAATTGGAGAACAGTGGTTGATGAATTGAAGAGAAAGAAACAGTCCGGTTGCCTGAAAAAGTGTGATGAAGATGAACACTGCCTTTGGTCTGACCTAGTCATGAAGTAAACTCATCTTCCCAGAAGTGATCTAATCTTAGGAAATCACTTGTTCTTCGTTTGCTCTGTTTCTTATCCACACCATGAAGAAACTGACAGACAGACTTTAAAGATTCCATCTACTGATTTATGTCAACAACAAAACAATCAGCTATTGTGCCCATGACAGAGCTCCTTCCTCAGTGATGTCCGGACATCCCCCTTGTTCAGACTCAACACTGCCCTTGGCCACCAGCAAGCTCCGTCCTTCTGTTCTCTGCTGACTCACAGAGCTCTGCATCAGTCATTGTGCCCACCAGTATCTAAGGTCTTGCTCCATAGCACATTATAGCTTCCCTGTGCACTTCTAATTCTTCATGAATATCTGTCTTGCCTGGACTTCAGCTTACCAACTATATGTGTGTGTGTGTGTGTGTGTGTGTGTGTGTTTGTATACCTAGAAAAATCTTCCCAGATAAGACTTACATTTTCTTATATTTTCTGCAAAATTGCTTATAGTTCTAACATGAATTGAACTTTCCAGCAAGTGAACTTCAGTCACTAAGAAAGTGGTTCTCAACCAGTGGGCCGTGGCCCCTTTGGGGGAAGGGGTCAAATGACTGTTTTAAGGGGTCACCTAAGACCATCAGATAGCACAGATGTTTACATGATAATTCATAAAAATAACAAAGTTACAGTTATGAAGCAGCAAGGAGAATCATTTTATGGTTATGGGTCACCAAGCACCACAACATGAGGAAGGTTGAGAACCACTGCTTGAAAGCAGCAGCAGAGCAGCAAACACCAACATCAGAGTCTATAAAGAGAGCTGCACTAAGTCATTTTACATTCCCAGAAGGACTCTGGCTCCTCATGTCTCAGTATTTTTTTTTCTCTCAGGACACATACAAAACCCTAACACTCTTCATCTCAGAACTGGAGAAATAGTTCAGCTGGGAAGACCAAGCTGTTCAAAAGTAAAGATCCGAGTTTGCTCTCCAGAACCCATGGAAAAAGCCAGATTTGTCTGTGCACTTTTAACTACAGTGCTGAGAAGGTGGGAACAGTGGGTGTAATGTAAAGGCTCAAAAATGTGGGCCCATTTCCACCTTGTCTGCCAGTCAGAGAGTTGGAGGTTGCTCAAATGGTTGACTAGCATAGTTGCACATCCCAACTCTGGATGTGACTGCTTGATTATTTTAACATTAAAATAGCTCATACAAATAGGTTCATGCCATCCCGACAGGTGGTCAGGATATGCAAATACTTCTGTTTCTTCTGTAAATATGAGGTCACCTTGGGAGTGGTTGCTTTCAGGATATGTGGTCTAGAGCAGCTACACTGCCTAAACAACAGAATGCTAATGATTTGCTGTCTCAGAGTGTTAAAGCAATTACTGAGTTGTCCTTCGTATCATGTTAATAAAGTCTTTTGTTACATTCCCCTCCCATTTACATTGGGCATAAAAGGTATAGAAAAATAAACACAGGCAATTTCAGTATTCACTGGAATGCCCTCCCAATACTTCCTATGATTTTTGTTATTATTTTTTCATGCATCTTCATATTCTTTACTTATATTTCTAAGTTCCCATGCCCCTACCCTGGCAAGAGGTAATTTTGTCAAGAGTGGTCCACAACAGGGGTAAAATCTTCTATAAATGCTATAGCTCTGAGGAAAACACACATTATATTGTATTTGTTAGTTTTTTATTATCATTAGACCCTACTAAATTGGGTATATTCATAATTATTTCTATATGCATAGAACCTGAACCTGGAATAATCCATAATAATGACTACTCCATTGAAAATTTGTACCACATGTACCACATGTCAGATACAGCTTACCTGAAAGCAATGAGAACACACATTTTTTTAAGTATACTAGCCATTTTACATAGGATGACTCTAAGGCATGGAGGCCAATTGCAAAAGCTCCCACAAGGTCCCTGTTGTTGACACTCTTCCCGGAGAGGTGTGAATACATATATGTATTCATCTCACATTGGAAAGCAGCCACAGAGCAATACAAATACCACCAACGTTCAAGTTGGTGAACCAATGAGTCTCCTTGGGGTTGCTTGCAGGAATACGGGCAAGGGGATATTTAGAGGTGCAGAAATGATCCAGATAACTATGCTACCAAAGTCCTTCCCAGCATAGGTGACAGCTCAACAAAGCTAGAAAACTGGAGCATTGGGCACAACCTGAGGGCACTGTAGCAGGGTGGAGTAAGTCTTTTCCCAGCAGCTCAGTCAGCCTGTGTCCCTTCCTGGTAGCTCAGCTGGTCTGAGAGATTTCAGCAGTCCTTATTAGTTATATATGTTTGAAGATGGAGGAGTCGAATGTAGCTGGTCAGTTTCAGGGACTTCCTTCTAAGTTCTTTACTCTTTTTTTTTTAAGACTATTTAAGTATTTGAGCATTCTCTATCTACTGTTTTAATTATTTTCTGAGCGTAACTAGCTTCTCTCAAGAATGGAATGTTTCCCCTCCTCTTAGAATATCCTGTGCCATAAGGAACTTCCTGGATGCAGTAACTATGTCACTTCTCTTTCATCCTGTGCAGTAATGAGCTTCCCTCCAAGATGGAAGGTTTTTCTTGGCTAGAACTGCTACTTAACTGTCACAGATACATTCAGAATGGAGACACGAATGAGGTGACCTTACCTAGCGACTCATTTCTAAGTACCACACAAGCCTTTCAAACCCAGATCTTGCCTTGCTCTCATTAACTGGCTGTGTGACAAATTAGTGAATTAGCTATATTCAGAGAGCCTTATATTGTAAGTCCAGGATTTATATCCACTGCCATTGGTACGGCCAAGATGACTTCCTTCTTCAGAAAAACTTCTCATGTGTGTTCTGCATAGAATAAGCTCCAAAGCGTTCATGTCCTAGAGAGCTCTTGTTCATATACACATTTACTGTCAATCACAGCACTTCTTTCAAGTCACTAGAAAACGGGGTACCTCAAGAGTGGGACTGGCAAACCAGCTGCTTCCGTCCTGGTTAGCAAGATCCCGAAAATGCTGTGGAGACAAACCCCTGGCAGTGGAATCAGTTTTCTTTCATACTTTCTTCCCTGCTTATAAAGTGTGATGAAAATCACCTAAACTCCTCAACACCTGCCATTCCACCACTAAGACCTGCGGAGATGGGACGGAAGGAGAAGACCCAGTGTACAAGACAGACGGTGATGGCAGGATCCGTGCAAACAATCACAGGGCGGTCCATGGGGACAGAGGCACAGATCTTAGGGAACCAATCCTTTCTGTCAACTGCAACTTAAGAGATGGATACAAAAATCATTTTTATAATATAGAAGCCATTTAAAGAGATAAATAGGAATTCATTTAAAGACATCAGCACCCAAACCAGTTCTAAAGTCAATATAGGACTTTTTGGGGGGTTTCTTTTTGATAACAATCAGTTGGCCAGTTACCATTCTGAGTCACTAACTGGTCAGTCACAGGCACCAGAGTTAAAGAGCAAGCTGGACCATTTCCAGGGTTGTTGGCTGGTCCACAGCAGCACATGGCCTTACTCTGTATTACACTCTGTGAGGATGAGGCTTGAGGTGAGTGGTGAATGCCAGCCATATGGCTAACCCCCTCTTCTGCAGTGTGCCTGCCTGCAAACAATGTTTTCATTTCAGTGACCAGACACTCAAGTCCCTTTTGGAGAAGCACCTGAACTTTTTAAGACTTTTAGGACCAGTACTCAAAATATCAATGGCGCTTTAATAGGGACCTCTCCAGGAGGTCTTGCTAATGGCTTTTCTCTATTTTTAAGTCACAGTTCTTCCTTGGAGAGCTCTGAAGATAATATTCATGAAGATACATAGAAATAATAATAAGTAGACTTCAGATTTAACCTGGCAAGGCAAAATACACATATCTATCCCATTTGGGTATAACATATCATAACAAATACATTAAATTATGTGCAAAGTAACCTAATTTTGCATTACTGTTCACTTGGTAAGACAAAAATTGTGAAAATTTTGTTTCAAGCTTTATTTTATCTTAAATTTAAAATATATCATGTTTAAAGGTGAATGCTAGGGCTTTTCTAACAAGCTAACATGAACAAGATAAATAAAACAACAGAAACTTAGTTCTCACAATTTCTAAGCCTAGAAGGTCCAAGATTCAAGACCAAAAATGTTACCTAATGCATTTCCCAGTGAGGGTTATCTTCCTGGCCTCAAACACCTCCTTGAGAGATCCACACACAGCAAAGTGAGCAAGCTCTCACCTCTTCTACGAAGCATACTCATTCTATCAAGACCCCACGTAGTCTTCATATTTCCTCACCTTAAATACTTTCACCCTGGAGACTTAGGATGTTCATGTATGGATTTGGAGCATACCGTTCTGTTCACTGCTGACACCTTTATAAATTATTAAGTTCCCCACTATCTCAGGTACTGAGGGCATGAGGATCTTCAAGAGAGGCAAGAAATGTGTGTGTGTACGTCTGCATATGTATTTATTCTATTATTGATAACATGATATCAGTTTTCCTCACAGAAGTATTTAAAAGAAATTCTCAAAAGTATAGTTCATATGTGTCATACAGATACAGTCTCATGGTTGCTCCTTGAGAAGTTATGAATTAGAATCAGGTATCTCCAAATTTCCCGTGTTATCTTGAGTGATAATGTTAGCACAGGTTTCTACCAGTGCTGCATATTTATTGGCTCAAGGCACTGTTCATTCTTCTACATTTGTTCATACCTGTTTCTCTAACATAGTGGTACTTAGGTTTAGGGCATTCTCAGTTTTGTGTCTGTTCAGGTTACGACTCTGTTACCAAGCTATTTTTCCAACATGAAAAAGAACTAGAGGACCCAGAAATGTATTCCAGTCAGTAGCCAATAAGTGATTAGCTTGCGGTTACAAAAGGTCAAGTCCTTTTTCTTAGCTTCATCTAGCACTTAATTTACACGCTACAGTTTCTCACAGGAAGGTGGAATATTGAAGCTTTTATTCCTGTGGTCACATCTTCATCTGTCTTCTATCACTTTCTTGTACTGATCCTCCAACTTGACCTGCTTTTCCTGGAAGTATGCATGCCTCGGTCTCCTTAGTTCACTCTCTGTTGCTAGGAGAGAATGCTTAAAGACAAGCCCTCAGAAGAGAAGTATGCTCTGCTCAATGGTGATGGAAACCTAAGTCCAAGAATCTGTTCTTTCTCCTGTCAGGGTCACAACACAGAACTATAAAAGAAACTCCTTGCATACCCAAGGTCTGTGGCTTCAATGTTTAGTTCACCCTTCTGAGAATGAATTAACTTGGCTACCTAGAAAACCACTGTAAACTTTCCCAGGAGCAGATCCCCCAGTGACTTAACCATTTACTCTAGGCCTAAGAACTTAGATTCTTCTTCCTCTAACACCGTCATTTTGATGATCCACTGGGGACAGCCCACACCACAGCTTTAGCAGGATCTTTGGGGAATACGGACTAGCACAGAAATTCAGATGGCATAGCCAGCATCACTAATGAGATATATCGACAGGAGAGGACACTATACACCCCATGCTACTGTCTTTTAGACCTAACATCCTTATGCTTTTCTGTTGCTGGTTTGAAAACTAATCCTCCAGTCTCTGGTTCGATCTCTCATCCCCTGCACTTTGTACGAAGCTTTGTTTTATTTGGCACCCAATCTTTAGCTAACATTCCTTAATAAACTCCAAAGCACGGTCGCCCAATTGATGGAAATGCAGTCGGGAGAGTGGGGAAAGGTAGATCTGCAACCTTTAATCCACTAAGCACAGACACGTGGAAAGCACGGGTTTACGACACCAGCAGCACGTAAAATGGGCAGATACAATGGAATAGAAGCAGCATAGCGGACAGCACCAGGCAGAAGAGCCGGGGAGTGTGCTATGGTTGACAGACTCAGGGATTGCCGATCTGCTACCGTGTCCTGGTGTGCTCAGTCAACAGCACTCCAGACCCTGTAGTGAGGCTGGGTCTATCTTCACTAAGCTTAGCAGAGAGCAGTCTATGGACCTCTCTAACCTCATCTGCTGTCTAGTTGGGTACTGAACCACTTCTAGTTGTATTTGGAGACTGCTTGCTTTTAGTTAGTCGCATAAGAAAACATTAAAGGAGCAGGCCAGTCAACATGACTGCAAAGGAAAGGGAGGTGTACGTTTGTACACCTCAAACTCAGCCAATTCCAATATGAACACAAAGTCGTCGATTGTTAGCAATACTTGACAACTGCCTCTAGGAAGATACTGCAGTTTCTCCTTATTTTTAGTAGCCTGTATGTCATCATCTTTCCCATTCTGGTACCTCGAAGTCTTCAGTCTGCATTTTCTCAGTTTCCAGACCTCTTTGTATCTCTCTCTCTCTCTCTTCTCTCTCTCTCTCTCTCTCTCTCTCTCTCTCTCTCTCTCTCTCTCTCTCTCTCTCTCTCTCTCACACACACACACACACACACACACATCAATCACTCTCTGGCAGAATTTTCTTGCTCAGTTTTCCCATGAATTATTCTATTGTTAAGAACTTTCCTAGTCAGTGTGTTTTCCTCTAGTGTCTTATGAATTTAATTATATTTTATGAAATTTCAGGAAGCATTGTAACTAAACAGATATCTCACAATCCTAGAGGGAGAGCCAGTTTCTTCAGGGAAGCGATCCCTGGTGTGTTACCTATGCTTCAGTGGGAGACTCTACACCATGCATATATGGGGAACACTGTTAGGCACAGTGCATTCTGAAAAGAAAACATGATATTGGGAAGGGCTTTGGCAGGAGTTGAGGAGCTGGCGACTGGTTGGTAAGTGATACAAGCAAAATACACTGAATATATGCATAAAATTCTGAAGCACAAACAAAAGAGCTTACTAAACCCTGGAATACTAAGTACTTCATGACTATTCGAAAACGGAGACAGTCTTGATTTTAAAACTTCCTGCCACCTAATATCTACAAGGTAACCAGAAATTGAGTTTTGAACAAACTACATGGTTATAATAAATGTTCATCAAAAATAGCTCACACATTCTTCGTGAAAAACTCTTTAAACTTATTTCTTAAAACTTACACTTAAATAGCCTTGTAGTGGTGGTAGTGCATGCCTTCAATCCAGTACTCAGGAGACAGGCAAGTAGATCTCTGTAGGTTCAAGGCCAGTCTGGTCTACAGAGTGAAATTTAGGACTGGCTCCAAAAGCTAAACAGAGAAACCCTGTCTCGAAAAACCAAAACACACACACACAAAACAAAACAAAAAAATACACTTCACAGTTATTTGTGTTTAATTGCATTTGTGAATTGTGAAACCACTCTTGGTACTAATTAAACAACTGTAATCCAATATTTCGTGAACTATATAAAACAACAAAATTGTCTCAGTAAAAACAGAAAGCAAGTGTATCTTTTATTGATATTTATATACATGTGCCTTAGGATTGCCTTCTTTTCATTTGAGGGGAATTCAAACCACTGGAGACATTTACGTACTGGGTTGCTACTCAGTGAGCCTGCCTCAGAGACTTTAAAGGAATGATATCCACAAAGTGTTCACAGCAGAGGGGGAGAAAGGGAAACTGTTACGCAAGTAAAACGCAAAGGCAAAATTTATCTGTGGAAAGTGGCAAATTCCTTGAAGGCTCAGACATTTCTCCTGCTTGAGTGTCAGTCAAAGGAGAAGGAAATTCTAAATTGGCGCATTTGCTCTCTGCGTCAGCAATTCCAGGAATCTGGAGAGGACGTTTGTGAAAGGCTGCGCCACATTCCAAGGAGCAGGTGGTATGGTTAATGAATTTAAACAGTCAATGTGTGTCACATCGAGCTACGTACTCCTGGTTGCTCATGATAGTGTCAGGTTTGAAAGTTATCTGAACGAAGTTATATATAGTGTGGAAATAATATTATTTCTTCTGATCTTTCAGTTCTAGAATTCAAGATTCTCTCTTTCTGTCCCCACACACTATGACCGTCCGTTCCCCTTAGTTTCTGTCTGCTTACCTTCTATGCCCTCCTCATATCGTGGATCTAACTCCCAACTCTCCACCTGCTGCCTAAGACCTTCTGTCAGTAATTCCAGATGGATCAGGAGGTCCAGCAACTTCACGGAGAACTCTCTCTTGGAACCCCTGCCAGAAGCAGCATGCTGTGCCACCCTCTGTCCTGACCCAAAGGCTCTTTTGTAACTCATTGTTCTGTCCTGATAGGGTACGTCATCACACAGCTCTCTACGAAATGGCTCATGAAGGTGATCTCTTCGGCCACCTGCATCTTTAAACTTCCTACTTTATTTATTCCCTCCCTTAGGTTAATTAATAATTTGACTTCATAAAAAATTCAACATCAGAAATCATTTCTCACCAAATTTTGAAGAGAAGTTTTGCTGTTTCATAAAAAATTCAACATCAGAAATCATTTCTCACCAAATTTTGAAGAGAAGTTTTGCTGTTTCCTGATTTTGGGGTTGAATCTATGGGGAAAACAAGCATTTTGGAACTCTAAAAAGTTTGTACTATTTATTTTCCTCACACCCAAAGGAATCTAGCTTTCTAAATGTCACATTGATGACCTCCTTTGCTTAGAATCCTGTCTTCAGTGAAGTTGGCTATCTCAGTATAATATATTCCTTCCCAGTATTAAGAAGAAACTTCCTGCTGGGCAGTGGTGGTGCATGCCGTTAATCCCAGCACTCAGGAGGCAGAGGCAAGCGGATCTCTGTGAATTCAAGGTCAGCCTGGTCTAGAAGAGCTAGTGCCAGAACAGGCTTCAAAGCTACAAAGAAATCCTGTCAGAAGAAGAAGAAGAAGAAGAAGAAGAAGAAGAAGAAGAAGAAGAAGAAGAGGAAGAGGAAGAGGAAGAGGAAGAGGAAGAGGAAGAGGAAAGAGGAAGAGAAGAGGAAGAAGAAGAAGAAGAAGAAGAAGAAGAAGAAGAGGAAGAGGAAGAAAGGAAGAGGAAGAGGAAGAAGAAGAAGAGGAAGAGGAAGAGGAAGAGGAAGAAGAAGAAGAAGAAGAAGAAGAAGAAGAAGAAGAAGAAGAAGAGGAAGAAACTTCTACATTTTCTCCTCTTTGAACTTATCAACTGCTATTAATTGCTCATGTGTTTCTTACTTATTTCTTTTTAGTCAGTTTCTTCACTCAATGGACCACCTTGTCAGTTATCACTGTTAAAACAGCCCCATGGGATCTGAGTCTCCTTTTATTTCAAACTCAAAGGACTCTTTGCTTCTCATTTCCTGTTTGAACTACCAAGTTGAATTTAGTGTCTGGATGGTGTGCCTTCCCCAAGTTTTATAAAGTCCTTTCTTCTAACAGAATGTTTTCTGCTTTCTCTAAGTTTCTCTATTCAAATTATTTTGCCTCTGTATTTCACTTTAGAAGCCCCTTTTAATTTCCCATCCCTCTAGAGTTGCATGCTGCTGGTTAAGAAGGGCTTAAGAACATTCATTAGCTTTTAAAATTAGGGGTCAAGACCTGACAACTCTAAGAGTGACTGAGAGAGAGTTAACAGAATCTGCCTTTAAGGAAGCCAGGCCTCAGAATACTCTGCTAATGACTAAGTTCTCTCTGAGTAGCCTACTGGTATTTAGGAGCAGCTAACGCTCTGAGTCCTGAGGAGGAGAAGGCTGATTGACTGAGCCTGACAGGAGCTTCACCAGAATGGCTGGTTACATGCATTTCTTCCCAACCTCACAGTCAGAGGTACTGCTCACTTTGAAGGTGGGGAGTGGGTGAACAAAAGGGCTGTCAGTGTAGATGAGTCTAGATGACAATCATGCCAGCACCAGGCTTCCGAAACAACTCCACCATGCCTTGGACTCCCTGTCTCCTGAAAGATACTGCCTCAGCCTCAGCCAGAGCTCTCTGGCTTTGTGTGTAAATATTGTTCATTATCCTCTGCCTAGAGAAAACTTTTCCAGTTTTGCAAGAGGTGAGCCCCTCCCCATGCGGGAGAGACCACTGGTGATAAGGATGGGGCCGTGACTGGTCCAATACACAAATCTGACTGTGGATGTTGATAATGAGAAGCCCAATAAGTGGCCATGCTCAGTCCAAACATCCCTTCCAGTGCTGTATCAGGAGGCCTCTTCGGTTTCCAAGGGGACTTAGCTTCCTTGTGCTGCTTCCCTGTGTTTCAACATCAAATCTAGAATATCTCTCTCTGTGTGTTCTCTTCTCGCCTCTTTTCAGTCCAATAGGCCAAGACATGAATTAAGAAGCAGAAACAGCAGCCGTATCAGGAAGTAGAGATGGTACTGGCAGCAAGGACAATGACAGTGGTGGTTTGAAAGCTCAACAACCAATAGCCTGATTTCGAAAAAGAAGCAATCTCTGTGTTGGATTTACAGCTTGGGCTGATGTGGAAGTTGTCTGACAGCTGGAGAAACTTGAAGCTCTCCCACAGAGCTGAACCTTCCTGATACCATATACAAAGGGATCCGGTTGTCAGTGGTTAATAATGGGCTCCTCTGCCTGTGTGATGTCAGCCGGGCTTAGTGTCCAGTTAAGTCCTGAACAGCAGTGCACTGCCGGGGATTTCAGTTCAGCTGCTGAACACATTCCTAGCAGAGACAGGCTTCCCAGGTCGTGCTGAAAGCAGCAGGCATGGAGTATGGAAGTACTCAAGCAGCTCACTTGCCAAAGAGTGAAGAAGCAGCTCAACCCCTCAAGAGAAGCCCGGGCAGGATGAAAAGGGAAACAGGAAATAGATGGCGGGAAAGACTGGAGAGCGAATGAAAGGCTGCAAAGGTTCACGGAAGAGAAGACAAAGGCGTTGACAACCGCAGAGTCGCCATGTCTTCAGAGCCAAGGGTCAGGATCCAGTCTGAGAGCTATGACTTTGAATGCTGCCCATGGCCAAGTTGTTAGGATCCCTGAGGCATTCAACAGAGACCGAAACACTTGGAGGTCAAAGGAATCCACGTGCCTCCATTATCCAAGCAGACTACACAGAAGAGCATCACTCTATTGCTCTCTCTTGCCTGTTGCTATTGTTCACTGCTGCTGAACACTGGGGGACAGAAGTCACCATTCTAGACTTTTGCCTTGCCTGTGTTTTCTGTAGAAGTACAGCAAAAGAAGCATCAGTCAGCAGATTGGTGACATCCAGATATATTGTCTTTGCATAAATAATCAAGATGAGTGAAAGCATCTTGGATTAGGATGAGCTCATAGGATCAGGGGAATTTGAAATTCAGACATAGCAGAGAAGACCACGGGACTGGATTAGAAAAGAAATGAGTTGCCATGGGACAATGGTCTTTTATCCTATCACTTGTATTATTTTTAATAAAACGCTAATTGGTCAGTAGCCAGGCAGGAAGTATAGGTGGGGTGACCAGGCAGGAAGTATAAGTGGGGCAATGAGAATTCTGGGAAGAGCGAAATTTCAGTCTGCAGCCATCACCCAGACACAGAGCAAGCAAGATATGACTGCCTCGCCGAAAAAGGTACCAAGCCGTGTGACTACCAGAGACAAGAATTATGGGCTAATATAGGTTATAAGTGTTAATAAGAAGCCTGAGCTACTAGACCAACCAGTTTATAATTAATGTAGACCTCTGTGTGATTCTTTGGGATTGGAAAGCTGTAGGACTGGGTGGGACAGAAACCTCTGTCAACAATGAGGGACACACAGCTGCAAGTGGCAAAGAAACATTCTTCCCTAGACCCTTCAGACCCTCAGGGCACCTTGACTTTGGTCTTGTTCTCAAGAACCATGAGAAACATTCTTCCCTAGACCCTTCAGACCCTCTGGGCACCTTGACTTTGGTCTTGTTCTCAAGAACCATGAGAAACATTCTTCCCTAGATCCCCAGAAGGGGCGTGACCCTCTGGGCACCTTGACTTTGGCCTTGTTCTCAAGAACCGTGAGAGAACAGATTTCTATTGTTCAATGGAACTGAGTCTGTGGAACATTTTTGTTCTATCACTAGTGATCTGATTTCAAGACTACGTTTTCCCTGGAGCAGGTAAGCATAGAGGTAGAAAGGTTTGCTACTCAATTAGTACTAACGTAAGCATCTTATAAATAATCCATGGTCCAGTTGAGTACAAAGTTTAAGTCCCTGCCTATTTCGCCTCAATTGTTTAATCTATTAAACAGATAGTATTACAGATTATAGTCCTAGAGTGACTAGCCAGGTACACAATTTCATTTGCTATTGTCAAAACCATAAAGGTTGGCACAGATAAACATTATTGTCAAACTTCCTCTTTACGTTACATTATCATTCACTTTCATGTAAGAATGCATACAATTATGGCTATCGGTGCTGAAAGCGTGAATGAAACTGAAGACCTTATTATCAAGATGGCCGCTCCGGTACAAGCCAGAAGTTGTTTAAACATATTCATTTACTAATTCCACTAGTTAAATGTCTTGCCAAAAATAGAATTATTTAATATTAGTTCTCAAGTTAATCTTAATATTTAAAAAATTTATTTCAGGAGCATACATAAGCACAGCAACAACAAAAGATAGAATGAGCTTCCACAAAAGGGCAATGAGTTATTAACCTTCTAGGCTGTGAGCCTTCTGGAAGTGGCGGCCTAATGCACTGCACTGTACTGTAAAAGGCTTGAGGCTCTGGAAAGTATGCTCTGAAGAGATGGAGTAAATACTTTTCAGATAATGAGTCCTTTGTGTCTTTACAAAAATCGCCAGACAAAGCTGGAGATGAAAAGAATATTCAAGTTGCCCATTCTACCCCTTGTGAAGAGCTGTCCTTCTAACAGAGTATTTGAAATGGTTCACACAGCAATCCCTGGAATGTGACATAAGAGCTTTCAGAAGCAACTGGAGAATTTGATAACTCCCCGGGAAGTAGCCCTTCAGGTGCTTCGAAGCTGTGCACTTGGTAAGTGATGGAAAAGGCCATTCCTCTTCTATAAACAGTCTTGGAACTAGGCACACTCAGGGCAGAGCATCCTGCCTCACACTACTGCAGGGATTGGATCAGTGTACCTGACTGTGCCTTTGCCTTCTTGCTAATGCTGAGGGAGCCAGTAAGACATCAGGGAAATTCAAGAGCTGAGCGCTATCATTCCATACACTTGGTAATTAGTGGAAAATCGTGCTGTCAAAACTGGTCATATGTAAATTATACATGGCAGGTATGGGAAGCTCATTAGGACTGAGCCTTGCTTTTAAGAAATTGATCAGACACTTTGTGAACCCCAGATAATTTGTGTATACAGATTTTTATTCTCAAGTTGATCCTGTCTTGGGAAGTAGCTGTATTGTATTCCCAAGTACAGAAAATTCATTGTTGACTAGTAGGTATTGACTGACTAAGGGTCTATTGTGGCCTTGAAGAGGGCTGGAAAAAGCTAAAGAATGATGGAAACCCACTATAATAGCTGTAAGTCACAGAGCACAAATGTGGGATGGGATCACTGAAGCAGGAGCATTAAAAAATGAAGCTTCAAAGTTCCTGTTTACCCTCTTTCCTTCCCCTCTTCCCCTAGTTTTGCATTTGATTATTTGTATTTTCTCTTTTCATCTATGGACAGAAGACTCTATGTGGCCAAAATTAGCTGTCAGATGGTCAAAAACTATGCTCGGACAGATCTCTTTCAAACCTAAGTCAGGGAAAATTCCCCTCCACTTCAGAGAATGAGGGTTACAACTCGGATTACCCTACCATAGGTTCACATTCGTCCCTTGAGTCTAATTTCATATTCCAGAGCACAGTATATGTGACTAACAAATCCGTCAGGAATAGGAGAGTAAGTCGTGTATCCACTTATGGTAATTATAGTAAGGCTTCAAGGGTAATTCTCCAGCTAGCTTGAGTTAAGGAAAGTAATTGGACAAATCAAATAATCCTAGCACATTGCAGAATGTTCCAAGCACAGAGGTGTATGGAAAAAAAATGGTTCCTAACTGAAAGTGATCTTCATGTTCACACCATTACTTGGTAGACTAGAAGACAGCGTTCAAAAAGATAAATTTCACAACAGTTGCGTGACTGTAGTACTATGTAGGGATTGTGTCAAAGTCTTGTAATCACTAATACAGTCTAAAATTTACCGGGAAATTGAGTTTGAAGATGGTAGGATGTGTTGGCTGTATGTATCATTGGAACTGCAGTCACATTTTTGTATAAGATGCGCTATTCTGAGGAGGCCTATTCCAGAGACTCTGCACCTTTGTCCTCCCTAGCCTATTCCTGTCACTGACTTCCGTGATGAGTCTAAACTCAGCATTTTCCTTTTTGCCACATCCTAACTAACTGTGGTTTCTTCATTAGCCAGCTTGCTAAACTGTCACCTTAGACAATGGGAGCGCTTGGAACAATGAAAACATTTATTTACAGTTGTTTTTCTTACACTGAGATTCAAAGATGGGAAGTGGGCATTGGGGTGCTTGTTAGATGTTTGTAAAAATCAATCACCAAACATTTTCAGGAGACAAAGGAAAATAATTATAAGTATAATATCTATGAATTATGAATTGGCTGAGTTAAATACCTTGAATAAATTAAAACAAAAAAGTAATAAATCAGGGTTAATGGAGAAAGAGCATTATGCATATAAGTGAATATTAAAAATGAAATGTTATTTATCTTCCCCAGACTTTTTTCATTGTATCTTAGAAAAAAAGCACAGAAAGTGAAGCTGTAGACTTGTGGATGCTACGTGAGGAAGTGGGTTGTCCCTGGTGTTCGTGGTTAGGGAACCGTGTTATCACAGTGCTGGTAGTAGGAGTGGTGATGCATTTAATGAAGGATTCAGTAGACAATTCTTTACAATAGCCTGGGAGTAGCTCATATCATTTTCTTCATTTTACAAATTACAAAGTTAAATAGAAGCTTTCTCAAGTAACTATAAAGGAATTTTTACTCAAAATATTTCTTCTGAATCAATTTACAACAAACAATGCCTTTTATGACAAACAAGTATCATAAGTGACTTTTCTTTGTATTTGTTTTATTTTGTTTTTGTTTATTTTTTGGTTTTTGGATTTCTTTTTTTAGACAGGGTTTCTCTGTGTAACAGCTCTAGCTGTCCTAGAATTTGCTCTGTAGACCAGCCTGGTCTTGAACTCACAGAAATCCTCTTGTCATTACCTTCCAAGTGCTGGGATTTAGGATCAAAGGTGTGTGTCACCACCACCCAAAGTTATTCATACTGGCACGAAGTATAACTGGCTAATCTCTTGATTACAAACAAATAGTAGGGTTGTTGTTTTTGAAAGTGTTCATTAGTGTCTGGAGTGGATAAGTATAGAATCCAGTGCTACAACAATCCTTCACTTCTCTGACCTGCCATTCTCTTAATGAATTTTCTCTGTTTCTTAACTGGATTTCTGGGCTCATTCCTCCCTTCTTTGCCTTCATCTGTTGACAAGACTGTTATATGTGATAGACAATGTCCTATAGGAATAAAAGAATTTATTTCCATAGTTTTTGAGAGTACTGCCAACAAAGTTCAGCTGTCAAAACTTTCAGCTGATGTCTATGCAGAAATATAGAAAGGCTCCTTGCCCAAGGTCAAGCTCCTTCCCTGGGTAGGCCACAGCTGTGAGCAGAGTCAGGTGAACCCAGATGATCATTGCGGCTCAGAGCTCTCCCTAGGGGATGCAAGCGCCAGAACCACATGCACCACTCCGTTTCTCACCACCTTTGTTTCTTCCGTTTCTTCTGCTGGTCCCTAAGATCACCCTCCAGCAACACTCCCCCAAACACCGCTTCTCTGGGAATTCTACATTCATGGCCCCCACAACTAACTCCAATCTGGTAAAATGCAATTTGCCAAAAGATTTCCCCTATAGATGCAATGCAGCTGTAAGGTTAGGAACGGTGTCAGGGAGAAGCAGGCAGCAGTATCTTTCCCTCTCTTGTCAAGCTAAGCAGGAGGGAGCAATCAGAACAGAGCTTTGCTTGGTATTTGTTCTATGCACACTCTTGTTTCTCTACACGACTCTATGAAGCACCATTAATCCCAGCAAAGCTCTGCACTGTCTTAACAGGAATGCTTAAGACATTCATTGCCCATGTATCAAAATCATACCAGGAGTTCAAAAGCAGTTCGCGCCATAGTTTTAGGCATAAGAATTGTTCTTCCACAGATTTTTTTTCTTTTTTGCTTATTCCCAACTAAGGAGTACCAGAAGCATACTCACTAACCATATCTGTTTTCACTACCAACTTGGGCTGCTTTAAGGGTTTATTTTGTATAAATTTCTTTTTAATATTTGCAAATTTTTTTAATTCAGAGAAATGATAACATTATGATAGCAGTTTAGGTTACAGGTTCCAAAGAAAACATTGCATCATTAATCTGAAGCTAAAAGAACATAATCAAAAATATTTTTTTTAGTCTTTCAAAGAGTAATCAAAATATTTTCATATGAGATTATCTGTTTTTATTTTCTAAGCTTCCAAAAGAACACTAATTAAAATGGCCACGGTACAATCACAAAGTAAAACAGCATTGTCAAAATATTTAGCATAAGAATAAAAAAAAAATCTATGATCACATTCATTGCTACAGAGGCAGGCATTATTAAAACATCACCAACGTTTCTGTCGTGAGCTTTCTAATGCCAACCCTAATGGATTTTAACTGGTAGCTCCAGTTTCCACTGTCATAAACAACTCAATTTATGGAACATGTGGTGTTTTAGGAGGACTTCAAGAATATGTTAAAATATGAATGTTTTGTGTAAATAAATGTATAATTAATTTAATTGAAAAGGATAGTAATTCACACAGATCATGAATGTGTTATAAAATCTGTATTGAGATGCAGCTGCCTAAATATATTTAAAATGAATCTAGAAGTCACTTTGCTTGGGGTAAGGGTACCATTGCTCAAGTCGGCCTCCTTTGAATCCCTGTGTGCCTTAGTTTCTCAATATAGTGGTGTGCTCACAAGATTCCTAAGGAGAAATATAGAATTTCTCCAGGTGAGTACCGTGTACAAAGCTTCACGTGCTCAGTCCAGGTTTCCTTTCCCAAGCTACAGACCTAGGTACTGGTTAAATATAAATCATGGGATCATCTGATCAGAAAACACTACACAGTCATTGAAAGGTAGAACAAAGTTTCCCTTGTTCTGCTTGAAACAATTTCTAAGATATAGTAAGACGAATAGGTGTTTATGTACTGAGTCAGCAGGAGTCTATTGTGTTTTGTTTTTTATATATACATATGTTACATATAGATGTAAAACGTGGGCACACATACGTATACAAAGTTGTTTTTTCATTTAAATTATTATTCATCTTCTTATAATGAAGAATATGTCAATCTAGTAAAAAAATATATTTGCACCCACTATAATGAAATAAATTTATAACATAAAAGCAGCCTGTCCTAATATCTACTTACTATTGTAACAACTCATTTAAAGAGCACTGGAGGACATTGTTTATTTATTTCACTCCATTATATATTTTTTATTATTTTTGAAACAAAAATAAAACAAGGAAAAGAGGTCTACAGGAAATTTATAAACTTTAGTCTATATTATTCTTATTTTTTGACATGATGCACACCAGAAACAAAACTATTTTATTTTTAAACAAAAAATTATTTTTGTGTGATTGCATTTCATTGGAATAATCATGATACGAACATCCCCAACGAATCTGTATTAATCTCACTAAATTTTAATTTCCAGTAGATACTAAGTACAAAACTGAATAAATTTTCAGATGTCAAAATATTTACTTAGCAAGTATTTTACTTTTAGCGCTGCAAAAAAAATTATGACGGGAAAGTTGTTGCTGCATTGTATATTTTTTCTTTATTAATTTGAACCATCTTACGACAAAAGGTTGGCACCTATGAAAACAACTTGAGTCTAAATATTTGCATTCCACCATTACATCCCGGGATTCTCAAGAGCTGGGGCATGTGGCTGTGGGCCCTCAAACCCATGTGATGAACGTGAGTTTTGAAGACTGGCGTATGTTGCTGTCTGCTATTTCTTCCGAGCAAAAACAGGCACAGATTAGGAAAGCCTGACAGAAACACATCAGTGCAAAAATTTAAGATATTTAAGGACAAAGCTCTTCATTTCTCTCAACCATTTTTCTTGTTAAATTGATGACATTTTTTTTCTGGAACTTGAAAACATTAATGGAGATAAAGAGCTGTTCTCATATTCTGAACAATCAGATTCAATTAATGTCCAGACACATGGCAGTGGAAAGCTATATTCAAGTCTTTGTGTCTAGGATGGTGATTTACTATCTCTCTTCCCTACTAGAGTATGAACTCAAGAGGGCAGACACCAAGTGTGTCTAATTCTTAGAAGAGGAACTAGCATGTATTAGAAACTGAATTAATGTTAGCACGTAGGTAATATGAGTCTTTTAAAGTGAGGTTTCAAGATGCAGCTAGTGGACTCATCTACAGTCCAGAGCCGCAGCCTAACGGGGTCTGGTCCTAGCCATACTCATCCTAAAGCATCTTTGCACCACCCATCCAGAAGGAAATGAACAAAGCTGGGTAGCTGGAGAAGAGAAATAACTAGAACTGAGTGTCTATCATCTCCTTCACCCGAGAAAAGACGGTGAGACGGGGGTTCCCAGTATTGCTCATGTCCCTAACAAGATTATTTATTCTTTACGTGGGAATAGTTGCTTCCCACACTTCCTTTAGTTTTACCTGTTTGAGACTCAAGTATCTGAGAAGAAGGTGATGTAATAAGCTACTGAGCCCTGGCTAGCTGGCCGAGGCAGTGCAGATAGGGACCAGACATGCTTGTCTGCCCAGCTGTGCTTTAGGCTATGCTTCTAAAGTGGTTCTAAGTTCTCAATCACCTAACCAAGACCTACAGTGGCCTTTCTAGAAGGGTTTCTTCTCACTGGGATGCGCTTTATCACACTTGTATTAACAACCCAAGTTTCATTCTGCATCATATAGCATGGGAAGACAATCCTCTCCCTCTTGTTCTCCCCACCTCTCTGTAATTTAGAACCTCCTTCTGTTTAAACTATACTCAGAGTCAGCAAACTATTATGCATACTTGCGTGTGGTAAAAATCCAAACGAAGGTTTCACGAAGAGGTGCTAGGTCAATCTACTTATGTACAGGGATGTTTTCTACTCTATTTGATTTTTTAAAAAATACCAGCTAGATCAGCTATGCCACCCTTTACTGATGATGGCACCCCAGCGGTTCTTGTTTGTAAGTACCTTCGGATGTAGGGTGAAAAGGACCAAGGAAAAAAATGCTGCCTCTGTCCAGCCCCGAGACCTGGACCAAGGAAACAGACCCTGACCCTGATCCTGACTTAACCCCAGGAACCAGGGTTGGAAATTGCACCAATCCCTGAGCTTGCCCCAGAGTCAGGCTACCTACACACCCCCAATGCCTAAACATAGAATCCCACCAATCCCTGTGGTCCCCGAGCTCAAAATGCCACCTATCTCTGAACACACGAAGTGCCACCAATCTTGAAGCTGGCCCCAGAATCATACCACAAAAATCGCAACCACTCTGGAAAGCTTCGCCCCTCGAAAGAAACCCTGTGTAATCTCTGTACCCTGTTTTGGCTGCTGCTTTTTCTCACCCACGGCAGCCAACCTCCTGGAGTCTTCTTCCTAATAAATCCCTTGAGTGAGGTTTGTTGTGCAGTGTGACACTGTCGCTGGAACAGAGCAGAGTTGGGACCCTTTCACTGGGGAAATTGTCTCCAATTGTAACAACTTCGCTGAAAACCCTCCCCTACAGCAGCGTTTGAACTGGGCAAACATTCCCCAGGAGCAGAGCTGTAAACTGCGGTGCTTACAGAGACTTTCTGGAACTCCTTGACTCCCGACCACCAGGGCAACTCTGATCCAAGCTGCAATGCTTATTTTGGGGACTATTATTCTGGAGAAATTTTAGGAGATTGTCTTTCAGTTTGGAGGATTGTGGTCTTCTAATTTGTAGCTTGTAATAGCTTTATGTTTTTGTTTCCAATCAATGTACATTTTATTTCTGTTTGCAGTTTAGTGTATGCTCAATCAAAATGATGTATAGTTCTAATAAAAGCAGCGATCTGAGGCAATGCAAACAACCAAATGCTGGCTGTCATGCATTGATTGCACATATGCCATCAAATGGTCACAATTTGCAAATCAGCTGGCCTAGAACAGGAATCTGCAAACCGACCAAAGCAGGTTTTTTCACCTTTTCTTGTAAATAGAGCTGTACGGGTATCAGATAGACTGCTAATGGATTACCCAGCATCCATTTCCTGAAAGGCTGGCAGAATTAAGTATGAAAACTGTATGGCCTCAAAGTCTAAGCCGTTTAGTACCAAGTTCTATAGAAATTCTGTCTAGTCCTTTTCTAAAATTAAGGCTTCTTAGAGGGGCAGGTTTAAGATAAGAATAGTAAGGTTACAAAGGAGACAGGATCCAATCATCAAGCGCTATTCTATACAAGAAGGCAGGTGTGTTTGGGGTGATGATGAAACATCCATTGGTTCTGTTCGGACCCGCCTGTGAATCCACTGACTGTGAACTTAGTCTTTTCCTAATTTTAAATATGAACCTCCTAAAATTTAGGACTCCTTTCCTACTTGTAACAAGTCCTGAGTTGCATTAAGCAGATCATGAACTTGGCCTGTGTTCAGTGAACATATTGGATCTACCTAGAGATGGTTTCAACTTGTGCTCCTAGAGATGGCATTGGCAGTCAAGATCAATCATTCTGTGCCTAAGCCTATATCTATAAATTCATTAAATTAAAAATGGGAAAAATTTACTTGCATTTTTTTTTCAAACAGTTAATCTCTCATTAGCAGATTCACGAAACATTTTCCCCATTGGTTAGCCATTACATTGTTCTACTGAAGATAATAATGACTGACACATTATCTTTAGAAGGTGATTTAGACTATTCACGTTTGCTTCAGAAACCGCATTCAAGAACCTGTCATTGGCCTTGTGAGGGCTACTAAAATGATTGCTATTCTGGTATTAAATTTTAAAGCTTTGTTATAGCTTTACATATTCCAAAACTGGGACCAGCAATATATGATTGAGGTTATAACAGCAGATAATTATTTAAATATGTGACTAGGCAGGCGGGCTTTATTAGTAAAAGTCTGGAGAAATAGATAGCTATTTATAATACACAGAAGGATAAGTATTTGACATAGGAATAAAAGTGTCATAAGAAGCATGTTTTTAGAATTTAAGGAAACATTCCAAACCTACATTTTGATTAAGTACACATTAAACATTCAGAAAATAAAGGTGGCTTCCAACATGAGAGGTTATGTGACAAGGGTGTCAAAAACTCAGGAAGATTAATAAAACCAAGCAAGCTCTCGTTAATCATATGTCCCCAAATGGCACACAGGATTTGATTTGAATTTGCCTCTCTAGACACCAGCGATAGAATCTGCTTTTTTTGTGTGAAGCAGCCAAAGTGTCAGCTTGATAGATGGGCTAATTCTTTCAAATGTACCTGCTCTGGTGTTTCTCATATATGTTGATGAATGTATACAGTAAAAAGAAGATGAATCATTTGCTAAAAATATAAGTTTGACCCATTGACCAAGAGGCTTTCAGTTTTACAACTAATTGATGGAATAACAACTTTTAACAGAATCATTGTTTAAAGGAGTGAACGTATATATAAATATCACTACATCAAATGACGTAATTTTGCAAGAAATGTGTCCCGGGTAAATTGAACCATTGGGTTTTAACAATGAATGTGCAAGTTTTGAATAATAATTTGCAATGCATGCCTGAAGTCTGCTATGAATGGTTGGAGATAGGATTAGACAAATATTTCACTTATGACACCTTTTCTAGTGAAGCTCTTGAAAAGTATCGTAGCGATTTGTGTTCAAATATATCTTAACTTTAATAAAGCAAATAAGTTAAAAATGATTTTCATGTCACTAAAACACCACAGGTAAGAAAAAATGACCCAGATAAATTGAGCTATTTTTTTAATTCACCACAAACTTTGAAAGAAAAAACTCTGAAGACTCAAGTCAGAGTAAAAATGAAGAATGGGAGGAAATTCCTAACATTTTCAATGACGTACCATGACAGTAGGATATTTCTATATATGCTCTAATGTCCTTAAAGGAATTCTAGAGAGGAGTAACTTTTATGACATATTCTTCATAGGGTTTCCTTTTTTATATAATGCCATCCAAACTTTGGTTTTTATTTTATTCAACCTTCCGTCTTGCTATGGACTAAACTGAATTAATACTGTGAGAACAGCTATTCTACCAAAGCAATTCACAGACTCATTGTGATTCTAAAGAAAAAAATACAGAGTGCTCTTCACAGAAATAAAACAAACCAGTCCAAAATTCATATAGAACCACAGATGACCTCAAATGGGCAAAGCAACCCTTAGCACAACAGGTAACTGTGGGGAGAATCTTACTCCATATTTCATGATAAATACAGAGTTATAGTAAGAAATCCCAGATAATCCTGTGATGAAATCAGACATGCTGACGGAAGGAACAAAGTGGGGGACTCAATCATAACTGTATGCAACAATTACGATCTGGTAGTTGCCAAAGATACAAAAGCCCATGCTGGAGAAAGAAAGGATTTTCAATTAAAGTGCTGAGAAACCTGGGCATCCACGTGGAGATGGATGAAATCACCCCCATATCCATCTCCCTGCACAAAAATTAACTCCAAAGGGATCAAAGACTTTAAAATGAATTGGAAAATGCTGAAATTTCTAGGAGAAAACATGGGCAATTCCCTACCTGATATCAGTGCCCGAAATGAGCTTCTGACTAGGATTCCCTTTGTCCAAGGATCGTTAAGACCAACAACTGAAAACTGGGGCAGTTTAACACTCAGAAGCTTCGGTAAAGCAGATGAAAGAGGTAAGTGAAGAGAAAGTCCAAAAAGTGGGTCAGAGTCTGTGCCAGCTGTACACCTGACAGGGGATTAATTTCCAGATCACATTAAAAAGTCAAAAAACAAAGCCATCAAAGATACAAATAACCAAATTTTTAAAATGTGCTATGGTTCTGAACAGAGAATTCTGTAAAGAAGAAACAAAAGTGGCTGAGAAATATGTCAAAACATTCTTATCAATTCCTTAGCAATTAGGGAAATGTAGGGGAAACACTTTGGGATTTTCTCTTACTGCAGTCAGAATGCAAGGATGACCAAAACCCCCAAAACCAAATGTTGGCGAAGGTATGATGAAAGGAACACTAGTTCACTCTTGGTAGTTTTGCAAACTGGTACAGCCACTGTGGAAATCAGTGCGGAGAATTCTCAGAAAGCTAAAACTAAATCTACCATATGATACAGCAATATCATCCCCAGACGTAAGCACAAAAGACTAATATTTTACTCCATGGATTCTTGCTCACCGTGTCCATTGATGCTGTACTCATAATAACTAGGGCATGAAAATGTTCTAAATGTTCTTCAGCTAACAAACTAATAATGGAAATGCAATCCACATAGACAATGGAGCTGTAAAGAAGGTGAAATCAAGAAATCTACAGGATGGATCTAAAAAGTACGAAGTTGATCTTGTAACCTAGACCTATAAATTCAAATGCCACATTTTCTTTCTTACTTGCAGTTTGAAGCTCCAACCCTTTAGATGTTTAGATGTCAGTCTACAGCTGAAGCAATGCCAGAAAACAGGAAGATGTAAATGGAGCGTGCGCTTCCATTTCACGGCCTCCCAGCCCCAAATAATCACACAGAAACTGTATAAATTACAACACTGGTCAACAGCTCAGGTGTAGTCCTAGCCTAGGTTGTTAAATCAACCTATTTCTGTTATTTTATATTTTATCACAAGGCTTATGGTTTATTACCTCATATCTAGGTCTTGGGCGGTTACGTGGTGTCTGCTTGACTCCGTCTTCTTTTCCCCTGCATTCAGTTTAGTTTTCCCACCTATTCTACCCTGCCATAGGCCAAAGCAGATTCTTTATTAAGCAACAGTAATAAAACATATCCACTGCATACAGAAAGGAATCCCAGAACAGGAAGATGAAATGGGACCATGTGGAATGGAGGAAATTCCCTAGAAAGGGGATACAGTTGATACGAAAGGGAAGTGGGAATCCAGGGTAGTTCAGAGGCTAATATAGAGGGACAGGAAGGAAGGAAGAATAAATAAAGTAAGGATGCTGCTAAAAGCCATAGGGAATCATATTGTTTTATATTACATACACACACGAGCATCTTAATGAAGTTGTTTATTCTTTAATTCCCAAAGAGTTAAGGACTATAGGAAGTAATTATGATCTTTAGAGTGGGACTCCAAACGAACAAGAAAATAGTTCCTCTACTTTCCTCCTTTTGGAAAACTTGGATTTTACCATCCACGATGGTGAGAAAGATATTTCTGTTACTTAAGATAAGCCATTGCAATACCTTGTTATAGTTAGCCCCAGATGACTCAGACATAACTGGTCATGGTTTAAATAGTCAAAAATCCAAGTAAATTCTTCAACATAGGCAGAATTCTCCTCTACACTTCTCCACGGCTTCAATTTCTAAAACCTAGAGTGGTGCTCTTAACTGGGGAAACCCTCACTCCCACTGTGCTCCTTGACAATGCCTTAGAGACATTTTAAATAGTCACAACTGGAGAGCAAAGGGATGTTTTAAAATATCCCTAAATGGACCAGGGATCTCTGCAAATGATGATGAGTAACAGCACCCTAGGGAAACTCATCTCACTCATCCTGTGGCTCCTGCTGACCTTCAGATCTCGGCGCAGTCACAGCTTCACAGGTAACCATCAATACAGACGATTTTATAACATTTCTCTTACCTCAAACACAACCTCCCTTTCATTGAACTATTGCTGCCTACAGGGCAAGGAGTCCTCCAAATCTTCCTCCACCCCCAAGCAAACACTAACCTACTTTCTACTTTTTCAACTATTTTGTATTTATTTCTCACTTCCGGCATTTTGTGAGTGGAGACACATAATAAAACCTCTGTGTTTGTGCTCTTTAACTTAACAAAATGTTCCAGGTTCACCTCAGGAAGGCTCGTGCCAGCACTCATTCTACTGACCAGCTACTCTATAATATAACATTTTGTCTACCTGCTCACTTGTTGATAGAAATTTGGGGACTTTCCCTTTGGGGCCACCTTGACAAATCCTACTCTAATTGTTGGAAAACAAGTTTTTATGTAACCATGCTTCTGTTCCTCTTTGGTACATATCTAGTGTGATTTCTCGGTTGTAACAACAACCCAATATGCAGTCAATCATTTGAGAAATAGCCGGCCAAATCCCCTTTCCATTGTGCAATCCCACCAGAAGGGTGTGGCAGTTCTGATTTTCAATATTCTCCCTAAAGCTCTTTATATATCTTTTTTAAATTCTAGTTCTCTGTAGGTTATGGTCATTTTGATTAACATTTAAATAACTTTTCATATGTTTATTGGGTACTTGTATGTCTTCCTTGGGAAATCTCTACCCAGATTTGTTTCCCATAATACCCAAACAATTTTCAGCAGGCATATCTGTAAATTCCATTCTCCTTCCTTCTAGATACTAAAGTTGTTAAACCAGTATTTAATTTTTAACTTACTATACAAGTAATAAAAGTGGAAAAATCGAATTGAGTTGCGTTGGAGATGGGTGGCTAGGGAAGTAGAAAGGATCTTGCAGAAACAAACATATCAAAATATATTGTATAAAAGCAAGTTTTAAAGTAAAAAGTAAATGAGCAAATATAAAGGAAATGAATAAAAAGAACAAAATAATTTATAACATTTAGTCCTCTAGAATAATTGCCAATATCACTTTGTTTAATTTTCTGTGGAGTTTTCACTCTCCAATATCTGACCTTTCTTGTTTGTATCAATTTTCCATAACTTCCAAGGAAATGTCATTTTTTTGTGGGTTAATATCTTCTAGAGCCATGTGGTCAGCCATATTATCTTGATGTCTCTGGTTGACAAGTTCATAAAAGTCCTCTTCTGTCCTTACAGTGGAAACTAAGCACTGGAAACTAACATCTTTTGTAGTCCTGGCTCTCAAAGGTTCTACCTCTTCCCAGGAGTTCTAAGGACATTTTGTCAAGCTCCTAACATGTGTCCCTGGGAGATACTCAAGATCCAAAACACTGTCAGGTTCTGTAATGTGCCCCTTTGACATTAGTATTCAAAGCAAAGTAAGAGGTTCTTTGTGAATCCAAGTCCACCTTGATACAAAGCACCTTGATACAAAGCAAGTTCCAGTCCAGCCATGGAGATTCTGTCTCCCCAAAATACCCAAGTCATAACAGTAGAATATTGACATAAAGATTACGTCTAATGAGATATATAATGGTTTTAGTGAGATGGCTTGGTGGTTAAAGCTGTCAGCACACATGCCTAATAACTTGAGATTTTCTGACAGTCTCTTTACTAATTAAACAGAATAAGAATTTCCCATTCTCTACGAGCAGATACTCACTGCTTCCTGTATCTTCAGAAAATTTAGGTTTATTACACACAAGATGAAACATGGCTTTATTATTAGACAAAACACAACAATCGAGTGAAAGCTTTTATGACAATCTGGAGGTTAAGGGAAATTTCACCAACACTTAATGGAATTCTCTTAAGGACACACAACTGAGCACCCCATTACTTCCATCATAAAAAAAGGATAAAAGCATATATTTTGAGAACAGGAAACAGCCTGTTCTTATATATCTGGTTAGTGAGACAGCTCAGTGGTAAGATGCCTGCTTTCACACCTGATGACCTGGTTCAAACCCCAGCATCCATCTGGGGAAAAGAGAAAATGGAATTCTGCATGCTATCCTTTGACTTCTATACTTTCCCAACAGCATGTGTGAACTCACACACATATACACAATAAATAAATAAATCGACAAAATATGTTGAAGTTCTCTTTATCGCCACACATTTCAGGGGAAGAACAAATCTGTGCACTTGCATGTTTATTGCTGGAGCGTCTCCCTGTTTTGTACCCAACACAATGCAGCTTCGTCTGGCACACAGTCCTCCTATGGTATGTGTGCAGCAATAGATCCTGAAAGCACAGAGGCAAGTTACCATAGACTTCTGAAAAGTGACTCAAAATAAAATCTCATCCTTCTAAATTGATTCTGTCGTGTATTTAATTACAGCACTGGAAAGCTGATGAACACCTCTGCTAACTATTAAGTTATGATGTTTCATCATTTGAAAAGTTCAATACCACCACTGCTTTTGGATTGAGAATAAGCCAATATATATTAAACTATGATAACTGATGTGGGATGTCCTTCTGTATATGTGTGTTGCTTTCATTGGCTAATGAATAAAGCTGTTTTCATCAGTGGCTTAGCAGAGTAAAGTCAGGTGGAGTCATAAAGATGCCATGTAACCGCCAAAGGAGAAAGACACTGGAAAACTTTACCTGTAGGCCACAGCCTCGTGGTGATACACAGAATAATAGAAATGAGTTAATTTAAGATGTAAGAGTTAGTTAATAAGAAGTCAGAGCTAATAGGCTAAACAGTATTGTAATTAATATAGTTTCTGTGTGATTATTTGGGTCTGGGCAGCAAATAAGCAAGCAATCTCCTTTTATGATAGCTCATTAAGAATGTATATGATTAGCATATTTTAATGTTTCTTATTTAAACTCTATCTTATCCCAAAAGTATAGAGTAATTAAGTTCTATTAATTCAAAATAGATCAGTGGAAAACATATAATATTTTAATAAGTAAATCTACATGCTGATGTTTCAAAGTACAGAGTAATTAATCTATTAATTCAAATTAGATCATTGGAAAACATATACTATTTTAGTCAATCTACACACTGATATCCTATCATTCTGCCCTTGTAATTTAAGAATGAATAGAGAATTGTTACTTAAAATGTTTCTCAAGGTTGTTCCACATATAATTTTCAGTAAGAACGCAAAATTTAAAAATACAAACATAGTCTTTTTAGAACCATCCAAACCACTATGCAAGGAATTTTAGGGTGATTTTAGAAGATCTGACCAGATACTCGACTTCCTGGGGAACATGAAGAAAAGGAAAAAAAAAAAACAGAAAATTGTGCTGTAATCAAACCACATTTAGAAAAAAAAAGCTATAGACTTAATCTTATATTAAGGCATTAATGAATTCTTAATAGACCAAATCACCTACTACATAGAGGTTTTGTTTAAATATAACAACTTTTTTTTTCTGGAAGAAAAGATGGGTCAAATGTCAATTTCTACAGAATGGGTATATCCTAAGAGTCCAGGAAATTGGTGAAATGCCCATATTCTAAAGGGAAGAACCGGTTGTTTTCAGATGAACAAATCCATAGAAAGAAATTAATATATGCCTTTGGTTAATCTGCTTATGGGGAAAGAAGCCAAGACATTGTGGATATTCACTTTCTTCGCTGGTTTATAATCAGTAAATACTAGAGTTTAAGAACTCTCTATACACCTCAGAGTGTCTTGCTGAAGAGCCTGGACTGAGCTCATTTTCTCGGATCCTTGGGAGACCTTTGAAGTGACATGAGGGTGGTAACTGTATCTCCATGAGGGTGAAAACTGGCCTGGTATGGGAGGTCCTTCTGTCTATGTGTTGCTTTTATGGGTTAATGAATAGAGAAAGTGCCTTAGCCTGATAGGATAGAACTTAGGTAGGCAGGGAAGACTAAACTGAATGCTGGGAGAAAGAAGAGCGGAGTCAGAGGGACACAATGGATCCGCTGCCAGAGATGTGCTGAAACTTTGCTGGTGCCGGGCCACGGCCTCATGGTGATACACAGATTAATGGAGATGGGTTAAATTAAGATGTAAGAGTTAGCCAATAAGAAGTTAGAGCTAATGGAGCAATGATTTTAATAATACAGTTTCTGTGTGATTATTTTGTTTCTGGGCAGCCAGGACAAACAAGCGGCTCACCCCTTCTTCCAACATTGGCCCATGTCTAGTCTCGTCTTCAGCATCAGCAGAGTAGCTGGCTGCCACGTACAGCAGAGGCCATTGAGCATCCGATGAGTAAATAAGCAAATGAATTACACCTGAACATGGGATGTTGCACTGTCCAGAAAACAAGAGATTACAAAAACTACAGAGGGAAGATGCTACTGCTTCCAATCAGTGAGCACTGTGAGGCCTGCATCAGGTCTTCCTCTCTGCTGGAGAGAAAGGCAGAATACTGGCTACTTCCTGCATCCTTCTGTTTCCTCCATGAAAGTGGAAGACACCTGAACTCTGGCATAAATCTCCCCAAAGAGCTCTCCTAGAGGGGGCTGTATGAAAACAGACTGCAGAAGGGGCCCCTAGAGGAGCAAATGAGAGGAAGATCCTTTGGAGAGCAGTCAAATGGCTGTTGTAGTCAGCCACATCCCTGCAGGGTATAGTTCTCCAGAAATCCTCCTTTGGAGAGACTCCCTGACAGCCAGGGATGAAGCAGCACTTTCAAAGACAGAAGCGGATGAAGCAACAGAAAACCCCGAGGATGTTTAGAGAATTAGTAGTTGTTGAGATCCTATGTTTTTTTTTTTTGTTAACTCTACTTTATATTTATAGTCTTAAAATGCAAGCACCAAGAAATCAATGTCATTGTCTGTTTTATATAATTTTGAGTAGCCAGATAGGCAAAATAAATGTGTAGAGAAAAAATGGATCATTTCCAAAGCATAATTAAAAATAAGATGTAACAATCCTCCCTAGAGTGCAAGTGGAAGATATAATAACTTTATTGCTGTCAAGGATTATAGTCTTAATATCATCTTCTCTCCCTCCAGAGAAAGTGTATTCCCATACAACACTGGCTAAAATGAAACTTACGATTCTCCTGCATTCCGTTTCAAGAGCTATGATTAATGATTCTCCTGTGTTCCAATTTCAAGAGCTGTGATTACATGTGTGTACCACCGTGCGTGCCCCAGCTTCGCCTTCTTCCTATAGTACTTGAGTTATGCACTGCTTAAAGTCCTGTCTCTCACTAGACTGTATACTACTAAATGATAAGGCTTAGATGGCTTAGGTATCATTTTTCAATATAGACGTATGCTGGCACATAACAGATATGAAATCTTTTAAACTAACTTATAAATTTGAAACATGATAAGAGATAATAAAAATTTTAATGAAAGCAATTCTGTAGCTTATACTTTGAAAAATATCCAATGTTTTACATCTGTCTAGACTATTTTGTTGTTTAGAATAAAAAAAGGTTACTCATTTTAAGACTTTGGGGAAACTACTTGTGTGTTGACTTGATTCTCCATTTATCCCAATTGTACAACCTGTAGGCCTTGAACAATTTATAATTATTTTGCATATAGTGCATGCTCAGTTAGTCATTGCCATTGCTAACAATATTTCTCTGAAAACAATACCTGAATGAATTGAATTTTGATGTGGGGCTATTTGACAGAAACAGATCTGAAGATATTTGAATGAGTCAGTCAAAATGGGGTGGAGTATTAGCTCGATGGCTCATAGGGCAAATATAGCCTGCTGCCACACCTGGCAAATTTAATTTGATCCTTGACACCAGCATTCTGGAAAAAGAGAACTGAATCCCTCTAACTCTACATGAACGCTATAGAATACACACACACACACAGAATCACAAATAGAAATGCTTTAACAAATACCAAAAAATGTAAACCATGCAATCTTATTTTAAGGAAAGAAAAAAATATACATTTCATTCATACGCTAACATGATATATATTAACAATAGCATAAAATTTAAAGATTTTTCTGTGTTGCATAATTGGAAGGGGCAAATGTATTAAAAGGTTACAAGCACTTAAATAGCTCCATTCTGATTCTGTGGGGCCTGTTGTGATGTGTCCGGACTCATATGAACTCGTCTACAATTTTGGCTTCTCGGTACGGGAAAATAGTAAAGTTCCAGCTCATAGCCTCTTCACAAGCTCCTTTGTAATGAGAAGCTTGTGATTTAATGGGTGGAGAAATTAAAGGTGATATACGCCTGTAAAAAATGCTTGTAGGAAACCAACAAGCTAAGGCAGTTCTTTTGTAACTCAAGCAGTAAAGTGAATCCCTGCCGGCATAAAGAGAATGGCAAAGGTGAGAAGAGGTGGGGAGACTGGGTAGCTGTGGCTCTCTTCCTGGGCCTATGAATAGCTGCTTTCCTCGTTCTGCATGCCTATAAGATGATGCACTGGAAATGCTGACTTCAGAACTGAGAACACCATTGTGTCAGGTGTAGGGCAATGAGGATGTGAGATAAAAACCTCAGATTCCGAACAGTTCCTGGACCAGCCCGCTATGATGTGTTTGGATCCGTTTGCTATAACCCTTAAATGTTCCTGAGGTCAAAACTCCTTGTTCATTAGGCGTTCTGTTCAGTCTTTCACTCGAAAACTATTTTGATTGTTACTTTCCCTTTTCTGCTTCATAGAGCAGGTTCATTCCGAATGAAGACATTAACCAAAAACGTAAAGTGCCAATTAAATTATTTCCTGTGATTTCATAAGACATCTCAGAAACAGACATCTGCATAATTGCCTTGTAGAAAATAGTAACTCTTTATGGGCTTTTAATGACAGGAAGGTTAAAACACGCTTAAGAGGGATCTGTAAATGCTTCGTATTGTTTCCGTTCTTCGCCATTTATTTAAAACCTTAATTGAAGATAATTGAAAATCATAGTGCTTGAACAAATCCAGTGTATATTATATCAAATAATAATATCACTTAGAAGCCGTGTAAATTCCCCATTTGAACAGCTGCACACATAAATAATAATCATCTCTAAACTCCTGGCTGATTGCTGTTTACCTGGGGGATTTGTGAAAGACTGTTCCACTTGGGGAGGTGGGAAAGCATCCATGATGAAGGAATAAGCTTCTCGCTGCACTGTGCTCTGGACAGCAGATAATACAACAAGTGTCAGGTATTAGATTTGCGTGTATCAACATGTGAGCTCTCGCTAAGTGTTTTATACGTGTTGCCGTACACATGCCAGGACCAAACTCCACCCTGTGGATACTGTTGGTGAGGGGAAACTGAACAGGGTTTCATTAGTTTCACCACAGACATACTGCAGATACCCAAACCGACGTGACATGATGAGAAACCCTGAACCTAAGACTTCAATCTGTCTTTACGAACTATGAAACTGTTCAGAGTCTCACGCCATAGCTTCGCAGCGTCTGTGTCTCATCCGAGTGGGATACTTCATATGGGCTTCAAAGCACCTTTCGTGATTGGTTGCAATTTTTAATTAATTAATTGCGCATTTCTTTTATGTGCATGTGTGTTTCGCCTACATAGATATGTGTGTACCACATGCATATATGTCTAGTGCACCATGGAAACCAGAAGAAAACACCAGATCCCCTGGGAGTGGAATTACAGAAAGCCACAAGTCACCATGTTGTTCCCTTGACTTGAACCCAGATTCTCTGAAGCGGGACTGAACCACCAAGCTGTTGCTCCACTGCTAGTTGCTCCTTTTTAAAAAAATAATTGAAAATGAAATTTTGGCTTGATCAAATTGTAATTGCTGAAAAAATATCCCAATGCTTAACTGTTTTCTAAACTCACTCATACTCATAGTGATGAATAGAACAGTCTCAATCCAGTCTCTGCTACAATCCAGCAAATGCTACCAGCAGAAAGAATGAAAACCCGAAGTGTATTAATAGGAAACATAATTTCTAGACCTTACTAGATCCGGTGTGTTTGTGTTCTGTGTATATACACCTATTTATCAATAAGGAGACAGCTTGTTTGCATCGAAAACACACGCAAAATGTTAAAATCTGTTATCAAGTCTAGGCTGATATTCATGGATGATACTAGAAATGCTTTTTTTTAAAAAGTAGGTGGTAAAATTAATTGAAGAAGCATGAAGCCAAGATAATGCTTCATTACAGAAGAAGAACTGAAAGCAACTCAACCGCCTGTGTCTGTAGGGATACAGCAATGACTTTAAAAACCTAAGAACGTTAACTGGGTCCAAATAATCTCATGAGAATTCTGAATTCTATTCAACAATAAAACTAAATCCTAAATATTTTTATCATTATTAGTCCATTGTAGATTACTACTTACTGATGATTATACAGTCCCAGTCGCCAGAAATGCACATCATTTATCCTCCTGCACATAAAGCCCCACTCTGAGAGATAACATCAGCACAATCATTGATCTATGTTTTCTTATTTTTGATCCAGCTTGCAGAACTGCCATTAGCATTTTAACAAAGTCTACACTTGGTGCAGCAATGTCATTAGCTCCAGTTACTATATGAATTTTCATCTTCACCTCAGAGTCGTCATCTATGGCCTAAATAAGGAAGTCAACTTATGGTACAAAAGTTGGCCTGGTCTACTATGATCAGAAACATGTTTTAAATGCTCCCCAAATGAAGAATGCATGGTATTATATTCTTATCAAATCATATTTGAAGTTTTATATTTAACCTTTGGAAATTGGCTGCTTGCCCAAACGTCTTGGTTCCTGCTCCAAATGGTGGTTAGTGGGTTTCTCTAAGGCAAACATGGGCCAAGGCAAATTTTCTTCCACCCCCAGAGTTTCTGTAGGGTATATCCTGCCTCTTGGCTGCCAGGTGAGGCAAGCTGCCAGACTCCAGCAGGCTTACTGCAGCAGACATATGAAAAAGCCCGCCCACTCTGATGCTAAAGTAATCATCAATCTTTCAACAGAAAATAAAATACAGAGGAATGAGGAATTGGTAGCATTTCTCAGTCTGGAGTAAGCAGCCAGAACTAAGGGATTGAACTTTGCTACCTTCTGTAGAACATACCCTTGTACCTGGCTCCAGTGTGGCTCACAAGCCAGACCTTTCTTTAGTCTTGCCATCTCCTGTCTCTGTTCCTGAATCAATCTTTATTTTGTTATAGCACTGTGTGTCCCAAGGCCTTTCCATTCTCCATTCTCACAGCTATATGAAAGAGTGTCTAGAGAAAGAGAACTGAGATGAACTAGATCACAACTACCACCCACATTGATGCTGTAATTTTTGGATGGCTTAAAATGTGCAATAGCTTTGTTTTCTCCACTTCATCTTGACTTCGCTGGGGGAAAAAAGGACCTCAAACTATAAACATGCATAATTTATTATTTTCCAAGACTTATCTTTTTCATAGAAGTTAAACACATTTGCATCAATCTATTTATGGCTCAGACTCTATTCAAGAAGAAGATGTTTTTTAGCCTGGTGGATTATTTGAACCAATTCTCTTGAAATAAAGCCTTGAGAAAGTCCCTAAGTCATTCTTATCTAGACTCAATATTTAGTGACTGGATCCTCTAACCTCTGGTCCTGAACCTAAGATCTTTGGTCCTAGGTTCATCTGGTCACTTCTAATATGTTTGTAGCCTCATGATATGCATCCTACCCTATAAGGCTATGACTCTGATGTTCACCAACCTTGGGCACTTGGATTCTTACTAGAGATAAGAATCATAGTACCTGGTGCAATAGGCACTGGGGGCGTTATTCCCGAATGCACTAAGGTATTGTCCTTACCTAGAATATATGCTGTTTTCTGTGTAGAGAACCCAATTTACATTCTCACTGAAAGAAATGATGAGGGTCCTACTTCCCATCACTGCCTTATGCCTCAAGGCCTTGACCCACTGTATCCCGCTCCATATGTTTGATTCTTACTTCTCTCCCATGTCTATGTGGGATTGGAAACAAATGCAGGCTTCCACTAACACAGTGTGTGCCTCCCAGAGAGTGGAATTAAAAGTCTAGACCTCTTCAGAATTGGCAAGTAAGAAACTTATTAATAGCTCAACTTAATGGATTCTTTCCAATCTAAAACAAATTTTTATATCTTAATTTATCTTTTATCACTCAGTAAAAATTAAGTCATATGGAAACCCTCACCTCAATATTCTATATTAATTTTTCTAGTCCCTACTTTTCTCCTGTGCATACATTGTCTTCCTATTTTCAGATCAGGCCTGAATCATAAATAATCATATTCAAGAATTTCACTTAACATTTAATCTTACTAAATGTCTCAGTAAAATAAAACAACTCACTTTCTGTAAACCCTATGATGATGCTGTTTTATAGTATAAGGCTACAGCTAAGACACAAGGCAATCGGCTGACAGAGAACTCTCAATTGGAATCTCCACTACTTATTAATCTGATGATTAAATGCACCAAAATATTTCCCCTCTTTTAAGTATGTCATCACGTGATTCCCTCCACATAAAAGTATTACCACACAAATGATTTCATTTCCGTCAATTTATATTTTCTTTATTATTGAAAGATGAGGAAGTTCTGCTCTTGCTTAACTTTCCACCACTTTCCATTCATGTTTTATCTTCTGTGTGTATTATTCCTCTTTCTTTACACCCACGTCCATAAGCTGTGGTCATAATATCAAAGATAAAACAGTAATTTTATATGACCAGTCCTCCTTTATCCATTTTCCTTTAGACCCCAGACACATGCTTCACAAGATCTTTGCTTCAGCACCAATGTCAGAAACATGCATAATCACGTATTTTCCCAGAATGCAATAATCATGGGATCACTAGACGAAATTTATTTTTGTCGACTCTATTTCTTCTGTGTATTCACTGCCTTGCCAATTTCAATTCAACTCTAAATTGTAAATAATCATATTTAGACATTTTCATTTTAAAAATCAAGGACCTTCTAGTTTAAATCAAGCAAGCTCAACAGTCTGTATTATTAAAATTGGCATGTCCAAGCACCCTCTCCTACCCTGCAATTTATTTACTCTAGTCCATTAGTTTTGAAAAGTAAAGACCATACTTTTATTTACATTGTTTGAGGTTACACAAATCATTCCACAGAAAGTATGCTAAAGAAACATTCATTGCCAAGGAAATCAACCGTCTCTGTTTATCTAGTTCCTGGTAATATTAAACACACATAGGATTGACAATGAAGGTTACTAACAAACTGGAGAAGTGGCAACACCTATATTCACAGCTGAATATAAAATGTGAGTTTTGTGTGTGTGTTTCAAAACCCTTCATTTAAAGATCTGTTTTGTTATTTTTTTTTCAATTCCAATAGGTGAATTTTCTTATCTCTGTGTACATGTGTGGGACCTACCAACATCAATGAGGTACTTACACATGGAAAAGGAATTAGGCCTCTCACTATGTTGGAGACATCAGAGCTGTTAGTCTCTTTACTTGTGTTCATTGTTCAAATTGCTTACACAATTGTTTGCCAGTAGTACAAGTCATAGCACATCCTGAGTTTAAAGAATAAATTACTATGTAGGAAGTATACAGGTAGCACTCATAGAATGAGAACTATCTTATTTATTTATTAAAGAGACACATGACTTTTGAAAAGCATTTCATATGCATGGCTTTCAAATCAAAGAATAATTGCCACATTAAATATCTCATTCTATTATTGCATATATTTTTCTGTGATAACTCATCAGAGATCTCATTCATTCATTAAAGATCTCTGAGAAACTGAGAAGTAGGAACCACTGACATTTCTTGGGATAATTAACCCTTGATAATGCACAAGAAGATTGGTAAACATATAAAAAATATAACAAGTCAATAATAAAATTAAAATATCCCAATGTCAAAGTAAAGAAATATGGCTAGACTTTTACTACAAAAATATACATATAGGTGGGGATAAACTTATAAAAATGTATAACCTCAAAAAAAATAGCATACTTAAGACCTCAGTGAGATTTTATCTGAGACATAACAAGTCAGCAAAACCAATGAAATTGGATCACTTCAAAGTGTTGGTGAACATACAAACCAAGGGAACACTCGAACATAGATAGAGGTGGCCTCTAGAATGAGTAAAACCGTTGGAAAAACATTGTTCATAACATTCATTCATATGTTCTTTGGGTTAGAAATCCTTTATGAGGCATACACCCTTAAAAATAAGGTGTTGGAGAGCTGGGTGTGGTGATTCATGCCTCTCTAATCATAGTACGTGAGAAGTATAGACGGGAGAATGGAATTCCTGTTTTTCCAGAGTTATATCACATGTTCAAGGCTAACCTGACCTACATGAGACTCCACAGCAAGCATCTACTTCAAAGAGAGAAAGGATGAGAGAGAGAAACAGAGGCAGAAAAACACAGAGATAAAGAGAATCAGAGACAGAGAGAGAGAGAGGACATATAAATGATGGATTCACAGATACTTACTCTCCTCTAGGATGACACCATGCTTTCTCAATTTGAATAAATGAAGCTGAGCTTGCTACTTCATCTGGTCTCAGTAAGCAATCAATAAATGTGTGTTGAATGCTTACAGTCAATGTTAACTTCAAAACAAGGAACTAAATTCATCAGTTCTGTTGCTAACTCATGGCTGTAACTCTAAGTCAAATACTGTTTGAATTATCTTGGTCAAACTTTAGGCATCTTATGAGTATAAGTTTCTTATCATATAGACCAAGCAGACTTAATCTTGTATTAATTCTAAATCAGGTGACAAAAATAGTTTTATGGGTATTCAAGGCTTGCAAATCCAAAGGTTTTCAAGTTTAGTGTTAATTGATTTCTCCATTGTCAAACAAAATGAGTATTTTGAAAACATTTGTGGAGGTGGAGACATGACTTGGCAATTAAGAGCAACTGCTGCTATTGCAGAACGCTGGAAATTTGGTTCATAGAAACCACATGAGGCAGCTAACACTTGCCTGTAACTCCAGCTCCGTGGAATTGGTTGCTCTCCTCTGCCCTCTATGAATACCTGCACCCACATCCACATACCACACACAGACACACATACATATATACATGATTAGAAACATTAAATCAAGAGCCTGGATAGATGAATTTGTAGTTGAGAGTACTTGCTGCTCCTACAGAGCTTGCTTCTGTGTACCTACGTGGTGGCTCACAATCATCTATAGTTACAGTTATCTCTTCTGATTCTGCAAATCAGGCACACAAGTGGTGCATATACATAACACTCCTACACATAAATTAACAGTAAATAACATGTTTAAAATTAATCTTTAAGATATATTTGTTATTACATTTCTGTATATGGGGGCATGCATGTGGCTGTCAGAAGTCAATTCTCTCAATCTGTGTGGGTCCTAGACGATCAAATTTAGATGATTAGGCTTATTAGCATTTTCTTCATCTGCTGAACCACATAGCTAGCTGGCTTACTAACATTTATATATAGAATATCACTTAAATAAATTAATAAAAAATAAAATTTTAAAATCTAAATTCAAAAATACTTGTTTCATAATTTTCTTTTAAAATCTTATCAAGCATAAAATTGTTCTCTGCATACTTAAATTTAATGAATGTATTCTTACGACACCCTGGGGCAGCTGAGGATTGGGAACCTGAAATGACCCTATCCTATAGCCATACTGATGAATATCTTGCATATCACCATAGAACCTTCATCTGGCGATGGATGGAGATAGAGACAGAGTCCCACACTGGAGCACCAGACTGAGCTCCCAATGTTCCAATGAGGAGCAGGAGGGAGAATATGAGCAAAGAAGTCAGGACCATAAGGGGTGCACCCACCCACGGAGACAGTGGGGCTGATTCATTGGGAGCTCACCAAGGCCAGCTGGACTGTGACTGAAAAAAGCATGGGATAAAACCGGACTCTCTGAATTTGGCGGACAATGAGGGCTGCTGAGAAGCCAAGGACAATGGCACTGGGTTTTGATCCTACTTCATGTTCTGGCTTTGTGGGAGCCTACCCAGTTTGGATGTTCACCTTCCTAGACCAGGATTGAGGGGGGAGGACTTTGGACTTTCCACAGGGCAGGGAACCCTGACTGCTCTTCAGGCTGGAGAGGGAGGGGAGGAGTGGGGGGAGGGGGAGGAATGGGAGGAGTGGGAGGGAAATGGGAGGCGGGGAGGAGGCAGAAATTTCTTTTTTTATTGAAAAATTAAATAATTTAAATAATTAATTAAGAAATAAATATCCTGGAGACTGATATGAGTCAGAGCGGGAAATTCGGGGAGCAAATGCTTCCTCTCAGATCTACATGGGAAGGGCATAAAAGTAGAAAGGGGACTGAGAAGCGAAAGAGATGAGCAGGAGGGAAGAGAGGAGACACAGGTGTACACTGTGAAGATTTGTTACTCAGGCTGGCTTAATAAAAAGCTGATTGGCCAGTAGCCAAACAGAAATTCTAGGCAGGGCAACCAAACTAGGAAAATGATGGGAGAAGGAGGGTAGAGTCAGGGGAGACACCAGTCAGGCACCAAAGAAACAGGACATGTAGAAAAATGAGGTAACAAACCATAAGCCACATGGCAAAGCATAGATAAGAAATATGGGTTAATTTAAGAATAAAAGTTAAGACTTCCTTGCTCATGTTCTCCCTCCTTCTGCTCTTCATATGGGCCTTGGGAGCTCAGTCCAGTGCTCCAATGTGGGTCTCTGTCTCTATCTCCATCCATCGCCAGATGAAGGTTCTATGGTGATATGCAAGATATTCATCAGTGTGGCTATAGGATAAGGCCATTTCAGGCACCCTCTCCTCTGCTGCCCAAGGAACGAGCTGGGGACATCTCCTTGTACACCTGGGAACCCCTCCAGAGTCAAGTCTCTTGCCAACATTAAAATGGCTCCCTTAATTAAGATATCTACTTCCCTGCTCCCTCATCCAACCCTCCTCCATCCCAACCATCTCATTCCCTCAAGCTCTTCCCATCCTCCCCTTCTCCCCTCTCTCTGTTTGGATGCTCACCTTCCTGGACCTGGGGGAAACAGGGGGGACCTTGGACTTCCTATAGGTTAGGGAACTCTGACTGCTCCTTGGAATGGAGATGGAGGGGGAGGGGGAGTGGAGAGACTGGAGGGAAGTGGGAAGAGGGAAGGAGGTAGAAATTTTCAATAAAAAATAAATAAATTTAAAAAAAGAATAAAAGTTAACAAGCAACAAGCCTGAGCTATTGGCCAAGCATTTATATGTAATCTGAAGTCTCCAACTAGGTTATTTGGGGACAGGCAGTCAGGACAAGAAAACTCTTCAGGGGCTAAATGAAATCATTACAATATATAAATGTATAAAAATGTCAAAATGAAACATTATTTTAATTATTATTTAATGCTAATTTAAGTCTATAAAATGCAAAATTTCTTTAAAAATGTAACAATCATCTTAGATCTAACTGTCAATTTACAAATAATATTAATAACAATAAATCCACAGAAAATTAATTAAATCAAATTGCCTCTGACATCAGAGTACCCACACATCCCCAGGCTGTGACTGCAGGTATGTGTACACAATAATGCTTCCAACATCTACAAGGAGTTGAGCCAATAGTTCTTACTGTTCTAAAAATTCACAAACATTCAAGAAAAATATAGGAAATAATGATGAATACTCTAAAACTCTTCCTCTTGATAAAAATGTTAATAGAGTGTCAATAACTCCAAATGAATTAATGTAAGAGCAATTACCATGACAGAAGTTAAAAGAAAGAAACCCTCAGCCCCATGCACTGTGCTTTGTTTATTTCCAGAGCCTTCCCTTTACAGCCAGATTAAGAACGTTTTATAAAAGATGGGCTCTTATCTATAAGGACAATTCAGGTCAATGAAAACTGCTTAGGCTGAAGTACAGAAATTGTTCTTCTCCGATGGTACATGCGGTCTGACATGTTGTGAACAAGCAATGATGTTTGGCTTGTCCTTTACCATTGGTTAAATGCTCTGTCTTGATGGGTGCAGGGGAAATCTACTTAGCATTAACTTTCTTTCTATATAAAAAAAGTTAAGAAAGATTGATGGGTTACTTTGCCCTAATTACTTTATCTCGCTTTAATACAAATAATAAGAAGAATTGTGTTGGAAGACATAGCGTTTCCCTTAATTAACATAAAATACATGTTTCATTAGCCAAAATAACTATGTTCTAAATTATCTTTGCTGTTTCTATACTCCTTTATCCAACTGGAGCAAATATTTCCCTTGTGGAGAAGGAGACCTACATCAGCTGGCATACAGTATCACAAAGATAGTCTGAGCTGAATTGTGGCATCATTATGATGGCATATATCTCACTGAAAATTGGTAAGTGAATGTACTGATAATTTGGACATGTTAAAAGATTGGTTTAACCATTTTGAACATTGGATTTCTGATTCTTAATTATTTGCAATAATTAGGTAAGCACTGAGTTAGACATCAGATCCAGCCTGTCAGTTTGCACAGATGTTCAATCTGTGTTACCTACCACAATGGCTACAAATAATATTCATTAATACAATTTTTATTTCTTGAGGCTATTGTTAAATGTCAGAGAGAGTTAATAGTCACAATATACCAAGAAGAGAATACATAGTGGTTCATTGTTCATAGACATTAAACTTTCTCCAAGATTTATATATTTTTACTTTATGCCTATGACTGTTTAACTGCATGTATGTTTGTGCACTACGTACATGTTTGATGTGTCTAGAGGCCAGAAGAGGATGCCAGATCTGCTGGATCTGGAATGATAGAGAGTTGTGAGACTTCATGTGGGTTCTTGGAACTGAATTCAGGTCATCTACAATAGCAGCAAGTGGTCCTAAGTACTGAGCTCTCTCAGACCTCAGATTTTTGTGAACAAATGGTTTAGTATGAAAGCCCAAATTTTGAGGAAAGGACTGTCTGTGTAGCATAATAGAGCATGTGCCCTCAAAGCATTTGTAGGTACAAGAAGCATACGGACAAGCATACAAGTAGCATATGACATAGCATATCATCTGGACATCTTTAAAAAATTATTGCATGATATAAACTTGCATCTTTGTTGATGAATTCATCTAGTTCTGAAATTTGTATACTTGTGTCTTACCCAAAATTTCTGTCCCTCCTTAATCCCCAGGGCAACACTATTAAGATACATAGCCATTAACAAATGTTAAACGTTGAAGACTCAGTACTTGTGAGCAAGTTGGAGGGTTATAAAAGGCAGGGAAGAATTAACTATATGGTTTGTGGCAATTTGTTTTTCCATCCTTTTAGTATATATCAAATTGTCATCTTAGGAGAAGAGACCCAACCTTCTCTAGGCATCTCACGAGCCCATAATGTTGAACACCACCAGCCTCTGGGACTGTAAGAAATATTGTTCTGCTATTTACAAATTGCCCAGTATCAACTATTGATTTATAAGAACATGAATAAACTAAATCAATTACTGACTTCATTTACAAATAAGGGTAAAACTTATAGGATATAAAATATCAATAAAGTCTATGTTAAGACATTTTGTTTGAAAGTGTGTTTGCTTTCATTTCCAAACTTATTGAACAAACATGATTTTCTTCAATTATACGATGTATTTTTAAGACTAGTCTATTGACTATATTGCAAACAGGCAACAGACTGGGAAATAGCTAAAATTCTGTCTGCAGCCCAATTAGATGATTTAAGGTAAAATAAACATTTCTCGTTAATCACATAAGCAAAAGTTAATTTTTGTAAATCTGTAAACAAAACATAATGAAAAGTAGCACTAGTTAGTGCACACAGACTAAGGGTATAAGTCAATAAAGCATATCAAAACAGAATTTGAATGTAATCAACATTATTAATTAAACTTCCTTTCGTTTCACATTATAAAAGCTCAGTATTCGTTACTATGCAAATTAACACTAATAAGCAGTGGTCATTAATTTTAGTGTTGCTAGTTATCAAGGAACTATCAAACGACACAGAATGATATGAAAAATGAGCATTAATTATTATTTGACAAGTTAGTCAAGGGAATTCTTTGAGACTATTTTATAAACTGAAATGAATTTAATTCTGTATGCTTTGGCAATAAAGGTTTTGGCAACTACATAAGCAAAAGAAGTGTATTTTGAAGAATGAGATAACTATTGCTAGCAGTTTATGCTAGACCTCACATAACAGTCAGCTATGTCAAAGTGCAATGCTCTGGACCCTCCTGAACCAAGAATTAGTTTGTCGGTGGGTGAGCTGCAAACTCCAACTTTAGCTACAGGACCAGGGCTTTGGGTCTAGTTTGGAAAACCTGGGCATATTTCCAGCACATCTAGCTTCTTATTTGCACATACAGGTTATAAAAGAAAGAATGGCAAAAATATGTTTTTTAGGTATTGAGGTTATATAGAAGAACTGAGACCACTATCCAATTATATTCTGCATTGATTTGGTATGCAAAATATATTGCCAATAACTATTACTACAATTATAAGTTAACAATTAGAAAAGTAGATAGAATGAGGCAGATGATCTCAGTAAGGAGGATGTGGCTTATGGAGTCTTGGGGGGGAAAAGGACAACAAACTGTTCTGTTAAACCAACCTTCAGGGTTTCCATGGCCAACCACTCCATTTGGATTCCAATTTCTCGTGATACAGTAGTGGAGAGGAAAAAAAGAAGTCCATAATTGGGATACTAAGAACTTATTTAAAGAGTTATATAAACAATGCATTTCTGCAGCACATGTTTGTGGCTAAGAGTTTCAAGGCAGAAATTAAACTAGCCTGTCAGAGACAAATTAAAATGACATTTATCTCTAGTAAGTATCCTAAGGATGCTGGGGCACAGAAAATTTTAAATAAATCAGTTCAAGCCTTGAAAAAAAAAGAAAGAAGGCCTAAAAATATTTTTATAGAAACAAATACTTGAAGCAATCACCAGAAGGCTCCTCTATGACATGAGTAATAAGGTGATTATGTATATGAAGAAACACACCATCCTTAATTTTTGCAAACAACACATTTTCTACATTGTTCTAATTTATAGAAACCGACACCAATATGTTACTGAATAGCGTTGTGCTCTTCTATGCTACTGGCATTTGATTTCAAAAGATGCAGGCAGATATATTCAAACAGCATTTATTTAGAAATTTCCATTTAAAATTTGAAATGTAGCCTTTTTGTTTGTTTGTTTTTGTTTTTCAAGACAGGGCTTCTCTGGGTAACAGCTCTGGCTGTCCTGGAACTCACTTTGTAGACCAGGCTGACTTTGAACTCACAGAGATCCACCTGCCTCTGCTCCCCAAGTGCTGGGATTGCAGGCATCCACTCATATTGAAATGCAGCTTTTTAAAAGGGGAAATTGAATACGCATTTATATACCTTTCAAAAACTGCAGTTGTTAAATTATGCTTAATTTAAAAAACAGTATGACTAATATTATCAAAGATATATTTCTTATATATAAGAAATCCATATGGATTTCTTAAATTAATGACTATATTTCAGAGATGGAGCAAATATTTTAATATGTTTTAATAAAAAGATACTTGAAAACCAGTGCTATGATAGACCATAACAAAATGAGATAAGAACTCTTTTATTCTAATGACCTAAGATTGCAGGATTAGAAGTTTTACTCCTAACATCATTAGGAATGACTAATACTTATCATTCCACCACCAAATCACACTTTTCAGATATACAAAACATTCTCTTTCTTAAAAAACATGAAATACAGGCAGAGAGATGTCTCAGCAGTTAAGAGCACTGGCTGCTCTTCCAGAGGATCCTGGTTCAATGCCCAACACCCACATGGCATCTCACAGCTGTCTGTAACTCCGTTTCCAGAGGATCAGACACCTTCACACAGACATCCATGCAAGCAAAACACCAATGCGTATGAAATAAAAATGAAGACATTTCAGAAAGTATTAAATACAGCATCAGGCAAGCATAAACTACCAGTCAGTCTATAAGCCCTATCCTGGTCGATCTTCGTGTAACAGAAATATCTAATGACACAGAGCAAAAGAATGATCCCAGATCCTTTCTGGAACTTTTGTTAACTTTGGGACTACAAGATACTTACATGTTTACGCCTAACTTTCCTGTTCCTTAAGATAATCTGTTCCCTTAACGGTATTTAACAGGATTAGAAGAGGTTCTAGCATTAGGCAAAAATAAAAGGCAATCATTAATGAAAGTCCAGTCTTAAGCTTTAGGTTAGAATCATATTTTTTTAAATATCCTAAGTATTACAGCTGTCAGGAAATGATACTTGTAAAACAAAAGGAAAGGAGCCAGCCAGCCGAGTTGGTTCAACTCAGAACTAGGAAGGAAGATAACAGGAAAGGTCAAGGCCATCCTAGGGTACACAGTGATATTATTTTAGGATGATCTGTGCTATGCCATGAGACCATGCCTCACAAACAAACGGCAACGAATTAGAAAACAAAATGGCGGTGTTAGGAGTTTCACAAATGAAAATAAGCATATTACCATGGCTTGAATGTTGCCACTCAAATTCGTGTTGAAATTAGCTTGCCACTGTGGCCCCTTAACAGGCGATTAGTCATGAAGGATCGTGCTCCACGCAGAATAATGTTATCAGGGCAGGGGATTAACTATAAAATTTTTGTCTTTTGCAATTCTCATGAGTCTATCAGTTCCTTTTTCTTGTTGTTGTGACGTCATACTCTGACAAAAGCTACAGCTCAGAAAGGTTTATTTTGGCAATTTTAGCACAAAGTCTATCTTGGCAGGGACACCACAGAGGCAAGAGCTTGAAATATCTGTTCACACTGTGTCTCCTGTAGGTAGGACGGCAGGAACAAGGCTAGTTCCCTTCTCCCTTGTATTCAGTCCAGGACCTTCCACCCATGAAATGAGGTCTTCTCACCTCAATTTACCTAATTAAATAATTCTTCACTGGCATGCCCAGAAATTTCTGTACTGACTGTTTCGAGATTCCGGCATCAATGGACACCAGCTTTAAGTATCACTGAGTCCCAGGACTAAAATCTGGGACTTATTCCCTTTTAGCGTCTGTTGCCAGTTATCTGAGATATATCCCAAGATCTACGTATGTAGATAAAAGCAATGAGGCCTCATGTGGAGGAATATGGGGCGTAAAATAGCCTTGCCATGGTCTCTACGGGACACATGCTAAAGGTTTCATTGTCATTTTTCTGTCTCTGGCTGCCTTTTTAAATCACTCTAATAATGGAATTTATACACCCCTAGACTATTATATTTAATAAAATTTAGCTTCTTTTCACATATGTACAAATATGCAATAGTTTAATGCTTATATAAAAATGATACTAGTTGAGATTGATAGTGTTTGAGAGGATTCCAAGTTCCAAGGAGGAAAACAGTCTAACACTGCCATCGAAGTATCTGGTTAGTTAATATAAAAGAGGATAAAGTGTTTTTATTACTGCATAAAATATATATATATATACATATATATTTTTTCTTTGAAATTAAGTACTGTATTCAAATTTGGAAATTTTTCCGTGACTTAATACCTATTGTGTTACCATAAATAAGTGGATACCTATACCTGCTTTTGAATGCCCTTTAATTTTAGGGAATAGTTAAGATAGATGCTAAGTCATATACACAGTGCTATACTATATTCTTCATGGTTTCTTAATTTTATTAAAAAATATATAACCATTTAGTGTTTTATAAAACAAAATAATTTTAAAACCCTAATCAATTTATTACTCCCTACTAGAAATCAGTTTTCAAGAAACTTGAAGTTTCCTGAAAAGCTTTTAGAAACAAACTGTAATTATAAATTTTAAAGCTTCCTGTGACTGATTTTTTTTCATATCAATGCCAACTAAACCTGCAGCTTGGTCAGTCTGCCAGTATTAACTGTGTCTTCTCCAAGTTCTTCAGGACCAAACAAATATTAACTCAACTCGGGTTCCATGGGGTTTAAACTGAAAAACCTTAATAATGCAGAATTTGTGTCTCTAGTGACAAGTCCTGCCTAAAGGACACATCAGGTTTGTTCTCAGAACTATTTAGATTTGAAGAACAAAACTATTAAATGGGAAAAGTCTGTATTTCTGGTCAAAAGATATCAGTAGAATTTGGGAACAGGAAGAAAGAACCAAGGAAAAGGACCATGAGAAAGAAATCTCTGTTACAAAAAGATACCAAAGTAATAATATAAATATTTCGAGAGGAGCCATCCTCAGAGGAGAGGGGAGGAAGATGTAAAGATTTATAATCACAAACCCACAGCCAGACATCATGAAGAGAGTGAGAGACCGTGGGACACTCAGCCTTAGATGAGATGTCTCCATCAAAGCCCTGTCAGGGAAAGGGGAGGCAGAATATGCAAGGGCCAGAAGGTATGGAGGACTTCAGGAGGAGAGGTTCCTCTAAATCAACATGAGCACAGATCATATGAACTCAAGAGACTGAGTGGGCCTGCACGGGTCTGCACCAGGGCCTCTGTGTGTATAATATGACTTCCAGTTTCACAATTTTTATAGGATCCCCGAGTGTGCAAAAGGGTAGCTTTCTGTTTCCTGTGCCTTCTCTTGGGCCCTTTTACTTCTCTTGGTTCCTCTTGTAAAACTTGGATATGATAGCTTTTGTTTTATCTTATTGTATTTTAGTTTTTTATACTTTTAAAAAGTGAATAAATGAAAACATACCCACTAAGGTGTAAGTTAACAGATGAACTGTCCCTTATACCTTCTGGGAGAAGGAAAATCGGTTTTCTCCAGTAGCATGACCCTGGGTATATCAACCATTCCAAGACAGGCCTCATGTTTGAGAGTAGCCGACAAACATACAATACACTCCACAGTTTTATTCTCTGTGTGCTTTTATTTGATTACAGTTTGGTGGGTTTTTTTTTTTTTTGAGGGGGAGGACATTGTTTTATTTTGTTTTCTGGATTTCAGGGGGAAGGTTATTATATTCGGGTTTTTTTTTTTGAGAAAGAATTTCAAGTTGAATGGGTAGGGAGAGAGAGGATCTTGAAGGACTGGAGGACTTGGGGGTGAGAATATGATCAGAATATATTCAAGTTTAAAAATTGTTTCAAATAATAAAAATATGATAAACACAAAGGAAGAAAACGAGAGATGCGAATGAAGTAAATTGCTCACAAAAGCGCCTCAGCAATCTGTTGCCTGGTATCTGCAGTTTTGGCCTAATTTATCTACATAAATCATGTCATTTTCTTAGTCAAATGGGGCAAGAACAAATTTTACAAGAAGAGTCTTCAAAAGCATAAGCCTATATGGCATCCTTCTTTCTTTCTCTGGTGCTAATCTTTAGTGACCACTGAAGGCAAGCCTGCACTGATCAGCTCCAGAAGTGATTGTTGTGTTCAGAACTGAGGCACCTGTGTCAACAGACAGCAGTCCACAAGAAAGCAGCTGCCAGACATGCTTCAGGCCATCTGGGGCATCAACGCCAGGCAACCTGGCAGCTGTCCAGACACGTGAGCAGGGCCACCAAACACAGGTGAAGATCGGCAAATAAAAACACTGTTCGTCCCAAACAGAGTCAAGAACCCAAAGCATAGGAGTCAGATGCTTTCGGTCAGGGCATTTGGGAGAGGGGTGTTTATAACAAAAGCTAACTGGTGTGAGAAGTAACTAGATGGGAAATTAAAGATCCAATGTTTTATTCCTCTAGTAAATGGTTCGTTGTATTTGTTGACTGCAGTTTAGGTGACCAGAGCACTTCCCTTAGAAATGTGCGTTAGTTTCATAAATCATTTTTTCATAAATTTATTGTTTCCCTGAAAAAGATATCTTTTCTATAAAAGCTAGAAATAAGAATATATCTTCACCAGGCTACCGACACTTGTGGAAGGGTATCATGAGGAAATGTGGAACACCTTTAAATTGTTCTTTGGAGAGAGGTGGATCACAGTGTTATCGACTCCATGCATAGCTGATTCAAATCAAAGATGGCGGCTTCCATTACATGACTACAATGCATTGCCCTATAGAGAAAAACTAATTTCACTTTATAATATTTAATATCATAACATTTGTTAATTTTACTTACTTATGCTACAAGATACAAGTTTTGTTTCCAAAATAATTTGGAAAGATCGTTGTCAAAAGAATTTCTAGCATACTGCACAACTTGTTAAAGAAAATGCTCTCTACTTTCCGAAATGTTTAAGTCAAATCACTCAAGTGAAAGTACTTGTTGTAAGTTATATAATTCCTTGGGGCTATAATTAATGGCCCAGCTGCAAGAGGATCTGCTGTGCATGATGGGTAAGTGTTACTATACATCGTGTTTTCACTTTCCTGCTGACTGCCAGATAGAGCACCATGTCCTGGGATTTTTCCTCCCTTTGATTAATTGAAAAAAGAATCAGTTTACCACGTTGCTTTGTGTCAGAAGGAAAGTACACCAATTTTATCTCCTTAGTAGAACAACAGGGGTAGATTCTGTCACTTTTAGAAAAAGCGTACATCCCAGTCATGAGCAATCAAATGGAATTCTCTGCCACAAAAGCTATGAAATGTTCTTCATGTAGCAGGGTTGTGTAGCTTTATGTGCATCTTTAGGCTTCTGATATTTTATTTAGATTAATGGCTGTGTCATGTTTACATTGTTAATATTATTCTACCAGTTATATTTTCTTCTTTGTTTATTAAAATATAAAAATCCATAGTTTGCTCTATTACAAGATACCATCCAGAGAAAGACTTTACAGACTCAAACAAATTTGTAAAACATGTGCAATACTGGTGATTGAATGAAAGTAAAACATATTCCATTATTTCCACAACTATTCCAGAACAAACTCCTTTCTTATAAAGAAATATAAAAGTCTAGAAACTGAGGATCCACTGTAACCGAAAACAGATGACTTCAGATTAGACAGGCCTATCATAAATTTGATTATACGTAGACATAACTAAAGTGAACTTATTCAAGTACTGGCACATTAGATTTGTGAAACGCTGTAAATCCATAGAATAATAGTATTAACTTTTCGCTTAGAGCCTATAGTCTAGCCAGCCCTGGCTTCGGTGCCAGTACATGGTACCAGACACGAGCTGATCTTAGGGTGCAAGCTTTACATCTAATTAGAGAGTAGTCAGGTATATTTAGTACGGTCATACCACTATTGCATGAGCTGGTGTCCCTTGCCAGGACAGCAGCAACTGAAGCTTACAAGGTCCACAGTAGGGTATGACGTGATGATTTTTCTCCTCCAGTAGCGTGCATAGCCCCTTCCAGGACTGTGAGAACTAGCCGAAAGGGATGAAGCTTCCAACTCAGCACCAGTCTGATTTCCCCATGCCCTGTGACTCAAGCCTATGATGTCTTCAGCTACAACATCTTGGCATCAAGGTAGAGAGTAGCCGAGGACAAGGGCAGCAGTCTGGAATTCTGGAGTCTGATGCGACTAAGAATTCAAAAAGGGGAAACCCACTCCTGGACCCTGGCATTTTTATTTGATATCATGCTGTGTGTTGGGGAGGCATTGTTCCCTAGTTATAGGAAAACATCATTAAAATGTCTTTCATATATGTACATGTGTGCATTTAGGAAGTTTCTGATGAAGTAGGCTTCAATGTGAACTTGGATTTTTAAGAAATGCAGTTAAATAACTATTAGCGGAGTTTTAGATGCTAACCTGTGTATATACCTACTTTGAAATTGCTTCTTTTCTTAACTTTTCAAAATCAATATGAGACTACTAAGTTATTTTATAACATAGCTGGGATACATGTTTAAAGTGTCACAAGATTCAACATCTTCCTGAGAATCCACATCAAAGTTAATGTCTAACTTCTCACACACCCTTTAAAATAGAACTCCCCACGCATCCTCTCTGTTCCCATACACTGTGCATTATTCCAGCAAGAAGACTACGAACAGCTTTTAAAAACGTTCTGCACAGTCTATTAAAAGATACTGCCGATGCAAAGATTTCCTGCTAATGGTCCAGAGGTGGTCTTCTTGCAATTCAAAGCTCTATGTTGCAAGATTAGAGAGGCGAGTTTATTCTCCGTGAGGGACCTGTCTTCACACTGTCACCTGGATTTTAACTTTGAATGCCTTATTCTGGTCCATTTTATGCATAGCATGCTTGTTCACTTCATTAGATCAACAATTTTTAATTTTTTTTTTCAAATTACGCTTTCCAGCTAGGCAGTGGTGGTGCACGCCTTTAATCCCAGTTCTCAGGAAGCAGAGGCAGGTGGCTCTCTGAGTTCCAGATCAACCTGGTCTATATATCTACATAGTGAATTCCAGGATGGCCAAGGTCACCAAAATAAAAATATATCTCCAAAAATGTACTCTTTTTAGAGTTTTTGACTTAATAAACACGGAACATTTCGGACGCTAAACTTTTCAGTGCAGAAAAAAAAAGCTGTAAATATCATTAACTTATACTTAAATGCAAATAAGAAATAAAATGGCATTACCTCTTCATATCACTGCTGGAATTTGGTATGTATGACTAGCCAACAAATCATTGAACTGCTACTGCAGTAGAAAGCTCAGGCTGTGCACTGAAGCCCCATGTGACATCATCTGTTATAGTATGGGGGAGGACCTGTTTCTATTTCGTTCACAGGCTCTGTCCAGAAGGCTCATTAAAGACAACAGTTGGAGGACATTCACAGTAGTAAAAAATCCTATCACCAGTTCAAAGTGGAAACCTACTAAATTAATTGCAAAATAAATATTATCATCAAATGTGCTGAGAACAGGAAGAGAATTACAGTCTACAGAATGCTGACTTGTTAAGAGGAAGTCGAGTGAGAACTTTCTAGGAGCCCTTAGCGCCCCAGGAGTGCAGAGAATATTGTTTCCTTTCTCAGTCTCAATCAGAATTGCAATTATCCTTCTCAAAGGATAAAGGACAAAAAGCAGAAATGATAGCAATTCAAATAAAAAAGTAAAACATTTCAACCATGGGCCAAAGTCAGGTATCAAAATAAGATTATATACATAAAAAATAAAAATCCATAATCACAAATTGATAAAAAAAAATAATAGAGCCTGTAGCTTAACAGATGGATTTGGCAGCCGATTTCCTGAGATGCAAACTGCAGTTCTGTGAGACTGCCTGAGCGAGGAAGATGCTGGCTTCTGCTTGCTGCCAACTGGATGGATTCGGTGGACCAGATAGTGCTGGATAGATTGTGGCCGTTCTAACTCATGCCAGCAGCATAGACAGGGCATCACTAACCATATCCTTCACCGAGAGGACTCTACTTGCTGAATGATGTTGGAAAAGAGTAGAATTATCTTGTTGTGATGAGAATACCAACCCTTCTCCTGAAATCACTTTTAGATAGACTTTCTTCATTCCATAAAAATAAGTCAAATTATTTCTTACTTCATGTTTGTGTATGTACCTATTCACATGAATGTATATTAACACTGAAAAATAAAATACCTCAATTTTAACTTCAACGTGTACAGGTATTTTTACATTAAAAAACAAATTACCCTTTCCTTGGGATGACTTTCTTTTCTAGGATAACTATATTAATGTAAATAATTTTTCTGGCCTTGACATTAAAATGTGATTAAACATTTATTACTTTTTAATTAACTCGCACTGTTCTTTTGTGCAATATTTATATAGTCTTAATAGCAGGCCTGCACGCTGTTCATGTGATGTATTTTTCAAAACCTTCAGCTAGAATCTTTGGAACTCCATGTGTTCCATTGATTCTGAAAAATGGCTCGTCTCAGATAGACAGAAAGCAGTGTTAAAACTAAAACGGAAGAATGTAGAATGCAGGAGGAAGGCGCACCCTCCCGTACCAGATGCTCTGTCCCATCTGTCGCCGGCACCCCCTTCCTACCTTTCCCCATGATTGTTGAGTCAGCTCATCTCGTTCCAATCTCTGCAGTCAAATGTCTGCTCCTACCTACCCTGTCAATGTCTCTCCTTCTCAGTGACTCACCTAAATTTTAGCAAGCGAGACTATAAGATAAATAAATTTTGCTGGTGGACTCTGAAATCTCCTAATATAAGGAGCCCTGGGAGAAGAGATACATCGTATCTTCTTCATTCTGTCAGAGTCCTAGGGTGGGTACTTCTACAAGACACTTGTGAGTAGGGGAATCAGGTTTTAGAAGTGACCTTGAGGGCCTGGAGAAATGGCTCAGTGGTTAAGAGCACTGAGTGCTCTTCCAGAGAACTGGAGTTTGATTCCCAGTACCCACATGGCATCTAGTAGCTGTCTGTAACACCAAGATCTGGCACCCTCACACGGACATACATGCAGGCCAAGCACCAATGTACATAACAAAGAATAAACAAATTATTTTTTTAAAAAAAAGAAGTGATCTTGATCTCTAGATTAGGAAATTAGATAGATCATGGGTTTTATCACATTGTTAATCCTTCCCAATTAATATGTACAAGGACATACTAGGATATGAGTCTTTTGGAGTTTGTTGGCTCTGAATTGTGTTCTAAATCTGTCTTAAGAATGTAGTTGTGATACAGGCCATGCCAGAAAAGCAGATGGGCTGGCCGATCTCTCTGTTCCCCCAGACCTAATCCCTCAAACTTGTTCCTAGCACTGCAGTGGAACACCAGTGACAGACTCCCTTCCCTCCATCCCCCAACCCACCTGAAAGCCCTAGAACAAAAAAAACTAGTACATTCAAGAATAGTAGTCAGCAGGAATAATCAAACGTTATTGAGGGGTGAACTCAATAAAACAGTAACAAAGAGAATACAAGAAATCAATGAAATGAATAGTTGGTTCTTTGAGAAAATCAACAAGATAGACAAAACCTTATACCAAGTAATGAATGGGCAGAGAGAATATTCAAATTAACAAAATCAGAAACAAAAAAGGGACATAAGAACAGACACTTTGAAAATCCCGAGAATCATAAGGATATACCTTAAAAACCTGTACTTCACTAAACTGGAAATATTAAAAGAAACACAAAATTCTACTAGACTTTCAAAGAAGAGTTACTAACACTTCACAAATTATTCCAAAAATAGAAACAAAGGAACATTGCCAAAATCATTTTATGAGGCCATAATTATTCTGATTCTCAAACCACACAAAGACTGGATAAAGAGAATTACAGATGAATTTTTCTCATGAACATTGATGTAAAAATACTCAAAAATCAAATCCAAGAACACATCCAAAAGATCATCTACCATGATCAAGTAGGCTTCCTCCCAGAAATGCAAAGATGGTTTTATATTGTAAGGTCAGTAAATATAATTCACGATATAAACAAATAAAAAAAACACAGAAAACAAACGACAACAAAAAAAAAACACATGATATTCTCATTAGATGCAGAAAAGTCACGAAATGGACCTCATGAAACTGAAAAACTTATGCATGACAATGGACACTGCCAATCAGACAAAATGGCAGCCACAGAATGGGAAAAGGTCTTCACCAACTCTACATCTTTATATATCCAAAATATATAAAGAACTCAATAAACTAGATATCAAAAACCAAATAATCAGGACCGCGAGGGGTGCACCACACACTGAGACAATGGGGATGTTCTATCGGGAACTCACCAAGGCCAGCTAGCCTGGGTCTGAAAAAACCCCGGGATAAAACCGGTCTCGCTGAACATAGCGGACAAGGAGGACTACTGAGAACTCAAAAACAATGGCAATGGGTTTTTGATCCTACTGCATGTATTGGCTTTGTTGGAGCCTAGGCAGTTTGGATGCTCACCTTACTAGACCTGGATGGAGGTGGGTGGTCCTTGGACTTCCCACAGGGCAGGGAACCCTGATGGCTTTTGGGCTAACAAGGGAGGGGGACTTGATTGGGGAAGGGGGAGGGAAATGGGAGGCGGTGGTGGGGAAGAGGCAAAAATCTTTAATAAATGAATAAATTAAAAAAAAACAAATAATTCAGTTTAACAATGGAGTACAGATCTAAACAGAATTCTCAATACAGGAATCTCAAATGGCTGAGAAACACTTAAACGTTCAACATTTTTAGCCATCAGAAAAATGCAAATCTAAACACTGAGATTTCATCTTACACTTGTCAGAATGACTAAGATCAATAAACTCAGGTGAGAGCCCATGCCTGTGAAGATGTGGAGCAAGGGGAACATCCCTCCTTTACTGGTGGGTGTGTAAACTTTTACAGTCACCATTTAAATCAGCATGGTGTTTCTTCAGTAAGTTGAGAATTGACCTACCTGAAGATCTAGATATACCACTCTTAGGCATATACCCAAAAGATTTTCTATCCTACCACAACCGTGTTCATTTTGGCTTTATTCATAATTGCTAGAACAGCTGAAGACAGCCTAGATGTTCCTCAACTGAAGGATGGATAAAGAAAACGTGATACTTTACACAATGGAGTATTAAAAAATGTGTTTAAAAAAATGACATCATGAAATAATCAGGCAAATGGATTAAACTAGGAAAAATCATCCTGAGTGAGGTAGCCCAGACCCAGAAAGATAAATATGGCATGCGTTTAATTATAAGAGTATACTAGCCATTAAATAAATGATAAGCAAGCTACAGTCCATAGACCCAGAGAGGTTAGATAAATAGGGGTCTCAGGGACTGCACAGATCTCCCTGGAAGGGGGAAATAGGATAGGTGTTGCAGGTAGAACTGGGAACAGATGGGGATGGGAGCAGGAGAGAACAGGTGAGAAGAGACGGAATGGAGGGAAAGAGTGTGGGGTGAAAACACTGGAATTGGGGGCCTCTTGAGGGGCAGGGTGGAAACCTACTGCAATGCAATCTATGAGTGTGATCCCCATGAGGATGCCCAGTAATGGAGGATCCAGAGTCTGCATGGGTCATGTCTTAGAGCTAGGCAACTCTACAGTGGCAGGACTGGGTTACACTCAGTAGAGCTCTTGGCCAAGGGGTCCTGGGGCGATCCCTAAAGAACCAGAATGATGCTAGGACAGGGGGTTTCTCTTTGCAAACTGACAGTGGGGCCCCATCGCCAAAGACTACGACCACATTGATCATTGAACACGTGGAGTTCAAGCTGGTACAGGCTTGGAGCCGTCACCCTTAATTCTCGCCTTTTTGAGGGAGGTGCTCTGCAGGCTATGCTACAGAAAGAGATACACCTGGACACAAACTCAGCAGTAAAACATTTGACCAACAATCTGTCCAGCGTGCAAGTTGTACTGGGGCAATTGTGGCCCAGAACTTGTGGGAGTGGCCAACCAATGTCTGAGCTAACCTGAGAGCTAATTCACAAAAGGGTATCTACATTGACTGGATTACCAGGAACTAAAGACTGAATAGCCCAGTCAACCAAAAGTAGAAAAGAGAATCTAAAGTAGAGCCAAACATAACTCGTCTAAAAAATATAATAAGAGTAATAAATTAAAATAAAAATCTATAAAATAATTTCTAATGATGTTCCGCTATACTCATAGGTCAGTTCCTTATCCAGCCACAATCAGATATTCCTCCGGCAGCCAATAGGAGTGGGTGCACAGACCCACAGCCAGATATTATATGGGAAGGTAGTCTAAACTGGAGGTCTCCATCAGGTCATTTCCCTTGAAGATGGGGAACCCCACAGAAGATGGAGTAGAAATATTGTAAAAGTCAGAGGGGGTGGAGAACGTGGGGAGATGATGGCTTGATGAATCTGCTAAGCAGGGCTCACGAGAGCTCACAAGAGACTGAAACAGAACGAGCGGGGCCAACCAGGGTCTGCTCTAGGCCCTCTTCATGTATGCTGTGACTGTTAGCTTCCTGCTTTTGTGGAATTTCTAACTGTGGAAAGGGGTATGTCTCTGACTCTTGCTCGCTCTTAAGACTCTTTTCCTCCTATTGGGTTGCCTTGTTCAGCCCTCATGTGAGGGTTTCTGCTTTGTGTTACTGAATCTTGTTTTGTAGTGTTTGGTTGTTGCCTTTGGAGGCCTGTTATTTTCTGAAGAAATGGAGGGGGAATGGATCCATGGGAAAGGGAGATGGGGGGACCTGGGAGGAGTAGGGAGAGGTTTATTGTATGAGAGAAGAGTCTACTTCAATTTACAAAAATATGCTTGCTTTTGTGTTTATGAGACTTGCTATTATTTGTATATGTTTGCATTTAAACTTCTGCTTAGGCAGGGCAGCAATTAAAACCGAAGTAACTTACTATATATGATCAATATTTATGTTATGTAATGGGAAGCTCATTTTATTCCTTTCTCAAAGATACTATAATGCATTTGCAAATAAGGCAAGTCGATAGATATATTAGGAAAGAAGTTATTTGCCCAATCTACACTGCCAATACTGAGTAAGGGCCATTCTCTGGCAGTTCTGAATCATGTATCTCACAACCTTAATGACTTCGTGTGAAGCTTTAGAACTACGATTTGATGTATTTGTTGCCAAAACGAAAGTTTGACAGGTTCATAAAATGTTCGAGATTTGAACTCTAAATTCATGAAACTACCTTTGTAGAGGAGGAATTGTGCATTTTATCTGAGCTTGTTAGGAAATCTTTAAAGGGAGTATTGGATTCTGACTCAAAAGCAGTAGGAACACCAGCTCTAAGCCTTCCAGATAGTTCAGAAACATAAAGCAAAGAAAAATGCCCCTCCCACTTTTCTTCTGTCAAAGCCCCGCCCAAGAGTACCATCAACTATCAGTGCCTAGGGTTGACTATACAGTGCACTCTTCGTATTTCAGAGACAGGGTGTGACTTAAGAGAAGTTAGCTGCTGAAATACACTAGACTTCCCATAATCTCTCTTTTGGTTCTTCTTCCTCCCATCTGGACACCCTCCAACCCATTCTTCAACGAGCTGCCAGCACTTTGTTTCCAGAGAGACCTCAGTGAAGTCGTTTTTGCGTTTCCAGTACACCTGACGGTGATCTTCACTCTGATCTCATGAGAGGCCTGCCTCACACTGCCTGGAGTTCCTGTGCCGAGCATCATTTTAGTTTTCTGCATCTGAAACCATCGGTACTGCTCTTTTCTCTCCTTTCCTCTCCTCTGCGTTTCTAGCTCTGCTGCAGCTCCGTTCATAGAGTCATCGTGTCCCTAGTGCGCAAGCGTCCCCAAGACTCTTCTGCGCTAATCCTCCATCGGTTCCGCTACACTAGCCAGAACTACCGGTCTGTGTTGTTTCGCTGTCCTACTGCAATGCCCAATAAATGACGATACAGCTAGCATTTATCTTCTTAGCCATTATGCCCTCTGATTTAGTCAAAATATAGAGTACTCCATAAATGTTGAGTGCATATATATATACTTTTTCGTGGTAATGTTGCTGATATATTTTCTATTTCAATAAATCATGAGGTTCTAGAGGATGTTTGTTTTACTTTGGATTTGCAATTAAGTACTTCATACTTAAGCAATTATGAACACAGGACCAGAATAACTCTACCACTAACCACAGCTCACTAGAGGATTTGAATAAAATGTATAGATATTATACATTCAATGCCCTGTACCGGGCAAATGATCCATAAATAGTAATTATGTGTTAAATGGTGTACCTCCCCTAAATTTTTTCTCATATACTAGAGCACATGAAAACAGCCTTACCAGAAACAGATCTTTGTAGATGTAAATAAAGTGCTTCCAGGATGGCACTGCCTTAAATTCATTCATCAAATCTTCTCTAATAAGAAATAAGCATTTCGGGGAAATTGGGAGGCAGAGGCTGAGTACCTGAATACAATTTACATCTATTAAAAAAGCAAATACTTTACTACACATATCTATGCAAACAGATATAGGCATTGTAAAGTGAATTGAATTTGTCCTGTGTCCTCAAATCAATCTTATTGGATAATTTTATTACCTATGAAACTCTAATTTTGAGCCCAATTAAAGTTATGAATCTAATGGAAGTAAACTTTGAAGAACCCCTGGGGGTCGAGGCACTGCCTCTCTAGCAAATGTTACATGTATGTTCCAGTGTCTCTCTTTCTGGGGAGAATGTGGTGTTCATCTAATGTCAGATGGGTTTGGGACCTTGAAAACCTCAGATCTGGAGAATCATAAAGGTCATGAATGTCCTTTCTGGTTGCAATGTTGATACAATATATCAGGTTTATATCATTTTAAAGCAACCAAAGGAGCTTAGCATGCTATTTTAATCAGTCTGATCCATCCTCTGCCCACAAAGGACAAGGAAAAGAAAGGGCTATAATAGAGGTTGTCTTAAGTAAACTCATCTCCCTCTAAACGTTATAATAAAAATCTACAGGTTTCCGTTTTCTTGTGCATGGTCTGTCATTACCCGCCATGCTCCAGCAAAGGAAGCAATCTCTACAGTCAACAACATAAATACAGAGTCCAGGTCTCCCTCAGCTCTGAAATTGCTATATTCAATTAAAGAGGCAGAGATTCATGAAGACAAAGAAAGGAAAGCAAATGACAAATGCGCAGGAAGAGGTCAGGTTCTACTTACTGGATCAACCATATCTTTACGTTGACTCCTGAAGCCATAAAACATGGCTTAGGATGGACATCTAAGAATGGACACTGCAAATTTCTTTAAAATTGTTCTTTCTCTTTTACCCCTTCCTAAAATAACAAATAGAAACTAAGTACTTTCTGTGCAACTCCATCACATTAAGCGAACGTCAAGAATACAGACCTGCCATTAATGAACGTTAAACATTCTTGTAAATACATCACCTATATACAGAAATTCTTTTAATTTAATAAAATTATATATACTTAAGGCTTATAAAAATATATTATGGATTTCTTAGCAGTGGCCTCCTGAGAATTAAAACAAACTTAATTTGCGTTTATACACTAGGAATATAGTAATAAGTGAAGAGAATGATGGTTCAAATGAGTTCTTGGATGAGGGCCACACGCAGTAAATCTGCACACCTGGAGTGACAGTTTAGGACAGGTGGAGAGTAGGTGTGGCTTATTGACAAATAGCAAGCCACAGGGATAAAAACCATCCCTGTGAAATGGATCAAATATGCCTTAAATGTGTGCTTGAAGCGATTGCTCTCTCGGACAACAACAACAACAGCAAAAACTTTGCTGGGCTTGTAAAACTAGCTGAATTAAGGACAGACAGAGGCCTTGGTGAGGAACAGTGGCCTGGACATATTGTCTCCACCATGTCCTACTACTGGATTCTGTTTCGGTCTTGTGTTCTCAGAAGTATCAGAGGGAATTAAAAGGAATCCACTGCACATTTGTTTGCTCAACCTTCTCCAAAAACGCTATTTTTAGGTTTGCATGGTTTGACCTGAAAGGTTATAATTAGTCCAGCGTATCTGTGTGCTATGGAGAGCGGCCGAAATACTGCTGCAGACACCGGGCATCACTGATGTTGTTATTCGAACAACCATAGTCTGTATTTCACAATATCCAGTGAGTATTGTCTTGAGAATTTTCTCCCGTTGTAAAGAATTATTTATCACACATGTGTATGCAGTTTGAAAATCTGTCCTTTGCTTACCATTCATCATTCCACGTATTTTGTTCTAATTCCATTAACAAAAATAAAAGGTTAAGAGTAGAGTCAGACGTCAGAGTGACTCTTTCTGACTGATTTGAGCTAAAGCTTTCTGGACATTGTCTCCTTGTTTGTAAACGTAGATAACAGGCAACAACCTCTCAAATCCAAAACTACATGTAAGTATGACTAAAACTGTAGCTTATTCATTCACAGGGAAAGTGAATGGTTTCCTTCAAACTTCGTTGAAGTACATTTTAAATATTTGTACATACCAAGAAACCCTTAGGTAACTTTTCATAGAATGAAATAGATCCATATGTGCTAAAATACATGGATATGTGCTGATATATTGTATATTGAACATCAAGTTCTTACATACTGTATTACATGATGTGATCAAATTTAAGGAAAATGTAGAAAGCGAAAAATACTTAAAAGATACTGAAATATGTCTAAAACTTTAGCTATCTGGTTGTGTTAATATATGCATACTGGTACGTATTTCTGCACATGCATGGTTTTATACATGAATAGAGAATTATAAGGAATATACTCATATCTTATCTTTCACATGAAATCCTGTGAAATATTTGAAAGTATGCTTACTTTTTTGATTATTTACTACTTAACACGAATTCTTACATGACAGAAATGGAGTTGAATGTCAGTGCTGGGATATGCAATCTGGAGCCGGTTAAGAACCCTGGCTACTTTTGCAGAAATGGGATTCAATTTCCAGACCCCACATGGCATCTCACAGCTACCTGTAGCTGTGATCCTCTTTTGAATTCCTCAGGCAATACATTCCCATGTACCCCAAAATGCATGCAGTACATACATAAAATAAAAAGGTTTTAAAAATATATGCACCCATGTTATAAATACTCCCATCCAAGCAAGAAATTCTATTAAATCCTCAATAGTCACAACTCTATTTTCATAAGATCTATATATTTTAGTAACCACTGTATTTATATGTTTTTGTATGTAATCTATATGCAAACTGATAAAATTTGTATTAAAAGCCTTTTATATACTTTATTATGTTTAGTGTTAAAATTCAAATACTGTGATTTTTCTCATGTCTAAAGAAGATGAAAAGTGCTAATTTAATAAAGAATTTAATAGTTGAATCCCGGGGTGTGCTACATATGTTTTTTGTCTACTTGGATACAAACTAGTATCAGCTGGGAAGAGGGAACTTCAGTGGCAAAACTGTCTCCATCAGATTGGCCTGTGAGTATATCTATGGGACATTTTTTTGTCTAATGATTGATATGGGGGAGACCATGGAAATATTAGTTGATATCAGAGAGTTTTTTTAAGAGAGAGATGGTCATATAATAAAAGTCCTGAGGGCTGGAGAGATGGTTCAGCAGTTAAGAGCACTGGCTGCTATTCCAAAGGACCTGGGTTCAATACCCAGTACCCAACATGGCAGCTCACAACTGTCTGTTCATGACGTTGGGCTCATAACATCAGGAAAGTTTGGAACCTCTGCTCTGGGCTGATACAATGGTAAAGACACAGGATGAGTCATCGTGTACCTGCACATCTCTAGGATTTAAAATCACTGACTAAATTAATAAACGATAAGTCAATAAATAAATAGAAGCAGATAACTATAATTTTAGCATTGTATTTGAAGACTCAAGTATATGCAGAATATTGCTCCAAAACATACTTTATCCATATTGAAACTGAGTGTATTTCTTTTTTTTTATTGATTTATATTGAGCTCTACATTTTCCTCTGCTCCCCTCCCTGCTTCTCCCCTCCTCCCTTCAGCCCTCCCCCGAGCTCCCCATGAATTTCTTACAGCTCTACCCCATCTCAGTTCAGTTATCCACACTTGAATTTTTCAAACGGTCCATGTGGCCAGCGGCTGTTGTAATGGTTGGCAAAGACGAACTGGCCCGGAAATGCCTGGTTTTATAGTGTCTCGGTGCCTTACACTGGTATAAACCCTTTAATATTTTTAAATATCAAACCTCCCTCCATTGTATTCAATAATTACCCTCCTACACCTCGAGAAAATGCTCTCTTGGATGACTGTATGACAAATTGCTATCTGCCATTACCCTTTATTCTATCTTGTGAATTGCAGAAAGAGTATTTTAATCGAGGAACTTTTATATTTAATATACAGCTAAGGAGCACCATAATCATTGTTTCTAATTTGCAAGACTAAAGACACTTTCTCAATGTAAAAACTGAACACACAGAAATACATAAATTTAAAGACTACAAATACAAAACCTTCATAACGCCTCTTCTGTCCCCTTGGTTACTTGGGGCCTCACTGTGTACCATATTATAGCTTTGCTATAAATGTCCAGAAAATGCTTTTAAAACCTAGATTCCTTTACAACATTCTGTGTGGGTGTTCTTCCCCTAGGTGGAGACTTGCAGGCTCATTAGCAAGGTCTAGCGAATAAACATGTCTGATGACTATCAGAATGGCAGCCTGCCTAACCTTAGGCACCAATTTCTCTGCTGATGACAAAGCCACCATTGAGCCCTACTGCTCCCTTTCAATTACCATGTCCAAAGAGAAACACTAACACGGAGAATATTGACTAGTCGAAGTCAATTAGGTATTACCTTTTCCTAGCCAATGACTGACTTGCCAGAGGTATGTGCTGCGGTTCTATCCAGTAAAAACAAAAGACTAGGAAATGATGCTTTTTTTTGCTCCAAAAACCAAAACACAGCTGTATGAACGGAATAGTCTTTTTGTCTTCAACCTGTTATGCCTGAAGCCATGGAGGAGTTCTTAAGTAATCAACTTAAAAGTCCTAGTGGATGAACCAAGACGTGGCGGGCAAAGAAACTGGATCCTTGATACTGATACGAACTGGCATCTTCCTGAGGTAAGAGCCTTCTGCTTAACAGACTGAGTCCTGTCTGAGTTATCAGAAACTTACAACATCTTTTTTTTTTTTTTGTGGCAGTTCTCCAACTTTATTTGAGATTCAGTAGGTTCAAAAACAGTATGTAGTAAAAAAATTTTCATTAAAAAAAACTACCAGCGCCAGGTGATGGTGACTCACACCTTTAATACCAGCACTCCAGAGGCAGAGGCAGGTAGGTATCTAAGTTTGAGGACAGCCTATCTACAGAGTGAGTTCCAGGACATCCAGGAACTTTTTTTTTCCCCAGAGAAACCATATCTGGAAAAAAAAAATGCAAACTACAACTACATTCAACCTGACAACTTTAACACAAAAAAATGGAAGAGGAGAAAAGTAAAATTATTTTTCGAATGTTAACTCCCAGCTATGACATTAGTTCATTCTTATACACAGAGCCATAAGAAAATGCTGTGTTCTGCTCTCATTGAAGTATTTGTGCTTCATTGTATCATGGTATTAATTAATGTGTCTTTTAGCATTGTGTAAACGGCTGAACAAAAATATATTTGCCATAAACCTAGAAATGGAAAATACACTAATTTTTTTTTATTGTAAAGTAACATTTTCACACAAAATAGTAAAATTGGGGGGGGGGACTGAAGGTGCACCCCTGTAGCCCTCACACTTGGGAGGCACAGGCTGGAGGAGTGTGCATCCCAGGCAATCCTAACTCTTCCCCTGTGTAATACAGTGAGAGCTGCCTCAAAAGTAAGGAGAGAGGGAGCAGCGAGACTGGGGAGACAGTTCCGTGGTTGAGCACTTCCCATTCAAGCACGAGTATTGAGGTCCCAGAATGGCACATATACACAAGGTAGTCTTGGTAGCCTGCAGGTAATTCCATGAAGTCGGGATCCACAGAGCAATCTGGCAGCCAGACAAGCCATTTTTGTGAGCTCTGGGTTCTGGGTTTGATTGAGGGACACCACCTCAATCAGTAAGTGGAAGAGCAACTGAAGATCATTCCCAACATCAACTTCTACATGAATGAACAGGCATACACACATATGTACTCATACAAATGCAAAATTATACTTACATGTGCATATACACATATGTACTCATACAAATGCAAAATTATACTTACGTGTGTATACGACACATGTAAAAAATGACAGCAAGAACAAAGGGACGAGGGAAGCAGTCAGGATTTAGTTATTCTGCATCTCTGTTTGAGCATCACTGCTCCATAGCAAACGTCCACCTGATATTAGGCATGGACAGCTGTTGCGTGATACTTTGTTTGTGTTCTGACAAAGTTTGCCTGGAGATCAGAGGGTGGAGATAGCCACTAGTCAACCATAGAGGTCTGGAGATCTGTACAGACAAGAGACAGGAAGTGATGAGGCTGGGCAGAAAGAGGAAGTGACAAGGAGCAGGAGCAGATGGAAACAGGCTCTCGGTCCTCTCAGACTGAGGAACAAGAGAGGAAGGAAGCAACTGCAGCCGCTCCTGGTTCTCTGACCTTTCAGGTTTTACACTAATACAGTGTTCTGTCTACAGGCATGCCTGCAGGCCAGAAGAGGGCCCCAGAACTTACTATGGTTGTGAGCCACCATGCGGTTCCTGGGAATTGAACTCAGGACCTCTGGAAGAACAGCCAGTGCTGTTAGCCCCTAAGCCATCTCTCCTGCCTTTTGGCTCCCAATTTACAATATTAAGACTAATTAGGATCACACTTCATGCAGTTGCTAGATAAATTTATACTTCAGATTAAACCAATGCTTCTATTGGAGTGATAACTTTCTTGATTCCTTAAAAGACGTAAAGATTTTGAAGTGTTTTTAGTCTATTCTGTAGTCTTTATATTTTCTCTGTGAGACGCAATGATTCTCTGTGAGATTTTCAAGTAATGAATCCAAAGGAACATGTTTATACTATCTCCTCTCTCACTCTACCGGTGCCAATTGGTTGGCTCAAGCTAAAGGCCTTGACATTTTCATACACCACTATACCATTTATGGGCTTGACTTGTTGAGACATGGTGACTGGATATAAAGGGACATACTAAGTGAGTGACAGAATTGTAGGCTGTATTTGATGCCCAAGAACATATATTGAGTCATTGGTGGTTGTTGGTAGGTTTGAATTTCATGGAAGCTACTCAACTGATGGCACAAATCTGGAAGCAATTTCCATGGGAGCCCTGGCTGAAATAAGAAGGGCAGATGGAACGGCTGAAATAAATGTTAATCAAATAGGGAAGTGAAATAGGAGAGAGAGGTATCTGGAACATGATAGAAGAAATTGTTTGCCAACACTGGCAAGTCAAGATAAGATTTTAAAAAATGTATCTGTAAGACACAAAAGTATCAGGGATATGATAGAAGCAGAAGTTTACCATAAATAAATTTCACGATTGTTTGGGCCTAAATTTGGGGGTGGTTTGTTGATTAAGTTTGCTTACTGGCCAGTAATGAGTCATCAAATATGAAATGAGGAATAATTAGAGCTTAAATATGTGCTATCTTCAAGCTTAGAAGAAGACTAAGAGGACAAAAGGGTGTGTCAGAGAGGAGAGAAAAAGAAGAGAGAAGAGTTGAGGAGAAGAAAGAAGAGAAGGAGGAGAGGGAAGGGAGAGTGTATTCAGAGAATGAAAGGTAATTTTAGAATCTGGAGCCAGCTAGAAGTACATAGTCTACACTAAACATAGGACTATAGGACTGTACAGGAAAGTGTGGATTCACAGAATACTAGATATACATCCAATAGCACCTGATAACTAGACGTTGAAGCTAAGCAGCATAGGAAGAATTAAGATGACCAGAGATTTACTGCCTGTCTTCACCAGCACGTGGTTAGACATAGAGATACTAGGAGAGGGTATAGGTTTTGGGCTATGGTGTAATTAATTACATTTTGAGCAGTCAAATGTAATTAGGGTTTGTCTACATGGAGAATGGGCAACAAGAAAGACATCTGAATCGAAAAACAAAGTCAGAGCTATAGAAACACATAGAACTCGTCTACCTTGTAGTAGAAAAACCCACATTTTAAAGCATTTCAAGCAGACTACAGTAATCCATAGCATAAAATGTACAATGTAGGTGGAAGTTATGAAATGCTGTCTATGCCTTGCAAATAATTTGAAAAATTATATTTTAGTTATTAAAACAGAACATAAGTAAAATCTGTTTTATTTCGTACGTGTGAGAAATGATGTTTGTGTTTAAAGCTCCACAAGCCAGCTGTATCTTTTAACACAGACTACACACCATCCACTTTGGTGGCTGAGGTTGTTCCTCATGTTGAATCATGTCAAAAACGGAAAGAACTTGGCCAGCTCATTCCAGTCCTACAGAGTTTTCCTCTGGACAGTATGTAGGATTTCTACCCCTGGTCAAAAGGCACTATTGTATTGTGTTGTTCAACAGAACATTTTGTATGTAGGAAAAGCAGGGTGCTTATGTGAGAACAATTCAAATTTGTTCCGCCAGCTTTTAGGCAATGCTTTGTTCCTTAATGAGGGCACCTGAATTGTCAAATGAAATTACCAGTTTTTCCAGGTGCAGGTGATCAAATTAGGAGGTGGGAACGGGGCCAAATGTCTGTAAACAAAGGAACTATTTTCATGGATGGTGATTGAAACACAAGGAAAAGGATCTGGCTAATCAGTGGTGAAATTTCAAAGATTAATAAATTAACCTTTTAGGTTAATGAAATAATTGTAGTACTATGGGCAGACAGGGTGAGCACACTCTTCTCAGTTGTCTAGAAGGCTAAGTAGTTTAGACAGCCTGGGTTTTTATGTCACATCAAAATATTTGTGATTATCAGAAGACTATATAAATTTAATTTGAAAAATATTTTAATGGGCAGTGGACATTAATTTCTAAAGTGTTTCTCCTTCCTAGGACTCAATGTTTATGCATTTGAACCAATTTCATATTGCCCAGCACCCTACTCTCAGTACTTAAGTAGAAGTACTTAAATAGAAGACAGACCCACTGGCTAGTAACTGTCTAAACCTGAATGTGATTTCTGCAGTGCCATAATTATATATACATATATATATAAAATTTTTATAGTATAATATAGAATATAAATGTAATGTATATTATGTAACACTTTGTTCATCTTATATATTTCTTCCCATTCTTCCCTCCTCTCATTCTTCCTTCCTCTCTTCTTGTCTTCCTCTCTTCTTTCTTCCCTCATTCCTTTATTTGTGCATCAATACCAAAGGTTCATCTTCTGCCTCTATGTTTCAGTCCAACCATGTCTATAGGGATTCTTAATTCTTTAAATGAAGAGTGGGTTTTTGGACAAAGGTATTACTATTAAGTATCATTGCTTCCAGGCTCTCTCAGTGGATAAACACAGGAGACAGACAGAAAGATAGACAGGCTGTAATTTAAGTATACTATGAACCTACATATCTTAAAACAGTACTTTAGTTCTATCTCCCTTTGTATATACATATTCCATAAGAATAATTGTGACCTTGACCCTCCAGCTCCCTTCCCAGACTGGCATTGCCTATCTCCAATGATCAGCTGCTTATTCCAATTCATGATTTCACCAATCTCTCTTCTATGCACTTCTGGTGACTTTCAATGCGCTATTTTCTGGCCTGTGAAAATCTTTTGGCTGCTCCCTAAAATTATCCCAGGCACAGCAGAGAAGTATCTATAGAGTCAGAATCTAACTAGCTGAAATGACGCCGGCGAGGAGGAATGGGGCAACCTCTTTCACCTGACAGTTTGTCTTCCAGCAGTCATTCAATTTGCCCTGTTAATTGCTTTCCCACATAACACTACAGGCTAACATCTCAGTGAATGCACAGATCAAGTAGACCAGCTTAGTCCCTGACTGACTCTGCAAACCAGAATGATAATGCTCAACTTACAATGAGTCATTGATACGATCGTCATGTAACAACTGCATTCCCTGCTAGAGATGTATCCACATAACATCTTTCTGATATTAATGTCTTATGTTCACATAAGCAAGAACCCAACTTAGACCCCTGAATTCATAATGTAATTGCAATTTAAGACCTTCATCATGGAGGCCTCTTTTCAATATAGATATAAACTCTTATATAAATAAGAAAGGCACTGGAGAGATGGCTCAGCCGTTAAAGGCTAGGCTCACAACCATAAATATAAATAAATAAGAAAGGCATATTTTGGGGGTTGTGTTTAGTTTTCTGAGTTAGGTCCTTCACTGTAGCCCAAGTTGGCCTTTACCTCAATATCCTCTTACTGGCTTACACTTTTTTTTGTGATCATTGTCTGTACTAGTGTAAATATATCATAGCCAAAAAAGACTTTCAATAATACTGAGTATAAATGTTCACTATTGTCACTTCCTAAGAAAATCCGTATTGGTTTCTTTCTCTGTTGTAGTATACCATTCATTACAGGAAAACATTTCACTCTCTTGCCTGTTGTTTGCACAACACAACTTCCCTTCCTGTCTGCTTTCACTAATTATTACTTGTATGAACTACCTTAATATGTCCTTATAAAGATTTCTAATTCATTTATTCATTTATTCATTTATTCATTTCCTAAAAGGCTAATAATTATTAGTTAACATGACACTCAGTTCTAACACAATCATTAATTTTGCTATTCCTATAGAACTAAGGTTCTACATTTTCACAATAATAATAGAATTGTCATAATGTCAAATGTATCAAGTTTTTTGAGATTAAAACACTGATCAAGTCCTGTGAACTGGACAGTGGACAGTTTCTGGGAAGCAAAGGCGTTGCCCTCGTGTAGAGTCTAGGGTTACCATACTGTTCCCAAAAGCTCTAGCAGAAAGTGTCTTTCACTGCCTGTGAATGAGCGTGTTGGGCATTGGCCTCAGTGAAGCTGAGAAGGCTGGAGTAGCAGTGAGCTATCTGGGGCAGCGTTAATCCTTGGCTGCACAGCAGGAAGAGGATCAGTACCATGACCATAAATTCAGAGAGATGCTAGAACTAGTAACTATCTCTGTATAGACCTTCAGTCTTCATCATACCAAATGCAATCATTTTACAGCTTCAAAGCACTATAAACCAGGTGGTGGTGGTGCACACCTTTAATCCCAGCACTTGAGAGGCAGAGGCAGAGTCAGATCTCTGAGTTTGAGGCCAGTCTGGTCTACAGAACAGATGAGTTCCAGTTCAACTGGGGCTACATAGACTCTGCCTTGAAAACCCTGAAAAGGGAAAGAAAAAATCCCTATAAAATCCCATTGTAATATACGAGGCCATTTTATTTTTTGATGGCCAATTTTAGTAAATAAGTTATTGAGAGAAAACATTGATATGCCTTCTGTAAGGTGACTTTGTGTTTTATTCATCCATGCCTTGCTTATCCATCTAGATCATCTGCTCCGTGTTTCTATATCTGTTATCATTGGGAAGATGATGCTGTTTTGGTGCCCAGTCTCCTTGGCAGAATGATCTGTTAAGAACATTTTCAGGCAGCTGCTTCAAGCACTGCAGAGCTTGTGCAGGGAAAAGGCCAACCTTTCTTAAAGGGATTAACTGCATGAAAACGGTGTGATCGGAAAGCCTACAAGGAACTACTGATGATTCTGCATTATATGCCCATGTCCTTTAGAACTTGCTCTGTCATATTCCATATATTTAATTTTATGTCACTTTTCTCCTTGTGTCTTATGTCTTTCTTTTCGTATGACCTAAAGTGCATGGCATTAAATATACACAGTTAAATAATGGGTAGGAAACAATGTAAAATTTTCCCTTATAAACAGATTTTCTAAAAATAAAGTTCATGAAAGGTATTTTTTCAGTGGATTTTAAAAAAGTTTTAAAGAAGCGAAATTAGATAAGGATCTTTGATTTGAATACCTTGGTGAAATATGAAGGACACATTTTTAATTAAGCACAGAATGATGTCATTGTTAGTTGCTAATGCTTAATATTTTCCACTGCTAGCCCTTTCCTAAGACAGTAAATCTAGAGAAAACATTAACCTACACGTAACACAATGTTCCTCTCATTAAGAAGCTATGGAACTATTTTCCCTACTAGAGGGTAAAGTATTCTGCGGTTAAGCAAGAGTACAAAAGTCACTATGTGAACATGAGACACAGGAGAGAAGCAATTTAATCGTTTTAATCTTACAGACGCCAAGATAGTTCATTTATATTGAGAGTTCAAATTCAAATAACCTAACTTTGCTCCAGACACGACATAGAGTCATTAGATGCTTACATAGTTGGTCCTTCATGAAAGTAATTGACTTTAAATTGCTTTTTTTTTTTCTGTTGTTAACATGGACATGAATAGTTCTATCCAAATTGAATCGGATTTAAACAAGTATACATTCTGGCTTTTGTTTGCTTGTTACCTAGCAATGCGAAACTGCACACATTCACACAACCAGCTAATACTATGAAAAATCAGAATTACTGAATGAGATAAACCAAATAAAATATCCCTTTCCTTAATGAGATATATCTATGGTTTTTCAAATAGCATTTACATCATAATTGCATGAAGTCTTATCAGTGTAGGTAGCTGTATATGCTTTCAAATAATAAATGATTAGTATAGCAGTTTCTAATTATCTCTAAATTTGAGGATTATACTCATGATTATATAACAGCAATTTTCAAAACAACAATTAACTTTTTTTTTTTGAGATAGGTTTTCTGTACATAGCTCTGGAGCTGATCCTGGAACTCACAGAGATCCTCCTGCCTCTGTCTCCCAAGTGCTGAGATTAAAGGCATGAGCCACGGCTGCCCAGTTAACAATAAACAGTTTGAATGATAAATTTATAAAACTGATAAAGTAAATTTATACAATTGTTTCATGTCATGACAAGAATCATCAATCTTATGTGATTATATGACATATATATATATTCATATATATATATACATATATATTCATTTGAAAACTCCTATAATGTGGATCTCAACTTACTTTTCTTTTTATCTTTCCAACAAAGGTTTTTATTTGTTATATAGTGAACTATCTACTATGCTTATTTTGCATTATCTTGTTTGGGGATTTTTTTTAACAAAAATTCTCATAATGAAATGCCCTCAATTTACACCTGTGTCTACCTAGCATAATTAGAATTTTGCTTCAAAGTCCACTTCAAATATTGGGTGAATCGCCTTAAAAGTTAATCACTTATAGGACAAACTGTAGAGCCATAGGAAGTTGTTAAAGAAGGGCCACTTGTTGGTTCCCGGCCACCCAGCAGTCTTTGACCGGAAATAATCACAGAGAAACCATACTATTTAAATCACTGCTTGGCCCATTAGCTCTAGCTTCTTATGAACTAACTCTTATATTAATTTAACTCATTTCTATTAATCTGTATATTGCCACGTGGCTGTGGCTTACTGGGTAAAATCCCCAGCATCTGTCTCTGGCGGCTCCATGGCTTCTCTCTGACTCTGCCTTTCTTCCTCCCAGCATTCAGCTTAGTTTCCCCAAAGCAGTTCTTTATTCATCAACCAATGAAAGCAACACATAGACAGAAGGAGCTCCCACACCAAGCAGTGGCACCAGAATTTATCCCTACTGCTTGTACTGACATTTTGGAATCCATTCATGGATACCTTGCTCAGCCTAGACACAGTAAGGAGGGCCTTGCTCTTTCCTCAAAGCAATGTGCCTTACCCTCTCTGAGGAGTGAATGGGAAGGTGGGTTGGGGGTGAAAGTGGGGGAACTGGAAGGAGGGGAGGGAGTGGGTGGGACCTGAGATAGGTAAGTAAATGAAAAGACGATTGCTTTCTTATTTTTAAAAAAAAAAATGGCCTAGGAAGGATCAAGACCAGAACATATTAATTATTGAAAGCCTAGTAGATAGTCTCAAAGAGTTATACATCCTAAACAAAGAAATAAACCAAAATATGACTTTTGCTAAATAAGGGTCATCACCTTGTAGAAACACAGACAAGTAGGTCTGAGCACCATGTGAGGTTACAAGATAATGGGGAGGGCTGGAGAGATGGCTCAGTGGTTAAGAGCATTGCCTGCTCTTCCAAAGGTCCTGAGTTCGATTCCCAGCAACCACATGGTGGCTCACAACCATCTGTAATGAGGTCTGGTGCCCTCTTCTGGCCTGCAGACATACACACAGACAGAACATTGTATACATAATAAATAGATAAATAAATTTTAAAAAAAAAAAAGATAATGGGGAGATGGCTTCAAAAGGCAATGTGTGGATGGAGAGGCTAGACTGTGGGTGGTGCTGTCAGGCAGAATAACAGCCTCTCCATTGTGGTACACCTCTTCACTGAGTAGAGACACCAAGAGAGGCCATGGTTTCTAGGATACTCTTTATATCTAAAACATTTAATCATGTTTATTACTACTTTTTTGAGATTAGAATCACATAATTCCTCTTTTCCTTCCTCTCACAACAAAACCACCCCCTACACCTGTCCTTAACTCTCTTTCAAATTCATGGCCTTTTTTTCATTCATTGTTGGTACAGCCATATTTTTATGCATATACACATATTTTGAAATGCATAAACTTGTTCAATAGATAATGTTATTTGTATAAATGTTTTCATACAAGTTTTCACCTATAAGGTCATAGTCAATGCTAGCTCCAGGCTCAGGGAGAGATCTTTCCTCAAAGAAATAACATAAAGAAGTGACTGAAGAAGGACATCTTCATGTCAACCCCTGACCTTCACACTCGCCTATTATGCAAGCACCCGCAAGACACATGCATGCAAAAATATACCACACACATCTGCACAATTGTCAGTTAATCATTCAATCGTTTCTAAAGCCATTGATTTGATATATCTTCTCTGTTAGAAGCATAGTATTTTTAAAAAATACATTTAAACTTATTTTAAAATATATACATTCTTTTGCATTTTGTTTGACTAATATTAGATTACAGAATAAGAGTCACTAAACTGAGATTCCACAAACTTTGTGAAGTTAAAGACAAAAAGCACACAATTTTATCATCTTTGCGCTGGCACTAGGCTGTGGGAAATGCAATGTAGGAGGTACTGTTCTCAGTTCTTTATTAAGTCTGAGTGCACATGGGTGACATGGTGTCCAATTAGATCATCATTTTCTGCTTGCTGCTTCTGAAAATAGTTAAGGAGAACTGTGCTTCGTAATGAGCCGAAGTGAGTGTTGTACCAGCAATTGGGAAGGTGTGAGAGGCTTGCAGGAGCTCATTTGTCTCTGTATTTGAACAATCCTTGTGTGAAATGACCAAACATTGCACATACAAATACAGATTCAGTTAACTATTATGTCCACAAGCTAAAATATACACTTCTCTCCTCTTATTCTTTTTCGTTTCTTTCTTTTCTTTCCTTTTTTTGTTGTTGTTTTGGTTTTTTGAGACCGGGTTTCTCTGTAGCTTTTGAACCTGTCCTGGAATTAGCCCTTGTAGACCAGGCTGGCACCAAACTCACAGAGATCCACCTGCCTCTGCCTCCTGAGTGCTGGGATTAAAAGCATACACCACCACCGCCTGGCTCATTCCTCTTTTTCAAATAACTCAGTTTCTCTTTCTCTGAATATATAAACATCACAATCACTGGAAAGACTGGGATCATGTTGTCAGCCTAAATCTCAAAAAAAAAAAAAAAAAAAAAAAAAACAGCTAAATATTTTAAGAATCTTCCAAATTACTGAGCATTTTTCTTAACATTTATTTTAATTTTCTGTGCCTGTGGCGTGTGTGTGTGTGTGTGTGTGTGTGTGTGTGTGTGTATGTGTGTGTACATGAATACAGGTATCTATGGAGGCCAATAGAAAGCGATGGAGTACCTGATCTGGAGTTATGGATGGTTTATGAGTCTCCTGATCTTGATGCTAGAAACTGAACTTGGGTCTTTGGCAATAATAGTATATGTTCTTAACTACTGAGCCATTAACCAAACCCGAAAATTGTATGACCATATTATCTTGCAGCGGTCTTTACAAACAAACAAGTGTAGAGGGAACTCTGCGAGTTCAAGGCCAGTCTGGTCTATATTGTAAGTTTTAGGTCGGATAGGAAGACCTAGTAATGCCCTATTTCAAAACAAACAAATAAACCAAAATAGAAAGTTGTCAGTGATCTGAGAGGTAAATCCACAAGACCTTCCCTGAGAAACTGAATTAGAAGGTAAATTCCAAATGCTGAGTAGGATCTAAGGAAAGAGAAAAGGGTGGCTAAGGAGAGAATGTGGAAAGTCACAAGTTAAAGCAGACAGCACACCCCACACACACCAGGGTACAGTGGCGGGCGGCAGGGGAGGGTGGGGAAATGGAACAAGGCATCCCAGCAAGCGGACTCTTAGAGGCCGTGTTAGGGGTTTTCCCTGGAGAAAACAGTCAGAAGCCCTTGGGAGTGTTACTCAGAAGTAGAGTCAGCCAGACAGCATTTTAAAAGACTGTTTCAGCTGCGTTCTGCAGCACAGGAAAGGAGTGAACGGATGAAGTCGTGATGAGCAATGAAGGGACGGTGACATTTGTCAGACTGTAGACTGTCACTTTCCCCTGATGCTCACACACTGCGTTATTTTTATTTTATTTTATTTTATTTATTTATTTTTTGGTTTTTCGAGACAGGGTTTCTCTGTGGTTTTGGAGCCTGTCCTGGAACTAGCTCTTGTAGACCAGGCTGGTCTCGAACTCACAGAGATCCGCCTGCCTCTGCCTCCCGAGTGGTGGGATTAAAGGCGTGCACCACCACCGCCCGGCCACTGCGTTATTTTTAATATGCACTACGTTATCATTTCTAATAGCGTTGAAAAGAAGGTCTGAGGAGCCTGAAGAGAGAGTTTGGTTAAAACTACCTATTGCTTTTGCAGAGGACCTGGGCTCTGTCCCCAGCACCCTCCCCAACTTCAGGGGAATCACATGACTTCTTCCAAACCCTATGGTCAGTAGACACATGGTATATATACATACATAGAGGCAGAGCATCCATACATATAAAATAAAATAAAAAAGTCTAAAACAAAAATGTTAAAGGGATCTGAAAAGAGGAATAAAATATTTATAATCTCATTACCCTTACAGCAAATACACATGCACATGAGCTTTTGAATGTTTTGTCTGAAGGATGCGCCTTTTTATTATAATACACACGCAACACTGCAGGAATTTGGCATTTGATTCCTGATGTCTTAAATACATCCTTATTTCTTGTATATATTATAATGCATCATGACAATATAGCAAAATTGTCCTCACTCAGCTTTTATTTTGATGATCAGCTCTGTAACCTACAGTCTAGAACTATCTGTGCTGTCCCTCAGATACACATGAGTTGTTTGAATTCTCACATCACACTTTCAGTGTGTGTACAAAGTTTTGACTCTTTCTGCAGAACCTATATACAGTATTGATCTTATTTTCAAATGGTATCTGCCCAGAACAGTTATGGACTCAAAAATGCTTTCACATGTGGTAGAAACCCTCCCTCCTTGTTTGATAAACCACAAGAGAGGTAGTGGATGGTCCGAAAACTTCTCTCTTTAAATGTCTTTCATTTGAAGAACTCAAGGTAGGCTTGTCAGTACATAAAAGTAAAAGCCTGGACTGCCTTTTTAGGTATTGCCAAAGTATGCAGTTACCTCTGACAGATCTGTGATTACTGTAAATGGCACGCCAACCTTACACTGTTGTTTCTGTAGGCTTCCTTTCTCAATAGAAAAATGCTTGGACCACTACTGTATTTGATCACATAGCACCACCATGAAGGCCAAAATTGCTACACCAACAACACAAGCATGTTACATCAAAATTGTGTTCATCAGTCCCTAGTTTATAAAATGGGAAGACAATTCTGTTTAATATATAAATTCTATTCAATAAGAGAAAAGCGTGTCTCTATGTTTACTGAGAAATAAAGAGCTATATGTTGGGGTGCAGCATATCTTTTGGCAAATGTATGCCCCTAACTTCTCTGATTCTTTATGTCCTTGGAGACAAGAGGGCACATCATACGGCACATGAGCTAAGGGAAGTATTTCAGATAATTGACTTTCACTGAGTTTTGAAATGTACTGACATAGACTATTCTAAATATAAGTAATTATTTTGTCCTTGAGGAATACAGCACTATCCCACCTTGTAGAGCTCACAAAAGCACACAACCCTGTTATTCTGTAGCTGTAATGTGGCTGGCTGTATCTTCTCTATTATGGCCATGGTGACTAACAGTAGTGAGGTGACGGGTTTCATGTAGGCAGTCACATGTTCTCTTTGTTATATAAAATTCGTGGAGAACAATCCCACACTACAGGTGGTTTTTTTCTTTTGTGAAATAAAGACACCAAGTTAACCTGGGAAATAAACTATTTTCAGAATGATAGCTAAAGAAAATGCATGTTAGTCATCTTCTAATCGACTTTTCAATGACACTGCGGTGAACTCTTTACAGTAAACTAAAAAAAAAGTCAAAATATTTTGGTAAAGTTTTCTAAACATGACTGAAATCGAAATAAAGAACAATTTATGAAAAGTACAGTTTTTTTCTTAACAGGAAATTTATTATTATGATAGAAAACCGAACTAGAGAGACTACAGCAAAGCAAAACGTCTCTACTCATATATATGGCTGTTTCTTTCACTTCCTGTTAGAAGTTACCTGTTCTGATTTGTTTTCCTTTTCTTAATTCGTTGGGTTGTGTGAATTTTGTGTCCATGTTGGATATTAACCAACCCCTTGCTTTAACTACTTGATAGGAAGGCATCTACTAGAGAGTGTAAGACTGTAATGGACACGGGCAGACATGACTTTACCTTGAAGGTTAGGGGATGACGGATACAGAGTCCTGACTCTTGTTCTCAGTTAGAGTTCTTACGGATGCACTGACAGTCCTTCTACCCATGGTGTCGCTTCCCTTACTCCTCTACTAAATAACTCTTTACCCGAGGTCTTCTCCCTGGCCGGACCATGTGTGAGAGAATCCTTGCCGAACTCTGTCCAGAAACTGCTTTATCTAATGTTTATTTTAATTCAGAATACTATTCAATAAGTAAAGTTGGAGAAGACCAAGGCAGGAAAAAGAGAGAAGTGAAGGGAGGGGAAGAAAGGAGGGGAAAAGGGAGAAATTTAAATGTCAATCAGATCAGAAAGAGAGAGAAGTGAAGGGAGGGGAAGAAAGGAGGGGGAGGGGAAGAGAGGCCCATCCCCTGTGGAAATTTAAACCTTAATCAGATCAGAAATTTCATTGTTGCTTTCTGGAGATCCTCACAATAAAGCATTTCCTTTCTTAACTATGCTTTCTTTCTTGCTCTCGGGGAATGTTTACTATTTTAAGATTGCATTATGCCCTGCTCTGTAATACGAACGTTACAAGTAATACTTAAATTAATCCAAAGAAAATTCTAACAGCAGACTGAAACATGGGTACGAAGAGTCAGTAATCAAGGTGACACAGTCAAGACTCTATTTTCAATTAACCAGAGATATAAACAAGCAAAATACCCTCCTCCAGCCCCACTGCCTTTCTGATGCTGAGTAAGCTTGGATAATGTTTGTTTGCATTGCTGAAACCTTATTTACATAATGTTAATAACCTGAGTGCTCCCAGTGTTCCTATGGGCCTACAGTCCCATAAATGTGCTTCAGGATAAACTCACTCCAAACCTGAGGGAAAAGCCTTTAGGATCAATGCTTTGGAGTTCATACAGTAACCTCACCTGGAAGAGTTCTTCATCCTTGAAGCATTTACCACATCTAGTGTTTCATTCAGTAAAACATCATGGAGATCAATTGCCCTGGCATTGGAGAAGGCATTGTGATAGATTAGATGTGAAGAATCTCTTGAAGGCTTCTCCTGTCAACCCCATGACTTCAGTGCACAGGTAGACAATGTCATCTGTTGCCTCCATGTCTTCATTAAACAATTGATCTTTTTTTAGTTGATCTGTGAGCAATACAAACTGTGGGGGCTTCACACTGGTCATTTGAAGTTCTAACCACAGAATAGATGTTCAATAATGGTTATTTTTATGGAGTTGGGAAAAATGGCCCTAGCATCGACAACTATTCCATAATCTGAAGGCACCAGGGACTTGACCTTTCTCTGCGTTCACTGAATCTGTTTCACCCATCCTGCCTATTTAAAAAAAAATAAGTAGTGATGTACAGAAATAATACATAGGAAGAAATTATCAATTCTGCTTTCTGAATGAAACCTTATGACAGCTAATGACAAGCCTAACAATACTGCACTGTTTGAAGCAGACCACTGTACAACCACAATGCAATCTGAATCGGTTACTGCCTTATAAAGTACTCTTTCTTTACCCCTTTCTTCTAACACGGAGCCAACAAGGAGTCCTATTTACTGTCTGCATAGAGCATCAGGCTTACAGTAACCAAGCATTCGGATCTAAAAATAATCAGATGAATATGATTAGCAACGCTTTGGAATTAAGATGATCAGTGGTTTTCTGTCACTCATTCGTCGTTCACAGGCCCTGTTGCAGCTGTTTCCATCAAAAACTCTTAATCCGAAAACCAACGTGGTCATATTAATGCCAGGATTACGTAAACGTAAAGCAGTAGTTCAGAGAATGACAGAAAAGAAACAAAGTTGGGGGTTCGCTCACTTAACTAGCGTACCTTTCAGATGACTCAACTTGCTAAAGACACCTCCTCTGTTGCTCCAGAAACTCAAGACTTCATCTTAGTTTTCTGCCGATTGCCATGAAAGACTTAAGGCAAGTTTCTGTATAAGCACTTACCCAAACATTCAATCAAATGATTTCTAAGGATAAGGCATCTTTTAACGAATTTGAGATATAAAATATTCATATGTTAAAAGGAAGAAAAGAAGAAGAATTCCATAAATGTCATGGGATGTCCAAGCAAAGTATCCAGAATGTGAAGGAGACAAATGGGAGAGAGGGTCCCTCCCTCTACATTTCAGGTTCTCTGGGAGAGAGGGAAGAAATGGGAGTCTTTGCCAATGAGAGTCCCAAGGATTAATATCATACCTACCGCAAATCAAGTAAGCCTAGAGCAGTTGTGCACCCCCACACACACTCATTTGTTGCTTTGTTAGTTGTTGCTAAGGAAGAATCTAGGAGGTGGGGCATGCTAAGTCAATGCTACCCTACCAAGCAACACACTCTAGTTGTATATATTGCATAAAATAAGACTGTTTTTTGTTGTTGTTGTTGTTGTTTGGTTGGTTGCTTTTGGTTTTGGTTTTTCGAGGCAGTTTCTCTGTGGCTTTGTAGCTTTGGAGCCTATCCTGGAACTCCCTCTGTAGACCAGGCTGGCCTCAAACTCTGCCAACCAAATGCTGGGTTTAAAATAGTGTGCCACCGCTGCCCGGAAAGACTGATTTTTTTTTTTTACAAAAAAAAAAAAAGATCAAGTAGGAGTAAGTCTCACTGAATCATGAAAACAAATAAATAATAGTAAAAAGTGAAGAAATAAAGGGGATAAAAATAAAGCTTAAGCAGCAGGATGATATTCCGAATTCAGCACTGTGGACAGCCAGCCAGACGCAGTTTTCCCGTGCAAGCACAGCATCTGTTGTTTCTTCGCTTTAAGGAAAGAATCCTGCCACGATCTGAATAGGAAAGTTGGTGTGAGACAATCAATTATGCAGAGTAACACCTGAACATAATTTATCTGTGTGCCAAGAAAATAGTTTGCTTAGTCGTGTTTAATTGCAAAAATATTGTCTTCGTGTGAACAAGTGTGTTGCGAGCTGTCAGTCAAGAGTGAACGATTTAAGTTAGAAGAAGCAACAGAGCCCAATGGCTTCAAATACACTTCTGTGTCTGTCTCATTGGCTGTATTCAAACAGGCTGTCAAGCTGACCCCGCTTTGCCAATAACCCTGAGACACAGCGACAAAGACTCTTTGGCAAATGAGATTGTGACGGTTGGGGTAGGAGAGGGAAATAGAAGAATAATTCTCTCAACAATAAGGCTCCTGGGTTCTGCTCACAATGGTATTTATCAAATTTGTCTTCATCTAGCTGGTCAAAGCAAGTCACAAGCCATACTACCCTCCAAATTACAGGAAGATGTTAGAAAGAATGCCCCCAAAACAGGAGAATATTCAGAAATATAAGTAACTTTCCAACATATTGTTGTTACATAAAAATTATTTTGGTTGAATCAGCACATGTTTACCAAATGTTAAACGGAAGAAAGCACTACAGTCAAAGGGAGGAAGCAATGGATAAGACACAGTTCCTGCCATGACATATTTAGACAATATTGCAGCAGCATCCACATCATAGCCAATAATAAAGTTCAATCAGTAGGCCATTATCTTTGTTTAAATGCTTTCGTAGCTCCCATGTATGCTGAATCTTTGCAAGTAACCCAAAATTTTCATTACTATTACCCTTATTCTTTTATCATTAATGTTGACTTTTCAAAAATTAGTTCCAAAGTATAAATATACTAATTATGCTATTTAAAAATAACATTCTGTGGAGAAAGGGGTACACACTCATCCATTGCTGGTGGGAATGCAAACTTGTGCAACCACTTTGGAAAGCAGTGTGGAGGTTTCTCAGGAAATTCGGGATCAACCTACCCCTGGAACCAGCAATACCACTCTTGGGAATATACCCAAGAGATGCCCTATCATACAACAAAAGTATATGCTCAACTATGTTCATAGCAGCACTGTTTGTAATAGCCAGAACCTGGAAACAACCTAAATGCCCTTCAATTGAAGAATGGATGAAGAAAGTATGGAATATATACATATTAGAGTACTACTCAGCAGTAAAAAACAAGGACTTCTTGAATTTTGCATGCAAATGGATGGAAATAGAAAACACTATCCTGAGTGAGGTAAGCAAAAAAGAGGAACATGGGATGTACTCACTCATATTTGGTTTCTAGCCATAAATAAAGGACATTCAGCCTATAATTAGTGATCCTAGAGGCGCTAAATGAGAAGGAGAGCCCAAAGAAAAACATATAGACATCCTCCTGAGTGTTGGCCTTCATCAGGCGATGAAAGGAGACAGAGACAGAGACCCACATTGGAGCACCGGATAGGAATCTCAAGGCCCAAATCAGGGGCAGAAGGAGAGAGAGCACGAGCAAGGAACTCTGAGACATTGGGGATGATCTATCGGGAACTCACCAAGGCCTGCTGGCCTGGGTCTGAAAAAGCACGGAATAAAACCAGACTCACTGAACATAGCGGACAATGAGGACTACTGAGAACTCAAGAACAATGGCAATGGGTTTTTGATCCTACTGCACGTACTGGCTTTGTGGGAGCCTAGGCAGTTTGGATGCTCACCTTACTAGACCTGGATGGAGGTGGGTGGTCCTTGGACTTCCCACAGGGCAGGGTGGGAAGAGGTGGGTGAAGAGGGAACGGGACTTGATTGGGGGAGGGGGAGGGAAATGTGAGGCAGTGGTGGGAAAGAGACAGAAATCTTTAATAAATAAATAAATAGAAAGAGAAAAAATAAAAATAACATTCATGGCAGCTAGAGAGATGGCTCAGTAGTTAAAATCATGGACTACTCTTCCAAAGGTCCTGAGTTCAATTCCCAACAACCACATGGTGGCTCACATCCGTCTGTAATGAGATCTGGTGCCCTCTTCTGGCTTGGAGTTTACAGGATAGATAGATAGATAGATAGATAGATAGATAGATAGATAGATAGATAGATAGATTTGATTTTCATGAAAGGTTTTGTGGATTCTTTAATGAGAAGAGAGTGTGGCTTTGAGGGTCCTGAAAATAGCATAAAAGAATGATAAGGAAAACAGAAACTGGGGTTTGACAAAAATATTGAGCTCAGTAATTATAAGTGAGTAGAGCAGCCACTGGAAGTTGAGTGGAAAGACAGATGTTTGAGTTTTGAAAAAGGAATATCAGAAAACTAACATTAATACTGTCAGTCCTTTGTATTTCCTGTTATTGCTTTTACAAAAGAAGAGAGAGATTTTCACGGGTCTACCATGATGTGGGATTCCTTTCTATTGATAGGTATTCTTTAAACCTTTCAAAGACCTACAGAATATAGCACTTAAAATGTTTTAAGAACTTAGAGTTTTCTCAACAGTGAGATAAGTCTGCTTCTGACAGCACCAATCACTTCAGAAAGGCTGATGGTCGTTGAAAAAGCTCATTACAGAATTTGCCTTCAGTATGACAAAACTAGCCTTAATTTGCCAAATGTAAATGAACAGAATATTGTAACTATAATTCTTGCCTGATAACTGTTTTGTATATGTAATTTTGCTATGTTAAAGTTAAAAACCTTCCTTTTTATTTAGACAGAAAAGGAGAGGTGATGTGAGATTCTCTTCTGTATGCTGTGAATATGTTTTATTACCATTGTATGCTGTTTCAGCCTATAGCAGGGCAGAATATAGTCAGGCTGGAAAAGGTATAGAGAGAATGTAGGTGGAATGAGGGAGATGCCATGTAGCTCCTAAAGACAGATGTGCTAGAACCTTTACTGGTGGGTCACAGCCTCATGGTGATACAAATATTAATAGAAATGGGTTAATTTAAGATGTAAGAGTTAGTTAATAAGAAACCTGAGCTAATAGGTCAACCAGTGTTGTAATTAATATAGTTAGTTTCTGTGTGATTATTCAGGTCTGAACAGTTGAGAAACAAAAGAGCAGTCTCCATCCACACTACCACCTAAAGGTACCATAGCAACTATGAAGTAGTTCTATTATTATGCATGATCCATACAGTGCTAAGGAGAATGGGTTTCAATGGAAGAAGCAGGAGAACTACACTAAATATCATAATTTGTTCTGTCAGCTTTGCCAGACAAAAGCAGAGGTCAGCACTAAGAACTATCTCTCTCCAAAGTCTATAAGCACTAAATGGAACTTTTTTCATCAGAAGAGGTTCTGAACAATCCTGCCTAAATGTAGCCCTATGGATCAGTTTAAAAAAGAAAAAAAGAAAAGGCACTTATGCTCTGGGGGCTTAAATACTGCCTTGGAAAATAGTTCCACTGTAAATTTGACAGACTATTGGGGCCTTCTGAATCAGTGTTTCCATCATTTCCATCATTCCATCATAAATATATTCAGTTGGGAGTAAATTGTACCTGATAATTGGATATGAGTCCACTTCTTTATCTTTAAGGAAATGGAATGTATGTGTACAAAAACCATGTCAAAGTGGGGTGTCCATAATATTGAAGTCTGTGATTATTATGGGTGATCTAGCTAAGGTGATTAGCTGTAAGTAGAGAGATGTCTTTTTTTTTTTTTTTTTTTTTTTTTTTTTAACTCCTCTCCACTTACATGCGTCCTTTTTGCATTTCCTACTTTTATATGAGGAAATTATTCATCAAGTAGAAATACCAAACTGCTAGACCCTTTAGCTGATTTTCTCTTCATTCACACCCAGCCAAGCCATCCAGGTCTAGAAGAGACCCCACATGTGCCAAGCCATCCAGGTCTAGAAGAGACCCCACCCATGATAAGACATCCAAGTCTAGAAGAGACCCCACCCATGACAAGAATCAGTCTTCGTGTACCCTAACTCATAACTTACTTCCTCTATTTTGATAATTAATATGGCTGAAATTTCAAAATATCATGAGTCATTCTTTTTCATTAAAAAATACAATATATAAATATCTTTTAGGATGTAAAGTCTTTGATGACCAAATTATTTTTATGATCTTCCTTTTATATTCTTAATGCTTTACATTCCTGTATAATGCTCACTTTGCAAGGGTGACTTTGCACATCCCTCCGAGAGTCATATATGGTTTTCCATTCCATATATGAAGGTTAATATATGCTCTGAGGAGGCTAACTATAGAACGATAAAACTGTCCCCCAAAGTATTCTTCCATAACCAAGTCACAGAGTATAAATAGCTTCCATTTCACTTGTGGAATTTATAATTTGAATATGTTAGGAGCTAAGTGATTTTATGAAAGAGGAAATTGTAAACCACTGATGGATTTTGAAAAGCTTTCTTTACTAACTTGGTCTTGCCAGAGATGCTGATCTGGAATTCAGACAGAGTAAAGTCTGGAATTCATACAAAGTAGTGCCTGAAAAGTACTTGTTTACAATAAGAAAAAAGTCATATCAACCTAGAGATGATTGAGTATATGGACACATAATTGTGGGTAATTTTGGAGTTATTTGTGAATAGGCTGTTTATCTCCTTGACTGGAGAAAAGAATCTTTTGTGTAAAATGCGGACACTTCTCTGCATGTTTCTTGTGTGGACCTGTAAGACCAGTTTAGCCTTGCACAGTGCATTCGGTGACTCCTTGTGTTTATTGAATTGTTGTTTCTCATGAGTCTTCTAATAAGTGCATGTTTGTACCGGTGAATAAAATACGGTCCCTCTACCAGGCGAGTTTGCTCTGGGGCACTGAGTAGGTAAACATGCAGTATTCATTTTACAAACTATGCTTGGGGCACAACGTAGGTACAACCAGACTAATTGTGTCTACATTCAGTCCAAACAATGGGAAGCTGTTAATATAGAACAGAGTGGATAGGAAGTATGGAGAGAAAAGAAAGAGGCATTCGCAGGAGTAAAAACAGAAAATATGCAGAGGCCTGGAGGCAAGAAATGCTGGACAGGTCACATGACTGGCTAAAAGTTCTACATAGTCAGACAGAGGGGCTGACAAGAAGATGCACAGTGAGTTGGGTGTGGTGACACATAGTGTCTTCTCCGCTACACAGGAGGCTTCCTTAGCCTATGAGCTTGAGAAACTCCCTGAGCAACGGAATGAGTTGTTCTGTTTAAACATCAAACCAAATGAAGCAGTAGAAAATATGAAACAAGAAAGAGAGATGTAAATAGGTTTAGATCCTGAAAAGCACCGTATAGCGTGCTTCGTAAGCACTTTTCTAAAAATGCATTATGTATTCCTCCATTAGTGTTATTCTGAGGAATGGAATCAGAACGGTTTGAATTTTTAATCATCCACTCCGCTTATATTATGCAGAGTAGACTGGGTTGCTGGTAAGAAATATATAAATCATGAAACAGCTTTGATAAAGCTCACCTGCCAAGACACTGATGGAAGTAGAGAGCTACGAGAGGATTGGAGGAACAACACAGTGGTAAACTGCGCGGTTACCTCACTCTGCATAAGCAGATGGACTGTGTGTGGTAGGAGGGTAGAAGGAAAGAGGTGGAGATTAATGATCCCCAAGACCTCTGGGATTGGGCCAGGTGAGTTAATGCACGTACAATTCACTGGGCTTGGAAACAAGAGGCACTGGATGATCATGGTGGAAGATAACATTCAAGCTTGAATACACTGACTTTGACTCAGCTAAAGGAAGGCAAGTTTGTCTGTGACTCTTTGGTTGAATTTTAACAGCTTTTATAATAAAAATAAGATAGTTGCAGAGGCATTCTAATTATAAATATCAATAAACAACAGTAAAACGATGTATTAAAGGGAAAGTAGCTGGGTGGTGGTGGTGTACGATTTTAATCCCACCACTTGAGAGGCAGAGGTAGGCAGATCTCTGTGAGTTCAAGGCCAGCCTAGTCTACAGAGCAAGTTCCAAGACAATCAATACTGTTATGTAGAGAAACCTTGCCTTAGAAAACTAAAAGAGGGGGAAGTAAAAATAAGTCTTATGCTGTTTCCAATGAATGTATAAAATTAGATACAAAATTTATGAAAAACATTCTTTATGTGCAATGACTCAATTAAAATATACACTATGGATTTGAACAGAGTTTTCCAAATAACAACTTAAAATGGACAATAAATATCTTTAAAGGTGTTCATAATCCTTAGTGATTACTGAAATACAGATTAAAATAACTTTGAAATTTCATTTTCTCTCAGTCAGAATGGCTAAGATCAAGAAAACAATTGAAACGCTGGCACAAATTCAAGGCTAGCAGGGTAGGAATTAGCAGCTAGTTTAGAGATCACAGAGGGAAATCTTCATTGCTTCTAGCAGGGTGGGAACCAGTGCAGCTAGTTTAGAGAGCAGAGTGGGAAATCCTTAAAAAGCTAGAAGGAGATCTTCTCTGCTACCCAGCCATCCCTACCATTCCTTGGCACCCTACTACAGAGATCCATGCTCAGTTCTGTACATTGTCATGTTACTCACAACAGCCAGATAGTTCATACCATCTGAAAGTCTTCCAACAATGAACAAATAATGCAAATGTGGTGCACATGCGTAATAGAATACTGTTCAAACTAGAAAGAAGAATGTAATCATGAAATTTGCCGGTAAATGGACAGAACTGGAAAATATAATAGTGAGTCATATAACCCAGACCCATGAAGAAAAACGCAGGGCCTGGAGAGGTGACTCGGAGGTTAAGAGCACTGGCTGCTCTTCCAGGAGTCCTGAGTTCAATTCCCAGCAACCACTTGGTGGCTCACAACCATCTGTAGTGAGATCTGGTGCCCTCTTCTGGCGTGCAGGCATGCATGCAGGCAAAACACTGTATACATAAGAAATAAATCTTGAAATAAATGGCAAAGACTCATACCACGGTTCTCTCTCATCTGTAGTTCCTAGCTCTAAATCCTCAACTGTAAATGTAGAACACAAAGTAAGAAAAAAAAAAAAAAAAAAAAAAAACCAGAAAAGTAGATCGGGACCATGTGAGAGAAGACCTAGAGAGAGGATCTTATATGGGTGCTACAAAGGGAAAAAGTGGGGGGGGGGGGTGGCTTTAATTGGAAGGGGTATTGAGAGTAATACAGGAGAGGGGAGAAAGGAGAGATGATCAAACTAAGGGTGTTCAGAAAAGTCATAGGGAAACATTTTTATAACCTTACCTAAAGTATATAATATATATGCTTGTGAATATAGTTTAAATTGAGCTATGTTACATAGTGTGATAAAGATCCACTCAAGAGCAATAAACTATAAAAAGGTGTCATGCTTGACACTTCAGGCATGAACAATCTCCCTCATAGCTGTTGGTCAAAGGTCCAAGAGACCCAAAAACATCACAGTGAATTGTCACTGCCTTGAAACTGGCGATAAGACTCTTTCTATTTCTGAAGATGAAACACTTTGAACTTAGCGGAACCCAGCTGAAACTGGTCTGGAAGCCTCCAGTCTGCAGACTGCCTCTCCTAATTTAGAGGTGACATGTAAGATGCCAGGGAGCCCTACCCAGCTATAACATCAACGAACTACAACAATGACTGGCCCAGCAAGATCTCCCCAGTATTGAAGAAAGGAGTTCTCCCATTTCCTGCACAGCTTACAGTGGATAAAATGAAGGGGCAGAAGTAAACTCCTGTTCTGTGTTCTGTAAGAGTCCCCGCTGACCCCCACACTGAAACCAATCCAGATGATGATGAATGCAATACATCCTTTTGCAAGATAATTTTGCTCACTGACTTTGATATATTTATGGATTATATTTACTACTCACATAAATCAGAGCTGACATATGTTTAACATAGATCATTGAATACATTTCGCTTATAGAATGTAGGCATATTAAGTGGCTTGGTACTGAGGAGGTGCTTGGATAAGAATATGGAGAAATAGTGTTAGTCTAAATTTACATTAGAAGGTGGCAAAAATATCAACTCACCTAACAGTAAGTTTGATGTTAGAAGATACACAAACAAAAACATAAGAGTATTTATACTATAAGAGGAAACGGAACAACTCAGATGATCTATAGTAATAAAATTACCTGCATAAGCTATAGTCTATTCGGGAATGAATGTGTATGATTATTCTTCCATTTCCTCAGACTGATATGACTGTCACATAAATAAAGGCATAATCTTTTCATCAACGTATATAACTCACATGTAAGAAATACAATGAAATAGACTAGAGGGCACCTAAGGACACCTTACTGTTAGTGTAAAGTAACCCCAACTTCTTTAACAAATATGAATTATTGCAGATGGGTGAGTCTGTCACATGCAACCTTCAAGGATTGATCAAGAGATATCTTTTATCGCAGTGTAGAATTTTGAAAGCCTCCAGTCTATGAATCTCAAACGACAGTGTGGCAGTGAACACAGTTATATGAAATCCGCATTATCCTGATGATATTGGATGAGTAACAGGATATTCCTTTGGCTTTGCTCCTGCATAGTAAAACAAGGAAAACTACATGCAGTGTGTGGACTGGTAATATAGAAACCTAACATTGGTGAAGCAAATAGTATAAGGAAAAAAGATTCAAAACTACAGGGAAATTTGGTTAGCCTAGACTTTTTTTTAATGCAGAAGAAACAAAGAATACTTTAGACATGTAAAATCTTCTCAAGAATGAGTTCCACTATCTTCCTGTCTGACTTACAAGCAGTTAATGAAAAAAACATTATTTTTTCTGAAAAAAAATCATATGCCTCTTCTTAAAACACAGGACTGTTATAAATACCCAGAGAGACTGGCAAATCTACAAAATGACAGCAAATTAAAGTTATGAAATTAAGCAATCACAGCTATGGTGGTATTTTAATTCTGCCATTCTGTTACGGTGACCATTCCAGATTCCTTTTAAATAAAAATTTGTTCAGACATTTCTAAAATCTCCTGTCTATTTCATCTGTGAAGAAAGCTTCTGGGTCTTCATCCTAACTAATTTTAAATTCGTATTTCAATAAATATAATTATGTAAATAATTTTACAACATTTATTTAAAGAAGCAGCAGTGACATTTATTGGTCTTCATGTCCCAGAAAAGCCAAAAGCGTATATAGTATATTATCTAATGAAAAAGTGTCTGAATTCTCTTTCCAAACACTGGTATTTAAATAGAGCCATGAGCTGTGGATTTTATATTAGAGAAAATAACGTCGAAAGCATTGTTTAAGCAGTCAAGCTTTGTAATTTCTACCTAGGCTTTCTGAAGGTAATAAATGTACAGATGATGTTAAGTAAAATTAGGGAGAAACCTTCAATTTGGATGAAGGGATGTCTCCCAGAACCTCACCATGCTTAGGAGCTACACAACTTGAAAGAGTAGAAGAGGGCCTCCCTGGACTTCGATGAGAAACCACACATAGGAAATAAAGAAAAGCTTCACCGGGGCTATGCAAAGCCCTCAGAAGGGCTGACAGCAACTTCAATGCAAATGAATAGAAAGCATATTTGACAAATAAGACGTGTCAACTCAGGTGGCCTTGATAAATAAAGACTGCTGGTTACAAGCCCGTCCCCTGAGCAAGGCAGACCTCCCTGGATGAGGAAACATGGTCTGCAACATAAAAAGGAACACTGGCCAACAGGAACATGGCCAGAGCATGGACAATGTCTTTATAATCGCCACGGGAAGAGAAATATATATTCCCCTACAGCAGAAGGCCACAGGAACTAACTAAATATTTATCGATCTGCCTCGGCTCATGTCCTGGAGGGATTCGGGTAGAGGGAGATGGAGAGAGATGTAGTTAATCAGCTTGGAGATATATGGACAATTGCTTTTTTCTCCACTGGCCTATTAAAAAGCTACACCGGACAAGTAAGTACCACATGGCAGATGTGCGGCCGGCCACCTGACCACTTGCTTAGAGGCCACAGAACTGATTTCTGCGAACACTGGGCAGTAATCAGGGAATTTCACAATATGAATAAAAATATAAAAGCTTCCCTAAACCATGCCGTTCTTTTTTTACTTGTGATTTTATTTTATTGTTTTATAATTTTAAGTCGATAAAAGGCTAAATACACCATACTGGTTTTAATCGCCTAAGTACGATTATGTTTTCAGTTGTGCAGTTCTTACTCAACTCTCCATCCCTACCTAGCGCCTTCCTCCCTCCTCCCCCCAGTTTTCCCCCTCTCTCTCCCTTCCTATCAAATACCAACTTAGCAATAACTACGTGCCAAGCCCTGTTCTGATGACATTAGCAAGTCCTTTCCTTTAATCCTTATCTAACCAATGAAACAAGTGTTATTTATTATGTCTTTAATTAAAAAAAAATCACACCAATAAAATCTCCCTTAGTTTATTTGTTTTCTAAATAGTCTTTAAAACGGGATGAAAACAACAATCTGTAAAATAAAATAATTTTCCAACTTGAATGGACAGATATAAAAGAAGGGCAGATGCGAGCAACGTTTTAGAAAAATATCATTTCTCTGTTCTGTAAAGATCAACAGAAGGAAAGATTATAAGACTGAATGAAATAAAGTTAGGAATGGGCCCACCCCAAATTATTTGGATGCCAGAGTAAGCCAATCCCAGCTGTTATTCCTTCCTCTGGCTGCCATCTCTTGGAGAGCAGGCGGGGGAGGAGGAGCGAACAACCTGCCGCAGCGGCAGCTGGGCTGGGCTGGAAAGGGGCGGGGGGGGGGGAGAGAAGTCTGCAAAGACAAAGGGCAGTGGCGGAGGCTAGCACTGGGAACGGAAATTTGGGAGGCAGGCTGCGGGTGGGCTCAGGAGTGAGATGCCACAGCGGTGTTACTACACACTGCGGTACGGACAGAGCTCTCTCCTGGAGCATACCCAGGGAGCCAGAGCTTTCCCCACCTCTTACAGAACTAGGCCAATAGCACTTCTCCATTCCCTCCTGGTCACTATGTGGACTGCAAGCCTGGAGCAATTCTGAGTCTGTTCTAATGATCCAGAGGAAATGAACTCGCAGTGGAAGGGCAAAGAGCATTCTTGAACCAGGACATCACACCGTGGTTATTGCATGTTCACTAATACAGAAATGGAGTTGTCTAGGACATGAGCTCTGGAAGCAAACCGCATGCAATAAAATCCCAGCATAGCAATTATTTTACAGCATCTAACACTAGAAAGGACTGGATGTCTTTCTAAGAAAGTATTCCCTTATTAGCCTAAAGGCATTGGTATAGATTTTCCCATTGTCTTCCTGAGACAGAGTTTATTTGCATAGCTCTGGCTGTCCTAGAACTTTCTCTGTAGATTAGGCTAGCCTTGAACCCACACCTTTACCTCCTGAGTGCTGGGATTAAAGGTGTATGCCACCACACCCTGATGATTTATTATTAATGTCTGCATTATTCCACAATCCTAAAATATCTCTGACTTCAAGTTGAGAATATTCATTGTGCAGTACTTAAAAAAAAAAAAAACTAACATAAAGAAAATCTGTTAAAAGCAATGCCCAACTAACCCACAACTGTTGCCTTTATCTGAAGGATATAATGATGGAGATAAAATTTATTTCTGTTAAGTGGAATTATAATTAACTGAAAGGTAATATTTTTTCTTACTATAGTTCCTAGAATTTTGCTGTAGAATGTTATAAGGAAATTAAAGTATATTAAGGTCACAGAAGATTAACTAATCATTTCTCATTACTTTAACAAATTAGTATTGACTGATATTTTAAGTGGTTGTGAAATCCATTCCAGTATTTCCTATCTTTTTTCATTTTTTTTATTTCATTTTGATTTATTTATTTATTATGTGTACAACATTCTGCCTCCATGTATGCCCGCATGCCAGAAGAGGGCACCAGATCTCATTACAGATGGTTGTGAGCCACCATGTGGTTGCTGGGAATTGAACTCAGGACCTCTGGAAGAGCAACCAGTGCTCTTAACTACTGAGCCATTTCTCCAGCCCCTCTTTTTTTCTCTCTCTCTCTCTGGACATAATAGAAGGGAAATAGCTTGAGTACTCATATTAGTGAAAACATGCAATGATACAGATAATTCAATATCCTCGTAAGGAAATCTTTTAACATTTGACTGTGAAAATTTCTTTTGTTTTTATTTCAATTTACCTTTTAAATATTAGTAACTCCTCTGAGAATAAATTGTATGATTACTTCACATTAATCCCAACCCTAAACTGACAGCATGCTACTTGGTATTAATTTTAAGCAATTTTGAATATTTGACCTATACTTCTCATCCAGCTAGAACTATGTATAACATATACAGTTGAAGTATTGAGGTTGAATAATCTTTTACCTTTCTTCATTTTTCCTGTTGTTACTCACGGACTTTGTGGGTTTGCCTAAGATGTGGAGTGCTGTAGGAAGTCTCACAGGCAGTGGTTACCCGCCCACTGGGGCGTGGCCTCTTATACCATCTATGCCGACAAGCAGAGGATTCTGGTTTGTGAGTCTACCCCTAAATAAATAACCATCTATTTCTCAATTCTGAGCTAATGTGGGTTTTCTTTTAACTGTCCTTCTTCATTGGAGGTATGACAAATAATGACAAACCAAAGACAGCAGGATCAAATTACGCATCAAACAACCCCTCCCAAGGATAAACTGATAAAAAAAAAATTTAAAAACCTTTAAAAAAAAGAAAACACTTTGTTTTGATCCATGAAGGTAGGACAAGGCTTCACAACCAAAATGCTGAACGAACGATGGCTCTTTTGCAACGATTTCTCCAGTGTTGAGGTCACAGTTTTCTTTACTGTTTCTTTGCGTCTGTTTCTTCAGCATTTATCAGTGTGGTCATCAACAGGATATTGCACAGAATGGGAGACCATGACTGGAACAATGAGAGCAGATGAAGCAACCGGTGCCGTCAGGTGTCTAGCCCACATGGATTCAGATCATTCCTGTGGAAACCTCAAACGGCATCTTTCAAATGGATTCCGGATTGTTTTAAAACCCACTGGGCTCCTTTCCTGAACTGTCCAATGGAAGAACCTGAAGCCATCGAGGCTTTTTGAAGAAGTGGAAAGATAAACTTTCCTTACTTTTCTGTCATTGGTATTCTCCAATAGTTTCATTTTCTTCAATCTTTTTTTTTTTTAATTTTCGAGACAGGGTTCCTCCATAGCTCTTGGTTCCTGTCCTGGAACTAGCTCTTGTAGACCAGGCTGGCCTCGAACTCACAGAGATCCACCTGCCTCTGCCTCCCAAGTGCTGGAATTAAAGGCGTGCGCCACCACCGCCCAGCTCATTTTCTTCAATCTATTAGGAGCATTTTTAGAAGTGGCCTCCAGCCAGAATTTAAATAGGTGATACTAATGTCATTATTTAGGGCAAATATATTATAGGTATTAAAATAAGTAATTAGTTATATTGCAAAACTAACATTCATTAGACTCAAAATAAACAATAAATCCTATAACTGCTACAAAAAAATTTCAGATTCAGAACAGGCAAGATTGTTCCAGGAGTACAAGCGGCCAGTGTTAATGACCTGAGTTAGATTCTCAGGGGCACAATGTAGAAGGAGAAAGTTAGCTCCCCCAAAGTTGTCCTTTGATCTCCACACACAAGTCACGGCACATAAGCCCACACACATGTACACAAACAAAGAGTTTTTTTTTAAATTTGCAAATCTACCTGAATTTTCATAAATAACGTATCACTCACGCTAAATAAATGAAAATTCCTCAGACTCACACAGAAATGAGGGAGGTAATTGAGGGGAAGTGGATATCTAGTAGAGAGGACCTCTGACAGGATCTTTAGAGTAGGAGGACTGAAAGCACAGCAGGATGCTAGAGAGAGAAAATGCAAATGACTGGCTCAGGGCTTGGGCCCACCACTCACTCACTAGTCATCCAGACTACGTTCCAGTTCCCCTTTCCATCAAAGCTCTGTACTTCCTTAGACCTCATCTTCCTCATCTTGACATAAAAATGTCTTCCTTTATCTTGATAAGTCTCTTCACAAATACGTCTTGGGTCTCTTAGGAATAAGGTTGTATAAGGTTCTCTCTTTGTCTTTCTCTCTCTCTCTCTCTCTCTCTCTCTCTCTCTCTCTCTCTGTGTGTGTGTGTGTGTGTGTGTGTGTAAGAGAGAGAGAGAGAGACTAAAGAGAGAAGAGAAAGAACTTTATCTTAGAACAAGTTCAGGTTCATAGGAAGATTGTGAAGTTAACAAAAGAAGTTCCCATATCCCTAGACCCAGTCCTCCATTTATTAATTGTTTACCTAATGGTAACATCACAGCTAATGAACCAACATGCATGTGTAATTGTTAGCTAACACCCATGCCACATTTAGATATCCTTTGTTTTACCTGGCAAACTTTTGCTGCCCTCAGGATCCCATCCAGCACACCATTTATAGTCCTAAAAGAGTTTCGTTCCTACATTCTAGAATCCTAGCTTCGTGCTCAGTCTCTAAACACTGATAAAGCTCAACAGGCATTCAAAGAATAAAATGTTGTTGAATTAACCCATCTTTTTGGGAAAGCTAAAAGCTTCTACATTTCCAGGAGGAGATAAGATTCAGAGCACATGGATTAAACATTGGTGAAATCATTCTGTTATTGGTCCATGGAAAATGCCCTTTGTGAGATGTACATGTTCTAAAATTTCACAGAAAGCTTCTCCATAATCGACCAGACTTCTGAACTTAAAATAGATATATGTCTCCAATTTACAACATCAGTAATGAATAGAATATTTTCATATGCTAAACTGCAATCACTAAGTGCAAACACATCATGCTCAATTAAAACTAATCAGGGAATCGTACTATAAGCTCAACGTCTATGCTGTGGTCTCAAGACCAGTCCTATAATTTAGACATTGGGATGCTGTAGTTAACAGGAGCTCTAGAACAAGGTGGACTTTATTTGGCCATAATGTGGAAGGCAACTAAACATGTTTTCATTTGAAATTCCATAGATGGTAGACACCCGTGCCATAAGTACAGGCTTTAGAAATGACTTAAATAAGTAATTGTATTCCCTACACAATGGCAACACAAACAATTCCATCTTGACTTTAGGTAACGTAAAGGCAATTCTACAAACTAAGGAACAGTATAAACATCACAATATCAAATTATATGTTACATATTTCTAGGTTGTGGTGCACTTTTCTATAGCCATCACTTGGGACAGATTAGCTTCATTGGCTTCTTTCTAACCCTAAAGAAAGTGAATCTCAGAGTTCAATGTCTTTGCAAGAATCAGGAAGTAGAAATAAGATACACTGCAGACTAAAATACAAAAATTTAAAAAATTGTTCATCCGTACGCTTTTCACCACAGAATACTGCTTCCTAAGTCCTGTCATGTTTAAAGAATCTGGAGAAACGGACACACGGGGAGGCTATCAGAGAAGAAAGAAGTCCATGCATTTGGGGAACTGGAAGGGACCTGAGCCAGCACCGGCACGTGGTCCCCAGTAAACTGCACTCAGGAAACAAGCAATCAGGAGTGGTAAATAACAGCAGGCAATGGAGAGAACCCATTTTGTTTGGCCTTTTGATCTACAGTACGTTTTGAACTCAGAATTTAAAGCCCGCTTCAGCCCCCTCGTTTCCAAGAGATGATGGGTCAGAAGAGGCTAGCTGCTATTCTCTCCCTACTTTATTCTCCTTCTCTTTGCTGCTCTTCTTCTGTGGGGCTGTGGAGCACTGGCCGCCTGAAATCATCGGTGGGACTTATTCTTAGCAATTTTGTGCCCCCACAGAAACCTAAAAAGAAAGCCCTCCCTTTGTTCTCGCTTTCCCGAAGCTAAGGCTCAAAAAACTGAGAGCATAGAAGTCAGTAGGTTTGCATTGATAATAGTCTTTCTTTCCCCTAACTCAAGTTTAGCTCCCTCATGCTCCCAGTGCCTCAATCTCTTGGTACCGTTGAGCATCAGCTACCAGCCTGAAAAGAACAGGCTAGAGAAAAGAGATTAGATGTCTGATTTTTCAGTGAGTTATCCATCTAATATTTCATTAGAAGATGAATTTCAACGAATTCTGACTACCTAATAATTGTAATTTTTTCTGATTTAAAGCTCTATCTTGCTTTCTGGTCATCAAATTAAATAACAAAAATAAAATGAAGTTTGAAGGGAAACTGAGGATGAATGAATACATGTCATTCTCGACAAGTTGTTTGCTTCTCATTTGTCGGCCTAAAGTGGGGAAAAGATAAGGAATTCAATATGAGAAAAAAAACAACCCTGGAGAGAGATGCTACGAACTGCACGCTATGTAGCCGAGGACCCAACTGGCAAAAAAGGAGGAATCCTGTGATTGCCCAAAAATGGTATGTGCGTGCAAAGTAGTGTTTAGAAAGAAAAAAAATACGAGGATTACACATAGATGGGAAAGCGAGGGATGCTGGGAAAGGACTTCCTGAAGCCCTGCTGTTTCCCTCACCACGGGGAAAGGAGGTGGATACCCAGGCAAGGCTAAGCCCTTCTTCTAAAGCGAGCTTTACGGAAGGAGCCATAAAGAGCTGCTCAGCATGCCTCAGTTTCCCCGGAGCCTTTCACACACCACCCCATCACACTCTGCTTTGGTGATCACAGTGTCCAAGGTGTTGTGCCTTACTCCTGAGGCATGGGCACTTGCTGAAGTCTAGCGAGGTGTAGGGAGTCAGTTTCGTCCGGGCCACCCGACCTTGTTTGTCCCGGGAAGGCAGAGCTTAAGGCTGTCTTTCACTTTCAAAGCAAACAACACATGCTGAGCTGATAGCCGCCTACCGGACACTGTTTAGACTAAGCTTGCTCAGTGTGGTCTGGCTTTTGTAATATCAGCCCTATTGTGCTTTACAATGTTGGGTCTACAATTACCTTTGTTAGGTAGGCATTTTTAGGATTTGATCTGCTGCCTCCAAAGTTCCAACTTCCTTTAAACTATTAACAAAGTAATTCTGCAGTAACTTAAATTACAAAGACACCAACTTCTATACTATGTGTAGCCATCTACAACAGTAGGAACTGACTTTAATAAAAAAAAAAATCTTGCTTTTAGTGAAAACCTATGATGAGTATCTATACTTATCTTAAGTTGGAAGCTAAGAGTTTGGGCATGATTATTTTCACAATTAAAAAAGAAAACCAGCATAAATGATGCTCTCGGACTGACCTCTGGTTCACTGAGTCAGTTTGGAAAAGCTACCTAAGGGCAAAGTATTGGGCTTCATCAGTTTCTGTCTTCTTCCCTGATCCTTCACGATCTGCAAATTAAACACTACATTGCTTTAAAACTGAGGAGACTCATGCTCACTAAATACAAGTTACTTGCTCACGCCATGCAACAGAAGCTAGGTTTGAATTAGGCATGCTTCATCAAAAACGAGGGACTGAGCCCATCAAAATAAGAATGTGAGAGTGTTTTGTAATGTCTGGGCCTTAAATACTTGTTCTATTGATCATTCTAAGCCCATGGGCAGAGAACACTGATGGCTGAGAATTTAGTTACCAGGGAGAGATGTGGAATTCACTTTTCAGGTTAAAAAGCTTCAAGCAGGGGGCAGAGATGATGGCACACGCCTTTAATCCCAGCAGCACTCAGGAGGCAGAGGCAGGCAGATGTGAGTTTGAGGCTAACCTGGTGTACATAATGAGTTTAAGACAGCCAGGAGACTAAGTGTTCCAGTACTACACAGTGAAACCCTGTCTCAGACAACAAAAACAAAACCAAAAAGCCTTCAAGGAAACTAGTGAATTTCTCTTGTATTTTTTAAGGGCCATTGAAAGGCAAGATTACTAGGTCAGAGTATAATGTTAATAAGAGGAAAGGCTGTGATCTACGCATTAGAATTTCAAAAGGCAGAGGTATTTTTGAATAAGCGATTGCTTTGACTACCACAGGCTCATAGGAAGACAAGGCATCAATCCTGAGAAGCTGTCAGCTCTTGAAATCAGTAGTCCTGAAAGAAATGTTCCCTCAGGGGCTGGAGAGATGGCTCAGTGGTTAAGAGCATTGCCTGGTCTTCCAAAGGTCCTGAGTTCAATTCCCAGCAACCATATGGTGGCTCACAACCATTTGTAATAAGGTCTGATACCTTCTTCTGGCTTGCAGGCATACACAGAAATAGACTATTGTATACATAACAAATAAATAAATAAATATTTAAAAAACAAAGAAATGTTCCCTCAGCAGCAGAAACTGAAACCTTTGGTTTACATGTGGCACTAACATGTTTTTAACAAGTTGAGAATAACTCACCTACAAATGTATTGTCATTGCCATCTTTACGATGTATGCAAAGAACAATGGTTGTTTACGTCTAAGGAATACCTAAAGACATTGATATTTCTCTGTTTCAAATCCTGTTGTGGAAGCCATTATTTACCATAACCAACCATTTCCTTACACAATTTATTGAGCGTTCTGAAGCATCAGGTGTGAACTAGCAACACTGGCATTGGAACTAAAAAAGAAATCTACATCGTCACTATGCACCCTTAGGAGATATTATGAGTAATTTCATTTCAGTACGGCTTTGCTTTGAACTGTAAAACTGGGGGCCACTTATGAGAGTAATGACAGTGTCTGAATGGGAATGGGCATCTACAGAGTGCCTTACTGGATTCTTGCTGAATAAATTCCTCGATGAGACCACAAGACATTTAAGATAAAGGGGTAAAGTTTTACACACTCTCCTATCCAGAAACCTGCAATGAACCCGTTAGACATCACTAATGAAATAAAACTGACTCAACAGATTGCTAGCAATTTCTCCCAGCAACCACTAAGTTAATAGCTTGGCAGTTTATTATGTGAACACAGAATTAAAGCATGGAATTGAGGAGTGATCTCATCTCTGGAAGAGAAAAAAGAGACGAAATACCCTGAGGCTAAGTGACAAATTCAGCTTCACTAGTGAGACAACAGTATGGCAAAATAAAGGTTTAAAAGAATACTTCATTATTTCATCCTGATTTTTATTGTATATATTTATTAATCAAGAGCAGGCATAGATCTTATTTTCCATATAGAAAATTGTTCTCAAAGGGATTCTTAGATAGCTATACACACATAAATTATCATCTAGTTCATTAATAAACTTCTTCTGTGGCCTTTTCTAACCCTGACCCTCAGGCTCCTTCAATTCTCTAAGAAGGAATAGCTGTTTTTCCTCTGTGATCTTCAATATCCGTGTAAGAACTGAGTGATTCATGGAATGACTGATGTACTGATACGATATCCATGTAGCATCCGATAAATACAAAAATAAAAGTTCAATAAGTACCATTCTTACTTATTACTTACACAGAATTTTTCTACAGAAAGCGTTTTTGCGTAAGCCCAAACTCAAAGAAACATCGTTCGCATTTTGTTCCATCTTTATTTCTTAACATAAACTGTTGGTTAAGAAAGCCACCGTGTCATTCTCGCCAACACTCCCCGATAGAGTCTGGCATGGAGGTTAATGTTCACTCCTGAGTTCTATTTAACTACTGTGATTGTGAATCATGCCTTATGACCAGTTTTTATTTATTAACACCCAGAGATGTGTGACTAATATCACTACTGATAATGCTTAGTTACTGACTGAAACCAAACTTTGAGCTGGGTCGGGAAATAATAGCTTAGTTACTGCCTTATTTTATTTTAATTTTTAGTTACTCAAGATAGAAAATAAACATCAGTCTCCGGGACAATCATGCAAAGCTTTCCTTAAATTGTATTTTAATGATTATATATATATATATATATATATGTGTGTGTGTGTGTGTGTGTGTGTGTGTGTGTGTGTGTGTGTTGCTGTAAATCATTGTGGTAATCAGAGCAAATATTGGCCATGGAAAGTTGGCAATGAAGATGGAGTAATGATCTTCTAAGTTGGCATAACTAAGGCACAAAGGTATGGAAGATGGGGCTGGAGAGATGGCTCAGTGGTTAAGAGCATTGCCTGCTCTTCCAAAGGTTCTGAGTTCAATTCCCAGCAACCACATGGTGGCTCACAACCATCTGTAATGAGGTCTGGTGCCCTCTTTTGGCCTGCAGACATACACACAGACAGAATAAAAAATAAATAAATTAAAAAAAAAGAACTTTGCCCTTTCCCTCACGATAAAACATCCATATTTAAAAAACAAAGGTATGGAAGATGGCACTTGGAATGAATGGCTCACGAAGAACATCCATCATGTTTTCTCCCTGTATGGCAGCACTGTTTTAACACTTGTTCATATCTAAGTTCCCTCCATTGCCAACAGTCATTTCCCTTAGAACTTGCTGCCTTCTACAACAATCAACACAGTAGTTGGCAAGAAACATTAGTAATATATTCAATTTTAGATTATAAAGTACATTCTCTAGTATTATAGATCTTCTCCAACCCTCAGTGAAATACACAAGAAGGGCCCCACGGCATCCTGTATTTTTCACACTGATGCACAAATTGTCATCATGAGCAAGAGTAGGGCATTGGATGGAGGCTGCTGATGTCACATCCTGAGTTCTTGTGACTGGCAGATCAGTCATAATACCTAAATACAGACACACTGCTTAACACTTTCTAGGGCTAGATTTATGTGTATGGGTGTCCCTTCAAAGCCTCCGTTTATAATGTCAACATATCTTGACCTAACTGTCTGTTCCCCAAAGATCCTAGGAGAACACTCTTTTGCTGAAACACCACTCTCTGTGTCTTCTGTGACCATTCTTTTTCATGAGGACGTTGAGCTCCTGTCTTCCAGACTCCCTGATGGATTGTTCCTGACTGAATTCTCAGTTGATCAGATCTTTCTACAGATACTGTGATTGCTTCTTTGCTAATTGGTTTTTTTGTTTTTTCCTTCTCTCAACTCCTTTATCAAGAAGGTTATTTTTGTTTTCCCAGTAACCTCATTAATGCAGGATGGTGACAGATAAGGAAAGAGCAGACACCAAGGTGGAACCACTCAGGTCTTCAGGACTCCTCCTCATTCTTTCCATTTGTTCTTTCTTGAGGATCACAAGGAGAGCTCTTTGAACAGAAAGTGCGTTCTTTATTAATCTTATCAATGCCATCTTCCTTCCCGGGAACAACTAAGTGCACACGGAGCATGACTACTCTCCAACTTGAAAATTTTTGCCTTATATAGTCAACCTCAACGTTACTCAGATCTTGACTTCGTGACTGAAAATTTTTTCAGAATGAGATAGCATCTTTTCTTCCCTGAAACTCACTCTGCAGACCAGACTGCCTCAAACCGAGAGATCTGCCTGCTTCTGCTTCCCAAGTGCTAGGATTAAAGGCTTTCGCCACCATCTCCCAACTATGTTTTCATTTGTTAACTAAGCTTATTTGTTCTTATAAATTTCAACAAGAGAGACATGTATGTTCTGAATAGGAATTCCCCTGTCTTTTCATGTTCTCTACTTGTCCCAGATTGACACATTTTCCAAATAATGAGATAGTAAGAAGAACAAAATATGAGTACCTCCCATCATAGGCGAAGAATAAATGCTTGGAAATAAACTAGAAGGCGCTCTCTATTCCATACTCCCTTCCTACTTAGTAGCCTTCTTCTGGAAAAGTCTACTGAAGAACAAGCCATTGCCAGATGGGCAGAAGAGCAGAAGGAAAATGAAGGGATTTGTGGGTTTCCAGATATTTTTCTGAACACACATTTAGACAAATTAACTCAGGCTTTGCACATGACAGTTAAATGCCCTCCTTCTCGGAAAGATTTCTCCCCCCCCCCCCAATCTTGGAAGTGGAGGGTGTAAGAAAAATGACTGCCCTTCTCCCACCCTTCTCGCACATGGTATAGACCACTGTCAGGAGAAGAATGATGGATACATACCACAGGCCACATCTAGGGAGCTGACAGTGTTACCAACACAGAGGTGCTGTCCCATATATCTTATTTGAAGGAAAGAACATCCTTTGGTAATATTAATGGCTTAAATCCTCTTCCTACTGAAAAACCAACATTACTGCCACCATTCAATACTCCAGATGATTAACCTGCACTCAACCATTCCTAATATTTGAAGACTCCTGGAACAGCTCCTGAATTCCAGAGTGTGGAGGAGCAAGGGGCTCATTTTATGCTGGCCAAACTGGGTGTCCTTGCTCTGACATTCTTTTGATTCCCCTGTCACTGAGGCACCTGTGGGTACAGCAAGCATTTGTATAAAATCACCACCATAAAAGTGTCTGTTTAGCTCGTCCCGATAAAAGATGAAGAAATGCCAAAGAGAAATCTTGCGAGAGTTTTCTGTCTAGTACACACAGATACTAGCAGCTCCTCTCGACGACAGCACATGACACAGCTCATAACATCACTTACAGTCATCTCTCTGATTAACAGAGACATCTTGAAGACGAGCTTGATAAAAATATAAAAATGAGATCGGCTCTCCCATGTAATTCTGTTACACTGACCAAATCGTAATCTCCAAATCAAATGAGACAGTTTGGAAAACATACTAATACTGAGCTATCAAAAGCCAAGCACTCCTGGGGCATAAAGATTAATAGAAGGCCTAACAGAATCGCAGCATGTCAAAACTGACAGCTCGCCCCCTTTTTTTTTCTTCTCTTTCTACATTTTTATTCCGTTTTCCACCACAAAACAGAAAAAAAAAAAGGAAAAGAAAAATTATGGCAGAGTTGAAGCTAGGAGGAAAAAACTAGCTTTAAATCAACCCTCTTCCATGACTCATGCGTCCTTTTGCCTGCATTCCGTCCTTCTTCATCACCTAATATGACCCTTCCTTGGGTCTGCTGTCTAAATGCCATACTACACCTAAAGTTCGTTACACTTGCTCCTGTTTACAGTGTTTTTCTGCCTGAGTTTGGGTCACCTTCCTTAACGGTATGCTTTCCAAGGCCACTCATTTTCCTGCAGATTTATGATTTTATTTTTTTCATAAAATCAATATGAAAAGTGAGCTTCATGTATACCAACAATTTATGCTCAGAAAAAAAGAAATTAAAAAACATCATTCATAATAGCTCTAAAATAAATACTACTTATAAGAAACAGAATCAACTTTTTATTTCTGGCATCCTCATTTTCCACACTCCCTCCCATTCATTTGGCACCATGATATATTTGGCTACAACTTCCAGCAGAGACTTTGATAACTATCATAATATAACGTCCTAAATCAAAAGCCATTTGCTAATTCAGGACACTGTATTTCATATACTTTACAGAGGTAGTGTTCATATACTCTTAAACATTTTGGTACTGACTACATAATATAACAAGAAAATTATCTAATTCAAGAACATATCCATAGTTTTAAGTATTAAGAGGAGAAATTTCTACAATCCCCAATACTTTTCCTGCTGTCCAATAAGAAGACATAAAGACCATGTATGTCATACAAAACTCAGACCAGCTATTTCCAGCTTCTACCTTGTACCCAAAAGTACAGGTTCTGTCTTTCCATAGTGAAAGACAATTTAAGAGCTTACTCAGCTTGGGAAAAAAAAAAGGCTCTTATGTAACCCTTATTATTGCATCTGTTCTCTGTCTTAACTGGTGGTGGCAATGAATACTTCATTACCAACAATTTATTCCCAATTCCTTTGAAGTCAACAAAATCACTTCCTCCTAAAACAGGTTTTGTCCCTTGTTTGCTTGCTGACAGGAGGACTCGTAATTGATTTTGACTGGTCCTGATGCAAAACCTATCATCTTTATGATCATTTATTTATGAATATGATGTAGCTGTGTAAGACCCAAGTACAGAATAAAATAAATAAATAAACAAATAAATAAAATAAGCTCTGCTAGACCGTCAGTAAAAATAAGACTAATGCACATTTAGAAGGAAGGACTAGTGCATACTAAAATGTAAGTCAATTTACCATGATTGCCAATAGGCTGCTTCATTTTGCCACATATCACATTATTCAAATAACCATCTCAGCATGAAGGCTAATTTGTATTAGTTGTTAGTCATTACATGTAATAACATTACATATCATTTTTCCCCCCTCAGGAATTTGCTCCTCCTTTCAATCTCATAATAAAGAAAACAAACAAAATACCCAAATTAAAAAAAAAAAGTGTACTTCTATTTTCAAAGCATGTCCCATATAGCTCCCATAATGCAAGTGGTGTTATTTCAGTACCTACTGCTCACTTGGTGGATTCAGCCTTTCCAGCTATTAGCAACTGTGACCCACCTTCTCAGTTCTGTGAACTTCTCAAGAATAATATCTGATAATTCTAGGGCAGAAATAACACCTCCAAGTTGGCATGTGATTTAACACTTTTTTCCAGATGAGGTAGGATATGTTAACTCGAGGTGCTTCCGATCCTGGGTGAGTTTTGCTGGAGGTTTCAGGTGCACTTTTGAGGTCTTGGAAGATGATGGACCTGTGTTAAGGGACTTTTCCATTTGGGCATTTTCCTGACAAAAGGATACGGAAAGGGAACTTACCTTTATGTGACAGGCGTAGCCTGGGGTAGGCGGGGTCCGCGGTGTGACCTGGGGTCCAGAGCTCCAGCAGGTGACCCCAGAGCAGCAAGGTGAGGATGCGTCCGACCGGTGCCATGGTGTGTGCCGGCTCTCCCGTAGCCTCGGCAGCCTCACTTTAAGGCAGGATCGACTCAGTTCTTCTTAGGACTTCCCTCCAGGGCCAACTGCAGGCGACAGGCTTTGTCACAAACAGAGGGGGTTGTCATCAGAAAAACACCATTCCCAAGTACCATTCCCTGGGCAGATTTGGATCCGCAAAGCCTTCCTCTCCTCGGGACCGGTGGTTTAGAAGCGCAGAGCAAGAGGGCATTCCATTCCAAGGAGCGCGTCTTAAGAGCCAGGTCCCGGCTGGGGCTGTCGCCGTCACCCAGCCGCGGGCGTGAGGAGGAGGCTGGGACTGGCTTCAATCTCCCCGCCAGCTATTCATTGAGAAAACAGCCGGAGCCGACCGGCAACCTCCCCCAGCTCTTCCCCCAGCCTCCCCCAAGCCTCCCAGAAGTCAGCCTCCTGCACTGACTTGCCGAGCAGCTAGCTCTTCTTCGCCTCTCCTCGCGCTAATTAAAAGCAAGAAGTGCCACTTGCGCCAGGAGCGCGGGATCCACCCAGCGGGGATGCCGCCTGTCAGCGCTCTGTTTACAGGAAAGTTCAGGCAGGGTTGAGCCCGCGCGCGTTTCTAGGAAGTGTCTCCAGCCCACGTGCCCCGCTGCATCTCCGCGGCTGTGACGCGCCCGCCGGGCTCGGGAGACAGGTCCTCACCCTGGCGGGGCGTGGCCAGGAAAACCTGCATAATACCCCGATTATTTAAGAATGTGAAAGCCTGGGACTTGGCCTCGGGAAGGACTTTTAAATGCTCCCTCACCAAGGGCGATCCCTGAATAAATCCACTTTTTAAAATCCTCTGCCACCATCCAGGAGCCAAATTAATTTGTTCACTCTTTCCACAGACTCTTGCTCACAATTCAAGCTTTCTGTATTGCTTTCACCTTACAAATGCTACGTTTGATTTTTCTGAGGAAAATGCTTTTTTTTTTTTTTAAGAGCCTGAGTGGGGGGTGGGGAGGATGCCGCCCCCCTCCCCGCGCCATCGTTTCATAAATGGCTTTATCTTAGATTAATTTTTTTATAAAGCGAAAAATAAATCTCACTTCAAATTTAAGAAAAAATTAAACGTTGAGGTATTGCTCCTCTGTGCGGTGTCCATGGTAAAGTTGAGTGTGTCTTCCCGGTGGGTCTGTGTAACACAGGCATTAGAGAAGGCAGGATGTGAGCGCCTTAGAACTCAGTGCTGTGTACTCTCAGGAGTTTATTTTCACGACACCCTGTTTGTGTAAATAAGCTTAACACAGTAGGGCAACTTCTCAACGTACTTTCAATCAGTTCCAAAAAACTGAATCAAACATTAGATCTGCTGGCATGGAAATGAATTGCATTATTTCAAGCGAGCAATAAGCCACGATAGATGTTTGCTCTGACAGCAGAGAGTTAAATGGTAAACAATTGATATCAGCTATGGGGACTTTCTCCGATTCTTTATCCTGCACAGCAATGAATTTAAAATTATGTGCTTAAAACTCTGTGATTATAACAAAAAGGTAACTTGGGTCATTCCAATATCCTACATTCATATAAGCGAAAAAATACAACCAGGCGTTCTTTACACATATTTAGAGGATGATATGTTCTTACACAAGCAGAGTGTAGTTAGTAAAACGTAAATGTCACTGGAGATTATAAATAATTAGATTTCCAAGGTTTACAAAAGATAACAAGTTCTAAACAGTATTTAACACTAAAACAGCATGAAGTATGTGGGGACTTTTAACAGGGGGTGGTCTCCTAAGGCACTTGAGTACTTTAAAAGCCAGGCTGATGAGCTAGAGATCTAATTGTGATATATTGTAACGTCACCGTCCTCTTTCTCTTTATGCCAGAAGTGAAGTAGCCAGAGCACAGAGAGCAACTGTATCAGCATCATCTAAGGGCAGGGTTCTAGGGGAAGACAGTAACTGTAGACTCTGTGCCCTTTACTGAAATGAATACACTTATTCAACTGACATCTACTTAAGACTGCAGTTGTTCTGGGTTCCCATGGGTTGAAGCAATGCTAGCCATCACAGCCATTTCATTAAGACACAAAGTCAGTGGGGGAATAAACACTATTGATGTTAAATGTTTTCTTCAGATTTATATAGCTTCCTTAATGTGACTATAGGGCAATTTCAAAGCAATTAGCACAGTAACCAGTTCTTCAGTCACCACGAAACATGCTCTTGTTCATCAAGTTTCCATTGGGTTTTTCTTCTAATCCTCTATAGGGTCTTTACCTTCCTCTGTATACAAGAGGAAACATAGACGATACAAAAATAAACAAACAAACAAACAATGACTGTTAAACTAAGCGTCCGGAACTTTTGAAGCTCTCAGATTCCTCCAAGTGTTTTCAGATACTCCTGGGGAATAGTCTTTGAAACAAAATTGGCCATTCACATTGTAAAAGAAGCTAAGAACAAACCTCAGAAGTGGGTTTGCCGTTCAAGTTACCACTTCAGTATGACATTTTGGGCAGTGGATTTTTTTTAAGTAATTACATATAAGCCAAGAATATTATAGATATACTAGGACATAAAAGTTACAGTACTTTGAATGATTAACATTTACTTTGGAAAATATTGGATTGGAGGGGTGGTGAAAAAGTAAAATCAGGACTGAGCAAAATGTCTTTGTGGACTTCTGAACTCGTGGATAAACATCAGCATCTGGTGATTCCATGTTTGATTTGAGATGCTGCAGGGTGTCAATCTAAACAACAGAAAGACGTCATAGAACAAAACAGATAACCAATGCCAGTAATAAAGTTATTCTTGTCAATCAAATGTCCCACTCTATATCTCTCATTGATGTTAATCTTACTGCATGAACAATCTCAATATGGAAATGTGGGGTGACGGTGGAGGGTGATAAATGAAGAAGACTAGAAGTCCCAAGTCCTTCCAATTGGTGTAGACACATTAATCGCTGAACTCCCAATTTCATTAGTAGAAGAGAAACTGGCGTCTAGCAAAATCCTTCCCAGTAGGTACTCCTGCCCATCTTGTGAATCATGTGGAATATTTGTTAAAAAAAAATAAAAACAAATTTCTATTTATAACAAGGCTTTCAAATGGGGTGAAGTTTTACAAATTAAATTTGGTTTATAGAAATTCCTTTCACAGTGTTATCTAAACATTAGACATGAGTATGTTTTATTTGCCATTTTTATTATTACAGCATAGGTAAGTAAAAGCCAACAAATTTATATAAAATAAAAGAGTTGCCTCATACTAAAATCTTTCAAGTATGTGCTAGACCAAATACAAATTGTGAACAGGTATCTCTGCACAGTTTAAAATGTCCTTGTGTACTTTGAGAGACTAGGCTTTATTGCGGCTACCAGGAATATCCCATCTTTTCTTCTGGGCTCTCAGAGCATGATCTTCCTAGTGCCTTGGCAATTTCTGAAGCTATTTGCCGAATTCTGACCAAAGAAATATGAGTATAAGTGGTAGGTAGTATTTCTAGCCTAAGACAGTGAAATAGGTACTCCTAAGAAATTCTACTTTCTTTCTTTTTTTTCTGTGGCAAGAGCAGAGAACTAAACAATGAATGTGGGGGTGAAGAATTGAAGATCTTGGATTACTGAATCATCGTAGTGGAGGCAGTTGCCTGAGAAAGCTACTCAGAGATACAACAGATGGTATATGATCGGGAATCAAAAGCATATGCTATTTGAGTGGTGTGTGTGTGTGTGTGTGTGTGTGTGGTCGGTGTGTACCATACCATATAACACAAACTCGTTTGGCAATATATTTTGCATGCTTTACCTACTCTGCTTTGGGAATCTTGCTCTCAGACAACACATCAGAATGTCATCATCCCTCTTTCCTGTCTGTCAGGAAAGTCACTAGTAAAGACAATGGGACCAGCAGAAGTCACTGGGACCAGCAGAAGTCACTGGGAAAGGCATTGGGATCAGCAGAAGTCACTGGTAGTCACTGGGACCAGCGGAAGTCACTGGGACCAGCAGAAGTCACTGGGAAAGCCACTGGGGCCAGCAGAAGTCACTGGGGCTGCCCCAGAGTGATATGGAAACTTGGCGACTAAATAGGAGGCAAACTGATTGCTGGAGTCACAGCTGGAATGGTGAGAAGTGTCTTCAGCTTTTCCAATTGAGTCCTGTACACAGAAATGATGTCATAAACACTATTTGCCCATGAACAACCTGGAACCACACCTCAAGGACATCATGATTAAAGCTATTAATAGGCTATAGTATCACAATAACAGTGGTGTTGAGTCATTTTGGAACCAAAGATAAAATTTCTTTATGGTAGCCATGGAATTTTTGCTTCCCTAATCCCTCTTCGGCTTGTGTGAGCCCTGCTATGCCTAGCATCTCCAGGCCAGAGCATCTCAAGTGTCCTGTCAATGCTGCAGCTGCTGCTTTCTACGGCCGAGGCTGAATATTACAGACAGAACCTGCTGATCCTTTGCTCTACCATTCAGTTAAGCTGTCTTGTCTCACGTGATTAGCAGCTGCATCACCTACCTCCCTATTCTGTAACTTAAAAGTAGAGGGTAAATAGATACCTGACTTAATATCCATTTTAAGCTTTCTTTGGTAGTAGACTTACAAGACACCAACTCAGGGTGCAAAATCTACTCACCTACCTGAAAGAGGTCAAGTGGTACCATTCCTTTTTGTTTGTTTGTTTTTGTTTTTGTTTTTTGAGACAGGGTTTCTCTGTGTCACCTTGGCTGTTCTGGAACTTGCTCTGTAGACCAGGCTGGCTTTGAACTCATAGAGATCTGCGTGCCTCTGCCTACTGAGTGCTGGATTAAATGTGTGTGCCACCAGCAGCAACTGGTACCATTCTAAAGCCAGCATTTAGAAGAAAGTCAGTTAGTCAGCCTTCATTTAGCCTAGTCATTCCAGGAAGAGGAGAAGGAAAAGTAGAAGAGGAGGAGGGAGAGGAGGAAGGAGAGGAGGAGGGAGAGGAGGAGGGAGAGGAGGAGGGAGAGGAGGAGGGAGAGGAGGAGGGAGAGGAGGAGGGAGAGGAGGAGGGAGAGGAGGAGGGAGAGGAGGAGGGAGAGGAGGAGGAGAAGAGGAGGGAGAGGAGGAGGGAGAGGAGGAAGGAGAGGAGGAGGGAGAGGAGGAAGGAGAGGAGGAGGGAGAGGAGGAAGGAGAGGAGGAGGGAGAGGAGGAGGGAGGGAGGAGGGAGAGGAGGAGGGAGAGGAGGAGGGAGAGGAGGAGGGAGAGGAGGAGGGAGAGGAGGAGGGAGAGGAGGAGGGAGAGGACAATGAGAAGGGGGAGCAGAGAAGAATGAGAGTAGGAGGGAGAAAAAAAATATTTAAAATCCCCTCATAAAATTTTCAAATACTTTATGATTTAGTCTTTATTCTCATCTTCTTTTGAGGGTTTTTCATAATTTAAAATGTCTTTAATGGTTTTTAATCAGAGAACAATGTTTACACGTGCCACATTTTTTTGGCAAGATGCAATTGCTATGGATGGTAGTCAGTCTGCAAACCCTTTAATTTTTAGGTACAGGTTCTATTTTCTTTTCTGTGTGGGTTACAAGAATTGTTTTTCAATGACAGAGCTCTGCATTTAAAAACACAATAGCATCCATAGCTATTGCAATGTTTTCCAAGGATGTCGTGGCATCTGTCTGGGACCTTGGGAGCTCCGGTGCTCTCCCTGCTGAGTCGATGACAAAGCTTTGCTAATATCCTCAGCGCGTGCGCGCGCGCACACACACACACACACACACACACACACACATTGTTGCGTTTCATAGTGATTTCACTTTCGCAGAGTAAAAACAGTGTTTACTGTTAGTGTGCTTTTTCCTATAACCTGGAGACCACTCGAGGGACATTTGTGCAGAAACCAGTTAAAGTCTGAGAGCATCCCTTTGTAAGGCATTGTCTTCTCCTTGCCACTTACACACAAGCAAGCTCTAGGAGACAGATGCCCGTGACGTGGCCCTGGCGAAGCCCTGTTAATAGGAACAACTTCGTATTAAACTGCTATTCCGGAGTCAGCGCTCCAACCAGGACACTCACTTTTCAGAGAATACTACGGAGGCAAAATTACATCACGGTTCTGCCAAGTACCCTCTACGTAACTTATCATTAAGAAGTCTTAGTAACGCATTGCATCAAGTTTTAAATAAAAAGTCCTTCAGGTACTTGCTACCTCAGTCAGCAATCACCACCTGGGATTGACATCACTTGGGACTGACATCACCGGATACATTTCTTCAACTCAGGATGAGTCAGAAGGGAGAAAATTGACCATTTTAGACGTCAGGTTTTGACTAGTCATCTTGGAGCAATCACTGGAGCTAAATATGGAAGTGAAAACTTTTAAAGAATACATTCTAAAGTATCTAAGAAAAGTAATATTTTGACGGGACTCATGAGCTAATAATGATTCTTGTTTCTTGATACAGATTTGTGCAAAGTTATAATCGTATCCATATGCTATATAGGCACAACAGACCTACATATGTGTTGTTAGAATTTCGAGGAGCTAAAGATGTCTCCAAGAAAGGATTTAAAGATAATAAATCATTTATCAAGAGTTAATTATAGTTATTTTATATAAAAGATTTCAGCAATTTCATACAAAGGTTATTGCTAAAATAGCTAAATAAAAGACAGTATTTTATATTCTACCTGTGTAAAAGTAGATTCCGTGTGAAAACAATATTAAATGCTATAAATGTAGCAGAGGATTTGCCCAACCCTTTGTGTCTGAAATCTCATAGAAGACTCTGAGACCACTCTTCATTTCTTTAATCATGGAAACAAATGGTCAAAGATGTTCCATTGCCAGGTACCTTGCCATATTGTTTACTTGTAAAAGCGGCAAAGGGAAAAATGACAATTCCATGATTACTTTTTAAATTTTCTATTTTTTTTTTATTTCCAGACTCAAAGTCTTTCACTTTTCCATTGTTACTTAACTACACCTGTTAAAGTCACCCATACTCTTTGGCACCAAATGATTTACTTATTCAACACGTATTTATTGAGCGTTTTGGGTTTTTTTTTTTTTTTTTGAGTGATTTTTTTGCTTTGTTTGTTTTTTGAGACAGGGTTTCTCTGTGTAACAGTCTTAGCTGTGATGGAACTCTCTCTGTAGACCAGCCTGGCCTTGAACTCACAGAGATCCTTTTGCCTCTGCCTCCCAAGTGCTGTCTGGGATTAAAGGCGTGTGCCACCACATCCCAGCTGATTGTGCATTATTTTACAAGATACTATGCATATATTTTAAGATACTTAGAAAGTTTTTGTTTTCTTCCTATAAGTAATTCAGATCTCACCTGTAGTTTTCCACCCTGTCTTAACAGATGTTGGTTATTATGTAAGTATTAAGTGAAGAAAAACCTATCTGTCTCCTTGTACAAGAAGGACTGAGACAGTGCAGTTACCCTTTAGTGGGTTGGCAAGAAACTAAGAAAAACTGCCAAGAATAATCTATTGTTATAGTATCTTCAGTTGTCATATAACCAAGAAATATATACAAAATGAATACGAAATCTCATAAAGCTGCCACCAACTCTATAAATGTATCTGTTTCACGTTAAAATAAATGGAAACAAACACTAAACTTAATGTTGCAAAGTCTGTGATAGAGCATCAAGATATTTTAAGTAAGCCGTGTTTTAGCTTAGCTAGTAAATTTTAAAGTTCAAAACAATTATAATAACCAACAAAAGGATATGCATGCATGCACACACTTGCACATATACATGTGGAAATCTGTGAGTCTTCTTTCCCTGCAAGGACTGCCTTTTCTTAAAATATTTCAGGTAACCATCCAGCGAAGAGAGGAAACAAGTGCCAGTCAACCCATTAGTGAGAGCCAAAGATGAGACAGGAAATCACACATAATTATTTCCAATCACCTTTATTTGGCTTCACTACAAATGGCTTAGACAAATCATTCCTGTTTATAAGCTAGATTTCACATAAGACAAGCTTTCTGCTGTACTGCCGGTGTGGTCAAATCTGCTTTCTTGTTGTTAAAGCGATTTTAGGTGGGTGCTGAGTGGTAATTCTGCACTGCCAGGCAGCTCTGACTCCTTAAGTCTGAGGGCATAGCGCTAGCACCATGTGGAGGCAGAGCCTGGTACTGCGAGTAGCTGGTATCAAGGAAATGTGTAATTTCAAACTTATTAAGACTCACAGTCTTTTTGTTGCTTTTCTTGTCCCAAAATAGAAAAAGAACATTGTCCAGGGAGAATGTGAATTTAAATGTTTTGAATATAGCCATGTTTCATGGTTGGTGAAATGGGTAACCCTAGTTAAGAAAAACATTTAAATATTTTCAATAAACTATGTAAGATTAAAAAACACTAAAACTTTTCAAGAAATAAATTTTACTAAATACCTTGAAATTTTGAAAAGATGATCATTTTTGTCATAAACAAATGTGTTATGTATAAAAATACACACTGTGAATATGTGGATTAACACTCTAACACAAACAAACTCAGTTGAAATATTGATAATTTGAAGAACTATATTTAGAAAGACCTGGTTCATAAGTGCAATGCCAATATCTATGTCATCCCTAATATTATTCTTACCATGAAAAAACTATGCAATTTCTGTGTGTATTTTTTTATGGACTCTGATTTACAGCAAGAAATAAATAATGCAAAACTAAAACCAGAAAATATCAAGTACCCTAAACCTCAATGTCATTCCGCTCACCTGCCAAATAACAAAAATAAAAATCAAATAGTACCTTTCCCCATTGTTCTTAACACAGAGACTACCTCAATTTATAGTTCGACTTTGTACTACATGAGGCTAAAAATTAATATGTTTTCAGGGATTCGTGTACTCACATAGAGCTGGGGTGAGAATCAATTAGAAAGATTTTTAACATATTGTCTTATCATCTGAAAGTGGATCATTTAATGTGGTAAGAAAAGACAGAATTTCATGAGAACTGTCATATGAAATATGAATACTTAAATTGGAAAAAGCAACGAGTGTATTATATTCCTGAAACAAGCTGAATAAGCTCTCAAATACAAGAAACGATGTGTTTCAAAAATAAAGTTAAAAGGCAAATTAAATATTTACTGTGTGTTAAATTTTTAAAGCAAAAGTGTCTATTTTACTAATTGTTTCCAACAAAGCCATCTTTATAATGTTAAAATGTGGCATACCATTTATTTTTCTCATAACTTAACAAAAATTTTCAGAAGTCTGTGTGGTATAATTTTCTTTTAAAGTGTAACAATATTACCATTGACCTAAGGTATAAATAATTCAAGTATAAATTTCACTGCTTTGCATAAATTTTCAACTTAAATATTTCTCCTAGAATTCCTCATTTCCCCCACAATCCACTGTATAATTCCTTGCATTAATTTAATCCTCTTTATAGAATCAAATAATTCTTCTTTTGGAAATCCTCAGCTTCACAAATGTTACATTTTATTCTCTTAAAAATAAATTGCTCCTGGGACTGTAGAGATGGCTCAGTGATTAAGAGTACTGGCTGCTCTTCCAGAGGATCCAGGTTCAATTCTCAGCACCACAAGGCAACTCACAGCTGTCTGTAACTCCAGTTCAAGAGAATCTGACACCTTCACACAGACATACATGCAGTCAGAACACAGATGCATATAAATTAAACAGTAAATCTTTAAAAATATGTTCCTTACTTTGCTTACTTTCCAACTAAAAACTGATTTTTCTTTTGAATTTATGAATAAAAACTGTGCAAAAATATTGTGTATATGCTCCCTTTATTTACTTGTCTCACACTTTGCCTAAAGTACGTTCTGTGAGAAATTTGAATTGATTACAGGCAATCACAACTAAAAACAAATACACCAGATACATAGACCAACAAAAAAAGGTGATTTGATTATGACATATGTGATTTCTTATAAAGACATCTCGGGGTAGGTTCAGGACCTCTGTAGCAGAGAATGATTGCTAGTGATGTGAACCTTAGATTTTCTACCAACATACAAGAATCCTACAAAATAAGGAGTTACCTGAGGGCATTTCCATGTGTGCTTGTGCTGGACTTTGGCCGTATTCCCCTCCTGCCCTTAGTCCTGATCTGCCCACCTTCTCCCCCTGCCCTGTGCCTTTCCCTTGCTTTCATCATCTTCAGTTTGCTTTTCCCTAACTTCCACCTATGAGAGAAAAGATGCTGTAATTTCTGAGATCGACTTGCTTCCTTCACGCGCGCGATGGTCTACAGTACCATCTTTTTTGCGACAGACAACTTAATTCTTCTTCAGATAAAGCTCTGTTGGGTATCATGACATATTCCTTATCTGCTCATCCGTTGATGGGCACCTAGACTGATTCTGTAACTTGGTGATAGTGACATGGACGTGCAGGTGTCTGACACATGCGCTTTTTTATGCGGAAGTTCATCCACACTCCTCGGTTCCTCTCCATATATGATAGTCCAGACTCCACACATCACAGCTTCTCTTCACGCAGTAACAGTCAGGAGATAATGAAGAAGGATGCATTCTGACTTGTTGAAGTTTCTTCCTAGAAGCTTTGTGTTCTTCACATCTAAATGTTGAAAACTCAGGATTTTAGAACTCGGGATTGAGAACTTTGCCTGTTCTCCGTCCGTATCGAACCCTTTTGGATAGACGACTTACAATCCACCATTTTGCCAAAATGGTTTACATTTCCAAGATTCCTATTTCTTCTCTGTTTCTGGTTACACTTTGAATCAAAAAGGAAATGTCTAGGAGGTATGGAGAGTGGAAGTGAGTAACTGGTGGGTTAATTACACAGAAGCTGCTGTTTCTGTGATTGTCCCACCATCTTAGTTTTCCCATTTCTTGGGCCGGGAATGTGTCTTTACTTTCATGATGAACAGCTGCTGAAGCTTCTGCAAAACACTGACATTACTGGGGTCAGGGGCAACAGAACCAGGCTGGTTCCCAATCTTCTTCCTTGCGTTCTTGTTCATGCTTGTGGATCGGACCTTGCTGTCTCTCTCTCCACATTTTCTATTCTCTTCTCTCTGGCCTGGCCTGTGCCCTTCAAATCCAAGCACCAGGCAAGAAGGAAAAACCACTGAGCAAAGATTTATGAACCAGTTTTCACAAATGCTTCAGGTTAAATCCCTGTAACAAATTCATACTTATCTCCTAGATACGCTGGTTCTTTGACTTGGCCGACCAGTAATCTCAGGCAACACCAAGACTTTTCATCATATCTAAGAGATGAGATAGCAATCTATATCAGTAAACTCAAGCACTCAGCTCTTTAGCTAAAGTCCAGACCTTTATAGCCAACATCTTCCAGACATCACTGCTTAGATCTTCAATCAACAACTTCACCTTAACATGTTCAAAGCACAAGTTTGGTTTCTAACCATCCTTCCTCTATAAATCTTCTCTCAGTGTATGAAATGTTTAGATCTCTCCCCTTCTCAACATCAACCAGAAGAGGAAAATCCTTATAGTCGTGTATAAACTCCATCTTGATCCTGGTCTCTGCTCTGTGTTCCTACTTTATCTTTATCTCTCATTCTTCTGCTTCTCATACCACACTGAGGGCTTCCTGGAAATCCTCTGCCTCTCTAAGCACATTCCTGCTTCAAGGCCCATGTTCTTACTGCTTCTATATCCACATAAAAATAACTCTTCTTATTAAAAGCCGGGGGAATACATAATCACTAAAAAATTAAACACAATTATTCTTTGTGACATTGAACATTTATTTATTATATTTAAACTACATAAAAATGTGAATAGTGATGTTTTAACTTACAAAAAATCCCTAGACCTATATTTAGAGTAAACGGGATGGTATGAATTCTTCTTTAATATCATACAGCTAGATGGTGGCCCTAATCAAAATATTTCTCTGTTTGGAGCATTACCATCTAGCATTTGGGAGATGTACTGAAAGCCTTAAGCGTTCCTAGACTGATATGATTACATCTACATATTTGTTTTCAGGTGCTGTTATGTCTATGTTCTATTCTGTAGTTAGCATACTGAAGTATTTAAAGAAGTTTGCCTTCTTCAGCTTTTGAAGCATGAAAAAATTCTGAATGGGCAAAATGGCTCAGTGAGGAAGTGTTTGCCTTGCAAACTTCACCACCAGACAGACAGAATAACTAACTCCTGAAAAGTTCCTCTGACTTCTGTGTGCATTGTGGGAACATGTAACAACAACAATAATAATTTTAAAAGAGGAAATCTTCACGAAGCTCTACCAACAGCGGGGTTTATTCATATCTTATGAACAATGGGATAAAACACTGTCTTCTCTTGAAAACCACTGTTTATCAAGCACTTCTGAAAATAGCCTTACAAGAAGCATAATTGATGTTTCAGGATTCAGACACCATAGCTCTTGTGTCACCGCAAACGTTTTATATTTTCAGCGACATTCCTAAAGAGATAGAGCCACTTTCCTGACGTGGTGAAGAGATCTTTGCATCTGGCAACTCAACACCTCTTCATCCCATTAATGAAATGGATGACCTTTCCAGAAAGACAATACACCTCTCAGAATGAAAGACAGTTCACATCCCACGATCAATAGAAGAATTATCTTAGCATGTTCCCATGTGGTCAGAATATTAAAGGTATAAAATGCCTTTGAAGATGTTGTTGAATAACTTTATCAACAAGAGAACGTATTTTTTATAAAGTCAGTCTCTTAAAGAATTTTTATAAAGAATTCAATCATTTGTAAAAACAGAGACATTAAGAAAATTTAAAAATATCAATTACCATCATGTTGGCGAAATACTAATTACTGCTAGATCTGTGTTCCTTGATTACATGACCTTTCCACTAAAATCTAGGCACTTGCATATCTCAGTGTGTAAAATAAACTTATTAAAATGGAAAGAATGAATAAAATAAAGTATGTCAGTATACCAAGTTAAAGTTAGGCTATGTCGGGAATGAAGAGATGACAAAATGGTTAAAAGCACTTTCTGTTCTTGCAGAGGACCAGAGTTAAGTTCCTGGAACCCACATTTAATGACTCACAACTTCTTGCGAATCTTGGGATCCAACTCAATGGATCCACCTCCCTTTTCTGGCCTCCAATATCACCCATGTACAAAACATGCACACTCCCCATCCCTCAACACAAACATGCCCACCACACGTAAATTAAAAAAAAATACATTTCAAAAATCGGGCTATTACTAATATTAGAAATTATAAACAAAATCTTATAGATCATATATGTAATCACTATCTTTAAATATTTATTTACTCATTTTATTTTATGTGAATGAGGTTTTGCCTACATGTACATATGTTAACATATGTACATACGTATGGTTGTGATGTGGGTATTGAAAACTGATCTTTGGTCCACCAAAATAACAAGTATTCTTAACTGCTGAGCCATATCTCCAGACCCACAATCTTGATTATAGAGATTTTCATGTGTCATATTTATGAAATTATATGTACTCAGTATATCTTACTGTATCCCATGTATGTCTCAGTAAAAGTAAAAGATAAGTAGAATATAAGATACAAGTTGATCTTCCTTTTTTTTTAAGAATTATTTCAGTGTAGTCCTGTAATGGAAAGATTTGGAAAGAAAAGAAAATTGTGTTAAGCCATTATGTTCTGTTCTAAAACTTGGCTTTTCCACAGCTTACTAGGATTATTTTTTTCTTTTCAGAGAAGAAAATACAAAGTAACAAAATGCCAAGACAGATACGGTGACATTTCTGATCATTTGTAACATCAGTCTACATGTTCCATCAATTAAAAAATTTAAAAACTTAAAATTTTTTGATGCTTGAGTTGATAAAAAAAAAATCTCCTCTTCCAGAAAGAGTTTAACTTTTCACCTATAAGAAGGAAATGCTTTGGAAGGTACCAAAGCCATTGCTCTTGATTACCCTCCAGAATTTTACAATGTGATTCTATTGCTCAAGATACCTTATACTTGAGTCATAGACCCAAGATTCAAGGACTGTAAGAGAAGGGCCAGTTTGTTTGTCCCGGCTGTGCAGAACTGGCCTTTCGGCTGGCTTAGCCCCAAATAACCACACAGACTGTATTATTAGCTCTAATTTCTTTTTGGCTAACTCTTACATTTTAATTTAAACCATTTCTATTCATCTGTATATCACCACGAGGTCGTGGCCTACCAGCAAAACTTCAGCATGTCTATCGCTAGCAGAGGGTCCATGGCATCTCTCTACTCTACCTTCCTTTTCTAAGCATTCTGTTTTGTTTTCCCCACCTACCTAAGTTCTGCCCTATCAACAGGCCAAGACAGTTTCTTTATTCACCAATGGTATTCACAGCATACAGAGGGAAATCCCACATCTAAGGACCTCAGAGAAGAGATGGACAGAGATAGTAATAGTATAAGAGCCAAAAAGGTGGAGGATGGTTACAAAGCCAAAAGCTCTTTAAGACACTACAGAGCAGGTGAGTGTATGAACTCAAAGATCCTGTGACAGCATGCACAATCCCTGTACAAGCTCACGCCTTTCAAAATTCCAGTAAGGACTAGGGAAGGTGGGTGTGATGCCCTGTTCCAAGCTGAGAAGCTATATGCATTTGATAGCTGCTGGTGGAGACAGAGTCAGTTGTCTTGAAGGGTGTGACCCCTGCTAGGTTACCATGCTCAGGGCATCCAGCACAACCAAGGGTATCTGGACAACACAAATTCGACTTCTTGGGTTTAAAAGAAAAGAGAGTGAACAAGAAATTGTTTAGGTATCAAAGTAGGGTCAGGTCTGAAAAGAATTAAGAGACTGAAGAGAATATAATCAGAATACACTGATGTAATTTTACAAGAATTAATTTAAAATATTACTTCATTAAAAAGAAAGAAATTTATTCTAAATCATGTAAGGTGCATTTTGCTATAAATATATTATTTCATATTATCCGTGTATTCTCCTATTCAGTGTTCATGCATTAATTTACTATATTGAAATAATGTAACACTTGAGTTATTCCTTGCTCTTAAGATAATTTATATTAATTATTAGTAATAGTTTGGTTCAAATTAAAATTCAACTTAGACTTTATATACACTAAAATATTGGCTTTGTTATATTCAAATTAGTTAATTTTTAAGATTCAAAATCAAAACAATAGCCAGGGTTTGTTTTTGTTGTTTGTTTCCTTTTAGTGCTTAACAGGTGCTCTAAGTTGTGCCTGTTGTAGTTGATCTAATAATTTGCCCTTTTCATACATAAAATTATTCATCTGTTAAGAAATTGTTCAGAATTACAACTTGGATACTATATGTTGTTAGCTTATCTCATCGTATACAGGCCTTTACTAATGCTTCATACTTGAATAATATGCTGCCAAAGTAGCTATGATGAAAAATAGCAATAGTGAGTCTTAGCATAAATTCATATAATATATAGAAAACTTTGAAGAAATGCTTATGACCTGTTGGATTAAAATCAGATTTAATTACCTAAAATAGTCACAGTTTTAGAACCTAGATCTGAAACTGCAAAACTTACCCATCCGTCCACTGGTCAGTTTTTTCCATCTCTGACTTAGATGGGGAGACATTTTTCTAAAGGAAAAAAGATGCTTTTCACTTTCTTGTTCATGATGAGTGGCGGTAATACGTGGCACAGCTTTTCCACAGAGCCCACCAATTACAAAACTCATTTTGGTACATTAATACATTCTGTATTCTTTGTCATTGCATCTCTGTAAGAAGAAGTTTTATTACACTTTTCTTTTTCCTCCAGGACATAGTGGACAGTGCCTCTGTTAGCAGAAATTCTGCATGGTGTTAGCATGTTTATTGTCTTGATTCTCTTGGGCACAATAGCTTTGACATTGTGTTTCTTTGCCTTGCTGTGTCTAACTTTAACTTTTTTTTTTCATTTCAGGAAGATGCCAAAATAATTCAAACCTCTTGTGAATTTTATACTCTCTACATATGAATTACCTTCACAATGAAAAATCTATCACTCCCTTCCCTTTGCCTGTACGATACACATTCCTGCCTGCAGATGGCGTTTCAACTGATCTCATTCATTTTGTGGATTCTGTAAATAGAGACATCCCTGTAGTTGCTGCCTTTTTAGGAGTTGGCAGGCTAAGCTGAGTATACTGCTCAGTCTGCTAACATATAATCATTCTTACATATCCTGCAGGTCTTTTAAAATATCAAGGTCTAATAAGACATGACACATCATTCTTTAGAACATTGGCCTGTCATTAAAGATCGCAAATTCTTTTTATTCTTTTGTTTTGTTTTGTTTTTCAAGACAGAGATTCTGTGTGTAACAACCCTAGCTGTTTTAGAACTTGCTCTGTAGACCAGGCTGGCCTCAAATTCACAGAGATCTGCCTGTCACAGCCTCCCAAGTGCTAGGATTGAAGGCATGAGCCACTACTGTCTGGCAAAGATCATGATTTTTGAAAGTAGCATAAAATTATAACTTCACTAATATTTGTATGATTATAAAATATCTTGTAGATAATGAAGTAAGACTATAATCATGTAAGACACTGCTGGAAATAATGTTCATAATCAATTTTTTTCCTTCATACTTTTCAATATTTTTATAATAGGATTATAGTACACATATGACTTATTATATAATAAAGGGTGTATATTTTCTTTGCCTAGTCTTTTTATTGTCATTTAACCTTAGTGTCTTCAGGTGCTTGCAGCTGAATTTCTTTTACTTGCAGTTGAACTTTAAGCTTCTCAGACACTCTGCTGCTTCTCTGTAAATAACCATCTTCTAGAATTGGTCGTGCTTCAGTTCAAAGCTCAACAGCTGGACCATACAAGCTCAATCTGGCCGTGTAAAATGAAGTAAGAAGAATTTTAAATATTGAAAAACAACTGAACAAAGACTAGTTTTGGAAATACGTGTAAAAATTAAGTTTTAATGCTCATAGGTACAATTGGAGACTGGGTCATGGTCTTCCTTTCTGTTTACATGCGATCACTGGTTGCTTTTCTAGTACAAATTCCGGGTTGAGCAGTTTAAACAGAGAGTAGATCATAGAACCTAATATATCCACTCAAGTGTTTGGAGAAATCTACTGGCCTTGATTCTTGAACTTGTGTATAAGAAAATCATATCAGAAAATTCATAAAATGCTGATTTGGAGTCTGGAGCTTGGACCCGAACAATCAATGGAGCTCCAGGTGATGTCAAAGTACTATCAGTGATGATGGCAAAGCTATTAAAGCTTCTGTGAACTACGCTGCAGGCAGCAAAGCTCAAGAAGCCATGTTGATAGGATATGTTAAATATATAAGCTATGCATCACTCCCAGGGCCACTGTCCAGTCTGTGCATGTGTGTATCTACGTGTGTGTCTAGTGTGTTTGTCTGTAAATGTCACAAAGCATTTTTACTGAAAATTCAGTAGCGATGAACATTGGGCAGAGTGTAGGTAGTGTTGTTTTGAGCTTGTTTTATGTTTTTTGGTTTGAGACAGGGTTTCTCTGTGTAACAGCTCTGACTATCCTAGAAATTCTTTGACTTTTATTCCCACAGACATCTGTTTTCCAAAGAGAGACAAAAAAGTGGATTTGGATATAGGGGTTACAGGGAGGAGTTGGAAGGGGTAGAGAAACAAGAAACTACAATCAGGATATGCTAAGTGAAAAAAAAAACACTTTTTTTGTATTTTGTTTGCCTGTTTGTTTCATTTTGTTTTTGTTATTGTTGTTGTTGTTTGAAAAAGGGTCTCACTATGTAGCTCTAGCTGTCACGTCCTGGAACTCGCTCTGTAGACCAGACTAACCTCAAACTCAGAGATTCACCTGCCTCTGCCTCCCTTATTCTGGGATTAAGGGCATGTGCCACACTACTAAACCATTCAATATAAAATGTAAAATAAAAAATAAAAAAAGTTCAATATGCTGATATATACAAGCATTGGGTTTTCTAACAGTAATTCCTGTGATAATGAAAATGAGCAATATGCTTCTGCAAAGTCATTAGTGTGTTCATTGATAACAAAGTCATTAGCGTGTTCATTGATAACAAAGTCATTAGCGTGTTCATTGATAACAAAGTCATTAGCGTGTTCATTGATAACGAAGTAGTGACACATATACTTGTAAAACGTATAATAATAAAATATGGTTAATGAGATTTTTCCTTTTATGGAAAAGTCTCTCTGAGTCTCTTTGGCAAAACAGTAGAAGCTGTTGCACTGGCCTTCTGCTGTGGCAGCTCCGCTAGGCCTTGGTCTCTCAGCATTGAGGCATGAAACACACAGTTGTGCTAGAGTGGATGAGGGAAGAACAAAGGCATTGCACACTTTGCCCTGATTGGATTCTCCACACAGTTGGAATGACTGTCTTTCCCCTCAGGCTGGGAGACAGGAAGGGTGAGCTCACAATTACTTCTCGCTGGGAGGTCCTTTAGCAAACCTGTGGAAAGGATGCCTGCAGAGCTGGGACTATGATAGCCTTGCAAGAAATATTCTTTCCCCTGGGCCAGGACGCCTTGCCTCTGGTTAACCAAAAAAGGTTGTTCTGAATAGGAAGGTCCATAAAAGGGACCAGTAGCTCAAACTTCAGTTTAAGCTATGAAAAGAGTGGCGATGTTGTATCTGTAGGTCACAAAACACGTAAATACATACATAAATAAATATTCAATTTCATTTACTGTGTAGTTGCACTCCTGAAAATTTTGGCATGGCTAAAATATTCAAAGAATGTTTATGTGTGAAACCCAGTGAGATTTTAGATTAAGATAATTAGAAGGATTTTGAGCCTATGAAAATTAAGCAAAAGAATAGAAAGTGATGTAAGAAATTCTTCTTGTGATAACTTATTTCCAATGTGGGTTGACCAGTGATCTCAAGCTGAGAGTATGCACCAATAACGACAAAACCAGAATTGGTATTTGTTATCATAATTTCCAAATGCTTTTCTGATAGCAACTCTGTAGCTACTAGTAGTCTGAATCCCATCTTTCTTGTTTGTTTGTTTGTTTATCTTTTACAAGACAGGTAACTCTGGCTGTCCTGGAATTCATACTATAGACCAGGCTGGCCTCGAACTCACAGAGACCTACCTCTATCTCCCTGAGTGCTGGAATTAGGTATAGTTGTGGTATAGATGCATCCATAGGGCTGGTTCCCCCACAGTCACTCGTTCTTTGCATTATGGCCAGTGTGACCACTTGCCTGTGCATTCCATAATGCGGTAGGAGGAGACACTTGTTCATCCGGATCACCCAGAACCAAAATAACCATGCAGAAACTGTATTAATTAAATCACTGATTGGCCCAATCGTTCTAACTTTTTTTTTTTTTTTTTTTTTTTTTTTTTCGAGACAGAGTTTCTCTGTGGTTTTGGAGCCTGTCCTGGAACTAGCTCTTGTAGACCAGGCTGGTCTCGAACTCACAGAGATCCACCTGCCTCTACCTCCCAAGTGCTGGGATTAAAGGCGTGCGCCACCACCGCCCGGCTCGTTCTAACTTCTTATTGGCTAACTCTTACATATTATTGTAACCCATCTCCATTAATCTGCATATCGCCACAAGGTTGTGGCCTACCAGCTAGGTTTCATCATGTCTCTCTCCAGCAGCGAATCCATGGCGTCTCCCTGACTCCGCCCCTCTTTCTCCCAGCATTCAGCCTAGCTTTTCCTGCCTACCTAAGTTCTGCCTTGCTATAGGTCCAAAGCAGTTTCCTTATTTGTTAAGGTAATCACAGCACACAGAGGGGACTCCCACATCACTCTTCATCTAATGTGAAAAAAAAGTCATGTTGATAAGCCATGAGAGCTACACTTACCTGTGGAAATAAAGATAAGAACTGAAATTTGATTAGAAATTCTATCAGTTCAGGAAAGTGGCAGTAGCTGGGTCTCCTCTAGATTCCAGGCTATTCAAGTGTCCCTCAATGAGATTGCAATGCCCCTGGATCAATAAAGGGCATGATAAGGAGTCCATAAAGGATACGCTCCAGAGACAGTTTCAGGGAGCAACATCTGCTTCCTTATGTGTGAGCAGCAACCACTTACACAGTAGAAGCAATCAACTGTGATTGGTTAACACATTACCTCAGGTTGGACAGTGAGAGTTCACACCATCAGGGCCTCTATGCAGAAGAAGCATGTTAAAGGTGTCGTGGCTAGTGCAGACACATCAGCTATAGGCTGCTATGGGCTGCTTCAGAAACACGTGTTTTGACTTCTGGGAGTACTCCGGAGCATGGTGTGCCATGTTTCTTATGCAGAAGTGCAGTGTGCCAGGTGGGCCAGCATCCAGGTCATGGCTGCATTTCGGCCTACTTAAGTCCAATAAGGTAGCTATTGGTTACCTCAGGATGTAAGTGCCACATTACCCTGCTGGCACTGTGTTTTGTGGGTGCTGCATGGCACTATTGATTCTCTTGGCAGCGTGCATAGCATCTTCTGACACTGTGGAAGAGACTTTGTCAGGAAGTATGTTTCCAGGTCCCATGGGGAGCAAACCCTTCTAGCCTTCTGCCTGCAATGCGTGGGGTTTTCAGGAAAAGGGTCTTAACTGTTTTCTGAAAGGCAGTCAAGGGCTGCAGCAATGGTCTATCTTTGGTTAAACAGACTGTCTCTTGGATCCTCTGACCCACAAGCAGAAAGGAGATTTCACACACCTGGTACTGGAGATTTTTTACACGCTAACCTGGAGTAACTGCAGATACCAGGAAACTAAGAATGGACCATGACGGTGGTGGGGAGTAGAGAGGTGTTCTAGAGAGGGAAGAGGTAGGACAAGGCAGCTATATACATGAGACGAATGCAGTTGGAGACTTACCTGAGGAGGAGGAAGGGAGGGCAAAAGGGAGGGAGAAGGAAGGTATGACGAGAGATCAATAACACCAATGGTATTTGAAAAACCACAGGGAATCTTCTTTTACATTTACTTAAAATTACATATGTTTGTGTGTGTGTGTGTGTGTGTGTGTGTGTGTGTTTGTGTGTAAATCTACCTAATTTATCTGAGCGTTCACTACCTGGGATGACACTGCCTCCCCCAAAGAAGGCACATTTCTGCTAGGGTGGGGATAAGTGGCCTGGGAATCTGGATGACCCTTGAATGCAGTAAAGAGTTAGTTATTTGATGATGCTGTTTAAGGAGGTAAAATTGAACTATTGTTTAACTTTGTTGGTGCTGAAGAATTCTAGCAACATTGCTTTCAATTTATTTCCACAAAGTCCATGACAGTTCTATATTTCATGCTTTGAAACTTCTTGCTCCCCAAATATTGTTCAACTACAGTAGGCCTTTGGTCATTTCTTTACATCTTAGGTACGTTTCTTCTTTTAGTGTCTGGTTTAAATTTGCACTAAACACGAGGCACCTGAATGGGCAGCATAAGAAACTGATTATTCTGCTTTCCTTTACAGAATATTGTAATTTCTGGGAAATAAGCCAGAGCCTGAGCTTGCTCATCTCAGGACTTTGAACAACTCACGCCTAGTGCCCTGCAAACCCATCCACAAACAGCAGCAAAATGTATCTTTTCCAAATAACTCAGACCCATTCCACTGTATGTACAGACCACAGCAACCCCATCGAAATGTCTGTTAGAGCTGCAAGAGATTAATTCCTTTTTCAGCTCGTATATTATGAGAAAAGGTGTTTTTAAATGTTACCATTTCACTCCCTACTGTTCCCCTTTGTCTTTTCCTTCAGGTTAGACTAAAGCCCGGATGGTTTCTAAGTGGAGAGTTAGAGGAATAATTTTTTCCACATTTTGTCATTGAGGGTTAGGTTCTCAGTAGATTCACAAATCTAAAAGAGCTCACAATTATGTTTTAGTTTTTAAAGGCAGAAGTCACTTCATCAACATAAAATGACAGCTCTGCCCGCCTGAGCCCAAGGAGGTTCCTGCAGCCTTGCAAATGGAAACAGTTGGGCCAGTGAGTTAAACAGTGGTGATTCAACCTGAATCACAGGCCAACACCCAGATGGAAAGTGAACACCCTGAAGGCCTCTGGGAATCTCCAGAGCCAAGAATCCAAGCAAGGAATCTCCACCACCCGTGAACTGCCCAAAGTTTCAGAAAGAATCTACTTATCACACTGTTTTATTTCTAGCATGGTCCCCATCATACTCTTCAGAATGGATAATATTCTTTGTTTACATTTCTAGTAAGTTCTGGTGAGTACCAGTCACTACAATATAGAATAAGACATGTCCAATGTGCACTTGTCATGGCACTGCCCCAGGTAGAATAGCAATCATGCTGTTCTCTCCTTGAGTTTCTAGGAGGTCAGGTATTTGTGGAGTCTCCAGAGGCAACAGCATTTCATGTCTTCTTTGTGGGCAGGAAGACTTAGTGAGAGTCATTATGTAAGTGCCTTATAGCACGTTTACCCACACACCCACTCCTTGGCTTGGCTGATTTCTGTCAACTCGATTACATCATGCCATGAGGTGGGCATGTTCTTTAATCATATAGCTATATAGCTCATAACTTGAGAAATATGAACATAGAATCTTTTGCCTCTGGATTCCGAAATCATTCTGATTATTAAGGTTAAAAGACAAATATACATTTTCCTAAATAAATACTTCAAATTTTAATCGAGCAAAAGAATAATCAACAAGGAAACTTCATAATATTTGACGAATATATATTACCCCAAAACTACGTTGAAATATGTTTTAGTTTCTGAGAAGTCAACAATAGGCTCAAGGGACAATAAAAGAAGAAAGAAGAGACAAGGACAATCATGAGTTCAAAGCCATCTTCAACTATATAGGGAGTTTGGAGTCAACCTATGTACTGAAGGCTTTGTCTACAAAAAGGAAACATATGGGCCATCAATTTGATAAACTAACAAGCCAACCAAAGCATCCTCTAGACAGTACAGAGAAGCCTGAAGGAAGAAAGAAGAAAACCCTCCATTCTATGCTCAGGCTGCCACCTGGGGAACCGCAGGGTGAACTAGGACTGCAGGGAGACCTGTGAAAGGCAGGTGACCAGGAAATAAGAGAGCGGGAAGGAAGATGCATCTGGAGGGATAGTGAGGCAGAGATGGAGCAGCTTCTGCTCCGGTTAAAGCACAAATGGCTGTGTTATACACAGAGAGTAGTTCAAATTTAGATGCACTCCTCCAGTTTCTGAGAACAGAGGGGAGAGAATAATGAACAAGGAAAGACTAACCCAGTTAGGGAACCAAACTCGATGTCGGGAAAAAGGTGATGCTTTCCTGGCCTAGAGAAAGAAAGAGTATTGAAAATGATGAAAACCAGCTTGGATTCTGAACCTGTTTTTGAACTGTCTGACTTTGCCAGTCAACTGAATAGGAGGTGTAAGGCAAACAGCTGGGGTAGTATGAACATCTGGAAGAGCAGATTTATTTATTAAGATATTTAAAGGGGTAGGAATGGCAGGTGAAGAGTTTTTGCTAAGCAAATATAGAAAAAGGAAAAAGAGAAGCAAAGAACTGGAGCATAAAGCTGTCCATATGATTGCCAGTGTGATGTAACTGGCTGTTGTATCCCATGGGGTTGGGAGAAGAACAGTAAGCTGGGGAAGGCAGAGGGTAAGCTTCTTAGAGTCAGTTCTGGAAAGATGGCTGACTTCACCAACATAAACTCTAGCTCCTTCCAGTTTCTAAGAGAAGGTGCTGGACCTGTCAAATATTCCATCTCAACATCACCTCCAGATAAGTTTTGATTTCTTAAGATTCTTCTTTGCAGAACTACATGGTTTTCAACTGATCTAAAATATAAATTCTCCAGCCCTTAGCACTCAGTCTTTATTGAGGAGTAGTTGGCTTGGGGAATATATTTGACAATCCCTGAACTAAAATAGACTGTTCCATGTAACTGTTGAATCAAATCCACTGAGCCATGATTTACTGAATTTCAAAAAAAAAAAAAAATTTAAAACTGAGAAATTGAATATTAACAAACTCATCCAGACAGCTGCTAGAGATAGAGAGCTAAGATCCAAGCCCATAGGGTCAAGTTGAGCTTCCGAAGCATAGGACTATCAGGGCAGGATGCACAGGTGAAAAATTGCAAGGTCAATTAGGTGATTAAACAATGGGTAACAAGAAAAAAAAATATGGAAAATGGAAGGCAGGCTGAGCCTGTGGAGTTAAACCCACACCCACAGAGACTTATCATTGTAAGAAATAATAAAAACTCAGAGACAGATATTGGACTTCAACCTTAAAATCAGAAAAACAAAGCAGCTAATAATTAGAGAGACTTGTTACCTCTACCAAATTTTCAGACAGAAAAGATGAGATCCTGTCTTCATGAATCCTCAGACTCCACACTTCAGTGAGTTCCTATCTCTTCCCCTTTATTTATTTATTTTTTATACTTAAACAACCATCATTAATGGCAACAATACTAATCATTTTTCCATTAATCAAGTCTACTTTCTTATTTTCAAAGTGTCCCACAATGCTTACCCCTTTCTCCCCAGTCTCCCCAGCAGGATGAGCTAGTCTTGCAAGTATTCTACAAAGCAAAAGCCAAGAATGTTAAAAGTTCAATGATTCCATCAGAAGTAGCTTGTGGGTGGGTAGGCTGCAACCCAAGTCCAGCTCTCCTGAATCCTTAATGCTGTTTCTTCTTGGCTGACTTTGCAAAGTGATGTAGCAAACATGGCAATCAAACCACCAGCAACAACACAACCCAGATCATATAAGGCAGGCACAGAAGAGAGAAGGCACAATATTGAGCAAAGAGCTCTTCTCTTTGTCATGATGATCGTAGTTTGAGTGGTTTTAGGGTTGGCTTGAGTTTTTTTCTTTGATTCAATGACAGTACTGTCATATTGAATGGGAAGTTTCTCTTTCTCACACATGCAGATATTCTGAAAATAGTAATTTTCTTCCCGTCCCCTCTTCACCCAGTCATATTGCTCTTTCTTCTCTCTTCACCTCCGTAGTGCTGAGATTAAAGGTGTGTGACTCCCAAACACTGAGTGTTGTGATCCACCACCACCTGGATCTGTTTCTGGATCGATTTTGTGTAGCTCAGGGTGGCCTTGTATACTCACCGACCTGTCTCTGTCATCCAAGTCCTAGGATTAAAGGTGTGTGCCACCACTCCTTCGCCTGTGTGGATGACTAGTGTGGCTGCATTGACTTCTGATCTTCAGAAAAGACTTACTTATTAAAACACAAATATAATATAGCACTATAGCTTACTTTTTCTCTATAAATATTAAGTTGAGGTAATCAGAATGTATGGATAGGATGGCGTTAGTGACTATAGCCATAAAGAGATTACTTTCTTCTAGATTTATGCTAGATCAAACTGATTGGAAGGCAGTTATACTGATTATGTTAAGAAAATTGATCCTCAGCCAGGTGGTAGTGGGGCACGCCTTTAATTCCAGCACTTGGGAGGCAGAGGCAGGGGGATCTCTGTGAGTTCAAGGCCAGCAAGGCCAGCCTAGTCTATTAAATCTAGTTCCAAGACAGGCTCCAAAGCTACTGAGACCCTGTCTTGAAAATCAAAAAAAAAAAAAAAAAAAAAAAAAAAAAAAAAAAAAAGAAAGAAAATTGATCCTTGATCCTCATCAACAGATAGATATGTGTAGGAAAAGCCATACTATGTCTACATGTCAGTATCATGATACTTCTTCAACTCTGAAGTGGTATTTTGATGCAAAGTGAAATTTTAGTTGTCGTAGAAGGCTCACTTTAAGGAATGCTGACCCAATAATTACATGGAGATCCTGGCATCCCGTATCCTGATGAGCTGAAGCCATAGGGAATAGTGGAAAGTTCTCTATCTAGATGATAAGCTGATTAGGTGCTTAGATGACCAATATTGATGAGGTTGTTGTCATGGCAATGCTATTCAACTTCCATGTGTGTGCTAGGAACTGAACGAGGTTCTTTGACAGAATACAAATACCAAATAGGGATGAAACAGAAGAAAATGACTTAAAAAATAACTTCAGGAGAATGTTTGAGGCCCTTAAAGAAAAAATGACAAATTCCCTCAAAAAATGGAGGAAAAGACAAATGAAAAATTGGAGGACAACAACAAATCCCTTACAGAAAACCAAGAAAAAGCAATCAAACATATGAAAGAGACTATTCAAGACCTTAAAACTTAAATAGAGACAATAAAGTAAACACAAGCCAAAGGAATTATAGAAACAGAAATCATGAGAAAATAATCAGGAACCACAAATGCAAGCATAAACAGGAGAATACAAGAGATAGAAGAAAGACTCTCAAGCACTGAAGATACACTAGAGGTAATAGACTTAAAAACCTTAAAACAAAATATTCAGGAAATATGGGACACCATGAAAAGACCAAACCTAAGAACATTAGGTATAGAAGAAAGAGCAATTCAACTCAAAAGCACAGAAAATATACTTAACAAAATCTTAAAAGAAAACTTTCCCAACCTAAAAAAAGATATGCCTATGAAGATACAAAAAGCTTACAGAACACCAAATAGACTGTATAAAAAAAAAGCCCCCTCGCCACATAATAATAAAAACACTAAACTAGATAAAGAAGGAATATTAAAAGCTGCAAAGGATGTAGTAATACGGAGCGGCGCGGCTGTGTCCCAGGCACCGGGCCGCCCACATGTCTAGCTTAAGCCCCGAAATAATTACACGGAAACTGTATTCATTTAAATACCACCTGGCCCATTAGTTCCAGCCTCTTATTGGCTAGCTTTTACATATTGATCTAACCCATTTTTAGTAATCTATGTAGCCCACGAGCTGGCTTAACAGGAATGATCTTAACCAGCGTCTGCCTGGAGTGGGAACATCATGGCGACTCTCGACTCAGCTTCTTTCTCCCAGAATCCTGTTCTGTTTACTCCACCCACCTAAGGGTTGGCCTATCCATGGGCTTAGGCAGTTTCTTTATTGATAAGAAATCACCCCCACATCAAAAGGAAAAAGGCCCAAGTAGCATATAAAGACAGACCTGTCAGAATTACACCTGACTTCTCAATGGAGACAATGAAAGCCAGAAAGTCCTGGTCAAATGTTATGCAGACATTAAGAGACCACCGATGCCAGCCCAGACTACTATACCCAGCAAAACTTTCAATCACCATAGAAGGACAAAAGAAGATATTCCATAACAAAACTAGATTTCACCAATACCTAGCCACAATCCCATCCCTACACAAAGTGCTAGAAGGAAAACTCCAACCCACGGAAGTTGGCTACATCAACAAAAACACAGACAATGGATGATCTCACAGCAGCAAATCCCAAAGAAGGGGAAAACAATCAAATTGATATCACCAACAATGAAAACTAAATTAACAGGAGATAGCAATCACTGGTCATTAATATCCCTTATTATAAATGGACTCAACTCACCTATAAAAAGACACAAGCTAACAGATTGGATACGAAAACAGAATCCATCCTTTTGCTGCATATAAGAAACACACCTCATCCTCAAAGTCAGATATCGCCTCAGAGAAAAGGATTGGGAAAAAAAAATCCAATCAAATGGACCTAAAAAAAAAGCTGGTATAGCTATCCTAATAGCTAACAAACTAGACTTCAAACCACAATCAATGAAAAGAGACAAAGAAGGTCATTTCATATTAGTCACAAGAAAAAATCCATTAAGATGAAATCTCAATACTGATCATCTATGCCCCAAACACAAGCATATCCTCATATGTAAAAGAAACACTTCCAAAGCTTAAATCACACATTAAACCCCACACACTAATAGTGGGAAACTTCAACACTCTACTCTCACCACTGGACAGGTCTGTCAGACAAAAAATTAACAGAGAAATAAGGGAACTAACAGATGTTATGACTCAAATGGACTTAACAGACATCTATAGAATATTCCATCCAAACATAAAGAATATACCTTCTTCTCAGCACCTCATGGAACCTTCTCAAAAATTCACCTCATACCCGGTAACAAAACAAACCTCAAAAGATACAAAAAATTTGGAATAACCCCATGTATCTTATCTGATTACCATGGCTTAAAACTAGAATTCAACAGCAACACTGATTCCAGAAAGCCCACAAACACGTGGAAATTAAACAATGCTCACCTGAATTATCACTGTGTCAAGGAAGAAATAAAGGGAGAAATTAAAGACTTCCTATAATTCAATGAAAATAACCACACAACCTACCCAAATTTATGGGACACAGTGAAAGCAATGTTAAGAGGAAAGATCATAGCACTAAATGTCTACATAAAGAAGCTGGAAAAATCTCACACTAGTGAATTAACAGTACATTTGAAAACTTTAGAACAGCCAGGCAGTGGTGGCACACTCCTTTAATCCCAGCACTCAGGAGGCAGAGACAGGTGGATCTCTGTGAGTTCGAGGCCAGCCTGGTTTACAAGAGCAAGTTCCAGGACAAGTTCCAAAACTACAGAGAAACCCTGTCTTGAAAAACCAAAAAGAAAAAGGAAAAAAAAAAAACCTTTAGAACAAAAAGAAGCAAACTTACACAAGAGGATGAGACCACAGGAAATAATCAAATTGAGAGCTGAAATCAACAAAATAGAAACAAAGAAGCAGTACAAAGAATCAATGAGACAAAGAGTTGGCTCTTTGAGAAAATGAACAAGACAGACAAAACTTTATCCAAACTAACCAAAAGGCAGAGAGAGAATATCCAAATTAATAAAATCACAAATGAAAAGGGAGACATAACAACAGACACGGAGGAAATCCAGAGAATTATCAGGTCATATTTCGAAAACCTGTACTCCACAAAATTGGAAAACTTAAAAAAAATGCCCAACTTTCTGGATCAATACCACTTACCAAAGTTAAATCAAGACCAGATAAGCAAATGGGAGAGGGTTGAATGGGAAGGGAGAGACAGGGAGGGGAGTAGAGAAAAATGTAGAGCTCAATAAAAATCAATAAAACAAATAAATAAATCACCCCCAAAAAAGCTCTCTTAAAAAAAAAAGTTGTTTCCATTACACAGAGACTTTTCTGTTTAGTTTAATTTACATAGAGACTTTGTTGTTGTTGTTGTTGTTTTTTGTTTTGTTTTGGTTTTTCGAGACAGGGTTTCTCTGTGGCTTTGGTGCCTGTCCTGGAACTAGTTCTGTAGACCAGGCTGGTCTTGAACTCACAGAGATACGTCTGCCTCTGCCTCTGGAGTGCTGGGATTAAAGGCGTGCGCCACCACCGCCCAGCTACATAGAGACTTTTATATAGAAATTTTCTCTGTAATTTCCACCTGCTAGAAAGAATACTGAATAGGTATAACTGAAGAGTTTTTAATTAATAAGTAAAATGCAAAGTCATGGCAAAATATTTCCCAATGTTAGGGACGGTAAACCTATAGTTTTTTTTCCTTAGACATAGACTGAAGAAGGAGCTGTAAAGATGACTCAGTAGTTAACACTCAGTGTTCTTCCAGGGGACCAGAGAGAGGCTAGATTCTCAGCACCCACATGGTAGGTAGCTCACCCCAATCTGTAATGTTAGGTCAAGGGGATCCAAAGCCTTCTTCTGTCCTCCAAGTTTATCAAGCATACACACAGTTCACACAGTTACATTCAGCCCAAACTCCCCAAAACATAAAAATAAGTGAATAGAAGAAGATGATTATTAATGATGAATACAATGTTAATGCATAAATTTTCATGGACAAAGAAGTGAAGGGTAAAATACACCAGCCCTTAAACCTAAACATTTTCATAGGCAAAGTTTTTGAAGGTGTAGGGATGGAAAAAATGGCTCAAAGGTTAAGAGAGCATATTGTTTTCCCACAGGACCCAGGTCAGGTGACTAGCAAACACCTGGAATTCCAGCTTTAGTGGATGCAATGCCTCTGGGCTCTGCAGGCATACACACACGCAGGTGGCTTACACTCATACTGGAACATCAACACATGATCACACACATGTACAACAAATTAGAAATAAAGTAAGCCTTTCTTTTCTCTTAAAATAGCATCTGTCGATGGTTGATTTACTCTTAGTGCTCTAACAAACATTTTGGGACCTTTAGCTAGGACTGTGGTATGTTTGTTAACATACATCTCTGTATCAAAATAGTGCTATTAATATATTTATTTATTATTAAAATATCACTGAAATGAGTTTTGTAATTTTTCATAGTCCATAGATTAATAGTTAGGATTTCAAGTAGATTTGATAGAACTAATTGTTGTTTGCACGTTTTCTCAAGAAATATACCAAATTGATCTTAGCCACGTAATAATTTAAATTCTATTGGGTTTTCAGTATAGTGTGAGTTACTGACTACCTTTTGAAAAGATCCCAAGGATATATGAAGAGTCGTGGAAATTGATGTTTTTTAATTACGCATATCTGTCTTCATTGTAACGTCCTTCATTTCAGATTGCTGTAAGGTGACCGAGGGTGTAGCAACACTTGTCCCAGTAACTGTGAGAAAGTTTGCAGAGCACGAGGGGCGTGCATCTGATTTGCCTGAGGAGTAAGGCGCAGGTGCCCAGGTGTGAGTTAGAAAAGCTCTGGGCAGAGCTTCAGGATTAAGAAAGCCCAGGGATGTGGGAATCACTTCGGAGGTGGTTTCAGCTGCAACCAGTTTTGAAGTCCTGACAGACTCCCTCCCAGGGAGGAATGGATGGAATGTTGCCTCTCCACTTTACCTAGGCTTTGAAACAGCAGGCAGCTCTCCACCATCTCCAGACCTCCGCACACTGGAGGTTTTCAGGGCTCACTAGCAGTGGGGCCAGCATTAATCCATAAATCAAAGCGAAGACGATACTCCTGGAATCACAGTGCTTGTGCCCTCTTGGAATCATTTCAACACTCATTGCTGAAATGAAACCAAACAGACAACAAATTGAGGAACAGGGAGGTTGTTAAAGAACTTGCTATCTGAAAGCGCATCTACAGATTTGGCAGGGACCAGACAGCTTCACTCAGATTACAGAATGCTTAAAATCGTGGTGTAATCTTTATTATGGTCATAAATAATTGAAGCGTCTGTAACGTCCACGTAATTATGCAATGAAGAAAGTAAACTTCAGGGCTCTATAGGATCAGAGGATAGGCGTGCATTCTGCCCGAGATAACAGGAACTGCTTAGCTTCAACACCCCAGCTTCTGTTCAGTGTTTGAAAATGTGGAGGTTAGACTACTTACTCAAAATTCATGCTTGAGCATTTTATATTTTAAACTAGAAGTTGCTTTCAAATATCATTAAGTATTGCAGAAGTCACAAATTGTGATTTGATTATTTTAACAGTTCGTTTTGTAAGTATACAGTCATGTATGCTTAATGAAAAACTCAGGAGCAATTTAATAGCCTCAGAAAACTGGTAAAGTTGTGTTTAGTTGGAAGAAGACTAGAGTCTACAGTCCAGCCTTATGTCTCACACAGTGATTAGGGGACATGCACTTGGCAAGGGTTCCGTGGGGTGACTGAGGCTGAAAAAGGCCTTGGATCTCTGACTCTCTGATCTTTTAGGGATGTAGTTTTCCTTATTTTTCACACTCTTTGGATAAGAAGCTTAGAGAATAGGAAGTGAATCAGCTCAGAGCTAATTAACACCAACTTAGTAAATGATCCTTAGAAACAAATTAGGAAATTCTATAACCGAATGCAATGTGGTCAAGGCCAAACTAAATACAACCAGATTTAAAAAAATAAGTAGAGAAAGGTTTGCTACACAGAAAGGAAGCGGAACACTAGGATTGTTCTGAGCTCGGTGCCACTCTTGAAGAAAGGACACATGCAAGTTTTATTCCAGGAGCCCACACAATCCACAGAAAAAGCACTTTGAGGTCACATTCCTGAGTGTGTTCAATATAAGTTGTCCATTACTAAGTAAGTTCTGTCTGAGGTCAGAGTTCAAAAAAAGGAAGATCCTGGACTCATTCCCGGGCATGGTTAGCTCAAGGTATAGCACCTGTTGGAGAGATTAAAGCAGTGAACGGAAGTTCTTCACAATATATAGTCATCACGACAGCAGACAAGAAACGTTCCGGACAGATTCCGTTTCTTTCAGCCCAAGAGGTGCTAGCTGGAGCCAAAGGAAAAGATGATTTGAAGATGTTCATACATAAGGCAGTTTGTCCTTCGGCATTCTACCTTACTTATCCACTAAGAAGACTACCACTTAAAGCGCCCTGTACACATGGTCCTTCAACCCACATGGACTGAAAAGGAATGCAAAAGTCCCTCAGGCTTTACCTATGTAGAGGTGCGTCCTTGGAGACTATGGGGATGTCAGTCACAGAAAGATAAGTGCATCTTTACACTTACACGACGTTCAGTCCTAAATAATGAAAATCATGCTGACAGAGAACAGAATGGCAGCTAACCAGGTGTGGTGTGGGGTACAGAACTATTGATTTACAGGCACGGAACTTCTATCAAGCGAAGTCGAGGGATAGAGATAATCTACAGCGTTCCTCCTATAGTTGACACTAATGTATAGCACACCTAAAATAGTAAGAATATCATTATCATGTTTAGTTAAATGTGAAAGCAGAGGTATAAGATTGAAAGCTCATAAATGAAGCATAAAATTATGTCTGGGGATCTTGGACTATTATCTCCTCATTTCTATTAATTCATCGTGAATATTTTGGTTGTTTGGTTTTTTTTCTGTTGTTGTTGTTTTTGTTTTTCATGATAGGATTTCTCTGTGTATCTTTGGCTGTCCTGGAACTCACTCTATCGACCATGCTGGCCTCAAACTCACAGAGATCCACCGGCCTTTGCCTCCTACATGTTAGGATTAAAGACCTGTGCCACCATGCCCAACCCACGGTGTTTTCTTTAGAGCAAGATTACATGACAAATTATCTCAACAGAAGGATCATGAAACTTCCCATTTAACAACTCAGACTCATAATTCTGATCATCTATAACATTGACCAGTTTCATACATTTGAGTCCTAAAATAAAAATTCATGAGTAGAATCTTATCTCACCATTTTCCAACAAACTAACGATGAATAAGTTGGTCAATTTTGCTTAATTCCATGATTTATCAAATAATATAATTTTACCCATTCCACTCCTATGAGTCCATTTTCTGTTTTATTATTGTTGTTTGCTTGGTTTGGTCAGTAATTATCTAAGAGATGGTCTCTTTCCATAAACGTTCAAACACATCTGACACTATTAACGGACAGTCAGATACTTTGCCTCTGGAAATCAATGGGGAACCTGAGAGCTAATACTAAGATCATCTCTGTTTTACAGTAGTTGTGTAAATACTTCCCCATCCTGTCAGTGGTTCAGAGCAATGGATCAGAAAAATATGATGTGATTCCCTGGTGTCACTCAGCAACCTAATTGAACTATGTAACTTAAGTACCTAAAACTTAAATTAGATTCTTTTCAATAATAAAATTGGGATAACTTTAAATGTATCGGGTTAACTGAAACAAATTATCCATGTACTTACCAAAGCTTTTGATTCCACAGGCATAACTACAGCTGATCTGAAATATATTGAATTTTCAATCATAAAATGACTTTCATTAAGTAGGACCTAGGCCAAGGATTAAATTTCTTCAGTCCTGCTCAAGGCCAAGGAGTGAAAATAATGAGAGAGGCTTTTAAACAGGCACTAGAGTAAGCCATTTCAGTCTTATCTTGATGGCTCTTTATCTCCTGGGAGTTCTTGTCTCAGTTTGGGTGCTAACTGTGGTTTTTATTTGTTTTGTTTTGCATTTTACGTTTCCTTTTACTCTGTGCTTGACTGCATCTCCAGTGACAATTCTCTTTGTGATACTCATTCCAAAGTGTATTTTGTGTACTCTTTGTTTAAATAGTTAGCTCCAGAAATATTTAAGACATTTTCTTTACTTAAACATTTTGAAGAACCATTTAGAAGTCAGAGATGATGAGTAGTATGTTTTGTGTTAAGCCTTACACTGGCTCCAAGGGTGAAATTTTGTTACATCTTAAAAATAGTCTCAATCCCTCATTAAAGCAAATAATTTGGTTGCCTGAAAGTCTCAAATACCAATTGCCTTCAAACAGAAATCAAAGGGCTGAGATAAGTGTGGAGTTTGTTATTTGAATTGCTACACCTTTCTGAGATGGTGTGCTATACACACGGAGCAAATTGTGAAATGCAAAGTTTAAAATAAACTCAGGTCATAAGCTGAAATATTTACAAGCCAATGTAATATTAGCAATTTCTTGCTGAAACCTATGTTACACCAAACACTTCACTGTTCCTTTGATTAAAGTCTGTTGCGTTAGTGTCTGCTTGAGCATCTGAAGAACTCTAGAGAAGAGCCTTGAACCACTTGAGAGCAAGGAAAAAAAAATCAATCTAACAATGAAAAAGATCTGGATTATTAATGCTAGTTATGTTGGCGTGGGTGCCTGATGATCCCAAATGAGCACAACTTCATTCTGGAACAATGTGTCCCAAACCCACAGTCTTTCTGAACTCGCATTCCTTGTCATTGTCCAATGTGATGTTGTGAAAATATGATAAGGAACACCATGAGAAACCGTTGTAGTTTTATGATTCAAGATATTTAAATGAGTGAAGTGTGTGTATGTGTGTGCGTGTGTGCGCTCGCGTGCACTAATTTAGTCTCTCTCAGGGAAAAGCTATAGACCCAATCCCTCCTCTGACGGGACTTCAGGGCATTTTGTGCTAGATGTTTGTACTGTTTCTTTATCCTGGCAGAGAGCCTGAGCTTAATTGTTTGACCTGCGACCAGGTATCACTTTAACAAGAAAGTTGCTTATACTGGCAGACACCTCTGTGGCTCTCATCTGACCTGTGTTCACTTTATTGGTATCAAAATGGCCCCTTTGTAAGAAAATGCTGACTGGGAAAGATGCTCTGTTGGGTCAGATGGGTGAGGCAGAGAAGAGGCGACATAGGAACACAGGAAGCAACAGTTAAAGATCTGCAGATCCAAGGGAGAAGGCAGCAGCATGTTTCGCAGGGTCCCGTGGAAAGGAAAGCAATGAGGACGCCCGTGTTCAAAGCATGAGAGGTAAACAAGGTGACTGGAAAGGGGACCTGTTTGTTAGTCAGCACAGCTTTGTCCTTTGTCATCTGCACAGGATGTGGGGTCAGCAGGGCAAATTAGACGGATGACGACGTCGAGCACTCTTACAGAAAGAAGAGCAGCAGGAAGAGATTATATTAGGTTAAGGTAAAGATCTGGAAACTGAGTCATGAGTGCTCATTACTTCTGTATGAGGAAGGCAAGCTTATACTTCAGATTAGGCACGTAGGAATCCTTAGACTGTAGACGTGTATTGCAGTGCTGTACAAGTTTGGAAACTTCGAGGTTAATTTTAATCTGAAAACGGGAGCTACTTTGCAGACACAGCTGCAGTAGATACAGTGTACAAAGTCATGACGGGAAATAAATTGAGAACCATATAATTTCACATATTTATAATTTGGATTGGTTTGGATCATAAACTATTGTGTTAGCAATTAATTTTACAAAAATAAAAGCAAAATTAGGTTATATTTGATATTATTATTTATCAAAATAATATATTTGACATCTTTTCCAAATAAAATAAAAATAAACAGCTACTATGAAAATTAATAATGTATGATATGAAATTAATAACTCTAGAATTTTATAAACCCTCTGAAATTTTTTGAGTAAAGCTAAAGTTTCATAAGGCAAAAAACGTTACAGCTGGCTCTAATAGCATAATTTCAGCTATGGTGTAAAACTATCAATTTCTATATGGCTGCAAAATTTCACACCATTATATGTTCTGTAAAAGTATATCTTTTCAAGTAAATGTAATACACTATTACCTCATTAAGTTAGAAATATACAGAAATGCTTGAAGTCAAAAATTATTTGCTCAGGCATCAAACGGGAATAAAAATTATTCTTTGTGTCAATGCTGTTCTCAAATTAATGTAAATATACATTAGATCTAATTTTCTCACGAAATCATATTTTCAGTGTTATATCTTCCTTATTATAAAGTCATTTGACCTCAGGAAGCATCAGTTGAATGATAGATGCATGAAGCATGTGTAGGTATTGGTTCTCTTTCCAAATGCTGTATACGGTGTATATAGGTGAATCAGAAAACGAAGAACTTGGTCTCGGGTCTGCTGCTAATCAGCCTGTTATGCTTTCTCTGCTTCACTGGCTTCCTCTATAAAGACGATGCTGTGGAGTTCTCCTCTATGTTGCAGCTATTCCTAAAGTCTCCGCTATGAATGAGATGTAGCTGCTGTTCTAGAAAATTCAGAACTGATGGCAAAGAAGGTGGTAGTAGAATAGCACCAGAGTTACACCATCAACATGCTCAGAGATGCCTGGGGAGTTCCGTTTGAAAATTAGAAGGCCTTCTTAGAAGAGAGTGTTTGAAATTAAATTTGAAAATTCAGGCCTACTTTTTCAAATAATGATTAGGGAAAACTGGTCTTAGGTGAAATGAAAGCAGTGAAAGTCTGGAATTTAGATAAAATAGCTTTACTGTACTTTTTTAGTTTCCAGTACAAGTTGTTTGTTAACTAACAGTCAAAGGCCAAAGAAGTTCTGGAGAGATGAACTAAAGAAGCAACTGAAGCCAGGCTATTTTAGTATTCTGCATAATGGGTAATTTCCAGGCTATGTTTCCTGAGGATTGGGCAGCTCCATCAGGGCTATCAAGGGCTGTCTTCGCTCCACGTCACCTGGGTTCCACCCTCAGCAACCAAGTGTGTGCCAGCTATGTTAAGGAAGTGTTTGGTGTCTGCTTTTGTTTATTTGGTTTTGTTTTGTCCTGTTTTTATTGGTCTATTGTTTCCACATGATCTATATGTAATTAAAGTTTTGATGAAAGTTGGGCTAAAAATCTACGGACTGGCGTTTGAACATTGCCTGGAGATTCATGGGAAAACAGTGTATTCTTTGGTGCCTGATGCTACTACCTCCTGGATTAAGATAAGGAAGCGTCCCTGAAATCTTTCAAATTAAACTCCTCTCCACTCCCTCCACGTCCACTAGTTTTCACATTCTAAATTAAACAAAAATTCACAAATATGGATACCTTTGGGATCCAGGCTTAGTTATGCCAAATATAGACACATGTCTCTTATGCTGGTGAGCAAATTTGTCTTTGTGGGAATATGATGTGGTATACTTTGAGAGTCTAACAAGGTTACAATGTTCTTTCACCACTTAATCTCTCATACAGTCGGTCTCTAACTGAAGCGGTACCGTGCAGCACGTGGCTACACTCTAGTGAAGGAATCTTAGGGTTCTAAGGGAGCATCATTTACTTTCCCTTCTATTCTGTTCTTGTGTCTTTTTACCCTGACAAGAGTTATAAAAAGGAAAATTCACTCTAGCTTTAGCATCAGTAGACAAAGGCTTTTGTGCCTAAGTCTCTTGATGTGACTTTGATCCCCAGAACGTACATGATCGGAGGAAAGAACCAACTCCCACAGTTTATATTCCGAGCTCTTCTACTTCCCCAATGTAAGACATATAAAGTAGAGCTCACCTACCCTAAACCATACAGAAAGAGTGCTCTCTCTCTTTCCTCCTTTCTCTTTACAGGATATTCCAGAAGGGTCCTGGCTCACATCTGGGACATGCTATAGACACGTCAGGAAGAGTCTGAACAGACAGCCTTCCTTGCCTTCTTGCTTCATTCTGTTAAAGCGAACCCCCTACTTCTGTACTCAATAACATATCTAAGTGCTCTGTTTTCTTTGTGAAACCTAGGTGTAAAAGCAGGTAGTTTCCCTTAAGTGTTTGGGTCTTCGTTTTTGCAAGATCTTGGGTCATGTAAGGCAATCTAAGCCCCAGAAGACCTCCTGTGGGTCAGGGCTGCCTTTAGAGTTTGGGGACCAGGGTTTCCTTTGGACACGACATGACGAGTCCTTTTGACTCTACCTTGTGTGTTGTTCTAGAATTGCAGGCTGTGGAAATGATGGTAGCTTTCCACTCACCGTGGAGAGCAGGGCTCACATGTGTCCTCCAGCATGTTCCTCTCCTTGCCTTCTTAACCTTTTCCCTCCGAGCCACCTTGAATTGCTAGAACCACAGGACTGATGGATAAACATCTTTTTGACATCTAACTCAAACTATCCCCCAGCAATCAGGGGCCAGCAGAACAGACTGTATCCAAATAGGGGCAATTATCAGTGATAGTGAGGCTGTATCCTGGAGCAGAAGCAATCATCTCCAAAGAAGCAGATTGTTTCCCTCGAGCAATGGCTGTGATAACAGCCTCCTCAGGACCACCTTGCAAAACCAGAGCACACTTGCCTGGGACTGCTTAGTAAGCCTACATCTGGCCCTCCTGCCCCAAATTTTCTTAACATAAACATGGGTCTTTCTTTGTTGTTCTTTTTTTTTTCAATTTTTTCAAACATAAACACCACTTTCTTTGTTCTTCTTCACGTTATGGCTACAGTGAATAACTCTCTCCACTTTTCAACATTGCTCGCTTGACTAATCCTTCTGTTAGAACCGATCAACAAGCCTAGACCTTTGTGACGGCTGGCTTCTGAGATTTCGCAAGAACATCCATGTACTAGTGAGACAATAGAAGAGAAAAAGGGCGGAGGAGAAGCAGAACCAACGTGAAGCTAGGGCGGGGGCTAAAAGCACAGGCTAATAAGGCTCTCCTCATTTTCCTCTGCTCGCTCAGTTCACAAACCTTCAACAGGCTCTCTCTCTCTCTCTCTCTCTCTCTCTCTCTCTCTCTCTCTCTCATACACACACACAGTCCTTTCTTTCTTTTTTCTTTCCTTTTCCTCATTCCTTTCCCTCATCACTGCACAGCTCAGGGTGACCTTGAACTCACAATGCTCTTGCCTCCGTTGCCAGGCTTAATGGAAGAATGGCAACTTTCTTTTTTAAATGCCCCATATTAAGATACTTTTGATTAAGTCTCTAATCCTGTCTCCTATATTTCCCGAAATGCCTATGGAAGTCCTTCCTTGGCCTAAAACAACTTTTTAGAAATTTAAACGGAGAACAGATGAATGAATATTCGATTTTAAAGTCTTTTTCCTTCCCTGTCTATGTTCTTCCTAGGTTTAGAAGTGTTGTTTGTGTTCTGAGTTCTTTCCCTCAGAGGGGCAGATTGCCACCAGATACTTGAGACACAAGTTAAAAAATGCTAAGCCTACTCAATGTTTTCAGTTGTCTGAAGATAAACATTGGCTTCAGCCCAAGAGAACTATTGCTTTTAAACACCAACGGATCAGCACACAGTCCCTCAGAACAACCCGCTTGTTCTCTACACTCCATGGCAACAAATTCGGGGATTTGGAGGACTCCTCTTGAACTCGGGCTTGGCTTGGGATGGGGGTGGGGATTCCCTTGACCGGTAGTGGAAAATGGAATCCCAGTCTCCAAGACTTTGCTTGTGGTTCTACAATGGAAAAGCACCTGCATCTGCTATGGCGCCCCCCTGCGCGGACTACCCTGGAGGTGGTCCTCCGCTCCAGCGTTCAGGGCATTCAGCCCTGTTTATAGAACCACAGTGCCGTAGCCATTCTCTCTTCCTCCGCCTTATTTGCTTCAACAATGGTAGGAATTCAGCGAGTCCTTGGGTGGGAGGTTATGCAGAGGACCAAGGCAAAGACTAAACCATTCACGTACAAATCTGGGTCACCCATCTTTATTAGCAGAGCCGAGCTGCAGGGACAACAGTAGCAGCCGCTCTTTGAGACCCATCATAGACATGTTAATTGCGCGGTTACAGTTTAAACTTCGTCTCCCGTCCTATTACCATATGGTTTTCGGGGGAACACTGAAGCAGCCCTCCAGTAGAAGGGGTGGCCCTTTTCAGAAAGCTGTAGATTCTCTCTCCTGCTGAGCGTTCTCACACAGACCTCCCTATTTCCTCCTTTCCCCTAGCAAAGGAACCTTTTGCCCACCCAGGGTCTGACACCCTCCTTCCTCCAACTCCTTTGCTGGCATAATTCCTTCAAATTTAAATCACAATACATCCGAATGACCAGCTGGCGAGGGCAACACTTGTGGAAGGCAAGGAGTGGTTGTAAAGAAAAATCCATTTAAAATGAGGAAACAAGGAGCATGGCGGTGCATTGAACAGGGAATGCCCTGGAATTTATAACAGCATACATTTGGGAAGGTCTTCAGTCTGGGGCTAGAAAGGAGATATCCAATAGCAGGTCAAAGCAGTCAGTTTTCTTCTGAAATCAGTAGCAAGCATTTGCTACTTGTTGAGGGGACGCTTTTCCAAAAAGAAATGTATAGGAGAGAATATAAAAGATTAACTAGAAGCCAGCACAAGAATAACTCACAGTCGACCAACAAAGGCCTACTTCTACTTGGTGACAGCAAACATGGAAACAAAATGAGAGAAACAAGATAGATGATACATGGGCAGAGATAACACAAGAACACCAAGATTTTGGGTAGAAACGTAAAGGGACATTAATTTCAAGTTTAAAGTTTTAAGCCTCATTGGCTTACAATTGAGAATTGTAATATCTTAATAGTGAGAGCTACCCTGAGGGTCAAAGCTGGAGGCCATCGCCTTCCCTCCACTGTTAATTGATCCTCCACACAGCTGGGCTCCTGCTCATCTTTATTGTCTGGCCTTGCCTGCCCTTAATTCCATCCTGGATCCTGCAGCTGCACTGTACAGCCCAAGTCCCCTTCTTGTTAGCTCCTAGGTCATAGTCTCTTCACGTATAAAGATTTTAAAATCAATCCCTGGCAGTGGTATTGCAACTCAGCACCTGGAATTAAACTCAGGGTTTGTTAAAGCTCTCTCTCTGCCCTAATATTGAGAAATTTCAAAGACTTCTGGGAAAAGTCCCCATGACGTGGTATGTCTTAGATGTTCTGTGTGTATTATTCAGGTAACTCTCCCAGCAACCTGTATCTTTTAAGAGAAAGGGGACAGAGGTGGAAAGGTTGCTGAGGAGCTGGAAAACGACCTGGGTACCAATATTTCAGAACATAGAGTTTAGAGTTTCCGTCTCAATGCTTGAGATGAAATCAAACAGCCTTCTACCTATCTCACTAGAGGAAACGTATTTACTTCACGAGAGTAGGATTTTGTCTTTGTTTGTTTGTTTCCGAGTTAGCTTACTACATTCTATAACCCATTACCCAGAGAGGGACTTGGTAATGATGAAGTTTAAATATATTTTATTAACTGTTTGCGTGTGCACACACACATATACGCATGTGTGTGGGTGAAGATTAGACAGCATAAAATAGGGTCTCAATCATCCTCTTTTTTTTTTTAAATATTTACTTATTTATTGTGTATACAATATTCTGTCTGTATGCCTGAAGGCCAGAAGAGGGCGCCAGACCTCTTTACAGATGGTTGTGAGCCACCATGTGGTTGCTGGGAATTGAACTCAGGACCTTTGGAAGAGCAGGCAATGCTCTTAACCACTGAGCCATCTCTCCAGCCCCATCAATCATCCTCTTGTATCATGTTCCAGACTAGTTCCCTCCCTGCGGACTAGCTGGCAGCAAGCTTCATGGGAATCCTGACTCTGACACCACCAACCCACAGGTGTGCTGGGCTCTCAGGGAAGCACCACTGTTTCTTGCTTTTGCAAAAGTTTCAGTGATACAAATATAACTTGCCAGGCTTGTTTGGTAAGCATTTTTACCTGTTCAGTCATAGCCCTGATCCCCGAACTACATATTTTAAAGTTATGAAACCATTAAGCATTGATTAGTGTCTTTTGTATACAGGCCATAGGTCAGCCCCGGGAGACAAAATGATCAGGGGAACCTAGACACCGACTGCAGGCCCTCAGAGGACAGGTGCAGAGATAGAGAAGGCACAAGGAATATGAGTTTCATTAGACTAAGAATTGCACTGTATATGTACGTAACTTTATTTTTTATTCAGTGTTTCTGATAAAGCTGAGAATATATGTTTGCCTAAATAACTTTTATCTTTTGAAAATGGTTTATTTATTTTATTTTTCATGTGAATGTTTGCCTGAATGCGTTTATGTGCACCACAGAGGAGCTGGTCACTGTGGGAGCGAGAAGATGGTGGAACTCGAGTAAGATTGATGGGAGCCACCATGTGGATGCTGAGAACAGAATCTGGGTCCTCAGCAAGAGCAATGATGGATTTTAATGACTGTGCCCTCTCTCTGCCTCAAGTGACAAAATGTTTGAGTGATATCCATCACCATACTCCGGGAAGAGTTGTAATCATTTTTAAGACACGAAATCATATTGGTAAAATTATATAAGTAATTTTTAATAGATTTGCTTATGGAAGAGTGAATTGACAGCATTACCTCAGTTAAAACCTTAACAGTAAGAACAGGTATGAAAATTAGCAATTAGACTAGCCACATCCATCAGCCTTGCTCAAATATATAGATGTTCCTACGTGGAAAAACAGCATGGATGATACCTACATCAAAATTATGTGTAAGTTACATTTGTAAACAAAAATGGCTTGATGTAAGTGAAGGACTCATGGTGGCAGGACCCTGGCAGGTCCCCTGGCTCCTTCCTGGCTGGTAGGGAACTCTGGTGGATGGAAGACAAACAGATATGCCATGTGGAGAGAGCTTGGGTATAGAGTTTATTTAATGGGCAAGAAGATTATGAATATATATATATATATATATATATATATATATATAAGAGAGAGAGAGAGAGAGAGAGAGAGAGAGGGAGGGAGACGGAGGGAGGGAGGGAGGGAGAGGAGAGGAGAGGAGAGGAGAGGAGAGGAGAGGATGTGAGGAGCCGTTTCCCCCCTAAAAATCATTACAGGAACCATCACCTTGGGGAGCCTGCAGGGAACCCCACACCCATAATTATGTTAAGAATAGTTCTATTGGCAAAACCTGCCCCACACCCAATTAGCTGTTATCTGTTAGCGGAACTGCCTTAAATTCCAGCTATCCAGGGAACTAGGTGTGGCAACTCCTGACTTCTTGGCCTACCGGACCGGACTTAGGTTACTTGACCTGGGACCACGCGGCCAGATTCCATGCTCCTGTGCCCTGCCCCCCAAGCCCTCATCCAGGGGCTATATACGCTGTAACCCTGTCCCTAATAAACGGAGGCCGTGACAAACTTAGCATGGTCTTTGATGTTCATTGAAACTTCTCACCAGCGGGGTTCATTGAAACGATTACCGAGGCAGGCTGGTGAAACGGCGGCCGGTTCTCACCAGCGGGGTGCACGCGCCGAGGCAGGCTGGTGAAACGGCGGCCGGTTCTCACCAGCGGGGTGCACGCGCCTGGCGGCCGGTGGCGGAGAAACAGAGGCATGAACACCACAGAGAATAAGTATAAGACATTTTATTGAGGGGGAGAGAAAGAGAGGGAGAGAGGGAGAGAAAAAGAGAAAGAGATAGAGATAGACAGACAGAGAGAAAAGCCCGCGTGCACACGGGAAGATGGCGGAGGAGAGAGAGAGAGATCTCAGGCGGAGTTCGGAGGTTAAAAGGCGTGGGCGTGGCGAGGGCGGGACCAAAGAATAACAGTCTTCTTCTTCTTTTCTAGCTCATATCCTTCCAGGTAGCGCCCCTCCCAGAGACCCTGGAGTAACTAGATTGCCGGGTGGGTTACGACCCCTAGACTGTAGCCCACCCAAACCGCAATCCACAAGAGGAGAGGAGAGGAGAGGAGATAGGGGAAGGGGCAAAACAGTAGTTACCTCTTCAAAAGAGGGATGGGCAGACAGAGAGAGACAAAGAGAGACAGAGGGGGGAAGAGAATGGAAAGAAAGCATGAGATCAGCTTGCCTTGGAGATGATGGGGAAGATCGGGTGTAGGTGGAGCTTGTCTCTTAAAGGGACAGGGTACCCAAGTGACAGGGAAGGTCAACAGGTCATATAGTAAGAATGGAATTCTGCCCTCTTTTCATTGCCCTACAAGATGCCAGTTGTGCGATCTGTCTTGGTACCAAGCACTTGTGCCTACTCTTGGGAGCCCACCTTGAGGAGTGTACGGGGGACTAGGATGAATTACACTTTGCTAAATTCTTCTGAATGATAACAAGAAAAAAGTTGAATATTAATTAAAATATGTATGGATCACTCCAAGCAGCAAGGTATCAGACAAAGTTTCAGATAATAAAACGAACTGCAAGATTTTCTTGGCTAGAAGTCTGTGAAAGCGATAGGCGAATTCTAAGAAACTTATTACTGTTTTTCTGTCTCTATTCATACTACCTAATTCAGACTCTGAAAATCTTTCTGCATATTCTCATGTAATTTTTCAAATTTGTGCTCAATTTAAGTACTTTAATTGGACTGCCTCCTTATCAGTTCTCACTCCTAAAGCTTTTTAAATGAAAATTTCCAGTATGTACATGAGGCGAATGCTAACTATTTTCAAGCATTGCTCTGAACACTGAGAGAAACAAAACCTAAGCCTCAAATTTAAGGGAATTTTCACTAAAATTTAAGAAGTATTTGTGTTTATTGTATGCACCAATGCTGTGGGTATGTGAGGACACACGCGTGTGTGTGCAGTGGTCAGAGGACATGCTCAGACACGGCTCACTTCCACCATGTTGTGTCAGGATCTTTCCTACTGCTTCTCCTACTGTAGCAGAACGCCAGGCTAGGCTGCTCTCAAGTGTCTAGCTCTAGATGATAGATTTTTCCCCTGATTCTCTTGTCTCGGCTTCCCACCATACCACAGGAGTGTTGGGATGACTAATGCATGCCCGTTCTGTGTGCGTGTGTGCATGCCTGTGTGTGTGTACGTGTGTGTTTTCTGGCATTGAATTCAGGTAGTCAAGCATGTTCTCCTCATCTCCCTCTGCTCATCTTCCTTGGTTAATAGCTAGGGATTTCTGTGCCCTGTTTTCATATCGCAACAATTGATGTTTGGAAGTTTAAAAAAGTATTATAATGAATCTAAATGAAGTTTCTCAGATATCTAACGAGAGCATTCTGTTTGATAGGGAATGATTGTATGTACTATTCTAATATTAGAGCAAACAGTCATGATATCCAGACAGGAAGAGTATTTAAACACTGCCTTATCTCACACTTCTGTGGCCTTGTCATATTAACTCCCCAGTAAAGTTTACATCAGACTTCCCCATCCATCCCATCTTTAATCTACTTTCTCCAAAGGATCATTTTGCAGGAGGATTTCCTGAGTCCCTAACATAATTGAGGAACCACTACTTTTGTTCTTTTGGAAACTACAGCTCCCAGATTCCTCCTGGATTACAGACACCTGCGCATGCAGGTGTGCACAGGTGTGGGACATTCTTCCCAGCGACCCCTGCGCTCTCCGATAAAAGGCAGGGCTCGTCACGAGCTCGGCCCTTTCTATGCCCCCCCCCATCCTTCTGTGTAGCACACACCTTGTCCCTTATTGTGTGACCCCTCCCTATTAAAAGCACCCACGTGGGAGCCGCGTGTCTGTGTCTGTTTCGCCGTGCGTGTTTGTCTGTCTTGTGTTCGTCTCCACACTCACCAGCGTTTAAGGAACAAAACTACTCACACATATCCGAGTAGCACCTGTTTTTGATATCTTGTTTGTTTTCCACAGGTACCAGTTTTTAACATCAGTCTTCCAGACTGGCTCTCTTGGCCTCTCCGTATAGATAACAGATGATGGCAGACACATAATTTTTAAACTTACAGCCCTCAGTTCATGTTACACCTACCTATGCTCACTAAGTCCAAATTCTCAGTTCCTCGGAGAGAGCATCCTGAGCAGTTTGGGCCAGGGATTTATTTATGATCTAGTCAGTTGTGGCCCCCAGATGGGTCTAATAACAACAATATGCCTGTCAATCGCGAAGCCTTGCTGGAGGCTGTGGGTAAGGGCGAGGCTCTGTTATATGTGGCAACCTCTTACTTGGCTGGGCTCCTGCGATGCCTTGAGCCAATTTGAATGCCATCCCTTTGGCTGAATCTTTCCTACCTCATCAGCATCTCAACATCTTGAAATAGTGTTCCAGTCTAGTCCCAGTGACCTAGGATTTTGTCTCTCCCATTACACAGACTTCTCTGTCCAGCTCTAATTCTCTAGCTGTTCCTTCATGCATCACATGTCAAAAGAAACACGTTAGGTATAGTCATGCTTCTGAGACAAGGTCTTACTATGTTGTCTAGCTGGCTACAAACTAATGAACCTTAAGACAGCGGAGCAGCTAGCTGGGTACACCCACATGGTAGTTCCAATTTTAGTCACAAGACAGAGACTCTGTGTTTTTCTTTTGCAAAAATAGGTATCTTGTGATACAATTTTTATTCCATATAAACTATTCATTGAAACAGTGCAATTTGGTGCTTCTTGTTACTATCCACAATTGTATAACTATAACAGTAGTTACAGCATTTTTATAACATTTATTTGTGTGTGTGTGTGCACATGTATTTGGGGGCAAATGTGTTCCATATCATGTATGTGGAGGTCTAAGGATAGCTCCCACAACTCAGTCTTCTCCTTCTACCATGTAGATCCTAAATGTCCACTTTTCAACTGAATTGTGCAAATCTTGTCTGCCGAACCTGGAATCCGAGGACCTGAAATAATGGGGCAGACTACAGTTTAATGCTGTAGACAATCTTACTTCAGTTTCAATGCACTTCTTAACACGAATGTAACAAAGAAAGCAGTGACCTAAGGAAGGTTGTTTGAGTTCAGAAAAACATGATCAGGAAGACATGCGAATGAACATCAATAAGCACATACTAAACATTGACGGAGCAGCCCTTTCCCAGAGCATTTTTAGGATAGACCAATTTAAACACACATGTCTAGCACATACACAGATTATGTATGAGAAAGCATGGAAGCAAGGCAGAAGACCATCTTAGATTCAGGTACACTGATCAGACTGGCTTCTATAGCTGTGTTCTCACATCCAACAACAATAAACAAGGCACATAAATTGAATAAAAGTCTTATAAATTGAATGTAAGTATTTGTTACATGAGGTATGAAATCACATCCAGAACAACCCAGGGAAGGAAATGCATCTGGGGTAAAAGGCCTTTTCTCCTGGAACCCCTCTTACAGCTTCCCCAAGGCATTGTTCACCATGGGTCGTTCTTTTGACCACGTCTGACACTAGGGATTGAACTCAGGTCAACAGCTTGATGGCAGGCACCTCGACCTGATAACCACAGGCCCAGTTTTTAAGGTATTTCCATCAATGCCCTCAAAGACCCCGAGTGCATTAGCAACCACTCTGCATTTTGCTCCACTGCAAAAGTCCTTCTCGGGTTTTATTCCTGATGTTCCATGTCAGCGTAAGCATCCAACGTCTGACGTGGTGTGACTGCCTTCTTTCACACGGCTCAAGGTTTCCAGGCTTTACTTACATGTGTAAATGTTACCTGCTATTCATTCTTTAATGGTGGAACGATTTTCAGTAGTGTAGTTATTGTTTTACTCACCCATTTATCAGTGGATGGGCATTTCAGTTGCTCCTCTTTCGACTAGTTGTCAATGATGTCACTATAAACATTCTCATGCACGTGTCTGTTGTTTCCATTCTTCTGAATATACCCATAGAAGCCTAGAAGTAGAACAGATCATCAAGTAATTTTCTTAACATTTTTAATAAATCTCAGACTGCTTTTCAAATGGTAGTAACTATTCCTAAATTGATTTGAGTTGACATTTGTCTGAGAATAGCCCAGCAAGCATATGGAAAGCAGTTAATAATACTATTATTGCTATTATTATTAATATTATTTATTAAGATATTGATGGCAAAAGTTACACTGAAACAATGCTTCACATGAACTAGAATATTTCTTATTCAAAATACAAATGATAATAAAGGTTGTGTAAACTGTAGTGTTGGAGTGATGGCTCAGAGGTTAAGAGCTCTTGCTACTCTTGTAGGGGACCTGATAACTCCCTGCAACTATAGTTCCAAGGGACTAAGACCCTCTCAGACCTGCCTCCCATTTGCTACACACACATGGTACTCATATAGACAAGTAGGCACACATGCATACACAGAAATAAAACTTCACTTAAATGTGAAGGAATTAGAACCTTCTACTTTTTTGGCATTCTTCATGGAATCCACATTCTGAAACTATCTATTTATGAGTTGGTAGGACCTTGACAGGCCTACCAACTCATAAATTATTATTAATATAATAGCATTAACATAATTATAATATAAATATTATAAAATATTATTCAAGTTTCAAACTTAAATTAATACTGTAGGTGATACAACCTAAAAATATTATAGATACACAAAGGTGAACAATACAGGATCAAAATATATTCTTAGAAATTATATGTGAAGGACTTGTACTTAGTTTTAGAACAAGAGTGAAATATTATACCATCTAGCTGCTGAAATCTCTTTCATTTCTCATCCTTGGCCCCTTAGCTCCCTTAGGAAAATATTTATTCTAATTTCTTGCTTTCCAAAAACATTGTAGCCTCATGGATTTCTTTTCATGCTCACATCCCTTGTAATAATTTCACCAGTAGAAATGTTCTAGTCAGATTATACAGCACAATAAGTTCTGTTTTTAAACAAATACAAAGAATTTTTTTTTTAAATATGAAGAATACAAGACTGCGCATGTTTAGAAATTCTAAAAAGAAGTTGCATGTATGTGAGCAGGGTTGGTCACATTTATAAAAGACAGAGTATTTTACAATATCCTGAAAACATTTGTGCTTTCCTTTTTTACATCTTGTATTTTTTTCTGGACGATTATACTGTGTTATTTCTTCCTTATTGTTCTGTCTCTAAGATTGTCTTTAATGACTGCACATACTATAACTGAAATCTCAAAACTATCATTTGACTCATTGTAAAAAATTGTCTAGATATACGTTCATTTTAAATTTACACCTGTTGATATCTATTCTGTATATTGTAGCTTTCTTTTTTAAAAGCTGCATGTAAGGTTTTACTTTTAGCTTGCTCAAAATGGAATGAAATGTCTTGAAAATAGTAGAAGAAATACAAATTTTTCTTTCTTTTCTTGATTTTCTTAGATTTATATAACATGCCATAAATGTTTTATGTAGATAAGTTATAATTCCACATTAGTATTATTTATGCAATTTGATTTCATAATTTAAGAAGTTGTTTCAAAAATATTGCCATGATCTTGGAGTCTTAAGACTTCTATGTATCTACTTATGTATTTATCTATGGAATTCTGGGGAAGAGAGAGTGATATGACCACCTGGAGAAATAAAGAGACTGGGGAACCCGGTGCAGTGACGCAGGCAACTTAAGCCAGGCGCGCGGTCTCAGATCACCTGACTAGTTGGCGTTTTTTTTTTTTATCTATAGCATACTCCACATTCCCTCATGCTGGGCTGAGCCCTCCACTCAGTACAGGCTTGACCACATTCTTTCGAACTTTAACAATGTCAAATCAGCCCATCTTGAATTTCATTACCTCGGTGACTCACTGGTTGAATGGATAATTAACGTCTTCAAGCAACTCAAGCTACTGGGTTAACGATATGCCAGATACTGCTTTCGTTGTAAAAATTGTTTTCCCTCAAAGGAACATTAACGTCAGAATCTGAGTCTCCTCAGCAGGGTGTCTTGACGTGAGGCAGCATCTTAACCTTTCTCTGTGTCACAGAAAGATCTTATGTTTAAACTTCATCTACTCTTTTCGTTTTCTTCCTGTGAAAACGTTTCTCAGTAAACTTATGTTGAGAAGTTTCATAATATCTGAAAGAAAATACAACCTGGCACTTACAGTTGGTGCTTGATTTCCTCAAGCTGAGGTGTCATTTCATTAATTCATAGTGGAAGTCCTTTGCTCTAAGAATCTTGAGCCTTGAGAAAGATGTTAAAATCATTATTAGAAAATTTTAAGTAAATCCTGAAGTTTTAAAGGAAATAATCTACCATTATTTAATTCAAAATAGAAATGACTATGTCTACCTCGTGAGTCACATTTTCATATTAACTTACTACTTCAACTTTCTGAACTATGCATTTTAAGAAAATGGAAAGCCCTTTGCATGAGATTTTCAAGGACAACTCCTTTCAAATGCTAGTGAATTTCAGCTTGCTTTTTTTTTCTTTCCTTCCTTCCTTCCTTCCTTCCTTCCTTCCTTCCTTCCTTCCTTCCTTCTTTCTTCCTTTCTTTCCTTCTTTTTTCAGTTTTTTGAGACAAGGCTTTTCTGTGTTGCTCTGGCTTTGTGAGGCTTACTCAGTAGACCAGGCTGTCCTTGAACTCACAGAAACTCACCAGCTTCTGCCTCCAGAGTATACAAATAAATTAGGACATACCTCACAGGCGAACACGTAAGAAAAAGGTAAATCACATTACTTAACATTATCTGATAAAATATTTAGCATGTATGTGTGTATATGCAGAGGTGTGTATGTATAAATATATATATGTACCTTTAAAATTATAACATGGGGCTGGAGAGATGGCTCAGAGGTTAAGAGCACTGGCTGCTCTTCCAGAGGTCCTGAGTTCAATTCCCAGCAACCACGTGGTGGCTCACAACCATCTGTAATGAGATCTAGCGCCCTGCTCTGGCGTGCGGGCATACATCGAGGTAAAATGTTGTATACATAATAAATAGATAAATCTTTAAAATTTTAACATGTATGCTTTACTTCAACTATCATCCTCAAAGTGTATTGCTTTGAATAAAACCTCGTATTCATTTGCTCTTTCTAGTAGGCTTCTCAGTTTGCTTTCTGTGCCTTCCTTTCCCTTCCACGTTTGTCTTCTCTGTCTGCCTGCCATTTCCTGAAAATTTCTTCCCTTCTCCCTCTCATTCCCCTAATTCCCTCCTAACCATTTTCTCTACGGCTTAGTTTCAACTCCAGTGCTATCACCGTGCCATTTACCGTATAATTAAGCCAGGAATCTCACCATTCGGGTAAGGCAGATGTACATTTGATCTGTTTTTGTGGCGATGGCATCAGCATGACTTATCCCCTCATTTTCTTCCTCCTCCTCTCAGGACTGGAAATGAAACCCAAGCCCTCAAGCACAGTTGGCAGAAATTCGCCCTCTGACCTACATTCCCAGGTCATGACCTTCCATATTTTCACTGTATATGTGGGGTGGGTTTATTCATTATTTATCCTTAGTGTTTCCTCGGACCCAGCTTACTCAGCAAATGGTGCGCAACCTGTGTGTAAGAGATCCATTTTCTCCCGTCATCCCTTGTAGATTTTGAATACTGGGATTTCTTACGAGTTCTTCCGGTGTCGTGCTTCACGGCACACTTGATCCTGGAACCTTTAATGATAGCTTCCGTCAGCACTAACACCGATGCCCACCCACTGACCTCCGTGTCTGTATTACAGATAGCAGCACCAACCTCCCACTGGTTTGGACTTAGTTGTCCATGGGCTACTTCGGTAGCTCCCACACTGAAGACATGAAGACTGCCCCCACACGTCATCGTGTGTGCATCAATGCCATACGCAATGCCACACTGCATTATTCATCAGCCCAAAGGTTGGGCTCTCACTGGCAGTGTGGCGAGCTTCCAGATAGCTCCCTTTGGCTTTGTTTGAAAGTAATTGCTGAGCCTTTTGTTTCCAGTCTGTTTACACTGAAAGCATATTTGCATATCTACAGGAAGGTTGGGTTAGAGTAGGGAGTGAAGTGTAGTAGATCAGAGTCAGTCTTTCCAGCGTACCTAGGATATCATTATCTACATGGCCTCTTTGTAAAATTTCAACTCGTTGCACGAGCTTCTGTAGAAAAGATCAAGCTGGGATGCAGCTGATAGAAATTGGAGGAATGTTTATTCATGTGCTGTGGCTTATAAAACACCTCAACCTACAAAGGAGAAGACTTTATAGTTCGGAACAGAGGCGTCTCTATGACCTTAGAAGAGCAGGGGCTGATTGCTTTAAAGACTGTCTACCATTTGACAAAGCTAGACATTGAAAAATTGACCTAAATTACAAGTACATCTTAATAAATAGTTTTTGTCATATATAGTACAACCAAACAGCTAACTTTCTACTGGAATGAGTTTATGAGGTGGCAATTATGGATTATTAAATGAAACAGTAACCATTTTTTAAATATAATTAAAAAATTTTGTTTTGAAACCAAGAAATAGATTTTTTTTTTTTTTTTTTAGCTTTTGGAACCTGTCCTGGAACTGGCTCTTGTAGACCAGGATGGCCTTGAACTCACAGAGATCTGCCTGCCTCTGCCTCCTGAGTGCTGGGATTTAATGGAATTAAAAACATGGGCCTCCACTGCCCGGTGGAAATAGATCTTTTAAAAGCAAGTAATATACACATTAAGTCACTTAGCCTATCAAGGCAATGCATGCCGTTTGGTTTCTATGTAATATTAAAACTTTGCTTTTCAAACACTCGATTGGAGATATTGCATACATTTTCAGCAAAGTTAGACACTTGCAATTCTATTCAGGGCACACTTTTTCTCTGTGTAATAGGATGGAGAACTGCACCTGTACCTCAGTCCATTGCTGCTCAGTGGGAGCAGTCACTGTCCAAATAAATCCTCTAGTTACTAAAAATACGGTTTGGACTTTTCTTTCTTTCTTTCTTTCTTTCTTTCTTTCTTTTTTTCTTTCTTTCTTTCTTTCTTTTTCCCTTTGTTTCCTTTTTTCTCTCCTTCTCTCCCTCTCCGTCTTCCCCCTCCTCTTTCTTTCTTCTGGCACGAGTAATTAAGCCTGTCTTGAAAGTAAGTCAGCAAAACTTACTACATTCTCAGAGTCACCGATAATATTGCTTAGTGCAGTGGCACACTTCTTTCCATGAAAAGTCTATTTGTTGAACAGTCAATAAAGTTCAAAGAACTTGATTTTTGCAGCTCAACACTTTATGGAGAAAGGTGTTTACTGCAAACTGCTTTCTCTTTCGCCAATTAGCACCTGCTAGGATTCACAGCGAGAAGACCCTTGCCAGGGAAGTGTTTGCTGAGACCTTTCTTCTTGCTGTGAAGTGGAAAAAGGTTACTTAAATTTCCTATCGCGTTGTTCTTGAGAATGAGCAGATGTGGCAATAGAATAACAATACTTCAGCGAGAATACATATTGGTGGAAAAGAAGCAATTTACTTGCGTTTTGCATTTTTTTGCATGTAAATAAACTAAATTGCTATACATTTTGGGAACATGAGAGTTTTTATTTTTTACTTTTTTTTTTATATTTTGCTTTAACACACCAGTCTCTTATGAATGCTTCGTTTTTCTGTGTTGATACCGTACACGTGTTACAACTCTGTCGAGTAAAACTGTAAGCGAAAGTTTGCCATGATTTGGATTCTTTTATCTGGGCCTGTTAAAAAAGTATTAACAATTTATCTCTGATAAAATAAGATTTTCTCTACCTTTTTCTCCTGGGATCTAAGGTTTTTGTCACAATCACAATGTACAGTAGACAGTGTGCACAATTCTGTGCATGGTATTAATAATGTCACATAACATTAAATCAGATATCATGGTCATGAAAGGGGAGGCCCACAGTATGCAGTCACGTTTTGAGTTAATAACCGAGTCTGCTTAGGACTGGGCAACTAGAACCATGTTTCACCATTTATGTCCACTTGGGACCAAACTGCCATTTCCCCCTCTGACTTTAGGGATTGTCAGTTCCCCTTTAGAAATGAGTTTTAACATTAAGCACCTTTGTCTTTTTTTTATTTACCAAAACAAGTTCAGTCCGTATTTTGGAAAGATTTGAAATTAAATATATCAAAAGTAATAATGGTTTATAGGACAGATTAATTTTAAAGTTATATGCATTTTCTCCTTAAAGAACTTGATTTTATCAACCATATTGCTATACTTCAGTGAAATACAATATAACAAATATAATCACATCTCAGCAACATAGCAAATATATCATAGTCCTGTATTTTCTTTTCACATAGTAAGCACACTCTGTTAAAATACTAGCTATTTTGTTTTGCCTTATAGCATCAATGGTTTTCTTTTTATGTATATATCACTAACCATTTTTTTCATTTTGAGAGATAAGATAGCATTATCAATATGAGACCAGTGGGTTTCTTAGGCGAGAAAACAAAAAGAATTTGGCAGAGGTAAAATGTACTCTTGACTATTTCAGTTCTTTTCCTGGATTTTCATTGAATGAGCAGTCTACAACTGAACATTGGTCTGACACATTTTGAGTATTTTTGGAGGAAGTGATGTGTTGCAACTTCATCATATTAAAATCTGGAATATATAACTTTAGATCCATTGAATCTGAAATCTGGCCATAGTGTGCGTTCGGTATTGGCTTCTGCTTTTGTGATGGTATAGAATGTTGAGATAAAACTATAATAGATCGAGTCTTGTATTCCTCAGTTGACTTTTATCTACAATCTTGGAACTGGGAAGCTGTTTGCATCGCGTGTGCAGGTTCTGTGTGGTGAGCTCCAGACAGCGGGGTTAGGTAGAGCTGGCCATTGCTGTATATGAAAGTGGTTTGAACAGTTGGCTGGTTGTGACCAACAGAAGTTCCTCTCAGTCACTGGCTGAGTCACAGCTGTTAACTGAAAAGGCCAGTTCCCAAGTTAGGTTCCCACGTCATTATCTTCAGGTTTATTGAGTGAGGACACAGACTTTCTTCGTTTGAATAGTGTAATATATTTGTAGTTCTATTTTTAGAACTATCAGAAGCTGATAGTTTCTGCTATCTACCTATTATGAGTTAATCAGTGTGTTCAGCAAATATATGTCTGTCAACATTTTAAGCACTAAGAATTTGAAAATTGTGGTTCCTCTGTTCCATTCTCACATAAACTTTGGAAGGGAAGGCAAACATTAAGCAGATAATTATAAAGTGCATAGGACATTTATAACAATGGATGACCTAGGAAACATAGGAAAGAGATAATAACAGACAGGCATGAGAATAGCAGGTGTGTCAAAGGCAGCTTAGTATGACATATAGACAGAAGGAAAACTGAGAAGCAGTGTTCTTGTATACAAACACCCATTCCAAGTCCTCCATTCAAACTTGTTTTTTTTCTTGATTTGCTGAGACAGTCCAAGTCCCATTATATCAGCCTGATCTACAGAGCAAGTTCCAGGACAGGTTCCAAAGCTCCAGAAAAATTCTTTGTCTCAAAACAACAGAACAAACAAACAAACAAACAAACAAAAGAAATGGCTCAGCAATTAAGATCACTGACTGATCTTCTAGAGGACTCAGGTTCAATTCCCAGCACCCACATGGCAGGTCACCACTCTCTGTAACTCCAGTTCTTGGGGTCTGACACCCTTACATAGACACACCTGCAGGTGAGACACCAATGCAGATAAAACAAAATAGAACTTAAAATTAATTAAAAAACAGTATATTCCAAATGAAACAAAGTGAATTGGAGAAGAAAGCTTTGAGATCTGAATTATCTTAATGGATCAGTTGTACATAATGTGTCCCATGCCATTTCAATCACAATTCATTGGAGGAAGAGATTCTGATAAAATTTTGCCAATGTCCATAGATGGCAAGTGTTTCATGGATATTCTATCAAACTCATCAAATTATATTTTATAGATCATCTATTATCTATCTGCTGGTTTGTCAGCAATACTAGGTTAGCTGAAGAAAGCATATAGTGAAAAGAAAAGATGCCAAGAGAAAACAATTTACTTGAGAAATGCAAAAAGCACCAAATGTTTGTGTAATCATAAACTTTAATTTAGGAATTTACTGTTAACAAAGCAAATTAAAGGGGCCACAATGAATTACTAACAACTTTCTTACCCATAAAATACATTGATTTACATTAATAACTCCTACATTAAAATTATAAGTATTTTTAAATATCCCAACACAACAATAAAATACTAGAATTTGAATCCATTCATGGATAATGAAATTCCATGTACCCCTCTTTGGCAAGTGTCTGCCCTGTCTCTTTTTGAGTACCTTTAGTTGGGTGGTGATGTGTCACTGCTGGTCCATTACAATCGTTCTTACTTTGAGCAGAAACCCAATGCTTTGAAAGCATGGTGCTTTGGACTAAAGGACTTACTCCGTATCTCTCATGTCATCCATGCTTGCACTGGTCTCCACAAGTTTTCTTACTAAATACATCACCAGAGAAAAGATCTACTTCTGCTATCTATTGGAAAATAGTTGAGAAAATGTTCATTTGCATTGTCTGAGCTATAATGTATGTCTATTCATGTCATTATACAATAATTTGGATGATTTGTGAAGTTATTATTGTCTGTTAATCAGGTTTAAGTGGTCATGTAAATTAGAAGCTAAAGCTAACACACCTTATATTTTATTTCACAGCATTATTGCATGGGATAATATTCAACTAGGGTTTAATTTCAAGAACTGAGTCAACTTACAGGAAACATAGTGCAGTGATTCTCATGCCAGATTGTATCTGAAATTTTGCAGAACACCATGCTTCCAGCCCCAGTGCATTGTGAGGGAAGTGACCATGTGGGCATCACCTTTCTCTTGAATAAAGAGAAACATCAGAGTAAGAGAATATTAATTGTCTAAAGAAGTATGTAGTTCATTGGTCTAAACACAGAACCCATTCCATGTGTTTTCCTCCCTCAGAAATGTAGGAACATGGTATGAAAGCAGAATTTTTTAGAGCAGAATAAATCTAGGCCAATGAGGAATGCTCTTTCTAGCCAATTCACAGTGGCATCTTTCATAATACTTAAATGAGCATAAGGCCCACAGAAAAAAGCTTTTGTAGGAAAAAAAAATGGTAGCAGATGCTGGAAAGTATCCAAGACAAACAACCCACTGTGTGACGTGTATTCATTTAATGACTCCTCCATGCTCTTTCTCTTGTTTCTGTTGAATACTGACTTGCCTTTTATGGGCAGTGGCTAAGGGATTCCAGAGGAAGGTGACTCTTTTTTCCCACTCACAGTGTCTTGGCATAGGTTATTCTGTTTATTTGGATAACTCTCAAGATGTAAACTCAATTTGCCAAGACTCCTTTCTCCCGCAAATTGACTGGAGATCAAATTATCCTGAATTGATTATTTCTCAATGCAAATATGTAAGAAACATCACACTTTAGGCGGTGAGTGTGTGATTTTAGGTGACCAATCATAATTTGCCAAAATAATCAAAGGAAAATGTACAAAAAATAACACCTGGAGTTTCAGTTAGAAGTAGGTGCAAGCTATCAATTTTTGACAGTATATCTGTATAGATATACAACAAAGCAAATCTTAGTTTCAAACTGTGCCTAAATTAAGAAAATAAAACTGTGATCAAGGAAGGGAGCTGCTGTCACAGAAAGATGAGAATCTTGAAAGCCACAAGCCAATGAGGAACGAACTTTTCAGAGAATGAGTTGGTAGAAATCATGATGAGGACACACCTAGCTTTCCTAGTAAAGTTTTGATAGTATGTGAGTTAAGCAGTGTCCAAATGCTATTCCTTTCTATTTGTGTACAGTTTTCATGTTAATTTTACCATGTAACATCTTTGTATTGCTGTTCAGCAAACCACACTCACACAGTTTGTAGCTTAAATAAACTCCAACCTTTTGGCTTTCTCACACTGGACTCTTGGGCAGTTACTCCTCCGGGTCTCGATGGGACCTTATCAGATAGTGGCTAGAGCCATTTAAGGATACGTGGGAAAGGCTGAGAGAAGAATGGCACCTCTATTTATCTCTGTCTGTCCTTTGAGAAGTGGTGAATGTGTTTTGTTTACCAGGGAGCCAAAGGATTCCAGAGTGAAGGATCCCATAGCGAAGAATTCCAGAAACACAAGCAGAAGTCACATCGCCCTTTCTAACCTGGTTTCGTATTATTCTGCTCATCAGGACCACATCAGTTTGCATAACTTGAACAACGGGAGACAGTGTCTTTTGTAGACCAGGTTAGTCTCGAATTCACTCTATTCACTCTAATGTAGCCAAGGATAGCCTTGAGCTTTTCAGGTCCTCTTTCCTCAACCTTCCAAGTGCTTGGATTATAGGTTGGGCTTGGGACTGAACACAGGGCATATACATGCTAGGTAAGTACCCTAACCATCTAAGCTGTATCCACAGATACATGCCCTCCCTCCTGATGGAGTGCTTGTCAAATAACTAGGGGCTCTGTTTTAATACTATTACCTACTTATATTTCTGTTTCTATTTGCTATCTTTCTATTTTCCTACAAAATTTGCCAATATAGACACTACAGACATTCTAAATACTGCCCTCCAGTTTATATAGGGGCCTGGGATTATTGATTTGTTTGAACTTATTATTTTTACTGTAAGTATATAGTGTGTGTGTGTGTGTGTGTGTGTGTGTGTGTGTGTGTGTGTATACATGCCATAAGAAGTATGTGGAGGTAAGAAGACATCCTGGAGATCCAATTCTTTGCTTCCATTCAGGAAGTCAAGCTTGCACGTCAAGTGTTTTAGCATTTTGCCAGCCCGTAGACTATTTTACTGTGATATTATATTCAACTTTTGTTTGCCTTCTGTGACTTTTTAAAAGTTATTGCGCATACCTTTGTAAAATGGGCCATTCATTATGCATGTCTGATTTTCTGAAACATTTTAAAATAATTTGTTTTACTTTCTCAAATGTTCTGTGAAATGTGTGGATTTTAAAAACACTAATGACTATATTAGAATATATTCCTTTAGAAATGTAGGGATCACTGGGAGTTAAAGGGAATGTGTTGTCTTAGAGAAAAGAAATCCTTACCTTTATATCAAATTAAGTGAATTGAAAACTTGTCAAATGAGAAAATGAAAACGCAGTAGTTTTGTAAGTGTAACCAGACTGTTTAGATCATTATTTCCAGGTTCATATGCTCCTGATTCCAAAGCTTCTCAGAAGACGTTCTTAGCTGAGACGCACTCTAGTTATATATCATTGATACTTTTTTTTTCTTGTCCAAAATTAAGCAAATATTCCGTGACTCATCTAATAAGGAAGTATATCTAACAGTGGAATATAATTTACCTAACCATAGAGTTGTTTTAAAATTCATTGTTTACCTGAACTGAGGTCAGTCGGACTTTAAGGAAGTAATTTAGGTAACTGATACTCTTTCTTCTGCTTCATTGTACTCCATAACTCCTAGCAGAATTTTGGAAACAAACAAACTATTTTATAAGTGAGATTATTTCTTTAGTTAACTGACAGGCAAATAATGATCCACATGGGTGTAATATAAACAATGTATCCATGCTAATATCAGTAATGACAATGAAAGAAAATGGGGGAGAGTTATTGCTTCACGTTTTCAATTTTATCCAGGTTTCATGACTACTTACCTGTGAGTAACACACTTCTAATGAAAGATACAAATTTCTATATGTAAAGAACTTAGTTGAGAAACAATTAGCGCATTTTTAGGATATAGGGATAGATGGATAGATACATAAACAGAGGTTCATATTGTTTTGTGGACAACAAGATAATCTTTTTGATTTTTCCAAACCCTCATGCAGTAATATACCACATAGAGACATGCAGGCCTCATCATGGAATGTCAACAACCCATACTTAGACTTTCTCAGCCTGGGCTTGGGGGCATTCATAAGCTCTGCCCTGTGCTGGGACATTCTACAGCTTCTTCTGTGCCTTGTCCCCTTTACTAATCACCACTGATGACTCCTAAGACTGAGTTCTATGTTCCAAAATCTCTAGTCTAGTCATGCTGTCTTGGGATGTGATTAGTTGATTAATGTAAGATTATAAAAACCTTCATAACATAAGAGCCATGTGTATTCTGCTTACCCTATAAGTGCATTTCCTGGTACTGTGTCTGGAATAGAGTAGGTCTTTAATAAATTATGTCTGAATTCAATTGTATTGGTTCTCAGACAGTGTGAACCCCAGGGGAAAGCATTGAGCAGATTCTTGAGTGTATAAATCCAGCCACATCATAAGGAGAACAAAAAGTACCATATGGGTGGTCTTATTCTTTTTTAAAGATATAAAGAGAAGAGGCCAGTCCCACGAGGGGTAGCTGGTCCCACGAGGGGCCTCATTAGGTCCCCCAAGTTTCGGTGGGTCCCCTGAGGCCTCGACGGGTGAGAGACAGATACACCATGCAGAGAAAGAGTTTGGGTATAAAGTTTATTCAATGGGTTATGGAAGGGAAGGAGGAGAGGGAGAAAAGGGGGTAGGAGGTGGTGGGTAAGAGCCTGTGGTAGGTCAGTGGGATAGCTGATCCCACGAGTAACCAAAGTGGGTGAGAGATGGACAGATGCCATGCAGAGAAAGTGGGTATAGTTTATTTAGTGGGCTATGGAAGGGAAGGGGAAAGGGAAGAGAGAGAGAGAGAGAGAGAGAGAGAGAGAGAGAAAGAGAGAGAGAAACAGAGAGGGGGAGGAAGGAGAAGAGGCAGCAGACCATTACATATGGGAGACAAGAAAAGAAGGCAGAGGAGGGGGAAAAGAAGGGAACAAAGCAAGAAGAAAGACTAGTTAGTGATAGGAAGGCCCTACTGTTGAAGACAACGCTCATATATCTCATTGAACATGGAGACATCAAGCTGGTGCTCTAGCCTTTGCCTCAACTGACTAGTGTCCATGGTGCTGGAAGTAATTCTGTATGCTAACAGAGGAGAACACACCTACAAACCCTTTGATCTGCAATTGTGCACCTGCCTGTGTGAAATGTTGGTGCAACTGTGGCACAGTAGTTGTAAGAGTAACCAACTACTATCTAACTGAGTTTAATGCCCAGTCAATGGAGGGAACCCATGCCCAACACAGCCCATATCCAAGAACCTGAGACAAGTTAGTCCGCGACTCCCAATGACATTCTGCTGTAGCCATAGATCAGTGTCTCATTCAGCCATTACTAGTGAAGCTTCCACTAGCACCAGATGGAAACTGATAAGTAGACCTACAGTTGGACAATGTGCAGAGAGGAATAGACCTTTGAGTACTCAGTACTAAATGGTACTTTTGACTTCATCAAATCTACCCACTCAGGGCTTAGAGAGTTTCAGAGAAGAGGAGGCAAAAGGATGGGGGTGGGGATGTTAAAATTGAGAAAACACTGTTATTGTGTTTTTATAGGGGATGTGTGTGAGTGAATGCTTGTACTCAAGTGTTTCTCATACTTTTTTTTTTTTTTGCTTGTTTTACCGTATTCTTTTTTTTCTTTTTTAATTTGCCAGTTTATTTTCTTAAGAGAAAAAGAAAGGCTTGGAGTCGAAAGGATGGGAAATGTAGAACATCTATGAGCACATGATGTAGGGGAACCAATAATCAGAATATTAAAATACAGTGTATTTCAATAAAAAAGAATGGAGAGAGGAAGGGATACAGATAGATAGATAGATAGATAGATAGATAGATAGATAGATAGATAGATAGATAGATAGGAATGTAGGTGTTTATTTCTTCTTCCCACCCTGTTCCCATTTCAAAGACTTTCCTAGTCTTCCCAACTGGAGGTCCCTTTGCAATTTAGAAAGCACTTGACATCTGCAGAAGTTAGGTCTCCACCTCTTCAGGGAAGACCCAGTTAAATTCCTCATCTTGACTCAATATTACATTTCAAAGGTCCCAGCTTCTCACGAAAGATCCTCTTGGGGTGTAAAATGGAGAGGAGGCTGTAAAAAGATTTCCATGTCAAAGAAAGCAATTGCTGAAAGAGTCATCCATTCATTCCCTCAAGGCAGGGAAGGAAGTGGAGTCAAAAAGAAGCCCTGAGATCATTGCAGGTGGGAGCAGCCTAAGGCTACCCTGATATCATCCTCTTAGCCGGATTCCTTGGTGGAGTTGCTCTAACTCCTCAGGCATCCCCTGGGCCTGTCCCTAACTACTCTGCTGACCATTAGCCAGGCAATTGAGGGAGGTGACCTGTCATCCTGCAGGGGCTAGGGCTGCACTCCTAGGAGTAAAGGTCAAGAGAGTTTCAGTACCTTCTGGGAGAAATCTTCTAAATTAACACCAACAATAAAAAACAATCAAATAAACAAAGTTTCCGCATGGCTTGTTAGCCCCTGGAAGCCTCAACTAAAGGGTTATTTTGATCCTGTAGAAATGCGTAAAGGACTCAACTCTATCTGCAAACACTTTGCAGGGAACAGGACTTCCATACCACCATAAGAGAAAGAGAAGAGAAGAGAGAAGAGAAGAGAAGAGAGAGAAGGAAGGGGAAGGGAAGGGAAGGAGGAAAGGGAAGGGAAGGGAAGGGAAGGGAAGGGAAGGGAAGGGAAGAGAAGAGAAGAGAAGAGAAGAGAAGAGAAGAGAAGAGAAGAGAAGAGAAGAGAAGAGAAGAGAAGAGAAGAGATCATTAGTAATTTCCTAAAAGCAGCTCTTCAACTGACTTTAGACCTTTCTGCAGTCTCACTCGGGACTAGACAGTCCCAAGCCAAGCTTCCCTAAACTGTTTAGTCTTTCAGCTCTTCTCTGTGAAGAACGGATTTTTTTTCCTGCTCTTTTTGTGATGCCTGTGTGGCCTGCAGTGTGGGCTCAGAGCCTGTGATCTCTGTGTGACACAGACAGTGGACCTGTTTGCTTATCTGAGCCCCTCCTTTCCTGGGAATTTAGGTGGCAGCCTGGGTGGTAAGAACGAAGCCATAAGATCAGTAAGGGTCTCAGGACTTATATTTACTTTGTCTTCAGCTTGCTGTGAGCTTAGCCTTGTTCTTGCCTCCCTGCCATGAGCTACCCTGGGCAGACAGGAAAATGTGATCCAGCCATTCTGTGTACACCACTCTCTCACCTTTTGGTCTCCATTACTTGTCTTTTCTAAGGTGTGCATGTATATAAAGAGCAAGGTACTCCTGGTATACAGAAAAGATAGATCATTTTTTCCTGATAGCCACCACCTCACCTTCCCACAAATTGCTCAGATCTGCCTAGATAACTCAGCTGTTCCAGCAAAAGACCATCTTTTTGGGTCTGCAGGGGTGGTTCAGCAGTTAAGAGTGCTTGGTGACACCCAAGTATACATGGCATATTCTCTCTCTCTCTCTCTCTCTCTCTCTCTCTTTCTCTCTCTCTCTCTCTGATAGAAAACCTGAAATACAGAATATTCATCATGATTTCTAAATTCCTTTAAAAAGATTTCTTACAGTATTTCTGGGAATGTCAGAGCAACATTATATTAATATATACTAAAGGTTTTGATAATATCACCAAACACAATACACGCACACACACACACACACACAAAAGCAAGAAAGAAGCCGGGCGGTGGTGGCTCACACCTTTAATCCCAGCACTCGGGAGGCAGAGGCAGGCAGATCTCTGGGAGTTTGAGGCCAGCCTGGTCTACAAGAGCTAGTTCCAGGACGGGCACCAAAGCTACAGAGAAACCCTGTCTCGAAAAACAAAAACACACACACACACAAAAGCAAGAAAGAACACATTACATGTGCTGTTAATTCTGGCTGGCTGGCTGCCTTCTTCTTAGCATTACAGCAAGCTCCTTTTGTCAGCAATAACCTGGATAGGTGCACAGACACCCTCATATTGCAGCTGACTAGTAATGTGGGCTTGAGGCATGAGGGTTTTATTGAAAAGCACGAAGGCAGTCAAATGCCAGGCAGGATATTCATTGCAATAAGCATGTCTATACTCTATATGTTTACCTGGAAGTATAGAATGTAATACCAATAATATGGTCATATAAATACTTGTTAAAAGTTAATAGAATACTAAAGATTCAAAATCAATATAAAATAATATAATAAAATAAAATATAATATAATATAACAAATGAACAATGAAGGAGGTCATCATCTGGATAAAAAGTGTTCTTATGGTCAGAATGCCATATAAAATGAAAAAAAAAATGGAGAGGTTATGGACAGACACTCAAGACAATGGAAAGCCAAACATGGCAAAGAACACTGTGGCTGAGTTGTTAAAATAATTGCCTATTTAGCTGTGGAGAAATCAATTACATGCTCATGCCATACACAGATTCTAAGTAGGGCATCAGAGAGATGTTTCCGTGGTTAAGGAATGGCATAGAAAAATAAAACTTTGTAATTTTCAAAAATATAAACATTTTATTCTGTTAATCAGTTAGGAAAGATTAAAAATAATGTGCAAAATTTAAAAATCAATAAATTTATTGTTATAAATGTATACAGCCTTATGTTCTAATTAACAAATTTAAATTTTTTGAGCTAATTATCATATAGATGTATCTATCTAAGGGTTATTTACATTTAAGATGTGCACATAGACATTACTAAAAAAGTAATTTTTAAAAATTAATTTTGAGTGTAAAACCAGATCATTTCCCTCTTTGTTTTCATCCCTTCAAACTCTCGCATACACTACCCCATGCATATGTGTGTTTCACCCCCATGCATATATATGTGTGTGTGTGTATGTGTGTGTGTTTAAGTATATAATAAATCCTGTACATTCTGTACTATTATTTACAAGTTTTCACAGTTGGCCATTTGATATTGAATAAGCAATTCACATACTCTACTCTCCATAAGGTAATTTCCTCTGATTTTGCTATTTCTTAGTTGTCTGTAGTTCTTCATATAGACTTTGGAGCTCACGAAAGTAAACTTCAAGAGCATTGCTTTCCGAAGCAATACGTATCAAGAACCACATTTTCCTTAAACTGTCAAAAATTAGGATAATAAAATTATAGAATCACATGGTCATTTACCTAAAAGTCTGAATTTACAAAAGAATATATGCATTGAATGTGGCAATCAGAATTCACTTTGAGTACTGTGTAGTAGTGTAGACAACGGCTGACAAATTACACAAGTTGCTTATGGCTTGATATGGAACATTATTTAAGTTGAATTTAATATATACAATGGCGTCATGGTAGTTTATCCAAAAGTTCTGTGGTTTGTAGATGAAATACCCCGTGTTGAATCACATATAGAAGGCTTGCCCTTAGTAAAGATGTCCTCAGAAGTGGAGTGTTGAGAAATGCGGGGACTATGAGGACACCAACTTCATCAGTGGGTTAATCCATCAGTGAACTCATTGCTAGATGGGCTATTAGGAGGAAGTGGTCCATGACCCTTTGGTGTTTTGCTCTGCTTCCTGGTCACATGATGTTCTGCCAGACCATAGGCAGAGCAATGAACACAGGCAACCAAGAGCTAAATTTTCAACAGCTCTGAACTTAAGTAAAGCTTTACTCCTTATAATTGATTATCTTAGTCGTTTTGCCACAGAGAAAGAAAATGGACTAAATGAAAATGTATTTTAAGCATAAGCTTATGTGTGTGTGAGTGTGTTTTTGTGTACATGTATATGTACTTGCATGTATATATATATATATATATATATATATGTGTGTGTGTGTGTGTGTGTGTGCAGGTAGACTTTCATAGAAATATATATTCACCTTTAAAGTAAGCTAGAGTGGCTTCTATGTCTTATGACCAAATGTAAAGTTAAACCAGTTATTTGATATTTAGGAAAAAACTAACAGCAAATGGATATTTGATAAGCAATTTAAATAGACTTTTCTCCACTTAATGAGATTGAATTTCATTATCATATTAGTTTCAAACACTGAAATAATTCCAGGGCTATGTCCATTTAAGTAAATGATTCCCCGAGCCATCTGTGTCTCCTGGGGATTAAAGATGAATGGAGATCTCTATAACTTTCCATCAAAATCCATTAAGGGCCATAGAGCCTCCAGAGCTTCTGTTACACATGTGACATTGGTTGATGTGCTTTCAGAGTTAAGTGCATATGCCACAGCCAAAGTGCTAATTTGTTACAAAGAGATCACCTGCATCAATTTTTATTATTTTCTTGCCTGCATCTCTTTATCATGCAGTCCATTAGAATCTATACAGCTAATGTCTTTTTAATTGGCAGTGTCTTAATTGGGATTACAAATTAATCACTAAAAGGACATTATGTTTTGATGAATATTTTTCTACCTAAACTTTCCGGTTGAGGAACATCTATCACTTCTGTCTGTACCTTTCAGTTAAATCTTCTGAGGTCATTAGAGAGGCAGCCACTCCACAGGGTGCTTCTGGTGGTGTGGGTATGTCTACAAAGCCTCAAAATCATTGCTGAGAATTTATGGTAAACACAGCCTTTGCAATCATTCCCTCTCAGGAAAAAGCTGTTTCCACTTCCACCACACCTGGAGAGAGACTGGTCTGACCTGCGGCGGAGAAAGCTTTGTAATCCTGTAGGGCCTTCAAACATGAAGAAAGAGAGAGTCCCTAACAGAGGTCCTGACGTAACTCCACGTGCATCACCAGTACAGTTTCCCGGTGACTGCCGCCTATGAAATCTTTCCTTTCGCTGACTTGGAGTCCCAATAGTTTTCTCTCCGTGAACAAGAAAAGCACCCAAGAAGCTCTTGAAGCTTGAAAGTTCGATAAGATTAAAACCTTCTGCTTTTCTTAAGAAGAAACTATTTTTCTTCTACATTCACCTCTACTTCACTAAGAAGGTTCCCTTTGGTCCTCTTCCTGTCCTGGGGAATTGCAGTTTCTTGGCAGCCCCTCTACCACTGTTCCCCAAATGTATGTGCACTCCGGGAAATAGTGTGTTTTGCTTACTCAGTCTGGGCGTCTTGCCATTTGGGCTCTTCAGGTCAAAAATACGTAGAAAGATGTGAAGAGAGAGCATAATTACTTGGCTAAAAATGGACTCGTCATCGTTCTCCTAACACCTGTACCCAGGGCTCAGAAAATACGAAAGAGGGGGTGAAAGATTTGTAAGAGCCAGAGAGGAACTTGCTGTAGGATTGTGTTTCCCAGTAGTGTCAGAAGCTACACCAAAAGTCTCACCAACGCGACTGCCTAAACAGGAGCTGAATAAACACAGCAATAAACATGCCAAGGTGGATGCATGAAAGCCTTACACAAAGAACGACAGACAAAGAAGGCATATGAGAGAGGGAGAAATAGTCTTCCCCAGGGAAGAGCATACCACTTGGTTTTCCACCACCAAAGAGTCAGCCCGTAAAACATGCATAGAAGTAATATCATGCAAATTGCAGGTTGTATTTGCAAGTATTTATGTGTATACACATAGACACGCAACACACACACACATGTATCTATCTATCTATCTATCTATCTATCTATCTATCTATCTATCTACATACATATATCAGCAATTAATGAACAAAGAGGCCATGAATTTGAAAGAAAACAAGGAGGAGCATGAGGAAATCTGGAGGAAAGTATAATTATATTATAATCTCTAAAGTAAATAAAACTAAATAAATTTTGCTTAAATCATTGTATGAGAGCACATATTTGAAAATTTAGCAATATTCCACATACACACCAATCTTGTGTGTAATGTCAGTGATTCATTTTGGAAGAGGAATACACTGGAAAAACTCCTTTGAAAAGATAAGATACCAGCAACACTGAGAACATAAAAAAAATATTGAACAACATCCTTATGATATTAATCAGTAATACTTGTTGACAACTAGTAACGCTTAGTTTAGCTAACGCTTCTCTACCCAGTTAATGGGCGTTTTCAAACAGCATCTTCTATAACTATCAAAACAGTCTTGTGAGACATGTCTGTGGTTCACAGCTGAAGTCCCAACATCTAGCAAGTGGGGCGGGAGGAACTGGGCTCTCGAATGAATTCCTAGGCTACAGAAGGAAGCCCTGTTTTAAGGAAACCAAAAGTCAGGCAAAAATGAAAAACCTGTTCTATGAGGTGAGTTCTGTGTTGTTTGATGTGGATTCTGTTTTTTTCAGAAGGTAACTAACTATCTTATAGATCAATAGTGTCCACATCATACACATATGGAAAAGGAAGTTTTAACTGATGACTTTGAAATACTTTTCTATTCCTGAGCTTCTATAACGCAATATTAAAAGCACATTACAATTACATGTAATATAAATATTAAAGCCACACATATATGTTATATACATATGTACGTTTACCTGTCTATGCATATATGGAGATGGTTGGGAAATTTTTAAGGTCTTGTGAGTGAGGAGATGAAAGAATGACTTGGGCCGACTGACAAACAGTTTTCCGGATGTGTGCCAACATCACCCTTTCCCTTGTTTGGAAAGAATTCGGTTCTTTTTGAAAGCATTGCATGGCCCTTTGATCTAGTTATGGAGCCTGAGGGGGAGATAGCAGGAGGGATTCTGCACCTTCCGTGGTTACCTTTGTGCACACATAGGACAGAGGCACACCCTCCACCAAGGAAAACAGCCCTAGAGAAGGATGCATTCTGAAAACATTTGATGTATTTTGGATTCATTAATATTGATGCCTCTTCCGCTGCTTCCGCAGCTCTGACATATGACAGGACCCGGAGCTGTTCAACTGCAGGGCATTTATTTCCTCACCCAATTAGTTCGCCATTGTTTTCTGATAGCAGCAGATATTCCTAAATGAGTTTTGGTTGGATTAATTGCCTTCCAACTTCAAGATCTCATTGTTAGGTTCTGAGAACCTTTGTCCATTAACATAAGTGTAAAATGAATAAGTAAACAATGCTCCTTTAATTACTGTGCTAAAAATAGGGAAGCATTATTGGAGAACAGTTAAACATTTTTCTCTCTCTTCTCTGTTCACTTCTGTTTTTTTTTTCCTCTTGAGTGATTAAAAAATTATATGGAATTCATTCCATATACTTTTAGAATAAGCTTATTTTTTTAAGTCTGAATTCTGGCAAAGGTTTTGGTCATCCTCATATGGCATTTTGCATACAGGTTTTCAGCATGAGTCTTGGGATAACATATATGTACATGTGTTCATTCTGTGCCCCAAAACTGAGAGGAATGAATGAAAGCAAAGACCTAAGTTTCACTTCAATGGCAGTATTTCCAGAAAACCTTTGTATTTACAAAGCTATGAGTGGTTACAAATCCACTTTCACTGCAATCAGAAGATCACTACACCGCACTGTGGACTTTACATTCTAACATTTTTTTTAAATATTTATTTATTTATTATGTATACAGTATTCCTTCCATGTATGCCTGCAGGCCAGAAGAGGGCACCAGACCTCATAACAGATGGCTGTGAGCCACCTTGTGGTTGCTGGGAATTGAACTCAGGACCTTTGGAAGAGCAGGCAATGCTCTTACCCTCTGAGCCATCTCTCCAGCCCAACATTCTAACATTTTAAGTCAGCATGTCAGCAGTTAAGGACATGAGAGAGCGGTGGAGGTAATGGGGTTAATCAGATTGCTTTGGAATCTAGAAGGACAAATTTAGTAATAGCTTTCAAGCACAAGAGACTGATCTGCGTCTCCCCTGAGGTTAGAAAAGGAAAGAGGAGCCTTAAACCACAGTCTAAGAGGATTATGTTGAATATGTAATCAGGATAGAGCAGAAGTAGTAAAGGTCATAAAAGTCATTTTCAAGCTAGAAGGAAAATGAAGTCCACAGTGACAGGGTTTACTGCGTAAGTTCCAAAAACATTTGGGACATTGATCAAAGGATTCCACCTGCAGTCAGTAGTAGCAGTTATAGAGGTGACTTACCAAGAGGGGCGTTGGGCTTTTCTTCTGAAAATGACAAGGTATATTAATAAGGAACAAGTTACTTAGTTTTCAAGCTAGTCATGGAACCCTTTAAATATTCTCACATGGCTTCTCTAAAGAGAAAAAGAGATGATTTTGTTTCCTTTTCTCTTGTGAATGGTGTTATCATTTATAAAGATATAGTAGGTGACCAGACCCATGAAGGGTGGCAGCAGGTCCCCTGGTGGGTATCCTGAGGCCTTGGCGGAAGACAGACAGTTAAGCCTTGAAGAGAGAGTATGGGTGTAAACTTTATTTAGTGGGTTGCAGAGGGGAAAGGGAAGGGGAAAAGGAGTAGGGAGGAAAGAGAGACACAGAAGCTGCTTCTCCAGAAGAAGGGTAGACAGACAGACAGAGGTCGAAGTTGGTTGTTTCCTCAAAGGCTTTCCATGTTATTTACTGAGGCAGGATTTCTAATGGAACCTGAAGCTCATCAATTCAACTGGCCTCTCTCTGCTTCTACCCTGGGATTATAGGCAAGCGTCTATGACCACTAGGAATTGATGTGGCTATTGAAGATCTAAACTTGCTTTATACACCCACCCAAGAAAACACTTAAAATAATCTGCAGAGACAGTGTAGCTCATTATCATAAAATTCCATTAATAAAGACGTACCATACGTATTATTTATTAATTATTATTTTTGAGGTTGTATCTTCTTATCCCTCTTTATTTCCTTATTACCAGGATTACAGATATCTGTTAACACATCCAGTTCATCATTATCTTAAGTTTAAATATTAATTTATTGAAATGCATAATTAAAATTCTGAAAAAAAAAAAACCCATAGTGATAGAGGTACATCTTTGCCGACAGGAGTTACAACAGCATATCAGATTTAGCTGCTTGGAATAGAAAGCCCAGGATTAAACACAAGTGCTGCCAGGCTCTTATCTCACTTCCTCTCTGAAGGTAGGTTGTGGGGGTTGAGGAAAGGCATGACTTCTTTATGAGAAGATCTTCCTGGAATCATTACACGAATAGGCTTGCAGTCTTAAGGACTTAAAGGCAGGTGACAGAGTGTACCTTTTTCCTGAGCAGCTTACTAGGACACTAAAAATGAGGACTATTTATTATTTATTTATCTATATGATTTACTTGTGCACATGTGTGTTTGTGCCATGGCACATGTATGTGGTGAGCAGAGGACATATTGAGGGGATTAGTTCTTTCCTCCCACCCCGTGAGTCCCCAGAAGTCTTTGCCTGCTGAGACATCTCACCAGCCCAAGTGGATTAATTATTCAGACTCAGGACAATATAGATATTGTGCGGCCATCTTGGTCTCTACTTAAACATTGAGCTTAATTTGGAGAACAAACAAACTTATTGTGAGATCTCAGAAGACAACAATACATAAAACAAAAATGATAAGAAGTGAAAAAGCTACCTCAGGAAGAATTTAGAGAGGGCTTGATGACCCCCAGGGACCATAGTGATAAAATGCAATTTTAAATATTAAAATAAAAGACAATGAAGGGTAAATAATTTAAATGATAAATTATTTTGTACACTGTAAGAATCTCAGAATTTAGTCATGGCCTTTAGTATTCTGCTAAAGTTTTAGGGCAATATGTGTGCTGTGGCCTATTTTTGATTCACAGGGATCATTTTAGTAGCTATAATATGTTTGTAGACCTTAACAGGACTGACACCATGTTAGAGCCACCATTCTGACTTTAAAATCCAGCATGCAGGCTCCCGCACCTGCCAAAACAGTAACAGTTCCTGTCATAGCTCCAGTAAAGTCCCTAAGTGAAAAGTCCCTAGATTTAGTAACTTTGTCTTCTGACTTGTGTAGCTCTGCTTCTTGCTAACTGAAGTGTGACAACCAAGCTGTGCTTGCATGTGTGTGTGTGTGCATGCACACCTAAAAGATAGAGATCTGTAAAGGCTTAGGGCTGCATGATTTGGACAAGGTTCCTATGAAGCAATCATCTGGCAATAAGGACTTCCTTTCTGGCTCTAGGAGTATGGGTGTGGTCACCCCTTGTGGGCTTACTGTACAGCCCTGGTTCATCATTATTGACTGGAAAGGAGGAAGCTAAGACTCAGAACAGCCGAGACTATTTGATAAGTAAAACAGCTTCGAGGGGTTCTTAAAGGAAAATTATGGCATCAGGTACTGCTAGATGCAAGTAAAATCCAGACTTGTAGACAAACGACTTAGTATATGTGAATGTCTTGATATAGCAAACAGAAAAACTGCTTAGTTTCTGTTCTAGATGACTGGGTGCTTAGGAAACTTCCATTTCATTGTAGACATAGAGCTTTAGAAATTGATAACCCAGTGAATATGTTGATAAATTGACACACATTGCATCTGGGCCCCTGAGAAGATAAGCTTTGTATATAATCACATATGGAGAAAGAAGAGAAAAAAAAGAATAAATACTAGAAGATAACTACAAGAAGCATTAATAAAGAAACATCAAAGATGATTTTAAATGTGAATTAGCCTTTTAGGTGCTAAAAATAATTATTTCTTTCGTTAAGAAAAATAGGAAGTTCAATATGATTGGTTGCAGGAAACGCAAAGAAAAATTGGTTTGTGGCTTTGTCTTTGTTGAAAGACAAGATGCAGATGCAAACTGCTTGCTGGCCTCTCACAGTGGTTACACGTGATTTGGCCAGGAGATTTCAGCAGAGTGCTCAGAGGGACTTAGACGGCCACAGGAGGCAAGCTAAGTGTGTGCGCACGTAAGTATGTATAGGAAGGGAAGGAGAGTGGGACCCGTGTGGGCAATGAAAACAATGAGTACACAAAGTTGAGAGAGGATTTCAGGTCTGATGAGGAGGAGCGTGAACCACAGCAGAGAGTTACGATGGAGGGAGAGTAGCAATGCTCCCAGGGGAGGATATCCGGGCTTGAAATGCGATGAAAGCTCCTTTATTTTGATTTTTAAGTTATTTTTTGTTTTTGAAATTGAAAATAATATCGTCCCCCCATTTCCTCCAGCCCATTCTACATAGTTATACTTCTACCAAATGATAAGTACTGATCTCGTCTCTCACCAAAGAACAGAGAGAATTATAGAACACTACAACAGTCAAAACATGGGGAACAAGAGACCATGGAGTGCCCAGCCTCAGCAGATACATCATCTACAACACAATCCCTGCAGGGAGACCTCAGGGCTCATAGGGAGGAAACTCTGTAAGAGCCAGAGAAACAAAATTTGCTGTGAGATTGTGTCTCCTAAAAAGATCAGAGAAGCTATACCCATGAAGTCTCATCAACAAGGGTGCATAATTAAGAACCAAATTAGGGGGCTGGAGAGATGGCTCAGAGGTTAAGAGCATTGTCTGCTCTTCCAAAGGTCCTGAGTTCGGTTCCCAGCAACCACATGGTGGCTCACAACCATCTGTAATGGGGTCTGGTGCCCTCTTCCTGACTGTAGGCATCCACATACTGAATATTGTATACATAATAAATAAATAAATATTAAAAAAAAGAACCAAATTAGAAGGTCATAGACATTCTAATGGCCCAGCTGGAGACCCATATCCTGAGAGGGATCTCCCCACTGAGTGCCAGGACCCAGAAGCAGGATACACAAAGACCTAGGATAGAATCAAACAAGAATGGGGGGAAAAAAAAAGCCAACAAAATGATTCCTAATGATCTGCTATCTTCATATATTGGTGATTAGCCCAATTGTCATTAGAGATGCTCCATCCAGCAACTGATGGAAACAGATGCAGAGACCAACAGCCTAACATTAGGCAGAGCTCAGGGAATCCTGCTGAAGGGGTGAGAAGGAGCATAAAACTCAGTGGTATCAAGGGAATCACAAAACAAACAAACAAACAAACCCACAGAACAAGCTAACCTGGGCTCACAGGTATTTGCCTAAACTGAACTGACAGCCAGGGAGACTGTATGGGACTGACCTAGGCCCTCTACATATATATTACAGTTGTGTAGCTTGGTATTCGTGGGGGGGGGGTCTCTTAGCAGTGAGAGTAGGGGATGTCTCTGACTCTGTTGCCTGCTTTTGGGACTTATTTTGTCTGCAGGATTACCTCATCCAACCTTGGTGGAGGAGGGGATGCCCGGTTTCCCTGCAGCTTGATATGACATGGCTCACTGATATCCAAGGGATGCCCGCCTATATCTGAAGAAAAACAGTAGAAGAGAGGAAGAATGGCTATGTGTGTGTGTGTGTGTGTGTGTGTGTGTGTGTGTGTGTGTTGGTTGAAGGGACTGCAAGAGGAGAGGAAGGGAAGTTTTGACTAGTATGTAAAAAGAAAAAAAGGTCATCAAGAGAGATGCTAGTGTGGAAGGGGGAATCTCTTGGATCTTCAGTTCTAGACAAAGAACTACAGAGAACCGAGGAATGTTTAAAACAGGAGAAATATTCCTCCTCAGTGGAAACCCTCTAAATTGATTACCTAAGATCAAATGGTCAGCCCTGAAAACATACATACACAAAGAACTCTATATCCATTTTACAGGTGGTCTTTCCATATTTAGAACCACACACGTGCGTGCACACACTCACACATGTACACATGTAGTAATGCAGCAACGACTGAAGAAATTGAATCCGTGAATTTGAGAGAAAACACGATCTTCTGTTTTAATAGGAAGGGAGAAATCATGGACTTAAATATAACCTTTCCTTTAGGGGACGAAATTGTGTTTTCCTCTCATGCTCACGTGGTTGGATGGAAAAGTGAGGTGGGGCAAAGGGCTTATTATAGGAAACACACACCATGCCATTTCTTCCAGACAGCCATGCTGCATTCTGCTGGAAGCCACTGATATCTAACTGGTTTGCTTAAAGGAAGAGTTGGTTTTCTCACATGAACCAAAGGACACAGTTACACCTTCCAGAGCTGACAATGTGCTGCTTCTGATGTCAGCCTGCCCTTCCCACCATCCTTTGCAGATATTGTTTGTCCCTGTGGTCCAAGACAGAGAGCTACCTCTGGATGTGAGGCAAAAAAAGGCAAGAAGAATAAAACAGGAAATAGCAGCAACAATATCAAAACAAATACCTTCCCACCCCCAGACACCCTATACCTTCTGAACTCAGACCTCATGTATGCCTCTCAGAAGTCTCATTTAGCCTGTCATCCTGGGACAGATCTGTATCACACATTAATCTCTAGGAATAGGAAAATTTGAAGAACTGATGACGTTTGACTTGTCCTAGGGAAATGACAAATAAGAGTAGTGGTTCCTATAGACCATGACATAGCAAAATTAAAATAGTTGCAATTAATCAGTTATGAAATAAAGTATTTTGAGTAGAGATGCAAAGAAAAAGGACTTGGAATAGTTGTCAGAAGAGGGTATATGAAATTTTTAAAAATGATTGAGTAGTGTTGGCTTACTTTTGGAATAATTTTTGCATGCTTTTCCAGAAAATCAGAATATAATTTTTATGTAATTTTTACTCAATCAACCTACATCAGAGAGGATTAAAAATCTAGTTCAGTGCATTCGTATGTGAAGTAGTTGGCAGAATTCATGCTGATACTCCTTAAAAGTAAATCACCTAACTCTACATCAGTTAGTCGTGGCCTGCATAAAGAGTCATAAAGAGTTATCTGTTTTTGTGTATCTTTTGGTGTAGTTCCACTTTTGCGTTTATGGTTAAAGAGGACAGAAAACCTCCTTCTGCATTGTTTGTAATAACTGTGCACTTTCATCTTAAAAAGAATCAGGGTGTCAGGATGGCAGAGTGTTCCAAGGCTCCAGGTTCAAGAGGAGAGTGTCAGCATGCTCAGAGAAAATGCTCAGGTTTTGGTAAGTGTGATGTCTCCCCAGTTCGTGTTATATGAGACCCCTCGAAAGGGCGAACAGGCAAGTCTCTGCGGCTATATCTGCTTTTTGTGCCTTTTCTTGCTTTATTTTCCTTCCCTTTGCTTGCTTTGTCGTATTTCAATATGTTTGTTTTTGTTTTATCGTATTATTGTATGATTATCCTTTGGATGCCTTTTTGTTTTCTGACTGGAGACAGTAAAAGGGTGGATCTTACTAGAAGGGGATGCGGGGAGTAATTGGGGGGAGTTCAGGGATGGGGAAAGCTGGTCAGAATTTATTGTGTGAAAAACAAGATATCTATTTCCATAGAAGTAAAACAAAACAAAACAAATCCGAAACTCAGTGCGATCCCTTCTTCTTTTTATTACACATAGATAGGTGTAGACAGTTGTTCTATCACTTCAGCTTAGAAGTCATGTTTGAACTTGAAATCCAGTGATTTCAACAGTTCTCTGGAAAGTTCGGCGGATGCCCGCTTCATAGCTGCAAAGCTAGGACTGCCAGCGATGTTTATTTTCTGTTTCATGGCTTCAGGCCGACACGTATAAAAACCTTGTCACGAGTATGAAATTTCTTTAAGAAGTAAAATACCATATTTTAGTGCAGCCTTACAGCGTTAAAGGGTTAAGAGTAGACACCAATATTGCTAATCTCGCTCTGCTTTTTAAATTTGAATCACCTGTGCATATAAAACTGGAAAATTGGACAGGCCTCGGTACGTATTTCTTTAGATCTTGTCACTAGAATATGTGTAACGGTTTTGTCAGTCTCCGTATTATCAATATGTCTCTTTACAAGCTTTCAATGGCAGCTTAGCATTACATGAGAAAACACTAGTTCTTTTCAATATTCTGAGGGTCATTACTGACATTCAGAAATATCTAAATCCGTATTTTTTGGCTTTGCTTTGTTTTTCTTCTCTATTTAAGTGTAAGTCCTGTAGAATCACGGGAATCTAATCTGGAAGCCTTGTAGTAGGATGTGTGTCCTGCTGGTGTTTGGGAGTTACAGTGGCAGCATAGAAAACCCACACTTGTTTTTGCCAAAAGCTTCCAAAGCCCAACTTTGCTCTCGTTTCCTGGGTCACTCAGTGTAGGAAAGGATAAACAGCAGGGAAGAGGAGTCATATTGTTTAAAGTGAACCCTTCCTGCTTTTAGAAAGAGACAAAAAGCTTGCATTTCCTTCTTAGAGAGTGGATGCAGTATGTAGGTCGGTCTGCATTCAAATTTCTTGTTTAAGCTGAACGTATGCACATGACTGTTTATATTTTGATTGTCAGATGAAAAAAATACATTTTTTTTAATAGTAAGGTGTTTAGTAAAATGTAGTAGAAAAAGGCCGGGTGGTGGTGGCTCACACCTTTAATCCTAGCACTGTGAGGCAGAAGCAGGTGGATCTCTGTGAGTTCGAGGCCAGCCTGGTCTACAGAGTGAGTTCCAAGAGAGGTTCCAAAGCTACACAGAGAAATCCTGCTCCCTCCTCCCCCCAAAAATAGCAAAATAAATTAGTACTTTGCCTATAAAGGAGTGAAGCTGGTATTGTCTCCAAGCCCGGAACAGAAATGGTGCTGAAATTTTTTGTCCACAAAAATAAACTTACTTGCTGCTCCTGAGTTTAAGGAAAGATGAGATATCGATAAATTTTTTTTTCCACTGGTCTGTGGTTTAATCACAAAAGTTAATTTCTAACAAATATTACTATCATCTAAGTAATAATAAATGAGCATTTAGCTGTTAGCTTTATTATTCTCATAAATGCGATTTAATAAACTAGTAATTTCTATGACTTTATGAAAATTATTTCAGATAAAACAAGATCATGAGAAAGGTTTACACAGTGTATCTTGTGGAATGCGTGTCTGTGACAAAGTAGACACGGAAGGTTCTAATGTCTGTACATGTCCCCCAAAATTTATGTATAGAAAGGCCTCGTCCCAATACAGCCTTGTTGGAAGGAAGGGCCTGTGCTGGCAAGATTTTACATCAAGTTGGCATGAGCTGCCTTCATCTGGGAAGAAGGAACCTCAGTGGAGAAAACGTCTCTGTAGGATTGATCTGTGCAGGCTGACAAAGCCATAAGGTGCACACCAGCAAGTAGCACTCCTCTACAGCGTCTGCTTCCGTTTCTGCCGCCTACCTACGGGTTTCTGCTCTGACTTTTCGTGTACTGAACTGTGGAAGTGTAAGGAGAATAATCCTTCTCCCCCACAGGTTGCTTTTGGCCAAGTGTTTTGTCACAGCAATAGAAATCTACTAGGACAGGGTTTCCTGGGGAACGCTTTGGTCATCATGAGTCGATTAAGCCATACTTGAACATGCTGCCCTCTCTGCAGGCACATGAGGGCATGTGCCTTGTTTCTCCTCATCTGTACCCAGGATACTACAGTAAGGTACCATCTTGAAACCTGGGACTGACTAGCGACAGACTTCCCAGCATCCATAACATCAAGATATATTCTTTTTTTTAATAAATTTATTTATTTATTATGTATACAATATTCTGTCTGTATGTATACCTGCAGGCCAGAAGAGGACACTGGACCTCATTACAGATGGTTGTGAGCCACCATGTGGTTGCAGGGAATTGAACTCAGGACCTTTGGAAGAGCAGGCGATGTTCTTAACCACTGAGACATCTCTCCAGCGCAAGATATATTCTTCATATGATAACCAGTTATGGGATTTTTCTTAGGGTGATGGGGACAAACCTCTATCTGTCGCAGTTAGGATTCCCGTAACAGAACAAGTCAATAACTATACTGCAGCCTACCTTGGTGAACTGCTGAGTTTATCAGGCTACTTACAGGAGCATAGGTAAGGTGCTATTTATATGAGCCTCAGTCACTCAAAGGCATTCACATTACAGACAACAATTACTCAACATAAATAATGTCCCAAGAAAGCTGTATCCCTTGCCAAACTTGTAGGCAGGTCCCACTAAAGTCTTTCTCCACCAATAGTTTACTATTTATGAACTTGAGAAAGGGCCCTATTTATCTTGTAACTTTCTGAGCTTCTCTGTAAGACTGGGTGGTTAGTTCGTCTCCCCTCCTCTCCCCTTGAATAATGGCAGTGCTCAAAGGTGCTAGATTACCTTAACAAGCAGTAACAAAATGTACCTGTCTTGCAAGAATAAGGACCTGATTTTGAGGACCTACATCACAGAGCCCGCTGGCATGGTGGTGATAGAATTTTGCAATTCCAGAACCACAGACACAGACATGAGTGGATCTTAGGGGTTCTCTGGTTTATTTCTCTAGCTTTCTTGTCAAGTTCCAAGCCAGAGAGAGAGCCTATCTCAAAATAGTTTTCTTCAAAACCTCAAGCAGGTGGTTCTTGAGGAACAGTGCCTAAGGTTGTCTTCTGGCTTTCTACATTCAGGTGTATACTACAGACGTGCCCATGACTATATATGTGTGTGCTTACACACACACACACACACACACACACACACACACACACACACACAACACACACACACACACACACACACCACAAACACACTCACCACACCCTGAAAATGTATTAATAACTGCAAATTCACAAGGAATCCTTGAGCAGCATGAAGATACATAAGGCACAGTGAACTCACATCAAAGAGTAAAGCATTTTAAATAAATGCAGAAGGCTGTGTCTCTAGTTTATCTACATAACCCAAGGGGGAGGATGTTACAAGGGGTCTTATATCATTGTGAAAAACTGATGCAAAAGTACTGCCTTTTTTTTTTTTGGAAATCTTTAGATATTTTTTATAGACAATAGAAGATAAGGTCAGCATTTTACAGAATTCTCTCTGAAACATCAACCCTGTGGTCTTCTGCACACTCATTGCTTTAGGGGTGGGTGACCTTACATTGGGCCATTGGTGTTTATCACGATTTTATTGTTGTTTTCCCGTGTTGTCTTTAACAAACATTTTTTTTTAAAAAGATAGTTTTGTTTTTTTTTTTTTTTTAGAACAATGAGGCCTACATGTCTTCTTCACACTGCTGGATGATTGTAGAAAATAGTCCTGATTCAGAAATAAAAGTCTGACATCATGGACTAGGTCAAGCTTCACCACACAAGAGATATTTAAAGTAGACAGATTTTAACTTTAGACATGAAAGTTTCGTTTCAATGCTATGATTAGAAGTGTCTGCTGGAAATTCTGAGACACCAAGGGAAAAGAATGAAGCACACAAGAAGGAGATTATATTTATCACTTCTCTGTCTCCATCCCTTCCTTTGAACATTCATTTACCTTTTCATTTACTTTTCAGTAACAGCTTTGAGGTCTAGACTGCATTCTGAGCTTCATTCAATATTCTATAATCTGTTCTCTTAATGTTAGGTTTATTTCTTCCTTTAGAATAACTAAAAAGTAATATTAAAAATATGACTGACAGTCAGCTTAAATAGAAACTATTGATGTGTATTTGCTATTAATAAACTTTTCTTTTTATAATGCTGTCTCTTCATCAAGTCAGAAAAGACATAGGTAAAAATTTAAGAAATACTCTATTAAACATTTATATTCAAAATGCATGCTTCATAAAATAAAAAGAAGCTTTGTGTTAAATTAAGTTTTCAGAGGGAACAATTTGATTACTCCACGGAGTCCAATTTTGCAGCTACCACAGAGTACTGTGCACCTACAGCAGACTACTGTGCATCTACAGCAGACTACTGTGCATCTACAGCAGACTACTGTGTACCTACAGCAGACTACTGTGTACCTACCGGGGACTACTGTGTACTTACTGCAGACTACTGTGCACCTACAGTGGACCTGTGCACCTACAGCAGATTACTGTGCACCTACAGTAAACTACTGTGCACCTACAGTAAACTACTGTGCACCTACAGTGGACTACTTTGTACCTACAGTGGACTACTGTGCACCTACAGCAGACTACTGTGCACCTACAACAGACTACTGTGTACCTACGGGGACCACTGTGTACCTACAGCAGACTACTGTGTACCTACCGGGGGCTACTGTGCTACTATACTTTCCTCTTGCTTTGGCTTAATCTTGTTTTATTTTTTTCTCCTTTGCTCTTCTTATTATTTCTACATAAACATTTTATACATTTCTATGTGACTTTAAAAATAATAAATTGTCAAAATAAGCAGTATTTTCTTCTTTTTCATTTGCGTGAGTATTTTAAAGTATTCTCTTAGCCTTCTCTGAATATATTTGTGCTGCTGTCATGCATCAGTCCACTGTAGGTCATTGAATTTTATAACGTGATTCCAGGCTTTATTATCCCATTTTTCCCAGGTGTCTTCAACTTCCATACCATTCACACTGTCATGGAAATGTGTACAAGTCACTTTCTGTGTGAGAAACTTGCTATCATTTTGCTAGATTATAATGCATTTACTGTGTATTTCAGAGATACACTAGGCCCGTCACTATTGTGCAATTCTTCCTCTCATATCATGTGAAAAGTATATTGACTGTGCCTCTCCTGGCTTTTCACCAGGACATATGAACAGTGGGCAGAGTTGGATTGAAAAGAGATACATATGGTCTGCATGCAAGGGCTGCTTCAAACAACTGGTCTTTGAGCTTGCTGCTTTTATCAGGTGAGACATTTATATGATGTGTGGTTCGTACGTAGCCAGGACAATAAACCAAATGGCCAGAAACACAAACCAACATTCACTGAAATTGCTCATGAAATATCTCTGGTTTCTGATTTTTGGAAAACGATAGAACAGGACAATGTGGCAGAAGTGACAAGTGTCTCTTCTGGTCAGCCCTTGAATTATTAATGTGTCCTTGCTGGGATACTCTTTCCATTTGCCATATGACCAGTGATCTTACAGATCATATTTACAGTCTGCATGAAGACGTGAAGACCATAACTAGAAAGCCTGTCACAGAAACTGTTGCAGGAGGTCTTTCCGCCCCTCCAACCAATAGCTGCTGAGATACCAGCCCATTGGGGCGTGGTTTCTCTCCATTCATAAAGCCCCTATTTCCTTCTGCTTGCTCTCTCTTGACTTCCTGCTGGTCTGGCGACTAGACTCTTTTTCTAGTTGTGCAGAGAGCTGTTGTCTGGGATCGTGATCTGTAAGTTTTTTCTCTTTAAATAAATACTTCCCTAGTAATAGTAATTCCAAACTGGTGTGGCATTGTTCGTGGTTTACGCCTTTACCTCGTGCCCCACGTTGGGCGCCAATTTGTAGTAATAAGGAGTGCCGGGGCTGTGCGGCCGGGCTGCGTTGCAGCACCAGGCCGCCCGCATGGCTCAGCTTAAGCCCCGAAATAACAACACACAAACCGTATTCATCTAAACACTGCCCGGCCCATCAGTTCCAGCCTCTTATTGGCTAGCTCTTGCATCTGGACTAGCCCATTTCTGATAATCTGTGTAGCACCCCATGGTGTGCTTACCAGGGAGATTCTAACCTGCGTCTCTCTGCAGTGGGAACATCATGGCGACTCCTGACTCAGCTTCTCTTTCCCAGAATCCTGTTCTGTTTTCTCTGCCTACCTAAGGGTGGGCCTATCAATGGGCCTAGGCATTTTCTTTATTTTAACCAATGAAACAACAGATTGATGTATGACACTCCCACATCAAGAAACCATGACATACATGTGGTGTGAGTAAAAGAAATCTGTGTTGAATGAAATACACTAAGGTTTTTGAAATCTTTTGTTACCAGAGAATAGTAGTATAACCTTATATGTAGCAGTTCATGTGATATCCATGTGAACATACCCCTTTATATATATGTGTGCAAGTACACCCAATGATTGCCAACAGTGGACTACTGGTCATCCACACAGATTTTCCTGATACTCTGTACAATCTTGCTGACTCACAGTGCATGGCCTTAGCCTCCACATGTCCCATTCTTAAGTTTGTCTGGTAGAAAGCTTGACTCCTTTTCCCAAGTTGATTATTATAATTTAATAGTTTTTAATTTTGAAGCTTGATCTTTGGTGTTATGACAGTCTCACATTTGTTATTGCTATTTAGAGGAAAATTATTTTAATAGGTTTTCCATTAATATTTATAGAACTAGATATTTCCATGTAGATGACAATAACAACAACAACAACAATAATAATAATAAATTTCTTCTTCAATCCATATAGCAGGTATTTTCTTGTACTGTGATAATACTGGAAAATTCTGAAGGCCAAAATGTGGCCATGACTTAGTTCCTGAATTGAATAGGAAGGATTCTAACCTTTTTTCACTACTTAGAAGTCAAAGCAGTTGCCTTGCATTTTTGTTTTGCCAATATGCTCTTTAAATTTAGAGTTAGGAGTTGGAGTTCATAAGCTTTTTTTCTCCAGTTTAGTTTATTAATATGATAAAATATGGCAAAAAAATTTTTAACTCATCCTGCAAACATTTGAGTTTGTGCAATGAGCTGCTTCTGTTTGGAGCTAGTAATTTTCCAGAATACTGTTGGACTTAATTATACAGTGCTTTGTATAAAATTTGATATCTATATTTATAATAAATGAGATCCATTATTTTCTGATCTTGCTTCTATAGTTTTGAAACTCATAATTTGATAATTAAAACTGATAAAATTCATTTGCAAAATAAGGGCTTTTGGAAGCCTTTTAAGATAGGAGCTAATTTCACCTTTTGTTCTAAAGGATGTTTGCCTACTCGAGTTTCCTAGTTATTGTGTCAATATTCATGTTTTGTAGTATTTAGGATTCTTAAATTAATTAATAACTATTATTCTATTTTTATTTTATGGTTTATTTTACTATAATTTTATAGACAAAATTGTTCTTTTTCCATGTTGCACATATCTTTTATCTGTCTCTAAAATTTTGTTTTTACTGAATGTTTATATACATTTTATCTATTATTTCAGTCATCCTTGTTTTTTTTTTACCTTATATTTTGTAAAAAAAAATTAGTTTATTCCCTGGTAACTGAATACATGTATATATTTTGATTATATGTTCCCCTTTCCCCCTTTCTCTTATCCTCCCTTTCCTCACCCACTCCACTTGGAACCCTTCTGTTTTCCAATACATCCTTCCAATTTCCTCTTTAATTACCCACTGAGTTTAACTGGTGTTGCTTGTGTGTTTGTGCAATTATTTATAGGGCTAATGGCAACTCTGCAGGTATTCTGTAGTTGTAGTTAGCAAAACTTAAAAGGTGCATGGCTTTAGAAATACTGAAAGGTCTGAGTAGTTACTGTGGGTTCGGAGAAAAACATAAAGTTCTTTTAGCGCCCATATACATTTCACAATGTGGGCTAAGATCCATTTTTGGTCGGAGCAGAGGGCCTTCTAGGAACCACTCTGCCACAGGTGGGATTTTACTACAATATTGAGCATTGTAATAAATCATCCATCAGGTGGTCATGAATTAGTTTTGTCAGATGGGTGAGGCTATTGTGTTAAAGTCAGTGGTGCTAAAAGTTGACAAAAGTCAACTAGAGATGCAGCTCAGTTTCTCAGAAGCAACCAGTTTTGTGGAGGTCACAGGAAAGTCATAGACAAAGGCAATGTTTCGTTCCCTCTCCCTCCTTGTCAAGCGTGATGTATGTGTGTTCACGCTCATGTGAGTTTTCATGCTGGACCAGAAGCTTTTTGCTTGCGCTTTCCATCAAGGAGGATTGCATTATCAGTCAGATTGACTCAGGCCCTAGTAGGGAATAGAAATCTCTTTTCTCTTTCCCGGAGTCTGGTTTTCTCATGACTGGTTTCACCGAACTTAAAAGCAAATCTGTTTTGTATTGGTAAGAACTCAATGCAGCTGTTAGAAATGTCCTCTCAAGTCCAGGAGTTACAAGACATTCCCAGATGCTTCTTTTGGATCTCAGAGGAGTGGGGAGATAAGGGCCTGGGAACACAGCTATCATGGGGGCTCCTGCATCTCATTTTGATATGGTGCTGTAAGTGGTGGTGGTGGTTGGGGGGGTGGGGGGTAGCATCTTGTTGACTGGCCCAGATGACTGACTTCACAACCGATAACGAATCTCTATCCCAGGTGCTCTATCTTGGGATAAAGTGGGCTGATTTCTTGCTGTTAACTATCCACTCATCACACCAGTAGTTTCAGCAGCTGTGCTTCACGATGAGACCACACGTGCCAGGATGTAATCACATTGAAATCTTTACGGAAATAATTTCTGAAGGAGAATATCATTTAAATACAGATATTTGCCAGGTTCAGTACCCTGACTGAAAAAAGTCATACAGATAACAAATTATTTTTATGATTTTCTTCCTATAATTATTTTCTTAAATTAAAATATGGTAAAGTAAATCAGTTAAATTTATTGGGAGCTACTGAGTTGTTACTATGAAATATAAAAAAGTATGTCTCTATTCAAATACATATGTACAGTTCTTTTTTCTAGATATACCATGTACACACATGTTTACATTGAAATAATTATATACAATTATATATATATAGTAATATTTATCAATAATATTTCATAATTCACTAATCTTGGCCTGGGGATGGGTTGATTTTTGTAGTAGTCAAAGGTGGGCAGTCCAGTTCTATTTCAGTTAGCTGCTACATGAGTTCAACATGAGAACTCACAACCTGATTCTTCTCCATGAAAGAGACATTATGATAAAAGAAATGATTGCCAGACAGATCAGAAAAAGCATCTAGTTCTTGAAGGATTTACTAGGATTCACAAGTCTTATGTGATAACTCAGAGTTGTATTTTAGAGGCCTTCATTTGACTTTTGCAAATATAATAGTCTTTAATAAAGTCTATTCTTCAAAAAGTCTGTCTCCCACAAAGCCAGAACATGAAGTAGGATCAAACAGTTTGGATGTTCACCTTCCTAGACCAGGACTGAGGGGGGAGGACTTTGGACTTTCCACTGGGCAGGGAACCCTGACTACTCTTCAGGCTGGAGAGGGAGGGGGAAGTGGGGGGAGGGGAGGAGGAGAGGGAGGAGTGGGAGGGAAATGGGAGGCGGGGAGGAGGTAGAAATTTCTTTTTTTCCAATTAAAAAAAAAAAAGTCTGTCTCTGTCTCTGCCTCTCTGTGTGTGTGTGTGTCCAGGAGAATCTATGTAAATCTTATGCTTTTAGTGTTTAATAGGTTCTAATTTGAGGCTGTGTTCTTTGGGAAACTGAACCTTAATTTCTAGTTTACATGCTTAATTGAAACCATCTACCTGGTAATGGCTTATGCTTATAAAAAACAGTCTAAAATTGTCAGCTAAAAAGATGAACTATTATTGAATCACCTTTATTTATAGCACATTCTGTTTCTGTATTTAACAGAGACAATGAAGACAAGCTCATGAAGTTCATTTCAGTGCTAATTACTTATATCTAGTGTTGACTTGTATATAAACAAGTGTTCTCAAATAAAAAATGATGACTAAAACTTTCATTTAGGGTATTTACGCTAACTAATAATGCTACAAATTTGATATATTTTGTTATATTGTTATTGAAGAGTATTATGGTTGTGTAAACATCTTGTCAATTATTAAATAAGCTACTGAATAGCATATGAAAAGACATCAAATAAGTTCTGAAATAATTGTATGTCCTTATTAAGATGCAGCTGTCCAAATGAACTTTTAAAATTTCTTTTCCTTGTATGATAAAAGTGAGATTTCAACTACTTGATATTAATTTCATGTGTTTTCTTTCTACCATAGTGATACTTCGCAAGAAAAACTGTGACTGACCAGAAATTAAGCCAATTAAATCTATATATTTTTTGATGAAGTTTTAGACTTTTCTTTTTAAATTTAAAAATCATATATAGCACTTAGACTATCATGGGTGTTAAAGTATAATTGTAAAAATATCTGTGAATATCTCAACCTTTATATTTGTGAAAAGATGAAAAATATGGTAACGAATAATAGGCTACATGTTCTACTTTGGATCCATATTAATGCAGAAGAACTTTTATGTGTTTTATTAGAGAAAGTGATATTTCTATACTTTTGATTCAAATTAAAATTTAAGTACCTTTGATACTAAAGCAAAATAATACTATTCATAATTAGTATGCTAACTCATTTCTCAGCACTTACATAGTATTTCAAAAGAATGTTGTTAAAACTTCCACTAATTTATAGTAGCATGACTATAAAAGTCAACTTTGTTTTTTATTTGAACTCTTCTCAGTGGATGTAGTCCCAGACTGTGATCATTCACAGAAGAGTTGTCTTACCTCAATGAATCTAAAATTTCTAAGGGGCTTGAAGAATACTTTGAAGCTGCTTCTTTTAAAATACAGATCTTAAATTTTCCTGCTGCACCGATTACCATGTAGACGTATGTACCCTTGATGATCCTACATTTGGGTCCATCAAACTCTACCATCACTGATTTTTTTTATGGATTTATCAATAATAAAAAGGAGTTCAAACATTTGTTGTGCACTGTGCATTATACCTTGTTATATTAGTTTTCTATGGCCTCAGAGAAGTGCTCCGAGCTAGGTGGCCAGGAACAGCAGTCATCTATTCCCTGATTCAGAAAACCCTAAGATTAGCCGCAAGCCATTGGCAAAGTTGATCTTTTGTGATGGCTTCAAAAGAGAAGTCTGTCCTGTCTTCTAGTGCCTGGTAGCTGCCAGTCGTGTCTAGTCCGCTGCTCCTCACCCACCTCTTGCTTTAGTCCTGTCTCTCAGCTTCCTGCTGATTTCTTCTGTGTTCAGATACATTCTTTTCTGAATTGTTGAAGACTCCCCCCACCTTCCCCCTGGGATGTAGATCTACTTGAATGCAGTGTGAGCTCCATCCTTGTCTTAATTTTACTAACAAAACTCCAAACAAAATATTGTATTCTCGGTCCCATGGTAAATGCGATTGTTTTGGGGAGTGGTACTGTTTAATACATGACAGGTGTGACAAATTCTTTATCACATTAAATGTTATAGGAAAAAAATCAGTCTTTCTAGGTATTAAGATAGAATAAAATTTAAGACAGTCTCCGTCACTGTTCTATTATTGTGAAGGGGCAACATGACCAAGGCAACTCTTATAAAAGAAAATATATAAATGTGTGTGTGTGGGGGCTTGGTTGGTGTGGGAGGTCCTTCTGTCTATGTGTTGCTTTTATTGGTTAATGAATAAAGAGTCTATGGCAAAGGCAGAACAGAACTAGGCAGGAAAAGGTAGGCTGTATGCTGGGAGAAAGAGGGTGGGGTCAGAGAGAAGCCATGGAGTCTCTGGAGACAGACGCTAGGAACTTTACCAAGTATGCCACAGCCACGTGGCGATATACAGATTAATAGAAATGGGTTAAATTAATATAAGAGTTAGCCAATAAGAAGCTAGAGCTAATGGACCAAGCAGTGATTTAACTAATACAGTTTCTGTGTGGTTCTTTAGGTTCTGGGCGGCCGGGAGAAACAAGCAGCCTCCTTCTACACTTGCTCACAGTTTCAGAAGTTTAACCCTTATCAACACACCTGGGATCATCACAGCAGAGAGTGGGGCAGCAGGCAGGAATGGCGCTGGAGGAGTCATTGAGAGCTATATTCTGATCCACAGTCATAAAAGAGAGGGAAACTGGGCCTTGGCATGGACTTTTGAAACCTCAAAGCCACCCTCAGTGGCACCTTTCCTCCAACAAGGCCACACTTCCTAATCTTTCTAATCCCACCAGAGATCAGCTCTCTGGTGACAAACAGTTGAATATATGAGCCTATGGGGACCATTCTCATTCAAACCATAGCAAGGACACCTATTACTGATCAAGCCTTACTTATTAAAGTATGAGTTTACGTTTCCCTGGAAAACCTTGTGAATTAATGCTGATATTATCTCCACCATGTATAGACAAGTTAGTGTAAGCTCATAAGAGATGAAGGTGTTTTGTAAGTTATTAAATCTTAGACGTACATTTTTATCCAAATAGCCTAGGCCAGCTCTCTCAACTGCTAACATATTACTAAGGAGAAGGGGAGCAAAGCAGACGCTCAGTAATTCTTGTGCTAAGAAACTTCAGTTTAATAGCACATCCTTCTGGTGTTTTTAAAGAGATTATTCCTGTTTTTTTTCCTCATTAAAGAACAGAAGATAGGAAATGGAAATTTCCCCAGGCTTCTATTACTTACTTGAAATGTTCTAATTGTGTGGGAGGTCCTCTTTAAAGCCTACCAGATCCTAAGGGTCATGGAACTTGATAAATTTCTAGGATTCAGGAACAGTATTTCTAGGATAACCTCTTGGTTTCTAAAAGTAACCTGTTGTGGAATTGTGGAATAAATCAACTTCATTTATCTTCAATTTATGCTATCTCATCATATTTACTGAAATATATTTGGACCTTAAATATGCTGTAGGAAATACTGTGAAGCAATGTCATAATAAAGAAAAAAGAAAATTAATGGCTTATGGCTTATGAGAAATATATAATTAAGAGAACTAAATTGATTTGGGAAAAGATAAGTATTAATAAATTTTGGGTATTGTGTGATTGTGCCTACCATGTGTACAAGCAGATGCTTGTCTGTTTTCTATTATCATCTACCTATCATCTAATATATCTATCCATCTCTCTTCTGTATGTTACCTACCTGTCTTTCACTCAGGTTTCTCATATGTTTGCTTATGTGTATGTGTGTGTGCGTGTGAGGGAACTGGGTGGTAAAGACATTTCAGCATTGTTGAGCATGAAATTTTAAAATGAATGATACAATGAGACTGATATTGGGGTTCAACCTGAAGGTCAGAATAGTACAGCAACCAACCTTTTACCTCTAACAAATCTTTAGACCAAAAGTGTGAGCTCCTGTTTCCAGGACTCCTCCAATTCCATACTCTAGTGAGTTCCTGTCTCTTCCCCTTTATACTCCTCTCTCTGCCCAGTTACACCACTCCTGCTCCTGTTGCCACCTCCCTAGTGCTGGGATTAAAGGTGTGTGACTCCCAAACACTGGGATTAAAGGTGTGATCCACATGGGTCTGTTTCTAGACTGTGTAGCCCAGGGTAGCCTTGAACTCACAGAAATCTGTTTGCCTCTCTTTCCTGGGATTACAGGTGTGTGCCACCATTCCCTGGCCTCTAGTGACTTAGCTTTGCATTCTGAACAGCAGGTGAGACTTATTTATTAAAACACAAATAAAATATCATTACATAAAATGAAGTCAATTAGCAGTTTAATTCTCGTGGACTTAAAATTGAAAATAAATGCTCATAGATATTTTCAGATAAACCATTTTAAAGGCCAAAGGCAAAATATGTAAGCTGAAATAGAGTTTGATAATGAGCTATTTATTAAGGAACAGTGGCAAAGAGAAACATTCAGGAATATTTTTCTGTCAAACACTTGTACCTCATGATTTAGAGAGAGAAAAATAAAACCCTCTGTCTTTTAAATTATTCTAAAAGATGTTTTTCCTACTTTGTATTTTGTACCCAATTGGCAGAATTACCATACAACATATTATCTTATATTTGCATTTTTGGCTTACAAAACTCTTTTATATATTTTGTCATTAATGGTATATTAATAGAAGCAGTATAATTAATACGAAAAAAGCCATTGAATTCAGCTTGAAAGTTCCAGAAGAAACATGCCAATTGTTATAAAAAAGTAAAAATACCAACTTTGTCAAGAAAATTAAATAGAAGAGATTATTAACTGTTACTACTCTGTCTTTATGTTCAATGCTTTAGTAAACAATTGTATACATAATAAAGTGTGTTCCTCAAGAAGACATACAGTTACACCTAAATTCTCCTTTGTCATCTAATGATTTTCAAGTCAACTCTACTAAAGGTTTTGTAACACTAATAACTCCAGAATAAACCACCTGCCATTTTCTGATGCTTCACTCTTCTCAGATATAACACCCATCAGCACAGACTCTGGTTCAGTCCCACGTGGACGGGAGATCCAATGAAAGCCAGTCCATAGAAGAGGGCATTAATCAGTACTTAATGTAAGCTTTCCAACTACAGTCTATATATGAGATAAAGTAATATTTTTAATTTGATAAGCCAGAATGAATCATTAATTTATGAGATTAAAATGTTTGGTAATACTATGTGTTCACAGAATAAAGTTTCTGATATTATTAGGATATGAAATTAATACTTGCAAATTTGAAGTTTCATGTAAAAAAAATTTTTTTAGGTATGTTGCATTTCTGCCTTTTTCTATCTCATGACAAGAAGGAAATAAAAAGGGTACGGAGAGATTCCTTAGATTGAGTTAACTTGAAGATAGTTGCCAAAGGATTTGAGCGTATTTGAAGGAAGTTTCTTCAGGAATCGATGTTTTCAGAGGGAAGGACAAGGGCTGAAGCGGACAGAGCATGAGGAGCAGTCAGCCACGGACCTTCCCTGGCTGTGTCCACAAGGTATAAGAGAAAATAGCCTATTAGATTTGCTTCAAGCTGAGCAACACTGTGAGTTTTTGTTTTTGCTTTTTCCACCAACACGTACAAGTTCACTATCATCCAAGCATTGAATTCTGGCCGTGATGAGAGGAGAAGCTGGAGTGCAGTGCTCTGCTGCAACCCGGACAATGCAGAGACCAAGCTGCTGTGGTACTCCATCGCCATGTGCCGTCTCCCTTTCAGAGGGTGCACAGAAAAGATTCCCAGTGTTACCAACCACCAGGGAAATACCAACAAACCACCAAGAGGTGCCATCTCATCCTAGTCACAAGGGTTGTTATCAAAATGATGTATTATAAAGTGAAGTTGTTGATAAAAGGGACGGCTTGCACTACTTTGTTGGGAATGTAAATTAGTGCAACCCTTATAGGAAACAATAGTGAAGATTACTCACCCTCAAAAGTTAAAAATACAGTTGTCCTGCGATCCTACAATTGCATTACACTATACATACATACATACATACATACATACGTACTGTATATGTACATAGTGTATGTAAGTTGTAAGTACGGGTGTGTGCATGTGTGAGAAATGAAATCAGCAGGTAGACAAAATCTATGTATTCCCATTGTTCATAGCATGAATGGGAAAACAAGTATCCATTAACTGGCTAGCAGATAAAAAGAATGTGGTACACATATACAAAAGAAGACTACTCATCTAGAAGTAATGAAATGATATTTCTGCCATCAACATAAATGATTCTGGTGGTCATTACATTAGGCAAAATTAGTCAGGCACAGAAAGGCCACATAACATTATTCATCAATAGAGTCCAGGAAGGTTGATCATCTAGAAGCTGAAAGGGAACCGTTTTTACTATTGATGTCTGGACAGACTTGTTGGGTTTTGAGTTGGGAAGCACTGAACAAGAAGTTCTGGTATGACATTGTACAGCCCAGTGACTACAGGCAAGTACAGTGCGACACAAACCCAGTAGAAAAGATTCTGACATTTGCAACATAAAGGGATGATAAATGTTTGAAGAAATAATTTATTTAACCAAACAAATAAATCATGATATATCAAAATACTGCAAGATACCTCATCAAGGTGTAAAATATTTTGTGAAACTATTCAAAATAAACGAATAATGACATAAAAGCAGGATTTTTGTCTTCTAGGGAGCTTTAATTTTTTAAATAGAAAAGCCTGTGTTGTTTCATGAAACAATTCAAATAATAAATAACTTGACAAGACAAGGTAAACATTTAGTAGAATGTGTGTTGAAGCTCGGAGATGGTAGCTCTTTCCTTTAATCTTTGCACTTGGGAGGCAGAAGCTGGTGGATTTCTGAGTTCAAGGCCAGTCTGGTCTACAGAGCAAGTTCCATGACAGCCAAGAACCTTGTCTTGAATAACTAAAGAATAAAAGTGTGTTGATATATAAAAAAATTAATGAAAATTATTTTCTTGAATAAACTTGGTATTTTGAATGATGTTAATTTGAGAACACAGACTTTAAAATTGTATCCATTTTATGTAGCAGAGAAAAATTCATCTTATAAGCTTAAGGATTTAATTATTTCAACCAATTTAGATAGTTTGTAGCATCAAAATGAGATCATTTAACTCCTAGAAAATAATTTTAATTCTAGTTTTGTTAAATAATCTTTCAAAATTTATGGTTTAGCAGGCCTTTTAGAAGGCCACTACATCTATTATAGACTTTTCCCTTCTTTCCCAAAGGATATTTTGGGATTATAGCATAATCCCAAACAAAAATTTGGTTCAGTGATCAGAGTCCATCAACCATAAGATTTTAGAATTAGAATTTGCGGGACTCAAGAGATGGCTCAGTGGTTAAGAGTTCTGGCTACTCTTCCAAAGGACTCAGGTTTAATTCCTAGTACCCAGATGGCTGTTCACAACTGCCTGTTATTCCAGTTCTAGGGGATCTGACCTCACACAGACATACATGCAGGCCAAATACCAATTTATGTAAACTAAAAAATAAAATAAAAATGAGAATTAGAATTCAGAGTTGAGGAACACAAAAGAAGCCGAGTGGTGGTGGCACACTTCTTTAATCCCCGAATGCTATCTTGTGGGTGAATTATAAGGCCCGAGTTCACAGACTTCAGCACAGGGCTATTTCAGTATAAAGAATGCAGTTAGTTGCTTTGCTTTGACTTTCAGAACAACTGAGTGGTCACATGAGATCTTAGTCTCAAAGCAACAACACAATTATGTTCCCCAAAGGTATGAGTTCATTTTTTTGTTTGTTTTTTTGTTAACACACCATTGACATCTCTAATGAATTGGCTTCCTTTGCTATTTTGATTGCAATTAAATGGAGAAATTGCAAAATAGTAGTCAGCAAGGGTTTTGAAGTGGGTTGAACTGTAGACCTTCGTTTTTCGTAAGCCTCTGTCTTAGTGCTTACATTGTAGGTTCACAGTTTTTATTTGTTGGCCTGTCCTAGGAAACATTCAAACGTCTTGGGTGACAACATATCTTAGAGCCAAAATAAATTAGGGGAAACGTGACTGAAAACTTTGACTTCCACTGCCACTGCTGCGAGCACTGAGTCATAGTTTAAAATATTCAGGGAAAATTTCTGACATTGCCAAAGAAATAAATACAGTGTTAGCATAAAATCGTTTCTGGGCTCTGCAGAGTAACACTTCATTATAAAATGTGGTTCTAAGTCAGGAAGCAAGCTTGATTCCCATTCCTCTCTAACTGGCACGATTTGTGGGCAAAGCAGAAGTGTATACATGGTTTCATCTTATCTCACTGTATCAAAGAGGAGGTAAGAGTCAATTTTCAGTTTAATTCAGTATAACTAAGAATCTAATCAAAAGCCAATTTTCAATTTTCATTGATAGTAAGAAAAAAAAATAAGACCTGGGTTTACAGTCTCCAAATTGGCTATCTTCTGTGAAAGTAATAGTGCAATCTGAATCTGAAGGCAGCTCTGTCTTAACAATTTGCTTTCCTACCAATACATCGTCTACATTTGAACCATGGTGGAGTGAGCTGGGGATATATAGCTCGGTGAAGTGCTTGTCCTGCAAGACAGAGGGCCTAAGTGTGGATCCTGGGTTGGTTTTAGTGAGAAATGTCTCCTACAGGGTCATGTGTTTGAATATTTGGTTCCTGGTGGGTGGGAGGTTATGGACCCTTTAAGAGCAATCGTATCACTGGAGAAGGGTTTTAGGAGGTTTTAGCTTATTCTAGTTCATTCTTTCTGCTTCAGGGTTGTGGCTGAAAATGTGCTCTTTTTAGCTTCATGCTTTGACCACCTGTTACCATGCATCCTCCACCGTTAGGGAGCCTCCCTCTGAAGCTGTAAGCCCAAATAAACTCTCTCAAATCGCTTTTGGTCATAGGGTTTTATCACAACAAAAAGCAACTAAGGTGCATCCCAGAAAAGTTAAATTTGTTAAGGAGTCTCTCATTCAAGCTCTCCAATGGTGAGATGAGAAACAGAGACAGGAGAATCTGGGAAAGAATGTAGGGCATCCAGCCTGGCGGTACTGAGTGGTGAATGAAATGAGATTGCGTCTCAAACAAGGTCGAAGGTGAGTACTAGCCCCAGACATCGTCCTCCAACTTCACATGAGTGCCTGCACTCTCCCTCACCCACCCGTTCTCTGCCCAACTATAGAACATAAAAAGTCTTTTCAGAGGAAGAACAGATACGCTGAATGCTGCAGCTCTGAAATCCCAATAGGAAAATATGGGCATCCCTGCAAAGGTTACCATCAAGAAAGTCTAGAAGGAAATCCAGTTCAACATAACACAGAAGCTTAAGTTAGTTCAAGCCTCTAAAGTGTTACAGCAGGCAGTACACCAGACATAGCTTTCCTGTTCTTTTAGGCACATTTAAGTACAGTACAATTTGAGAAAAAGTTTCGTGCTATAACACAATCCCTGTGCACAAGGAGGCATAATTACAATGAAATTCTTCTGGAAGCACACATCACTTCTTCTTCGAAGATGGGTTCTTGAGATAGGCTATGGGAATGATCCTAAGGGCCTAAGGGAGGATCTGGCTTGGTCTTGGTCATACAGACATTGCAGAGGTTATCTTGGCTATCAACCACCTCAGATCCTGTTTATGGGAGTCTGGAGGAAGCCGGTGGCCTACAGATAGAGCAAGGATCACCTAGGCTATTAGTCACTTTCTTTCTCAGCCTTCTGGGCAGAAAAAAAAGTGACACATCTCTTTTATTGAGAGACAACCCAGCATATTTAACATTCTTGGTGCTATCTGGGAGTGCACGTAAGTCTGTGCTCTCAACAGAGAAATATGTAAATCTCCAACCAAGTGTGTAAGATCTACAGTGTAATTGTGCTAAACTTAATTTATTCCCTTGAAGGAAATACTGTATTTATTTCCCTCTATGGTTTGTCCAGCCCTGTAATCTCATCCTACTCCTTTTCCTTCTTGATCACAATCAAAGTGACTATTAGGGTAAACACCTCCTTTGCATTAAAGAATCTGAGACTCTCAGCCTGGTGGGAAACTGAGTACTCAAAGTTTATTATTTTTGTTATTGTTATTTTTTATTTGCTACAAATCTAAAACACCCAAAATCTCTTTAGAGTTGGATATCTTGACAATAAAAGCATCTTAAATCCCCAGAGAATGGATTTACTCTGTTCTAATTCTGTATGTCCCAGTAATCACACACTCAATGTTCTTGAGATGTAGCGCTCTTGTTATTTTAGGTCATTGCTTTTCACCAAGTTGTTTTTCCACCAATTTAATGGTAGCACTAACTGCCTGGTAAATTGAAGCTCATGCTCGTGCCTAGTGATTTCAGTTGTGTTCAATCTTTGTTCAATCCTCACAGGATTCTCTCACCACCGTGTGGACCTGAAGTCAGCCAGCTGTTCTGACGGGTGAAAGCCAGAAATTCAGTACTTTGTCCTCTTTTATTCTTGTTGAAAATGGCCTCTTCTTTCCTGAGCTAATTTCTTTGACTATCGTGCCTCTGTAAACGTAGCTCACAATGGTATGCATATGTGAGCAATCGAATAGTATTTGGAAAAGGGCCATGGGGAAGAAGTCAAGTCAGAGCACAGACCTCAGGAATATAAGGGCAACCCTTATAGAACAGGTCAGAGATCTAGCTTGCTCCTTTCTCACCAAGTGTGGATTAAAAAAATAAAAATTGTAAGTTTTTGCATCTTACAACCCTGAGGAAGTTGCTCATTAGTGTAAAGTGAGAAGCAACCTCATCTGTCTTTGGCATCCAGAACCATGGGAAGGAAAGTCTCTTGTGACACAGTCCATGGATCGTTGTTAGAGCTGCACCAAGTGCACAGACTTTACTTTCTTTTTTCTTTTTTTAAATTAATGAATTTGTTTTATATCCCAGTTGCAGTTTCCCCCTCCCTCCTCTCCTCCCTGTCTCTCCACCCACCCACAATTTTCCCACCCCCCAATTCTCTCCTCCTCCATTTCTGTTTAGGAAAGGGCAGCTCCCCCATGAATATGAACAAAACATGGCATATCAAGTTACAGTAAGACTAAGCCCCTCCCCACGTATTAAGGCTGAGCAAGGCACCCTCTATAAGGAGTAGGCTCTCAAAAGTCAGTAGAGTCAGAGACAGACCCTGCCTCCCACTGCTTTGAGTCCCATAGAGGAGCAAGCTATGTCATGCATAAATTATGCAGGGGGCCTATGTCAGTTCCATGAAGGTTCCCTGGTTGTCAGTTAAGCCTCTGTGAGCCCTATAAGCCCAGGTTAGCTGATTCTATTAATTTTGTTGTGGTGTCCTTGTACAAAATTATTTTAGCTATCATGTTTTTTTTTTCCTTTTCTATATGAAGTTGAGTATTGTTCTTTCAAGGTCTTTAAAGAATGTGTTGAAATTTTAATGGGGATTGCATTGAATCTGTAGATTGCTTTTGGTAAGGTGGCCATTTTTACTATGCCTATCGATCCATTGGCAAGAGAGATCTTTCCATCTTCTGATCTCTTCTTCAGTTTCTTTCTTTAAAGACTCAAAGTTCTTATCATATGGGTCTTTCATTTGCTTGGTTAGAGTTACCCCAAGACATTTTATATTGTTTGAGGCTATTGTAAAGGGTGCTGATTCCCTGATTTTGTTCTCAGCTCCTTTATCATTTGTTTATAGGAGGACTACTGATTTTTTTGAGTTAATCTTGTATCCAGTCATTTTTTTTTTTTGAGTTAACCTTGTATCCAGATGTTTCTCAGATGTAGAAGTTCACTTGTAGAATCTTTGGGGTTGTTTATTTATACTAGCATATCATCTGTTAATAATGCTACTTTGACTTCTTTCTATCCTTTTTGTATCCCCTTGATCTCCTTTTGGTGTCTTATTGCTCTAGCTAGAGCTTCAAGTACTATATTGAATAGGTATAGAGAGAGTGGACAACCTTGTCTTGTTTCTGATTTTAATGCAATTGTTTTTAGTTCCTCTCCATTTAATTTGATGTTGTCAATTCGCTTGCTGTATATTACTTTTATTATGTTTAGGTATGTCCCTTGTATCTCTGGCCTCTATAAGACTTTTATCAGGAAGGGATGTTGGATTTTGTCAAAGGCTTTTTCAGCATCAAATGAGAAAGATGATCATGAGGTTTTCTTCTTTCAGCTTATTTAAATGGTGAATTACATTGACAAAGTTCATATGTTGAACCACCCCCAATCTTTGGGATAAAGTCAACTTGGTCATGTTAGATCATCTTTTTTGATGTGTTCTTGGATTCCTTTTTACCAGTGTTTTATTGAGCATATTTTCATCAATGTTCATAAGTAAAATTAGTCTGTAATTTTCTTTCTTTGTTGAATCTTTTGTGTGGTTTGGGTATCAGGGTGACAATGCCCTCATAGAATTAGGCACAGTTCCTTCTATTTTTATTTTGAGAAATAGTTTGAAGAATTAGCTCTTCTTGAGAGTTAGTTCTTCTCTGAAAGCTTGGTAGAATTCTTTGCTAAAACAATCTGACCCTGTGTTTTCTTTGGTTGGGAAATTTTAATGACTTTATTTCCTTAGGGCTTATCAGTCTATTTACATTGTTTATTTCATCTTTATTTAACTTTGGTAAGTGGTATCTATCAAGAAATTTGTCCATTTCTTTTAGATTTTTCCATTTTATGGAGTACAGGTTTTTAGAGTAAGACCTAGTAATTCCGTAGATTTCCTTGGAATCTGTTGTTATGCCACCCTTTTTCTTTCTGATTTTGTATATTTGTATATTATTTATCTGCCTTTTAGTTAGTTTGGATAAAGGTTTATCTATTTTGCTGGTTTACTGAAAGATCTAACTCCTGGTTTCAATGATTCTTTGCGTTGTTTTCTTGTTTATAATTTACTGATATCAGTCCTGAGTTTGGTTATTTTCTGGCATCTACTTTTAAGTGTGCTTGCTTCTTTTTGTTCTAGAGTTTTCAGGTGTGCTTTTTTTTTTTAAATTATTTATTATGTATACAATATTCTGTCTGTGTTTATGCCTTCATGCCAGAAGAGGGCACCAGACCCCATTACAGATGGTTGTGAGCCACCATGTGGTTGCTGGGAATTGAACTCAGGACCTTTGGAAGAGCAGGCAATGCTCTTAACCTCTGAGCCATCTCTCCAGCCCTCAGGTGTGCTCTTAAGTCACTAGTATGAAATCTCTCCACATTCTTCATGAAGTGTTGTGAACTTTCTTCTTAGCACTGCTTTCACTGTGTCCCGTAAGTTAGTGTATGTTGTACATTCATTTTCATTGAATTTTAGGAAGTCTTTAATTTCTTTCCTTACTTCTTCCTTAGTCCAGCACTATCTCAGTAGAGAGTTTTTCAGTTTCTGTGAGATTTTAGACTTTCTCTTGTTTCTGTTGTTGTTAAAATCCAGCTTTAATCCATGTGGTCTTATAGGATACAGAGATTATTTAATTTTTTATTTTTTTTGTATCTGTTGTGATTTGCTTTGTGAGCTAGTATGTGGTCACTTTTGGAGAAGGTTTCATGAGGTTCTGAGAAGAAGATATATTCTTTTGTGTTTGGTGAAATGGTCTGTAGATAGCCTGTTTCCCTTGCTGCTTCTAAAGTTCTTTGTTCTGTATGTTTAGTGTTTTGGTTATTATGTTGTCAGGGGATTTTCTTTACTGATCCAATCTCTTTGGTATTCTATAAGCTCCTTGTACCTTTATAGGCTTGTACTGCTTTAGGTTGGGAAAATTTCCTTTTATGATTTTGTTAAATATATTCTCTGAGTTTTAGAGCTAGGTTTCTTCTCCTTCTTCTGTTCCTATTACTCTTGATTTTTTTCACAGTGTCCCAGATTTCCTGGATGTTTTGTGTAATGAAATTTTTAGATTTAACATTTTTTTGCCTGTTAAATCTATTTCCCCTATCATGTCTTCAATACCTGAGATTCTCTCTTCCACCTTTTGTGTTCTGTTGGTGATGCTTGCATCTGTGGTTTCTGTTGACTTACCCAGATTTCCCATCACCAGGATTCCTTGCATTTGGGCTTTCTTTATTGCTTCTATTTCCATTTTCAGGGATTGAACTTTTTTCTTCACTTTTTTTATTTTTGGTGCTTGCTTATTTGTATCTTAACTTGGATTTCTTGGCATTCTTTTAAGGAATTATGGATTTTCTCCATTTACTTATTTGCCTTTTTCTTAGTTTCATTAAGGTATTTTCACTTTAAGGACCTCTATCTTCATAAGGTCAGTTTAAAGGTCATTTTCTTTTGCTCCAGCCATGTTGGATTGTTCTGGTCTTGTTGTCAAACTATAGTTGGACTCTGGTGATGTAATATTGCTCTTTCTGCTAATGACTGTGTTTCTACACTGATGTCTAGGTATCTAGAATGGGAATGATTATAGGTCTAGGTGTATATTCCTGTGTTTGTCTTTGTTGAGTTGAGAAGGTCTTTTGCTCCTTGGTTTCTCTTTCCTTTCTGGTTTTCTGGCCGAAATGGCCAAGAGTTCAGGTGATTAGTGAGTCTTCTGTTCCAGTAAGGTGTACCTTCTGGGGTTTCTGGGGCCTGGTATCCCAAGAGCCAAACTAGCCTCTGGCAAAGCAGAAATCTTCTTCTGAAGTTGTAATCTGTGATATGGAGCCCACGGGAGTGTGTGCTGTTTGGTTTTGTTGGGCAGTCTTAAAGAGGTTGAATGGACAGTGGGCATTGTCTAACCTGGGGTACCTACACGCACTCTAGCCTCTGGTAAAGCTGCTAGGGCTGTGGGCCTTAGCGCCAGACTTTACTTTCAAGCCAGATTGATCTTGTTTCATCATTCAAGGTTAAGGTGAAGCTCATGGTTTCTAAAAGAATCAAAGACATAGCTTGAAGAGAGGCTAGAAAATGCATATTTATTTTCAGCCACTTCCATTTGCCAGAAGCATGAAACCTAAAAATAAAAGCCTTTAAACCCTTAATGTTGTAAACATTTATTATAGACTATGTAATAAATTCTGAAACCAGCCGTTTTTATTCTTCAGTTTCATTGAAATAACATTATTTTCTTCAAGTTTTCTAAAAATGAAGTCTCTATCTCAGACATCATTTTCATGTTTTGTATTTCTATTTTTCAGTATTATTTTGAATATATTCTTGGCTTTATTGCCTAGTCTATTAATTTGCATGTGAAAGACAGGAGATATTCTAATTGATCTATTTCTGTAAAACTTCAGACTTTTCGAGCAGCAAGTTCCTAGGGATAAAACATACTTCTCTAGAAGTAAGTCCTTAGCCTCTTGCCCCCTCTCTCTTTACCACAGAGAGCTGTATAGTAGCAATAGCAGTCATACTGATGTTACACTGAACTACCAAAGCCAAGACCAGTGCTAGACCACACTGTGGCTCCAAGAGTTTGAAATGGAGGGGATTATGGGAAATCATTTAAATGTGGTTGTTGGGTTATCTCACTTCCGTTTATACTTAAATAACTGACAAGGCTCTAGACATGTTCAGAAGGGGGGCAGGGAGTTATTCTGTGTCTGAATTTGCCAAGACTTTTGGAATTTTGATTTTTTTTTTTTTTGAGTCAGGGTTTATCTGTGTAACCTTGGCTAATCTTGAAGTCACTCTACAGTCCAGGCTGACCTTTAACTCAGAGATCTACCTGCCTCTACCTTCTAATTACCGGTATTAAAGGTGTGCACTACCAATGCTAGGAAGCTTTCGTGTTTTGACTTTTGACAGTGTTACTAGCATGAATGTTTCTAGATTCTGTCTTCTGGAGTGGAGTCCCCAAGAGTTCTCCCTCCTTTTGGGTACCAGTTCCTTTGTGCCTGCTCTGCCAAGCCTTTTCTATAATGGCTACTTCTCAGTACATCAGGTTTCAAGCAGCGACACAGGACAGAGAGAAGGAAGTTACACTGATGTGGGATTCCCCTCTGTATGTTGTGAATGTGTTTTATTAACATTGATTTTTAAAGAGACTGTTTAGGCCAATGGGTTAGTCGAGTAAAGCCAAGTGGGAAACCCGAACAGAGATATAAGATAGAAAGTGGGTGGAGTCAAGGAGATGCCATGTAGCTGCCAAAGGAGAAAGACTTCAGCTACCAGTCAGAAGCTTACCAATAGGCCACAGCCTTGTGGTAAATCACAGATTAATAGAAATGGGTTAATTTCAGATGTAAGAGTTAGCTAGAAATATGCATAAGCTATTGGCCAAACAGTGTTGTAATTAATATAGCTTCTGTGTGATTATTTGGGTTTTAGCAGTTGGGAAACAAATAAATAGTCTCTGCCTACAAAATGGGGTGCCAACAGGGGTCAGCTACATCCACATAAAACCTTGGAGAGCTTGGAAATAAGCTGTAGTCACTAAAAACACAAGAGTAATCATGGAGCAGCATTTTCTTGGGTGGGTTCTGTTTGTTAGAAGCAAGCAGAAGCACAATTCCTGACTCAGCAGTACTAAGAAAACTGTGCAGCTCCTTTAAGAAGACTTCCCGGATAGAAAGCTGTAGATTCCTTACCAGCTAATATGATTTGATCAAACAAAACCCCCTGAATCAATGGCTCAGATAGTCCAATATCCATGACACCTTCAGGACTGCTGGCTCAGATGGACCTACCATACAGATTACCCCATAAAAAACCTGATTAACAGTGCCCCCAATCAGCAAAAATTAGTCAGAGAACAATGCCCAAATTCTCTAAATGATTGTTCATAAATGTTTATTTATACTTAAAGGGGGATATGCTATAGAGATAAATACTTTGCATTGGTATAGATCTTGGTTTATTGATACAAATTTAAGGTCATTTTTTTATATGCATATCTGTGCTCTTGATTAAGGTATTGTATTTGTGTAGCTCACTCAAATGTAATGTATAAATAAGAAATACATTTTAATAGATAGTTATCTATAATAGTCAAACTTAGAGTCATGTTAGTTAGTTTTTTCTAGATGTATGGAGATATATTTCAGATGGATAGGTATTCTCAAACCCTTCAAGGACTTACCCAATATGGCATTTAAATGTTCTAAGAACTTAGACTTTTCTCAAAAATGAGAGACATGTCTGCTTCTGGCAGCACCAACTACTTCAGAGATGCTGTGGGAAATCCAACAGCTATTAGCTTTTAATTTACCTGCCCACTGGGGCGTGGCCTCTTATACTACTTATGCCGATGTCAAGCATGCATCTGGCCTCTTTTCTGGCCGTGGGATTCGGTTGCTGTTCTCTATTCCCGCAGAGGATTCTGATTTGTGAGTCTACCTTAAATAAATAACCATCTATTATTCTCAATTATGAACTAGTGTGGGATTTCTTTTAAGCATCCTTCCTCACAGAGAGGCTGATGGATATCAACGAACCTCGCTACGCAATTTGCCTTCAATGTGACAAAGCTATCCATTTTGGCAAGAAACTGTTCTTGCCTAGATTGCTTGATGGTATGCTGTATGGAACTGGACATGCAGGACCCTCAGAAAAATGACTGTTGAACTTGACAAAAAAGGTGAAATGATCCTTTGGGGTTCCTGCTTCATAAAAGAACTGCCAGACATTTTGTAGAACATAGAAAAAAGCATCTGATGAACTTTTCCATTACAAGGCAAAACAGATCTTCAAATTTTCTGCTTCATGGGAAAGTCTGCCAGATACTAAGGGCCTACAGGCTGAAGATGTATGCTCCAACAATTCAGAAGAACTTTGGGTGACTGTCCAGGAAGTGAGATGTCTCTGTCAATTCTAGAGTTTGGAAAGTTGCTTACAATGCACTTCCTGTTAACTTAGATAATATTATATTCTTCTGGGGTCTATGATGGAATTGAAAAGTAGATATAAGTATAGTTTTCCTTAGTTTTGATAAAATATAAAGTAGATATAAATATTGTTACTGTAATTCTTGCTTGATACCTGTTTTGTGTATCTAATTTTCCTACATTAAAGTTAAAACCTTCTTTTTTATTTAGAATAAAAAGGGGAGATGTTGTGGGATTGCCCTCTGTATTCTATGAATATGTTTTATTACCATTGGTTATTAAAAAAAGCTGTTTTGGCCAATGACTTAATAGAGTAATGCCAGGTGGGACATCTGAACAGAAATATAGAGAGAAAGTAGGGGGAGTCAGGGAGATGCCATGTAGTTGCCAAAAGAGAAAAATGCCAACCACCAGACAGAACCTTACCAACAGTCCACAGCTTCAAGGTGATTCACAGATTTATAGAAATGGGTTAATTTAAGACTAAAGAGTTAGCTAAAAATAAGCATAAACTATTGGCCAAACAGTGTTGTGATTAATATAGTTTCTGTGTGATTATTCGGGTCTGAGCAGTCAGGAAATGAATGAGCAGTATCTGCCTACGTGGCCCAGTCACAGTTGCACTGACCCCTTCATTTCCCAAAGGACTCTTTGAATATAACTTAGTTACTGAAGGCTGGTATGGAATATAATTCACAGTTGACATTTACAAGGGGGACTATTAAAAATGGACTTAAATTTCTGAATTCTCTCATTCTTAGTTGACATAACCTTGTATCCAACATTATAATTTTCACAAATTTAGTATCATTTACTCTGTTGTCAGTAAAGTTCTCTTTGCATTTTAACATTCTTCCTAGAGAAAGACTGGTATTCTTTTTTAACTATATATTAACATAGATTTACATTTGTTTATACATATATGCAAATACATAAATTAATATAAATATGTACACATTTTGCTAACACATTGAAACTGACAGTAAAATCTCAACAAAGGTCTAGAGTGATTAGTAAACCATAAACCTTAAATCCTAGATTGCTTCTAAAAGTAAAACTACTTTTCTAAGAAATATAATTATAAATATGTAAAGCAAAAATAAATAAATACAGTTATAGAGCAAGAATTTCTATGAGTCAGTTTGTAAAATATTAATAGCTTTAATATATAGTTAGTTAATTCAAAATAGCAAGTTTTTATTATCATTTAAAAATCTAATAAAAGGAAAATCCATTTTAACCTTGATCTGATTTCCATTACATAATTAACTGCTTATCAAAACTGAGAACTTTTAATATATTTAAGGAAAGTATTTTATTCCTCTTTTCTGTTTTTACTCCTGACTTTATAATGTTTAACTTATGTGACATATTTTAATTGCATTATTTTTGTAGTGTAGGTAACTGAGACATGTATTTGGAGCCTACGAAAACTTTTGAAACCATTTTTATTATAGATTATAATTCTTCAGTGGTCTGGAATATTCTGTAGGAAATAAAAATCTCCAGTCCTCTATACTAGTAAAGTATATGGTGTTTTGCAAATTTAACTACATGTATTATATTTTAAGAAAGAACTGCAAAGGATAGTGTGAAAGTCTTTCTTGTTGACATTGCCCCTGTACAACAAGAAGTACAAAACCTTGGCCATTGAGATGGCTTTGTATGTAAAAGTGTTTTCTGCTGAACCTCACAGCCTGAGGTCAATCCTCAGGATAAACATGGTGAAAAGAGAAAAAGAACACCCAAAGTTGTCCTTTGACTTCTGCATGTGCTCTGTGACAACACACACGCATGATCGCACACACGCGCACACATTCACAAAATAAAAAAGTAAGAAAGAATCAGTATCACAGTGGTAATAGAGTCTGGAGACCCACTTCAGTGAGCTTGGTGGTCAGCTGCAACAGCATAGCAGGCCTCTCTACATACCTTGAATGTGATACCAGCTTCTCTTTAATACATCAAGGGTGACTTTCAGTGGTCGAATCTGCTGAGTTTTATATCTCTGCTGTTGAAAGGGGGCCTATTCTTTGGGGGATTTCCTTTGCCTGTGCAAGTGTGGGCATGGCCCAGGAGTCAATGTTAATATTATTCTTTCAAGTGTTTCTAACGTATATAAACATAACCTTTTATTGACTCTTTTAAGAGTCTTAGTGGAAATCTTCCAGTTTGTGTAATAATAACTGATCTTTAGTGAGTACTGTGGGCAACTATTAAGCTAAATAAAGTGATTGCTTTTCTAATCTGGTCTTGTGCTGTTTAGTTAACATGTTCAAAACAAATCACATGCTGACACCATAGTTTGCTTCCTTCTTTTATGAGTCATGTGAGAATATCAATGAATCTTGCAGTGCCCTTATAAACTGGATCTTAGTACTGCATTATGTTTGAAATTCTGTGCAAATATCACAAATGTGAAGGAGAGTACAAAGTCGGAAAAATGTTATTTTGATATTCCAATTGGCATAGCACGTTTTTCAAGACTAGATGAAACATATTTCCCTCATGATTTTAAATTTATAATTAAAATCTAGGCTTTCCCTGTTAGACCAAAGAAATATAAAATACTCAATTTGGGAACTCACCCATCTCAGATACATTTCATGAATGCTCGAGAGACATATATTTGTGGGGTAAAAATCTGAGTGTGGAAATTTTAAGGGAAGAGTCTAGAAATACATCCTCACCATCACAGAAGATACAAAATAGAGATATGAGTTGACTGAGAAACTAGGAAGCTTGGATCATGGACTGGAGTAAAAGACACCTGGGGGAAGGTTATAAAAATGTTTGACACAGTTTGGAGGCATATACTGTAAAAGAAAAAGTTTACTAAATAAACTTCACACAAGTGGTGACATTTAACCCACCAAAGTAACAACAACAACAACAACAATGTTGTAAAAGGCTCATGACATCTGAAATAGGGGTTCCTGCTCATGGTTACTCAGAAAACTTGAGAATTAATTAATTCTCTTAGTTAATATTACTCTGTCTTCATCAAGAAGAAGAGCCTCGAGAAATCAACTTGCAGCTTTGGGAATCGTGATGTATGTGTGAAAATCCTGCTCACTCTAGTGGTTTTTCACTAAGTGATGACTTTGAAGCCTTTATCCTTCCCCAAACCCCAGGCCAGCCTTCTTTCTCTGTGCTTTATCACATATCAACAGGACTGTGTCCCAAACTAAATTAGTTTATCTCACATCTGCATCTTGCCAAACCTCCTATTACTTTTTAGAACTCAGGTTTTCTGCCTTTTTTATATGGTAATATTTTGAGGATAGTGTAACCATATCATTTATGTAGAAATCTTTGAACTATTTAGAAAGCAAAAAGAATTATGAGTGTGTAAAAACCTATAAGAAGTGATTGCTTTGGTGTAATTAAAACAAACTTTATTTCTGTAGAAGATAATCATATTTTGAGGATACATATTCTATGGTAAGATATGTAGGACAACAGCCAAAAAGTAAGGTTAGTATATTCAGGGATGCTCCCAGAGCTATGGAAATTTGATGGATTAGGTCTTTTTAATCAATACTTAGCATCTTTGCTAGATTTAGGAAAACTTTGGCTGTGAAGGCTGGGCCTTTATTAGACCCTAGAGAGATAGGCAATTCAAATTTATTGTAAAATGTGGCCCTGAGTCACTCAGAAGTTATGCCAAGTAACTCTTGGGTATTAGTTGCCCTAGAGGAGTGGTCTGGTCAAGTTTAGAGATTTTCTGTCTTCCAGTAATTGTAGGGAGTATGCATCCCTTGCTCAACAAGAACCACCACCTATTTGCCTCCTTGGCATCTTCCCCTTTACTTACTTGGTTTCTTTGTATAGAGGTTGGTTTCTGGTGCAATTCTGGTTCAGGCAAGATAACTGAAATCTGGAGAGTCCCCATTGTTGGGTAGTCAAGTCTGCTGCCCTGTTCCCTTGAGGGCCAGTACATGAGGACCATGTCTGTATCCACTGAAACAACAGAATCCTCCCCTGCTGTGCCATCACCCATATAATTGCTAGAGTCTGATGATTCTGACACGGCTGCAGTCTTGGAGAGGCTCTGTGGTGTTATTTACTTGAGCAGCCTGGCTGGGTTGATGGCTGATGTTTCACAGAACTGGACACAGGACTGGTCTGGGAAAAGTGTCTAATAATGTGTTATTTGGGTATTGTATATCCATCTCTCTGGGATTCCCTTTAGGAGGGCCACTACAGATTCAAGGTAGCCTGGTAGGGACAGTTCTTGGCCCAAAATAAATTTCTTTCTTTCTTTCTTTCTTTCTTTCTTTCTTTCTTTCTTTCTTTCTTTCTTTCTTTCTTTCTCTCTTTCTTTCTCTCTTTCTTTCTCCTTCCTTCCTTCCTTCCTTCCTTCCTTTCTTAAAGTAGCATGTCTGTGGTGGCAATTGTCCCATCACAAGGTGGTTAACCAGAAAAGCCAGGATCAAGTCTTTAGAGCACATAGACCACTGGCCTCTTCCAGGTTCCCAATGCCTGGACAAAGATCTCCTTTATTATTACTTATGACAGGGCATGGGTTTTTCCTCTTCCTTTCTCATGTCTCTGGCTTTCACCTCTGGGATATTTTTTATTTGCTTATTCATTTTATCTCTAGAGTCATAGTTATCATAAACCCTCTGGGCAATCTCCAATAATTGGGACTTATTTATATTCTCAAAACTTTCTGACTTCTGAATTTTTTCTTGAAATCTGTTCCAATTATATGACAAAAGTAATATTTTCTACCAACTGTCTTTACTCCTTTAAAAAGGGCCTGGCAGAAATTGTCCAGAGTGTCCTTATCTTGGTCAGCATTGGATGTCCTATTTATGTTAGACATCAGGGAAAATTCACTGTATCTGGGAAGCTATCCCCCTCCTAGCCAAGAAGGCAGATTTTCTACTCTTTTTAGAGAATAGTTTTCTAATTATACAGGATACTGATTGAAAAGGAAACATTGACCAAACAATTGGAGTGGGAACAGAGAGGTAAAGTCATTTTCCTCTGGTAGAAAAAAGAGAAAGAGTAGAAGTTCTGGATTTCTCTGGGCAACCTACCCAAGGCAAAAGGATTTGGATCTCCAACAAAGGGGCACAAGTTTTAAGGCAGGAGATGGGGGTGGGCGCATTGCATCAGAGAAAGCCACTGATCAATACACGGAAACTGGTTTGTGTGGCTGGGGTCTTTCAGTCACCAGTCAGATGGCCTGAGCTGTCCCTTGGCCACAAGACAACAAAACATCCAATAGATTTCACAAAGAGTCCGGACTTTTTTTGTGCAAGAAGCACATTGTATCCATTCTCACCTGAAAAACTCCCCTTGGGTCTTAGTGGCCACCGCCAGCTGCCATTGCCTGGGAACTGCATTTGGCATTGCCACAGCAACAACAGCAGCCACCTGTGAGCCTTCAGGAAGTTTTACTCTTGCTGGCTGAGGTCCTTGTTTGGCTCACTACCCTCAAAATTTTAGATCTGCTTCTCAAAGCAACAGAACTGACAGAAATACATAGAGAAACGTATTGTAAGACAATCAGAGGTGGCCACCACACATCCATGAACCAAGAACAGATCAGGGGAGTCCCGTGGCATCTACAGATCATAGACCCTGGATCAGAAGCAGCATTGACCTCTCCTCTGTGCCCTAAACAGAAGGAACCACAACCAAACTTACCTCCAGAGGTGACAGGTCAAGCAAATTTTGAGTTTGTTTCCTTTTGCAGTGGAGGTGTCAGATTTCTCTGAGACATTAGGCAGAAATTAGTCATAAAAGGTTCTAGTGCCCTGAAACATCTCAGGTTATGAACCCCCTAGAAATACCTTGAGTTGCTGCAAGGTGCTCTGAAACCCCTGGTGTTTCAAGGTCTGGGTTCTGGGGATCTCGCTGGGACCTCCAAAAAAATGTTGTAAAGTATACACCAGTGTAGTGCACCAGGCCCGTCTGTGTTCTCTGCACTACCATACAATTCGTGAACCGGGAAAAAGGCTGGAGATTGAGACACAGAGCGACACAAGTCATGCTTGAAACAGGAATGCCCCAATAATGCCCCCTTATTGTGTACCAGAGCTGCTTATAGAAATCCTCAACTAATAGCCATGCCCCAGCCAAACCCACCAGAAACCACTCTCCTGCCATCAGGAACTTCTGAGGGTCTCGTGCTCAGAGCAGCTGTAGGCTGTCTCAGAGCAGAGGAAAGCAAGTTGTTTACAAGAAATTCAGGATCTGGGGGTTCACTGCTCCCAACACACCAGAGAAAACTACTTGGTGTTTAAGCTAATTTTTTATTTCTCAGCTGGAAACTATATTGGGGATTCAGGACTCAGGGGCAGTCCTGAGCCCTTCTTAGGGTGGGATTGGAATCCTGAAAGCTATTTCCTGGTCTGTCAAACCTCAGTTATCAAGAGCTGTTCGCCAGACGCAGAACCACAGAATCCAAAAAGGCAAGGTTAGTATATTTAGTAACTTTCCCAAAATTATAAACTGGAAGGTGAGGTATTTGTTCTGTTTGTGGCAGATGTTGGTGCCTAGTATTGGACTTCAAGGCTGAATGTACTTCCATCTTCTTCTCAATCGTGCTAAGGTCTCGGGACTTACTAAGGACCCATGACAACAACAAGTGTTGGTGTTTTTCTCCGGAGCTAGAACAACAGACACATGACTACTCCGGATAAGCAGATAGCCTTCAAGCCAGACTCCCTTCTTCAGAGAATTTTCTAAACCCTTCCTTTTCTTTCCCAAACTTTTAAAGGCTGAATTTGAAATGTTTACTCAACAGCATTTTTCCATGTTATCAAAAAGATACAGTTGAGTCCAAGGCTTTCTCTTCTAGTGAGAAAATGGCTGTGAGGTGTGTGAAAAGATTGTTTCTGATCAGGGTCTGGTGATGAAAATAGGAATATAACACAGATTCGCTTCTGATGTCCTTGAAGTCATTTATCCGTCTCGTGGATTTTGCTGTTATTGAGAAAAAGGCTCAAGAGTGGAGCCAGTATTGAGTCCCTGGGCATCTGTCAGCCATGGGCCAGGACTATGTGTCTGTGGGCACCTGTCAGGAGTGGGCCCTGGGCTACGTGTCTGTGGCATCTGTCTTGAGTGGGCCCAGAGCTATGTTTCTGTGGGCACCTGTCAAGAGTGGGCCCAGGGCTATGTGTTTTTGGGCACCTGTCAGGAGTGGGCCCAGGGTTTTATGTCTGTGGGCACCTCTCAGCAGTGGGCCCAGAGCTATGTGTCTGTGGGAACCAGTCTTGAGTGGGCCCAGGGCTATGTGTCTGTGGGTACCAGTCAGGAGTGAACCCAGAGTTATGTATCTGTAGGAACCTGTCAGGAGTGGGCCCAGGGCTATGTGTCTATGAGCATCTGGGGGCAACTTTGAGCATGGTCTAAAACCCAAGTTGCCACTCTCCCTGTGGAGCAGACCCCCTACCAAACACCTTTACTAATTACAAAGAATGTGCCAAGTTCCAATGTATGTCTGAGTCGTTGCTTTGGTTTCCTTGTAAACTGCAAAGTGAATAAAGAAGGTAGTCATATATTCCTGTGGGAATCATGTGGAGCCCAACTCTATGCACCACACTCTCTGGAAAAATACTGTTGTATGTATGATGTCTGATTTCTGCCTCTGCAGGGTGTGAAAATGCAGAAGAGATAAACTGAGGTTTGCCTCATCCACCTACTGCTGAGTGTGCTCTGTCTTATCATCCCATTATCTGGTTAGAAAGAAACCTCTCTTTATCACCAAAGGAATGAGGAAGCCATGGAGAATGAGAGTAATACATTTGAATTTTCTGAAGACTGGAATACGGAGTTTTATTTTGTTGTGGCTTTGAAAGTTTTCCTTAAACAAAGAAAAGCAGAGTGCCTCAGAGTGAGCTTGGTGGTCGAGCTAGGGCAACTCACTGACTTTCTAGTGATATGAAAAGGACGACGCCTTTGCCTGTCTGTCTAAAGCTTTTGGTGTCTAGACTGCCCTCTTTGACTGAAGTGTATCATTTAAGAACTGTCATTTGCAGTGTGTGTTATGACATGAACCCGGGTCATCACTGGATGTAATGCAGTACTCACTGTTTTTATTTTTACTACTATAATTTTCTTGCTATTATTTTTATCTCTTGCCTATTCTCTTGATTTCCATGATATAATCTGTTATTTTTTCCTGCTTCTCCCTTTTTGGGTTTCCTCCTGTAATGAATAAGGCAGCTCTCATTGTGGATCTTAGGCTGTTTACTGCTCCCTTTCACTCCAGTGACTTCAATGTCTACCTTGGAAGAATTTCTCTTTGATATACCTCTGCCTCAGATCTTACTCTGAGTTCCAGACCTTACATCCGAGTGTGCACAGATATCTCACAGGCACACCAGATTTAGCATTAGCATGCTTGCATATTCCCAGACGCCCTTCATAAGATGCCCCCAATTCTATTCCTGCAAACCTTGCATAGCAGTTTGCTTTTCTGAATCTCCACCATCCCAGTACTTGCTTAAACTACAATATTCATCCCAAAATACTGTATTCACTAATCTCCCGAGTTCCCTGGATCAGTTCTCTCTTATCCTGTTTGTGTAGTTTTTACATAGCACCAGAGTTACTTGTGGAATTGTATATGTTGTCACACTCCTCCACAGCTGGAGCCCTGAATGGCTGCTGATGGCCTGAAACGGACTCCTTCGTTAGCATCATGTCTTCACAATCTCTAACTTTGTCTCCCCTCCTTACTGATTTCACATTTATCCACTTCCCCTCCCCACCCCAATCATTGAAGTTTCTGTAGATTTGTTGAGCACTCCATTTCTTCCTTTCCAGTCTTGGGGCTGTAATCTTCTGTCTTGGCCTTTATCACAAATTATGTGATTAATGTTGACCTCTCTGTCAGGACTCAGAACTGTGGACAGTGCTTAGGAAAGTCTGATGCATTGTTCTAAGTCAGCTTACTTGACTCAACACCACCAAAGCCTCGAGTCCCATTTCTGAGACATTTATTAGATTTCATATTATTTTTTTGGTGGTTATATTTTCATACCTTCCTATCGAGATTTAAAGTCACAAATCAATAGACAAGCAATGACTATTGTTCACCATTATACACCTAATCACTTGTTTAATAAATTTTCAGAATTTACTACCTACTGAATGAATGCTTGAAAGAATGAATGACATACTATGAGTCGAAGGAAATGACATGACCAGTATTTAGGAGTATAATTAGTGTGGCAGACCATAAAGGAAGAGCTGGTGATGGAACTTAAAGAAATGGCAATGGGTATCCCAGCATTTATAAACACAGCTTGGGACCGAGGACAAAACACACTTCTCGTTCTTCTCAGAAAATATGCAGCTTGCTTGATTGCATCCTTTCTTCCTTCCTTTCTTCCTTCTTTCCTCCCTCCCTCCCTCCCTTGCTTCCTTCCCTCCCTCCCTCCCTTGTTTCCCTCCCTCCCTTCCTTGCTTCCGTCCTTCCCTCCCTTTCTTCCTTCTTTCCTTCCTTTCTTTTTTTTATTCTTTAGATATATTATATCTGGACCATGGATTTTCATCCCTTTACTAGTCCTATCCCTCCCCACCTACCCTCTCCCCCAGAGCCACTCCTTCTCCTTTTCCCTTAAAAGAAAGAGAACAGGCTCCAGGGTTATCAACCAGACACGGTGTGGCACAAACCCTCATATCCAGGCTGGATGAGACAACTCAGTAGGAGGGAAAGCATCCCAAGAGCAGGCAGAAGAGTCAGAAACACCTCTCACTCCCACTGATAGGAGTCCCACCAGAACATCAAGCTACAAAGTCATAATCTGTAGCAGAGGACCTGATGCAGACCCACACAACTCCCTAATTGTCACTTCAGTCTTTATGAGCCCTGCTTAGCTGACTCTGTTGGCCAAATACTCGGGTTTCTAACCCATTTCTTTCCTACAATCTTACTATTTTCCTGACGTTTTCAGTAACAACTTTTGCAGTAAGAAAGTAAGCAAAATTTTTAAATTAAAATGATTCTTAAAAACAAATAACTTTTAAATATACTCCTTTATTTTTTCCCTCCTCCGTACCCTAGCTATGCAAACCTATTTAGTTGGCCTGCTATTCATCACTGTTTTCAATTTTTAATTGGTGACATTCATTAAGAAGTTATTGGAGTGTGTTAATCCTGGTCTATTCTTATGTAAATTATTATTTATTACCCACTTTATGTATAATTGGATAAAATATGTGTTCACACTGAAAATTAAAAATTAAGAAAAAGTTCAGTTACTTCTTTGCTAACTTTATAATACGTTTTAATCAACTTAGAGGAATGTTGCATATAACAATGCTTAATAATAAATTTTTAATTGCTATTCTTCATAGTTGTAGGAGCTCTAGTTTATTAGATGCATGGCTATATTTCTGCATATTTCTAATTAAATCTTTATGAAAACCACGTGACAAAGACAGGGTAAGAGTTCCAAAAGCACAACAATGTTTTCTGAGTCCAGGTGATATTATTTTCTTCAAAATATATCCAATCAGAAGTACTGTCATTACTCTTTAGCATAATTTCATAGAAAATCATTCATATGCAAATAAGACAATAAACCTATTATGATATAAGTGAACAGGATGGGAAGATTTTAGAATATGGAAGTAAATGTATATTCAGGTGATCATTAATTTTATATTACGTTAGGTGTAAAGTGTTTCTTCAGAGCTCTTGTCAGTACAAGCAAGAATGATTCACAAGTCTCATGAGAGAACACTCTGGATATAACAGATTACTTCTGCGAAGAGAAAATGAGGAAATATCAAACTACTTTCTAATTTTCATTGTATTCCCTCCCCTTAGAAGCAAATGTAGGAGAAACATTAATTTAAGATGGGTACAAAACACCGAGGAAGAAACATTTTGAGTTCACCTCATTTGCTTCCAGCTTACATTCTTTCCCCATATTTGGTAACCTTCAGATTTAGCTATTAGAAAAACATCTTACAGAAAGGAGAAAGAAACAGTAAAAAGCGATGATCGAATCCTGGAGCTGAGGCAGACTCCCTGCGTCCCGAATTACTGTGCCATTTAATTTTCAGATGGAAGAGTCTATTGCTTCTCTAAGGGCTGTTATCTTTTCTCTTTCGCTCTTCCTTTCCTGCCCTTGCTGTTTTGTCCTTTGTGCTGGTTCATGTTCGCGGGTTGTGTAGCATGTGCCGTTTGCACTCCACCAGCCATGTCTCATGAATTGATGCTGTCACTGCATGCTGGAGCTGCCTCCTCACCCAGCACCCACCACACCTAGACCGCGAGAGGAGAGCTTCATCTCAGACTGTGTGGTACGATGGTCCTTCAGTCTTGAGGTTTCTGTGGAATTATATCATCATCTTATGTCAAAAGAATCATCCAGGGAGTTAAATGGCAAACTCTTTTTAGGTGCTTTTCTTTCTTTTTCATATTGCAAATATTTAACCACCAGTCAAAAAAACAAACAAACAAAAATCAGGAAAACGGGACTGCAGGGAAACAGATAAAACCATCCCACAAGCAGGTTCATGTCCATGGCTTTTTGTTGGAAACATGTTGGGTGAGTTGAACTTTAGAAGGGGTACTTCATTGCTTCTTGTAAACAAAATCGAGCCAACCTTATGATTAGAACAGTGCAGCAGTGCTTGGTGTCTGTCATGGTTTTGTCTACCAGGGTGGCATTCTAGCTAGCACAGATATTCTTTGTTGTCTGAAGAGCAGAAATCTCAGATATGGAACTGTAAAAATGATTTGACCTATAGAAATGTTGATGATAACCACAGATTAGCATCTGATCTAAAGGACTGTGTGTAGTGATAGAGGGCAGCTGAGGAATTTTAAGTATCAAGTTTTATATACCAGTTCAGAGTAAGATAGACAGACAAAAAAGAAAAATCAAAACAAATGAATTGAAAAACATGGAGTGGGGACAAAGACTAAAGTTGAAGGAGCTGTACTCTGCTGTCCAGACTCAAGACAATTACTCTCTTAACATTCATCTGCTAAAGTATTCTTAACTTTCAGAGTCTCCTGAGTGGTGGAACAATATATGTTTATAAGAATAAATATGTACAAATAAGTATATATATTGTTATACATAGTTTCTTGTTTAGTTATTCCTCAAGGCAAGGTTTCTTTGTGTGTAACCTTGACTGTCTTGGAACTCACTCTATGGATCAGACTGGCCTTGAATTTGCAGAGATCCCCAGCCTCAGCCTCCAAAGTGTTGGGATTAAAGGTGCGTGTCACCAAGCTCAGCCAAATTATGCATATTTAAATTTAAAACATTTATTTCTGTTTATGTGGAATGTATTGCCCAAGACTGTTCTTGGAATAAATTTATACAAAAATATATATCCACATAATCTCATTTCAGTTTTTATAAGGTAGTGGTTAAAGTTCATGTATTTTTAGCAACAGGTTCCTAGAAATTAAGCTTAAATGAGGATTATAATGGTGCCTTTTAGACATCAACTGGTTTGAACTGGTCAATAAGGCTATTCCAATATCCTATACTAACTGACGAGCTCGTACTAACGCGTTCATTCAGTCAGTGTACATTGTACTCTGTAGTCATTTGTCACAGGAAACGCTTGATTTAGAAAATCCTATTCCTTTGTGGGGAAGAGGAAACGGAGGCTGAACAGATGAAAGAGGTCCTGGCTGGATGCCTCTCTGCAGCACGTGGCTGAGCCTGGCTTTGACCTAGATGCTGTACTTCGGTGAAGACGGAATTCTCCCGCGACTGGGGACGCTGATGTCCCTTTCGCTTCTTTCTCTCATTAATAAAATGCTTTACAAACTAACTCAGCGGGAAGCCCCCGGATAACCTGATGAGAATAGCATAGACAACCTGTAAATCCCGGCAGCAGTCAGGAGGAGGGGAGAAAAAGTCTTGCTTTTTAAGCTGGGTATGTAGGGCAGAGGAGCAGGAGAAAGCCCAGCCCATGCATGCTGACGAGGGCGCTGCATTCAGCGGGTGCCTAATTTAAGATTCCTGCGTCCCAGGGCTTGGAGACGGGCTAGTAAGGAAAAACTCTTCCACGATTGGAAGGTGGGCTAGTGAACTGAGGATCAAGCCCCCCATAGTTCTGGTCTGTGTGTCCCCCATTTAGAGGACATTTTCATAATTCCAGTCTCTCCCAAGTCTATATAAGGTGACCCTTTCTCTGTACTGTGTTCGCTATTAGAGGCCCAGGTAAGTGAAGGCTTCCAGTCTTCCTGCGCAAACTGGCTTCTTATTGCTGTTTTTCATCTTTCAGTACAGGGCTCATCCGCTGGCTGATTAGTTAGTGCCAAGTATGCAACACAAAGAGGAGACTCATAGATGCACTGTGTGTGTTTCACTAAATCTCGGAGGCTTAATTTTATGTTCGAGTTTGCAGTAAACTCTAGGATCAAGCTCTTTCTGAAAGAGCGGTAACTTGTTTGGATTTCCTTATGCTCTGTCTTTGGTAGACCATCCATGGTGGTTCTTCAATCCACTTGTATCTGAGTCCACTCAACCTCGCCGTTAACCACAAAAAAAAATGGAGAGTGGTGTATGTTTTGCGTTCTCTTTAATTTTCACATTAAATTATAATCGGATATAAATACACTGAAACCTAATTGTCTTAAGTATAGGTAAATGGCTATGAGATTTAATTAAATTCTCAAACTTTACTAATTTTTGTCTCTATTATAGATAGTAATCTGAGATTTTTATTTAAAGGAATCTTAATGCATTCACTGTATTTATTTCGTTTGGTCCATAACTTGTGTTTATGTATACCTCTTGCTTTTTTTGTCATAAAGAAAAATAAATATCATAGTTTTTGACAGTTCACCTCTCTCACTAATAAATATGAGAATTCCAAGGTTGTGCCCACAGAGATTTATCCTGACCACTACACTCACAGGTTTCTATGAAGGCTGATTTGTGAGGGTTTTTTTGCACATTCTCGCTCTCTTGTCTTCTTCCTTTGCCCCGCCCTTCTTTTCGGTGACTACCTGGCCAAGTACGATACAATTCACAAAAGGCCATTGCCTCTCTTGGGAGACAAATGCTGTCAGTGCCAGCCTGATGGCTGTGTCGATACTGATTGGCCCAGGAGAAGGAACCACGCAAAGGCCGCTCTATCAGAAGCTGCGGCTGAATGGGGCCTGTGTAATCGGTCAGCAGATGTTGCGAGTAAATCATTGAGATGTCTGCTGTCGGCCACCTGAGCTTTTCTCAGTTGCCACCGAGTAACTATAAATTATCAGGAGTGCTGAAAAGTCTGTCAACCATGTCCCGTGCCTGCAGTGGCCAGACTTTCATCTTTCCTTAGATAAACAAAATAAAAATCTATCTTAATGGCTTAGTCGTTTGCAGGCCCTATGCTATTCTTTAGCTTATGAAGCAAATGGAGCCAACCTTGATAGGAAATGAAATTCTATGTTTGCTAAAAATGTTGCTAACCTTATTCAAAATAATACTTAAATGATTGAAATATTTCTTAAAAAGTCAGATTACTGGCCTAAGATATATATATATGTATATATATACATATATATATATACACACACACATATATATGTATATATATACATGTATATATACACATATATATGTATATTTATATTTACAATTTAAGCATTGCTTATAGAAATAAAATATAACCTATGTTTAACAATTAAAAGGATACAATTCAGTTTGTTAATGTTGTTCCCTAAGTTTTACTCAACTGTCAAGGGTTTCTTAGGTGGAAGGATTTCTACTACACAGCATCAACAGTGCCCTTCTCCCACCTTCTTTAGACTGTCCTGGGTTTGTTTTGAACTTTTACTATCAAGACACAGCTGTGTTTTTACTCATATAAGTCAGCTTAATATATTACAGCCGTAAAACACCTCTAATGGATGGAATCTGCTTTCTAAGACATTATCTGTTTGCTCAGCGTTGGGCTTTGTTTACCGGGCGCTATGGCTGCCACTCACTCCAGCCCCTCCCTCACTCTCCACCCCCTCTCCTAACTGTCTTAGACCTGTTCTGCTGATACTAGTCTTGAAAGCCCAATAATGATGCTCTGTTTTGGATGCAGGGGGAGAAAGGCGTTTCTGACATTGCATTGATCTAAGATTGGTCTGGTTTCTGTTTAGACTGAGATTCTTCTTTGCTGCCCTCATATTCCCTTCCTCTCTTTAACTTTTTGAAAGTATGAATTAAATATTTCTAACTTCCATTGAACTCTTGTTTTGGATAGTGAGGGCAATTCCAATTTCAATATTCATTACTTTTAGAGTTCCAACAGAATGGTTTCTGTTTTTCATTCAACACCTCCACCCCTGATTATAGTGTGATTGTTTGCTTTTCTAATTTCCAATCTCAAATTTGTATGTCTGTGATACACTAAGCGAGTCTGAACATAGGAGGGAATCTCACGTTACGCTGTGTTTTCTAAAGCGTATGCTAAGGTGCTTCACAAAGATTTTATAATTATCATGGCTATTGTGTTTTGGCACAGATTGTTGTGGGGCTGAGCAAAAATAAGGCACTTAGCAGAGCCAGTGAGCTGAAGTTAGAAGTATTTTTGCTTTAGGAATTATTGAGAAGTAACTAGGAGGTGATGGTCAGAGCTGAGAGCGTGTCAGGTTGTGACCTCAGTTTGTGTCTCAGGCAATGACCACGGAGACACATAGCTGAGATAGAATGGAGAGATCAAGGACAGGAAGAGTTTAAGGAAGTGGAAGTCATATAAGCGGAAGAATGATCCTTTGGGATATTCAGATTACACAGGAACAGAGCACGAGAGCCGTTCGGGCAGGAGTAAAATAGGGCATAGGTGAGCGTCTTTGTAGAATGATTAATGGTTACCAAGAGATACTTTGTTTCTCAGGTTCCAGAAAAGAAGTTTAAATGATTTGGGGTAAAATAAGGTTTGGGTTTTTTTTTTTCCCTTCATTTTGTGTGATTCTAGAGATGATTCTAGAGAAATCAGGGAGTGGAGTTTGTGTAAGAAAGAAGAAACAGAAGAGAACAATGAATGTATTCTCACACTGGGTTCAAGAAAAACAAGCGAATAGTCTGTTATCTGGGTCTGGCCACCAAGGGTCTGGGAAACATGACTCACAGAGCTAAGCTGCTGCGACCCATTGACCCTTGAAATCTGGGTGCAGTCCATTATGGCCAGCTTTGAAATAAAACATAGCAGACTTAAAAATGCTTAAATGCCCAGGTAAAAACATAATAGAACTGGGTGGAATATTTTTAAGTCACATCCGTTCATATTTTGGCTAATGCCGGATAACAGGAGTCGGAGAAGACCTGGAAAATGAAGGTTTCGGAAATGCGGATGTTGGAGGAGAGTTTTGGAGATCCCAGTGTTGGAATAGTGGTGAACTGTGGTTGATGGATTGCCCTTGAGAGTCTGGGAGCTGCTCTGTTCACGTGTCTTTTGGTCTGTATCTCTCTGGGAACATATTATTGTTTGCCTAAAATCAAGCTCCTTAATTTTTAAATATGCTTTTCCCCATGAGAAAAGTTTACGCATTCGTGTTTCCCTAACTGCTTCCAAGCCAACAGAACTGATCAACTGATACACAATATCAATGTAGTCATAGCCTTGGAATGCCTCAGGCCATTCTAGTATTTATGCTTCCTTATTTGCTTTCTTTATTTATTATCATTTTTATTCACATGTATATTTGTGAGCGTGAGTGTATGTGTGTTTGTCCATGAGTGAGTGTGTGTGAGTGTGTGTGTGTGTGTGTGTGTGTGTGTGTGTGTGTGAGAGAGAGAGAGAGAGAGAGAGAGGTACTCATGGATGGCAGAAGGTGTCAGGACTGATCTTACAGGAAGCTGTCAATCATCTGAGAGAGTGCTGAGATCCTAACTCAGGTCCTCTAATAGGGGAGGAAGCTCCCTTAAGCACTGAACCACCTCTCCTATATGTAAATTTGTTTTTGTATGTTTTTTTTAAACTCCACTTTGGAACCAAGTTCACCCAAGTACCAGGAATCTAATGACATCCATTTCTATAAGACACATTTCCCTGTCTGGTAATCCTTTTATTTCAACTGTATTTCCTTACTCAGGGTAAGCTATTTTCTAACCATGTTTCTTTATACAGAGTGTTCTGGAAATACAGATCCTCATACAAATCCTTGCCTTCATTGTGAGTTCTTTTCTTCCTATATTTAGTAAAGATTTCCCAGCAGAATTTCCAAAGCAATTAATTCCTTATTAGTTGTGCTGATTCATGCCCATTTAAGCCAGCTTCCATTCTTCCTGGGGGTCCCGGGACATGTTAAATGGTTTGGGATCATCCTGGTCTAATCCTTAGTAGTAAAACATGATCCAGCAACAGCTGCTTAAATGATTCGGCCTCCTGGTACACATTTCAGTTTTTTCTAGGATCATAAATCTGCATCAATTTATAGGAAATGTTCTCTTTTCACCCCAGATGTGGATGGGGGAATAGGATAAAAAAAAAAGAAACATCCGAACTGCCTAGGCTCCCACAAAGCCAATACGTGCAGTAGGATCAAAAACCCATTGCCATTGTTCTTGAGTTCTCAGTAGTCCTCATTGTCTTTGGGATGAAGAGGGAGGGGGGCTTGGTTGGGGGAGGGGGAGGGAAATGGGAGGCGGTGGTGGGGAAGAGACAGAAATCTTAAATAAATAAATAAATAAAGGAAGGGAGGAAGAAAGAAAGAAAGAAAGAAACATAAAGATAAATACAATGATTGCATGTTATTGGTCCTTTTTCTTAATGTATAGACAAATTCCAGAAACAGTGCTATGTTAACCCCTGGTGTAATGAATTAAGGTAGAAACTTTTACCTGAACATTATAAATGTATGTTTATTTTTATTAAATAAAATGATACTGCGTTATTCAATCTTACAGATTTTTGAGTGTTTGTGTATGTACATAAATATATCTGGAATGTTCCTCAAAGATGTCAAACAATTATATGAAAATATTTATACAATATTAGTATATGTTCCACTTACTAAATATATATGCACCTATTTGTATGTGTGAGAATTTCTAGGCATGTTATATATGCACATGCATGTTATATCCACACACACATCCACACCTACATATAGTTTGTATACTGGGGCTGCCATAACAAATTACTATAAAATAGGTGGCTGATACAACAGACGTTTAATCTCACACAATTGTTGTAAAGACGAAGGAGCAGCCAGGCTTGGTAAATAGGCTTGGAACAAATGCAGGCCTGTCATTGCATGAAAGAAAAATGTTTTCTCACTACGTCTTCACTTGGCTTTATCCCTGCATGTTCTCTGTTCTCATAAAGGCACAGCGGGTGGCACTTCATATTAGTTGTCCAGACTCAGGGCTTTATCTGGGGAATTTTGAATGCAAAAGTCCCCATAGTGAGTGGTACCATTAGGTAGTGTGGCCTTGTTGGAGTAGGTATGACCTTGTTGAAGGCACTGTGGCACTGGGGATGAACTTGATGTCTCTGAAGCCCGAGTTAAGCCCAGTATCTCTTTCTCTTCCCGCTGCCTACCAATCAAGATGTAGAACTCTTGGCTCCTTCTCCAGTAGCATGTCATTCTGTGGGTCACCATAATTCCCGGCAAGATAAAGAACTACACCTCTGAACTGTAAGTCAGCCACAATTAAATGTTTTCTTTTATAAGAATTATTGTGGTAATGGTGTCTCTTCACAGCAATAGAAACCCTAACTAAGACATTATCTAATTTTCATTATCCACTTTAAGGTTATTTTCTTTAAATATCGTCACACTGGGAGTTAATGCTTCAGTGTAAACTCGGGGTAGAACACATGCAGTCCATGATGACTTGTTCATTCAATCACTAACTCACTCATTGAAAGCTTGGCTGCATAGTTATCTGACTTATTGAGACTACAAGTGGTAGGATGATAATATCATATATAAGACTCATAATATGCTTATTTCTTGACTATTCATTAAATGTTCACTAGAAAAACTATCTGTTGGAAAGATGAAAGTGGTGATTATTTAGTGGAAGTTATGTTATGATTATTCTAATCCTATAAAACACAGCTAATCTTTCCTAAGATGCTCAAAGGTGGTAGGAATTAAAGGTGAGTCCAGGGATAGTGGAACAAGTTCACCAGGAAGGTACACACTGCTTTACTTTGTTGCTGAACATTTGGTTAGAAACATTAGTGAAGACATGCATGATTGTATATTAGGATGCACCTTGAATCTGTTATGACTCTTTTGGTTCTTGGATGTCGTTTTCTTTAAAAAATAAAAATAAATAAAACCAAAAGCTGCATTCTGAAAGTAAATAACTTCTGTCTCATTCTTTAAAAAAATCACATAAATGAAACATTCATATGTCAAAATAAAGTGTTAAACTTGATCTATGCTGAGAATGTCTACAGCTGATTCCACTTAAATTAAATCTGAAGTAGCATCAATCCCTCCTTCACTCCCAGCTCAGAACAATATTATGTATTGCCTCCAGACTTGTTTATGCAAAATGTCGCCACACTGCACACATTAAATAGCAATTTTCTAGTTTTCCTCTCTCTGACACGTTGTAATTCTGTGTTTTGAAGGTCAAGTTTGAGAAATCTTTCTACTTTTTTAGTGCAATAGGGACATACTATGGATATGACATGCCATATTGATTTCTACAATTATTTCATATTTTTGTCAATCTAAATAATGTCTCAGTAAGTACCGTAACTATTATTGCTTTATGTTTCAGCTCAATGTTGACATTACTGCTGATATGTGCAGGCTTAGGAGTAGAGCTACTGTGTTCTACTATGTCATACTATGTTTAGAAAATTGCATTTTTTGCCATTGCAGTGCTGGAAGATATATTTGCCAGTAATATTTAGCAAACTTACCCATACTCACACCAGTGTTATAAAATAACCAGCATCTTCTCTCTCATTAATGCTGTATTAGTTTTGTCTCAAGATTTGCCCTCTATTGCATTGAAAGAGGAAGCCGACAATGTGTAACTTTATTTTTGTTATTGGCTATTTTCATCATAAAATTATATGTTAAAAACTGCTTTCTAATTTGAGTTGTGGCACTTTCTACATAGTAAATGCAAACATTGTCTCTGTATGTATCTTCTATCATCTCGATAAGCTGTCTATGTGCTATATTCCAGTGTCATGGATATGCAAGTGTGTGTCTGTCCAACACTGTTTTGATTACAAACAGACAATAGAACTTTAGAAGCTTCTTATTTAATATTCCATTATAAGACAGTTTTTATACTGCTATAATTATTTAGAAACAGTAATCATACCCGCATGATTTAATGAAATATGCTCATGTGTGTGCTAGCCTCAATTCTCAAGGTAATTATTATAACGTTTCAAGTCTTCTATGGTGCTGATTTACTCAGGATATATGGAAAGTCATACCCTCCTGTATTTGCTATAATGACACTGTGAAAAATCCTGCTGTCTTTTTCAAAAATAGTTTTGTAAATTGTAGTGTAAATAGTCTTTCTTAGACTAAAACTTTTCCTATTTTGAAAGAAAAATTTCTGCCTAGAAATTTAACTAGTTTGGTTTTAACCAAATATCTTCACAACAAATCAACTTTGGTGAGCAAAGACGCAGGATGCCCTGATAGGAGAAGGACCACACTTCTTTCACAGAGGGTAGCTGTCCCGTCAGAGACACACTGCTCTGGTGGGGAATTTGACGATGGCTTTAAAAGCCTTGAAGTTTCCAAAGAAATTTAAACATGATCTTTAATGACACTGAAGTAGATTAGCCCTTGACCTTTCTTTGCCAGTGGTATTTTACTCATCTAGCTTTGACATATGCAATAGAAAATTATGCTCTTCAGATTACTTTGAAACTTCCAATTATGTCAAGTGGCTTGATTTGATTTTTGATTGACTTGTAAGGGCAGAAGCTGATCGCTGGAGGGAGTCACAAAGGCAAATTAGCATTCTTGGGGTGTCTGTGTTATTAGCTATATGTATACTAATAGAAAAAAGAGATATGTAAAAATTAAACATGTATGTAACAAAAATAAAGAAAAAGACGCTATCAACTTGAGAATGCGGTCCACGGGAGACGTTGGAGGGTTAGTAGCTGGGAGGGACCGGAGATAGGAAATAAAAGGGAAAGTGATGTAATTCTATTAAGTGCATATTAAAGATAGATGTAGAACATATCACAATGGCAAGCAGAAAGAAATAAAACCACCACCACTGAAATACTGTATCTAAAAGCCCTTAGGTTCATATTCATTTATTCTAACATGTTGAAGAAGGAAAAAGAATATTTTAGAGAAAATGTGTATAAATAGTTTCATAATTTTATGCACATTGATATAGGAAAAGATTACAGTCTCTGAGACTGAATAATTTATATTAAAATATATATATTTTGAAGGCACTTATGTCTTGAATATAACTCTAAATCCTAACTCCTCAAGATCCTTGTTGTGTAACTGAACCTGGGACTGTGAAAGAATTTGACAGTAGTGAAAGATTTCTGAGCATGCAGTGACCCAAAATTATCTCAGAATCAAATCTGGGGTAGTATCAGGTACTCCTGACAATTCATATTGGGTTGAAGACATAAACAAGAGAAAGGAAAGAGGAGAGAAGGAGGGGAGGAGGGAGATGGGGAAGGAGAAAAGGACACACACAGACACACAGACACACACAGACACACAGACACAGACACACAAACGACCAAACTCACTTTCTCACTTTTCCAACAACCTGCCATGATGATAATGGCATTGTTGCTACTGCTGTCGCAACACTACTCCATGATCTGATTTGTCTTAAGAGCCCCTCAATATTGCTACCTTAGGGATTAAGTTTCTATACCTGAACACTGAGGGAAACATTCAAACCACAGCCAGGTCATAAAACACTAACCCAATAAGTATCTACTAACACTGCTTTCTGTGTCAAAACCAGGGACAGAAACGGTGATGAGTGGACCACTAATCTCAGAAGACACAAAACATGAGTTCTAGTCTATTTCAAGATGAAAACTCATGTAGAATTTAAAATAATTTAAGCAAATCAAATGAGTATCAATTCTGTTTGTAAAAATAGATTATTAAGTAACTACCCACACGATGTAAAGACCATATTCATAATCACAATCCCCTAATTCTGGAGCTCATTACTCAATAACTTTATCATTTCTCAGTACTTTTTTCTTAAGTTCTGTAGTGCATCTATACTCTGCTTATTGTACTTTAGTTAGTAGTCTTTTCCCTCACTGGAAACACTAAATCTGCCACAGTTCGGTGAAGGTGCTACAGACATATTACTGACATATTCTGAAAATAGACAGGACTTTATTGAAACCTTGAGAGAAAATAGTAACATTTAACCATTGTTTCCCCCAAAGATCTTAGAAGTATTTCGCATAGAGCTACATTTGGAGATTTTGGGGGGCGGGGACTTACTTGGTTGTATTCAATAACAAGATGTTGGTCCAAGCATTTGCTTTAATTTTCTTGGGATGAAGGAGGAAATGAAAAACCTGGAAAGTTAACACAGTTACTTTAGCTTGGATCATGGTGAGGACACAAATGATAACACACAAAACCCTTCTGCTATAGGTCACTGACTGAGTCATTGATCTGACTAATCTTTGTCTTTTCCTTCGGTCTCATATCCTTCCCCCCCACCACCGCCACCCCCGCTGCTGCCACCACCCCTTTCAGAGTTAAACTACAGCTCTATCCGGTTCCAACACTTCCTCATTAGTCAGTTCCGTAGAATCCCTTGGAATCCCTTTGTGCTCACTCTCCACTGGCCCCCTTAGAAATACTACATTAAAGTTGTTTGCTGTTTCAGTCATGGCCTTGGTCAATTGTGCAACCTCACACTTAAAGTCATTAAAGCCAATGACACCTCCTAAGCATCTCATTTAACTGCTCCCTGCCTAGTGATGTTACTTTAAACCTAGGCAAGGTTTTGATGCAGTCATTGATATTATCATTGTTCAGGACGGTGCATTTGTCTCCCCAGGGTCTTCCTTAGTTGCTGTCTGGTCTAAGGTCCCGAAAGTAACAAGCCTTAAGTGCTGCTCTAACTTCTTGAGTCACTCACTGAATAAGAAAGGTAATGCTTCAATGGGGAAGCATCACTTTACTGTTGCAATAAAGAACAAGTTCAAAACCAAGAAGGGTGACAATGTTTTTAGCAGTCAATGGATTTTGGAAGGCGTGACATTCTTGATCAATATCAGTAGCACAACTCTTAATTACTCCTGTTTTAATTACTTTCCTACTACTGTGTAGAAAGACTATGATCAAGGAAACTTATAGAAGTTTACTGTGGGCTTGCTTACAGTTTAAGAGGGGTAGAGTTCGTGACAATCACAGCGGGGAGCAAGGCAGCAGGCGGGCAGTAAAGGCACTAGAGCCATAGCTGAGACTTTGCATCCCTATCCACAAGCATGAGACAGAGAATAAGGGAGAAAGGGATGGAGAGAGGGAGGAAGAAAGAGAGACATACAGAAAAGGGGGGGGAGAGCACTCATTTAGAATATATTGGCTTCTGAATTCTCAAATTTCACCACCAGTAACATACCTCCTTCAATAAACCCACACTTTCAAATACTTCCCAAACAGAAACACCAACCGAGAATCAATCACTCAATACATGAGAGTATGAAGTCATTCTCATTAAAGACACCACATTCCATTCCCCAAAGCATTTAGTCCATTTTCAACACAGTATAAAAGTCCAAAGTCTCTTCTGAGACTTGAGGCACTTTCTTAATTGTAACCTCCTGTAACATCAAAAAGCAGATTACATACTTCAAACAATGACACAGAATATATGGGGTCATAGTGATGAAATACTGGACCAAAGCCATTTCAAAAGCCCAGCAGGGCAAATTTCAAATCCTGTAGTTCTATATCCTATGTCTTAAAGGCTTTGATAGCTTTTTGTTTCAACTTTGCTGAAGGTAACACACTCATCTCTCTTTGGCTGGTTTCACGCCCTGATTTTTTAGCTCTCCTCAGATGGTATCCCAGAGCTCCGACATTGCCAACAGCTCTGGGTCTCCAGCACAACCATGTTTCATTTTCAAAGCGTCGTAAGATGGCCTCTCAGAGCCTCCACACAGGGACCCTCCTACCCCACGCTTGCCTTGATTGCCTTTCCTTAATAATAAAGGAAAATTCTACAACCTCTTCACTTCTTTCTTTACTCTAAGGCAGCCAGTTTCTAAGTTCTGCTGCCTGTTTGCGATGTCATCTGACCCCATCTTTTAATTTTCATAAGCTTTGATTTGTTGGTGGTGTTGAGAGCCGACAATGCCTTAGGTCTTTTCTTTCAGGTTACAGGGTGACCTGGGTTGGTTGTCATTCTGAAGACACCATTTCCACTTTTCCTTGCTCTTTCAGTGCAAACCATGGCTCCAACACTAAATTCCTCATGTTCCAGTGACTCATTGTCTCCAACAAGGTCACACTTCCTAATCCTTCCTAAATGGTTCCACCTACTGGGGACTAGTCATTTAAATACCTTCTTGGGGCCATTCTCACTCAAACCTCCACAACGTACTACCCTTGTAGAATACAGACAAACTATGTTTACTGACAATATGCTCCGGATTTCTCTCTATTTCAGAATACTAAGGGTTTAAACTTTTAGGCTGCAACATTGTCTTCAAGCAGTACTCTGCCTTCAAAAGCCTTGGAACCTGGCATTCACTTTGCCTCCTTATGGCTTAAAGTCTACTCCGATGTCGGTTTCATGTACAAAAAAGTTTTATCCCTGTGGAGCAATTATACTGGCAAGTAATCTTCCTCTTAACAAACTTAAATAACATCAAAATATCATAAGAAACATGAGAGCATTTACATTTCTTCATGTGATATTTAAGACTATATTCAGTATAATATAGATTTTATTTTAATGACTATACTTTTTTTTTCTAAATCAGTCTTTCACAATTTCATTACATATATGTAATGTTCTTTGATCACAATCTTCCCATTGATCTTCTTGTCTATCTCTCTGGATCTCCCTTTCAGGATTGCTTTATTCAATTAGAATCTCTTATGAACATCAGGCTATGTATGCAGAGCACATTGACTTCAGCAAGCGATAGTCACCATTGGCTAACCAAAATGAGAAATGTGACTCCCTAGCAACCATTAACTACCTCTAGCTTCCGTGGGATGCTTTCTTCCTCCATGATAGACCATTGATCAGCCGAGTGTTTGCTGTTGGTAAATGTTGCTAAACGCTGTTGGGTGTTCATGGATGCAACAGCCATGTCCTGTCTGGAAGAGAACTTTTTATACAACTCCTTCTCATCCCATGGCTCTTATTGTTTTTTTTCTGCCTTCTCTTTAAGGATGTTCCCTGAATCTTGAAGAGGATAATGCAGACATCCTGTCTCGATCAGAGCACTTAAAAGTCTTATATTACAAGCATTTTCAGTAGTTAAGCGTCTCTGCTATGACTTCACCTCCCACTTCTGGCAGAAGTTTCTTTGATCCAGGCTTAGAGCAGCACTAATCTAAAGATATAAATGTAAATATTAGAAGGCAACTTGATGTCATGTTCATATATATATATAAAACTAACCAACCCCCCCCAAAAAAAACAGTGGTGACCTCCCATTAAGAGCTCTAACACTCCAGTTATGGGCTTTTAACTAGTTTACCAAGCCTCAAACCCAATAAAAAAATAGTTGATTACACTCAAAATGGTGTTCCTTTTTTCTAATGGTATTTTTTCATTTCCTTCTTACTTATTTTTAAATAAATTTGTGAGGTTTAATAGGTGACTTAATTGTTAAATATTAAACAGTTATAATGTGGCATATGTACATGGTCTGATACAGGGAGACTCATGAAGGTGCAATGAATATAATTACAATTTGGTTAACATAAGAATAAAAATAAAGAGATTTCCTTTCTTTAAAACCATTTCTCTTCCACAGAAAACTGTCTGGTCCCAAATACACACTCTTTCTCTCTCTCTCTCTCTCTCTCTCTCTCTCTCTCTCTCTCTCTCTCTCTCTCTCTCTCTCACACACACACACACACACACACAGAGTGTACAAACATATATACTTATAAATGTACAAATAATATACAAACATTTAATACTTACAAATAAAAGAAATAGATTCCTGCTTCTTATATTGAACTTGGAACAATGATTGATGTTTAGCACTGGTATTAGCAGTCGAGCAATAATCAATTGCTAAACCACTAACCCTTTGCTGTAAGATTAGCAATCTTGTTCCGGTTTGGTAATTAAGCTGCCTAGAGATCCAGATGAATATGCGGAATGGAAGCAATTAATGATGTGAAGAGGGCAGAAGTGTGCCTTGATGGTGTGAAGAGGGCAGAAGAGTGCCTTGATAGTGTGAAGAGGGCAGAAAGTGTGCCTTGATGGTGTGAAGAGGGCAGAAGTGTGCCTTGATGGTGTGAAGAGGGCAGAAGTGTGCCTTGATGGTGTGAAGAGGGCAGAAGTGTGCCTTGATGGTGTGAAGAGGGCAGAAGTGTGCCTTGATGGTGTGAAGAGGGCAAAAGTGTGCCTTGATGGTGTGAAGAGGGCAGAAGTGTGCCTGATGGTGTGAAGAGGGCAGAAGTGTGCCTTGATGGTGTGAAGAGGGCAGAAGTGTGCCTTGATGGTGTGAAGAGGGCAGAAGTGTGGCTTGATGGTGCGAAGTGGGAAGAAGAGTGTCTTGATGGTGTGAAGAAGGCAGAAGCATGCCTGAATGGTGTAAAGAGGGCAGAAGTGTGCCTTGCTGGAGCTGATGTTGAAGGTCAGAAAATGGTGAGAAAATGAGGAATGAGCAGGTAAAGAGGGCATGAGTAAATTGCCTTCCTATCAAGACATTTTGCCAGTATCTGTGGTATAAGAAAATATGGAGATGGCTCAGCAGTTGGGAACACTGCCTGTTCTTCCAGAGGACTCAGGTTCAATCCCCAACAACTACAAGAGAAGCAAGGATCTTCATATTGGCATAGTTTATATTACTTTGCTGTCAGCACCAAATGAAATGTACTTATTAAAATGGTCACACACTAAGGGAGGGTTGGACTCTGTGTTCTTTAGACTATTTCATGGAGTTTATGCTGTTTCTGGAAATATCATGGTTTATGCAGTCTTCCTTCTGAAGACAGTGTTAAGATGTCTAATGTCGATTCTACATTGGAGTATCATTTTATATGACTATCAATCAAATTAATATTTCCTACATATTTTATTCAATTATTACTTTTGTTTTATTTGCCTCCTGATAAATTCAGGCTGTGAATATTTCTGAATAAACCCAAGCACTTAGTGTAAGCCATATACAGCAACGCTAAAGCCTCATTTCTAAATTAAACCTTTGTGTGATGTTGCTATTTTACACTGCAGATGGGCCACAGGAACTGTACTGACCAGCTGAATTGGGAAATTGGGTCAGGGTCCTTTAATGTCTGGGCCAATATTACTTTTCTCACAGAATTGATATTTTGGTATGTGGGAATGCTCTTTACATCTACAAGTGCTTGCATTTTGTTCCAGACAGTGTTTTATGTTTGTTTTCCTCAAGGACATCTCTATGAATACAGTTGTTGGTAACGCATAGCAAGAAGTCAGAGAGCTGTGCAGTAAGCTACGTAGTGCTTCCAACTCGACAGTTCTGAGCTGGGCAGCTCTATACAAACATCATGTCTTTAAATGATACATTAAACACCTGACATAAAAGTCAAAAGTAATAATGTCAAAACTAAGTATATTAAAAAACAAAAAACTACCATTCCATCTTAAAATAGAAACTTAAGTCTTATCTTGATGGGTGTAAATCAATGCTGTCCTGATTTCTCCCAACCAAGTGAGGCTCAGCCATGGCCAGATCATAGCATCTGTTATCATTTCATAACAATGTGCCCAACATGCAGCTTGGTAATTTCTTATTCATCATTGAAAATATAGCCTCATCTTAAAAACGTTTTTGATTCTGATTAAGATAATATATTACTATGTGAAAAAGAAACAATTTATTAAAGAGACAAACAATGAGGACTTCAGAATTTCTTTCTATTTCATGTTTTACATTTATATAAAAATAATAGAGTTCCTGAATTTATCAGTGGTGCTGTTTTAAAGAAGTTTTGGAAAACCAGGGCAGTAAATAAACAGTGTGCTTATAGTTATTTCTGTCTCACTTATTTCAAATGTATTTTATAACAAGAATTATAAATTTATTATTTACCTTTCAGCTTCTAAAATTAAATAATACCTTTTTTCTTTTGTTTTTTTTTTTTTTCAAGGCAAGTTATCTTTGTGTAGCCCTGGCTGTCCAGGAACTCACTCTGTGGACCAAGCTGGCTTCAGACTTAAAGATCTACCTGCCTCTGTCTTCTGACTGCTGGGATTAAAGACCCGTTTCACACCACCTGGCATAATACTGATTCTTTAGTTCAAGTTCTTTAAATATTTTGGGGATACGGATGAGAACTAATAAGGAGTTTATGTTTGATATTATCAAATTTCATTGATATGTGTGGTTTTCTGAAGTAACTCAAAGAGAATTTAGAAATAACTCTACTGCACTCTTGCCAAAGATGCAGTAGGCTAACTGCAGATGTTCACCAATTCCTCCTCTCCTTCAAATCCAATTCCTAGTCCCACCTCCAGTTCTGTAGCAACAACTGCAGTTGCACCTTCTCCAGTGGGTCACATATCTTCACCTCCAAACTTCCGGACCACCCCATCCACTGCTTTATCCCAGTCTCTAACTCCAGCGGGCTAGCCCTGGGAATCTGCCTGGCAGGCCATTCAGAGAAGCAGGCAGTCTACCTAAGCAGGTGGAGCTTCAAATCTTCACTCTCCAGACCCCTATCCCCAGGTCTGTAGCCAACTACCTGTTGTTGCTTATTCTCTCTCCCTACTCTAATTTTTAGGAAACCACCAAACAATCCAGGCTATGGCCAAGACAATAATTCCTCTCCACAATCTGACAGCAAGATATTGCTGAAGACAGTATCTATAGAACTCATTGAACGTTGAGATGGTAAACCCGTACCTACATAGAGACTTTATTCCACATTCTAAAATCTTTGTTGCAGGAATGTACTCTGTCCACTACCTAGAGAGAAACACAATATCAAGCCAGCCACAAATTCTTCAGTCTTTAATGGTGTTCTGCCTGAAATGCATAGACTAGTGTAATATTGGCATGAAGGTTGTATGAGTAACCAACAAGACCTGACATTGCTTTGGTGACCAATAACCTGGGATTAGATAACCAGGGATATAGGGTAAAAGCTACAGCTATAAGCACACACACACACAGACACAAACACACACACACACAACAGACACAGGCATACACACACACACTTAAAATGACTTCTAATAACATTCTGCTGTACTCATAGATCAGTGCCTTGCTCAGACACCATCAGAAATGCTTCCTCCTGCAGCAGATGGTAACAAATACAGAGACCCACAGACATTGTTGTAGGAGGTTGTTTGTTGGCTTCCTCGCCACTCAGACTTTCAAAATAATCACAGAGAAACTATATTATTTAAATGACTACTTGGCCCACTAGCTCTAGATTCTTATTGGCTAACTTTTTCATCTTAATTTAACCAATTTCTAGTAATCTGTGAATTGCCACGTGGCTGTGGCTTACCAGGTAAAGTACCATCTGGCTCTAGCAGGGATACATGGCTTCTCTCTGACTCCACCTCCTTTCCCACAGCATTCACTTTAGTTTTTTCAGCCTATCTCTGTTCTGCCCTGCTATAGGTTCAAAGCAGTTTCTTATCAATGATAATCACAGCCTACAGAGGGGAACCCACATCACCTGCCCTTTTCTGTTTAAACAAAAAGGAAGGTTTTAACTTTAACACAGAAAATTTACATATAAAAACATGCATCAAGCAAGAATTACAGCTACAATATTTATATCTACTTTATCTTTTACCATAACTAAGGAAAACTATAATTATAACTATTCTTCAACTCCATCGAAGACCTCAGAAGGATATAATATTAACTAAGTAAACAGGAAGTGCATCGAAAGCAACTTCCAAAACTCTAGAATTGATAGAGGCATCTCACTGCCTAGACAGTCACCTAAAGTTCTTCTGAAATGTTGGATCATCCATCTTCAGCCTATTGCTCCATAATATCCAGAAGACTTTTTTTATGATGCAGGAAATATTCAAGACTGCCCATATTGGCAGTTTGTCAGTCACTTTCGTCTGTGTCCAGAAAATGTCTTACATACTCTTTCAGGAAGCAGGAGCCCTGAAGGATTGTCTCACCTTTGGGCAAGATTAACAATTATTTCTCTGTAGGTCCTGCATGTCCAGTTTATATAGCATATCATCAAGCAGTCCAGGCAAGAGCAGTTTCTTGCCCAAATGGCTAACCAACTCCATAAGGAGCCTCTTTGATGCTCATCTTCCTCTTGAAGCAATGGGTGCTGCCAAGAGTAGATGTGACCAATCAGCTTCTTTATTAAACCAACCACAGTGACATATATTCACAGTATAAAGAAATAGTCCACATTTCTCCCTTTTTGCCTAAATAAAAAGAAAGGTTTTAACTTTGACATAGTAAAACTATATATACAAAAACAGTTATCAAGTCAGAATTACTGGATATAGCCAATATCCAGTCTATTTGTATTTAGCAAAATTAGAGAAAATATTCTATTATTTATATTATCTTTGTGAGTCTAAAGTTTTATATCTAATTTATATTTATCATAGCTAAGAAAAACTACAAATTTACCTATTTATTCTTTAAATACATCAAAGACTCCAGGAGGGTAAAATGTCCCTTAACACCAGGGACATCTGGCTGTCTGGACAGTCATCCAAAGTTCTTCTGTAACTTTGGGACATCTGTCTTTGGCCTATAAGCCTAGTATATCTGACAGAGTTTTCTGAATTGCATGAAATTTTGAAGGACTGTGGTACCTGGTCTTTGCAAAGTTTGGCAGTTTCTTTTTTTTTTTTTGTCTCCTGTTAATCCAGTTTGGACAGTATACTGTCAGCAATTGAAGCAGTTCTTTGCCCAAATATTAGTTTTGCCATAAAAAAAGCAAATTCCATACAGAGATTCTTCTATGCCCATCATCATTTTTTGAAGTAAATGGGTGTTGTCAGGAGTAGACATGTTTCACTGTTATGAAAAGTCTTAGATTAATAAACATTTTAAATGCCATACTCTGTAGGTCTTTGAAGTGTTTGAAGACATCTATATATCTACTTTTTTTTTTTTTTTTTTTTTTTTGAGACAGGGTTTCTCTGTGGTTTTGGAGCCTGTCCTGGAACTAGCTCTGTAGACCAGGCTGGTCTCAAACTCACAGAGATCCGCCTGCCTCTGCCTCCCGAGTGCTGGGATTAAAGGCGTGCGCCACCACTGCCCGGCCTATATATCTAAATATATCTGTATATGATGTTAAAACATACTTAATACAATTATAAGTTTGACTATTATAGATGGCTATTAATCGTATTTCCTAATTATAATGTACAATTTAAATGAGTTGCATACACACAATACCCCAAACAAGAGAATAAACATATAGCATAGTAAAAATAACTTAAAATTTGTATCAATATATAAAAATTCATCCCAATGTAAAATATTTAAGACTAGTAGTTCCTTTTTTGGTTTTAAAGTAGATTCAAATATCTGCTCCTTTATTTCATCATTTCTATATTCTTCTTTGTTCCTTTAGAGAGAGATTTTTGTATTTTACTGTTACTCTTTTTTTAACTAAGATCAGTTACAATTTGTAACTAACCTCCCCCCCTTAAATGCTAATGAATATCTATAATCCGTCTTTGGGAATGTGGACATGATTCTCTATACTACTTCCTGTTTTCTGGAGGCACTTGTATCTTTGGGACAACTTTGAGTAAAACAGGGGTAATTGTTAGGTCTTGGCTTTAGTATACTGTGAAGTTGATCATCTCAGTCAGCGACCTTGAAGCTGTTTTGGATGCTAGTATACCAGGGCCATCTGTTTTTATTAATGTCTTTTCCTTGCACTAAAAACACATAAACTTTTAGAAGTCACATATATATCTGTATTAATACAAGTATAGACTGTGCATTGTACACAAGTCAGTCAAAGAATTTTTGTTTTATGTTTGAGCAGGTAAAATATATGTTACATGTCTTGTAGTTTTTTCTAGGTTTGTTACATTTTCTTATAATTATAGAATTTCATGAGGTCTACCTTAATGAAGCCCGATCATCTTTAACCTTGAGTGAATCCATTTGTGACTGTGTGCATGCTACTGAATATTTCAAAATATATTCCACGCTAAAATCAGCATTTGTTTATAATTTATGGTGTATTGTGTTCTTATTTAATCTCATAAGTTCATTTTTTGTTGATAGTATAAAATTCTATTGTCTATTGAAAGAAAAGTTGCATGTGTAAGTGTTTATGGTACTGTGATTGGTGAGTTTATGTATCAACTTGATAAGATGCAAAATGAGCAAGATAGGCAGAAAAGAATGTTTCTAAGGCACTTCAGAGGACCTCAGTCTATGCTTGACTGAAGCGAATGGTCAGCTTTCAGTGTGGGGGACACTGTCCAATGACTGGGCTGAGAATCCATATAAAACCAAAAGGAAGAAAATTGTCAACTATCTCTCTCTCTCTCCTGTACTATAGCTCTCTTTGCCGCCTTTGGAAGTGTCTTTGAATTCTGGAACTTTTAGCAATGACCCTTTAGATTTTTGGGGCTTTTAAGTAGCACACTCAAAATCACATCAAGGGTATCCTTGGCTCTGAGGTGCTGGGACTCAAGTAAGTCAGTATTAGTTCACTTCTCAGCTTCCATAATGACATTAAGCCAATGTTCCTAACAATATTCCATACCATTCCTTTCTCTCTCACCTCCCTCTTCTTCCTTCTCTATTTATTTAGATATATATGAATCTAAGTCACCTTTTATTTTGTTTTTATCTTTCCAAAAATCTTTAACCTTTAAAAGAAACTTGTGAATTTTAATAGAAAAACAAGTAAGAATATTTTGTGTATTAGTTTTTCATATTGTTTTCTGAAAGTTTTTTTTTAATGAATTTTACTTACATAGTGGATAAATCACAATACTAATGTTATTAATGGTTTGATAATATTCTAAGTTCTGGAATTCAGTTTACGAAGTGTCTGTTATGTAAACATCATGTAAAATCATGGGCATGGAGGTGTGTGCCTGTACTCCCAGTGCTGGAGAAGTGGGACAGGAGGATCTCTGCAGCTTGCTGACCAGATAGTCCTGCTGAATCTGAGAACTCAAAGTTCACTGAGAGACTCTGTCTCTAAAAACAAAAGAAAAGAAACAAACAAATAAGGGGTGATGGACAGTGGTAAAAGACAATGCTTGACATCAACCTCTGGCTCCCGCATTGCATGTAGATTTATGTGCACCTAGACACACAGGAAGTATATGCGCACACATACACACACAAACACACACCACAAACAGCAGATTGTGACTATAAAATTACAGTATAAATAATAATTGTATTTATTATCTTGAATCATGGTTAAACAAATTGAATAGCATAAAAACAATTAGAAATTTTTGCTATGAATTGTAAAATCATTTTCAAGTTAACTGAATTTTTAATTTCATTTAAAAACAATTATTTTCTATACAGTCTTAGAATTGCATGTGAGCCAAAGTGTTTTATGTAATTCTCAAATATCGTGTAAAGAATTGACTTAGAAGTAGAAGCCTTGGGGCTGGAGAGATGGCTCAGCGGTTAAGAGCACTGGCTGCTCTTCCAGAGGTCCTGAGTTCAATTCCCAGCAACCACATGGTGGCTCACAACCATCTGTAATGAGACCTGGCGCCCTCCTCTGGCGTGCGGGCATACATCGAGGCAGAATGTTGTATACTTAATAAATAAATAAATCCTTAAAAAAAAAAAAGAAGTAGAAGCCTTGGAAGTTTCAGGTAACTATTGACATACCTCATTTTAAATAGAAAACATAAAATATGTTTGTTCAGTCAGGTCTAATGCATGACTTTGTTCTCTGGTGAGAAGGAATGTCTGCATTGTTATAGACTTTGTACTGGCTTGTTAGAAAGCCAAGGGAACATACGCAGATCTATAATTAACTAATCATTTGTCTCTGGAGTGAAAGCAAATCTGTGTCACTAAACCAGTCAGTGGGAATAAAGGAAGATATGGCAGGTCATTTTACGTTAAAGTAGCTGAGTTTTGCTGCACAGTTGCTTGTTTAAACACTGGGCTTGATATCGAGATTTTTAAAAATGTGATTAACATTGAAATCAACAGATCTTGGGAAAACAAGTCATTCTGTGTAATGTATAACCTCATGCAATCAGTATAATGCAGTAAGGAATGAGATGGACACCTCTGAGAAAGAGGAAATTCTGCGTGTAAATTGCATCCAAAACTGCAGTGCTAACCTTTGGGATTTCAACCTTGAAGCCTATTGGAACCAGGAAGGTCAAGTTCTTAACTGTTCTCTCTCTTTCTTAAATATACATAGGTCTTAGATTCTACATTGTTAATGCACAAATTTTAAAAATTTACTTTGGTCTCTTATTTGTGACTCAAGGCATTCCTAATATTTTTGACAAATCCTGTTTTCATCTCCATTTTTATCAAAACAAATACTCTACCAATAATACATTTTAAGTAATTTTAAAAATTATTTACCCATTACTCCTTGTAGCCACAACTCTACTTTAGACTTCCACATAGGTGACAGTAATTGTCATCTTTTTTTCTCTGTTTTTATTATGGGATATTGTGTATTCAGACAGAGCAGTGTTCTCTCTCTCATTATTCAGATGACTGTTTTTCCATTACTATCATTATTCTATTTCTATATTCTAAGCAGTAGAAATTTTTAGAACATAATTTGCTGAATTATATACTAAATTAAAAACTGAATTAGAATTAGAAACTATTTTTTTCCGATTGCATTGTATTGAGCAGCCTCACTGCATATGACTTTGGATTGGAAATACGGGAGATATATCCATGCTCACTGTCACTGTGTTTCCTAACCTGAGGTGAGACTGAGTTTGCCTCTAAGTCCTAGATTCCTAAGTACAGACAGCAGATGATGAAAGTCTCTATTTCCTGCTACTATAGAGAGGACCTTGTCCCATAGAGGCCTAAGAAATCTAAGATGCACAATAACAGCTCCTGCCACCACAGCAGACTAGACCAGAGTAATTAAATTGAATTTATTGGTTAATTAAGAGCATCTAAAGAAATTTAGTCTTACAGATTTTACTTAGGCAAATTTACAGATGTTTGGTTTTGATTTTTATATTAAGTATGGACCTTCAGGTTTCTTTTTATGAATCCCTAAAGCATTTGCCCTAGAAACTTATTTTAAAAATGAAAAAGCCAGAAATGTGAGTTGGATTACGTTCTACTTCCGAGACTTCAGAAATGTTGGTGTTCCATATGCCAACAGATCACAACACCATAGATTCACTGCTATCTTAGTCACTTATGGCCCCAGCCTTCCTTTCTGTTCTTCTGGCTCTATGCATTCAACCCATTTCATGCTTTGTTTTACGTAAGGCAAGGTTCTGATTCCTAGAAATTGAACTTATACATCCTAAAGAGGTCAGTTAGGATGCCAAGATTCTGGAATAATAAGTCACGTCTGCACCTGTGTTTAACAATCCCTTAGTTATAATGTTATTTATTTGTACTCTCAGCTTTGGTCTTTGATCATTTATAAAAGTCTGAAAAATATATATGCTTTCTATTTTCTGTTGGAATTTTGGATTCATTCTCCATGGTTGTTCTATCATCAAGAGCATTTGTTTTTACAACAGGTATTAGTTTTTCTAATTTTTCTGGGGAGTCATGTTTTCTACAGTGACTGGGAATGATTGTACAACATTCAACCTGGGATACTGCACGAGGTCCCCCAAGGAGTTTCCCAATGGTAATGGGTTGCCTTATTTGTCTCTTTTTGATCTACATTCATTGGTTCAATGACGGCCTTTGCCGCATCTTCTGCATAATCCAGAAGATTGGGGCCTTCTATTATGTCATTCACAGAAGAAACACTATTTCTAAGAATGCCCTGTCCCAGTCCCTTCTCAGATGGATGGCCTATTCATCCACAATTAAAAAAATTGTTATTTTGATGTCTCCTCATATCTTTGGAAATTGCTTCTCCCACCTAAGCTTCAGTGTTATAGTCAAATTACTCAACATTGGCTATGTGTAGGATACATTCACCCATTGGTGCTGATCTGACTTTTAAGGGTCCAAATATCTTTTTCATTTTAAATTAGCATTTTCAAAAAAACAGAGATTCAATGAGTCTCATCTAGCTTCTGCATCTGCTATCTCTATTTGTACAGCTTTAGTCAACCTTTGTAAAAAGTCATTAAAGTATTCTTTTGGGCCTTGTATAACCTTAGCATAGAATATAATTCTTTTTCCTGGTACTTGAACCTTGTCCCAAGCATTCAAGACTGCTGTATAGGATAGGTACAAGATGTATTCATTGTAAATAGCTTAGCTATCTGGATCAGCATAACATCCCTTACCAAGTATTAGATCATGGGAGGCCTCAAAACCTCTGACTCTACTTTGACATTCAAGGGCCTTAGCCTCCTCTCTCCACCAATTCTTCCACTATAGCTGTGAACCATGGTCTAATACAGTTAAGATGAATTGAAGCTAACCATATAGAATATCCTTATTTCTTGAAGCCATATCTTTACTAAGTGCCTCACATATGGTGAATTCATTCCATAAGAAAACTGCATCATTAATATCATTTAGATTGTTCATTCATATAGGATCACATTTACATTCTGTATATCCTTTGGGGTATTTAATATTTGCTGGCTTTTCAGAAATAGTAACAGGATAAGCAGCTAAATCTCTTGGTAAGTAGTCTCTGACTCTGAGAGGTACTGGCAATGTTACATCTTTACTACATTTTTTTTTTGTATTTGCATCATCTCCTTGTTTACCAGTTCTGACAAGTTCTTCAAGTGTTTCAAATTTTTTCATCACTGTCTTTTGTAGAGTATGAATTTCTTCACCTGTGACTATTTCTAATGATTTCATCAAATCAATTAATCGGTGGTTTTCATTCTGCACATGTGATTCCAAATTTTAAATTTTCCCATGAATGATATTTTCTCATCCTCAGATTATTTGGATGGCATGTGGATTGCCTTCCAGGAGGGTTTGTTATATCTGCCAGCTTGTCGTAAATTTTAACATATTTTTATTGTCAATTTCAATAGTATGAGTCCTTTAAGCTAACTTCTCATTACCCATTTGTAAAGTCTGTATCACTTCTATAGGTTCCTCATTCTTGATTCTGTTATCAAACCATTTCTTCAAGGATATAATATGAGGTATCAAACTAATAGCAGCTTTTGCTAAGAATATATACGTCCCATGTAGGTCATACACCTCTCCTAGAATTCTATCCAAAGTAGAAATAAAAGGTTATTATGTTCCTGGATAGTGGTATTATCGAAAATAATACCACTTAGGAGTGGCTTACAAATTGCAAAGAAAATATTTACCTCTGTTAAAATCCTGGTTTAAGTTGGTGATGAATTTTAAGGTGTAGTAATGATATTAGCCAGCAGGTGTCGCAGTTGTACTACCAAGGCAATCCAAGGATGCTGGTGCTCCAGTCTTAATTGTCCCAATGTTGCTAACCTGTAGATTTCTAAGCAGAACTCAAAACCAAACTGAGCAGATTTTTATTAAAGAAAAGGGAGAAAGAATTGTGTAGTGGTCATATGGAGCCGAGGGAGGCTTCCTTGTAGGGATGGGTGGATGGGGGTGGGGTGGGCAGGGTGGGCAGCAGCGCATAAGACAGGGCAGCTGTAAGGACCAGCTGCAGGGTTCAGGAAGAAACTAAGCCGAGGTAGATGTTGGGTGCCAGAATGTAGGTGTAATTAAGGAGGTCCACAAAAGCCTGGAATAAAGTATAACAAATATTTATATTTTTTGGAGAAAATACTCACAATAAGGGTAGAGAACAATGGTCCTCTATGGGAGCCGGAAGCGAGGAACCTAATTCCCAGCACCAACCATTCCTTCCTGGCTGCCCTTACAGTACCTCAGACCATGTCCTAATGGGCCAGTATCCAAAAGTCTATTAGCTGAATGAATTCTCACAACATGATTTAATACTCACAAAGCAATTCATAGATGCACTTATTTATTGAGTATGAAGTTCACGTAGTAATTTGAAGATGTAAATTATACTTAAAATATTTCTGAGGTTTTTCTCATACACAATATGTGAAGCTATGTGGTTATAAAAATTCAGTATGAAGCCACATGATAAGAAATCACAGCAATATTTCCTTCTGTTTGCTCATTCAGGAACATTGGAGTTATATAGCATCAAGTATTTTTGATGTGTTCGTTGTGAAGTTCATACATTTACACAATGCACTTTGATCATTTCCCTTGTCCAACTCCACTGTGACCCTTGTTCCACAATATCTTCCTCCCACCTTCATGTCCTTTAAAAATATATATATTCTGCTGAGTCCACTTATTGCTACCAATATATGCTTCAGTCTAGGCCATCCACCGAAGCAATGACATCTTACCAGTGGCCATATCTCAAAATGAAAATGACTTTCCCTTTTTCAGTTAAGAAGAGGAAGAGGGACTTAGGGAGACAAAGGAAGTAACAACAGGCTCCCTGAGGTGATGGTCTCTTATTCCCAGAGGACACTTAAAGGAGAAACAGCAGAGAGGTACTGGATCAGTATCTAAATAAAACATGCCTTTAATCCAGGCACTAAGACAGAGACAGGTGGCTATCTGAGTTTGAGGTCAGTCTGGTCAACAGAGTGAGTTCCAGGACAGTCAGGGCTACACAGAGAATAGGCCTCTAAAAACCAGCAAAACAAAACAAAAAATGAAGAGGACAAATAAGCAAAAAGAGAGGATAACCAAAGCAACTCCTCCCCACCCCAAAAAAGCAACCCCCCCCCCATGAAATACTCAAAGCAGTGTCTGGATTAGTGCACTCCTGGCCTTAGGTCATTTCCATCCTGATCAGACACAGTTGTTTCATTCATTTTCTCTTGGTCTTGGTCTTCTGTCTTCCCCATAGGTTCTATTATTTGTTCATGCTAAGGAACAAACTGAGTAATTGCAGAGACGACCACCAGCACCTTGTTATACTCAATGGCCTTCAGTTACCAACACCTATGTTGGAATTTTGACTGTTTTGATATTGTAAAGGTATTTAAACTGACTGTGTTGACCATGAGTTCCTGATTGCCACAGCTGTCTGGTGTCCCAAAGACAATGTTTTATCCTCTTTTCCCCCATTCACTATTCTTTCAGTAAGTCCCCCTTCCTCAATGCTTCCCAGCCTTGAGAGGAAGAGTTAATATAGGTTCCCCAGTTCTGCTGAGCACTCATCTTGGGAGTTTCACTAGTTAGTGAGTCTCTGCATTGACTATGCTCATTGGTACAGATACTTTATTAAAATTGAGAGCCCCACAGTTTCATAGGAATGAATGTAAATATTTAGAAGTTAGTTTGACAAGACGCCATTTAGCAACATAATAGTTATAGGTTTCTGTCATAAATTAAAGAAATAATTGGGGACCAATAAATAAGATATATTCTGATAAGGATGTCACATATAATCTCAGAATACATATTTGGGGACTAGAGGGAAGGCGAAGGGATCAGGAGCGGGAGCTTAGGTGGAGGGAGAGGCCGGTTCGGGTCTGGCCGCTACCGCTGCTTGCTTGAGGTGTCCGGCCGGGGGGGGGGGAGCGGCTCCGTCCTCGGTTCCTGGGTACCGTCTGCGAGGCCCCGCCGAGCCAGCGTGGGAGGGCCAAGGACGAGCGGGCCAGGGATATCCTGAGAGGCTTCAAACTAAATTGGATGAATCTTCGGGATGCCGAGACAGGAAAGATACTCTGGCAAGGAACAGAAGACCTGTCTGTCCCTGGTGTGGAGCATGAAGGTACTTTGCAGACCCTTGAATGCACAAGCTATGCCCAGTGCCAGCACAGACCCTGGCACCAGGGAGCTAAGTAAACACACAGCCAGTAGACAGGGGCAATGTCATCACAGAGACAAAGTTCTTTGATGACGACCTTCTTGTCAGCATTCCAGAGTGAGGCTTTTCTACATCTGAGAGAAGAACGTGTGTGCACTTCAAGAATCTGGAACGGGGCAGGAGGAAGCTTTGCTTTTCTCCTCCACATGTTTGGTTTTTGATACTCCAGCTGATTCCTCCAACGCAGACCCACCTGTGGCACCAGGAACCCAGCTCCGTATAGGTAGCCAGTTGGCCTCTCCTCCCAAAACCTCCATCTTCACTGACAAGATTAAACTCCCAACCTCAACCAAGGGCAGGGGACAAGCCTCAACTCTTTCCTGGTGCAAGCATGGGAGCAAACCCATACCAGGAACCACACTGCGTCTGTCCCTGCCCCACCTCCTTGGCCTCTGGTTTTGAAAAAAATTTACCTTCCTGATCCATTTAGGTTTTTCTCCCTACCACTTCTATTTCATACAGTCTCATACCTTTAACTTGTAAAATAGACTATGATATTATTATTACATGATGTAATTAAAGCATTCAAATATTCCTAAAAAAAAGAATACATATTTGGTTCATAAATACAAAGGGTATTTTTTTGGCAACATTTTTTGGCAATGTTAAGAAGCCAATGCCCATTTTTGATCAGACATGATTGTTCTTTATTTTTTTTTACATGTCTCTCCCTTATGATGTTCATAAATAATAATAAAAAACCTGTATGCCTTGTCTACAGAGTAAGTTCCTGGACAGAAAAGGCTACAAAGAGAAACCCTATCTTGAAAAACCAAACCCAAAACAAACTGAACCTGAACAAAAAAGTCCTTTATGCAACTTTTTGCTTAACAAATGACAATTTTGATTTTGAAGAAAAGATCCTCTCAGTTTAGTTGTCTCAATATGTTCTGAGGTGCACAGCTTCCTAGAAAGTGCTCAATCACCCCTGAGTCATAGAATCCTAAAAGAGCTGAAGAAAAAGCTCTGGAAAACACACATAAGACATATAGACTCACATATTTGCACACAAGCAAATTTTAAAGAACTGAGACTTAATGGTTACTTATTTGTTTAGGACTATACCTTCTTGTTTTGTTATTAATTATTCAGAAAGCTTGGATAATTAAATAGTTGTTGCCTTTTCTAAAAGTAGAGTGGATACTCTCAGGAATAGGACAGCAGATGTCTAATTGGAAGTATGACTCAGTTGCCACAGTCTTTGCCTAGCTCATATATTTCCCTGGGTTCTAGTCTCAGCACATCGTAACCTGGGTGTAGTGGAACAACCCTGTAAGCCTGCACTTGTAAAGTACAGGCAGGAGAGTCAGGTTCTCAGATATAGCCTCAGTTACATAGTGACTACATGGTGCGTGACACTATGTCAGGAGAGGGAGAGAAAGAGAAAAAGAGAGGGGGAGGGAGAGGGAGGAAGGGAGGGAGGGAGGGAGGGAAGGAGGGAGAGTGAGTAGTCACCATATACCATTATTTTCAAGCTTTATATAAACTTAGTGACTTTACTTTTTCCTAACAATGTATGGAAAGGCTTTAGGATTTTCTAACTCTTAATGTGATAACACATAAAAATATTTCTGGAATCCACACTCTCTTTTTGCTTACATTTTCTGAGGAGTTTGAGTTTGTAGAAAGATCACAAAGCAGGAATCACTCAATATGGCATGAATCAGAAAGTAGCAGATTTTATCTGAAATCCAGGTTTCTGTGACTAATAATCCCAGCATATACCTATACAGAATAATTGGGACATAATAAATGATAAGCAATCATGTACAGAGATGGTAAATGTCATAGATTCACAATCCTGACATTCAAAATATTTTAAAAATAACAAACCATTAGATTGTGAATTAAATGGTATATAATATTTGTCTATGTTGGCTTTTCGATGTGCTTAGTTATTAATTATATCTTCATACAAAGAGTATATGTAACAAAAAGTATAACATAACATTTAATGCTTTTACAAGTTAAAATCCTTAGTTTAAAATTATATAGTCACAACCTTTCAAAAACTGTATAATAATATAATATGATATTAAGTATAATTAAATCTGTATTCAAGCACCTATATAAAACAAAATACTCCTATGCGTAATGATAGTATTTATTAAATTTTATACTGAGCTCTCAAGAACTATAGTAAAGTACCATTGGCTTAAGATGAAAAACAATCTTTACAAGTAGCAATTGACAAAATTAATATGACCTTTTAAAAACGGAAGCAACTGAATTACATAAAAATATGTGTAATGCAGGTGAAATTAAGTTAACAATTAAGATCACAGTTGGGACTAAGAGTGCTTAATTTGCTTGCTTTGTGTTTAGTTCCTTGATTGCACATGTCATCCTGCAGCTCAAGTACTTCAGGAAATGAGCAGTTCTGCAAAAGCTTCTCCAAGCTAACGATAGAAAAGAAGATAGGATAAAACCTGCTTTTCCTATGTGCTCTTTTTGAAATCAAGACACTTTAATGTCTGGGTCGAAAAGGCAATGGCTGCACATGACCATTACAGTTACAATTTATTCCTGTGAGTTATCCGAAAGAAAGCAGAAAGAAATGAGAAATTCAATGGTCTGTAGCAACATAGGACTGCAAGTTATAATGTACACAGTTATGCTGCTCAGCCACTTGGGGACCTTAAGGAACTCGTTATTGTGCATGGATGGGAAAATGGAGCTGACGGTATCTTGGACCTTGGGTTATTAGACTCTCAGAAAAGCTACAGGGAAACCGAGAGCACCATGGCTCTAGTCAAAATGTGGTAGATATGGATTTAGATGACACAGATGTTCCTTTGTCCTACCAACCTGGGAAGAAAGGATTTTATACTCCGAGACATAACAAAACACAGAAGCAAGGGTGAGTTGTTTCAGAGACATTAGCAGGATTCTTAGACTATGTTACAAAATGAGCTATGTCCTATCACATTGGATAGGCATGTAGTTGAAGTGTTGCTTGGTAGAAAAGTCAACTGGCATGACTTTGCTTTTTTGGATCCAGAAATATATGAGAGTTTGCCACAGCTGATCCTGGCATTTCAGAGTTCAGATGCTGATGCTGTGTAAAGGAGAGAATGGAGGACAGGTTGAATTCATTCCAAATGGTGTAAACTCATTCCAAATGGTAAGCCACGCCTCATAATGTCTACGAATACGTGAGGAAATATGCAGAGCACACAATGTTGGTAGGTGGAGAGCAGCCATTGCAGGCCACGAGGAAGGGTCCATTAGATGTGCTGCCATAAAATTTCCTAGAAGACCTAACAGCAGAAGACTTTTGGTGAACGGCTGTGGTGAAGTCAATGTGCAGATGTTAATCAGCTTCTTTTTCAATGAAGAGTCAGGAGAGAATGCTGAGAAGCTTCTACAGTTCAAGCATTGGTTCTGGTCAGTAGTGGAGAAAATGAGCATGTCAGAATGACAGGGTCTTGTTTTCTTTTGGACATCAAGCCCATCATTGTCAGTCAGGGAAAAAGGTTTCCAGCCTATGCCCTCCATCACAATAAGGCCATGAAATGCCAGCATCTTCCTACTGCAAATACCTGTATTTCTCGGCTGTGTGTCCCACTCTATCCCTCTAAACAGATTCTCAAACAAAAGTTACTGCTCGCCATTAAGACCAAGAATTTTGGTTTTGTGGAGAGTATAAAAATTGTGTATTGCTGTGTAATATTACTAGCTAATTTTGTAGATTTTTTTCCCCATTTGTCTATAAAAGTTTATGGAAGTTAATGCTGTCACACCCCCTCGTGGTACCTTAAAGAGATTAAATGCAAACATTCCTTGCTGACTTTGCAGCTTAAAGGCCCCAGAAGCACTGGCACCTTTTGTCTATGTTGGTTTCTAAGTTGTCAACTTTCAGGTCCCACACCAGCCAAAGATGACAGCAGAACTACATAATCTACACTGTGAATTATCTTTTTTGTGAGGGGGAAATGTAAAATGTTCTCAAAATTCAGTGCTGCCTTGGTGGGAAGCATTTTGGCAAAGGTTCTTGTACTGAGGGAATAGGGGATTTCAAAATAAAAATTAAGCATGTTCTGTGTTTTCCTTTTTAAAAAATAGGTTCATGGCAAATGTAGAAATTACTGTGTTATTTTAGCTGGTACTGTGGGATATTTGTTACTTAAATAGCAGTATTTTTTAACATTTACATACAATAACATGCATACATTTTAAAAGTCAAGTTTTGCTTAGTAAACGTTCCTTTCTGACTTTTATGAATTATGCTCTCATTTTACACATGACATTCCACTGAGAAAGTTACTTTTGAAGTACCTGTCACTCTAATTTATTTTACTCTGTATGGTCATTTATATCTGTCATAGGGAAAATTTGAGTCTTTTTATCTTGTGTGGGAAGATTTGCCTTTCTTGCCAAAATATTCAGTAGAACAGAAGAGCCGGAGTTCATGATGGGGCCATAAGGCTATGGTGGGATCACGAGGCTGTGATGGGGTCATCATCCAGAAGTGAGTTTTACAATTTATATATTCTACCCACATCACACTTCTAGTTATAAAAAAGACACTTTCACCGTTATTCAAGAGTATACTATTGATTATACAGCTATACATTGTCGCTTCAAAGTTATGCTAAAATATCAAATATGTATGCAAGTTATCTCAAGTCCTTGGTTCATTGCTGAGTTGTGCTTACCCAGGTAAGATTGGGAAAGTCATATTTTCTTATTTTATGATTTATTAGGCGTTAAGATCAGCAGATGTATGTATGCATTTTTTAATGAAATGATACATATATTTGGTTAAAGATGGAAGGAGATAGAACTACCATGAAATTCATTAAATACCTTTACATTTTCCTATCATATTTACAGTTGTGGAGGAACTGTATTTAGTATGTCTGTGAAAATGACAAAGGTTTATGAAATCATTTCTTTGATAAAAATTCATCTATTAATAAAATTAATTATTTCTAAGTTTAATGAGCCAGACTAAATATTGTGGTAAAACATTAACATGTAGAGTGGAAAGTTGCAAGTTTTAATTTATTTCTAAGGCATTATCTTTGGAAATTGCTGGTAACTGTATTTTATTGGGCATCTGCTGTCACTCTACTGTTGTCAACTCTGGACATTACTGAGCATTCTTAGCTTAAAATTCAGTACTCACGTAGGAAATTCTTAGAGAACTTAAATTTAAAAGTATTTTGTAGAAAGTGGTAGTACCAAGTCAGACTAAGATTCCACTGAAAAACCATTATAATTATTCTATTTCCCCACTAATTGCTACTTATGTATCATTTGTTCCATTATCAGTCTCATACATTATTCTTGCCACACAGGGATCCTAGACCATGGCTCTTGTAAATGGAGATTGTGCCTTTGTTTCCCAGCTGCCCAGATCTGAATAATCACATAGAAACTATATTAATTACAACACTGTTTGGCCTGCTAGCTCAGGTTTCTTATTTACTAACTTTTACATCTTAAATTAATTCATTTCTATTAATCTATCTATGTATTACCATAGGGCTGTGGTCTACCGCTAAGGATCCAGCATCTGTGTCCTTTGGCAGCTACATGGTATCTTCTTGAATATGCCTTTTCTTTCTCTATATCTCTGATCTGATTCCCCACCTGACTTTGCTCTGCTAAGCCATTGGCCCAAACAGCTTTGTTCATTAACCAATAAAAGCATCACATATACAGAAGGACACTCCACATCACTCTAAGTGATACTCTTATGAAAATAGTTCTTGGTGGTGGCTTGAAAGAGAATGATGCCATAGGCTAATATGTTTTAACACATGATTCCCAGTTAGTGGTACTATTTGGGAAGGAGTGGAAGGCGTGATCTTGTTGGAGGAAATGTGTCAATGAGGGTGGGCTTTGAGGTTTTGAAAGATTTGCACCATTTCCAGTGCCCACCCTCATACCTCCCTTGTGGCTGTGGATGAAAATGCAAGCTCAAATATGTTCCTGCCTCATGACTTCACCCTGCCAAAATGGACTCTACCCACCTGAACCCGTAAGCCCAAATTTAACGCATTATTTTATAAGTTGCCTTGGTCATAGTGTTTGATGGCAATATAAAAGTAACTAAGACAGGGAACTAGTCAGGGATCTCTAGATGAACAGAACAGGTAGCATGAATATATATTAAAGGGAATTTACTGGATTGACTTACACCATTTGGTTTTGGGTAGTTCAGCAATGATTATTGCAAATGGGAGAACCGAGTCCAGAAGTTGTTCAATCCACAAAACTGCCTGTCTCTGCAGTCACATTCTGGGGCTGGGGCTGGAGTTCCTAGAGTGTTGCTGGACTCCGTCTACCTGGGGAAGCCACGGTGGGTCTTAGCATCAGCGACATTTAGGGTGTGTCGTTCCATCTCACATAATCTTATCAAGAAGATGCTCCAGAGTAGTACAAGCTTACACTCCATTCACAGTAGAGCACAGCTCACACTTTTCTCAACCTCAGACTGTCAAGATGACATAATTATTCACCAGAAAAGGCAATAAAACCGAACAGTAGCATTGCACTTGGACAGTGAATGCTCTGCTCTTTAAACTTTTCTAACTTTACGTTAACTCTTCTATCGTATGCAGTAAGTTCACAGGCAGTAGAATGACTCATAAGTCCTGTGTAGAAAGTGATTTAAGTAATTTAGATAGAAAAATCTGCAATAGAGGCTTTACAAGGGCTTCCACCTTTTAATTTGAAGGCTGTGTTTATCTTTTAAGAAATTTAATGTTTCCATTTTTTGTCTGATAATCTATAGTAGAAACATTTCTATTGATTATAATTTTGTACCACAAAGGAAAATGATCTTTGGCAATTTTTTCTAGGACAATAAAGGCTTTCTATTTGTTTCTTCGTCTCTCATATATTACATCCTGACCACAGTTTCCCCTTCATCTGTCCCTGCTGCTCCTCTATTCACCTTCAGCAAACAGTGATGTGTGCTTTAGATGGAAGCTGAAAACTGTATCACTTTTGCTCGATGAACAGACAGATTGGTGTCAGGAGTAAAATAAATGCCTTTTCTTTAAGAAAATGTTTACTTATGTATGTATATATATATGCACCTGCATGAGCTTATGTTCGCCTCCTGCACACACGTGGCCTAGGAGGACAGGGGCACCAATTGCCGGGAACTAGAACTACAGGCAATTGTGAGGTACTTGATGTGTGTGCTGGGAACTGATCTCAGATAAGCTGCAAGCGCACTAAGTGAGTGCTTTAACTGCTGAGTCATCTCTCCAGCCTATAACACAGACTTCTTTTAATGCCACAGTGGATACAATTTATATTTTAAGTTTCATAAAGATTTTAGTTTTTATGTCTCAATTTAAATTAGTTTTAAATACATAACACTTTAAAAAGCTGGAAGCCCTGTAAAGTTTATTTTACAGATTTTCCTACTTAAATCACTTAAATCTTTTTTACACAGAATTTGCCAGTCATTTCTTGAGCTTCTACTGCCCGAGAGCTTATTGCATAAATTAGATATTTGTGCTCAAGGTTCGTGACTTTCAATGTAATATTCAAATAGAATTATGTTTTAGGTCTTAGAAAACATGTATATAGGCAATAGACTTAAAAACAATGTCCCCCATCAGACAGGGCAGAGTTCAATAAGCCAGTCCTTTGCAGATGAGCAGTAGGGTTCAGGGACCAGCTGAGACAAAGATAGAAGCTTTAAGGTGATGCCCTGAGTAGGGATTTTCTGCTTCTGCCGGTATGTGAGGCCCCTATCTATTTATGGGAGAAGGAAAGAAGAAAGAAAGAGAACTTCCAGATTTTACAGCAAAAGAAAAATCAATGTCTATCCCTTTGAAACAAATTGGAATAACTTTGGACACAATTCCCCAATTATAGCCAGCTGATATTGTTGGTGCCATACTGATAGGCAGAAGGCAGAGTTACAAGGTGTTCGGGCTACGAGCTCCCACTGAGCTCATTAGCCCACTTCCGTGCCTCAACCACGGCTGCGTTTTCCGAACAAGGATGAATCCAGGTCTCTATCGTTCGATTGCTCAGAGTTCAAAGACTGCAGTGCAAAGCTCGGCTCTGAACTGCATGGAACTGACAGCAATTATTACACATTTCTCATATCCTCTTCCTTCAAAGACAATAATCCCATAAACTCCCAACACAAGAGTGACAGCTGGTAACAGACTGTCAGTGCTATCATTTGGGCATTAAAATAATCAACTGATTTATCAACTCTAATTAGCTGATTTTCCTACTGTAACAGCAGCTGAAATTTGGAGTTCAAGAAAAAAAAGATGAGAAAGAAATAATTCTGCTGGTATCCGTCTGTTTCTCTCCTTGGTGAACTGAGCTGTTGAAACCAACTTTACGACTGCCATGCATTTCTAGACAAGAATAGGATCTCAAAGTGCACTGTTAGGCATTTTCTTGTGCAAACAATATAAAGTATACCTATCCAAACACAGATAGGACATTCTATTATACATAGACTGTAGAATATAGATGCGTGTGCATATAACAATTTATATATGGTTAATATTAGTAGAGTTAAATGTATGAGATAGGGGAATAGCGTATTTATTAGGTATGTTTCTTTTCAATAAATTATATGTGTGTGTGTGTGTGTTGGGCATACTACATACTAAGTACATTAGTGTTCCAGACAAACAGTAAATTGTGGAACTGCAAATGTCCTGGCCTTGTATGCAGAGGACATGGGATGTCTGAGATACAAAGTAAAGATGAGACATGTTTTGGAACATAATATTTTCTTCCTTCTTCTAAATTATTAAAATTAAAATACAGTTATGTGTTTTCCCTCTTCTTTTTCCTCCCCCAGCCTCCCCCATATATCATAATATCGTACTTTATAGCTTCCTCTGAGATTCATGACGTTTTTGTCGTTTATTATGGATAGACACAGACACACACATACGTATATGTCAGATGTAGATAGAACCTACTGACTCCTTTCAGTGTTACTTATCTGTGTATGATTCAAGGCTGACTACTTGGCATTGGACGAGCAAATTGCGGTTTAACCCATGGGAAGGTGATTTTTCCCACGTTCAGCATTTCTTAGATGTCTGTAGTTTTTTTCCTAATCTGGTGGGGCCCCTAGACAGCCCCCTTCTAGATCAGCATGCCACCTGGTGGTGTCCTTTGGGCCTTATTTACATAGTCATCTGGTTGAGATATCATGGGAGAAGTCTCCTTGTCATTTGTAGGTGATACAAAGTCACAGCGGGTCTCCTGGCTCTCTGGTGCCCACAGACTTCTCTTCCCCTGTCCCTCAGCATTCCCAAGCCTTACGTGCATGAGTTGCGTTGCAGGCCTATTCCTTGGGCCTTGAAACTCTCCTCAGTTGTTTCTGTATTTTGACCGTGGCTTTCTGCACTGGTCTGCCTCTTGCAAAGAGAAAATTTGTTGATGCAGGTGGGAGAAACATTTCTTTTTGAAGATGAAATTAACGTAAGTACACAGGCCTCCACAAGCCCAGACTTGACATAAAAATAGCAATTCTCTCTGAGTATTTTGCTGGAAATTGTGAAGTTAGCACCTTGGGAGAACTGGGGCAGGAAGATGCAGTTTGAATGAGGATGGAAGTTCCCTGAGGAAATTTCTGTTTCTGTTCTGTGAAGCAGGAATTTCCCTTTTTGATCTGTTCTTTCATTCATCTTGTTTATGGGAAACTTTGCTTTGAAATATACATATATATACACACACACACACATATATATGAATGACAGGATTTCTTTGTGTAGTCATGGCCATCCTGGAACTCACTCTGTAATCTAGGTTGACGTTGAACCTAGAGTTTTGCCTGCCTCTGCCTCTTGACTGCTGGGATGAAAGGCTAGTTTGCAATATCAATTTCACTATTTTATCTTGTTTTCTGAACTCATACACTACACCAATCAGCATCCTTTCGACAGATGTTGCATCTTAAACACAAAGCACTAGTAATCAACACAGAAAAACTATTATTGGCAGATCTCAGGGTACATTGTTCTGCTCTTTAAAAAGTGGGGTTGGGAAAAATATGCAAGAGGGTGTGGAAAGAGGAAAGGGAATTAACAAATGTAATAACTTATAATGTCAAAAATGAACAATCTTGTGTAGTATCACAAATCTTGATTGTTGAAATAATTATCTGAAAATTATGGCAATTATATAGAGAAGAAAATGGAGTGTTCTAGTCATACTTCCTTTCCAGTAAATACAATGCAGTAAGGTAGCCATTCTTACATCGTGAAGTGGAAAATAGTTACCCATTGTACTGTTCTATTGCTCACTGGCTACTCCTCCACACAGCCCCTCATCAAAAGATAATTTGTATCTTACATATCTTAACAGTCTGAGTAAATGGTTTAAAGTACCCTTCCATGACACTGTTACATTTGGAAAAGTTTCACCCATGTTTGGGTTTGGTCAACAAGGTAAAATAATGGCAGTGGAAGTCATGTTAGTTACGATATAACAGACTGCAGAGTGAGGTTCAGAACCTAAAATTTGCTGTAGGGAAAAGCTATTGGATGATCACAGAAAGTTAAGACTGTCTGAATGGGCAAGCGCTTCAGGTCAAGGAAAAATTTCAGATGACTGCTGAGGTCTGATATGACATTTATGGTCGGTATTTTGTCCAGCATGCCTTCAGCAGCATACAATCTTCTTCCACATGGAAGCTGATCAGAATAGAGCTGGCAAATCATATCAGGAAACACATATTTCCAGCAAGCATAAGAGATGTATTGTGTATGTCACAAATTCTACTAGTTTTTGATGTTTGCTCCTCAGTAAGCAAACTACTTATCTCATTTATAATCTACTGAGTTGACCTTGTAAAATTTCAGTCTACCTTGGTCCTCAAACACCTCAAAGTTGATGCTTATTAAGGAACAAAGCTTTTCAAATGGGTGGCATCATAAAACCAAAATATATAGTAATATAAAATATATGTACAGATATTATTAAAGTTATAATTTAGTTATTTTTCATTTAATCCAGGGCAGGTAGAAGCATTTTATATAAAAAGTGGATTTAATCCCTCTAACTTAGCAAACACCACAGCTCAACAAGATTGCTCACTGACAGATATATTTTGTTAAGACTCATGACAGGTAAAAGAAGCCTAATAAGAATACAGACATCTCTATTATTGTCCTTACAAACAACATTTCCTACATATAATTGTGTGTGTGTATGTGTGCACTTGCCTTTGTGTGCACGTGCTAATGCACATGTGTGCATGTGCCATGGCCACACTGTGCTGATCAGAGGACAACTCTCAGGTGTCAATTCTCTCTTTTTATCATGTGGGTCCCGGAAACAAACTTATATGAGCCAGAAATGGAAGCAAGTACTCCATAAACTGAGACATTTCACCAGATATGGCGCTCTCTTTCAATAATAGTAAGTAAATTTTATTTTATTTTTTAAAGATTTATTTATTATGTATACAACATTCTGCCTCCATGTATGCCCGCATACCAGAAGAGGGCGCCAAATCTCATTACAGATTGTTGTGAGCTACCATATGGTTGTTGGGAATTGAAATCAGGACCATTGGAAGAGCAGCCAGTGCTCTTAACTACTGAGCCATCTCTCCAGCCCCAAACAAGGCATACTATAATTTTGTAAATTATGATATTTATATTATAAAAAAAGAATTGACGATCTTCATGGATTTTAGGTCTTGAGGATGTGCAAGTCTGTTACAATGTTTCCATCCTAGTCTGGACTGTGATGTGGTTCTGGGTTATTATCCTAAATGTGAATGAGGTAACACATGTTTCATTGATGGGGGACAAATAGGATCATAACTTGAGGCTATTATGCCCAAAGCCTTCTAATTTGACCTCGATTACAAGATAATTGTGATCTCATTGTCCCACATAAAATGTCTTACTTAGAAGTAACTTGTCACTAATCTATCAACATGAAAACTTTAAGCTGGTTGTCAAGGCAAATGACAGAAATAATATCCTCAAGGTTTGATGCTACGAGTGCAACTTATTTATGACTCAGGAAAGTTCCAAACACAAGGGTGAAACTTAAATAAACCAAATTACTCATAGGTAATATAATAAAAAAATGAGATCTACACTTGTATCAATCAATAAAAATTATTTTATTCTTTTTACATACTGATAAAGTTGCTCACTATTATAACAAAACAAAATATTATTCCAAAATCAGAGAGTTTGTTCTCGTTTACTTTTTACTATCACCAGAGTAACTTCAGATATTTGGGTTAGTACCAAATGCATGTTTGACAAGTGAAACTATAAGCAATTGTTAATCAAGTTATATGTTATAGAAGATACTCAACAAAGATAGTGTCCTGTTACAAAAGGAAAAATGCATCATTTGATTTAATAACCATAAGACCTTCACATGAAATAATCGGATAGCTTCAGTAACTACAGATATGTACATAATAACACAATATAGTGGTTAGTTGTAAATAAATATCATAGTTCAAACATTCAAATAATAAAATATGACATCTATTTAATATGCTTATGAGTATCTTTTATTGATAAAGTTGTTCAAGCCTGGGTGTAGCATTAAACTGTGATGGTAATAAAATTTGTTTTTAAAGCTCTTTGAAGAACAAGCATGCCTTACTATGCCCTGCAGAACTGTTAGCTGATAAGAGTCATTTTGATTATCTGACAGATGGAAAAATAAAAGGCACTGAGAAAAAGAAATAAATCACTTTTGACATTACAGAGACACTGTTAATACGGGGCCTAGTATGACAGCCCTTTCAGCAGACACATGAGCAGACACAAACTTCTCCTGGAAACTAGAGCAAATATTAGAAGAAAATAAGTAGTGACATTTAGGTATTTTTTTATTTATGCACTTCACTGACTTTGACTTTCAAAAGTATTTGTCTTTACTATGTTTTTTTTTTTTAATGTTTTTCCCCTTTTCTCTCATACATTATATCCCCACTGCAGTTTCTGCTGCCTAAATTCCCGTCCATCCCTCTCCCCCTCCCTTCTCTTCCACATCCACTCTTCCTCTGTTTCCCTTCCAAAAAAGGATGCCTCCCAGGGACATCAACCAAACATGGCATAACAAATTACTATAAGACTAAACACCAACCCTCATATCAAGACTGGATAAAGCATCCAGTAGGAGGAAAATGATCCCAAGAGCAGGCAAAAGAGTCACCCCACTCTTCCACTGTTAGAAATCCCATAAGATCACCAAGTTATACAACCATAACATATATGCAGAGAACCTAGTTCAGACTCATGCAGGCTCCGAGGTTGCAACTTCAGTTTCTGTGAGCCCCTATGAGCCCTGCTCAGTGGAGTATGTGAACCATGATCTTCTGGTATCCTTGACCCTTCTGCTTCCCACAATCCTTAGTCCCCCTCTTCTGCAGGGTTCACTGAGCTTACCTAATGTTTGGTTGTATGCATTTTTGCATCAGCTCTTTTCAGAAGAGACTTCTCTGGCTGTGGATGACACTTCTCTGATGACAAATGGGTTAGGCACCAATCTATCAATATAGCAGAGTATGATTATGAATAATTTCATGATTTGTTTTTCAGCCTAGTTTGTTCTATCCAGGCAGTTTCAGGCATGTGCTCCCTCTCATAGTGGGCTTCAGGTTGGACCAGTCATTGGTTGTCCTGCCCATATTTCTAGAAACAGCCTTCTTCTATAACCAGAGAAGACTCTTGGCACTGGGCTGGGACACCAACCCAGCCACAAAACCTTTGACCTACAGTCTGTCCTGCCTGAAAGATGTGCTGGGGTAATGGTGTCTATACTATTAGCACAAAGTTTTTCTTCATAGCAAAATTTTAGATACATTAAAATTATTTAAAGCTTATTTCCTTTAATATTTCTCACTTGTTGTGCTGCTCCTGTCTCCAATTCCTCTCCTTCTCTGGTCGGGAATAACTTTACAGGATACATATGATTTATCTAAAACAGAAGTGGAAATAGGTAACATGTTATCTTTATGGCAAATAAGACATCTACTTTTTTCTTAGTTCATCAAACATTTTCCTCAAAAGCAACTAAAGATGCTTAACTATGTTTTTTTCAGTCTGTTATTCAGCCTGTTGAAAGGATGTATATATTTTATTCTTAATCCAATTGTTTTATAAGCAAAACACAATTCGGAATTTATCCTCTTGTGTAGTGATAAGGACTTGATAAAGTTAATAAATATTGGCTCTTGTCATGATAAAAAGGCTAACTTTTGCTTTGAAGGCATTCATCTGTACCCTCAAAAAAATAAGTCTATTCATTTCTAATGTCACACAAGCACCATGGTCATATTTATAATTATCTTCACCAGGGAAATTATCTTCACCAACAACGCTTTTGACTTACACTTGCTAATTTAAATTCAGTAAAGTGACACCCTCTCTTAGAAACAGTTTTTAGTAATCCACAAACTTGGAAAAGCAAGGTTCAAAATATGTAGATCCTTTACTAAGATACATCTATTAATTATTAATATAGTATTTATTTCATCGGTAAATTTTTCTTGGCTTATTTGCAAACATTTTTTGTTTGATTTTTGTAGATCAGAATTTCATGACAGTTCACTTTAGCTACCTGTTAAAGAACAACCTTTTATTTAAAGAACAACTTAAAAAAATTAACAGTCTCAAGTGAGATTGTGGAGTCTATGGAATGATCTTTGATGTCAGCACACTTGGGTTTCTATCTGCCCAAATGGTGAGTTACATTGCATAACACACTTTTTAGTATCAGTTGGCCTTTCTCCTCATCTGGAAAATGGAGACAGTCAGTAGGTGAATCACAGAACTCTTCTCAGGAATGACTCCTTGAATGTGAAGGAATCAACCTAGAATATATTAATTACTAGTTAAGTATTAGTCTTGATGTATCAATTCTAGATGATTTCAATTACAACATTCACAGATAACTATGACCTCTAACTTGGCTGACTTATTCTCTAGTTTTCTTGCATTCTAACCTGCTTCAAACACAAAGGCTCATAGTGACACTAATTTTTCCAATATGGTAGACTTACGTGCTATTTATCTTTTATTTAAATTCAAAGAATTAAGTAAAAGTAGAATTCTGTTCTTAAATAATGCTAGCTACTTTTCTAGTGCTCAATAGACATGGTAGGGACTTTATATTGGCTGGCACCAATATAAAGAGTTTGTATTTTCTTAGGAAATTATCCCGGATGATACAGCTGTGCGTATTCCATTAAATAACTTTAACCCTTCCCTGAGCTCAATTCTATAAATGAGATGTTTCAAGTAACTGTTGAATGGACATATAGAATGTGCCTCTTATAAATTAATGAAAAGATAGATTTAAAAGATAGATTGCTTTTCTGTGTGAATTCTTTTTTCCATGTTTCTCAAATTAATGTCTTGTTTATAACTTCTGAAGACATCATCATTTAAAAAATATTTTATAAGGTTTTGTATTTACATCATTTTCCTCTCTGTTCTCATTCCAATTTCTCCAGTGTCTTACTAATATTTCCCAAATTCATGGCCTTTTATTCTTTAATTGTAATTGCCATGCACACATGTCATGAACATTTGTATGGAGCATACTGAAATTATTTAGTTTCGTTTATACAAGTCTAGAGCTAAACTCTTGAGATCCACTAGCCTATCAGAAGGATTATCTCTAGAAAAGACTAATTTTCCTCTCTCTGAAACCATTAATTATGTGTAGCTTTTCTTCTAGAAGTTTTATGAGAATTTTATTCTAATGTGGCTCAAATAATCCTCAGTATCATTTTTCTTAATGTATATTTTGAAAATGCCTTAGTTACTTTTCTATTGCCATGATAAGACCTCATGGCCAAGCAACTTATAGAAGAACAGTTTTCTGGGTGCTTGGTTACAGTTTCAGAGGGTTAGAGTCCATGATTATCATGATGGGGAAAAAGGCAGTAAGTAGACAGGCATGACCCTAGAGCAGTAGTTGAGAGCTCTCATCTGATCCACAAACACTATGCAGAGAAGGCGAGCTAACAACTAACAGCATGAACTCTTGAAACCTTCAGGGACACTCCTGCTACAACAAGACCACACCTGCTAATCCTTTGCCAACAGTTCCACCAACTGGAGAAGAAGCATCCAGGCATTTGAGTCTATGGAGGCAATTCTCATTTAAGCCACTATAATGTCATATCATGATTTTAAAGTAGTGTGCACAAAAAAATGAATTTTAGGTGTTGGAAAGTCTCACATGTCTTGTTCTCCTAACATAGAGGGTTTTTTTTTTTTCTCTTAGCTATTAACCTATTGCTCACATGGAAAGTGCTTTGCTATCATTGGTTTTAGGACTGCTTCTCTCAGGAGAATGCCTTCTCAATACATGGAGAGATGCTTCATTCACACTTTATCTTAAGCAAATGACTGAGCAGAGATATAATCTAAAATTGAAAGACATTACACGCAGTATTTTACTCATGTACCTTTCTCGAACAAAAGCATTAAAGTTTGAAGAATTTATACTTCCTATCATTTTACAAGTAAATCTTTCTCTCACTTAGAAGGAACTGTTCCTTAAGTGGCTTGAGTGTGATCAATTTTATTTTGTTTTAAGGGATTTATGCCAAGATAAAAGCTATATTATCAAAACCGGATAGTAAAAATTAGCATTTTATAAAGAATATTTTAAAATCAATTTCTAAAATTCGGCAAATTTTAAGAAAATAGGATTACATTTTATTTTTATCCAGACTTGCTTTCTTGTTTTACTAAAACACCCCAAAATAATATGCCCTTGAATTCTTTTACTTATAAATACATGATATTCATTTCTCTCTCTCTATGTGTGTGTGTTTATGCATGTAATGTATATATAGTTCTGTATGTATGTCTGTCTACCTATCTTCTGTCATCTACTTATCTATCTACCACTATCTATGTCTAAAATGAATAAAACCAATCCTTTCAAATATTATACTCTTTAACTGCATTCAACATCAGATCCAGATTTACTTGAAAGAAAAGTGGATTCTTCTGTTAGAGAACAGATTAATAGATTTAATTTCTTTTTAATATAGATAAATTTTAGAACTTTTAAATGTAAATATCTTCAAGACAGAACACATCTTCTATGGTGTAAATTATTCTTAATTAAATAAAATTAAGTTTTATCAAAATAAAACCAGGGTTTACTTTATAACCCACTTATTCATCTGACACAATTAAGAGTGATTCTCTTCTTGTTCTTTTATGGTAACTGTAGAATTGTTTTTATAGTCACAATGCATACAAGCTCAAAGAGAGTGTCCTTTCTAACACTATTATGCTTAATTATTCTTTAATATTAAAAAAAAACTTCTTGGTACCTTATCATAATCCATGTGAATTCCCCTTATTGTATTTCTTGCAAATTTTACCAAGCATGATGTATACCTCTATCGTGAAAAGTATAGATTCTTGAATGGACTTTGACATGATGATACTGTTAGGCTGACCACCACTATTTAACAGTCCTTGCTGGTTTGGGACAGAAATTTTGCATATATGATTCATTCATATTCATGCCTGTCCTTCTGATCTCTTTGGAAATGTGATTTCTTGAACCTCACTGCAGCTTATTTAAAAGAGACTTTTAAAAGAAACTTAGAACTCACATATAAATTTATTGTTTGTAGAAACAAATGAATAGGCTTTAAAATAAGGTTTCATTGAAACATAGATAGATGCTTGAAAGCCTAAATAGAAATTTATCAAATGCATCAACATATTTGTTAAAATTCATTAGGATCTTTCCTTTCAGTACGTTTATAAATCTCAGAAGAAAAATGCATTTTATGTCTTAATAAAAAGTAGATCAAATCAAGTGAGAAATAGTCCAGGTCATGGTTAAGAGAATATATGTTAGGTCATGATCTGTTTTAGGTATCATTTCTAATATCATGTTTACAAAATAGAAACATAGATGATATGATATCAGATGACACTAACTCATGCTTTTATTTATGTAAAAATCTTTTCTCTGTTTATCTTGAAGACACTGGAACATATGTGTGCTAAAGTGAAAAGTAGGATAATGATTTGAAGGAAGAATGTGGAGGATGTCTTGTTGTTGAAGAGTACTGGGTGTTTTCTCAGAGGAACTAGGTTCAATACCCAGTACCAATGTGGTAACTCATAATCATCTGCCACCTTAGTTTCACGGACACCTATACTTCTGTCTAACTTTATGGGTCACTAAACACACACATGTGCACAAATATACACACAGTCAAAACACCCACACACAGCAAAGTAGAAAATTATAGTTTTAAAAATGGAATCAAAGCAGGAAGAGACTGTGAACACGTGATGAGTTTGTTGTGGTGCAAGTTTAATGTCTCTGTGTGGAAGTGTGGATGCACGGTTTTGAGACCTTCAGAGCTGCCAGGCATCACGTGGGAAATATGGTTATTAATCTGACTCACGCTATCTCAAAATATAAATGAAATATATGGACAACTCTCTGATTTTTCCTGGAATGAAGCCTGAAAGGAATAAGTCACATGGTTCTCAATGCTGGAAACACTGAGTAATGTAGAAAACATTCTCAACAGAGTCTCTCCAGTAAATACAATGATGGGTTCCATATGCTGCCCATGGTGTTTTCTACTGTATAAGATCTGGAAGAAAAACTCCATTATGAAAATGATTTCAGGAGCCTCATTCATGTTCTATGACTACAGCATTTCTCTACTTTTAGCTGGATTCAGGAATTAGGAAAATGGGGTACTTGAAAGTAAGTCACTAAGACACAGACAGACTTTGTAGGTGGTAGTGTTGGGGAGATTTTGGTGCTGGAACTGTCAGTGAGACATTGGTGGTGAGACTGTAAGGGCACTCATGAGAGCTTCATCACCAAACAATCAACTGAGCCAGTTTGTGGAAGGTGGCTTACTCAGGTCCCTCTCTGACACTACACACTGTCTAGCTTGAGGAAATGCTCCAAGCCCTCTGTGCCCGCTCATTTCTCTCATGGTATTTCTTTTTTATAATCTGTTCTGTGGAACACATGAGTAAATGCCTATAAAATCTTAAGAAAAGATATCTGACATCTGTCAAATTTATAATAAATATTAGTTATGCTTTTTATGTTCAAATAAGAAAGAAAGTCTAACACAAAAGAGGATACAGGCTTAGTCTATGTGCTCCTGCTAACTGCAAAAATGTAAGGAAGTTATTTTGCAGTAAAATTGGTCATTGCAGGTGCACAGTTGAGAAAGAGAGTCATAGAAGGCTCCTGACACTGCTTGTACCCTCCCAGGTCCCCATTCCACAAAGGAGCAGCCTAGACAGGAAACCATTGAAGAGAACACTTCAGAAGTATGATAAGGATGCTGAAGAGAGCTCTTCACAACTGGGGACTTCTGGCTGGAGTGTGGGTGGAATGAAAATTTGCATTTTTCCCATTGTTTTGTTAAGAATACTACTAAGTTTTCTTGTGCTTATGTTGGTCATTGTATCAGGGCAAGTGGAGTTTGGGAGACTTTACACACCATATGACAAATTTTAACTTAACAACGTCTTCATCCGTGTTTATTTTGTTTAACCAAACTTGATATACTTACTGAAGTCATGAAGTCAATTGAAGTTTCCTGAGCTGCTGACAACTATTTGCTGATGGGGACAGAACTGGTTTTTTTGAGAAGGAAGAATTATTAAAGTGTATTAACTTGTGCTATACATGTGGTTCTAGACTTCGTTATTAGTCTGCAGTTTACCCATGCACAAGATTGGGTCATCCTTTGTGGGGGCTTCCTCTATATCCCTGAAACACTTAAAGAAAACGCTGTTGTGTTTTTATAACTTACAGTCTCCGTGTGCTCTTAAGATTGTTTCTCTAGCCTGCCAGAGTCCCTTCTTCTGGAAGGGATTTTAACAAGCACTAGGGAGTCTGCAGGAGTGCCGTCGACTCCCTTGGTTAGAAATACATTCCCGATAGCTCAAAGGAACATGGGATCATTGCTTACATCTATTTTTTCTCTCTATTGGTTCTATAAAAGTGTTATTGCAGATAATTTAGGGGAAACCAGTTCAGTTCAGCTTTGAATCAAGTCCAGTTGCTTTTCAAAAACACGGAACCTTCACAGACGTGGGAGACAGAAGAGTACAGTCTGCAGCACCCAGCTTTGCAGCTAGAAGGGTGCTAACCCCTAAGGCCCCAGCATCATCTTCGCGAGCTTCCGGATACCATTTTGTTCTCTCACCTTCGGACTTGGGGCTATCATCTATCTCCTTTTCCCAGCCCCTTTAGTTTTTTACTTGTTTAAAATTTTTATAAACAGACGTGTAGAAATAATCTATGTGATGTTAATTTTATTTTCTTTGAGGTCATTAAACTATCTGATTGCTTATTATTCGCCACACCTCAAATACATTTCTGATAGTATTCTGTGGTATGGGTAGCAATAGTTCATTTATTTTTGTTGACCGATTTCCATAATGTCTCTGGAAGTTGATACTTATACACCACAATTTATCCAAGAAGATACATGAGCAATTCCTTGCTTTTGCAATTATGGTCAGCTACCCTAGTATATTGGTTCATATAATGAGTTGTGCCAATGGTCATACTTGTCTCTCAAAGGCAATGGCATGTTAACCTTTGAAGTAATTGTACAATTTCCTATTCCTATCAGCTATATAAGAGTTCTAATGATCCATGAGCACACTCAGAATCAGATTTATCAGGGATTTTAGTGTTTGCTCATTCGCTGTTACAGTGGAATGTGCCCACCCCACCATGAGCCTTCTGACCGTTCATGTGTCTCAGGAACTTCACTGGGGATTGGTTCCCGTGCTTTCTGGACTGTCATGCATGCCTTACTTCCCAGCTTGCCTAGTCACAGTTTAAAAGTATTTTGAGTTATAGTATTCTAATTAAGCAGTACTTTCATTTATAGTTCTCTTTCTGCTTTGGTTATAAACTAAATTTTACCCAAAGATGATGCAAATATATCCCCAAACATTCTTACTCAAGGTTTTCTGTTTTTTTTTTTTTTACACATAATGAGTTTCTAATCCACCTAGAACTGGATATCACACAACATTGTTAAGCTCTGGTAAATTATTTTTCATACTATCAATTTAACTAGTTGACCTAATCCCTCTCACTCAGAACAGAAAGGCATTTGTTAAATTGTGATTACCGTTTCCTTATATAAATCCAATATTATTCCCCATTATGTCTATATTTAGAACCTCTAAAAATTAGGTATATTAGATGTTTAATTTAGTTTTATTTAGAAATGCATTTGTAAATGTGCTTCTTAATACGTAGATAGGCGTGTATGTATCTGTGTATGAAAATGTGTGTGTGCACATGTGTTTGTGTATTTGTGTGAGTGTATGTGTACATGGAGAGAGATGTCATCTGACCCTCAATAGCACTCACTTTCTTTGAAACAGGTTCGCTCACAGGTCTGGAGCTCACAAAGGAAGCTAGGCTGGCTGACTGGCAAGTGTGAGAGATCCTCCTGCCTCCGTTCCTTAACCCTAGGGTTATAAACACCTACCTCCAGTGCAGGAATTTCATGTGAACTGTGGGGATCACACTCAGGGTCTTGTGACTGTGTGACAACACTTTAGTAGCTAAGGTCTTTCCTCAACCCCATGACTGCTTATATAATTATGAAATTTATTGGATGTGCTCCACGTGTGTACATGGCTGGAGGTCAGAAGAAAGCAATAAGGAGACTGGTCTCTGATTCTTCCATGTAGATCTGAGGGTTGAACTCACGTAATCAGGCTTGGCAGAAAGCGCTTTAACTCTCTGAGACACCGTGCTGGCCCCGTGGGTGCCTTTCAATTCCTTTGTTGTGTGTGAATCTGTCTCAAAGCTTGTTTTGATAATCTTTTTTGTATCTCTTGGATATTATAAAAGATATTGTAAAGTAAATTTTTAATTCATTTTTGTTTTCAGTAAGAATAAAGGATTTGACTCGTTTTGTAGATAAATAATATTATTAATCTAAGAAATAGAACAGATGCAAAGATTAATAGGTGAACTCTGCTCTCAGTCAGCTGCAGTGTAAGCTGGACACCCCTGCCTCAACAAATTCAAAGTCAATGCTTGATCCTATTTTCCTCTACCTAAATTTCAGCCTAATTTAGCAATACAGGCTTGTAGCTCATAGTAGTTTTGTAGCAGGCAGGTGGCACAGAATGGTGTGGGTGTACGCACACACTCACTCTCATATGTGTGTCCATCTTAGCTTAGAATTGGAGCTCTATGGAAGTTCAGTTTTGTAATACTTTCTGATAATCTAATCTCTTCTATTTTCTTCCATTTCCCTATGAGTCACCTTACCACAGAAAGTCTGTTTTTCAAACTTACGTAATCCATATTTACATTAGAAATACAATTTTTTTGTCTGCATCTCCGTTCAGCACAGCTGATAGTTTGCCCTAGTAATTAAAGTAATATGAAATATCAGCCCCAAGGATATGGTGCAAAATTTACTCACATCATGAAATTTCTAAATATTTAGGTCACCCAAATATCAAAGGCTATGTATTATGTGAGTCTTTATCCAAAATTATTCAAGCCATATTTTTCTAGTTAACAGAAACATAAATAGAAAAATACGTTTTGAAGACAGAATTGTCAACACAATGCAAGAGATATATGAAGCATATGAAATAATAAATTATTATTCTACCCAGATAAGACAAAAAGAATGTCTGGGTTACCTCACTCAGGATAGTGTTTTCAAGTTCCATCCATTTGCATGCAAAATTCAAAATGTCATTGTTTTTTTATTTTTTATTTTTTTAACCACCGAGTAGTACTCTAATGTGTAAATTGCCTCATTTTCTTTATTCATTATTTACTTGAGGGGCATCTAGGTTGTTCCCAGGTTCTGGCTATTACAAATAATGCTGCTATGAACATAGTTGAATAAATGCCTTTGTAGTATGATTGAGTGTCTTTTGGGTATATGCCCAAGAGCTAAAAGTCAGGGATGGTGATGCCTCCGGAAGTTCCTTTATTATACATGATTGTTTTGGCTATTCTGGTTTTATTGTTTTTCCATATGATGTTGATTATTGTTCTTGTAAGGTCTGTGAAGAATTATCTTGGGATTTTAACGAGGATTGTATTGAATCTATAGAATGCTTTTGGTAGGACTGCTATTTTTATTATGTTGATTATATGTATCCAAGAGCATGGGAGATCTTTTCATTTTCTGGTATCATCTTCAATTTCTTTCTTCAAAGACTTAAAGTTCTTGTTGAATAGTTCTTTTACTTCTTTGGTTGGTGTTACCCCAAGATATTTTATGTTATTTGTGGCTATTGTAAAAGGTGATTTTTTTTTATTTCTTTCTCAGCTTCTTTATTATTTGTATATAGGAGGGCTACTGATTTTTTTTTTTAGTTGATCTTGTATCCTGCCACATTACTGAAGGTGTTTATCAGCTGTAGGAGTTCCCTAGTAGAGTTTTTTGGGTCACTCATATATCATCTGCAAATAACAAAAGATTGACTTCTTCCTTTTTAATTTGAATCCCCTTGATCTCCTTTGTTGTCTTATTGCTATCACCAGAAATTCAAGAACTATGTTGAAGAGATATGGAGAGAGTAGACAGCCTTGTCTTGTTCCTGATCTTAGTGGTATGGCTTTGATTTTCTTCCATTTAATTTGATGTTGACCATTGGCTTGCTGTATTGCTTTTATTAAGTTTAGATATGTTCCTTGTATCCCTGATCTCTCCAAGACCTTTACCATTAAGGGGTGTTGGATTTTGTTGAATGCTTTTTCAGCATCTAATGAGATGATATATATTTTTTTATTTCAGTTTATTTATATGATGATTGATAGATTTTCGTGTGCTGAACCATTCCTACACCTCTGAGATGAAGCCAACTTGATCATGGTGGATGATTTTTTTTTTTGATGTGTTCTTGGATTTGGTTTGCCATTATTTTATTGAGTATGTTTGCATCTATGTTCATGAGTGAGATTGGTCTGTAATTCTCTTTCTTGGTTGAATCTTTGTGTGGTTTTGGTATCAGTGTAACTGCAGCCTCATAAAAAGAGTTTGGCAATGTTCCTTCTGTTTCTATTATGTGGAACACTTTGAGGAGTATAAGTATCAGCTCTTATTGGAAGTTCTTGTAGAATTCTGACTAAAACCATCGGGCCCTGGGCTTTTTTTTGGTTGGGAGGCCTTTGATGACGGTTTCTATTACCTTGCAATTTATTGGTATATTTAAATTGTTCACCTGGTCTTGATTTAATTTTGGTATATGGTATCTATCTAGAAAACTGTCCATTTCTTTTCCATTTTCCAATTTTGTGCAGTACAGGTTTTTGTTGTATGACCTAATAATTCTCTAAATCTCCTCAGTGTCTGTTGTTATGTCTCCTTTTGAATTTCTGATTTTGTTAATTTTGATGTTCTTTCTCTGCCTTTTTTGATTAGTTTGGATAAGGGTTTGTCTATCTTGTTAATTTTCTTAAAGAAGCAGCTCTTTGTCTCATTGATTCTTTGCACTATTTTTTCTTTCTATTTTATTGATTTCATCCTTCAATTTGATTATTTTCTGTCTTCTACCCCTCCTGAATGAGTCAGCTTCTTTTTGTTCTAGAGCTTTCAGGTGTGCTGTTAAGTCACTGGTGTGAGCTTTCTCTACTTATTAATGTGGGCTCTTAGTGCTATGAACTTTCCTCTTAGCACTGCTTTCATAGTGTCCCACAGATTTGGGTATGTTGTGACTTGATTTTCATTAAATTCTGGGAAGTCTTTAATTTCTTTCTTTCTTTCTTGACCCAGGGGTGGTTCACTAGCTCACTGTTGAATTTCTGTGAGTTTGTAGGCTTTCTGAGAGTAGTGTTGTTGTTAAATTCTAACTTTAAATCATAGTGATCCGATAAGGATCAGGAAGTTACTCCAATTATTTTTTTAATCTGTTGGAGGTTTTCTTTGTTACCAAGTATGTTATCAGTTTTAGAGAAAGTTCCATGAGGTGCTGAGAAGAATGTATATTCTTTTGTGTTTGAATGGAATGTTTTATAGATATCTGTTAAATCAATTTGAGTCATGACATCTGTTAGTTCTCTTATTTCTGTTAAGTTTCTGTCTGATTGACCTGTCCATTGGCTAGAGTGGAGTGTTAAAGTCTCCTACTATTAGTGTGTGGGGTTTGATGTGAGATTTAATCTTTAGTAATGTTACTTTTACATATGTGGGTGCTCTTGTATTAGGGGCATAGATGTTCAGGATTGAGACTACATCTTGATAGATTGTTCTTGTTATGAGTATAAAGTGTCCTTCTCCATCTCTTCTGATTGATTTTAGCTTGAAATCTATTTTTTCAGATATTAGGATAGCTACACCTGCTTGTTTCTTAGGTCCATTTGATTGTAAAACTTTTTCACAACCCTTTGCTTTTAGGTAATGTCTTTTTTGAGGTTGAGATGTGTTTCTTGTATACAGCAGAAGGCTGGATCCTGTTTTTGAATCCATTCTCATAGCCTGTGTCTATTTAGAGGTGAATTAAGCCCATTGATATTAAGAGATATTCAGGTGTAATTCTCACAGGTCTACCTTTATATGTTACTTGACCTTTTTCCTTTGCAGCTCTTAATATTCTTTCTTTATTTTCTGGAAGCAAAGACCTGTATTTTGAGATTTGTGTTTTGTTTACAGACATCTTAAGTTTACAAGTTAAGTAAAATATTCACCTCTATTACCTCTGCAGGGTAAGTTCTGGGCCTAGGAAATTAATCTGGTATCTTATCTCCTAGTGAGACAACAGGCTCCAGGCTTTAGAAGCAGTTAGCACCTCCTTATTTAGTTAATATCTCTTTCTCTCCGCCAGAGACCTTCCAGACCTGAATTCCAGCAGATTGGACTCTCCTGACACCCTCCCCACCCCCTGACTGTTTGCTATATAACAGCTCATGAGTAAAAATGAAATTTTCAGCTTGATCAGAAAGCCTGTCTTGCTGTCATTTCTCATGTCTCTTGGCCTTACATTCCTTTCTTTCAGGTTTATCAGGGACCCCCATTAGTGTCCCGCTGGATGGGATATTTATTCTGTATGTTTTGCATTTTGATTATTATATTGCAAGGGATTTTTTTTAAAAAATCAATTCTATTTGATGTTCTATAAGCTGCTTGTACCTTCATAGAAAAATCCTTCTTAAGGTTGGGAAAGTTTTCCTCTATAATTTTGTTGAATATATTTTCTGTGCCTTTGAGCTAGAGTTCTTCTCCTTCTTCTATTCATATTATTCTTAGGTTTGGTCTTTTCACAGTGTCCCAGATTTCTTGGATGTTTTGTGTTAAGAATTTGTTGGATTTAATGTTCTCTTTGACCAATGAATCTATTTCTTCTATAGTATCTTCAAAACCTGGAAGTCTTTCTTCAATCTCTTGTATTCTGTTGATTATACTTGTCTCTGTAGTTCCTGTTTGTTTACTCAGACTCTCCATATCCAGAATTCCCTCAATTTGTGTGTATGTGTGTGTGTGTGTGTATTTTTAACTTCCTTTATTTCAGTCTTCATATCTTGAGCTGTTTGCTTCACCTTTTTGATTGTTTTTTCTTGGTTTCCTTTTTTTTTTGAAGAATTTATTAATTTCTTCCATTTTTTTTGTTTGTCTTTTCCTTCATTCCTTTAAGGGAGTTTTTTAATTTCCTTTTTAAAGCTCTCCATTATCTTCATAAAGTTATGTTTAAAATTGTTTTCTTCTGCTTCTTCTGGGTTAGGATGATCAAGTCTTCCTGTTGTGTGACCACTGGATTCTGGTGTTCGCATGTTGTTTTTTAGGTGGTTGGACGAATTCTTGCATTGGCATCTACCCAACTCTTCCTTCAAATGAGGCTGGCAACGCCTTTGCATCTTGGTCCAGTCCCTGCAGTGGCTGCCAAGGTCTTTGGGAATTGTTCTTTGTCTGCTCTGTACTGTCAATGTCTGTGTCTTAGGAAGCCACTGAGGTTCCTCTTAGCCTGTTCTCTTGGTCTTCTCTCCTGGTTTGCTCTCTTGGTCCACTCTGCAGTTACAGCTTGTGCCTTAGAGTTCCTCTCTTGGTCCTCTCTCTTCATCTTCTCAGCATGAAACTCACCTGCTGGCTGGCTAGATAAGCTGAGGGGGGTGGGAGAGGGGTCTAGGGTTTTGCCCCACTATGGAGGGCCTAGAGAGTGTGGTGTTCCACCATGTGTCTGGTCACTCACCTCTTGGTTTTTCCAGTATTGTAGGAAGCTGTGTTACAGATTTCCACTGAGGTTCTCGGATGATAGGAGAGTTTGGGGGCTGGATAGGGCTAGTAGCTTGCGAGGTCCCATGGATGGGGGTGGGTATTGGGGCAGCCTACCTGCAGCAAGCTCTAGTGCTTGCTGGCTAGTGAAGCCAAGGCAGTTGGAGGAGAGGCCCCGGGCTTTGCCCCACTATGGAAGTCCTAGAGCATGGGGTGTCCTGCTGTGTGGCTGGTCACTCATCTCTTGGTCCCTTCAATATTGTATCAAGCTGTGTTTCAGAGTTCCACCAAGGTTTCAGGAAGATAGGTGAATTTTGGGGCGGGATGGGGCTTATAGCTTGTAGGGTTCGGTGGATAGGGGTGTATATTAGGGCAGATAACATTTTTTTTTTAATTCTGTAGTTTTTCCCTTTATTGTCAATCCATTCCCCCATAGTTCTGCCCTTAGTTGCCTCACTCAAAGCTAAATAATTTCTGTCCCTGACAGTGACATAGCTTACAATTTGACTCTTGGTTCACCATTGCCTATTTTGTGCTTTTCAGCAAAATTACTATTTTGGTTTTTCTTAGATTTTCTTGCTGAGTCCTGTGCACCGCAGCCCCAGTCTGTGCTCTATGAACTAGACCCCAGTTCACGACCTTCGGGCAAGGGGCTGGAGGTTGAGAACACAGACACAGAGACAGACCGACACGCAGACCTTTTAACACTGATACCAAAGCTCCTCTTTATTAGCACCATGGAGGCTTAAATACACCACAGTCAATGGCCAACAGGTGAAAATCCCATCCTCTGATCCTCTAAGCTAGGCACAGCTTTTAGTAACTTTAATTAGAAGGTTCTAGGAGGGAAAAGCAGCTGAAGGCCAGGACTCATTAGTCCCAACAGTTGAGGGAAAAAAAAAAGATTTGTTTCTGAGGATTTCGGTCTATCCTGGTGAAGGCAAGGATGTGGCTTTGAGGCAGGTGTGTGTCCTTGTAGCTTGTCTACACTGTAGCTAACTGAAGGCAGAATTTAGCTAATTAATATATGCATCTCTTCTATTAATATTGGGAGAGATTATTGTAAAATCTATAAGCTCATTTTGAAAAGCATAATGATGCACTTCTAAAAACACACCCGATATTGCAGAATTATCAGTTGTTTCACCTTTAGGAAAAATAGGAAGCCATTTCCTAGGGTTATTACAAAACTATGGGGGAGGTGGCAATAAATCCGCAGGGGTTTATTTGTCAGTTGCTGAGTGGAGAACCACAGGGCAGAAAGAATTCCCTGGGGGCAAAACTCACAAAGTTAATAAAGAGCAAATGAACTCATGTATAAAATTAGAAAGAAAAACTGGAAAGAATAAAGGCCACATCATAAATATGACTCAGGGGGCCTGGAGAGATGACTCAGAGGTTAAGAGCACTGACTGCTCTTCCAAATGTCCTGAGTTCAATTCCCAGCAACCACATGGTGGCTCACAATGATGTGTAATGAGATCTGCTACTCGTTTCTGGCTTGCAGGGATACATGTTATGTCTATAACACTGTCTAAATAAATAAATAAGGCTCAGTTGTGGAAGTAAAAGAATTAATATATAGAATTGGTAATGCAACCACGGAACTGTTAGAAGAGAAGAAATCAGGGTCCCAAATCTTACTGATGATAAAGAAAACATTTTGCTCATGAGAAGTACTGTACACACTTCTTGGCTGACAGCTAGGCTGTTTTTCCAGCATTCTACTTTTTGGTGGGCATTTTCATCCTGGGACTCTATTCTGTCAGAACTTTTGATATGTGCTAAATCATAGCTTATGAATTTCAAATGCTCTGCACAGTAGAGGTGCTAGATAAATATTTATTTACTTAGACTTATATCTAAAGGCATGCTCTCTAAAATGTATCTAAATAAGAAATATGTGTTCTTGACCAACACATACTAGATTTGAAGCTAAGAAAATGGAAAGGAAGGAAAAAGAAAAATGTAGTAGATAAGGAGGGGAGAAAGCGAAAGAAAGAATGAAAAATATTTTATGTTCAAAGTCTTATGGTACATGCAACGCATTTGAGTAAAAGACAAATAAGCAGAGAATTTTTTTTTTTTGGTAAGATAGAGTAGCTAGAAGGATCTCATAGCAAAGTGATTTCCAAATACGTGTGTGTGTGTGATGTGTGTGTGTGTCTGCATTGTCTTTTTTACTTTTCTCTTGCTATGATAAGACACCATGGCTAACGGAACTCACAGAAGGAAGGGTTTATTTGGGACTTACAGCTCTCGAGGAATTGGAGCCCATCATCTTTTCAGGGCGTGGCACCATGCAGGCGTGCACAGTGCTGGAGCAGCAGCTGGGAGCTCACATTGCAGTTCACAAACAGTAAGTTGAGGGCACAGTGGAAATGGTAGGAGGGGTTGAACCCTCAAGCTGGCTGCTAGTGACACGAATTTTCTAAGGGTGCCACACCTCCTAATCCTTTCCAAACAGTTCCACCAACTGGGCACCAAATTTTCAAACATATGATCATGTACCCATTCTCATTCAAACTGCTATATTCTACTGAGTGATTTCCATTGCTCCATTTGTTTGTTTTGTGTGAGTGTTATCTATTTTATTTTTGTGTTTATATTTGTGTGTGTATGCTGTGTCTTAGCAAAATACACCATAATAAGCCAAAATAGTAGTTTGAATATTTTACTATGTACCAGAGTGTTTGCAAATATTAAATATTTGTAATATGCCGGGCGGTGGTGTCGCACGCCTTTAATCCCAGCACTTGGGAGGCAGAGGCAGGCGGATCTCTGTGAGTTCGAGACCAGCCTGGTCTACAACAGCTAGTTCCAGGACAGGCTCCAAAACCACAGAGAAACCCTGTCTCGAAAAGCCAAAAAAAAAAATTTGTAATGTGTATCACAAAAATGTATCTTACGTATAATACATCTTGAAATCAAATGAATATATACAATAAAATAATAAATAAAAACTAAGTATCATAGTATTTTTTTAAAATATGTCATTATAATCCCAACATTTGGAAACATATTTAATTGATGGCACTGTTTAAACATAAATATCATAAGATGTTACTGGATGTGAAATGTGTATTTATCAACTCTGGAAAGTGAGACCAAATGTAATATAATTGCAACTTTCTTTTCATCTTATGTAAACCTTTTAAAATATAAAGAATATACATTTATTTTAAGGCAGGTAATGTTTATAATATCAAACAACTGCAAGAATTTCCATTCAATAATGAATGACTGATAACATAAATGATAGCAAATCAACACAATGCAAAGGTTAGAAGTCTACAAACCCAAATAAGAATCAATAAATGCTTTAGGTGCCAATGTAGAAAATTTTCTTCAATGAAAGTTTGCTATGGAATATGAAATATTTGTTTCAAATATTGTTTCATACTCAAATATTTTTGCAAGTAAAAAAGTATAGTGATCATGTAAAAACAATAAAACTAATTTCAGAGTACCTTTCATTTGAGGTACAGTAAAGTAAATTTATTCATTTTCTTTATTATAGGAAAACTGCAAGATGAAAACCTGTGAGTGGTTGGTGGTGACTGTCGTTTGTTTTTGTTTGTTTTTCAAGACAGGGTTTCTCTGTGTGGCAGTTATGGTGGTCCTGGTTCAGGAACTCACTTTGAAGATCAGGCTGACCTCAGACTCACAGACATCTGCCTGCCTTTGTCTCCCCAGTGCTGGAATTAAAGGCGTGTGGTACCATCACCCAATGAGTAGTTACATTTTTATCTCTCAAATGAAGATCATTGAAAAGTTGACAACACAGTTTGTAGAAGGCTATTACAGATATGACCACACACCAATCTCTTTTTTCATTTCTGTAGAACTATAAACATCTACCTCTTGTTGCATAATCAGAACTGTCTCCCACTGTAACAGGTAGAAATATCAAATATTTGCTCTTTCATTCTGTGGCTCACACATGTACATGTAAATCTGTTTTTTTTTTTAAACAGAATGTGATGGAGTTTCTGGATTTGTTAGTGTTACTAACAGAAAGAATGCTTGTGATTGTAGCAATGATATTTGTTGTAGGTATCCATTGTTCGTTCCTGACTCCTCAGACCCGAAAAAACCACACAGAAATTGTGTTGGCCCATTACCTCTAGCTTCTTATTTGCTAACTCTTACATTTTAATTTAACCCATTTCTATTAATCTGTGTATTGCCACATGGCCGTGGCTGTGGCTTACTGGGTAAAGTTGCATCTGGTGTCTGTCTCTGGCAAGGCTACATGGCTTCTTCAAACTCTGCCTTTCTTCTCCCAGCACTCAGTTGAGTTTTCCCCTCCTAGCTCTACTCTTTTGCCCTATCACAGGCCAAGACAGTTTCCTTATTATCCAATGGTATTCACAGCATGTGGAGGAGAATCCCCCATTGGATTTTGATCTATATAACAACTAGCCCAAATAGCTCTGCATTAGCTCTCTGAGTTAACAAAAAATGGTATATACTATAGTTAGTGGAGGGGGCAATTGTTTGAAGCTCAATGCATTTTAACTGACACTAAAATCTGCGTGAGAAAAGGGAACAAACAGATAATAGAGAGAAACTTTATGTATCTTTCCTGTTTTCCACAGGTTAAGTAGATTGTGGACGAATAGCGGCCAGGGAGGACTGAAGGACTAAAGATTTCTACTTTCCAGTTAGGTACTTTGCTTTGGCACTAGTGGTTGTACTTATGTGGAGTGGGGACATCTGGTTTTACTCTCCCTATCAGATTCGACTTTTGTGTGTAAAAATATGAATAAAATTTACTGAATCCACGTGCAACTCCAGAAAGTAGCTTTTCAGTGAACAGTGATAATGCTGATGGCGCTGTCATTGTATCTTGGCTGATTTTTATCTATTTCAGATGTCAACACTATTTTGTCATTTGTTTCCTACAAAACAGGAATCGCTCAAAGACAGTTTCATGTTACTGGTCTCTCAAGCTCAGCAGCGGTTAGCAATTGCCTTACAAAACCGTATCTATCCATCTATGATTGTACACGACCTCTGCAAAATTGCTGATCCCTTATTGAACTTAGAAATTTACCTTGCATGCCAATCTTCTCTTTAGATTCTCAAGCCTATGTTGTAGAGTGATTGCAACAATTATTTTTTCAAAGCAAGTCACATGAACAACTGATCGATCATAAAGGTATTTTTATGAAATACAGACATCAATAGATTCCAAAGCAGTGGTTCTCAACCTTCCTAATGCTGTGACTCTTTTATACAGTTTTTCATGCTGTGGTGATCTCCCAATCATAAACTTATTTTCATTGCTATGTAACTGTATGTTATGAATCATAATGTAAATATCCAATATGCAGTTCTGAAAAGGTTTAAAACCCACAGGTTGAGAATCACTGTTTTGAAAGATAAATTGAAGTATTTCTATCAGCAGTGGCTGAGTAATCAATTCTGTACCGCTGAATGAATTACCCATTTAGTAGGCCATCAATGGCCTCTCTAATGGCATTCCTGTAGCAAAATTGCTCATTTTCAGTTAAGGTATAACTATGCTTTCAACTTAGCAATTATACCTACCATAATCTAAAATCTACACAGAAAATTCTTAAATTCACAGAGAAATAAAGACATTGATTTCTTTCCCCATTACATCCATGATAAAATTACTTTTTAATATAAATAGATTGGTTTTCTTGCTGGATACAGTGCAATGCAGTTTAAATTAAATTTTCCTAAACCTTATAAAATTGAGACTGAATATCAATCATTCCATTTGCAGCAGAAATAACTCCCTGGAAAGCAAAAAACTTAATACATTTTTAAGATTGTCTTTCTCATAACTGCTTAACATAGTGTTTAGCAGTTAAATGAATTTGCTGTTAACTTTAAACTCTATGTTTTCCATTCAAAATAGTTCCCTCTCAGTCCTGGCATAAAATTAACTCATTGTGAAACACTTGCCCAGCTCTTCCGAAGATGGGTGGGGGAAGGGGTATTTAATCTATTGTTTGTAAAGTTCTATTTCCTTTTCTCTATAGTTGTAAGTTTTAATTAGTGTGAGTTATGTCTCATAACCTTGAGAGGAGCAGATGTTATTATGCACTGTATTGCAAACATGGTTGTTTTCCTGTCTTAAGGGAACTCACAGAGCATGTGTTCCTAAGGAAGCGTCTGTGGATTAAAGACATATAGGAAGGTGAGAGAAAGCAGTATGCAGGAGATTTTATGGTCAGTCCCAGACTGTAACTGAAGGGTGGATACAAACAAACAAACAACAACAACAACAAAAAACAAATGAAAGAAAACAACACAGCAACGACAAAGCCATGACCATAAGGTTATTGTAGATTTTTCTGAATGGTTCTTGGAATTGAGTGATAGCAGCTCTTACATTGCATCAAATCATGAGCAACATTTTCTCACAACTTTCTTGAGTAGATCCCACCCACGACGATGGCTGTAGCTGAAAGCAAGCGCTACCTATCTGTTATATTTCCCTCCTTCCCTCCAAGTGTTTAAGTCTCCCTTTTCCAAATACCTTTCTTTCCTCATTTCCTCGTTTCTGCTTTCTCTATCCTTTAAAACAAAACATGGCTGTGCCACAACCCCAATATTTCCCTGTAGCAAGAGTCTTGGAAGAGTGTTCATGAATGGTCAAGAGAAATTTTTGATGATTTCTTCTATACAGTATCTTATGCCTCTGTATTATAATATGCAAGACTTGTGATACATTACACAGGTTTTTGTATATGTCTATTGTACCTCTGCTGGATTGCACCATTAAGCATTTAAGTAATAGAGAGCCCAGAAATAGCTATACACACTTTCACACAAACATGAACACATGACCACTTCCCTATTGACTTTCTAGAACATTTTAAGGATATATTTTACGTATTGGCTGTGTGGTTCAATTCCTTTAGATCACTATTTTGATAAACTGTAAGAGCAATTTTGTTCATATTCCGCTGGACCACACCTTCAGATGTACTTCTATTGGGCCTCCCTTCATTCTGCTTTTGGACATTATTATGGTCATGTGGAGAAGAGCCCCCATGTGTTGTAAGGATAAAGATAGCATTGTAGAAGGGATGTGTTTACTCTTATTCACAGTTATTTTTACTCTCTACAGCCGCCCTTCATCTTTCATGCTGAGCAATGGTATGACCCATCCCATTTTGACTTAGCTACTGTCACGTTCTGGCAGCGGCATTCAGTGTAATAGTTTACGAAGGAAGATCTGTACCACTTTCATCGTCTCCATTGGGGAGAAAAGTCTAACTTGCTTTTACTCAGCTCTTACTATTCTTTTATCTGTCAACTATATATTTTATTATATGTATGATGCAAATCATGATCATCTATAATATGTATGTATCTGTAAAATGATTAGAGTGAGTTAATTAACATGCTCAAGCTTTTTTAGGTAGAGGGGCACTTTCCAGTCATGAGACTAGGTGAAGACTGAGAACTTGAAAATAAATGAAATAAGACAGTGAAAGACAGTGCCTCATGATGATGACGTGGGACATGTTAAAAAAATGGAACTGAAGAGCAGAAAATCCAGGAAGAAAATGGAAGTGATCAAGGCATCCATAAATGAATTGATGTTGGGTAGATATTTGACAAGGGATATGAGATTTCTACCAAAGAGTAGAAATAAATTCTAAAAATCCATTAAAAAGTTTGGTGACTATAGTCCATAAGATTCATTTGCGCATTTATGTCCTTTTTGCGGATTTCCCAAAAATTCTTCTTACTAAAATAAAGATTACCTGCTCGTATTTTACTCTCTTCCTTTCAACTAAAAAATTGTAGAGAGATTTTCTGTTATATTTGATTACATCTAAAATTATTCCTCAAATTTTAAGAGGACATTTCAGCTAAGATAGGATTAACTATATTAATATCACAAGATTTTCCAATTTACCCTGACTTTAAACAGCTAATGCTATTCATACATGTCCAATCAAGTGTTTTCTCTTTCTGAGATATTCCTTTCCCTCAGACATCTTTAGAGAGTACACCTTCACAGACTGTTTTATCCACTTTCAGTACAAAACCTTGCTGTGCTCATGATAAGCAGAGCAGCCAAACAATACGGTTCTTGCATATAATCGACCCTACCCCCCACTGTCACTCAACTCCTCCAATTAGAAGTACTAGGAACCTGTGATACACACCATTTAGGTGCTTTAAGCATCTTTCTAAGTGAGGCCTTAAGCTTCAAGTAGCTCATGGAATACACAGAAAGGAAGCTTTTTATCTACAACTTAGTAAAAATAGTTGGTGAAGAAGAATTTTTAAGTAATGTTTGCTAGAGACCCATCTAATTATGGTGTTTGTGTCATAACTGGCTATGCGGTTGATGATCCTAAGTATTTTTAGCCCTTCACATCGTTAGCAAAATGCCATATCCATCTTGGTGGGGGAAACGGAGCAAATGACTATCATCTAAGTGAAAATCACTTAGAGAAAGCCGATTTCCTATCCCAAATAACATTGTTTCGATGCAAAGGAGGAAAAAAATCTCATTAGTAGTCATAGAACATTCATTGCCAAGCCATTCTCATTCCCTGGAGGTGGAAAAGACTTTTTAAAAATCATTAGGGGTAATGATAGCCAAACAACCATTGAATGGACTCACAGCCTGCAGGAGCATGGGAGCAATGTGCACCAAAATAGCGGGGATTATTTGAATTACTTTCAGCAGTATGTTTGTTTGTGATATGTGTACATATTAATCAAGAACGACACTACAGATCTAGGTTTGGTGTTTTTGTGGTTAACTATTTTGTTTCCCAGTAAGAAATAGTCAAAATTCAATCATTCTATTGTATTGCTCAACTATAAATATTTTATTTCTTATATTTCAACTACTTTACTACTCTACTCTACTCTACTCCTTCTCTACTCATGTTTTGATTATTTAGGCCTCAAATTTTCATATCTTTTAGGCTATTTTATTCTTAGATTTTCTCCTGTTAGCTATATTTAACTTTTTTTTCCACTCTGAAATTTAGGTAATTACATAACCTCCCAAATTTTACATTCAAAAGTTAACATTATATAACTTTAAACAAATGAATATGCATGTATTCATATGTATTTGCACACCAAATAAATTAATAAATTAATACCTCTATAGTAGAGTTTCCCCTATCATTCCTTAAACGGTATAGATGATTATCCATGTTCCCCTGAAGTTAATAAGCTGAAATCCAAACATAATGCCAATTGTGATTATTTTTAAAGATCAGATGTAAATTAGATCATTTATATACAGCCCATACTAATGGTATTAGTGAACTCATAACAGGAGAAATGAGAAAAATTCTGTTCCTTCAGTTATGTGAATATGTAACTTGGAGGCCTACACACTATAAAGATGATCTTCATCTGAACCACAAAAAGCTGACACTGTTGCTGTACAGCTCATCTGAACCCCAGGCAGCTGGCATCCTTATTGTATAGATCATCTGAACCCCCAAACAGTTGGCATCCTTATTGTACATATCATCTAAATTCTAAGCCGTTGGCTTTCTTACTGTATAGATCACCTGAACCCTAAACAGCTGGCGACCTTCCTGTATAGATTATCTAAAGCCCAAACAACTGGTTTTCTTACCTTATTGATCATACATTTTGGAAAGGTAAGAAATGAGTGCCTTCGCTTTAACCACTAAGTCTACGGCAGTTGCTATAGTAGCTTAAGATGATTAAGACTCTTTTAAAATGTTTTTTTTTGTTGTTGTTGTTGTTGAGGTTTGTGGTTTACGTAATCATTTTACATCTCTATGAAGAAAAATAACATGTTGCTGAGTTTTAATTCTGTTGTCTCTTTAGCAGGGAATGTACAAGGCTCTATTTTAAGCTCCCTACCTGCTCAGCCACGCCTACTTGGAGCTGAGCAGTCATTTGGGGGCTATTACTTCCTCTATATTTTTAGTTAAAAGATCTGCTGTGGTCTGAAGATTGCTGGTTTGACGGTGAAGTAAGGGGCTGCTTTTCTCAGTGGAGTTGGCCAATGAACTAGATTAGTAGCAAAGCATCCACTTAAGGAAATGAAAGTGCCCAGTTCCACCCACAGGTCACTCTGGAAAGAGGAATGCAAACAGCACATAATAGCAAATAAAGAGGAATAGGAAATTTAGCAGCAAGTGAAACAGTAACAACCATGGTGAGGAAAACAATAAACATGTTATTGTGTGTGCTAGATCGTGGTGAAAAATAAAATATTGTCCTTAGTTATTTTTTTTTATTTTCTAAAGGACACCATGATCTTACCTAAGGCAGAGTTGACTAGAGGCTTGTTTATAGCTTCAGATGGTAGAGTCCATGGCCACCATGGCAGGAACACAGCAGCAGGCAAGCAGGCCAGGTACTAGAACAGTAGCTGAGAGCTCACATCTTGAGACACAACCAGAAGGCAGAGAGCGTTAACTTGGAATGGTGTAGCAACCATTTGAAACCAGAAAGTCCTGCCACCAGGAGCAGGCCTAATAAGAATACATCTTCTAACTCTTCCCAGTTAGATGGATGGGCACCAGGGATTCAAATTAATGTTCACTTGGGGACCATTCTCATCCAAACCAACCACGATCCTGTTAAGAAGTTGGGGCTCATTAGGTACCTGTAAACTATCTTTTTCTCCCTCCTTGAGTTTGAGCTTTGGATTATGTATATTGAAGTTGTAGAAGCATGGAACAAACTTCAAGAATATTGGTGAACATGTAGCCAATGTATCAAATATAATAAATACTGCTATTTACTTTCCAAACACATATACACATATACACGTACATAATGTAATGACCACATCATTACATTAAAAAATAACCAACATAGATGCCATCATTTAAGCATGAATATCTCTACTAAACTTGTACTGTACATATGGGACATATTTTTTGCTATTTTAAAACCTTCTCAATATTTTTTATGTTGTTTCTCCATTTCAATAGCCTAAAATGAGCTGAGTCAAGAAAATGCAATTAATTCTTGATTTCTTTCCAAGATCCCATGCTTTACAAGAGGTCTCGTAAAAATGGCATTCTTGGTGTCTAGTATCCTAGAGAATATTTTCTAGTGGCATACTACAATATCTAAGATTCAAAAACATGCACCGAGTTGATTTGATTGACAGTGCCAGGTATGTGAAATGTTCTGTAGAACTCTAGCTTGCCAAACCACTGTCTTCTCATCATTTGAAAATTAATTCTCAGATGTTTTGATTTCACTTCCAGATGTGGCCAAAAGTAGTTCATAATCTTCCTGCCATTTCTTTTCTCCTTATCACTCTTAGCGATGAGGCCTTCTTCAGCTACAGGCCTGAAGTAAGTAATGCGTTCTTTGGTAAATTATAAGGCCTGTAAATATTCTAGTGCCTTCGATATTTCATGACTTTTTTAAGGTTATTAATTAAAACAATCTAGTCATTTTGGTGAATTACTGTAAATTTTCTGATAGTAAGGGCAGTGCTTAGCTTAGCATCATGTTTTAGTATAGTTTCATAAACAGTCAGAAAACCAACCAATAATTTGGGGTGACACTGGGATTCTTTTTGCGTGTGTGTATGGGTGTTTTGCTTCCATGTAAGTCTGTTCATCACGTGCATGCCTGGTGCCTGCCTTTGGATTGCAGAATAGGGTTTTGGATCTTCTGGCGCTGGAGTTACAGATGATTGTGATTTCCCAAAGGGTGCTAGAAATCCAACTCCAGTCCTCTGAAAGAGCAGCCAAAGATCTTAATAGCTGAGCCTTCTCTCCATCCCCAGTGGAAAATACACTCCACACTATTAGTGTAAAGTGTTAGTATTAGTGTAAAGTGAGTTCATAATCTCTTATCTTTTATTCCTTGTGTTTTTTTGTTTCATGCACATTTAAGTATTAAAGTCAGTAAATACATGTTATGGTCTTATTGACAGCTACTGGGGGGTTAAATAAAAGTCTGAAATTCACTTTTAATGTCTATTTTCTTAATTTCTAAGTGTGTGTACAATTTGAGGACTTTTGATCCACATGGTTTCATTCATTCCTATTTAAAATGTGAGAATGTTCACTGTAAGAGCTCTTTGAAGTTCAGGGAGATTTTAAGAGCCCATTTAAGCCTTTTTATCTTTAAACTAGCATTACATTTTGCCAAGAATAAACAAAGATAAACACCTACAGGTCAGGGGTGAAATTTCCACATGTTCATATTTTCCCATTTTCTAAACTTTACATTAAAGGAAAGCCCCTTTTCTCTAGCTCCAAGCAGAGTATGAACAAGTCGAATATGGTAAGGGATGGGCACCCACATCTCCATTCATTGACTTTGTCTTCTTCATGATTTGGCTATTTTATTTGTCAATAGAATTTTTCATACAAGATATGACCATTTTGTAGACATGCCACATTTTCCTTGGTTGAGGGGCATCTAGGTTGTTTCCAGGTTCTGGCTATAAACCAAGCACATGACAGAGCTCCGGGAGTTCAGTTGAAGAGATGGTGGGGGGATTATAGGAGCACGGCAAAGGGGCCTAGGTCAAGATCCTGATGGGGAAAATCCAGAGACAGCTAACCTGATCTTGTGGGAGCTCATGGTATCTGGATGGATAGCTATGGTGCTGCCATGGGACCTACCTCACGCCCTCTGCATCTGGGTGACAGTTGTAAACCTTGGTATTTTGTGGGGCCCCTAGCAGTGGGACCAGGACCTTCCCTGATACACGATCAGGCTCTTTGGAACCTATTCCCTATGGTGGTATGGATCCTTGTTCAGGCTCGATCCAGTGGTGAGGAGCTTTGTCCTGCCTCAACTTGATATGCCATGCTTTGTTGATTCCCAAAGAAGACCTTAACCCATCTGAATGGAGACAGAGGAAGAGAGAATGGGGCAGGTAGAATGGAGGTGGGAGAAGGGAATGGAAGGGGAGGAAGGAAAGGAAACTGTGGTGGGCACACCAAATAAAATAAAGAAAAAATGGAAGACAGAAGTTTGACTTTTGCTTGTTTTCATTTGCTCTTGTTCGCCAGGTCTTACAATGTGGAATGAAGATCAGCGATTCTCCAGGTGTTCTTCATACCTTAGCACCCAATGGCATTGCTGAGGCATCCAGCCTTTTGGAATGAGCATCCGCTGAGTACTCAGCTACACAGCAAATGGTGACGCTCTCAGATTTTATCATGTAAGCCAATCTAGTAAATGCCCCTCTAATAAACATTCATTCTGCTGGTTGTTTCTTCAGAGAACACTGACTAGTATACCACATTCATGCAAGTGATTATGAGCTTTACCAGAGAAGCCATTTTTCCATATTTTCCTATCCACATGTTACCTGATGAAGAAGCTTGTAAGGACAAAAATGTTGCTCTCTGAGCAAACCAGCAATTGTAACTTCTCACTAAGCAGAGAAAAAGATATGACCCCTCTGTGAACACTAGTATAATATACCTTGGTACCTTATTAGCTATTTACTACCTAACAATTTAATGAATCCAAAAAGATCGATAAGACATTTTAAATGGATTCTAAGTAGGATGATTCTCTGCCAGAAATGGAAAATATATGGTCTATTTCAATAATCACAAGAAACAAAATACTAAATTAAGAATTTTCTAAACTCAGTATACCTGGGACATATCTTGCTTCCAAAGTATGGCAAACATGTAGGTCTTTAAAATTTGCCTTTAAATTTAAATTTTGAAGGTAATCTTTAAAAATATTATGAGACAACTCTTAAATTTCATACTTCCAGAAAGCCTCTAAAATATAGACTTGACGATGAAAAAAAAGTGAAGTACCAAAGTGGTTTGCAAAGAAAGCTATTGCCAGGTTGTAAGCCTCAGTACCCACCCCTCCATATCATTCAAAGGGCTAGTGATAGTGGCTCCAATGGAAGCTCTCAGGGAGCATGGTATGCATTCACTTGTGCTAGAGCTTTGGAGGGCACTTTGACCTGGCATCAGACAAAGGTATTTAAATTGTGAGATATAACTTCTTTACACGCCACTGAGGCAGCTGGAAGATACATCAGCCATACGGACGATTCTGCCCCAGGAGTTTCTGTAGACTGTCAGGATGGAGTCTTGATCTGATCATGGTGAAGTGCGGGGGACCCGTGAAAGTGTAGACGATGAGAAGGAGGGAAATTTCTCAGAGATCTCTTTTGAAGTGTTCCAGAAAAATGGACAGAGGATATGACCTTATAGTGAATGGTCTTTTATTTTTAGTTTTTCAGTTTGTATTAATTGTTACTTTTACTGATATTGTGTAATTAATGTGTAAAATACAAGATCTACATACAGCAGATATTTTTGTCTTGTGCAGGGATGATCCAGCAGAAATCAAATGACAAATTGGGCAACAGAGGGTTTGTAGCTAAGGAAGCAGGTTAAAGTCTGCTGGAGGAGCTGGGTGCTGTGGTAGGTCACATGAATGGGCTGTGATCGCTGCAGAGAATACGTGTTTTTTGAAAGAGAGATAGGTAGAGTTCTTAAGATCAAGGCCTAGAGCCAAAGAGAAGACTTCCCTATCTTGCCATTATCTACTGTCTGAAGTGTCCTTATTGTGTCTTTGCTGCAAGAAACACACTGGCTTCTAACACAGTTGCTCACCATTGTGCCATCTAAATCCCCACACAGGCTTCTGTTACCAGGTCATGTCTCTGCCTTCCTTTCTCTGGTTACCCAGTGAAGAGTGACTTGAGTCTTAGCAGTCAGCATGCCAGGTTCATGTGCACAGTGATTCGAGCTTTCACATGGCCCTGCTAAATCCACGACAGCTGAACTTAGCCCATGAGTATGTGGTGAATCTATAGATGGACTGTCCATCTTACCTTATCTACTGTAGTACTACCCTTAGCTGTGTAGGTAGCAATCTTTAAATTCAGAGAGCCTTGAGGAACCAGGATTGAACACAAGCTACTGAGAGCTGGTCACACAAAATTCCAGTTGTGAGAAGACTCAGCTGAAAGCAACACAAGGCTGGAAAACGAATCAAGGTTTAAGTGAGCCGAATGAGAACAGGAGTTGGTAAGGATCTGAAGCTCAGGACTGGGGCACAAAACTGACTGGACAGAGAGAAGAAAACCACTCTGTTCGTGATGAAAAAAAAAAATACAAATTTTCCCATTCTGTTTTCAATTCAGTCAAAATAACACTGGCCTTTTCTTCTTGGTTAACCTGATCATGCCTCAGACTTCTGCTCAATTTCGGGAACTTGATTATTCTCAAGCATGGTTTGGCAGCAGCAGTTTCCAGCTTGCTCCCATCAGCTGAGTGTCTGCTTTATATTATTTTTTCCAAATTTGTTTTTGAAAACTTGAATGCCAACCAACTTTCCAATGTAAATTTTAGGGTTTTTTTCCCCCCTTCTGTATTTCAGACATGGCTACCTTTCAACCTTTCATTCAAATTGTCCTTGAGGAGCCATTAGACTTTCAAGGCATTTTTTTTTTTTGTATTTGATACATATTTACTAAAACTTTACTGCATTACAGTAGCTGGTCTTAGTTCACAGGGGTATGTGGTATTTCCTTCCTACAAAATAGTCTTCTAGTATAAATCAAAGTATGAACCACTAAGAGGTGATGACGCCTTTTGGTATATTGTGAACAGTGTGTACGCAGACTCAGATGAACCCCTACGTTTTCTTGAGAGAACTGAATGCATGTCTTTAAATTTTTTCCGGATTTATTTATTTTTTTATGTATGAGTATTTCATCTGAGTATGTGTGTGATGTTAGAAGAATGAGTAGGATTCCCCTGAAACTGGAGTTACTGAGAGTTCTGAAGTGTCAGGTCAGGGCTGGGAACCGAACTCTCCAGGTTTCTTAACTGCACTCCTGGATAGACTTCCTTTGATGGGAGCCCTTGCTGAGAATAGTGGACTACCGGGATGTTCCGAGCAGAAGCCGTGTAGAAACACCATGATGTTTGGGTAAGCGACTCCTAACTGGAGAGTGGGAACATGAGGCAAAGAAAGGGAGTCTATTCCAAAGTTGACAGGATAATATTGAGCTTTGTTATTCAAAGTTTGCTTTCTTCATGAAATAAAATAATTCAAACCTAGATTCTGAATTATGTATAGCTGCTTTTCAGAATCGTTTCAGAGTCATGAAATGGATTATCTGCCTCCTGGGAAAAGAGAAACAGGCTGAATTTTGGAATAGGTTTCATTTCCTACCTGAATGGCTACCAGGTACTTGAGGATGACCCCAGACAGTCTATGGGCCGCACACAGCATCTGAGTTAAAGTTCTGAGTTCTTAGCAGGTATTTCCAAACAGTTCTCCCTGGAGCCCCTGTGGAGGTGCAGATAGAAGCAGTAACTTGTATATAGTTGGACGAATTGTAGATAGCAGAGAAAGATGTCAACTTAAAGAACTCAGCTAAGGACTTTTAGCATTTGTACAAGGTATTAGATCAATTAACACTAAGGAAGCACTTAGAATATTGACTTGTAATTGAAATCATATAAATACTGGTTTAAAAATTAAACTATAAAGTCAGCTGAAATCATGTTATATAGCAATTGATTCAATTAAGTAATACTATATTGAGGGCAAAAAATTTAGAGTATTCTACACTGATGCACAGAGTCCATTGGTATGTGAGTGCACGTGAGTATTTATGTCGTTGTATATTTGTGTGTGTCTTGGTAGTATTTATTTATATATAAAAATTAAGGGAAAATCCTACATGGATAGTGTTCTTGTCTGCTTTTGCATTATTCCCACAGCCTCTGGGAAGAATGGGGACTGTTCCTCCTAGTTATCAAAGGTTTAACATACAGAAAAAGCTTTACAGAAATGTTTCCAGTGAAGTAATAGACACCTAATTAATTTCTGTTACTACCTTTCACAAAACAAACTGAATAGGGTCATCAAAGATTTTAAAAATATATATTATCTAGTAGTTTTAATTTATAAAATAATTGAATGGGCTTCAATGTCAGTCAGCATGTTAGAGAATTGGCTACATATATGAACTAGTTGAATAAAACTTAAGAAATGTTTTGCCACAGAGAATTTGTGTTTTGCCTTTGACAAACCAGTCAGCATCACGAATGATTCTATAGGCTGTTAAAATAATACTCAAATCAAGATGAATACCTTCACTTCATTTGAATGCAATATTTTTAGCATCCCCAAAGTTAGTATAAATTCAACGAATCAAGTATAAAGCAATCAAATTTTAGTGTAAAATGATGATGGAATTCATCAGGGAAGCACTTCAATATTTATTTTTACCTCCTTTAATGCAACCCTTTGCAATATTGAGCTGGTTTGGGGATTCTAAGTAAATAAGAAAATAAAACCTTGTGGTAGTCCAAGAAGACAGCAAAGTAAGACCCAACTGTCTGCAATTCCTAACATCCCAGGAATTCAGAGATGGCTGATTTTGAGATGGCACAGGCTTTTTTGTGTTTTGTCAAATTTACAGAGCAGGGACCAAGGGCTCCAAGCCCGAGAGAGGCATAGTCACTCGGTACCAGGACTACGAGAAAAGCCATAAGGACAGGAGAGGGTTGTGCTCAAGAAGGGAAGAATATCCAGGGGAATGATCAGAGGCGGGAAGCCCTGTGAGAAACCCAGTTGAATGGCAGGCGAAGTCGCCAGGGAATGAGAAAGCAGATTTGTTTCAGGTGGAAGAGAGTGGATCTGTTGAGGGTGGAGCACATGGGTAGGCTCCCAGCATGAAGTGATTACATTTCAGTAGGCTCTGCCACCAAGCAAACATGTTGCATGTTGCACTTTGCATGCAACAGAAATAGTGTCAGAGGTTTTTTGGGGGAGGGAAAAACGGAAGAGTGAAAGGGTGATAACTCCTTCCATCTATCAGGATTCCTGGCAGAATGTTGGGATATCATAAAATCAATATATCCTGATCATATAAAATATTAGAATATAGAGTGCCAGGAAGCATATTTTTGGTAGGCTTATTCCTTGTGAGTGAGGCAGAACAAGATCCAGTGACTTTTGTGAGCAAGGATGGAGAAAGGCAAAAGCCACCACTGAGAGTCGTCACTCAAGAATGGGGAGGGGGGTGCATGGGACAAAGCCTGTCCAAAAAAGGCACAGGTCACCCAGTGAGTTGTCATGTGAAGGATGGGGGCCCAGGGCTCTGAACCTAAGAGAGCCATAGCTGCCTGGTACCAGGACTTAATGAGGCCAAAATGTGAGAAACCACGCTTGAGAGACCAGTCATCCCTCAATCATAGAAAACAGCCAGAGGTGGGGAAGCGGGAGGAGCTCGCCTATCATGCTATTTTTGGATGGAGGGACCTAGTGATCCGGAGAAGCGAGGCTGTCATACATGGGTCAGGTTCCAGGATCCCAGCTTGCTTCAAACTGCCTGCAGGCACGAGGAGATGGGCCAGGGAACAGATGATGTAATTTAAAAAGTGCCACGCGAGAGAAAGACGCCATACAACAAAGTTCACGTGGAGGGTTTTTATTAGAGGAAAGGGAATAAAAAAAAAAAAAGAAGGGAAGGGGAGTCGGAAGACTGGTCTCTGAGGACAAGAGGGGAAGAAGAGAACAGAGAGGCAGAGAGATGGGAGGTGGGCAGTGCTCTTTAAAAAGGGAGAAACTAAATAAGAAGGTGAACCCAAAGAAAAGCATATAGCTATCCTCCTGGTTATGGGAAGTAGACCAGATTGCTGGGCAAAAATTTGGGATCTTGGGGGTGTGGTGGGAGGGGGGGGTAAGGGGAGAAGGGGAGAGAAATGTGAGAAGGGGAGGGTGGGGGGAACTTGGGGAAACGGGATGATTGGGATAAAGGAAGGTTGGTTAGGGGAGCAGAGAAGCACACATCTTAATTAAGGGAGCCATCTTAGGGTTGGCAAGAGACTTGGATCTAGAGGGGCTCCCAGGTGCCCAGAGTGATGTCCCCAGTTAGCTCCTGGGGCAGCTGTGGATAGGGAACCTGAAATGACTCTATCTCATAGCCATACTGATGAATATCTTGCATATCACCATAGAAACTTCATCTGGCGATGGATGGAGATAGAGACAAAGACCCACACTGGAGCACTGGACTGAGCTCCCAAAGTCCCAATGAGGAGCAGAACGAGGGAGAATATGAGCAAAGAAGTCAGGACCACAAGGGGTGCGCCCACCAGTGGAGACAGTGGGGCTGATTCTTTGGGAGCTCACCAAGGCCAGCTGGACTCTGACTGAAATAGCATGGGATAAAACCGGACTCTCTGAATTTGGCGGACAATGAGGTCTGCTGAGAAGCTGAGGACCATGGCACCGGGTTTTGATCCTACTTCATGCTCTGGCTTTGTGGGAGCCTACCCAGTTTGGATGTTCACCTTCCTAGACCAGGATTGAGGGGGGAGGACTTTGGACTTTCCTTAGGGCAGGGAACTCTGACTGCTCTTCAGGCTGGAGAGGGAGGGGGAGGAGTGGGGGGAGGGGAGGAGGAGAGGGAGGAGTGGGAGGGAAATGGGAGGCGGGGAGGAGGCAGAAATTGCTTTTTTTTTTCCCAATAAAATAAAAAATAAAAAAAAAGGGAGCGTAGTGAATGTGCACAGGAAGTGGCTGCAGCCAAGGACATATCCTGTCAGAACCCCAAGGGCATGGCAGTTACAGATGCCTGAATGCTAAAAACCATGACTGATTATTATGAAGTGAGACACTTTGGTATCTCACTTCAATAGTGATGAAATTCGATAGGATTAGCATGGATAAATGTATAATCTGGGATGTTAGGTGTAAAGGCTCAGCAATCATAAACCATTATGGTGGAAACATTCCAAAAATGACTCCTGATTAGGACCATCAATGCGCTGCAAACCATAGATGCTCAGACCAAACTTAGCTTAGTAAGAAATGATAGCTAGGGAAAGCACACGTCCATGATGAAGCTGGGAAGCTCTCGGGATGGTTCAGTCTACAGACAGTGTACGAGTGCAGAAGAGACATAGTGACGCTGTCAAAGGGGAATAGCAAGAGGAGAGCTCTAAAGTTTTATTTTAAATGCTTAGGACTTCTATTTTCTATGAAATATTCAGAAAAGCCTTTATTCTTTTTTAATATTGATGTTTCTGAATTTTACTCAGCTTAACTGACTGCTCTCTCATTCGGTTAGTATAATGGTTTTCTCACATTAATTAAATTGAAGGTAATGTTTGGATGGATGTCGGTAACTCACATAATTCTATAACCATAGCTACTTTGAAGCATCAAAATATGTCTTCCTCATTCCTCTCTGTACCCTGTATGCTCCCCCAGTCTTGCCCCAGACCAGTACTGTTCTATTTTCTGTAGGTCTTGTTTGCTCTACTGGATTTCATGCCATGACATTGTCACATTGAATGATAGGACAGTCTGTTTGCTCTCTTTCTCATCTCAGCTTTCCCAGACTTAGAAAGGTAAGCTCGTCTTCCAGTCCCCTTTCCCTTGATTCATTATCTCTTCCTTTGAATTTGCTTTGTTTATGAATTTATGTCTTTTTTTCTATTTTCTTAAGATAAAAACTTAGCTACTGAAATATTTCCCATACTCAGTGGCAATAGGAAGTCTAATCCATTAACATGCATCTTTAATTTTATTCATTTCATTTGCTTTCCTTCCCAACTTTTGGCTTTTGGTTGTTTTGAGACAGGGTTTCTCTGTCTGACTATGGCTTTCTTCTGTAGACCAGGCTGGCCTTGAACTCAGATATTCCACCTATCTCTGCCTCCCAAGTGCTAAGATTAAAGGCCTGTGCCACCACTGCCTGGCAAATTTCAAAAGAAATGAAAAGGTAAGAAACTTTAAATTGATAATCTATTTTAATTCTTAAACTGGACTAGCCTTTTGTTAAATTGCCATTTGAGGGATGAGTTTTATTCATTTTTATTTAAAAGTCATCATTCTCCTTCAGTACCAGGGCCAACATTTTTCTATTATTCATGATTATTAGTATTGCTGTTTTATCTGAAAATTGCCCTTGGTGAGTTGTGTATGCTCCATTCAATTCTATTCACATTTTCCTGACATGAAGTTTGGAGATTGCGCATAGGGGAATGAGATGGTCCTGAAGAACAGGGTGTAGAAGGTTTTTCTCTGTATTATCAGTTCCCAAATGACAACATAAGGACTTATTAACTATGAAAGCTTGGCCTTTAGCTTAGATCTGTTCCTAACTAGATTTAGTAACTTAAATTAACCCATATTTTTATTAATCTACATTCTTCCATGTGTCTTTTACCCCTATCCTATTCTGTGTGTTTTGCCTGACTAGTTCTATGTCTAAGTTGGCTTCTCTACTGTTCTTCTTCCCAGAGTTCTCTCTGTGTCTGGAAGTCCCTCCTCTAACTCCTGCTTAACTCTTGGCCATTTAACTCTTTATTAAACCAATCAGAAGGTGCCTTGGCAAAGACACATCTTCACAGCGTAGAAAAAGATTGTTTCACAACACAAGGTCTTTACCACTTTGCTTTACAATGGGGCGATAGTAAAGACCCTAGGTGGCTGTCAATTTCCTATGGAATCATCTGAAATGTAATAGTCACAGTAGAGTTCAAATAATTTTTCTCTTCCCACTACTCTCTTTTCTGCCAAATCCTTTGACTTTATAGTTTGTCAGTAGAATGTTTCCACCAACACACTCTCTAGGTATAAGCTTCCACCTCAAGTCTTGTTTCTAGAAAACCTGAATGAATAGAGTTGGTTCTATGAGTGCTTCTAAGAAACAGAGTAGAAGCTGAGAACTGAAGTGTAGATAGCCTATCAGTCAGATGTTAATGAACTCTAGCCTGTGATGATGGGCGGTAGATATCCTAACAGCCACTAGTGATGCAACTGAGAAAACTCACAGATGGCAAATAGGGAGGGATGACTGGGGAAGGAACATGGAGTCTGATGAAAGTTTTTCAGAGAGACTGGAGTAGTAATTTTAAGGGCTACAAAATTAGTTGTTTCTGAAAGCTACTGATACATTAAAGAAAAAAAAAAGAACGTGAATGATCTCAAATTTCTGGTGGTATGTAAATATCAGAATGTTTATTTGGCCACATACAGAAGCCCATGTTCCCATGTTGATTAACAAAGAGTTCAATGCGACCCTGGAGATGGGGGGAATGCATGCCTTTTATCCCAGCACTCACGAGGTAGAGGCAGAGACAAAGGCAAAGGCAGGTGGATCTCTGTGAGTTCAAGGTGTGAGTTCCAGGACAACCTGGGCTATAGAGAGGAAACCCTGTCTTAAAAGAGAGAGAAAGAGGGAGAGAGAGAGAGAGAGTGCTCAATACAAGTTTTAATAGTCTGGCAGAGATGACATGAGACAAGTGTGAAATCTCTGCAGGCAGCATTGGAAGTACAGAAAAGTGAGCCTTACATGAGAAACTTAAGGTGGCACAGCTGCTGTAGATAAGGCTGGAAAACACATCAACCAACTATGATTCATGAGTGTGCCCCATGGGCACACTATTTATCAAAAAAAACTGTTAGTGGAGGAAATGAACACCATAGAGAAGCCCACCGTTGCTTATCTAGGTAGGCCAGGCTCATGGTAGAAGGTGCTGAGTCAAAGCTCCTTGAAAGTAATTAATGACCCTGATAGAATGCAGGAAGGCTGGCGGCACTTAGAACGCCCTCCAGAGCTCAGGTGGGAGCAATTATCATAATGAGTAGCACAGTCTGCATGGCAGATTTTGACTCATAGCGAGTTATACAGAAAAAACAGAACAGAGTGTTCCAGTGTACCAGGTAGAAGAGAAGTCAATATGGCTATTGTTTCTCCAACAAAGGGAGAAAATTTAAATTGAAAATTAAAATGAATGATGAGGACACTGAAAGCATCCTACTAGATCAAATGTCATCTCCTTGTGCATGTTTTCCAGAGAGGATGGAGTTTCCTGACTGGAATCAGCTAACTGAAGGACTGGCCATGAAGAAAGAAAGTAGCCATGAGCACAGACCAATAATGCTGAAGCAACTGTGGTTAGCAATGGCACTCTCAGATGTGTCTAAGAAACTTTATCACCATCCTCACAGCAGGACATGGAGATTCACATAATGATTTTGGAAGGGGAACTGAGTTGATATAGATGGTCCAAACTCCAATGTCATTGAGTTATTTCTGTTAATGTGACGACGTGAGAGAACTTAGTCATGTACTAAATTCTTTCCAAAAGTTCCTGCTAGGATATTGCCACTTTGCCCCAGGCCTATCAAAACATTTCTTTTTCCATGGTTTCTGTATTTCCCAGTAGCCTTGGAAAAATAGGAAGAAAAGAGAAGGGTGGTCTCTTTGAAGGTATAAGACTATATGACCACCAAAGAAGGATACCTATAAGAACAGGGCGCCTCTCTCCACAAGGACATAGTTTATACTTTCAATGAATGAGTATTGGTTTGTACTATCTATTATACAATAAAATGAATGGCCCCTGAAACACAGAGATAGAAATATCCTTCCTGATGACAAATCAGGGGATGGAGTTGTGCTTATTCTTTGGATTTCAGACATTGCAGCCTTTGAGGGATCGGAGAGATCTCTCTAATAACTCAGGCTGGAAATGGCTGCAGATGTTGCTTGTCAAAAATCTGCATTGCTATGAGTTTCTCATGGTTAGATGTCAAGGTTGGTGTTGTCTATAGAACTAGAATATTTATTTTTCCAGATGGTTGAACCTGAGAGTTCCAATGCTCATCAGGAATTAGTCCCATTAATAAAGGGGTGTGAGCATAAAGCCTGGCACCCATGTTTCATCTTCAAACCATTCTCCAAGTAAATTATGGGGTAGCTAATACCTATTCTATAATAGCACCGCAATTAAATAATACCTAGTGCTGCTTTTCTCATTCTTCCAAGTTATATTTCTGTGTGAGCTCTTTAGTAATTCTCTATATAAAGATCTGCATCACAAAGTTTTTTAGAAAATTAAAGTATGGAATTATTTTCCCCCAAATATGTAAGTGCTACATCAACCAACCAACCAACCAACCAACCAACCAACCAACCAACCAAAGAAACAAACAAACAAAAAACAAAGTGAAGTTTTCATTGTGTGGCAAGCAATGTAGTACAATAGACTCAATATAAAATTCCACACTAAGCAGAATAAAATGAGCATCTTTGAACTGGTAGGAGAGAGAAAAGCAGCAACATTGGCAATAAAATGCAGCTGCTCCATGCTAAGTTGGTTATACTACTAACCAACATCTGAAGCTACAGAAAAAGTTAACGTGGTTATACTACTAACCAACATCTGACGCTACAGAAGAAATTAATGTGGTTATACTACTAACCAACATCTGTCGCTACAGAAGAAATTAACGTGGTTATACTACTAACCAACATCTGAAGCTACAGAAGAAATTAATGTTAAATGAGAAAAGAGAAAGGTTAAAAAGGACATGAAAGGCACATGAACAGACTGTAAACACCTAGCCAAGGACATTATTCAAGGGAGAAAGCATAATTTAGAAGCTAAATAAGAAGGAGAACCCAAAGAAAAACATATAGGCATCCTCTTGAATATTAACCTTCATCAGGCGATGAAAGGAGACAGAGACAGAGACCCACATTGGAGCACCAGAATGAAATCTCAAGGTCCAAGTCAGGAGCAGAAGGAGAGAGAGCATGAGCAGGGAGCTCAGGACAGCGAGGGGTGCACCCTCACACTATGACAGTGGGGATGTTCTGTCAGGAACTCACCAAGGCCAGCTGGCCTGGGTCTGAAAAAAACCTGGATTAAAACCGTTTTGGGAAAAAACATAGAGACAATGAGGACTACTGAGATCTCTAGAACAATGGCAATGGGTTTTTGATCCTACTGCACGTATTGGCTTTGTGGGAGCCTAGGCAGTTTGGATGCTCACCTTAATAGACCTGGATGGAGGTGGGTGGTCCATGGACTTCCCACAGGGCAGGGAACCCTGATAGCTCTTTGGGCTGAAGAGGGAGGGGGAATTAACTGGGGGAGGGGGAGGGAAATAGGAGGCAGCGGTGGGGAAAAGACAGAAATCTTAAATAAATAAATAAATAAAAATATAATAGAAAAAAAATAAAATAAAAATGTATCATTGGCTTTACAGCTAATATCCACCTGATAAGTGAGTACATACCATATTTGTCTTTCTGGGATTGGGTTACCTAACTCAGGGTGATTTTTTTTCTAGTCCCATCCATTTGCCTGCATTTTCTTGATGTCATTTTTAAATAACTAAATCATGTAATTCAGTTTTAATAGCTACACTGTAAATGCACAATGTTTTCTTTATCAGAGAGGCTTCTTCAGTAGCTGATGGGAGCAGATGCAGAGACCCACAGCCAAATATTATATGGAGTTCATGGACTCCAGAGAAGAGTGGGGGGAAGGATTATAGGAGACAGATGGATCAAGGACACCAGGAGATCATGGCCCAGAGACTCAAGGAAACAGGGCTCCTAGGGGCTTCTAGAGACCGAAGCAGCAATCATGGAGTCTGCCCGGCTCTGTGTTAGGTCCTCTGCGAATACATTATCACTGTTAGCTTGGTGTTTTCATTGGACTCCTAACAGTGGGAGTGGGGGCATCTCTGATGCTTTTGCTTGCTCTTGGTACTTTCCTCTTCTACCAGGTTGCCTTGCCCAGCGCTAACATGATGGCTTGTGCCTAGTCTTATTGTAACTTGTTAAGCAGTCATCAGTTGATAACCCTGGGAGTCCTGCCCTTTGCTGAAGGAAGAAAGAAGAGTGAATCTGGGGGGTTGGGGGCAGCTAGGAGGAGTGGGGTGGGGGAAGAACACAACACGATCGGGAAGTATTATATGAGAGAGTAAGGGGGGGATAGGGTTTATTCTGAAACGATTGATTAGTTAATAAAATAAGAGTGGGCTCGAGAGATGGCACAGTTAATATGAATGATGCCACACAAGCCAGCGGACAAGCTTGAGAATGTGAGGCAGATGCCGGTGTCCTCGCTAAAACATGGGCACTGCTGTGCCTGTGTGTCACCCCAGCTCTGTGAGGGGCAGAGATGGAAGGATCCTTGTGCATTTGAGGCTGCTGACCTGGCTCCACGTTAAGTAAGAAAGACATTCAAACGAATTAAACAAAGAGTGATAAAGCGGAATGCCTAGGTATAGTTTGGACCTCCGGAGCCTGTTACCTGGTAATCCCAAGGAGAGGAGAGGGGAGCGGAGGGGAGGACACGGGGAGGGGAATTCAGGGGAGGAGGGGAGAGAAGAAAAGAGAGGAGAGGAGAGAGGAAGAGAGCAGAGGATGGTGGGGAAGGAGATTATTAATTTGGATAAGAGGTTAGAGGAGAAAGTTTCAGACAGAAAAAGAAAACAGGATGCCCTAGAGCTAAAGACAGCTTTTTCATCACTGTAGTCCGCAGGGAACTGGGAAGAAAAAGCCACTGGCCAAGGCACAGCCTGAGGTGTCACAGTGGGCGGGTTGCACTCCTCTGTGAAGGGCACAGGGAGGAGGGAGGAGTCAGCCTGGGATCTGCTCTCCCAATGACTACGTTCCCCAATGGGTGGGAGGTGAGTTGGCCTGCCTTGCAGGTCTGACCTCAGACCTGCCCTTGTTTTTAAGGCCACACAGGGGAGTCACAGACTTTACAGAATGGATCAGTCCTTCCTGCGGCCACTTGTTTCAAGCAGACAGACAAGGTACACGCACAAAGCAGTGACAGAAGCAAGGTGATAGGCAAAGTCACAGAATTTATATAGAAGAGAAATTAATTTTGATGAGAAGAATAAAATATACATTTATAACAACGAGTAGAAGGTTTCTACATTTTACACTTTATAGGGCGTAGTTAGGGCAGGTCATGTGTGAAGGTTCTACCTATGCTTCAATAGTCTGGCTTGTGACAGCTCTATCAGCTTCCCCAGGTATCTGTGCTCCTACCTGTAAAATAGAGATAACATCAGCTACCACAACATTATTATTGCTATTTAGTTTTACATCTGCATTGCTCTAGAAACAATTTAGGTTTCGTTAACATGTTTTTCAAACAAAACTTGTTTTCACCGTTTTTCTCCCGTTTTCCCTTAAGCCGGCTTTCCCCAGTGTTACCACCCAACAGCACCCCCCCTTCTCTTTTCATGACCCAAGTGATCTTTTGTGCACTCCTCTCTGTTCTCAACGCCTCTTCTTTGCTCTCTCAGCGTTTCATGCAATTTCATAGTCTAGACACACCGTCATTACTTATTTACACGCATGTGGCCTTTTTCTTTGAGTCGGGTTAAATTAACATGTCATGGTATCAACGTGAAGATGAAATCAAATGGAAAGTGTGAAGGCTTTGGCGCAGTTCCTAGTCATGTCTATTAGCAATGGTTAAAATAAAAGGAATTGATCCACAGGCCCGCCTGATGCCGCTTGGATCAAGCGGGTGAGAGACACCCACAGGCCAGCCTGGGTCCTCACCATCAGGGCTGGCTGAAGGCATCCACAGGCCCGCCTGGCACCGTAAGGTGGGTGCCCATTATAGTGAACACATATATGGTAGAGAAATGTGGGAGAAAGAGAAGCTGAATGGTCCATGTGCTGTGGACTGGGTGGGCACTGTGGGGGTGGGGGTGGGAACTGAAGAAATGAAGGTGGTGAGGAACAGGCTGACGTGGGTGGTCCTGCTTGCCCCTTGACGCCAGGGTGAAGTCCAGGCTCCGGGTGCTGTCGAAGCTCATAGGTCCATGGTCCTACGGCATCCAGGTCCGTGTTGACGTCCATTACTCAGGTTGCTACCAAAGGCCACAAGGATGCCAGATCTGGTCACTACCTCTGACCATGTTCGTGTCCAAGGGCCATGCCACCACCAGGGCCATGCCTGTGTGGAAAATCTGCACGACCACGGAACCATGGTGATGTCTGGGCTTAGGCTGCTGACAAGGGTCCGTGTTCCTGGTGCAGCTGAGGTCTGTGATGATGTCCATGGTCCGTGTTACCTCGGGGGGCATAGGAACCATGTGTGTTGAATATGAGGTCTGTGCTGAGCTGTCCCTGCCCTTCACTGGTCTGGGGATAGCTGTCCCTGCTCTTCACTGGAAGATCTTCAGCAGAAGATCGCCTCCCCGCAGGAGACATGGCCCCATCCCTCACCATGGTTGTGGGAGAGCTGGCCCCAAACGACATGGGCCTATGAGGTCTGGCTCATCCCCTCGCTGTGACTAACCAGTGGCCTAGACTGACCAACTCAGCTACTACCCATACCTATATCATGGGCCTTGGGTTGGCACACCCTAACATCTACCCCATCTGTGACTTACCAGAGTGCCTGCGGGGGCTGGTCCTGCAGAACAATAGCCATAGGAACCCCATGACTTGGGGTAACCTTCAGTAGGTTGTCCAAGAGAAGTTTCAGTGAGGGTCCAGTGATGGTGTGCCAGAGGCCTTGAACCAGACACTAACCCATTGCTATGAATATTTGCTGCTAGAGCTGATGGGACAAAAGGGTGTACTACGTGACAACGGCAGCTCCCAATGCCACTAGGACAAATGAGGAGGTGCTGGAGAGATGGGAAAGATGGAGGAACAAGCTGGTTTTGTTTTGTTTTTAATTAATTTTTGAGGGGCACTACAGGGGTGAGGTGCAGATAAGGAGGAAGTGGTAGGTGAGCAAAACTGGGGTGCCTGATGTGAAATTCCAAATGAATCAGTAAAGAATTATGCTAGATGCATATATATAAAATGTTAATTAAAAGATGAAAAAGATAAATTTTATATATAGCATATGGATGACAATAAAGTGGTAATAAGAACTTTTGAAAAGAAAGCAAACAAAAACAGATGTGACAACAAAGTAAAATCAAAGATTTAAGTATAAATGAAGTGTGCGGGATACATGCATGAAAATATCATAAACTTATCTTTTTGTACAATGAACATATGCTAATAATAAATATCAGGATTTTCAATAATTATTAATTCAATCACTAGTAGGGATTTAAATAAGATATAAAAATATCTCTGGGAATAAAAAGCAAAAGGAGGGCTAGAGAGATGGCTCAGAGGTTAAAAGCACTGGCTGCTCTTCCAGAGGTCCTGAGTTCAATTCCCAGCAACCACATGGTGGCTCACAACCTTCTGTACTGAGATCTGGCGCCCTCCTCTGACGTGTGGGCATACATCGAGGCAGAATGTTGTATACATAATAAATAAATAAATCTTAAAAAAAAAGCAAAAGGAATCAGTGAAAATAAACACAAAGAGGTTTAACAAATAATGTATTGACATTTTTATATCTTTTTATTGATTTTATTGAACTATACATTTTTCTACGTTTTTTCTCCTTTCCTCTCCTTTTCCTTCTTCCCCTTTCTCATGACCTATATGCCCCCAATTTACTCAGGACATCTTGACTTTTTCTCCCTCCTATATAGATGCGTGTATGTTCCCCTTAAAGTCCTCTTTGCTGTCTAGGTTCTCTGGGGTTGTGAACTGTAGGCTGCTTTTTCTTTGCTTCATGTCTGAAAGCCACTTATGAGTGAGTACATATGATATTTGTCTTTCTGAGTCTGAATTACCTCACTCAATATTTATTCAAATCTTGAGTGTTTGCGACATTATAAGAAAAGCAATTTACAATACAAAGTTACCTCATTAGTCAAGTTCAAAACTTCATGGCATGGCTTAAAATGGCAGCTTGGTGTCAAATGAAATCTTTGTAGTTCTTTCCAGAAAGATAAACTCACTTACCTATCTTTTTAAAAAAATATTGCTTTCAAAAGTCTAACACTTTTTTACAATTTTGAAATATTGAGATACATGGGTTCAATTCTTAAAAGCAGTTTGAATTTCCCTGATTGTTAAAGTCATTGATGGTTTCATTTATAAATATTAAATTCTATCATATGCTTTTATATTTCTTATTAATTTTAATGTATTCTATCTGTCTATAAAACATTTAATGCCATCCTGGATAAATAAAAATATTTGAATGATCAGGAAATCAACTATTTATGAAAAAGAAACCATGCCTGATCCTGCTATTCACGCTCAGAACACTGCCTCAAACTTAAGGCTGCTCTCAACACTACAGGAAGGCAGTATTAACAAGGGATGGATGAGCACTCTTTCACTCTTCTTCTTTGACAATGTCTGTGGGTTCCGAATCAAATTTGAGCAATTTCTGCCTCAAGTTAAAGGTCATCAAGAGAAACCATGTTTGATAATTTAACACCATATTTTCAAGCTGCCCTTCCATTTTAAGCATTAGCTCTGAGATGCTCTTGGTTTTTTATTTTCTTCCCAGAAGACTTAGAAGAAAATTAGGTTGGAGAACAATGCACTGGCAATTGGACATTTCTTGTGACTGAATGTATCGAGGCTGCTCTATTATACCTTAGGGGTGATGGCTCACAATGGCAACACATCAGAACTGATTGAGGAATTAAGAGTTAATTACAGTTTTGTGGAGACTCTGACTTAGACAGTGCAGGGCACAGAGCTGGGTTACAAGCCCTATCTCTAGTTCCATCCTTTGGTAAGCATGGCCAAAGACAAGGAAGATTGGCACTACCAGGCGGTACTGGGGCACTGTGAAGATGGTAGATACAGGGTCTGCCTGTGCCATATGGACCACTATCTGTATTTTGTTGGATCCTTAGAATCATCATGAAGATCTTAAAATGAATATTGGTCTGTCAGGACTGAGAACACCCAAATTTCTTAACTTGGTGATGGAAGGCTTTAAAACAGGAGCATCGGAAAACAGTAAGATCTTAACAGAGGACACAGGAATGGATTGAGTGGAGGCCTTAAATCACATACATATCAACATTATTAGAACCTAACTCTTCTAAGCAATGAGTCTTAACTTTGCTGTATTTGGCAGCAGCTGCCGCAACATAACCAACTGGTTGGAGACTGACTGGTTGTGCTCCACACATGTGAAATAGCAGGAAGCCAAGAACAACAGAATTCAAGTCTTCTACGATCAGCTTCAATACGGTCTAGTCATGTTTCCATAAGTTAAAAGGAACATTTATCACATATCCCTGAATTATGACCAAATACTAAGATCATTGGAAACTGCTAAATAAAACTGTAAGAAGTAGAAAGAAGGGGATGGAATCAATTTTTAAGATCATTTATACAGAAGCAAACTGCTATTCCCTGATCAAAGGCTGGAATTCCCCAGGAGAACAATTAGCACAATCAATCCAGACCCTGCAACAACATCATAAATTCTGGCAAATCACAGCTGGAATCCTCTGGGATGACAGGAAAAAGAGCTGAGAACCAAATTGCTGAGGAGTTTTGCTTGCAACACAGGAAAGCTGAGAAATGAGGTCGTGAATCTGGTGACCACTAGTTCATGAGCTTCTTGCGTGCCCAGCCATGTTCTGTGATCAAGGTTCTTCATGTCTGCTGTGGCACATTTATTTACACGGAGTAGTTTAAATTGGATTTGATCCTTTTTACCATAAAGAAATCCGTGAGCTATGTGACGCAAACTCTATTATTTTAAGATCCAAAAGGACTTGCTTACTGTTTGGTAGGGTTTATCTCTACCACGACAGGAGTTGAGAGAGACTTAATGAATTGATTTTGTCAAAAGAGTGGAAGGAATACAGAAAAAGAGAAAGATTTCTCTTCTCTTTTAGAAAGATCCATGAAGAAGAGACATGGAATTGGTATTGGTTACAGGATATTGCTATTGTCACTGGAATATGGACATTTTCTTTTGAATATTTAATAATCACCAGAAATAAAAACCTGAAAGAATGAGTACTGTAGAAAGCATGTTTTGTAAGTAATAGTGATGTAAATATATAGTAGATTGGTGAGAAATTATTTTAAGTGGCTCAGAAATGACTTTAAATAAGGGATACTAATTAACTTTTGAGTTTATGCACCATTTTTTAGAAAACAAATTACTTAACATATTATTGTGATTTTAAAGTAGGAACATTTTTTAGCCAGAAATTAATGTGCATATTTTTGTAACTAATTTAAGTGGGTCCTCTGAAATATTAGGATACATAACTACTTCATTATACCAAATTATCACAGGACATTCTTCTCAGAGATGCTCATTTCCTTGTTTAGGGATACAGTTAAATGTTTGGAAATTTTAAAAAAAGATTCTCCACATGTTTTTAAAAAGTACACAGAGAGAATCAATAGTTGTTAAGCTAATAAGGATCAGACCACTGCTTCTAATGAACACACCATTTCCCATCTATGCCCTCGAGAAGTTTATCTGTTCTTTGCGTGGTTGTTGGTTGTGAACAGGAGACAAAGACCCGTGCCAATGAAAGTACAGTTGAGGTTCGGTGTGCATGGGTTTCCGCTGTAGTGTCTGCACTACTGACCGAAGACATTTCTTCATACCATCCTTGCGTCTGCCTCTTCCTTGGGCTCGCGGGCTCTAAAACCTTTGGAGTTCTAAAGTCCTCAGCCCTTTAGTCACCAGAATTGAACAGAAGTAAAGGCAGGAAAATGTATTATCGTTGTCTTTTTGGAGTAGTAGCTAAGATTCAAAACCTAACCTGTGACTTAATTACATAAAACTATGGAAAAAGAGTATATATGGTATTTTAAATAAAACTTGGATTGATAAGCCATGTTTGTTAGCGCAGTGTTCACAACATTTTACTCATGTCACAGTTAGATAATTCCTCACCATCACAATCCTCTTTTTTTTTTTTTTCAGGGTTTCACTGTAGCTCTATAGCCTGTCCTGGAACTAGCTCTCATAGAGATTCACCTGCCTCTGCCTCCAGGCAAGGACTAAAGGTGTGCGCCACCACTGCCCAGCTGCATGTCCAACTTCTCAGAGAACAGTCAGACTTGGAATACAATTTGCGATTCCAATATGTTTTATGAAGTCAGATAGGCCTATTTACTTGTTGACTCTCGCCCTGACAGATACATACACGTAAACACCCCCTCTCTTTCTCCCCCAAATTATGCCATATAAATTCCAATGCAAGCTCTTTTGTTCCATTGAGATATTTCATGCACTTACAATTTGTAGTATGTTGCGATAAATTACCAAGCAATATGGCAGTCAAGGAATACTAGGTATGAGTGGTTGGTAATACTTGGGGAGCTTTCATTACTATGCTACTTGAATCTTTCATTTTGCATCTGAAGGATATTACTAATGAAACTGCACAGCTAGTAGAGCGAATATCTTGATGCTGATTTTATTTCTAGGTGATGATTTTATCTAGACTATTAATCATATTTGCTACATATATTGGCACATATGAAAACCAGTACATACAAAGAATTGACCTTATTTTCTTGGGGTGTGTGTAAATTAGGGCATGACATCATACATGATGAGATTTACATCCTCTAGTGTTCTGTTAGTACCTCATTTGTATCATCAGGAAATATACCATGTACAACTCCAGAGGAAGACTCACAGAAAAATCATGTTACACAATGAGAAATTTACAAGCCAAAGGAGGCTGGCGAGCTGGTTCAGTCACCAAACTTAAGTATTTTTGTTCAGATTCTCAGCTTCCAAAATAAAAACAAAACAAAAAGCCCTTGAGAATGGCAGTATGTAGTGCAAAAATATAACCTTAGGTCTGGGAGACGCGAGAGTCTGTGGACGAGCAATTATCAGTAAGCAACTGGTTCTGTGAGAGATCCAGTCTCAAACTCCAAGGGAGAAAGCTGTAAGAGAAGACATCCAATTGTAAGCACTGGTCTTCACATGTACAAGCCCACACATAGGTGCATGCATATTCCTATGTACACACACACACAAACACACACACTCAAACACACATATACACTTAAATTGGATTCTTATATTATTTGAGACAAATGCTGAACTTGAAATCTGTTGTCAGAAATAATGCATGCTGAATGCAAAGACACCTCAGAACAAGCTAAAATGTGAATAAATAGCTCACGGTAAGGTGAGCCAATGAGGAAGACCCAAGGTAAGAACTTGCAGGAAAAACAAAAGCCTTGATAATGATTCAGTAATGTCTATGATAACCATGAAATCGAAACAAATTTTCTTATTACCCAAGCAAATGCTAGTTTAACCAATTAAGTTTAAATTAGATATACAAAGCTGGGATGAATGAGAATTAAGCTCTCTATCAGACAGAAGCACATGTAGCTAACTGGCTATGACAAAATACAACAATAATGCCCACCTGTTCTAGGTGTAAGTTTCTGCTTGTATAGTCTTTACTCTAAGGAGGAACAGGTTCCCTTAATGTTTTAAATACCTGCTCAATTAACTATAATTCACAGTTATAAAACATGTTTGTCTTTCTAATGAACCTAGAAAAGCGATGCCATGCCAGAGTAAAGAGAACAAACAGTCCTTTCAACACTCACAATAGTGAGTGAATGGGTCTGCACCATTCTAGGTCACACTGGAAAAGAAGCTAATCAAAAGGCTTGCACCTGTACTGGCAGTAAGATTCTAAGCCTGACCTTTGTTCTTCTAAGACTCTGAAATGTGTTTGTCAGTCAAACATGTTCCACTACTCACGTCACTAAAATCCACAGTGCCTGCATTAAAAAGGATGCTCTTTAGGAAACTCTTTGTTATGTACCTCACCAGTCAACTCCCTGTGCCATTTCTGCAAACATTGTTTTAACCCGCTGTAATTTAACTTTTAAGATATATCCCTTTCATCTTCCCGGATCCACGACTCTCTTCTTGCTAAATACAAACACTCCAACATAAGTACACATAGAACATAGCCAATCTTGAGAGAATGAGGCCAGTTTCCTTATATTATGAGTTAGTCAAAGGTAAATGCTAACCCATGAGAGCAAAATGAATATATATAACATTTTCCTTTGAAATATGAGTAAACAGAAACAAAATGGTCAGAAAAAGTGGCTTCTGCTCAATTCTTTCCAAGTAGTATTTGTATATTAAACACTGATATGATTGATTTTTTCATTTGTTTTTCTTTTAGAGTTTTGAACACAATTCTTATCTGACTAGAACTATAAATCATAGAAAATGAGAGATAATAAACAAGTAAAAGTGAAGTGGAGAAAAACTCAAACAGAGAAAATTCAATAAAAATAGACTACTCTAAATTAAATGAGGGTGAGAACGATGTGAAGGAGAAATACCATCCTGAAATCATCCACTCAATCAAATATTTCATTCTCTCATATACACAAAATAAAGTACTATTACTACACGTAAAGTTACTCTAATAATCAAATTCCCCCATGTTTTGTGAATCTTATTTTTCTTAGCCTTCAGTCGTAGCCTTATGATCTGTTAGACGTTCTGACAGATATGTTTTCTGAACACATAAATTCTTCCTAAAAGGTCATTTTTAAGAGCAATTGAATTTGTACTAGTAAAACAAAATTCAAATATATATTTGTTTCAATTATGTTTTCATGAAGACTAATCTAAGGTCTTTCTATACTTAGCTTAACCTAAAATTAAAACTTGATAGTCTGACGAAGCAAATTCAAGATATGCATTGTTTTATCTCCTGCAGCACATAAATTTCTTTGCAGATTGAAACGTCTCATCTGTAGTGAAGCTGCTTAAGACAGGAAGTGAACAACTCAAATAGCTTCAGGAAGTCCTTGAAACTGACAAGATTCACTAGGATTCTCCCTCCTCAAAAGCATGCAAACAGTATTAAGCAAGTAGTAGCACATGGCTCACAAACCCCATTTAAGTGCTGTACCTCCCAAAAGAGCCAAAGTTCATACTTCCAGCACAAATCAAGAAGCCTTCCCTTAAAGAAGGCATGCAATTATTGCCACGAAAGGTGTCTGGAAACTTCCTAAAGGAGTCACGACTTTGTTTGCCACAAGCAAACAGCCTATCTGAAAATATGCTGCTACGAAGAAGCCATGCTTAACTCTGTTTTTTTTTTTTTTGGTGTGCCATTTTATAGGCAGAGACTGGTAATTTGTTTCCTGGCCACTCAGACCTAAATAATCGCACTAAAACTATATTAATTACAACACTGTTTTGCCTGTAGCTTATGTATCTCTCTTTTTTTTTCAATATTTATTTATTATGTATACAATGTTCTGTCTACATGTATCCCTGCAGGCCAGAAGAGGGCACCAGATATCATTATGAATAGTTGTGAGTCATCATGTGGTTGCTAAGAATTGAACTCAGGACCTCTAGAAGAGCAGCCAGTGCTCTTAACCTCTGAGCCATCTCTCCAGCCCCCTTAGGCATCTTACTAGCTAGCTTTTATATCTTAAATTGACCCATTTTTATTAATCAACATATTAGCATGAGTCTGTGGCTTACTGGTAAGTGTATGGCATTTGAATCCTTAGGCAGTTACATGGCATCTCCCTGACTCCACCTACTCTCTATCTCTTCCAGCCTGGCTATATTCTGCCCTGCCATAGACTGAAGCAGCTTCTTTATTGACCAATGATAATAAACCATAGTCAAAGCATATGGAGGAGAATCCTACATCAGAAGAGTGGGTAGAAAAATATTTAAGATATAAAAGATAAACAAGACGGCTGTGTAATTCTGTCTTATGTCAGAGGCATGGCTATGCTACATATGAATTCAAAACTCTTGTGTTTGCCTGCATAAAATCTGAACAAATATGAGATGAAACGTTTAGTCACAGATTGCAGAGGGGATCCTGGATTCATGGTTCTCCACTCTGCTTAAGGGAGCTAATGGTAGACAACAGAAGACTGCTGGAGAAGACAAAGTTATGGTGACATTGCCAGTGGTGAGTTATCTAGAGGATAATATAAAACTGATTCCCATTCAATGACACTGGGTAAAGCCAGTGAATCCCAAGGCAAAAAGAGTCCATGACCAGCTGATTTTAACACAAAATTAAGTGGAACACATCAGATGGGGGGAAATGAGAATCACATAATCCACACTAGCTCCATAGAGGGTACACTAAGGTATTTTTTATTAAAAAGGTCAATCACAGATCACAATGGGGAAATAGGAACAAAGCCCATTATCCAGGTGTGCCGAGCAGGGAGGGAGAGCTAGAGTGTGGTCTCCTGGGCTTTGTGGTACCCAAGAGACACCCCACCTGGTTCAGCCTCTTAAAGGCCGATGGATGAAAGGGGGTCCCCATAACTTCCCTCTATAGTCTAAATAAGAGAGTTTCAAACTCAATACAAAACTATATACAATAAGAATATCAAGTATAAAAATTAGAATTATAACCCATCTAAACAATATTAAGCAAGAAACATATGCTAAATGTTTTAATAATTATTCTATCCTAAGGAGTCTAAGACTTGTATTAGAAATGGCTTGGCTAAATCATAAGAGGAAAGTAACTTTGACTATCTTTAACCCTATCAAATGCTTGAGAAGGGAGATAATATTACTTGAGTCAGCAGGAAATACAATCAAGCAGCTTCTAAAATGTGTAGTAGATGACAGAGACAATTGGCTACTGGGCATTAACAAAAGTCTCATTTGCAGCTTTGGAGCAACCAACTTTGGTTAAGGCCTAGAATAACTGACAGATCATTTTTAGAGGCAGGAAAAAAATTAAAACTATCTTGCCCTGTCTTGGCAAGATTTGGCAGGTTTTTTTTCTTGTATCTTGCTTGTACAGTCCGGACACCATGCATTTTGTCAGTGGTCAATGCATGGGCAGTTCATTGCCCAAAGGCCAGTTTTGCCAAGAGGAAAACAATCTCCAAATGGTTTCCAAGAGACTTTGCTGCTCAACATTCTCTTGGGAATAGATCAGTGTTGCCAGTAATTGTGTCTCACATCAACAGAATCCTAAGTTATTTAAATGCAATATTTTTACAGTTCTTTCAAGTGGTTGCAGATTACCTATCTATGTAGAGTACAATGTCTATGTATTTAAAAAACCTGATTAGTCTAACTATAAGTATGACAAAAATGGATGACTATTGACCTATAAGACTTAATACCTATGCAACTTAAAGACTAAGACTTCATATTAGAATATTAAACAATCTTTATACAACTGTGCAGCAAATGAGGACAACGTAAACAATGTATAAGTATCTTGACCAGAGGTAGAAATGTATTTTGCAATACGATAAATATATCCTAAAGTTGTATAAACATACAAGATGTCTTAAACACAGTTAGAAACATGCATGCATACAATCTGACAAATGAACTTTGCATAGGTATACAAATATTGTAAACAGAAATGGGAGCATATTCAATGTAACAAATAGAATTTGAATTTGTATCAATATACAAGAATCTATACCAATGTAATTTGTCTATAAATAATATCTCACAAGTATTCATTCTATTATTCACTATTATTATTATTAGTGGTAGTAATATTACTTTGAGCTTATTCACAATAATCTATCTAGTATTAATTTTCCTTTTTTTTTCGTTTTTAAATCTTGTCCCAAGCATTTGTGTAGCATCATGACAAGGTGTTTTTGTCATAGCGAGCCTGGTCCTGTGGGTCTAAGTAATAGCCCTCATCAAGGATTTGATCTTGGGAAGCCTCAAATCCTTTTGTTTTTCCCTGTTGTTTTAAAATTTTGCCTCACTTTGCCAATAACATTTCCATCACAGCTGGAGTCCGTCTTTGGGGACCGCAGAGTAATTGAAACCAATCATGTGGGATAGCCTTATTGCTTGAAGTCCACGTTTTCATCATTTTCCTAAAAATGGTAAGTGCAAATAATAAGATACTATTGCAAGCTTCATTTTTCTTTAGATTGCTCATATCTATAGGTTGCCATTTATATTCTTTGCATGCTTCAGGGTATTTAGTATCAGATGGCTTTTTAGAGGGTGTTACTGGATAGGCAGTTAAAACTCTGGGTCAGTCAGCCCAGAGTCTGGCACATACTGGTGAGGCTAAAGCCTGTTCTTGCACATCTTCTCCCTCTTTCTTAGTTTTAATAAATTCCTCAATTATTTTAAATCTTTTTACCACTGCCTTTTGTAAAGTTTGAATGTTTTTGTCCAATGTCAGTTTCAATGTCCTCATTGATTTTTATTTTTAGCTTTTGGTCCTTTTTTTTTTGCACATATGATGCAGGGTATGAAATTTGTTCAGTAAAGATAATGTCTCATCCTTGGACATTATTTGAATGTCGTGCATATAGCCTTCCTGGAGAGACACCCTGTTTGTTCACCTATCATAACTTTTTAACAGATTTTGAATGTTAATTTTATCACTATGAATTATTTTAGATAATTTTTCAGCACCTTTTGACATAGATTGCTATTTGTCTGTCAAATTAACGTTGTCCTCTTTAATGATAATAATTTTCCGGCTAGCCATTTATTATTAGTCTGTAAAGACTATGATTTTTAAAAGTGCCTCATTTTTGGTTCTATTATCAAACCATTTTTTAATGTTATAATATAAAAAGCAAAGCTAATTCCCAAAATCAAATAAATGGATGTATAAGGAAAATCACATACGCCTTGTAGAATACCATCTATAGCATAAGCAAAAATGGTTATTATTTCTTGAATGGTAATATTGTCAGTCATCATATAGCTTTTAAATTTATCAATTCACTTACCTTAGGCATTCTAGTGAATTGAGTAGGTGTAATAACCTTTATTGACTAGCAAGTGTCACGATTGCAGCCGTTTGGCAGAGGGACACAGAGGAGATAAGCGAGCAGCATCCCACTGTGGTTCCACACACTGTTGCCTACTTAGATACTGATAAATATACTTTGTTTAACAAATTAAGAGCAGTTATTAAGGACAATTAAAGCGATTCTGTACATGGAGAGAGTTGATGGCCAGAATAAGAAGGACACACAGTACTTCCCGTCAGTCCTGAGTCCCCTTAATGTCGGGCTGCAGTGGAGAAAATTGGTGTCCTAGGCAGGGGCAGGTGGGCCACAGCAGGTGAGAAATGTGTCCCTAAGAGCGTGGTGGGGATGGGGTTTCCCAGGGAGAGTGAACTTGGCCTCCGTTGGGCATCAGATGAGGCAGAATGTGTCAGATGAGGGGAAGGATATGAATCAAATAACTCCACACTGGCTCCAAATAGGGTATATTAAGGTGTTCTTTATTAAAAAGGGAACTCACGGATCACAATGAGGAAACAGGAACAGAACCCAGCATTGAGGTGTGGTGAGCGGAGAGAGAGAGTGAGAAAGCAGTCCCACGGGGCTTTTTGGTAGCCAAGGACATGCCCAGCCTGGCCCAGTCTCTCAAAGGCCATTGCCTGAAGGAGATTCCCCACCACAGAACTCTACCAGACTTTCAAAGAAGAACTAATATCAATACTCTTCAAATTATTCAATAAAATAGAAACAGAAGGAACATTGCCAAATTCTTTCTATGAGGCCTCAGTCACCCTGATACCCAAACCACATACAGACTTAATAAGGAAAGAGAAGTACATACCAATTTCACTCATGAACATTGATGCAAAAATACTCATTAAAAAGCTGGCAAACTGAATCCAAGACCACATAAAAAAGATTATTTGCCATGACCCAAATAAAATAACAGAAGACACGAAAGTGGGGTAGGGACGTGGTGGGGGGGGAGGGAAATGATAGATGTGGGGGTGAAAGGGAGCAGAATGAGTTGTGTACATATATAAATTATCAAAGAATAAATGAATAGAAAGAATCAGGGTATCACACAATAAACAACCACAGGAAGGAAAGCGGAAGACAGAAGTTCAGAACAGTTATCAAGCATGATAGAGGGAGGTCCTAATGAGAGCATCTCAGACTATGTAAAACCTGGAAGAGAGTCAACAGGGTATCCACAGGAGTTAAACACAGAGGACAGAGGCATTCCAAAATTACCAGGGACTTCTGTAGCAGCCTTGCTGATGCAGACATTGGTGAGATTCATCCAGTGGAAAGCAGAGTTTTGTTACGTATCTGACAAAACATATGAAGTTGGAGTTTTGTAAAATGTGTTCCCTTAGTTGCCACATGTAAACTTGCTGCCACAAGGCTGATTAGATACCAGATAAGAAAAAGGCAGAAGAGAACGTATTGAATGGAAAAGGCCTCAACTTAGAGCAATTCAGAGACTCTGTCACCCAGATGATGGTGGGAGTGGCAGACTGAATAAAAATGGCTCTCATAGGTTCATAGACAGTGACATTATTAGGAGCTGTGTTCTTCTTGGAGTAGGTGTGGCTTTGTTGTAGGAAGTATGTTCTGGGGGTAGACTTTGAGGTCTCATAGGCTTAATTAAGACAGACAGTGTCTCTCTGCTCCTGCTGCCTGCCCATTTGGATACAAAACTCTCAACTTCCTCTCTAGCACCATGCCTGCCTGTATACCACCATGTTTTGTGCCATGATATAATGGGCTAAACCTCTGAACATGTAAGGCTGCCCCAACACATGTTTTCCTTTTTAAATGTTGTTATGGTCATGTCTCTATTCACAGAAAGAAACCCCTAACTAAGATAATGGGACACAGGGGAAACATTCTTCAACGCAGTAAACGTTGAGCATCATGTTAAAGAGGCACAGGTTTTGTAGCCAAACAGCTCTGTGGTCATTAGGATCACTTGATGGGGTGTAGAGAAGCGGGCTGAAATAAACACAGCAATGTTTGCAGACACAGCAGCTGGAGCCTCTCAGCTACACAAGTTCCCTGGACAAATTTCTCTCCTGTAGAAAAGAACTGTTTGCTGTATCTTCATGAACGCAGCAAGATTTTATACAAAAGCTTTTTGCAAAATTGATGTTTTTTTTTTAAAATTCAAGTTTGTAAAAAGCCGAATACCAAAAAATGAAACATATTATTAGTTCTTTTAGATCTAAAGATAGAACAAGATCGATACCTTTATTTCCTCCCCAGAATTATTTCTATAATTATTCTGTGCACTGCAAACACTTAAATATGCTAATGTTATTTCTCTTTTTCATATAAACCACTAACTATAAGTTAAAGAGAAATCACATTATTGACTTATAATTCAATATAACATATTTTTATTTCTTTATAAATTTGTAATTACTACTGAAATTTTAAGGGAGAAGAAAAAAGCAACAAGTCAAGAATGAAGTGATTATTGATTGGGCAACTGAATTTGAACTAATTTTAATAAGCTACAATATGTGTGTTTAGAAAGGAATGGTTGAAAGAAGTTCCCTCACCCAGACTGAAAGGCCGGTCTTAATAACTTTTCAAGTAAAACCAGGCCACAGACCACAAACACCATCCTTTGATTCAGTCCACAGACTTGTAGGATGATTTATTGCAATTAAAGTATTTTTGACGTATAGCTAAAGCATCATGATATTTACCAACTTAAATTGCATAATTCAGAAGATTTTGTATATTTCTAGAATTATCACTAAAGTATGTCTAGAACATTTTCAAAATACACAGAAAATTCCTGTACCCATGAGCAGTGTATTCAATTTCTCTCCCTCTCTCTCTCTTCTCTCTGTCTCTGTCTTTCTCTTTTTGGTTTCAATCACATTTTTCCAAATGGGCAATTAAACTGATAGCTCGGATCAGATTGCCTGGCTTGTCTGCACACCAGGAGAAAAGGACAACCATCTGACCATCCGCCCTTCTCAGTCAGAGGACATCAAAGGATGCTCATTCTGCAGGTATGGTTATCTTCATCTATTTGAAGATGCAACTGTTGACAAGATTCTTTTTCAGTTCTTAACAAGGATAAAGTCATAAAAATCACTCATCTATAATTTAGTAACAGGAATGGATCTTTCAAGCTCTGCTTATGAAATTTGCAATTATGATTTTACAGAAATATTTTCCATCATTTCTTTTTCCTTGGGATTTTGAAGAAAATTAAATATTATGCCTATTGAACTTTGCGTGAAGCAAATCCAAGAAATAAAATTAAAATTACATTTTCAAAGGTGATCATCTTCTTCCTGTGGTATTAAATTTCTAAGGCTGAGAATTGGGATCTCTGCTCATATTTTAATCCATCCCTCTGCTCTTAATTGTTGACTAATATTCATGTCATTATTTTAGGTTTCACTCTCATTTGTCCTTCCTAGGGTAATGTTGAAATTTTCCCTTTCATTTTAAGATACTGTCTTAGGGTTTCTATTGCTGTGAAGAGACACCATGACCACAGCAACTCTTATAAGGAAAACATTTAATTGGGGTGACTGGCTTACAGTTCAGAGGTTCAGTCTATTATCATCATTACAGGAAGCATGGTGGCATGCAGGCATACATGGTACTGGCTGTATCTTGATATGCAGGCAACAGGAAGTCAACTGAGGAACTGGGTGTTTTCCATACAGAATAAGGCAGATTCACATATGAATCAGCAGAGACTGTGAAAGCATATGGAAGACTTGTGCAAACTCAAGGCAGGCAAAGTGCCAGCTTGGAGAAGGGGAGATGAAAATGAAGTCTGACCTCTTGCTGAAAAGATATTGGCACAGGTGGTGATTTGAGAGGGAAAGTGACTTTTCTTCAATTGTGTTATACTTGGTATAGTCATTACACTCTTGGCTGAACACTGGACTAGCTAGAAAACACAAAAATTGGATTCTACAACTTTTTTTGGTTTAAAGAACACACATATATACACATACATGGAGGGGGAAGAGAGAGAAAGAGACACAGAGGGAGACAGACAGAGAGAGAGAGAGAGAGACAGAGAGAGAGACAGAGAACATGAAATTGGGTGGGAGGTGGGGGAAGATCTGGAATGTATTCAGTAGGGAGACGTGTTACAGGGAGTGGGGTCCCTTGTTCTGGCCACTCTGCTAGTTTACACCTGAAATAATCACACAGAAACTGTATTCATTTAAACACTGCCTGACCCATCAGTTCTAGTCTCTTATTGGATAACTCTCACATCTTGATTTAACCCATTTCTAATAATCTGTATGTCACCATGAGGTCATGGTTTACCGGGAAAGATTTAGCATGTCTGACCTGGTGTCTCCATGGCAGCTCTCTCTGACTCTGCTTCTTCCTCCCAGAATTCAGTTTTGTCTTTTCTGCCTACTTAAGTTCTGCCCTATCAGGCCAAGCAGTTTCTTTATTCAACCAATGAAAGCAACACATAGACGGAAGAACTGAGTTAGCTAATAAGAAACTAGAGATAATGGGCCAGGCAGTGTTTAAATGTGTGATTATTTCAGGTGTAAGCTAGCCAGGCAGACAGAACAAAGGGACCCTGCTCTCTTTCAACAGGGACAAATATCATGATATACAAAACTCTTAAAAATTTTATAAAAACAATATCTTTTTATATCAAAACATTCATCACCACGGTCTCAGATCTAGTGTGAATTTAGAGATTACATAATTCAGTGTTTTCCTGTGTATTAGTCTGAAGTATATTCAGTAAATTAGCAACCAATTGAGTCAGAATAACTGTATTGATGGACAATATTTTCATTGTGTTGGCACACTTATGTAACCTACTGATTGCATAAATTCTTTGTGAAGAAAATAAGCAAACATATTTTAATTCATTTGTCTGTGTTAAAACACTTAAATATTAATGGTGATTCTTCCCATAATGTCTCTGCATATAACCTGAATGTACACTGTTATAAATTCCTTTTAATATAAAGCATTTTGTGTCTCAGGATTTCCAATGTCATTTAGTTTTGCATAAAAAGCTTTTTTTTTTTGACTGCTCTAAAATCAAGATCTTGGTGAAAATAAATAAGACAAGTTGTTGACAAATCCTTGAGGATCCAGAGTGAAATCTCTGGGGCAGAGCAATGGAAAGGACAAGATGCATGAGCTTTAAAAATTAAAGAATCTGATAATTAGATTTAATTGGGTCATCTCTTTATTATCAATAGGGTCTACTCTCTCTTTCAATGTGATGAGAACAACTTTATGGCACAAGATAAATGTCCATTAAAAGAAAATTTGAAAAAGAAAGAAAAATAGTACCTGTGGTGATATTAGTGAGAATTGCTCATTGTTGTACTTTTCTGGGAAGGGTTAGGAAGTGTGACCTTATTGAAAGTGATATATCACTTGAATTAGATTTTGAGATTTCAAAAGCCCACACGAGGCCCAGTATTTCTTCCTCATGATTTTGGATCATATGTAATCTCAGCCACTAGTGCAGCAATATAACTGCCTGCAATCATGTTCCCCACCATGATGGCCATGCATTCACTCTCTGTAATTCTAAGCAAGTCCCCAATTAAATATGATCTTTTATAAGGTGCTTTGGTCATGGTGTCTTTTCACAGTAAATAAAAAGTGTAGCTAAGACTTAGTGCCTAAGATTCTGTTTTTTTTTTTAAATTAATTTATATTTATCATTCAGGAATCTTAGCTTCATTTTTGTAAATATTTGAATACAAAAACTAACAATAATGAACAGGACTTTATAATTCTAAGTAAAGGTCAAACGAAAATTTGGATTTTTTCTTCTTTTCTTCAAAGTTTTGAAATTTATCTCAATAGGATTTGTACAGAAATTAACTGCCACTCATAAAATTTCTAAAATCCAAGGTCCAATTGTCTAGGCTACCATGACAACTCTTTACTAATTAATTGACCATATAGAATCAGTTTTAGGAATAAGAATGCTGTTTAAAATTTACAGAGAAGGTTTATCATTTGCAGCTTGACAATGTAGTGTTTTGCTAAAGGTTACACTACTCAAATTTCTCTTGCATTTTGTGTTTTTATCAGCTATCAGTTCTTAAAAAGTTGCAATGCTATACCTCTATTGCTTGATACTTCATTTTACTTAACTGAAAGTTTATTTTGTTTTTAAATGATTTTTATTTTATATTTAAAATATGTGTGTGGGTAGGTCTTTACATATGTATGTGCACACAAGTTCAAGCACATGTGGAGGTCTGAAGAGGGTGTTGCATTCCATGGAGCTGATGTTACAAGAAGTTTCGAACTTTAAGGGAGCTACCTCTTACAACACAATGATTACAAGCCCATGCAACCACACCCAGGCTTGTCTCTTTGTGTGTTTGTTTATTTTCCATTTAAATTTTGGAAATAGAATTCAGGTGCTCCTTCATGAAAGAGCACCTCTCCCACCCCCAATATCGATTCTGTGATTTTTCACAAGCAATATTGATACAATATTTTGTCTCGTGCTGACTAATATATAAACAACTGATTTAAGAATTATTCAGACCACAAAATTCCTTCTTTTTTTTCTTCTCATTTTCCTTCACTCCTTTCTTTCTTAACTATTTCCCTTCTCCACCGTTGCACATGTAAGAGATTCTAAAATTGAGATTCATTTCTTAATTCTAGAGAATAAAATATTTTATTTTAGTTACATGTTAAATGAAACATGCTTGAATCATTATGTTCTCTTTAAAGAAAAACAATCAGGCAAACAAAAACCCTTACATGTAAGTACAATTTTGGCAATATCTATCTATCTATCTATCTATCTATCTATCTATCTATCTATCTATCTATCATCTATCTATCTATCTATCTATCATCTATCTATCTATCTATCTATCTATCTATCTATCTATCTATCATCTATCTATCTATCATCTATCTATCTATCTATCTATCTATCTATCATCTATCTATCATCTATCTATCTATCTATCTATCTATCTATCTATCTATCTATCATCTATCTATCTATCTATATCTATCTATCTATCATCTCTCTATCTATCATCTATCTATCTATCTATCTATCTATCAATCTATCTATATCAATCTATCTATCATCGATCTATCATCTATCTATCTATCTATCTATATCTATCTATCTATCATCTCTCTATCTATCATCTCTCTATCTATCATCTATCTATCTATCTATCTATCAATCTATCTATCATCTATCTATCTATCATCTATCTATCTATCTATCTATCTATCATCTATCTATCTATCATCTATCATCTATCTATCATCTATCTATCTATCATCTATCATCTATCTATCTATCTATCATCTATCTATCTATCTATCTATCTATCTATCATCTATCTATCATCTATCTATCTATCTATCTATCTATCTATCATCTATCTATCTATCTATCATCTATCTATCTATCTATATCTATCTATCTATCATCTCTCTATCTATCATCTATCTATCTATCTATCTATCTATCTATCTATCTATCTATCTATCAATCTATCTATATCAATCTATCTATCTATCATCGATCTATCATCTATCTATCTATCTATCTATCTATCTATCTATCATCTATCTATCTATCATCTATCTATCTATCTATCTATCTATCTATCTATCTATCTATCTATCTATCATCTATCTATCTATCTATCATCTATCTATCTATCATCTATCTATCTATCTATCTATCTATCTATCTATCATCTATATCTATCTATCGATCATCTATCTATCTATCTATCTATCTATCTATCTATCATCTATCTATCATCTATCTATCTATCATCTATCATCTATCTATCTATCTATCATCTATCTATCTATCTATCATCTATCTATCTATCATCTATCTATCATCTATCTATCTATCTATCTATCTATCTATCTATCATCTATCTATCTATCTATCTATCTATCTATCTATCTATCATCTATCTATCTATCTATCATCTATCTATCTATCTATCCTATCTATCACTATCTATCTATCTCTATCTATCTATCTCTATCTATCTATCTATCTATCTATCTATCTATCTATCTATCTATCTATCTATCTATCCCTGTCTAGATGCCTTCTAGGTGGTCTCAATACAACACAATGGTTCTACTCTTAGATTGCTTTGCTTTGCCATTATTGCAACACCGTATCATCATATCTAGGAGGCAGTTTGTAGATAAATTGGTGTTTACTTTTCTCCTCTGGTAATATGAAGAGTACCTGACAGTACCATGAACATTAGTCCAAAGGATGAAGGCCCTAGGTAGGTACCAGCTTGATGTCTCCATGTTCGATGAGCTATATAAGTGCTGTCCTCACCAATATGACCTTACTGTCAGTTTGTGGAGAACAACTAATAACCTTATTAATAGCCTGCATTGAGGGGGTTCTTTGGCCAAAAAACACAAGTAGATGTAACCCATTTCCCAGTACTAGAAGCTTCATTTCATGACAAAGGATTGTCCAGGTAGGACTCAGTCTTTCCCATTACTTGGAAATTTAATTTAGATAACCTTATATATGTATATAATATTTTAAGTTTCTATTGTATTAGATTTCCATCCAACCCTTAAAATGGACCTTAGTTTTATCTGTCTTTCCTTGTGTTCTTTCTCCTAAGTCAAAAATCTTTTTCTCAGGATTACTATCTCAGAAGATAGTTGCCCAGGTAGTAGGTAGAGAGTAATGATACTACATAATAATAATCTTTCCATTTGGCAAGTTTATCATTTTGGGAATTTCTATGCAATTTTGTAAAATGAGGTTCTATTTAATCAACTTCAAAATACTACTAAAGCAAAGATATTAGCATAATTGCCTGATTTGTAAAATATATACTCTTCTGAAGAGGGATGCTATAAAGTAATTCCACACTAGTTCAGAATTGATTAAAATTAAGGGTTCTTTATGTAGGAGTAGACTCACAGATCACAGTCCTCTGCACAAGCAGGAAACAGGAACCAAATCCAGCAGAAGGAGGGAAGGAGAGAGAGAGAGAGAGAGAGAGAGAGAGAGAGAGAGAGAGAGAGAGAGGGGAGAGAGAGAGCACATAAGCTTTATGGCTGCATTTATAGTATAAAAGACCATGCCCATGCCCAAGTGGCTGCTATTGGTTGAAGGAATTCCCACAGCATCTCCCTTTTCTAAAATCTTTCAGTTATAAATGCATTGTTTGCTAGTCATAGGGCCACTTTTGTGATATCTCAGTACTCTGTAGAGTGAGATAGGGGACTCCTGGCTGTCAGGACAGCCTGGGCTACACAGAGAGTTCTTGTATCAACATAAAGGAACACAATCCTCACCCAAAAGTTAATAAAACAGATGTTTCTTGTTGCTTCATAATTTTCTTTTTATGTTCAAAACTAGCAATTTTGCTTTGGTTACTGCTCTTATCACTAGTATCAGCATCAAGTATTTATTAATTATTTTATTCTAAATTTTTGTTGTGCTAGTCATTGATTTATTGCAACTGTATTAAAGTGGTAAAATGATTATCTCCCCGCTTCAAGATTAAAAATCGAAGAGATTAATACATTACCCCTTGACACATAGCAAGCAAAGAAGGAGACTGTGGTTTGGGAGAAGGCATTCGCGTTACTAGCAAATAGCCAGCATCTGCTCCAAGAAAACACCAGAAGATTTAGGGAGTTTCAGAGGGAAAGGAATTTTCAAAGCAAAGTCAAATATGTTGTCTTTCCAGAGAAGACATTTCCTTTCTCTTACCGTGATACAGTTTCAATAAAGTCTTTATTATCACTGCTTAGCAATGTTGACACCTATGAGCGTGAAGTGCTCAATAATTCTAACACTAAGTGCTTTGTAGAACTATAAAACCAAAATTCACTTAAGGAACAGAAATGCCAATTTGACATACACATGCATGTATATATTTACTCTATTGAATATTTATTTATACCAAAATAACTTGTAATTGTGTGGTCACTTCCTGTGTAAATACTGTGACAGAAATGTGATAAAACAAGACAATACTGCTGCTCATGTATTTTCATCTTAAGAATTCATTTCTGTCTAGCTAGAGTAGATCATGCCACCTGGTGTAGAGTGTGTGCTACTGTGAATACTATGAAAGAATCTCTTGAACCAAGAAACCGACAGTTTTAGAATTTTGTTTATACCTGACAACTATTGACGAGATTAAAAGTAAAGATGGGATATTAAACTTTTGTTCAGACAGGAAATGAAAATTTATAGCTGTATTCCATAAAACTGTAGATAATTGTTCATAAGTCTAGGCACTATTATTTTCTGTTCTTTACTTGATTTTACACCAAATATAAACTTCATAATACTGTCTCAAACTCTTGCATATGATGTTTTTCACTCATGTATGCTTTATCTAGATTATATCAAATAATACTTATTATAGCAGAAACTAATTATATAAAATAGCATTTGATCCCTATAAGAAAAAAATCATAAAATGACTAAGCACTAAGAAAAGCAAACATTGTAAAAACTTTCTCATAAGTAGGAGTAGAAAAAAGAAGTATAAATACTGGGGACAAGTTTTGTTGTTGTTGTTGTTTCGTTTTTTGAGAGTTTCTCTGTGTAACAGCCCCGACTGCCCTGGAACTCACTCTGTAGACCAGGCTTGCACTGAACTCAGAGATCTGCTGCTTCTGCCTCCCAAGTGCTGGGATTAAAGGTGTGAGCCACCACAGCCTGGCTGGGGACAATTTTCCTATTGTGTGTAACAAATGAGATATTAAGGGGTATTAAAGAGCATAACAGATGTAGTTACTTCAACAACCTGTGTCTAAGATCAAATTTGTACTTTATCTTTCACTGTACATTTCAAAACTCAGTGTACCCCCACTGTTATATGGTAATAATTGTAATACTCAATCTAAGAGAAAGCATTAATGAGGTATTTTCATGACAGTATCTCATTAGCTCTCTTTAGATTATGTACATGAAGCAGTTAGGGTAAATTTTAGCATATTGAAAGTGTGCAAATATTTGTTAATTATAAATTTTGTCCCATATGTCCTGGAGAATGGACTACAATAATACATTCAGTTTATTACACAACAGAAAGCAAATGTAAAATTCAAATGGAAAGTAGTGCATAGATGAGAAAAAAGGTAGACTATAAGACATCATCACGGCAGGAGTTAACAACATCCAGCAGAGAGGACTGGAGCAGAATGGCAGTACAAGCAAAGATAGCACCATGAGACCAGGAACTTACATATAAGCAGCAGAGACTGACGGGGGAAGGTGAGCAGCCTGATGGAATTCCCAGTGGAACTTTCTCTCCATGGACAACTTTCCCATGACATAACCTAAAGCTTCTCATTGCTACTGAAGGCCTTTTTACGTCATCAAGTAGTCAAGTCAGCCTTGGTGGGAAATGGTTTGCTTTCTAGATGGTCTCAATACAACACAATGTTTTTTCACTAGGGCTGTGGTCCGCTTCCCTCAATGCTATGGAGTGAGGAGAGGAGGCTACCCCTGGAAGAGGAGGCTACCCCTGGAAGAGGAGAGGAGGCTACCCCTGGAAGAGGAGAGGAGGCTACCCCTGGAAGAGGGTTCTGGGGAAATACACTGAGATGAACACATTTGTTTGGAAGTAGTGGGGCGGGGCTGGACGGGTGACCAGGACTGCCTTCTCATTTAACTCCAGTAACACATGACATCTATACACATAATGTACATTGTAAGTGCTTATAGAAATTGGATGGATAATACTAGCCCAGAAGGACTGAGTCTCTGACTCAATCTTTTACCATCTGCAGGATGTAATTCATTGCCCAGAACTTGGTCTCACAGTGCAATAAACTTAAAATGGGCTGTGAGATGCACCAAGACTTTTGTTTTAACATGAAGAAAAAAGTTCATTGAAATAGGCAACTATCAATTTTATTATAAATGTGTTGCTCTTTAAGTCTGAATTTGAACAGAATTAGCTACTTATTAATATTATCATTAATAGTAATGGACTGTATATTTAGCTAATGTATGGATTCTCTGTAAATAATAAAATACAATTTCATATGATGTTTTACACTTGGGATCACTGCTTAAAGCAAAAAGTACTAAATCAACACTCACAATCGCTTATTCCACAGTTACCCAATTTTCACACAAATTAACAAGCATAATCTGTCTTACTCTCTGGAAGAGAATAGGGAGCCACTCATTTCCTGAGCAATAAATCCTTAACACACAGAGAGAGAGTCAATAAATTCACTTACCAAGTACAAAAAAAATCCATAAGTTTTTCTGGACTCTATAAATTTATCAAACACTATTCTATAAAAACAGCCACTTTCTTTTAGTTGGAACACATGTGTCTTTCTCTGTAAATATTCTCAGAGAAAATTTTAAAGCCTAATAAAATACCTGAGCTCTTCAGTTAAGATGAAAGCAAATGAAAAGACAACCGTAAGTAAGTGGTTGGTGAGTGACGGGAAGACAGTGTAGTGAAGGCATGGAAGGATGAAGGATTGGCTGACCATCTGGTACCTTTATCAGGAAGGTTTCACATAATATCTTTCTCCCTGTGTGAAAACTCATGATTCAGGAACAGTGGGAAATCTCAGAGAGTGATGGACTTGGGTTAGGGCAGGAAGTGGAAGGTGGCCTAGGCCAGCAGCTTTCAGGCTCTTGTCTTGCAAACTCAAAACATGAAATTCATGTGCCAGAGAGTAGAGGGTTGTAGAAAGAAGTATATTATTATGGGGAGCTTAGGAGAAAGAAAGACAGCACCTTGCTTTCCAACAGAAAGGGTCCCGTGGAGTGTGATAGCATCGAGCCTGCTGGTCTTTGAGTTAATAAGGCATTTTGATGGAGGGAGTAGAAAATAGACTAGTAGTCCCTGTTCCTTTCCCAGGTATCCATCTGCCTTACAGTTTCAGTCATGTCCTCAGTGTGGTTTCCAGAAAAGAAGTAAACTGCTTTAAGGGAAAGAGATGAGGAAAAACCAAACTTCTTTTCTCATCTCTGGTGATGATAAAACCAGAGACAGTTTTAGTTTAAAACTTTCAGAATTTCTGGCTTCCAACAAGAACAGGATCCCAAAGAAAGAAATTGGTCACCCTCTTCTCTCTCTCTCTCTCTCTCTCTCTCTCTCTCTCTCTCTCTCTCTCTCTCTCTCCAATTTATTTTTCTGTCATATATCCTGATCACGTAGTCACTTTTCTTTGGTGTCTTTTTATCTATCCTACACCACATAGCCAATCTCTACCTCCTGATCTTATTATAACTGCTCTTTGAATCATACATCACATTTTGGAGTTCTTCACTCCCATATGGACACCTTGAGGGATGAGCATATGTTCTCATGATTCTGTGTGTGGGCATCGCACACCAGGTGACTCCACATGTCTGGGGACTCCTTCGAAATGCTAGTGACTCACACCAGTCCAGCCAGAGTCACAGTTTGTAAGCTCCTTCCAAGTTCAAGAAGGATTGGTTCATATGATGGTTCGTAGTTGAATCTGAAGATTTGTGGGCATGGAAATCCATTCATCTGAACAAATTTAGTTAAAACATTACCTCTTTGCATTTTGGTAAACATAACACAATACATTTATTTTACAAATAAGTAATAATCAAATATTATGTGTAGTAAATAAAACTATTCTAAAGAAATGTAAACTTAAAGTCTGACCTATGAGTGGAAGCTTGACTATTAGACTTTATTAATCTTCAAATGAAGCAGGAAGAGCAGAACTTTTTCCATCCTGTGTTGATGGTGGATATGTTAGAACAGCAGTGCAGCCATAGTCATCTAGTCACTATCTGTCAGGTTCAGAGGCTGAATATATTCTTATTAACTCTTGTATGTTTATAAGAGAAAGAGAAAAAATTATTCCTTTGAATTTCTAGGACATATATTGAGAAATTAAGATTCTTAACAAAGAATATATTTTATACCTAATTCAATGGATCATCTCAAAGCTTCCTTTTCTGCAGCCTGTAAGACATCACTAGTACTTGAATAACTATCTTGTCATCAGAAATTCAATTTTGAAAGAGAAATGACTAATTTTATTTTGTAAGAGGCAACTTAGAAATTATGGAAATCGGTGAATGTACTTTATTTCCTTTAAATGTGTATTGAAATTATGCTACCCATAATTTCTTTTCATTGAAATAATAAGTATACATTTTGTCTGGATACTACTCTTTTGGCAGTTAGCAAAATGATCAATTGTTTCTTCATCACCATTGAAGGGAAGCCTTTAAATGAAAAAAAAAACTGTTGTGATAGTCCTGGTTCATAGTTGGACTTTATGAGACTTTGACACTAATTCTAAGATACTATACATATATATGTCTGTGTGCGTGTGTGTGTATATATATACTACAAATACTAATATATATTATATATATTACTACTTGTTTTAAGTTTATCTATCATCTATTAAATAATCTATATCTATCTATAATCTATATCTATCAATCATCTATCATCTATGTTTATCAGTTATCTATCATTTATCTACCTATCTATCTAGCTATCATCTGTGCTGTTAGTTGGTCCTGTGGGCTCACACACACCGCAGTATTAAAGTGATGTCTCAGGACCGGGAAAATGCAACATTCATGAGTGGTTTTACAAAAACAAAACAAAACAAAAAAAAACAAAAAAAACAAAAAAACCCTGCTTAGTAGGTGAAGTCAAGCCAGGCATACAGGATGGGAGACCTTTTGGGCCACAGGCTTTTTGTGCCTTTCAGACCAGTCCAGTTGATAGGCATGGAGGACCCACATGGGTACCAGATGAAGAAGGATAGTAAAAAAAAAAAAATGCCATACTAGCTCAGAATTGAGTATAATAAAGGGTTATTTCTTTAGGGGTAGACTCACAGATCATAGTCTTCTGCCTGAACGGGGAAACAGGAAATGAATCCAGCAGCCCAAATACAGGGCTAGCATGTGCTTTACAATAGAGTTTGTAGTGTAAGAGACCATGCCCAAGTGGGCTGATAACTTAAAGGCTACTGGCTGATGGAGTTCCTACAGCAGTACAGGATTGTTTTTACTATCCTGGTTTTTGTTTTGTTTTTCCAAATAAAATAAAATATTGTTTTTCAAGATCTGTCAATTGGTTGGAATTTTGATGGGTATTGCACTGAATCTGTAGATTTCTTTTGGTAAGATAATGTTGATCCTACTAATCTACAAGGATAGGTAACTTTTCCATCTTCTGATATCTTCTCCAATTATTTTCTTCAAAACTTGAAGTTCTTGTCATACTGGCCTTTCACTTTCTTGGTTAGAGTTACCCCAAGATATTTTCTGTTATTTGTGGTTAACCTGAATTGTGTTGTTTCCCTGATTTCTTTCTTAGCCTCTTTATCATACAAGTGCTACTGATTTTTTATTTTAACGTCAATCTGTATCCAGCCACATCTATGAAGTTTTTATTAGCTGTAGGAGGTCCCTGGTAGAATTTTTTGGTCTTTTTTATGTACTATCATATCATCTGCAAATATTGATACTTTGACTTCTTCCTTTCCAATTTGAATCCTTTTGATCTCCCTTTGTCATCTTATTGCTCTAGCTAGAAATTCGAATACCGTATTGAACAGACATGGGGAGAGTAGATAGCATTGCCTTGTTCCTGATTTTAGTGGCATTTCTTTGATTTTTCTCTCTATTAATTGGATATTGATTATCAGTTTTCTGTATTTTGCTTTTTATTATGTTTAGATATATTCCTTGTATCTAAAGAGAACTGATCTAGGTTCTTAGTATTTTCTCAAGATTATGACACTTTGCTTACTGCCCATGTCCCTAATCAAACACACACACACACACACACACACACACACACACACACACACGTTCACTTAGTATTAAAATGAAGATGAATTTGAGAGGACAACATTGAGTTTATCTATCTATGTGTGTTCCTGTACACCAAGAACATGTCTTCTATTTAATAGTATTTGGAAAACTCTGTATCAAACATACCTTTTTAAATGACAAAACTAAATACATTTGTGATACTGTAAATCATGCTTCACACTGTTTCTACTTATTTATTGACCATTATAGATTTCTTTCTTAAATTTTTTAATACTAATATTTTCTAAGTTATCCTAAATTAGCTAGGTGTGTTTTTCATATATGATAGATTTTTCTCTTTATTCTTTTAGGTTTTATTGGCTTAACTACCTTCTCTTGCATGTCACTGACTAATTTTTTACCTCAAAATGTTGAAAAGAAATAATAAATCTGTATAAACTTGTCTTTTGTCACCTTAAGGAGAAATTAAGAATTTTACTTTTGATTATGACATTACCTCTAAATTAATTAATATATTCACTTATTTTTAATTTTTATTTAATATATTTTTAATTAACATATTCACTTATTTTTATATGTGCTCCATTATTCAGTGCCTCATTAGCCATAAGAGATCATTAATCCCACAGGACTGGAATCACAGAGCTGATGTCTGGTTCCTGGGACTCAAACTGGGATCCTCTGGAAGAGCATCCAGAGTTCTTAAATACTCAGCCATCTTTCCAGCCAGAACATCTAGGTTTTGGATGGTTTCCTTTTAAAAGATAAAGGACAGTGTCTCTAATCATGGTTCTTGGAGAATGTATATTATATGTGGTATTTGAACATTGTCAAATGGTTTGTCTTCCATTGTAGAGGGCTATTGTTTCAGTTTCCTTCCTGTTGTTATAACACAATACAAATGCAATTTAAGGGAGAAAGGTCTCATTCTGATCACAGTTCAAGAGTGGAGTATGTCCTGCTTGAGAAATCAATGCTGCAACAAGGAAAGGATGATGGAGGAGGGTCATCTGTCTATCTGTTGCTTTCATTGGCTAATTAATAAAGAAATTGCTTGGCCTGCTATGTTGGTCAGAACATAGGTGGGTGGAGTAGACAGAACAGAATGCTGGGAAGAAGGGAAGTGAGGCAGATGCCATGCCTCTCCTCTCCAGGTCAGATGCCATGGAGCCAGCCGCCAGGTCAGACATGCTGAATCTTTCACGGTAAGCCACCACCTCGTGGTGCTACACACATTAATAGAAATGGGTTAATCAAGACGTGACAGTTAGCCAGTAAGGGGCTAGCGCTAATGGGCCAAGCAGTGTTTAAAAGAATACAGTTTCCATGTAATTATTCTGGGGCTAAGCAAGCCGTATGGGATCCGGGCGGGATGAAAAACAGGCCCTCTGCTTGCCTTGTTACTACAGAAGAAGACTTGCTGGTGCCATGCCATCTACACTACTGGAAGAAAGGAGGAAAAAAAAATGCAGAATGTGGAAGTAAAGTCTCAATGCCCACACCCAGCAACTTGCTTCCTTTATGGAGGCTTTACTTCTTACAGTCCCCACAACCTCCCCAAACTGCTGGAAAATAAGTGTTTAAACATATGAGCCAGTGGGGGCGGGGAGCATTTCATATTCAACCCACTGCTGTCACATTTTTAATCTTTACTAATACTCTGAGAAAGTACAATGATTGATTTTAGTAAGATGTTCAGCTTCATGTAGTAACTCCCATTAGGACATAATGATATGGTAATATATATTTTTAACTTTTGAGAGATACATGAGAAATATTATAATTTTCAATTTGTGTAAAGTTTCTATCTCACATTGGTATGGCAGTGCCTCTGGTTGCAAGAATGAACCAGGAACTATTTCTTCCTTTAGAGTTTCCTATAATACTTTGTATAAAAATAAGACAATTTATTGCCAAAATATTTAGAGAAATGTACAATTAAAGATATATACCTGGATTTTTGTTTTGTGGGAAGACTGAAAATTAATCTGCTAATATCCTTGGATTATTGGCTGGATTCTAAGTTTTGTGATTCCATGTCGAGGATAACAGCCTGCTGACAGGTGGGAAGCAAGAATCAGTCTATCAAAATCTGTAGGCAGTATGGCCTCATGCAGAAGTTCAAGTGACGGATGATAGGAAATACATGGAGTGATGTATGAAGACAGACGCTCCCCTTATACTTAAGTATGAGAGCCTGCATTCACCTGTGCTACCATCCTCCCTTGCCTCTCAACTTGGCTTTCTCTGCTCTCCTGACACATGGAAACAGTCTCTCTGCTTCAGAAATATGAGTAGGTATTGTACGTTTGGTTTTCATTATGCCCTCAGGTTGGCTCATCCCTGTCTAAAGATTAAGGATGTTCCCTTTCTAAAAGTTTCCTCAATTTGCCTGACAAAAAAAAGATACCCACCATAAGTTTGCTTGATTTTTCTTTGGAAACACTCATGCCTTTTTAATTTAAATGGCATAAGATGGAGGGGAGGCATATATATGTGTTTTATTTATTGGAATCAGGTTTATTCTTTTTAAAAATGAGATCATACATAAAACAGTTCCATATGACAAGTATAAAATAATATGTTTATATCAAATTCTCTAGTTTCCTATAGATAATGATATGACATACACATTCACTTCCTTCAGCAAAGGCAAAAAGAGACAAAAAGTACAAAAATTATTTATGTTGGTGTCCACGTTCACATCCCTATCACATAATATAGTTGTAAACACATATTTTAAAGCATGATGCTCTAGGGTTTAGCTCATATTTAACTATCCTCATTACAGCAGTCTTGGTGATCATAAGCTAAAGGTGCTATGTTTTCATAAATTATGTATATAAAGTTAATGGCCAACAGTTCAATGAGTTTGAATCATGCCAATGGTACTGGTTGAGCATGAACAATTACTACTCTTACTGTAACGATTACTGGTAGTATTACTCGCTGCTATTCCACTTACTAGCAAACATGCAAAGCAGTTATCTTTGAAACTCATTTGTTCCCATTTTGTATGCCAATAAAACACGTTCAATCATTCTTTTGGCTTCTCTAAAAGGCTTAAAAATTTAACTCAAACTTCATTAAAATTTTTCTAAAGCTTATTGATTATTTATACATTGGGAAAATCCTATCCCAAGTTGAAATCAGCTTAAAAATGAGATCTTTTTATCATACAAAGTTTTACACTTTCCAAGCCACCTCACTGCACTCACCCTCCAGGACCTTCTTCTCTTGTGCTTTAGTACAATCTTGACGAATAGTGTAGGATACCGCAAGTTTATCCTAGGATGAAAGAATTAAGTTATCTGTTTTTCACTTTTATAGATATGTTAAATTAAATTGAACTATCTTAAAGAAGAAAAATTTAAAATTTATAACCACCATGTTTTTTTTTCAGATTAAATATTTGACTGTTGCTAAGGGAATGCACTTTTTAAAACAATGAACTTCCAATTTGAGCTATGCTTTCCTAAATTGATGTTGGTTACAGATTGTACATTTTCAAAAATGTCTGCTATATTTTTGAAGAAAGAAAGAAGAAATCATGAGAATGTATCGAATACATTTAAAGAAGTAGACATCAATTCTTTACTAAACCTTCGTTGGCTATTTAACAAGAACATTATACATGAAGTAAACTATGAGTCAAGTATGCACATAAACACTAAAAGCAGAACACCCTTTCTGTTGAGATAATTCATATTGAGGCAACTCTTGACTTGCTTCAAGTCTTGGTGCTATATAAATATTTATATTATAAGTGCAAATCAAGAGGAAGGTCTTTTTTAGATTAGTGTTAAAACTCAGACTACATGGCAGCTCCAAATCCAGAAAAAGAACTTCTACACTGCTCCCAGTCTTCTTTCCGAGGATGGCAGCCCTCAGGCCTGCTTCTGAACTCCTTCCCGATGGGGTTGCTTGGCTAGGCAGCTGGCTGCAAACTGGCAAGACATGGCATTCTTTGGCTAGCTTCCCCTGCTTGGTCAGAGAATTGTGAAGCAAAGACACCGGAAACCTTTCCTTTATGCTGACTGTAGTAGTTCATGTGGCATGGTCGAGAGGAGAGCTGCCTCTCAGTTTTATAAAAGCTTTGTTACTTTACCATTCCCCAAACAAACAAAACAAAATTAGCTGCAAATATTTAAACATCAAATAAGGGTTTTCTTAACCTCAACCAGGCACTCTCTCTGTGTGCCTCTGTGTCTCGGTCTCTCTCTTTCTTCTTACACTCTCCCACTCTCTTTCTCTACCTTCTCCTTTTTTTCCATCTCTCCTTTCTCTCTTTTTCCCCTTCCTTCTCCCCTTCTCTCTCCATTCTGTCATTATCTGCACTTCTAGCTCTTTCACAGATAGAGTCCTGTACTATGACTCAATAATACTCTCACAGAATATATTTTTGTGAGTTCATTGTATCTATTAACAAAAAAATCAAAAACAAAGAAAAGAACAAATAATATTGTGATTTATTGATATTTCTATTTCTACAATAAAAGTCCTGTTTTATGTGGCAATTTAGTGATTTAGAAATGAATTAATCCCATTGTTATTTCTGTTTATTATAAAGTATTTTTTTCTGATAACAGTACATTACTTGAGAAAAACTTTAGCTACATATTATTTTCTGTAGAAATAGGTATAAGCTAATGTAACAGCTAATTGCACCTAATGTTTTTGGAGTAATCCATTGTATCCCTATTGAAAAGGAATAAATATTTAATTTGAGATTCTGGATGATGAAGATATAGCTTAGAGTCATCTCCAAATGAGAATAACTTGTTGCTAATAATTTATTCATTCATCCAACAAATCTTTATAAAACACCATGCTAAAGTGTTATCGGGTATTGAGGAGGTAAGTCATTAGAAATATGCAGATGAGCTTATGTACATGTTTAATAAGTATGGATTAATACAAAATAAAAGTGGTAAAGGAATATACAGAGCTGAGGAAAGTAATGAATGAACACGTTGCATCTCGAATTGAGAAGGAAGGTGTCGTTTTAAATGCCTGATGCTGTTAAAATATGAGTACCTCTGAAATCTGCTCTTGGGATGAGGGTTTGAATGCCTGGTGGTGCTGTAATATTTGTGCTCAATCTAAGGGAAAGATGATGACACAATGTAACAGAACTGAAAGAAAGAGCTAAAAGTGAAGTAAATTCTAAGCGTATACAAGCATACTTAACTGATAAATTTTGGGAGAACTTGAATTCTATTTCTTCTTTAGTTAAACATAATTCTAAGTATAATCCTTAAAATCAGTGGCATTAATTTAGAAAGAAGTATTGGTTATAGACTTTTGTTGAGGAAACTATTAAAATCTAGGCTGCTGAAATGGTGTAGCAAGCAAATCACTTGCCACCAACACCGCTACATGAATTCAACCCCCAGAACATGCATGGTGGAATGAAGAATTGGACTTTCACAAGTTTTCTTCTCATTTTCCTGCATGTACATATGTGTTTGCTCATAAGGAGGCACACACAGAAAACAAAAATGAGTATAAATGAGTACAGAAGTTTATTTGTGCTTAAAAATGTAGCCTACTACCTTAATTGTTAATTATGCAAAGTAACAGTAAATACTGAGACGTCAATATCAATAACCGTGAGTTAAATTCTTTTCTATTGCAAAAATACTTAAAAAACTTGTCCTCCATCTCTATTTCTTCCCTCTTTGTTGAGGTAACTGATCTTTAATTCTCCCTCAAATTGTCAGTCTTCCCACCTCTGCCTAACGATGACGCCAGCTAAGAACCTAAGCAATAGAGGAGAGGGTACCCGAAATAGTCTTACCCTGTAGTCAGATGGATGAATATCATAGATGTCACCATAGAACCTTCAACCAGCAACTGATGGAAACAGAGGCAGAGACCTACAGTGGAGCACTGGGCTGAGCTCCCAAAGTTCAGCTGAAGAGTGGGAGGAGTGAGAATATGAGCAAAGATGTCAAGACCATGATGGGTTCACCCACTGAAACAGTCTACCTGAGCTAATGACCAACTCCAGCCAGACAGGGAAGGGACCAGTGTAGGACCAAACTAGACCCTTTGAATGTGGATGACAGTTGTATGGCTGGGGCAGACTGTGGGTCCACTGATAGTGGCACAAGGATTTATCACTACTGCATGTACTGGCTTTTTGGTACCCATTCTCTTTGGAAGGATACCTTTCTGAATATAGTGGGGAGGGCCTTGGTTCTTCCTCAGAGCCTTATCCTCTCTGAGGAGTGGATAGGGGGTAGATTGGGTTGAAAAGTGGAGGGGATGGGAGGAAGAGAGGTAGTAGGAACTGTGATTGGTATGTAAAATGAAAAAAAGATAGTTTGTTTCCTTTTTAAAAAAAATAAATATTGTGGTGTATCCTTAAAGACGGGCTGTCACATTAAATGTAAATATTTTATCACATATCAATCATAATGTGAGTAATCAGCTTGCAAAAGACACACACTAGGCAAGGTGTAAAAATCACAACAGGGCAGGATATGTGAGACAAGGTAAACTTTGAGGCTTGAGTTAGTCAAAACTTGATGAGTAGTTTAGATGATGGGACTATGTGTGCTTTCTTAATGGAGCAACTACAGTCTTGACCTGGGCTATTAGTGTCAGAAGACCCTAAACTCAAGAGGTCAATTCTCCATGGCATGAAGCATTTAATACGTTGCTTTTGTGGTATGCTGTTTTATGATATCTTAACCCAATTTTAGTCTTTTTGGGTACTCTTTCTAAACTTCATTAGAAATATTGTAAAATCTAAGTAGAAAGCCTGTATTTTATAAGGTAAATCTCTAAAAACCAATGTATATTTTGCCCTTAAATATTTCCTCCTCGGGAGGCAGAGGCAGGCGGATCTCTGTGAGTTCGAGACCAGCCTGGTCTACAAGAGCTAGTTCCAGGACAGGCTCCAAAGCCACAGAGAAACCCTGTCTCGAAAAAACCAAAAAAAAAAAAAAACCAAAACCAAAACCAAAAAAAAAAAAAATTTCCTCCTCGTGCACAAAATAAACTACTGACATTCACTATCATTTCATCTGTTCCCAAGCGTCTTTCTAAGGTCAGATCCAGCACACTGGTCCTTCCTGAAGCTCTGCTCATGATCCATTCTGTATCTTTCATGGATTGGTTTTTGCTACTAAAGTGATGCCTTTGTGTTTATGTGCTGTAGTGATATTTCATCTATATTTTAATAAGTAAAGCTTGCCTGAAGTTCAGTGAGTAAAACAGTCATACTGATCAGTTGTGTCACCAGGCAGTGGTGACACACACCTTTAATCCCAGAAGCCACACTAGTTTACCATTGAAACTGAATGGTAATGGTGCATGCCTTTATCCCAGCACTAGAGAGGAATATAAGATGGGAAAAGACAGCTCTCATTTACAGTCTCATTCTGAGATTCCTGGAGGCAGGATCGCCAATTCGGACTGAGGGAGATATAAGAGCCAGTGGCTGGCTGTTTTACATTTTCTTTTTTTTTTTTTTTTTTTTTTTCGAGACAGGGTTTCTCTGTGGTTTTGGAGCCTGTCCTGGAACTAGCTCTTGTAGACCAGGCTGGTCTCGAACTCACAGAGATCCGCCTGCCTCTGCCTCCCAAGTGCTGGGATTAAAGGCGTGCTCCACCACCGCCCGGCTTGTTTTACATTTTCTGACCTTCCAGTTTAACCCAAATTTCTGTCTCTGGGTTTTTATTAATTGTGCTACAATGTATCACCAATATCCTGCGTCTCTTATTAGGCTCTGCTATCATTTGTTATATTTCCCATTGTACTGGAAGCCCCTGCTTCTTATTTATCGTAACTTCATCATATCTCTCATGGATTTGATATATATTATGTGTACTATAAATGATACATTCTCAGTGTATGAATGCATAAACAGTGGGAAAATGTTTGCAGCTTGTTATCTATACTAATCTTTTATACGCTTTGTTCCTCAATTGTGCTGAGTTTAGAGACCCTGTCCAGGGGTCAATAAGTTTGCTTCCTTTGAGTAACTATGTAAATCCATATTCTATACCACTTTTCTTCAGCTATTGCTTTGTGCCATCATAAAGCAAACCACAACATACAAGACTGAAGGGCTAGACAGTTCGAGGTATCTCCTGTCGCCTAGAGATCACAAAAATCACTCAGCTGAGCCAATGCAGAGGGCGCTGGAGAAATTTATCAGACCCCACACCACTCTGTAGTCTCCCCTTTACAGCTCAGCTCGCCATTGTCCCGTTCTAGGTGCAGCCCTTACCAGCCAGCGCCTGCTGAACAGCCTTCTCCTTAGAGCTGCACGCAAGAAATGTTCTGCCTCTCTTCTGCCAGTCACTTATTTGTCTTGTTTCTTGTCATCCAAAAATATTTGCCCTTTGATAAAATTACACATCAATCCTCAACTGAAACGTGAGAGTGTCCCACGAATGTAAGTACATACAGGGAACCATTTTTTCCCCCAGAATTTGAAATACAATTAATTATCTTCATAATCAGAAACCCTGAAATGATCTCCTCGATCAGAGAAAACAAAATAAAGATTTTTTATTATAGCTACCACTCCAGTAAGTTTTAAAAAGTTTTCAAGGATCATTCATATCTTATTTCACTCACATGCTCAGCCCAAATCCATGTGCATGGTAGGAAATGAGACAGTTACCGATAGATAGAGTTCCAGGCATGTTATATACTTTCCTTTTTAGGCCCTTTCCAAGGAAACACTTCTCAGAGTTTCTTTCATTCTGTGTGAATGGTTTAATACAATCTAATTACATGCACCGAGGCTGGGCTTGATAGAACCTGGGATCACATAACAGAGACTCTAATTGCAATCAAATCAAGACACAAATAGTATCTCATTAGCTCAGAATAAGCTGGCCATAACTAGTTTTCTTTTCGGTTTCCAGCAACTGTCGAGCTTACTCTATAGGTGGCATTGTCCTCAGATTTTGGCAGGAACTTAAGAGAGAACATATTTTCCTTGCTGCCCCTCGTACTGTTGGACTGGAAGGTTCCACTACTTTATTTGGACATTTTCCATGATGCATCTTATAGTATCCATATGCTTGCTTTTTATGCCTATTAATGCTTTCTTTACTCTGGGCACTCTTCCAAACACACTACTTTGAAATATGGCTCGCCTTATTTAGTTATATAGCCAATATCTCTGAAAGCTTCACCAGGGGAAAGGTTTCCACCACAATTTTTTGAAAGATCTGTTAAGATTCATCAACGCAGCAACTCAGTGAGTGTGGAAAGAGTCTCTTCTCAGCTCAGGAAACCAGACCATAAAGATCTGCCGGAGAGGGAGTACCAGAAGACAGAAAATACAAACCACCAAACGCGCACTGTCGCCAAACTCTGCGGCAGCAGATGTAGAATCACCAAGCTTATCAACTCATTTCCGCGTGCTGCTCTATTTATGTTTCTACCCACTGGGTGCATGCGGATTGCATTTTCCTGCCAATGGTAAATGCTATTGACTTAATACGTGAGGCAACTCTACACTGAATCGCAGGCGTATGAAATACAGGGCTGGGGTTGAAGCAGTAACTGCTCTAAGACAGAGAAGGTAACCGATGGAACACACAAGCATTTTTGCTGAGAGGCTCAAGACCAAGAGGAACTTACGCATTATCTTTTGGGATAATAAACGTACAGACATAAAGTAAAAATACATTTTGGATGAGGATAAGGCAAGGCTGTTTCTCTTCCAGATGTCAGGCTAATTTCCTTGCCAGAAATTTCGGAAACTTGTTTAAAATTTTCCCTAAAATGCTTCCCAGTCTTCTGTTAAAGAAAAAGCAAGGCACATAATGCCTTCATTATCTCAGAGTGAATCATAACGGGCCAGATACTACATCACTAGCAAGAAGGTCGGAGTTGTGAGGAACCGGAACCCAGGACTCTAGCCATTGGCACAGCCATGCTGGCTAAAAGGAGCCCAGGCTTGTGATCTGACCGCACACTTTTTCCTCTGTTAGGGTGACAGTGTCTCTGGAATTTAGAGGTAAACATTTTAGAAACTCGAGTTATACACTTGGTAATCACATCCCGGAGACTCCCGTAGGAAGCCACAGGACTGGCCCAGGAGCCTAAGAGCATTGCAGGACGTAGGTTAACGCTGCTGATGAGATCTGCTTTTGCTGAATTGCCCTGCCCATCACATCTTAAGTGGGCTGCTTAGGCACCTGGGACAAGAAAGGCACACCAGAGAGCTTCTGAAGGTCTGGAATTTCACAAATATTTGAAATAGAGGACTCAAAGAACACAAAGGTCATGTGACCAAGCACCTGAGGAAAAAGACTAGGCTTTTAGACAGAAAAATAAAATTCCCTGTATATATTCACTTATGTCTCCAAATAGATGATACTACCACGTTCTTCAGTGATGGATTTAAAATATAATAAAGTAAAACGTCTTGCACATGTCAGCTTATCCCTGTTGTATATGAATAACGCTAGGTTTCTTCACAGCTTTTAAGACCATTATAACTCCTTAATATTAGCAATTCCAATATTTGTACTTGAAAAACACATTATTTACAAATAAGTACATATCTTATATGCCTTGATATGTAATTTATCAGTGATTCAAATTTGATCATAATCTCAGTATATGAAAATAAGATGATGTGATTCAGTTCTCATGGGGGAACTGTAATCCTTCATTTTCCTTTCATATTTATTTACATTTTATTTACTTTCAAAAAATAGCATGTTCTAGATAACACCAAGTAGGCAAATTAATTTAAAAATTTGTTTATATTTAGTGTGTGTGTGTGTGTGTGTGTGTGTGTGTGTGTGTGTGTTGGAGTGCATGTGCCATGGGGCATACATGGAGTACAGATGGAAACTTGTAAGTTTCAGCTCCCTTCCTTCCACTGTGTGGGTTCCAGTGGTGGGACTTGAGTTTTCAGGCTTGGGGACGAGTACTTTACTGAAGAAGCCATCTCAATGACCCCCATAGAACTAAATTTCACAAAAGTTGAGAAAAAAAGAAAGAAAGGAAGGAAGGAAGGAATGAAAAGGAAGGAAGGAAGGAAGAAAAAGGAAGGAAGGAAGGAAAAGGAAGGAAGGAAGGAAGGAAGGAAGGAAGGAAGGAGAAAGCTCTCTAAAAAATTACCGTATACTTTTAGTTTTATTCTTTTCTTCTTTTGAAATTATTATAATCTACACGAAATTAAGTAGCATACATTTCAAACTGTTATGCTGTTAGATCAATGCAATGACTCTTAAAGTAAAAAGAATTCCTAAAGGATTTAAGCTTTAGGCGTGACGTCCTGCGTGTAGCGGCTGCGTCTGGTAGCAAGAGAAGATGGCGGTCTCCACAGGAGTTAAAGTTCCTCGGAATTTTCGCTTGTTGGAAGAACTTGAAGAAGGACAGAAAGGAGTAGGTGATGGTACGGTGCTGGGGCCTTGAAGATGATGAAGACATGACACTTACAAGGTGGACAGGCATGATTATTGGGCCACCAAGGACAAACTATGAAAACAGAATATATAGTCTGGAGGTACAATGTGGATCTAAATACCCAGAAGCTCCTCCATCTGTTAGATTTGTAACAAAAATTAATATGAATTGTATCAATAATTTCAGTGGAATGGTGGATGCACAAAGCATACCAGTATTAGCAAAATGGCAAAATTCCTATAGCATTAAAGTTGTCCTCAAAGAGCTAAGACGTCTATTGATGTCCAAAGAAAATATGAAGCTTCCACAACCACCAGAAGGACAAATGTACAACAACTGATTTTAGTGGATCTCAAACTTATCTTAAATCAACAACCTTCTACTCATGTTAATGTCTTGATTAAATATCATCATGCAAAATATCCACACATTAAGTAAAAGAATTCCAGCTGGTAAACATGACCTGGACAGTTGTAAGAATATATTTAATATATGTACACCTATTATGTTTTCAGGTAACAGGAGAAGTGCAGCACAATTTTTCTTTCTCTTCTTAAAGCACTGTCATTTAAACATGAGCCTGAAGTATTCAAAATTGAATTCAGGTTTTCAAGACAAAAGCACGGCAAAGGAGTGTCAGATGGCAGTGGAAACCTTTGTCTTTGTGAACAATAAAGTCTCAAGACGAAAGAGCAGAAATGGCATGCTTTATCCATCGTCCTTAGACTACGCGAACTGTTTAAAGTAGCAGGTATAATGAGTAGTCACAGTTGTGTTAACTCGAAGCAGTGCGGGTGTGGGTGCTGACTACTATAGCATCAAAATAGCTTCAGGATTGTTTTGATACCTGTATTTATAATAAAAAGATGTTTGGGGTATTGATGAATCTCTGTTAAAAGCTGTTCCCGTTTGTTCCATGTAACAGACATGATAAATATTTGTTTACAGTCTTTGTTTAATAAAACATGCTTAGAGGTTTTAAGTGAAGCAACGAAAAGGAAATAGGTGTATGGATATGTGATTTCAGATCAAAGTTAGTCTTGAAATGTAAATAAAATGCAGAATGTGTCCTCAAAAAAAAAAAAAAGGATTTAAGCTTTAGGATGGGTGGCGATGAGGACACCATCACCAGTCAATATCTCCTAGGAAAAGTGCCAGAAAAACTGGACAACAGTGGGTAGTTGAGGTGGGAAGGCACTCAGGTTTCCAAATAGAACAGACAGTGTAGCATTTAACATGCTTACTAAGCAGAAAGTCAAAAGACCACCAGCAAACTAACTAAAAAAGTAGAATTTAGAGAGTAGGAAAGAGCAAGTGACCAGACAGAGAAGGAAGAGAGGGAAAAGAGAGAGAGAGTAGCCCCTGAGAAGCTGAAAGGCATAAGGGTATAAAGTGAAAGAAGAAAAAAACCACACTCAGAAGGCTCACTTAAACCTGGTTTCCATGTCTATCCGGACGGGATTCTGCATAGGATTCCAGCACTGAAGAAATGTTACCTTCTTCCCAGCATGCCCTAGTGGGAAGTAGTGGGAAACTGTTGGCAGAGGTTGTTCGTTCCTGGCTACCTAGAACCAAAATAACTACACAGAATCTATATTATTTATAATACTGTTTGGTCAATAGTTTAATCATATTTTGAGCTAGCTCTTATATCCTTTACTAACCCATCTCTATTAATCTGTGCATCACCATGAGGTCCTGGCCTACCTGCAAATTTCTGGTGAGCTCCGGTGGGGGTGTCTGTCTCCTACAGTGGCAACATGCTTCTCTCCTCAACTCTGCCTACTCTCTCTCTATATATATATATCTGTTAGGATTTCTCACCTGGTTTTACTCTGTTAAGTCATTGGCTAAAAATGGCTTTATTGATTAACCAATAAAAGCAATACACTAATAAAAGTAACATATATACAGAAGGACTTCCCACACCATTTCCCCCTTTCTGTTTAAATAAAAAGGTTTTAACTTTAACATAGTACAGTTACATATGACAAAACAGGTATCAAGCAAGAATAACAGTTGCCATATTTATATCTATTTTGTTTTTTATCATTACTAAGGGAAACTGTAATTATAGCTATGTATTCTTTAATTCCATCAAAGACTCCAGAAGGATATAATATTACCTAAGTAAATAGGAAGTGCATTGCATGCAACTTCCAAAACTCTAGAACTGATAATTCCAGCACTCAGGAGGCAGAGGCAGGAGGATCTCTATGAGTTTGAGGTCAGCCTGATCTACAAGAGCTAGTTCCAGGACAAGAGCAAAAGCTACAAAGAACCCTGTCTTGGAAATCCACACACACACACACACACACACACACACACACACACCAAAACAAAACAAAAACAAAAAACAAACAAACAAACAAAAACCCTCTAGAATTGACAGAGACTTCTCACTGTCTGGACAGTTACCCAAAGTTCTTTTGTAACATTGGGACACCCTTCTTCAGCCTACAGGCCCATAGTATCTGGCAGACTTTTCTACAAAGCAGAAAATTTGAAGATTTCTTATGCCTTGTATTGGCAAAGTTCATCAATTGCTTTCATCTGTGTGCTGCGGAATGTCTAGCAGACTTGTTTTGTTCTTTCATGAAACAGGAACCCTGAAGTACCATCTCACCTTTATGCAAGTTCAGCAGTCTTTTTTCTGTGGATCCCCCATGTACAGTTTATATAGCATAATATCAAGAAGTCCAGCCAAGAGCAGTTTTTTGCCTAAATAGATGGCCAACAAACTCCATAAGGAGACTTTTTGATGCCCATTTTCCTCTCGAAGTAATTGATGCTGCCAGGAGCAGATGTGTCTCATTTTCATGAATAGTCCTTTTTTTTTTTTTTTTTTGATTTTTTGAGACAGGGTTTCTCCGTAGCTTTTTGGTTTCTGTCCTGGAACTAGCTCTTGTAGACCAGGCTGGCCTCGAACTCACAGAGATCCACCTGCCTCTGCCTCCCGAGTGCTGGTCCTAAGTTTTTAAAACATTTTAAATGCCATATTCCACAGGTCTTTGAAAAGCTTGAAGATGATCTATCAAAGTGAAATAATTTCTATATATCTAGAAAGCCTAACTAACATGACTACAAACTTGACTATTACAGATGACTATCTATCTGTATTTCTTAATTATACATTACATTTTTAAGTGAGCTGCACAAACATAATACCTTACTCAAAAGCAGAAATATCATATAACAAAATTGACCTAAAATTTGTATCAATAAACCAAGATCCATACCAGGGCAAATGTCTATAGCATATCCCCTGTTAAATATAAACACACATTTATAAACTATATTTGGGAATTTGGGCATTTTTGTCTACACTACTTCCTATTGATTGGGGGTGCTGTTAATCAGGTCTCTCATGGGGTTCCTGTGTGGTAGGTCTATCTCAGTCAGCAGTCCTGAAGCTGTCGTGGATGTTGGACTATTTGGGCCACTGTTTTAGAGGGTCTTGTTTGGTCAAATCACATTAGTCTGGAAGGAATCCACAGGTTCTTCTCTTCCTCTGTAGAAACAAAAGTAGAAACTATTTTCCAAAGAAACGTATTTTTAGACCCAAATTTTGAACCCAAGATACATTTAAAACATATATGTTGATTTAGTTTAGAAGCTGGTACAATGAAATGTCTCTCTGTACTTAGCTCATTAACAGTCAAAAAATTCAAAGAAGAACAGCTCCCAGCTCAGCCTGTTTGGGCGCTGGGACAGGGTCCGAATTGGGAGGACATTCGGGAGGGTGGTGGCTCCTTTGTCTAGGTGGCCGGCCTGCACCAAGCGGGGCCGGCCCTTTGTTCGCGGGACGCCCAGGCAGTGGGGAGATCGGATCCGGGTGCCAGGAGGGCCATCGCTGGGGACGGTCCCTGCTTCTACACTGAAGAGATACACCCAGAGACACAGGCACAGCAAAGACAGGACCAAGACACCAGGCCTCTCTTGGCTTCATTTGAAAGAGGAGATGGGAAGGCGCCAATGCAAGAATTCCTCCAACAACCTGAAAGGCAACATGACATCACCAGAACCCAGGGATCCCGAAATAAGAAGAATTGTACACCCTACTCCAGAAGAAGTAGAAGAAATCGACTCAAAAGTGAATTATTTGAAAATAATAGAAGACCTTAAACAGGAGGTGAAAAACTGCCATAAACAATTAGAGATTACAAACAAAAAGGTAGAGGAAATGAATAAATCGCTCAAAGATACCAAAGAAAACCAAGAGAAACAAGAAAATACAATCAAACAGGTAAGGGAAATGGTTCAAGACCTGAAGAATGAAATGGAAGTAATGAAGAAAACTCAAACCGAGGGAAGGTTGGAGATCGAAAATCTGGGTAAACGAACAGGAACTACAGAGACAAGTACTACCAACAGATTACAAGAGTTAGAAGAAAGAATGTCAGACACTGAAGATACCATAGAGAAAATTAACACACTGATCAAAGAAAACAGCAAAACTAACAAATTCTCATCACAAAACATTCAGGAAATATGGGACACAATAAAAAGACCAAACCTAAGAATAATTGGTATAGAAGAAGGAGAGGAAGTACAGCTCAATGGTTCAGAAAATATATTTAATAAAATTATAGAAGAAAACTTTCCCAACCTAAAGAAAGATATTCCTTTGAAGGTTCAAGAAGCATACAGAACACCGAATAGACTGGACCAAAAAAAAAAAACATCTCCTCGCCATATAATAATCAGAACACAAAACATCCAGAATAAAGAAAGAATATTAAGAGCTGCAAAGGAAAAAGGTCAAGTTACTTATAAAGGTAAACCTATCAGACTTACACCTGACTACTCTATGGAAACCATGAAAGCCAGAAGGTCCTGGATAGATGTACTGCAGAAGCTAAGAGAACATGGATGCAAGCCCAGACTACTATACCCAGCCAAGCTTTCATTCACTATAAATGGAGAAAACAAAATTTTCCAGGATAAAAACAAATTTAAACAATTCGTAGCCACAAATCCAGCCTTACAGAAAGTAATAGAAGGAAAATCACAAACCAAGGAGACCAACAATGACCACAATAACTCAAATATCTAGACACCCTTCACCAGCACAACTAAAAGAAGGCAAACACACAAACTCTATGACTAAAAAAGTGACCGGAGTTAGCAACCACTGGTCATTAATATCCCTTAATGTCAATGGACTCAACTCACCTATAAAAAGGCACAGGCTAAGAGATTGGATACGCAAACAGGATCCAACATTCTGCTGTTTACAAGAAACACACCTCAACCACAAAGACAGGCACCTACTTAGAGTAAAAGGATGGGAAAAGGTTTATCAAGCAAATGGACCTAAGAAACAAGCAGGTGTGGCCATACTAATTTCTAACAAAGTTGACTTCAAACTTAAATCAATCAGAAGAGATGGAGAGGGATATTTTATACTCATAACAGGAACAATTGATCAGGATGAGGTTTCAATCCTGAATATCTATGCCCCTAATATAAAAGCACCCACATATGTAAAAGAAACACTACTAAAACTCAAGGCTGCCATCAAACCGCACACACTAATAGTGGGAGATCTCAACACTCCTCTTTCACCAATGGACAGGTCAATCAGACAGAAACCTAACAGAGAAATAAGAGAATTAATGGAGGTATTGAATCAAATGGACTTAACAGACATCTATAGAACATTCCACCCAAATAGGAAAGAATATACCTTCTTCTCTGCAGCTCATGGAACCTTTTCGAAAATTGACCACATCCTCGGTAACAAAGCAAACTTCCACAGTTACAAAAAAATATCCATAACCACATGTGTCTTATCAGATCACCATGGACTAAAGTTAGAATTCAACAACAATGCTACCCCCAGAAAGCCTACAAACTCATGGAAACTGAATAGTCAACTATTGACCCACACCTGGATCAAGGAAGAAATAAAGAAAGAAATTAAAGTCTTCCTTGAATTCAATGAAAATAAAGAATCAACATACTCAAACTTATGGGACACTTTGAAAGCAGTCCTAAGGGGAAAGTTCATAGCCCTTAGTGCCCAATTAAAGAAAACAGAGAAAGCATACATTGGAAACTTAACAGCCCATCTGAAAGCTCTAGAAAAAAAAGAAGCAGACTCACCTAGGAGGAGTAGAAGACTGGAAATAGTCAAACTGAGGGCTGAAATCAACAAAATAGAAACACAGAAAACAATCCAAAGAATCAATGAAACAAAAAGCTGGTTCCTGGAAAAAATCAACAAAATTGATAAACCCCTATCCAAACTAATCAAACGGCAGAGAGAGAATTTGCAAATTAATAAGATCAGAAATGAAAAGGGGGACATAACCACAGACATAGAGGAAATTCAGAGAATCATTAGATCTTACTACAAAAGCCTGTATGCCACAAAACTGGATAATGTAAAAGAAATGGACACGTTTTTAGATAAATACCATATACCAAAGTTAAATCAGGACCAGGTGAACAATCTAAATAGACCTGTCAGTCGCGAAGAATTAGAAGCTGTTATCAAAAACCTCCCCACCAAAAAAAGCCCAGGACCAGACGGTTTCAATGCGGAATTCTACCAGAATTTCCAAGAAGACCTAATACCTATACTCCTTAAGGTATTTCACAATATAGAAACAGAAGAGTCATTGCCAAATTCCTTTTATGAAGCTACCGTCACTCTGATACCAAAACCACACAAAGACTGAACCAAGAAAGAGAATTACAGGCCAATCTCACTCATGAACATCGACGCAAAAATCCTCATCAAAATACTGGCAAACCGTATCCAAGAACACATTAGAAAAATTATCCATTATGATCAAGTAGGCTTCATCCCAGAGATGCAAGGCTGGTTCAACATTCGAAAATCTATCAATGTAATCCATCATATAAATAATCTGAAAGAAAAAAACCATATGATCATTTCATTAGATGCTGAAAAAGCTTTTGACAAAATTCAACATCCCTTTATGATAAAAGTCTTGGAGAGATTAGGGATACAAGGGTCATACCTAAATATAATAAAAGCTATTTACAGCAAACCGACAGCTATCATCAAACTAAACGGAGAGAAACTCAAAGCCATCCCACTTAAATCAGGAACACGACAAGGCTGTCCACTCTCTCCATACCTCTTCAATATAGTGCTTGAAGTTTTAGCAATAGCAATAAGACAACATAAGGGGATCAAGGGGATTCGAATTGGAAAGGAAGAAGTTAAACTTTCGTTATTTGCAGATGATATGATAGTGTACATAAGCGACCCCCAAAACTCCACCAAAGAACTCCTACAGCTGATAAACGCCTTTAGTAATGTGGCCGGATACAAGATCAACTCCAAAAAATTAGTCGCCCTCCTATACACAAAGGATATGGAAGCAGAGAGGGAAATCAGAGAAGCATCACCTTTCACGATAGCCACAAACAGCATAAAATATCTCGGGGTAACTCTAACCAAAGAAGTGAAGGATCTATTTGACAAGAACTTTAAAGCATTGAAGAAAGAAATTGAAGAGGATACCAGAAAGTGGAAGGATCTCCCTTGCTCGTGGAGTGGTAGGATCAACATAGTAAAAATGGCAATCCTACCAAAGGCAATTTATAGATTCAATGCAATCCCCATCAAGATCCCATTAAAATTCTTCACTGATCTTGAAAGGACAATAATCAACTTTATATGGAATAACAAAAAACCCCGGATAGCCAAAACAATCTTATACAATAAAGGTACTTCTGGAGGCATTACCATCCCTGACTTTAAACTCTATTACAGAGCTACAGTAATGAAAACAGTGTGGTATTGGCATAAAAATAGAGAAGTTGACCAATGGAATCGTATAGAAGACCCGGATCTTAACCCACAAACCTATGAACACCTCATTTTCGATAAAGGTGCTAAAAATATACAAGGAAGAAAGAAAGCATCTTCAACAAATGGTGCTGGCACAACTGGATGTCAACCTGTAGAAGAATGAAAATAGACCCATACCTATCACCATGCACAAAACTCAAGTCCAAATGGATCAAAGACCTCAATATCAATCTGAACACACTGAACCTGATAGAAGAGAAAGTGGGAAGTACACTACAACAGATGGGCACAGGCGATCGCTTCCTAGGTATAACCCCAGCAGCACAGTCAGTAAGGGCAACATTGAATAAAAGGGACCTACTGAAACTGAGAAGCTTCTGTAAAGCAAAAGACACTGTCACTAAGACAAAAAGGCAACCCACTGACTGGGAGAAGATCTTCACCAACCCCGCAACAGACAAAGGTCTGATCTCCAAAATATATAAAGAACTCAAGAAACTAGACTTTAAAATGCTAATTAACCCAATTAAAAAATGGGGCGCTGAGCTGAAGAGAGAATTCTCAACAGAAGAAGTTCAAATGGCCAAAAGGCACTTAAGGTCATGCTCAGCCTCCTTAGCGATCAGGGAAATGCAAATCAAAACAACATTGAGATATCATCTTACACCTGTCAGAATGGCTAAGATCAATAACACCAATGATAGCCTTTGCTGGAAAGGCTGTGGAGAAAGGGGTACCCTCATCCATTGCTGGTGGGAATGCAAACTTGTGCAACCACTTTGGAAAGCAGTGTGGCGGTTTCTCAGGAAATTTGGGATCAACTTACCCATGGACCCAGCAATGCCACTCTTGGGAATATACCCACGAGATGCCCGATCATATGACAAGGACATTTGTTCAACTATGTTCATAGCAGCATTATTTGTAATAGCCAGAACCTGGAAACAACCTAGATGCCCTTCAATGGAAGAATGGATGAAGAAAGTGTGGAATATATACACATTAGAATACTATTCAGCGGTAAAAAACAATGACTTTGCGAAATTTGCATGCAAATGGATGGAAATAGAAAACACTATCTTGAGTGAGGTAACCCAGACCCAAAAGGATGAACATGGGATGTACTCACTCATATTTGGTTTCTAGAAATAAATGAAGGTCAGTGAGTCTATAATTTGATATCCTAAAGAATCTATTTATTTATTTATTTATTGGTTTTTCGAGACAGGGTTTCTCTGTGGCTTTGGAGCCTGTCCTGGAACTAGCTCTTGTAGACCAGGCTGGTCTCGAACTCACAGAGATCCACCTGCCTCTGCCTCCCGAGTGCTGGGATTAAAGGCGTGCGCCACCACCGCCCGGCTTATCCTAAAGAATCTAAATAGGAAGGTGAACCCAAAGAAAAACATATAGCTATCCTCCTGGTTATGGGAAGTAGACTAGATTGCCGAGCAAAAAACGGGGATCTTGGGGGTGTGGTGGGAGGGGGGGTAAGGGGAGAAGGGGAGAGAAATGTGAGAAGGGGAGGGTGGGGGGAACTTGGGGAAACGGGATGATTGGGATAAAGGAAGGTTGGTTAGGGGAGCAGAGAAGCACACATCTTAAGTAAGGGCGCCATCTTAGGGTTGGCAAGAGACTTGGATCTAGAGGGGCTCCCAGGTGCCCAGGGCAATGTCCCCAGCTAATTCCTGGGGCAGCTGAGGATAGGGAACCTGAAATGACCCTATCCTATAGCCATACTGATGAATATCTTGCATATCACCATAGAAATTTCATCTGGCGATGGATGGAGATAGAGACAGAGATCCACACTGGAACACTGGACTGAGCTCCCAATGTCCCAATGAGGAGCAGAAGGAGAGAGAATATGAGCAAAGAAGTCAGGACCACAAGGGGTGCGCCCACCCGTGGAGACAGTGGGGCTGATTCTTTGGGAGCTCACCAAGGCCAGCTGGACTGTGACTGAAAAAGCATGGGAGAAAACCGGACTCTCTAAATCTGGCGGACAAAAAGGGCTGCTGAGAAGCCAAGGACCATGGCACCGGGTTTTGATCCTGCTTCATGTTCTGGCTTTGTGGGAGCCTACCCAGTTTGGATGTTCACCTTCCTAAACTAGGATGAGGGGGGAGGACTTTGGACTTTCCACAGGGCAGGGAACCCTGACTGCTCTTCAGGCTGGAGAGGGAGGGGGAGGAGTGGGGGAGGGGAGGAGGAGAGGGAGGAGTGGGAGGGAAATGGGAGGCGGGGAGGAGGCTGAAATTCCTTTTTTTTTCCAATAAAAAAAAATTCAAAGAAAACACAATATAATATACATAATTCAGACTCTCTGTGTATATTCCATCTTTACATGGCTTATTTTTCTACTCTATTACTTTTCTACAAGTTTAATATTTAATTATCTTTACTCCTTTAATCTATGACTGTCTATACTCTTTTATATTATAACTGTCTATACTCATTTGTCTTTCTCTCTCTCAAACATAAGTACATTTATTCAACACTGACCCATTTAGAAGTCTTTTCCATCTGGATTTGTCTTTATTGCATGCGTATCTGTAATTATTTTTTGACCAGGAGCGCTTTTCTCTTTTTTCTTTTCTTTATTGTAAATGCTAAGTGGGCATGCCTAAAACCAACTCCACACTCCTACCTGCTTGCTTCACCCAGTCCCACATGGCAGAGACATGTTTGTTGCCCCCGAGAGCCATTCTTTCTGTCTCAGATCTAGGGTTGCAGTGGCTCTGTATCACCAGTAAGCAATTTGCTTACTAAACTTGCTGCTAAAAGACCCCATTTAAGAGCTTGGCCTCCTGAAGGAACCAGAGCTGTTTGTGCAACTATCATGAACCAGGAACATTTTTTAAAGAAGCTGTGCAGTGTTTGCTGCCGCTGCCGCTGAGTCAGGAAGCTTTCTCTTAAAAGAATCGTGCCTCTGCTTGCTTCCAGCAAACAGAGCCCACCAGAGAAGATGCTGCTACCAAAAAGCTGCACTAAACTCTGTTTTTTTTTCTTTTTCTTTGTGTGTGTATGTGTGTCTAGAATTCCATTTCAAGCTCTCTCAGGTTCTTTTATGTGGATGTAGTCAGCCCAAGTTGATGCTCCAATCTGTTTGTGGAGGCTGCTGGTTTGTTACTACCAGGACTAAAATAACCACACAGAAAGTTACAGCAGAAAGAAATTGAGGTGGGAAATAATTTGGAAAGGCCTGGGACTTTTGCAACTAAGCCTGTCTGTTACGGAAGCTAGGTAGGGGAAGTTCAGGTGTGGGTACAGTCATTGTGGAGGAGACCTTGAACAGGATCATTTCATAACTGACATTTTCTAAGCACACAATGCTGCAGCAGTGTAATGCTTCACACTACAACTGGCCAGTTTCCTGGGCCACTGCAGCCATGGGCATGAGAAAGAATCTTCTACAGTTATGATGCTGGAAAAACAATTCTTATGACAGATAAGTGTAGTACCTCCTCCCACAAAAGAAACTTTTTTTTTTTTCAGAGAAAATTGGGACCATCACAGAGAACCATGACTGGAAACAATTCTGCTGTCAATAGATCATGGGGAGCCCAGCTCCAAAGGATACACAGTTCTATCTATCACAGTTTCTATCACAGTTCATGCATCCGTGACTTAGGGAGCATAGAGGGAGAGAAGGTCCCGTCAAAGGGAGGGCTCTAAGAGCCGGGATACCTAGAAGTCTTCCTGTAAAAACAACCTTTCCTGGAAATGGCTGCACCAATAAGACTGGAACAATAGCAATCAATGAACTTGTAAATGTGGAAGGGGAACATTTTTCAGAGGTCCCATCCTTAGCCAAATAACTAGCGATGGCTAATCGTTGCTGGGAGAAGGAGAATTAGCCTCTCCTAAGGATGAGCTCCTTTATGAACCAATTACCTACTGCTGCGTGGTTAGCCTTGAAACCCTGTAAATTCCTTGAACAAGAGTGAACTCAGCAGGTGGTGGTGGTGATGGTGTGGTGTGCATTCATGCATGTGTATGTGTGTATTTGAGTGTAACACTCATATAACAATAGTAATAATAATAATAATGGGATATAATTTGAGAGGTAAGGACGTGGGTTGAGGGGAGATTAGCAGGAGGGTCTGGAGGTGGAAAGGGAAGAGGGAAAATGATGTAATACTATTTCAGTAAAAATATATTTTTAAAAAAACAAGAAGGAAAACCCAGCCCCACCCTGCCCTAAGGAGAAGCCCACAAGCCCCAGGAGCCCAGTGAACACCAGCAAGGAAGGATGACTCCAAATGACAGCTCTGCTCTCTGTAACTGGCACACGGCCCAGGAGTCCAGAGTACTGCTGGGCATGGCCTGAGATCTTTCCCTGCTGCCCACAGGACTGTCCTCTTGGGAGGGCTGGAAACCTGCCACTCCCCTTTGGTATCATATTTTTAGTTTTTTCTTTCTATTTTTTAAACTAGTTAGGATCCTTTAAATATTTGCATATAAATGTTTTATTGTATGAAAAAATAATCTTGTTGTTTGTCTATTATTTTTCTTTTTGAAAAATGTGTTATTGTTTGTCTGGTTTTCTTCTCCAGAGGCAGCAGTGCTCGGCTCGCCTCTGACTGCCTGGCCTCCTTCCTGCTTCAGTCTCTCTAGTGCTTTAACATTTAACATTTCCTCCTTACTTCTCCATATCCTTTTTTTTCCTGCTATTTTCTTCGTTTGTTAAGTAGGTCAGCTCTTTTCTTTCTCTTGTTTCTGCTTTTACAACTAAATTCTTAATTTTCCCTTTTGTTTTCCCTCTTAATTTTATTTTCCCATGTGTTTATACCCGAGTCTCCTGCTTTATTCTCTCCTAGCATTGTTTAATTGATTAATGTGTACTTTCAGAGTTGGTTATTTTATTATTACTATTATTTTATCTGTTTTTTTGAGACAGAGTCGCTACATGTAGCGTTGGTTGTCCTGGAACTCACTATGTAGACCAGGCTGGTCTGGAACACACAGACATCTTCCTGCCCCTGCCTGTCAAGTGTGGAGATTAAAAGTATGCACCACCATGCCTGGCTAAACTGGTTATTTTTAAACAATAATTTTGCTAATTGTTTGAAAGTTTCACATGCTGTGTCTTGGACTTGAACCCCGCAACTCCTCCTATAACCACTCTCCCTTTCCTTCCAACCCAAATTTTAGATTTTGTCCTTCTTTCCACTTCTCTTCCTCTTCCTTCTTTTACTTCTTCTCTCAGGCCAGTGTTTCCAGTTTGTGTTGCCCAGGTAGTTTTGGAATTGGATCTGCGCTATAATGTGACCCACCTATGAAGGGTCATACTATTAGAGAGAAAACTGACTCTCACTCTCCCAGTATCTTTCAAACAGCTCCTTGGGGGAGGAATTTTGTCTCCACTTTCCCCGTTCTTTGTAGGAATTTTGTAGGACAAGAGCTTGCACGGTACTTGAACATACTCTCAAAAGCACGGTGATTTCTCATGTGCAGCTTGCCCTGTTGTCTGCTGAACAGTTTCCTTGATGCTATTGCCGACGTCTGACTCTTCAAGTACCTCTGCTCCTTCCACAACATCAAGGCCTCGGAGAATAAAAGACTACATGCTCATTCCCAAATAGGACGGACATATATAGACACTGGTTAGCTTTTATAGGTTTGGGCTGCAGCTTTTCTTCCCTTCGGTGCTGTGGATCAGCCGGGTTCCTTGAACACGCTGGGTAGGTAGCTAGCTGTCTAGCTCCTCCCACAACTGACAGTGAGAAACTACCTCAATCCTGCTGCATTCTCGTGCTGCCTTGGTTTCAGTGAATACTTCAACAGAAAGCGAACATGAGACCTGTATTTTCAGCACCTGACTCAGCCCCACAAATGCAAACTAAAACAAAACAATAAAGCAACAAAACAGTGTTCTTACAAAAAAAAAATTCTGCAATAGCTTCCAATGATGGGGAATGGATAAGGAAGGCTTAGAGACTTCAGGGAAATAAACAAGGCTCGTGGGCTAAGGAGGAGCAATTATAAAGAAAAAAATATATAAAAGTTTGGAGATGAAAATCTAGGTAAGTCAAATAAGAAAACCAAAACCATCATAGAGAATGTAATTGAAATAAAGATACACCAGGCCAGCTTAAAGAATGAGCAAGAAAAAAACGTTTTATTTTATTTGAAATAATAAAAACCATTTCACTGACAGAATTTAAAGTGAAATGTATTTGCCATTAGTGAGTAGAATGAAGTAGATGTTTTTAACTTCATGGGCATTGTCAAGAAATACTAAGATGGTCAACTCATTGCTTTCCATGTGCACTCAGAAAACGTCAAAATGAAAATATTCTCGTGCCACCTGAAATTATGATGAATAAATATGAATAATGAGAAATGGAACGAAAATGAGTTTATAGCAAAATAAAAAACAGTTATGGTTCCTAGAAGTACACTATATATCCTGCAACAAACGGCACCCATTTGGTGATATGTCCTGTCACAGTGCGAAATCTTCCAAGTCATGTGTTAACATGATTTCAACACAAAATATATTACACATACTTAAAGCTGTATCTGACACCGCATTATTGTCACCTGTTCCTGAATCGCCTTCTCATTATGTGAGCTTGTTATGTTTATGGCTGGAGGCATTCCAGGAAAACATCAGGGAGTGCACAGAACACATTCCACCAGCAGCTCCTAACCACGCCATTAAAGGCAACGTTGCTGCCATGGTATCAAAAGCACTGCTTTGAAATTCTGCCACAATTGCTGTTCTTCTCCTTGGCTTTTCTTAAACCCAACTGACGAATCCTGTGTTCTGAAAGAGAAAGTCTGTTCCCTGTTATAGAATGGTAAAATATTTGTGAAGATTTAAGAGTGAACATAAGCAAAGTATAAAATGCGTTTACATGTTGAAAAAAATGTACTTAATACTATTTTTATTTCACTTATGGAAGATGCTTAGTAAAAGAAAACAAACTAAGATTCGATTATTGTGATGGTCGGTTGTAATTTTCAACTTGACACAACCTAGATTCATCTCTACAGGAGCCACCAAATTCATCTGTGAAGGATTCTCTTTATTACATTAGTTGTAGGAATTGTGATATAGGGAGACCTAGCCACTTTGGGTCGCATAATTTCTTGGTCTTGACGTCCTGGACTGAAAGGGAAACTAGGGAAAGTTAGTTGTGCACAAGAATGTTTGTATCCATTTGTCCTTTCTGCTTTGTGACTATAGATGCTCTGCCATCTGTTTCTTCAAGCTGCTCCCCTGTGATGGCCCTGAAGTTGGGATCTCAAGGCCAGGACTGGGATGGAAAACAAAGCTGCTCTGACTTCACAGTCACAGGAAAGAGCCCTACAAGCATGCTTGGGGGATAGCAGCAGAAACAAGCCAAGATAAGCACGCTTGAAGGATATTTTCTTTGGATATTTTAGAGCTTATTAGACATAGATTCAAACCTCTGACGGAATGTGTTAAATGCGAATCACGACAACACCTGGGAATTCTGGTTATCTTGAAATGTGGAATCTCTAAAGCAGCAACTTCAAAGGAAGATGTCAATCTGGAGTCTCAGTTATATGTGGGATCTTTGAGTCCACGGTGGCCAGCTTACTAAATGAAAGTTACCAAAAACAAAACTGCCAATTTAAAATATGAAATACTCGATACACAGATCAAAAGTGGTCACGAATGTAGGAAAAGGTGTCTCCAAAATATCATGACTTGTGTAGAGAAGAAATCTGGCTGATCATTCACCTGTTTTTAGATAACAATGGAAAGTTCCAGTGAAATCTGCTGATAGACGGAAAATTGTTTTTGTTCTATTAGTGAGCTGAACGTGTTTTTACATTGTCTCTTTAGCAAATGCTACTAAAACCATTGAAGCTAAGAGGCGATCAGAAGTGGTCTGAGTGGAGAGAATTTGGAAAGGGACCAGATAACTGGTGAAGCATTGTTTATTAGATTTTCAGTGTTTCTCTTCCTTGTAAAATTAAATGGTTTGTTTGGTATGATATTCACTTTTTTAAAAATGTTTATTTATTCATTATGCATATAGTATTCTGTGTATATGCCTGCACGCCAGAAGAGGGCACCAGACCCCATTACAGATGGTTGTGAGCCACCACGTGGTTGCTGGGAATTGAACTCAGAACCTTTGGAAGAGCAGACAAAGCTCTTAACCTCTGAGCCATCTCTCCAGCCCCTATGATATTCACTTTAATTTTAAATTTGTGTTTATAATTTTGTGTTTTCTGAAAAAGTATATTGACAAAATATTTAAGTTTCAATCCCGTGTAACCTGTCTGTATAGCAATGATAGTTTCTAATGCCTGCATCATAAACGCAGACATGGAGTGGTGAGTTAAAGAATATGCCATAAATGACTATTTTCTTTTATATTTGTTTCAACAAAAGATGAAGTCCATATTACTTTTTCTTTTCATTAAAATCAAAACAAACGTTTGAAACTTATGTATATGTACAGTATATTTACTCTTAATCTCTAAGGTTAGTGTTATTTTTTTCTCAAATATAATTTGCTTTGGTTCATAAATTTCGTTATGAGTCAAAGGGGGACCCTTCTCTGTCTTCCATAGTGTTGGTTCTGTTAATGTGAAAATAGGAGACAAATTCTGAAATATTTTTTTTAATTCAGATTTACTATGCTTAGCTATGGTCCTGGTAAATGTAGTTATTATATTAACTATACACCCCTTGGTGTATCCTTCCACATGAGTAGATTAAGACCTGTTGTATTCCTCCATGGGAAATGGCACAATCTTTGCAAAGGGCTAGTTTCCAATACTGTAAAAAAACGGAATAAAAAAGGACACCTTTACTTGAGTACTAGAAAATACCTACTTCTCACGCTGCAATGCTCTATTTTTTTTGGAAAATATTTGTAGAATGTCTATTCTTCTGTAAATCAAAGCTTTATGGCTGCTTACCTCCTCTTTTTGACTCTTTTGGACATTACTGTAAATTACTGAGACATTAAGCCTTAACACGGCGTTCAGTTTACCTCTCGTTATTCCCGGCACTACATCCCCTCATTGCTCCTCCCGCCAGGTCTCACAATAGCCTCAGGGGGTCAGCACACTGTTCTTCCTGAAGGCTTCACCCACGTCCAACCTTCCTGTAGCTTCGGCAGAACTCAGTTCTGTTAGCAACATCTTCCTATCTTACATATTATTATGACGTGTGGCCATAGAAAACAGCTGCCGCCCCCTCAGTAGCTTATCTGGTGGTACAGAACAAACACATCAGGCGTTTCCGAAAAGCTCCTCTGAATCTTTAGGAGTGAATTAACGTGAGCAATAATGTAACACAAAGCATTATTATTAATATGCGACTGATCTCCTGAAACTTATGATTGGACTCTGGACCATTGATGTATCCACAGCAGAGAAGCAAACACGTCCATTTATAATAAGCTCTGTAGCTTCCTGTGTTATGGTGCCATGGACCTATGTGAAATCTTCCCACCTAACCAGGGTCAAGAGGGCAAATAGCGCAAACCACAGTGTCTATGCTGTTGTAGTACAGAATGGTTTCCAGAGCAAGTCACCGTATAAAGAAAAGCATTAAAACTGTGCTCTCTTTTTCCTTTCCTGATTTTGCTTTCTTGTGAATTATTCCTCAGGATTTTTGTTTTGTTTTTGACCATATATACGGGCGCATTGGTGCTTGTAGTGGGTCAGAGCCCTGTGCAAACCAATTGTTCCTCTCTAAGTCTCAAGGGATTTCTACCAACTTCTGGTGCAAACTATTGTTCACTCTATTCATAATGGACTATCAGTAAGTACTCTGAGAAGTGTCTTGCCATTCCTTTTCCTTTGGGAAAACACAACAGTAATATTGGGCATCCAAGTAGGATCCTTTGATAGGTCTGTATTTAAAGTAATGATTTCTCATGACGAACAAACTCCTTTCTACTCTTTCTCTGAGTCCTAATAGTGTTTAGCTCCTGAATATGATTATCTATATCCAGAGAAGCAGGAGTTAGTTTTTTTTTTTGTTTTGTTTTGTTTTGTTTTGTTTTTCGAGACAGGGTTTCTCTGTGGCTTTGGAGCCTGTCCTGGAACTAGCTCTTGCAGACCAGGCTGGCCTCGAATTCCCAGAGATCCGCCTGCCTCTGCCTCCCAAGTGTTGGGATTAAAGGCATGCGCCACCACCGCCTGGCTAGGAGTTAGTTAAAGGAATGTAATAGCCACATACATTTCATTCCCACTTCCTCCGCATATTATTGTTTTTCAGGCTTTCTGCTTCAAATTTTGTCTTGGCCTATAGCAAGGGGTACAGAATTATCTACTTCATTAATTGTGTTCTAAACTTGACAGTCAGAAGTTGCTTAATATCCTTGGTAGATTATTAGGAAGTTAATTTGCTTATTTAGAGCAGATGGTAAGAGTAAACTTAGGAAATATTCATAGATACATGATATCAAATAAAAATACTTCAAAAATAAAGATTTGTATTTTTACAAATTCCCCAAATTTTTCTTAGTTCACCATTAATTCATTAACAGCCCTTGAAGTTGGATTCTGGGGACTAAGGTCTTATAGATCGTCCTTGATCAAAGGCATTCCCTGCCTACAGTATGTAGCCTCTATCCAATCTAAACAGATACCAAAGCAATGTGCTTTGTTCTGCGTTTTGGTGTAACTGTATGCTAGCATATCTTCTCTCTCCGTACTAAGTATGGTGCCCCAACTAGCAGTACTGGACAAGATGGGGGCTTGAGATGCAGGCTCTCAGACCCCATTCCAGGTCTCTCGACTCAGAACACACATTCTAACAAGCCCCACAAGTGATTTGCATGTGCATTCAATTTGGGAAGCACTGGACTGGTTCACTAGACGCTTGTAAACATTTGAAGTGTATCCTTGATCGGGTCCACGTGCATCTCATTCCTAAGGCAAACAGTGTGCTACTTGGTGAAGCAGGCACGGCACAGAAATCGTTTCCTTGGAATACTTCCTTTGAACTGGGGAAGGTGAGCGAAGGTTGAAAGCCACTGTAATTTCTGTGGCAACATCATCTAGGAGACTAATTGCTGCAGGATGTTATAAGGAATTTCCTGGGAAGCAGGTGGAGCTAATATAGTAAGGATAAAGAGAAGTAAGAAAATATTTCCTGGGGAATGATGAAGATTCACAATGTGTTTAGTAGAAAGCCAGTCATTATGCATAAAAAGGAAATCTTTTTTTTTTTTTTTTTTTTTTTTTTTTTTTTGGTTTTTCGAGACAGGGTTTCTCTGTGGCTTTGGAGCCTGTCCTGGAACTAGCTCTGTAGACCAGGCTGGTCTCGAACTCACAGAGATCCGCCTGCCTCTGCCTCCCGAGTGCTGGGATTAAAGGCGTGCGCCACCATCGCCCGGCATAAAAAGGAAATCTTATCCTCTCCAGGAAACTAAAGAGAATGGAGTAGCTAGCCATGAAGTAAGGGAGACAGATTACACTCAGATTAATATATACTAAGCTATAAAGAGGATGATAAAGGAAATTATAAACATAGGTCTTTCATATTTCAGGCTTAATTGAAGTACACAGAAGAAGCAATGCTATGATCAACAGTGTACAATGTAACAATCCACAACCTGGGTACTGTTATCACATTGAAAATGTTTCTGATTTCAAGGCTGGGGCAACACCTCAATCTCCAGAGTACTTGCCATAATAGCACAAGGACTTGGATTTGGTACTCAAAATGCACATATAACACAGGGTAGGGGCAACACAGTGGCGTGCACTTAGGATTGCAGGACTTGGAAAACAAAGACGGTCTGTTCCCTGGAGCTCACTGGTGAGCCAGCTTAGTCTCCTTGGTGAGTTCAAACAACAAAGTGGGTGGTTACTGAGAAATATCTGTGGTTGTCCCCTGGCTTCTATACCTGCATGGACCATCACACATACATGCACAAAGACACAGACAGACACACACACACACACACACACACACGAGAGAGAGAGAGAGAGAGAGAGAGAGAGAGAGAGAGAGAGAGAGAGGGAGTCTTCTTAAGAGACACAAGCATATAACGTCTGAGGTAGTCTATAAGATGTGTTTATGTACAGAGTCAAACCCAGCTCTACACCCTTTGTTGCAAAGCCCTGAGTATGAGGCAGGTCGGGTCTCTGTGGGTTCAGTTTTAATTCGACAACACATCTGAACCAATCTCTGCTAACCTGCTTCTGTCTAAGACAAGTACCTGCTTAGACACAGTGGTCTATATACTATTATCCCAGTCGACCAATATCAAGTGTTGAATCCCTCAATTGAGAGACTGTATTTTGCATTAAAGTTAAAAGCATAAAATGTGTTAAGGCTGGAGATGGTGCAAAGGTTTGAAGCCCTTAACTGAGTCAGCTGAGGACCTGAGTTCACTCCCTGGATCTCACACAGGAAAGAGAGAATCAACTCCTAAAAGTTGTGAGTGTGGCCCATGCACTCCTGCACACACACACACACACACACACACACACACACACACACACACATTGATTCCTACAGTTCCACAAACACACACATGCACAGGCATGCACACACACAGACACTGATTCCTATAGTCCCACAAACAACATATGCCCAGGCATGCACAATCACAGCAATTCCTACAATCATACAAATACACACATGTACAGCCACACACACACACACACACACACACACACACACACACACACACACACTGATTCCTACTAAACACATACCGGTATGCTACAAAGAGGGGAAACACATTGATCTTAGTAGAAAATGATTCTTGGGTAAATTATTTCATCAAATCCCTTAAGTAACTGAGCTAGGCAAATAGCTTAGGTAGAGCATTTATTTGGGAGCATGAATTGGGCCCTGAGTTTAGTCTCTTACACTGTAATATCTATAACAGTCACTCAGGAGGGCATCTGGGATTAGTAGCATTGTATATGACTACACAACAAAATTCCAAACTTCAAAGTAAACGTTTTATTAAAAATGCAAGCTAATAGAGCCATTTTTACATAAACTACTTTTATTAACTCTGAACATGCCTTTGAAGAAAAGATTTCTTAAGTTCATTTTCTGTTTCAGGGAAATGAGATTTGAAGTTCCGCTACTTCTGAATTACAAATCTAATGATGGAATATATTCCCAAAACATGATGGCAACAAGGAGCTGCTCACTGGTCCCGTTTCCCTCCCTGTTGGAGAAGAACAGAGGGCATCTTTCTCCCTTGTCCCCTGAAGGAGGGTCTGGCTTGTGAATGTCTTCTGGTCAGAGAAATGGCCCTGTGAACTCTGCAGTGTGCTGTCCAGGTTCCCTGACAATACACGTTCCAGCCTCCATGACCTAGCGCTCTGTCATGCTTTCCTACAACAGACCCCTTCCCTACTCCTCCTCTGCTTAATGGTAATCCCTGATTTCTCATTTTTATGGGCAATCAACTGACAAATAACCATTATTTAAGGTACTGAAAAATCACAGGAGCTGTACCTCACAGCGTCTAATCCTTCTCTTAGGGTAACAGTCTAGAACTGTAGGTGTTGTTGGAGGAAATGAAGTTGCCCAAAAGAGCCAAAGTGGAATCTAATCTAACTGAATTCAGACTTTGAAAGAGGCCCATGCTTGCCAATGATAGGGCAGTGGGATCTCAGAGGCCCTCAGTTCTCAAGGATCTTTTTTCTCATGTTCGATGCTCATCTGATTGGAAAGCAGAGTCCTTCCTGGTGCCATTGTTTTCTGGGAATACTGATTATGTTCTTAGAAAGAGAGGAAGGCTTGGAATTGTCATGTCCCTTTAAATCCATCTTATTTTACCCCACTGAGTTTCACAAAGCCATCAAAATTGAATATAAGACTTAGTGTCCTGTGCATCAATCAGCATCCAAAGATAACTCTCAAAAGGCAGTGGAGTTCTGAGTTCTCTTGTGGATTTGCAATTTTAATTCCTTGTATGCTTACTCTGTGAAGGTTTAAACAAATCAACAGAAAAAAAAAACAACAAAAAACCTATCACTTAGTCTAAAAAAATGCAGATCAAAAACAGATACTGGAAGTGAAGGAATTGATAGCATCCCTATAAATAAACACAGCAAACTATCCAAGAGTCTTCTCTAAGAATCATCACAGCGTTATTACTTCATCCATTAATAACAGAATTATTTTGTTGTTTTCTTTATTGGATCTTTCTAATTTAAACTACACTGTCCCAACAAAGGGGTCTCACAGGTGTGCACTGCCCACCACAGAATGTTGGACAGGCAGGGCTCGTAGAGTACAGCTCATGCTTCATTCTTTTAGAGCTGGCAAACGAGTTTAATATTTTAAAAGTAAAACTAACTTTATTAATATCTTTACCACTAGAGGGCATGCGCCTTCCATTTTGAAATCTTGGTCGCTTTTCCTTCCTTCCTTCCTTCCTTCCTTCCTTCCTTCCTTCCTTCCTTCCTTCCTTCTTCTCTTTCTTTCTTTCTTTCTTTCTTTCTTTCTTTCTTTCTTTCTTTCTTTCTTTTTAAGCCACTATATAATTTGCAAAGAGGAGCAAATCACTTAAAAATATTCAGACCGTGTTTTCCTCTGTGACACATAATACTTTTGCAATACCTGTTTGTTTTAGATGACCACATTCTATAGTTATACTGAATAAACCAAATATAAGTATATCAATAGAATATATAGGCTTGTTTAAAAATATTCAGGTGATAGAAATGACACCTGAGAAACAAATATATGCATTTTGTAGCGTTCCTCCTTTTGGTTGTATTTGCTAAGAGATGAAAACCTTGGAATGAACTTAAGATATGCTGTCTTTTCCTATAAGGTAGAACAGTGTGAGGTAGCCCTGACTTCATTGGCTATGGCTGTCAGGCTTCCCTAAGGTGGCATCTACCTGCAGGAGCTGCCTAGGGAGACTTATTCCCAGGGGCACAAACCAGGAGGAAGAGCAGGGCCGGGAAGAGCAAATTCTGCCTGAGAGAACTGAGAGGGACTTCGTAAGCCAAGCTGGCCCATTGAACGATGCATGAGCAGCAGGCTGTGGTCTTTGCAGGTCTGTTCCAGAAGGTTCTCCCTCTTGGGTTAATGTCAGGACTGGACGGTGTGGGGATGGGCAGTGTGGGCTCTGAGGCTGCCAAGGAGGCTGGCAGCGATTGTGGAAGAACAATCCGCGGAGCAGATTCGGGGAGCCTGGCCTGGTCCCTCAAGCTCTGCAGTCAGGGAAAATGGAGCTACTTCTTCAGCCTGGGCTCTGTTAGCCAGGCTCTGTTAGTCCTGAGTGAAATTTATGTAGATTATGCAGAAATGTACCGAGATAGTTATTAAAAAGCAATTTTCAAATATGCAGATCCTCAGAACATATTACTAAAGACGCCAGCTCAAGAAAGTAAAAATGAAGTATGAAAACTATCTTACATAAGTATAATATTTTAGGCAGAACAAAAAGTAATCAGAATAATTGAACACTAATAAATCTATTACACTTTGTTCTATTTTAATATATGCTTGCTCTAATTTAAATGAATGTACTTGAGTAGAGAACATGATGTTTTAACTATCCAGATTTTCCACATTGCTTAACAGCTAGTTTAGTTAAAGTAACTTAGAATGAAATATAAATAGTTTGAAGAGGGCAAAGATCCTCAACTGTAAAATGAGAGTTTTTCTGTAAATGTGCTGTCAAAATCATCCTTTTTCTCCTCCTTTACCCCCTCTTCCAAATTTACTTTTTATAGTGAAGTTTTATTTAATTTCATAAAATTGAAAGTGGAAAAAAAGCTTGAGGGGGAAATGTTACTTTCTACAATTTCCGTGACTCATCTTTAAAGCAATGAAAACACACAACACACTATTCAGGTAGGTCTTTTTCCTTCCTACAGTTCAAAGGCTTTCAGTGGGTGCCTGGTCACATTGACCAGTAGATGGCGCACTTGCTCCTCCGCACTGAACCTGAGCGCTTGAAACTTGCCCACATTATCAATCAAGTATCTGCACTTGAAAGAAGTATAATAAAGAAGGCGCCTTTAGCCTGCGTGGCGAAGGCAGCTGAGATTTTTTACGTGCAGGTGCGAGTAAGCCTTTCAAGATGCAAAGCCTTTCAGTAATTCTCCTCCTGCAGGATCTCCACTTTCTTTCAGGCTGGTTTTGCTTTCTGCAAGAAAGAAATTGCCGCGTACCTAAACACCGGGCTGCATGGTTAAGCAATAAGGAGGTTGTGTGCTCTTGTCTGTGTCAAGCAGGCTGAGATGCAATTTCCTCTTTCCTGTTCTCAAAATTAACTGATGAGAACAAGAATCCTAGGTGAGCATAACTTCTTCAGAGAAGTTTCTTTTCTTTTTTAACTCCAGGGTGGACAAGACATGCCTTTTGATGATCTATGTTGCAGGATAAAGCCAGCTACTATACTTCTACACTATATTATGTTTCCCTGCATGCGGTGGGAAACACATTGAGCAAGGAACAGTGTCTTGATTGTCTGTTCAACTGCTTGTCTTCATAGAATAAGGAACTCATTGCTATTCATTTCCTTCCTGCAACACTGAAGACACACCTTGGAAACTTCCAGGCTTATTATAATCAAGATTGATGGCCCACAATGCTTTCTAGGAGGGTAACTTAATTGTTTAAGTGCACAGCAGAAAGTATCTCACCCTTGGAATAAGACGCACAATAGTAATTATTGCCAATTATCTTCTTTAGCATTTCTTAGAAACCATTAAGTACTCAGACATTGTTAACTCTGAACATTAGGCTAGCCAATTTTACTGCTCTGTGAGAAACAGGATAAATAATAAAGAAATAAAAGGTCTCTAAAATAATCTTTGTCCAAGACAATTGCAATAACAGTGGCAGAGAGGCTGTAAATTATAGCCCTTCTGCCATGTTTCTGCTTAGAAAAACAGCAGCTGCCAATGGGAGTGGGTGGATCTAAACGAGAGGTGGTGTGCTACCTGCTACAAACACCTAGGACTGATGTCTCCCTCCATTAATGCTCCTTCTTTCGCCCTCTGCTTTCTGAGTGACACAAAAATGTGCTCCGACCCGAGCGGGACCTAGATGTTTGCTTCTGTACCTGCTCCAAGTTTCCAGACTCAGCGAGGCTACATGACTCACGTAGGGGGCCACCGTAAAAATGCTTCCTTTCCACAGCAACTGAAGGGAACTTTCAAAACCCTGAACCGGAGGACGTCCACTTGGACCTTAGCTTTTAAATTTCTAGCATTTGCGAATTATACTTAACATTCGAGTCTATATAAATTCCTATGTTATATAAATCTTAGATTCATTTCTACCCTGTGAACTTCCGTCCACACTCAGTCCTCTGAGCTCCACTACAACGGTGGAGGTCCCGGAATGGACCTTGTTTCTGTCCTCAGATATTGCTGCCATCAGTTCTGTCTTGAACTTTCATCACATTAATCGTGCACGCGTGTTTGTGTGCGTGTGTAGCGTCTTGCTTTCCGTCAAATCGACTAACGAACACTATCGGTTTGCTTCCGATTGGAATGCTGTCCTCTCGGCTCTTTGCCACATTGACAGCTACTGAGTTTGCTCCCACAAGCCCTTAACAGATAATCCCACCCGAAGGTAAGAGCCACAAAGACAACATACTCTCTCGGTGGTGGAGACTCGAAGTCTGGAACTAAGGTGCTGAGATGGTTCCAGACTGAAGCTGTGGGGCACGACCCTTCCCTGCTTCGTTCAGCATCTGGTGGCTCCCGGAATTCAATACTATATGGAAGCAAGACTCCAGTTTCTGCAGCTTTCCATGACTCCATGTTCCTTGTTATGTCCTCTGCTCTTCCCGTATCTAACGCTAGGTTCCCGAATCCCCTTCCAAACAAGGCTTAACCCAAAGGTTCTGGGGAGACAGAGTTTAGACACTATTCTGCCAAATGTGTTCAAGCTTTGGCATTTTTCTTTTTTTCTTAATTTATTGTTTTCTGAGCTACCCCCACAATGGGACATCATCTCCCCGGGACAAGAAACACTGTCTACGTCCTTATAATTTACCGAGGCACGATGTAGAAATTCAATACTCTTTGTTAACAGACACATTGGTGCTTCAGGTAATTATAGTCCCGGAGCTCTGACATTTCAATCCCTGTACTGATTTCCTTTGTTCCTATGCCATACTGAACACACAACGCCACTCCCTCTATATGCTTGTCTCTTTCATCCAAAGTAAGATCTCTCATTCTAAATCCACAAATCCCTGCTCTGTGTTTTACATTGGTTTTTGTAGTAGTGTGGAATCTGCATTCACGAATACACCCTCTCTTGGAATGTGGAAGGCCAAGTTTCTCACGTTAGGCTTGCTGAATGCGAGAAAGATAATTTTACTTTTGTGGCCTATGTTTGGTTACTCTTTAGAGCTGCCCACGCCACTCTTTAATGAAACTTCTCTATCCTAAGTGATAGGGAGAGGTGACCAAAGAAAGCGGTGAAGGATGAAGGTTACGTCACAAGTCCTAGAGGATGAGCAAGGCTCACAGTCACCATCGCTGCCCTAGTTCTGCACCCGCACACAAGAGCCCAAGGTTCCCGTCAGTGACACTCTGCCACGAAAGATTTTAGCCTTGGCTGCACCTGAGCATCCTTTCAGGAGCTGTAAGCATCCTGACCCCCAGCCAGCGCCCAGGCCCAGTGACATCCTAAGACGGAGTGGACTGAGGTCCCGCAGTCTTCACTGAAACGTTTAAATGTTTGACCACTAAACCTGACGTACATCAAAGTGATGCAAAATGACGATTCGCTACATATACCTATTGTTCACTGTTAGCACAGCCACATTCGTTGGAGTATCTCCCACTGCATAGCTGCTTTCTCCCAGGTCCCTGTGCAACAGGTCGGGTCATCTCCTCTTCTGTTCCCCCCTACCCAGCCCCTGGAGGGCTAATACAGCTAAGGACTTTTTTGATTCCGCCCAAGGGCTCTTATTTGTAACTCAGGTTGAGTTGTTTGCTTTATGGAGTCTGTCTGGTGTTGACTATGAACTGCAGCTGTTCCTTTAACTGTTCAAACTTCAGTGATTCAGGGAGAACGGTAAGGATGCCTGGACTGGAGAGGACACAGCTCTTTGTTTTTGGGTCATGTTTCAATTTCCTCCCATGGTGCCCAAAATCCAGGAGACCACTGTCTTTTGTCCCCATCCAAGAGAATACTGGGGCCGACACTAATGTCCTAGGTTATATTGGTAGAGCGGGATGCATGGTGTGGTCGGCAGAACAACAGGAAATGTCCTTAGGCTAAGAAATTGGCTGTTCCTTAGCGGTAATTCTATGGTTGCGCCAAATATCTCCGAATCCAGGAGCCAGTCCTACGCACACTATTGTGGTTTTGCTCCTGCAAGCCTTAAACAGCAATCATCCTCTTCCAGAAGTTTGCTCTGTAAGCATTCTTTCACCATCGAGCAGGCCGACTCCTTTAGTTCAGGACTAATTCAGCTTTGATTTTCCGTTAGTGAAGAAGACAGCTACTATGTGTGTTCCCTCTGTCTTCTTGGGCAAGACCATCAGATAATGTCAGCTTATATACACATGATATTCTTTCCATGCGTGATACATCCATGTGGCAGACAGCTCAAGGATGGCACTATTGACTGTGAAATGCACGTGAATAAAAACTGGACATGTTTCCAGTACATTTTAAGAATAATTCAATCAATTAAACATCTGGCTTATACTTAAGACCATGTGTATAGAACCATGATACAGCTGCAGTCTTCATAGTAAATATAATATTTAAAAGGTATAATTATATGATTTTTTTGGTTGAAGGTAAAAGTGAGAAAATGACAATGTGGACTCAAGATTTAATAATGTCTGCAGATACTTTTGATTGGTTTTCATTGTCAGTGACATCACCTTCTTCCCCTGAATCCAAGACTGTCTCCTTGGGAAGGTTGTGATGCTTTGGTAAAACTCTTGATGTCTGAATCTCTTGGCGTCTCTGGCCATGGTTCCTAGATCACATGAAGCACATTCTGTTGATTTTCTGTTCTTTATCTGCTCTGACAGTGCCTCTTTGTCTTGTGAACTGTGTGAAATCTCTGCTTAAAACATGCCACTCTGTCTTAGCTCAGCGTCAGACTGACCTGCTGGTGCCATTGTTTTGCTGGAGACTAATCCATTTGGCAAGGGAATATTTTCAGTGGTGTTACTGTGTTCTTTTCTGCATGGGGTGACCATATTTGATTTCAGAAATTATCCCCTTACTGCTGTTCTTCCTATACACCTAGCCCAAAATAGCTTGACTAAACTATCTCAAATTGATAAGATTAAAATTGTGTTTCTTCAGCCAAATCTTGTTGGCGACTTGTCTGTGTTGTGTCATGTTTCCTCTACTCATTTGGAGAAAAAAGCACTTTCTAAATGATTTCTACAATGTAATTGTACTAGAATGTGGTTTCTCTTTTGATACACTATTGGATTTGGAGTGTTGCATGAGCAGGCAGCTAAGAACTTAAAATATACATATTGTCATTGTAGATTAGTGTGGTTTAATCACACTCGCATATCTCTGAAAAAGCTTAGTTGCTAAACAGCAATCTTGTGGTTATTGTTTTCTGTATATTTTGCCATTGATAATGTTTCAATATTTCTGGATTTTTGCTGTTTAATTATTGCTATGATCTACTTAAAACACCTGAATAATTAAAGATACTGATAAAATTGAGGGATGACTGAGTAACTGTGAATCAAAAAGTTTGTATAGCAACATTAATTGAAGGGTCAGAGTTTAACTGTTTCAGATACTAGCAGCCATATAACGAGCTAATATCTAGAGTTGATTTAGCAATTAGTGAGAAGTGCATTTATTTTAAATATAACAAGGTTATTTTTTTGGGAATTATTACCATTATTAAAACATGAATTTATTATATAGAAATGAGAAAAACTTGCTTTTTAAATTTTGATTTTAATAAATTTAAATTTATCCTCTCCTTTAAAAATATTAGGTGTTATGGTAATATGTAACTAAGATTAATAACCTGTCTTTAAAAGCAGAGATTAAATTCTTTTGTAAATATTCCTTATTTGAAACCACAGTCATTTGGAAAATGCACATGATGTAAGTTTCCTCAATTAGCAAAGAATTTAGGGATATAAATCCAAATAAGAAAATGCAAGATTCAACCCCACTGTGAACTCAATGTTTAGCAGATAGTGGAGGAAATCTGTCATTCAAACATGTCTGTGAATTAATAGATTGCTACAGTGATATTTATTTCATTGCCTGGTGATTTGTCATATGTACACATTCGATTTTGTATTTCTTATTTTCTCTTATCCAATTAGACTTTTTTCCCCAGCCCTGTTGAGAAACTGATGATTGCTTCCTCATGGGATTGTTTCTAATAAATAAAATATTGAAGGCTGAGGAAATACATTTGGTTTCAAGAATTTATTCAGTATTTACAGGTACACTTATTCATTCACTTACTTTAGTCCTCCAGCAGTAAGTGCTATAATTCCATGATTTATAACACCTACTTACCTTTTTATTAAAAATGGCAAAAGAACTAAATGCCCGTATGGAATCTGCACATGTCAAACACTTTGACTCTATTCATGCATTGACCACCGCATATAGAATTACGTATCCTCTGCCAGATGACACTAATGGAAACTATCCCAGACTGACAATGTGTCATTATATTTTCTTGGAGACTTTTCATTACCTGAGGGATGGATGTTGACATTCCAAGCTGTATGGGACTAGTCTTTAGTAAGTACTTTCTTTTCATCTTTTTGTTTTTGTTTTTTTGAGACAGGGTTTCTCTGTAGCTTTGGAGCCTATCCTTGGACTAACTCTTGTTCACCAGACTGGCCTTAACCTCACAGAGATCTTCCTGCCTCTGCCTCTCGAGTGCTGGGATTAAAGGCGTGCACCACGACTGTCTAGCATAAGTAAGTATTTTCTACTTGACTCTATGTTCACAGCATGAACTTTGCAAGTGAAAACTCATGGGTAGTCTGATTGTAAGAACCAAGGGAAATGAAAGGGACTTACGGAGTTGCACATAGTAAGATTGCAAGTAGAGGTGTTTGTTTCAAATTAAAGTATTTTTCTGTGACACAGCAGTTTTCAGCCTACTCACAATTTCTGGAATGTAAGAGGCTTCCCCGATTTCTGAGCAGATGAATTCAGCCATATATTGTAATCACATAACCAAAATAGTGATCTAAGGAAAGGCGTATAGCACAAATCACTAAAATATCAACTGTTATGATGATCCATTTTAGTACTGGTAACACATTGTCCCCTCTTGTGTGCTTTCATGGCTTCCGTTAATGCATGGAAGCCACGGGGGAAAGGCTAATATTTAGCCCCAGCTGCAGAACTGCCTGGCTAACAAGTTTCGCCTTCACACCACGGTGCCCAATTACTCATTCTGCAGAGTTATCAATATCACTTGTCAGACTGATGCAAGTCATCACCGGAAACCTCTCTGGCTCTTTGGCACCATTTGATTCCAATGGTGGATTGTTAGCTTAGGGAAAACAATAATAATTATTAATTTCATCCTTGATCACGAATTCAAGTATGACCAGCCTGTTAGCTTTATCAAGCCAAGCACTACTCTCTCCCTGTCCTATTTAAATAATCCATTGAGATAAGTAATTTTTATTCTATTTATCAAAAATGACAAGTAGCTATTGGGTAATGGAAAAACTAGGGTATCTTTCATTAAATAATTCTTCAGCCTTTATTATTTGCAAAGGCTTTATGGTACAAAAGAAAGCTGTTGGCAAAATAACTATACTAGATATTTACTTCCCTTCTCTCTCATTGTCCATTTCATACACTGAAATGTGCTAGAATTCAGTGCAAAAATTTTGTCTTTTTCTCTAACTACTAGCTCCTTGTTACTTAGAATCAATCTTGGTGTAGAAAATAACACCCATAAAACACATCCTGAATGAAGGCTCAGTAGTGGAATAGCTCGATAGTGGACTGCTTTACAGCATACAGAAGACCCCGTGATTAACCCCAAGCCCCCTGAAATAAAAAATAATTAATAAAATATTAAACAATAGAAAGAAAAAGAAATTGAAAGAATGAACAAATTCACATCTTTTTGGAATGATGAGCTTGGAGGTCTAGAAGGTAATTTCATCTGCTTAGCCCAGTCTAAAAAGAGGGGCTAATAATTTATTGTATAACTTCACCAAATGATTTTTATAAAAGGCTAGGTTTATATAACATTCCTTCACATGCTTCTCAAACTTGTCAAAATCTTTTATTTCTTATGTGGAAATGGCAGAGGAGCAATTCTCCAGGGAAGATAGTGGGCAACGTGGGCTGATATCATGGCGCTTTCCAAAATAATAACAGGCTAGGATGTTTCTGAATCGAAAAATAAACAAAACAAACAGAGCCCACTAACCCAGCCCGACATTTCATGCTGTGAAAACAGCCTCTGTGAAGTCCCTCGCTGCTCTATTCTGGGCAGTCTTTAGTTGAAAAGCTGACCGTCTGCTGATGGATTCTCCAGTGCAAACCCATTCTCTAGACGCAGCTCTTTCTGGAGTATGTATGAGAAAATGCTACACACTAAGTATAACTCAAGCATGACTTCAGATTTATGTGAATAAACTGTTTATCCACTTTTTCCAGAATATTTTTGTATAAAAGCAAAACAAAAATTAAAAGGGACTTCTAGGTAGGAAATTATCACTAAGCATATTGAAAAGTTGTGAGTTATCAGGCTGAAATATTAGTTCTGAATATTCAAATGTATTGACATGAAATTGTGTATGAATGAATTTATATCAATATTTCATTACCATTTAAAGATATTGTGGTTTATTATATAACAAACTGATATTTAGTATAGTAAGTGCTTCCAATGAAGACATGAATCCTAGGGTCAAAGGTTTCTACTAAGCAACCACGTGTCTGGATCACTGAGAAGGCTGTATCTGCTTGGCAGGCAGAGTTGTTTCTGGATCTGCTCCTGTGACATGTTTGAATTTACATCACCGTATTCTTCTAAAATGCCCATAATTTTCATTATATATTTCCTTTATTTAGCAATGACCTATAGTCTATGATTTCTTAGAAATCAAGTTTTATGCTTCCCCTGCACAGTATGCATTAAGGAGTGGGCAAGTTTTAGCTAGTGAATCAATGAGCTCTCAGAGTGTGGCTGGTTGTCCTGAGCTCATGGGTAATTATTTTCCATTGATATTAATAATGTTGTGTCGTCTAATCACATGATAACTAACAATGAGGCATATCTCTGCTTTTCTGCTTAATGGAGCTGGAGTTGTAATGGCCATAGCATGAAGCGGCTACCATGTGTTACAAGAGATAGGATGGCACTTATTTTAGAGCTTGATATTCTGACCTCTGTACCAATGCCAGTGCTGAAAACACAGGATAAAGATATGCTAATCTTGCATATAACTCAAATATGCAATGTGAGTCATGTGATTTGGTGAAGAGCTTTCATGTTCCCCAACTATTTCAATCTAAGTGTTTTCTATTGCCATTAAGATATGTTGAAATTTCTAGATTTATAACATTAATCAATGTATATGAATAGACAGTCTGAATGGTAGGGAGAGTCCTGTTTAATTGTCTTGGAAAGAGCTGATATCTGCAGCTCATTTCATGACATACCTTTTTACCTTTCTTCTCCTGAAGTCTGTGGACCCATGAGAAGACTTGGAGGTGTCTTCTCAGTTTCTTTTAGAATGCATTCAGAGAAGGGAATAAGAATCACTGAGTGGCCACTTTCTCCTATTTCAAGAACAACGGTCTCTCTACTCATCCCAGAGAGAGCAGCAATCACAGACAAGAGTCCATAAAATTCCAGCCTGGTAAACCAATGAACTTACCGGGGTTACTAAAGAGAGAACTAAGGGGTGTCCTGGTAATATGCAACCACTGTGATGGGCTCTAAGTTGTCTATGTAATAAATACAGCAGAATCAACACAGATACTTAGCAGCATGGGTAGATCTGGAGCTGGATGAATGTGGAATCCTGTGCAGACTGACTGCAGGCTGCAGAGGGGAAATGAATGGGATCTGAAGGTCAAATTCCTAGGGAGCAGTAGGTAAGTGTAAGGTGCAACACAGCATTTATTTTTGTGCATTCTCCTTGAATTTGGTGAGAAGTTACTATTTGGAGTATACTGAACTCTACATTCCTATTTAAAGAGGCATTAAGATCTGCCCTGTTCGCTAACAGTTTATGAAATGAAGATGAGGAAAGGGTTAGTTGCAATACCCCTCCCCCCCACACACCTCTTTAAAATACAAGCACAACAAATCAAGGTATGAGACATTGAATTCATAGTTCTGTAAGCAAAAGTCCTTTGCCTCATGCCTTTTCAGAGAAAACAGCTTTAATTTTGCTCTAGCAAAACTTCTCTTGAAAACTTCAGTTTATAATAGAGGTAGATGGAGCAGTCCTTTTGTCTTCTCTCTTGCTGTCCTTTGATGCCTTCTAGCTCATATTTTTTTTTCTGTTTTTTTTTTTTCCAGCCTGAAGAGCAAGTGTTTGTTGGCCTGCAGAGATCCTCTCTTGTCTGGGTGTGGTGGGAAGAATTCATTCCTCTCATCTTTCCTCTCTGAGTGCTTATGTGGTCCTTTCTTCAGTTCTAGCATAGGAAGACGAGGCATCTCCTGGAACATGTGATTATCCATTCCGAACAACTTTCCAGCATTTCCCGATTGATTAAAAACCAGCCTACTTTAAATAACATTTGCAATTCATGAGCTATCAGCCATTATTAGAAATAGTCAGAACAGGATGTGAGCAATAAAGGAACAAGGATTTTCCGTAGCACGTGGCGAAGAAAACTATTCTGAGAGTGTCTTTGGACATCACAGAATTCCCACAGCTACAACAGGACAACACATTTAATGGTATAGACCTGAGAGTGGATTGTGTACTGGGAAGGGACACTTGGGCAGTAACATTTGGTAGCTTTTCTCTCCTCACAGCTGTTGATGGTATAAGATTTTTACCCAAATGTTATCATTTTTGGTAATTGCAAAAATTGTACTTAGCGACTGAACTAATTAATTGGAAGCTGGTATTTCGTGGTGCACCTCTTTATTGGTGGCTCCAATCTGTCTTTCAGCAGCTACTTATCTAGTGGTTCTTATTTGCTTTGGAAACATCCGTGGGCCTCAGTTTGCTTCCAGGCTTCCATTTCTATTGCTTCCATTGTGTCCTTGTTTTCCTACCTAAATTTTGGGAGTCTGGGTTGCACATTACCACATCAGTAGTGTTGCAGCATGATTTACAGAGGGCTTAAGATAAAACTGCAGTTCTCAAACTTCATGGCTAGAAACTCCCTTGAGCTTTAATTTAAGGTCTCTGTTTCCTGAAACCTCATTGACATAAAACACCCAGCCCTTCATGTCTAAATGGGCTCCTTTTTGAGGGGACTTTTAATAGGCATGTAAGACTACTTATATAAAAAAAACTCTAAAAATATAAAAATAAAAACAAAACCAAGCCAAAAAGCCCTCTTTTTATACACACAGCTGCGCATAAATTTCTTTTTCCTTTTCAAAAGGAAAGATCACCTATTGGATGGGAATGTATGGATATGAGACAATTGGTAACTCAGCAAGAAGTGTGCAGACTTACGCTTAACAGATAGTGTCTGCTGCTCTGCCACGCCACAGTAAGCACAACATAAATAATTTCATGCCTTCGCAGTCAGACAGGAATTTTCCAGGACTTTATTGGGGTGAATTCAACAGTATGAATGCTTTTGTGGTTGGACTAGCAATGGTAGACGCTGGTGATTTTTTTTGCTGGCGGAGAACGAGCCTAGTTGTTGAAAGATTTGTAAATAGTCTCTGGTACCCAAACAATGCACACATGGATCTCATTTATGATGGTTTTTAATAACCCTGAACTTGGGAATCAGCTGGTGATAGTGCAAAAAGCAGTAGTGGGCCACCCAGCATGAACTGAAAATAAATCAAATACTACAAATCTATGGTATATATATATATATATATATGTGCATATGTGGCCAATGGTGGTTATATTTTAAGTATTGTGTTTATATTATGGAGGTTTAACTGTACCCAGATAGCTTACAGAAATTATCTTTGATTGTTATTTTTTTTAAGACAATCTACATATTTGTCTGGTAATAGTTCTTTTGTTGGTTATTTTGGTAGTTTTATTAATAGGAAGTATTTAAATCACATTTTTCTATAGAGTAGAATAAAATTGATGGAAAACGCTGTTGAGAAATTCTAATGTCAATTCCTACACTTTTGCCAAAGTTTAGGAAATTTACTATTGGATAAACTCAAAAAAATTACTTTTATTATTCTAGAAAATAAACAGATTGAGAATGGAATACTGTCTGGAATGCATGGTCTCTTGTTGCCTTTACCATGTCTTCTAAGAATGGAACTTGCAAGCTATGTAAAACTATTTTTGCAGTTAAGGTATTCATATTCTTTGAGTCCAAATTCAGCAAAATGTAAAGAAACACTACTTTTAACTCCTGAAGAAAGGAAACATCTTCTAAGTGGAATTCTATCTTGAATCTAACGTATATCAAGGCTGGATAGCTATCACTGAAGACAATTTTCTATTGAGTTTTGTTACAAATTGTCTTAAATATGTATGGATTCCTTTTCATCATTAAGTAAGTTTGAGCTCACATCTTGACATCGAATCGGCTGAGTACCATTCTGAGGATTATGATACCAAAGATGCATGTTAATCTTCTTAGGTCTCCAGCAGGTGAAAGCCTGGTAGAAACACTGATCCTTGATCAATGGACCACCAAAGACAGTGTAAGAAAGATCTGTATCTATGCCCCTCACATGGGATTAGCTCTAAGATCAAGTAAATGAAACAGTAGAGTGTAATCAGAGGCTGCTTGTTTGTTTCCTAGCTGCCCGGACCGAAATAATCACACAGAAACTATATTAATTAAAACACTGTTTGACCAATTAGCTCATGCATATTTCTAGCTAACTCTTACACCTTAAATTAACCCATTTCTATTAATCTATGGATCATCACGAGGATCATGGTTTACTGGTAAGGTTCTCTAGCGTCTGTCTCCTTTGGCAGCTACATGGCATCTCCTTGACTCTGCCTTCTTTCCTCCTCTATCTGCTTGGAATTTCTGTCTTTCTTACTCTATTCTGCCCTGTTGTAGCTCAAAGCAGCTTTATTCATTAACTAATAAAGCAACACGTATACAGAAGGACTTCCCAGACTGGGAGAGCATCTCTGTTCCAACAGTTACGTGCATACAGATCACACGGGTATGGAGGTATGCTAGCTTCCATTCAGTCAATTAGGATGCGTATAATTACGAGTACGAACTCCCAGATGGTGCCCATGTCAGTGGTCCACACTCTCATCAATGACTTCTAGTTTTCTGAACTTAGCGATCCCTTGAGCAGAGTTGTGGCACAGGAAACTGGAATGTGCAGAGGGTGCAAATAGGAGTGAGACAGGAAGTCAGGAATTGGCATCGACAATAAGACTTCGGCACACTTACACGTTTTTGGTCTTCCTTCCTTTGAAGGCCAATGCATTCTCTTGTCTCGCTTAGCCTCACAACATCAGAACCTCTGCTGATGATCCTCTTAATTTTTATGTTGAAGACTATACTATTCAATTTCTGACTGTCATGGGAACTGCTTTCTGCCACCAAGTGGCCGAGGACTGGAAGACGAGTGCACAGTGAGCTGTGCTGTGTATTCTCCGCACATCATTTCATCACAAGGCATCACCAGAAGGCAGTGAGAAACGTGCAGAACGTTAGATAATGAGAGAGCCGCTCCCGCCCTCAACACAGCTGACACTGATTTGTCTCTGCCGCCTCCCGTGAACGCGCATGCTGCCCGTTAAATTTTTACTTTAAAGTGTTCTGCTTAGTTATGGATAGTGTGAAATATTTATGTATTTCCCCTGACCCATCCAGATTTTCTAAATTACACGATAGCCTTTCCTGTGGACCTGTCCAAAAAGGAATGATTGCACTTCAAAGTGCGGGTTGTTGTTTCATCTCTTTAGGCTGCTTTTTATCAATTTCCAAGAGAGTTAAAGCTGAAAGATGACGATACTTCAAACAAAAGGCAATTATTTCAAAAGCGTTACCAAATAATGAGAGCCAATCAGTGTTCACACGTTTGGAACTTGTGTTCTTTCCTTCTAGACCTTGAAGTCCCTCAGTTTTCCCCGAGACTTTCACGTCAGTGGGCATCTGGAGTGTGTCATAGTTGCACCTGATTTCTGCCTCCCACAACACATGTGGTTTGCTCCTGGTGTTTATCCCTGGAGTGGCAGGGTTTGGATGCGCCAAGCCTCTTTTCATCTTTAAAAGGAATGTTTTTGCATAAATTATTATCTTTCTGGGTGTGAATTATGATGCTTCTCCTTTTATATATGCCTTAGAAATTATGTGTAAATGCCCGTTCTTCTAGCTTATTTTGTTCTCTGAAGGTATTGTGTATCTCATTTAAAAGTATATAATTTCTTCTATGCTATATAGTCTTTTAGTTTTGAGTCTGCTTTGCATGTTTTCATCAACATTTTGCAATTGCTCAGATATATGCACCAAATTTTTAAATATGAAAACTTTCTTAATTTAGTATACTTTGTTTTTCACCTATATAAAGCTATTTTAATGTATACAAGACAGCAATAAATATTATTCAGTAGAGTCACACAAATGTTTATTTTTATTTTGAAAATATGAACAGAGAAAAGTACGTAAGGAATGAATGGGTACTCAGTATCAAATAGTAAAACTAATTTACTTAAAAAATAGAGACAGGGTCCTGGCATGCCTAAGACAAGAGGTAGGCAAATGAGCATGACCATGCAAAGGAGATGCTTGCTACTCTGTGTGGTTCTTACCTTGGGAAGGGAGCAGGGGATGCAAGGCTCAGGAGACTGAGATGAGTCTCCAATGGAGAGAGTGTGCTGCTTTCTTGGGGCAAGGAGGAACAAGCTTTTCCAGAACAGAGAAGTGGAGAGGCAAGTGGAGATCATCGTCGTTAGTGTGTGCTTCACACCAGTGATCAACAGTGTCCATGCCACGAGGAAAAACGAACAAAGCCTATGGTCATGAGTGGGTGTTTCATGCCTGTGCTCTTCCATCTTCCCTGCATGGTGAGCTTTTTTATCGGCTTTCTGTTTTCAGACAGAGAACTGAGAAACCCAATGGCAGAACTGGGAAGTAAATAGAAAGTTACCCAAAGAAATCAACCCAGGTTGCTGGCCTCCAAAACTCATCACTACCTGCTGGCTACTTTATATTTGATCTCTTACCTATAACAGGAAGGAAGGTATTCCCATCTTGCTAAGTTAGCCCAGAGTCCATTTCCTCCTTTATTTTCTGAGACTATGTAGCATTACTTTTATCTCATTCCACACAGCATGTTCCTTAAAATTGTATTAAAATATCCTGTTACCTTTCAAGGAACAAAGATAACCATAAAGAATACCTGGCTAGGAATTTATTTCTACAGCTTTTTAGTTGTGTGAATAGAGTGGTAATTTAACCTCTATCTAACTCCATTTTGTTTATTGATAAAAATGGGAGTTGTAGCTCCCATTTAATGATTGACTGGAGTAATAAACAAATATACTTGATAATGAAAACAATACATTGTGTGTTTTAAATTGCTGTTATTATTCTTACCAGTGACTGCAAAGATGCTAAGTTTCCTCTTTGACAAAACTTGTTTAACTTTGACCACTCTCTTTACAGTCACTTGATTCTCAGAGGACTATTTTCACTCAGCTTTGACTTTTGTGCTGGGGCCTAGAGACACTCACAGGAAATAAAAGTGTTTTGAGCCATTGCTGCTCACTAACTACTGGCTTGATTGTCTACATTGACTTCAATTGGTCTTGTTTATTTCTAGACAATGAAACATTCTTGTTGGGGGATACTGCATCTGGGGGACCCCAACACACAGATTGCCATAACGAGGAGGCGGAGGTAAAGTTGGATAACAAAAGAACAGCCTAGAAACATAAAGGTCTTATGGCAATGTGTCCTCACTGTAACCAAGGATTTTCTTGTAGACAAGACTAGCCTCAAAGTCAAAAAGATCTGCCTGTCTCTGCCTTCCAAGTGCTGGGATTAAAGGTGTGTGCCACCATAACCCAGCAACAGTGATGTTTTCTCAAAAAACAAAACTATGTTCATTTACAAAAGTAGATGCAGAGAATGTGTTGATACACTTTCCTAGTTTGCTCAGCCAGCCAAATCTTTTACTTTATATTAATCCAACTATTTTTGATGTATTTAAGCAAGAGTCATAAAATAATATATTTTGTTATTTGTTTAGAGACAATAAATTATAAGAGGTAGTTAAAGCATCACCACTGAACAGTTACTCGGTTTTTCATTGATACATTCATCTTCCATGTGGTGTTATCAAAGCTCCAAGCCAATAAATCATTTATTTCAATGTATATTTTATCAAAGTGATCAGAATTCAAATATTTCACATTGCCCTGGTAATTTACTATAACTTTCTATTTTATTTTTAGTATATGTTATACAGCATAACTGTTATGTGTTATACAGCATAAACTGTTCTTTTGTTTTCCCCTACATAATATTTTAGTTAATTATTTGGGAATTTCATACAATGCACCCTGATCACACTCACTTCCCATCCCTCCCAGGTGTACCCTTCTACCCTTGCACTCCCCCCCCCCAAAAAAAACCCACAAGAAATCCAATTTGTGTTGACCGTATACTCACTGGAGCACGGTCAAACTCTCAGTGGTTTGCCCTTTGAGTTCTTCCCCAGCCAATCCACTCGAGAGAAGCCATGAACTGTGAAGAGCTACACTTTAGCATCTTTATCACAAATTTAAAAGACTCTTTTCAGTAGCTTCCTGTCTGGACTGTTTCCTTTTAGGAGTGGGGGGGAGATAGACGTTGGCATAGAAACCCTCAACGTGCCTCCTTCTCAGTTATGAGCATACAGTCATTGATACCACTGCAGAAGAAGCTTCCCGGGCCATACCAGCAGGCAACCAAACACATCACGGACCCCAGCATGTTTCCAGCAGCAGTGTGGGATCACAGACATCAACAAGCCAACTCCACTCCATCATGGACATCAATGTGTTCTCTTTCAGTTGGTTCAAATGTCAATCTAACTTGTTGGGTTTTAAATTTAAGGTAGTCCTTATATTAATTTTTCTACCGGAAAGATGCAATTTCTACTTTGTAGAAGAAACTTCAGAGGTTATTATGAAGACACTTTTAGTGTAGTAAAATGATGTCAAACATAATATTATATAACCAGGCTGTTTCATTAACAGAGAGTATGATCCTGCTTCTGAGTGTTCAGTTGTGTTGAGATTATTCCATAAAGTACAATTAAATTATAACAGTGTGTAATCTGTTACAGAGAGTGCTGCCCTAAGCTTTTGGTGCATACTATTAATCACTCAGATAATTTTATAGCTCATGTGTAGATAGGTCTTTTGAAGTTTATGAATACTTCTCAATAATAAATATAAATCTGATATGACATACTTTTTCTTAAAGTAGTGTTTGCTGACAAAGAAGAGCCCGTGGGAAACTATGAAAAGAGTCACCATCTGTATTTATATGTGATCTAAATATATATTTTTTTATGGATTTTTGTTTACTTTAGAAATTATGAATTACAGAGCTAAAGGAGAAACCTCAATAATACCATACTTCAATGCCAAATGAGTAAACAACATTTTTTTTCTGGAAATATAATGTTTTTGGCATCTGTATATATTTATTCTTTGAAGTGAAAACTTTTAATAAACTGAAATGCTCTATATATTCATTAGCAGTACAATTCTTCATGTAAATATCAGGTATCTCTTTTTTGTACTCTATATAGTATGTATTGGATAATAATTTCACCTTGTTAAATCAGATATAACTAAAGAACTTCAATGAATTTTTCATTAGAGTCCAACTAATTTAAACAAAGAAAATGACTGACGAGTCCGCATCTAGTAGATGCTAAGAATTCAAATGAAATGCATAGCTTAGCTACAGTCCAAGCTTCATGGGAATATGTGGAAAGATGTATGGAGACCTGGGGCTGAGCAGATATGCTCATATTTAGCAGTAGTTTGAGTCACTGCCTGGATAATAGAAAAGATTTTGATGGTAAGAAAAATGTCACTTTCTTGCAACATTGGGAAGCATTCTCCCGGGAAATAAAAAAAAATAATATTTAAAAAATCAACTGAAGAAGAAAAGTTATTTGTATTTTATATAAAGTTTGTCTTTTAAAAGTTTAACCTTCTGGATTTAGCTACCAACAAGATAAATAAAACATTAGGACAGTGGCTACACAAGCACTGTAGGTTTAGAATATTTTTGCTGGTGTCCAGTGCTCCAAGGAGTCTTCCACAGAGAAGAGAGACTGAATGACAACTTTAAAATTACCCATGTTGTGATGGCTTCAACACAGGCAAGAAGATTTTTTGCTTAGGTTCTATATAAATAAACATTGTATCTACACATGTCATGTTCAGTTGAAAAGAAATAAAATAAATTTCTGTTCTATGAGGATAAGAGTGACAGTTTATTATAATGGTGTGTGGTTGACAAATGCAAGGTGAACTTAAGACTCCTATTCTTACTTTCCTTTCTACTTTTTGTATTTTTTTAAATATACATCTTTGCCTTTGACCATGTGTGCTTGCCTGACAAGCGTTGCTTGGTTATGAATTACTCTACCCGAGAGACCTTGAACAAATACAGAATTCATGTTTGAAAGGTGTTTTTATAGTAGCCACACTGCTAGCGAGCAAGGCTGAGCTGGTTGTCAAGGCCAACTTTTTGAACCCTGCAGGTGGATGAAGAGAGCAGAAATTACCATTTGCACTGAGTTAGTGCATAGCGGGCTTATACTGTGAAGTTGGCATCTTTCTGCCGCTCTTCTGAGCAACTCAAAATCTTGCCAAAACATGGTGATTGTCTAGAATACAGAAAAGTTTATGAAATCCCTAGAAAAGACAAATGGTATCCGTATCATGAAGGAAGCTAAGACATAGGATTTTAAGGAAACAAACACAGAAAAGGAAAGGAGTCCAATTGAAGGCACAAGAAACAGAGACTTGCTTGCTAGATTTTTATCTTATTACATTTTATTTTATCATTATCTCTTTTTGTTTTCTAATGAGAGACAGAAAGAGTGGATCCCAATGGAAGGGGAGGTGGGAAGAAACTGGGAAGAGTAGAGGGAGGGGAAACAGTAATCAGGATATATGAAATAAGGGAAAAACCTATTTTCAATAAAATGAAAAAGGAAAAAAAGGAAGACTAGCAGTGTGTGGCAGAAGTAAGGAGGAATACCTAAGACATAACTCAGTTTGATAAGGATAATAGTACGACTGATGATGACAAAGAATGGAAAATAATTAAAACTCAGAAATTCATATGCCATTTTACTCAAAGCACTGAGATATTTCATTCCCCCCGTTTTATGAACACTTTATTTTGTTCATCTGGAATACTTGTTCCCTGGAAGAAAACACAGTGTTCACTGCCTCTCTCCTTAGTTGTATTTCTGCAATCTAGAGAAGCTTTTCTTTCTTCTGGGAAAGTCTTGGTAGGTAGAGTTATAGTTTGTCTGTCATTTATTCTCTGAGATGCTCTACATCTATCTTCCAAACCTTACTTTCCCCTTCCTTCTCAGTGACAGCATTTATGTGGAGACCTTCCGTTTGGCACTTAGCCCATCACAATGTGGTTCTTTTCAGCATTGATTTCCCAAGCTCTATCTTTACTTTACACCATACAAGGTACCAGGGAAAATCACCTCGCCCCAAACCCTACTAGGTATGGTGATGCATGCCGACCATCCAAACACTCAGAAGGTGGATTCAGAATGACTAGAAACTCAAATTCACTCAGAAGATAGAGTCAGGATGAATAGAAATTAAAATTCATTTTCTTGGCTATATAGTGAGTTCAAGGCCAGCTTGCATTATATGAAACCACGTCGTAAGCAAAATCCTTGACTTCAAGAAAACCGCAGTCAGGCTGGGCTGTGGTTGGTTCACGCCTTTAATCCCAGCACTCGGGAGACAGGGACAGGAGGATCTCTGTGAATTTACGGCTAGCCTGGTCTACAGAGCCTGTTCCAGGACAGGCTCCAGAGCTACAGAGAAACCCTGTCTCGGAAAAAAAAAAGAAATGAAAGAAAGAAAGAAAGAAAGAAAGAAAGAAAGAAAGAAAGAAAGAAAGAAAGAAAGAAAGAAAACCACAGTCCAGGCAGGGAAATAGTAGGGCATCGCACCACTGTGGTAAGCGGGCAGCAAAGCAGGAGGAGGGCATCTTAAGGTAGACGCGTTGCTCTCGTCTAAGGCGAGTTGTAAGAGAAAAGGATTGTCACATGTGATGGCAACGTGCGTCACTGTTTATTTTATTTTAAGCTTTGTGGAAGCAGGGCCACCATGCCTCCCTCATCCTGGCATTACATCACCTCACAAGTTCACAGCCATGAGGTTCAAACAGGTCCACGTCGACTTTTAAGGGACGAAGTGTCCAGAAGATGAAATTTGTTTTCTTTTTATTCTTTTGGTGGTTTGCTTGTGGTAGGATCCCGTTCGTTAGCCCATGAGGACTTCAAACTCTCAAAGCTCCTGCTTCATCCTCTAGAGGATTACAGACGTGTGTTGTCCCTGCTGACTCTCAATATCTTGACTTAGAGTCATCCTGCTTTTATCTATAGCATCGCCTGTGTCTTGTGCTTGAGTGTTTGAAATGAACCTGTTTTTTTTCTCCTTAGGCTTTTCAGGGAGATAGACCACTTATAAGGACCCTATTTCTCCAGCACTCTACTCTCCTTTATTTTGGGGTCATCTTTATTTATTAAATGTACAAATGTGTGATTCTTTAACTGATATAAGAAAGCTTCGGGAAGTATGACAAACTAATAGTATCAGCGCACTTTTGAAAAATAATGGTTTCTTCTTTATGGAAACATGTATTACAAACATTAGCATTGACCTTAAATAATTATTACCAAGATAAAATTAAAAGTATGGATTTGTTATATAAAAGTATTAAGTCCTGCTTGTCAAATGTGTCTTTTAAGGCAAGATACCTGACGGACTTTCATTACATTAAAATTGTGTTTAAAAGAGCAATCCACAAGAAATGCTTGAAAATATCACACTAATGAATCCATGTTAATACAATACTTGCCCGTGACCTCCAGGGCAGGCCTCTCTCTGCCAGCTATCTGGTGTCCGTATTGATTCTAGATAAAAGGAAATAGACTATGATGCAAAACATTCTAGACTTTCATCCCCATGTTTTCCTCCCAGGTATGACATAAAGAGAACAATGTTTAATTTAAAGGGCATAAAAATCCACATTGTCACTATAAATATAGAATACAATTTACAGATGCATCCAGAGAGGAAACCTGTCAGCTCATTACGCAGCTCCCTGACTCTGGCTTTCCAGTCTCAAAGCTTACGTTCCTCAATTCCATATGTCACAGAGAACAGTAAAGACATCTGAATTCCGATACTTTGAAGAAATGTGTATTTAGCAACTGAATACATGCTAAAAAGGAATAATTTACAGCAGCAATTTCATTACATTTTTCTCTCCGGTTTTCTCGTTCCTATCTGAAACGCAATGACAAATACAGATGCGGAACAATTCTCCACCTGGCGAAACGCATGCTCGTGGGCGCACACTCTCTGCCCTTGAGTAGTACAGAAGCCACCGTGGCACTCGTGTAGGAAAGCTTGCACGCCAGGACGATGTTGCGCACACTGAAATGGAGCATCTATAGAAACCTGTATTCCACACTGCTCTTCCTCATCTTTTCAAAATTATTTACACCTCTTTGCCTAATGTGTAGGTAGCAAAAATATTAAACACATACCATTAGAAACCACTAAGCTGTACATAGAAGGAGCAGTGTGTATCTGCATGCATTTCCATGCTACTGTTGCTATCAGCGGGACCTGGTCTCTCCGCTGGGAGGCATCTGAACTTTCAGACTTTAAGACTGTTGAGGTGATATGCTTACGTCACATGCATCTCTTATGCAGGTCTTCCCTGGGATGCCACATGCATATGCCAAAGTCCATCTTGATTAGTTAGGAAGCAGGACATTCATTCTTCGTGCAAACTGCCCTCTCTCAATACACATTGGCAGATTATGACTCTCATTGGACTTATTTATTCTCAAGTTGCACCAATTACTTCCTTTGAAAACTCAGACATGGTGATTGATAAAGACATGCCAGTATATGTGTTTGTTTGCAATATCTTTAATTGAAGCCTAAACTTTTTTTCTATTGCTATTTCATCGTGCTAAATCAAATGCATTCAGATTTTGGAAGGCATCCATGAAATTATCATATAATCTTCATTCCTTGAACTCCTTTATTGTTAAGAACTAGAAATAAACGAGAGACTTAGTAATCGCAAACAAACTTGTTTCAGCTGCAAATTTAGAATGGAACATAACATCAATTGTTCGAATTGATAAAGCCCTATGGCTTATATGGAGCACCCTGCTTTCTTTGACTTACTATTTCTGATACGATTCTCCTTTAAAAAGTGTGATCTTCAAGGAATTTATTAACTCAGTTTGCCTTTGAGGATGTTCTTCCAAAGGCAACACTATGTTAGTCAAAGAGCCTAAAATCAGATGTAGAATGTTTTGGGGCTTTTTATTTGAAAGACGTGTCAACAAATTGTTTATTTAAATAATCATTAAAACTGAAACATGAGCTTCCATCTGTGAAATAGTTCAGTGGAGAGGGAACAACCGTTTACTGCAGTGGAGGTGCGATATTAATGCTTACTTAATTAGAATCCTGAGACAACTAGAGTTAAAATATCAACGCCACTTCATTAATTAGCAGGAAGATGTTTAATTTGTATTCTGTGTATGTGTAAGGATCTGAATAGTGAGTCCTGAAGTGAAGAATGGAGTGCCAGTGAGCTATTCTAGAATGCAGAAAGTCTTATGCAGTTTGAACTCAACGATTCTCTAGAAACTGTCTTCAGCCAACCAAGGGAGCAATTCTGAAGTATTTTGTATTCCTTATTCTTTATTAATAAAACAAGGAGTTTTGCACTGTCTAAGTGAAGTGTGTGTTCTGGAAATAGTTTATTAATTCATTCTCATTGAGATGAAAACACATATGTTCTTCATACGAATAATTGTACTATAAATGGTAAAGAGAAATGTAGTTGATTCAGAAAGAAATGGTTGGGAAGCGTCATTAAGGTGTTCTAAATGTCATTGATCTCTTTCTTTCTCTCTAAAAGTCATTAAAAGATAATATAATAGAATCCCTAGTGGAATGTGGAATCATGAGAGAGTCCTATGTCTCACATAGCATGCAAATATTCAAGCAAAGAATGAAGAGACATTTTATTAACACTATGATAGGACAATGGGATATCCATGAGATTCACACAGTTCTCTTTTTTTCTGTGATCCTTCGGAATGCGTCTAATGAATGTCTTCTTTCCTTCTGTGCTGTCTTAATTTTTCAGTTGGCTAAGAACTTTATGCAACTCACGGTTAACTTAGATAATACCTTAAAAGTGGGGATGGTGGGGAAACCTTCTATTTGTTTGCTTTCCTCAAAGGGAAAAATCATAAATCATATCTTGGTTTCAATAATTAACAGTTAATGGTGAGAGTTGATATCTAAAGCAATACACTAACCCCTTCAGAACTGAAAACAAAGTGTGAAAAAGAGCAGCCCGCAGTTGAAAGGTTTAAACAAATTACACAGCACAATAAGTGTAAGACAAAAACCTACTCTAGCTTAGAAAACAGCTCCTTTTTTACTGCATATTTGTCATGGTACATTTAAATTATAGTTTTAATAAAATACATCTTTAGATCAAAGCTGAAAGAAGAAATCAGTAGTAGATCAGTGTATTCCATTCTTCTTCCGGATGATGGCTGGTTTATGTTTGTACATTTCCACACGCTATTTCACTCCGTTCCATTCACCTCCTCCCGTACACACAAACGCGAGTGCAGGGAGACGAAACATACTGGATTCCAATCACGTTTTGGAATATTCATCTGCTTACTAAATCCATGCAGTTTATTTTCAACGCTCGCTTCAACAACATGGCTTTGCTGATACAGTTTTTCTACCCTCAATGGCAATATGGCAAGTGACATTTTTTTATATTTCTCAGGCAAAGAAGAAAGCAAAATGAACTCTTGGAGGAAATACTAGGTCGGCTGATGTGAGCGTCTCTGCTCACCTGCGATCTCTATCAGGCCTCGGTACTCTGAAGAAAGCCTGCTGGGGAAGTTCCCCACGGCCTTGATTGCAATTGGTGGATCCCAGTTGAATTTCCCACCACTGTAAACATCCACATAGTGCCTTGGACATGTCCATCGTGTATTGCATTTTTTTCCAGTTATTGTCTAAGCAAGTTTGGACTTGTTCGAAGTTTTGGGAGGTGGTGCCGCTCAGACACTTCTGGGTGCCCTCTCAAACTCGTGGGTCCTCCTGTTTCTACCCTTCTTACTCTCCTGCATGTGCTTCCACTTGTTGCTGCTCCCTTGAGCGTGCCCTGGCCTCTGCCGGCGCTGCTTTCGGTCCCTTTTCCACACTTGTTCACAGAACTCGTCCATCGTGTTCAGGTTCGGGTGGTTAATGAGCTGCATGAAGTCTCTGTACCAGACCTTCTGGCTGGGCGTCAGGCTGCTCGACATTTCTTTGGTCTTTGAGCCCTCACCGTCGTCATCTTTATGAAGAAGTTCTTCCAAATGGTCCGTGTCGATGACTTCCAGGGTCACCTTCAGCAGAGTTTGCATGAATCCGTGCTCCACGGCGTGACACAGGTAGTTGCCCGAGTCCTTCTTTTGCAGACTGCGAAGCAGGAGCCCTTGTTCTGTCCTGATGATGTGGTCACTCACTCTGATCTAGCAGGGGAAGGCAGAGGAAAGCGTACAGATTTAAGAGAAATGCAAGGTCTGCCGCTCTGTTTAGAAAAACTTGTTGAGGTGGGTTTTAGAAATTAACATTTTCAAGTTAAAATGTAAAAAAGTCTGTCTTGGACAAAAAGCTATAGTGTCTACCAATTGTTTCTCAGATCCCTTTGAAAATTTCTGCAATACCACTGATTCCCCCCCACCAATGGGACTTTCGAGGCTGTCCTGTTTTTTTTTTTTTAATTGATTTTTATTGAGATCTACATTTTTCTCTGCTCCCCTCCCTGTTTTTTTTTTTTTTTTTTTTTTTTCTCCCCCGAGACAGGGTTTCTCTGTGGTTTTGGAGCCTGTCCTGGAACTAGCTCTTGTAGACCAAGCTGGTCTCGAATCCCCTCCCTGTTTTTATAGGCTACCTTTTGTTATCAAAAATACCCAGGATAACTGGGGGAAAGAAAAATGATACATTTAAAATTCAAAAGCACATACACAAATATGATACAAAGTCAATATTAGATAATGAACTGGGAACTACAGGAATAAAAACCCAGAAAACAAAGTATTAAAAGGACTTCATAATATGACTTGTTAAGATCAGAATAAAATGTCAGTATTTAAGCAAATAGAAGAAAACGTGTTTTAGGGTTGGTGACTTATTTGTCAGCTGGAAAGTTCTGGGTGTAACATGATCTGAGGGTCCACTCGGGGATACATCTAGCCTCTCTTTGACTTTGAATCACCTTTACAACAGAAATCACAGAGAACATAACTGGTAATATACACAGCATCTTTACAGCTTACAATGTAATTCTATACCTAAGAAGGGCTTACTATGTCAAAAGACCCCAAACTAACGGGGGTTGTTTTCACTTTGGCGTTCATATTAAACTTATAAAATTATATGCACTTAATATATTTTACAAGTGAATGAAGCATTCTGGTCACTTTTATTTAATACTCATAAGTAATTTAAAAAGCTTGGCGCTTTCTGTGTGGTTTTCCTTGTTTAAGTTGTGACACTTATAGGGGGGTTGTATCTATTGAGGAGGAAGATCTTCCTCAGGCTGTTTTAATAGTTAGTACCAGCATAGATGGTGGACTCAATTTCTTCATTCTACATCAAGGAAGTACTTGATTCTCTCCCAACTTTTTCTCACTTGCAGAAGTTACACAGAAAGAGAAATGAGTATATATAGCAGAATTCAGTGAGCAAACTCCAAAATTCCAGGGAGGCTTGATTTTTTTTCTTTTAATTCGCAAACGTAGGATATATTCGTGCTTTATACCAGTCATGGATGTAGTTGGAGTGGCTGGCTGTGGCCTGGCTCCCACATGGCTAGCTTTATACCCTAAATAACAACACACAAATTGTATTCTTTTAAACACTGCTTTGGCCCATTAGCTCTAGCCTCTTATTGGCTAATTCTCACATCTTGATTAACCCATTTCTAATAATCTGTGTAGCACCACGAGGTGGTGGTTTACTGGGGAAGGATCTTAACCTGCGTCCATCTTGGAGAGGAGAGCTATAGCGTCTGCCTCATTGCCTTCTTTCTCTCAGAATTCTGTTCTGTCTACTCCACCCACCTATGTGATGTGGGAGTGATTTCTTACTAATAAAGAAACTGCCTGGCCCATTCGATAGGCCCACCCTTAGATGGGTGGAGTAAACAGAACAGGATTCTGGGAGAAAGAAGCTGAGTGAGGAGTCACATTTCAATTAGATAGACATTCTTCATATCTCTCAAAGATTGCAGAATATGGCATTTAAAATATTTTAATAACTTAGGGTTTTTCATGACAATGAGACACGTCTGCTCCTGGCAGCACCAATCTACTTCAAGAGGAAGATGGGCATCGACGAGGATCCTTATGGAGTTTGATAGCCATTTGGGCAAGAAACTGCTCTTGCCTGGACTGATGCATAAACTGGACACAAAGAACCCGCAGAGAGAGGACTGCTGAACTTGCCTAAAGGTGAGATGGTCTTTCGGGGTTCCTGACCTATGAGAGAATCTATGAGACATTCTGCAGGACACAGCAGAAAGTGACTAAACTGTCTTTGGAATTTCCTGCTTCATGGAACTGTCTGCTGGATACTGTGGGCCTGAAGGCCGAAGATAGATGCTCCAACGGTACAGAGGAACTTTGGGTGACTGTCCAGGCAGCGAGATGTCTCTGTCATTTCTAGAGTTTGGATTTCTTGTTTGTTTAAATAATTTTATATCCTTCTGGAGTCTTTGATGGAGTTGAAGAATGGTTAGTTATAGTTTTCCTTAGTTGTGATAAAAGATAAAGTAGATATAAATATTGTAACTGTAATTCTTACTTGATAACTGTTTTGTTATACGTGATTTTACTATGTTAAAGTTAAAGCTTTTCTTTTTTAAACAGAAAAAGGGGAAATGATGTGGGAGTGATTTCTTATTAATAAAGAAACTGCCTAAGGCCCATTCGATAGGCCCACCCTTAGGTGGGTGGAGTAAACAGAACAGGATTCTGGGAGAAGGAAGCTGACGCCAGGAGTCGCCATGATTTTCCTACCAGAAGCAGAGGCAGGCTAGAATCTCCCCGGTAAGCACACCTTGGGGTGCTACACAGATTATCAGAAATGGGCTAGTCCAGGTGCAAGAGCTAGCCAATAAGAGGCTGGAACTAATGGGCCAGGCAGTGTTTAAAAGAATACAGTTTCCGTGTAATTATTTCGGGGTAAAGCCGTGCCGTGTGGGCGGCTGGGTGCCGGGGACACAGCAGCCCGGCCGTTCCGTCTTACTACACCTATGTTCTGACCTATCAGGCCAAACAGTTTCTTTATTAATTAACCAATGAAAGCAACAGATAGACAGATGTCCCTCTTCCATCACATGGCAAGAAATAAGAACTCTGAAATATGTGCCCAGAGTGCTTCCTTGGCAGGAACTCTTACCCAGCTGCATTTGTTTCTTTTCTGTAGTCTGCTACAAAAGCAGCTCACACTGGGTGCTTGTCTAAAGATCTATTGTTTGATTCTCCACTGTGTTGGGTAGGAAGTATTTTTCTTGCTCAAAGTCAACAGTACCACGGTGATTTAACATATGTATTAAACAGAAATAACTAAGTCAGCTGAAGTCCCATACCTCTTCCTTCCGATCGTCATTTCGCCTTTGAAATTGCCAGTATACCAAGGCTCTCTGTGACTTCGGACTGCATTCCAAGAACGTGCTGCTATTCTCTACTCCATAGATGATTCTCTGCTCAAGGCTGTGCCCGTGGTGATTATCTAGGCAATGATAAGAAGGGGAAACAAGAAAAATGTTAATTAGTAACTCCATTTTCTAAAACGTTTATTTGGAAATGCGGAAGAGAAATTATTGCGTATGTAGAAGTCATTTTCAGGTCAATAAAAGATGAAGAGCAAGTCAAGGATTTCAAAACACAACTACTTGTCTCGGTATATGAATCCTTTTGTTTTGGGTTATACAGGCAGAGTTTTGCCTACCAGCAAGTAGCATCAAATGAACAGCACTGTGCATGTTCACTGTAACCTTGGGTCTTTGTACTATGGACTCAGGACATGCAGCCCGTTTATTATCCTCTTCCCTGGCAGGAATGTTATTAGATTCCATTTTTGAATAAAAGAGCTATATCTGACAACTCCGTTTGCTGCTTTGTAATTGCTTTTCATCTGTGAAATTAAATTCACCTAGCAATACTATCTCACAGTTTACAAAAGGTAGAGCTCAGAATGTTTATGCTCCCCACCAATAACCTCTGAAGAATTCACAAGTTTGTCCTGAAGACCAACTGATGTCAAATGTTTGGGATGGCTCAGTGGAAACTCACATAATTACAATGCAATATGGTTTCAATTGTTCTTATTTAAAAACGACATACCCTTTGTTATTTTCCAGAGTTAAGCTGTGGACCATGGCAAGAGCACATAATAAAAGGCAGCAATACAAAAATCTGTTTCCTGATTAAGTTTCTATTATTTTGCCCTTTTTGTAACCTCCTCCAATGTGGTAACTGAAACATAGCTCAGATCAAAAGTATGACACAGAGAGGCTAGGTAAAACTCAGCGAGAGAACCAAACTCGGGGCTATCTTGTGTAATCCTGTTTCCATTATGACATCCTGAGCAATCTGGAACTCATTAAATTAATTTAGAAAATAATAAATATATTTTCACATGCACAGAGAGCTGACAGTGTAGACAGATGAAAAATTTCTCCTCTCTCCTTCAAATTCCGCTAGGATTTTAATTTCAAAAATATTTCCCCTCCTCTTCGGCATCACTTTGACAGTTTTACTCTTGTCTTAATCAACGTAGTACTTTTGTCTGTCATAAGCAATAGGATTTGCTTACGCTAGGCTTAAAGCTTTTGAAAACTTCTATTCTCATCCCTGGTGTAGCCTATGCTTCCCACTGCCCAGCTCTTGGTGTGCAGTAAGGAACGTCGACCACATCATCATTCCGAGCCTCAGCCTCCGCTGTCTGCTTATCAACTGACAATCCTTCTGACCCTGGCACATAGATCTCTCCCTTCTTCTTAGACATCAATGCCCTGAAAATAGCAAAGGATGCAATTTACAATGAAACTAAATGACAATTAGTTGATTCTGATTCACATTGTTTATCACGTTTGGTACATACACGTATTTGTATTGGTATGTGTATGTACATGTGGACTCTAAGTTCCATAATGAACGTGCCATGCCTTTCTCCCCTCTCTACATGTCTCTGTGTTACACAGTAAGACATCTGTTCCCTAGACAGAGGAGAACTGCTGGGTGCACCAGGACCAGCAAATCTGGGCCTCATAACCTGCCACAAATAATGAGAATGCTTCGCCATGGAAGTCGATGGTGTTTATATTAAGGGTAAACTTGCTAGATCAAGACATGTTTGGACACTTGGAAAGATAGCCTTCACTATGTCTCAGTGCTTGAATTGCAACGTATATGATGCCACAATAACAGAAAGTCCCACTAACGTTCTGTTAACACCCATGTCCTCTAGGCCAAATATTCTCATGATGGAATCTATAAATACGATGGAATCATCAATAGAAGTCTACGTGTTTTTGCTGACGCATAGTGAAGAAGACCAGTGTGTCTTGAGTAGTAGAAGAGATCTTCATTATAAATGGGTGTGTCTGCGGACTGGAGAGATGACTCTGGAGGCCAGAGAATGTGCTACTCTTGCAGGTTTGGTGCCTACACAGCAGCTAACAACTGTCTGTAACTCTAGTTACTAGGTAATCTGGTGACAGCCCCCAGCCTCTGTGGGGACTACACATACGTGATACACATATATACAGACAGACAAAACATTCATGCACACAAAATCAAAACACAATGTAACAAAATCAAAATACATCTAACAGGATTAAAATGCGATATGCAAAATTCTCAAGTAAAGAATCAAAATATTTTTGAAATCTCAGTCTGACTTCTTGCTTTGCCATTTAAACTAAATATTTCTTTTAGCACTGCGTTTTAATTTAATTTATGTTTTATTTTCTTTTTAGTATTTTTATTTCTTTTCTTTTCTTGTCTTTTCTAATAGGAACAAAACTTTCTCAAGTAGCAAGAGAAAATCACCCTAGAAACAGGTATGTTCTCATATGGAGAAAAGCATCTCTTCTGTCGTTCTCTTTATAATTAAGTCTCACACAAAATGCTGTATGACTTAACAGAAAATTCATATCATGATGCTTATAGTTCATCTTTGAATGTAGTAATTTTCTTTAAGAAACATGATAATCACCACATTCTCAGTACCCAAGTGAGGGAGCAGCACCTGGCTATTTTGGTTCGTGAGCTTGGTGTCTCTAGTTAGTTTGCTTTGATAACTACTTTTGCCAATACCTTAAGGACTGTTTGTCTACTGAGGTGACCCCTGCTTTTTCACCCTTTAAACAAACAAAGAGAAAGAGAAACATCTAGCTAACAACCAGCGGCCCCGTACATCCTGTTCTAATAACTATTTGTCACGATCAGCACAGAGATGTCCTCCGGTATGGCTTCAGTTACAGATTCTGTTGTTGTTAGGTTGATTCTCTGCCTCAGCTGGAAAGATAAAGGGTACATTTTCATTGTTTTCAGTTCTTATTTTCTGTTAATTTCTCTGTAGTGTGACCTATATACCGTTGCCAACTTCTAATCTAGGACTAGAACGTTCACGGCAAACGCCCTACACTTTAGTATTCAGAAGCAGTGACTTTGCCAAATTCATATTTACTTCACTTTATGCTTTATAGATGTTGTATAAACATTCTGAATGTGACGTTTAGGAGGAAATGAGGCACCCATTGTCTATTTTGACTTTTATTCCCCCAGCGACTTGCAAAGCTCTGGGCAGCACAGGAAATGCTGAAGATACAACATCCAAGCTTCACTGTCTCAAACCCCCCCCCCCCGTCACAGCAATTCTTTCTTCTCATAAAAAGGTGTAAACAGAAGAAATATTATTTCCATTGTTATCTTCTCATAATGCTCTATATTTTGTTCATTATCTATTTTCAAGCACAGTATTATTTTGTAAGAGCACCATACTTTAATTTCATAGAAGACATTGAAGGCAGTTATTCCATTTGAGTCAAATGTTTACCAATGACATAATGTTCATTAAAAGTTTCCTGCAAGATATAAAGTCTTGCGTATTTTGGGATTAGTGTAATCTGAAATCTCCCGCTGGATCAGGCAGCTGCCCGGAGAGCAGCTGTCCTGCAACAAATAGTGTTAATGGATAATTTATTCTATCAAAGCTGTGTTGGACTGGGAATGTGGTGGGTGCTGAGGACACCTATAGCAATTCTCTACTGTGCTGCTCACTGGGTTTACATCACAACGTTCTGAGTCTGGAGCTGCCTTGCAGTCTTTTCTGTGTGTCCACCTTTAGGAAACATTATTTCCTGTTTTGGGAGTTATTGAGATTTTTTTTATAATGACTGGTTAGTGAAAATGAACTCTGTGATCCTCCTCCCCTCTCTGCTGTCTTAGAGAACACCATTAGGCAAATGCGTTATATGCCCATGACATCTCAGTAAATGTTTTCTCCCTGGTGACTTTGTTCTCTTACAGAACGTACTCTAAGTGTTTCTCTTCACTGCCATTTATTCTTTGTTTTATTTCTGCTTTAGTAAAAGAAAAATGATTATAGACTATCTTGAACATATTATAAAGATTTATAACACCTAGAGAATATGTATGTAGCCAGAACTTTAATTTTTTTATTTCTTAAAATACATCTTGGTGACATCATGATGTGGCTTCCATGAGATGAGATTCTCATTTATGATGTGGGGATGGAACTGTAGCCCAGGCTGGCATGAAACTCACAGTGCCCCTGCCTCAGCTTCCTGATTGCTGGGGTTGTAGGAATGCACTATCACATCTACTGTGATCTCTAGGCTAGCTAAGAAAAAAATGTTTAAATATATCCTTGTTACATGTTTAGAAGATACTAGAACTTTACAATCATACATCTAGCTGTCATCTAACAACTGGACATATCTTACAAATGGAACTTTATACAAAACTGTTTAAAAAGTAATAAACAACCATTTTGCAATTTAAGTCTCTTAGACCATTCAATTACAAAAGAAAAAAACAGAATAAATCACTATAAAATTGCGGGTTAGGGCCTGAAGAGAGGACTAGGTGGTCAGGAGAACTTGCTGTGCAATCACTAGGACCTGGCATTCATTCCAGCAGTGGTCTGTAACTCCATCTGGGAGTAGTGCACAGGCAGGAAAATGGCTGGGGCTTGCTGCCTTCCAGGCCAGTGAAGGAAACATAATCCCCTGGCCTACAATATCAAGAGACATTGCTTCAAGAGACAGAAAAGACACTGGATCTCTTTTTCTGGTCTCTCTGTGTGTGCACACATAGATGTGCTGAAACCCCTAGATGGAGAGACACATACTACAGATAAGCAAGTCTTTCAAAACTAAGCTCAGCTGAAACTGCCAATTGTTTTTCAGTGAAGAGGATTAAAATTCCATCACCACTGCTCTTTTTATCAATTTTATTTTAATTTCAGAAAAAGCAGAGATATTTCTCAGAAAATATATTCAGCATTATTAATGTACTCCCATGGCTTTAACATGTTTGGCATTATACACACACACACACACACACGTGTGTGTGTGTGTGTGTATTTTTATGTTCATACACATATATTTAAAAATACTGATGTCATCACCAACCCATCCCTTGTCACTTTTTGGCCTGTCTTGGTTTGTGGGAGAGAACACGTTAGACAGTTTGGATCTACAGAGACGTCTGCAGCTGCCTCTTTTCTCTGTACTTGCACCACTGGGGCTTGTTTTGAGGGAGTCAGAACATAGGAGACAGGTAAGAAGAACAAATTTTCATAGAGAAGAAACCATAACAGAAATCCTTAGTAGAGCAACTGCACACAGCGGTAGTCTACCAATGATGCTGGTGCAATGGCTGTTGCAATAGTTTCATTGTTCAAAATAACATTCCGTGTTGAGTCCACACTAAGACAAATCATGTCATGCCTTTAATGTCGGTCCTACTTTCCTTTAAAGCATTAAAGAATGCCCCTCAGCTTCAATGCTTCATGAACTGTCTCACTCCTTGTGAAACACGTAGTCCTATTATTTGCAATTTTTGTTAAATTGATCATTTCTCTCCTTTAATATGCCTACCACAATTTCAGTAGAAAGGCAATCAAGAAATCTTATCAGATATCTGCTGAGCAACGAACATAAATAAATACACTGTATTTAAAAGGGGAAATCTTATATAATTTAATACCCACAGGCATAGACTATAAGTTTAACCAATATAAAATGGCAAAAGTATTATAGTCCTACTATGAAAGAATATTTCATTAAACTACTAGTTAAATGAATATATTTTAATTTTAATAACATAATTGATTTGAGATGTAGTGAAAGATATGTATGATTAAGTATATTACATCTGAAAATTATAATAATAAGAGGACAAAGCTATTTGAGGTGTCATATGCATAGTGTTACATTTTTCATGAAAGCCTATGTTAGCAGTGGCTCATAAATAATGTACATTTTCAGAAAGAAAACAATCTAATTTAAAAAATTTTTCAATTGTATTTTATGCTATAGCCTTTTGTCCTGAAAACTACAATAGACATTAAGACTATAGTTATTAACCTGGTATAATAAATTCTCCTGGGTTCAACACTCTGAATAGAGCAGAACAATTGAAAGCAACTAAATATTAAAATTATTTAAAAATCAGCAGTATGTTTGGATAACACAATGTTTCAATATGTTGCAGCTGCTAATGACAAGAAGTAATGTTTCTGAGGAAGCAATCTTCAATTAATCATTTCCTCTTTTAGTGGAATAATTTATGGAAATGAGACGAGACTAATAAAGCAGAAAGAATGGGAGGAAAGAAAGAAGTTAAATAAATTGCTTCCTTTTGTAACAACAGAAAGTCATGATATCCATCATTTGGCCAGAACTATCATGTTGCTTAAGGCCTTATTTAGCATTTGATTCTCTTCCAATAGCACGGAAATAGAAGGGATCACATTTCAGCTGCCCATTTATTTCTTCTCCATTTTAACCCCATAAACATCTTCCGAGATTGAAAGGGGAACAAATGTAACAATCTTGGAAAATACAATGTCATCTAGGAGACAGATGGATGAGGTACTGAGCCACATAGTCATTCCTTCTTCGATTTCAGGTATTGGATTTTGATGTGTTTTTCCCTTATTGAGAATTGAGTTTCACAGACAATAGCCATAAAAATCAAACACAAGTCGAAAGAAAGACAGGTAGATAGAAAGTAATTTCACTAGTCATCTTGGATACTTTGGAAATATATTTACTAGGTTATGAGATGACAAATCAATTCTAGTTGTTTTTCTACACTGTATTTATAATATTTCTCATTTATATTCCCCGTGAAGCATCAAGCAAGAAAAAAGGAAGCACTGGCCCACCAGTCTCATGAAACATAAAAGAGTAGCATTATGTTCTTAAGCAACTGATCATTACGTCTTTCTTACTGATATGTAGATGACAATCCAGAAATACAACATTTTACCACCCCAAGGATTTCAAATAGGTGAAAAACATCTTTGTAGCAGGAAACCACAAGGCATATCATGGAGGAGGGGGCTATATGTCATGGGATAACAAAAAAAATTAAAAATTAAAATGAAGAAAAATCATTATACCATAGCCTTTCCATGCATTTTACTTCTGCCATGGAGATGATCAGCAAGCAATTTACCAAGTGTCAAATTTAGGGGAGTGAAAAATCTAAAATATAAATTACAGCATGTGAAAAAAAATCACACTTGCTTATCAATGGAATTCATGCGACATGGTTATTCAATGGTCGTGGTGCTGGTTGCAGCCATTAGTCTGTAACTGTTGATGGACTGTCATGCAGGCAGGAAAGCACACACCTTTCTGTTTAATCCTTCTCCTAGAAATGTGACCAACTTCAGTGAAGGTTAACAAAGAGACTAAATAATATCTTACAGAAAAAGTACATATCCACTTGATAAAGCCTATTAAAATTATCAACTACATTTTAGGCATAAATCAGAATGTGTTTTTTTTTTGTTTTTGGGTATTACTTATCCACTAGGATATCATGTTTTGAATTGTAAAATTCAGGTACTTTTCATAATTTCTCCTGTCTTTGGGTTTATTTATTTGAATTGGTTCTTAGGTTGTCCTGGTCAGCATATGGACAATGAGAGGGACAGGCTGATGGGTGAGGGGATCTTAGCAGTATCATTTTATAGTTATTATTTTATTGGAGAAGGTAACTTTCTAGTCACTAATTTGATAGTGTATTTTAGTTTTAGAAAAATTGTTCTGAAACAACGATGAGATCAATGTGTTTGTTGGGAAATTAAACATGAGACTTGGAATAGAATAGTCATACCGGCCATAGCTATATTCTCTTATATGATATTACGACTATAGTGTTTCTTAGTACAGGGCATGATGAGAGACAAAAGCTTAAAGAGTGGTGTCAATATACATATAGTTACTGTAATATCATGAGTCTATGTGCAACATCTGGTATATTTTATTTTCATGATTTTATGGTGTATGCATTACCAAAAAGAGCAAAATAATCTATATGCCAGAGCAACATTGCCATAGGAACAATTGCTTCAAAAAAAAATAGAACAGGAAGCATAGAATTTAATCTTTCATTTACTTTCCCCAAGCGATTTGATGGGAGATAGGAAACAATCATTTGCAGAAGCAGAACCCTCCCATAAACAATGATGAAAATACCATCTTGTATTATAATGATATTTGATCCTTTTACCTTTTGGAATTAAAAAGTGCAGACAGCTTAGAATTCATCTTTATAGTAACTAAACTTAAGTGCACAAATAGATTATTTTAGGCGAGATGAAGATTTTTGTAAAGAAAATAAAATAAAATATTGCAAACCTCACACACACATTTAGTCCACATAACTGGTTGTTTGCCTAAGGCAACATCTAAGGACAACTGTTCTTTATTGATTGCTCAAGTGGAAAGAGTTTCAAGGACGTTGATAAAAGCCATAGTAGGAAACACTATATGACTTGCTCCTTCAACATATTCTCATTACATCTGAACTGGTCTGAGTTAGCTATGTCCTACCTTTGCTCTTGAAGGTTCTTCATTTCAGAAGGAATTCTTCCTTATATTTCTTCCCCATGTCAAACTCTACTGACCTAACATATGCTGGGATTAAATTTCCTGTCTGAAGATATGGGTCTACCTGGTTTGTGTGAATGCCAATCTTAAACCTTCATTACTGATGCTTTATAAATCAAAGAACAGTTTGGTCCTCTCTTTTCTTCCACTTTTGATTTGGCATTTTTTATTGTTTCCTTCATTTGTATGGGCATTTATTTCCCCATTTGACTTTTATGGAAGATTTCATCTGAGAGAGTGAATCTGGAATCCTGCACTAGATTGCCATTATTGGGCCATTTTGTTTCTTAGCAGCTCATGGTGTAGTAGGATATTTAATCTTCTTCACTGTCACTTCTTCGGTGGCATGTCATAATTTATGGAACTTGGGGTTTGAAAATGATGACATCAACATCTAGATCAGATCTCAGGGCTCCTCTTTGGGTTAAGTGCTCATTTTCATATTTGGAAGATGGTAGAGTACAGGTCATAGAATCATTTTTTTTTTCAAAATACTAAACTTGTGGCTTAGTACTACCAAAGTGATTTTATAAAATTTGGGTATGATTTTTGATGCCAATCAAGACATAAATTGAGATGGGCTAGCTGCAGAGATAATTTAGAAGATTGACTTCTGCTGCTATTTCATCGCGGGACACTATAAAGGAACTGCATATATGCAGAACAGCCAAGAAAGCCATTAGAAAGTGAAATTGAATGATGCCACTTAATTAGAAGATAGGGCATGAAGGATCTCCATGATCCAGAAATTTAAGATGGTGGTATGAATTTTAAAAATGAAGCTTTTTGCTTTCTGGACACAAAAATCATAAATCGTGTTACGGCTCATTTTGGTTTGAAAGGAGGGAGGAAAGGGAGACAGTGGAGAGGTAATTGAGTTGGCCAGTCATTTTCTTAAATGTGAAGTTGGACAAGCTCCAATTGCAGGCGTACTCTCCCTTGAGGGTAAGGAATGGACTGGAAACAACCTGAATTCTACATTAGTATTGTGCCTGGCATGTTATAGAAAGATACAATTTCCCAGCACATGTACTATTAGGGTTTGATACTAAGGCTTTGGTTAAGTCACCACGGTGCCAGAGAAGAGTGTTTTGGGATCAAGGGAAGTGAAGTGGATTTTTCTGTTTCATCCAGAACAGTCGAGACGACTACTAGTTTGCACAACAGGAACATTCAGGGAGGGCGTGTTGAAGGTTATATCAGAAGTGCAATTTCTTCCACCTTAATTTCGAGGTATTTTATAGAGAGTCACTTTATTAAAAACTCAGGATATATAAAATACAGTGTGTTTACCGTTACAGCTGGAAACGATCATACTGAAGTGTATAATTTGGCTGCATGTTGCTTAGGAGCTTTCTGTGAAAAAAACATCTCATATCTCTACCTGTTTCCATATGAGCACATATATTTTATTGAATGTGAGAAGTGACATTAGCAAGACAACATGCATGATTTAAACAGGGGTGGACTCTGGATTGGGGCCCATTTACTTTCAAATATTGACATCTATTATTCGTAGATAATTCACGGATCCCTAATGGTAAGACTGAGCCTGGCCAAATGGGGATTCCTGACTGGCTCTCCACCCATTTGAACTTTACTGTAACCTACGGTGTGTATGCTTTAAATTTGGTCAATTAGCAACAAAAGCAGCCAGCGAGCACAGAGACCCTCGAGGAAGGAGGGTTTTATGGCTTTGGAATTTTGTGGGCTCTTTGGACCTTTAATCCCACCTCAAACCTGAAATAGAGGTGGTTACCAACCAAAAAGAAACAATAGATGGAGTTCTTGCTACACTAAAATGCTCCAAGTCCTTCTCATTCCACAGCAAATATGGATTCTAACTGGGCTGTTTGGAGAAGAGCTCTCTCACACAATCCTTTCTCTTTACCGCTAAGCAGCTCTATGCACTTAGCTTTCATAGGCTTGAACCAGCCCAAGGCCACCCAAATAGAGCTTCAAAATGAGAAACGTTGCCTCAAAGGAAACCATTCAATAATCAACAGTGTTGATTTGGACATGCCATTTTTTTTTTTTCGAGACAGGGTTTCTCTGTAGCTTTGGAGCCTGTCCTGGAACTAAATCTGTAGACCAGGCTGGTCTTGAACTCACAGAGATCCGCCTGCCTCTGCCTCCCGAGTGCTAGGATTAAAGGCATGCGCCACCATGGCCCAGCGACATGTCATATTTTTAAAAAGTTTTTGTTCATTTTTTTTCCATTTGTATATGAGATATTTCTAGCTCCAGTAGATATTGTTTTTGAAATAGTGTAAGAACTTTGCTACAAAGGACTGCTAACCACTGGAGACATCACCAAGATGATACATGTATCACTGCTAAGATTCTTAGAACAGTTTAGCGATATGTACAAAATTAACTATTATTAATCAAATTAGAGCCCGCAGTGATGTTTCTCTGTGTGTGCATGCAAATGTGTGTGCATATTCATGTGTTTGCAGATATACATATGTAAGGGTGTGGTGCACAGATAATGCACATGGCGACCAGAGGGTGCTCGTCAATGTTGTTTCTGGCATTTGCCTGTCTTTGCCTTCCAAGTATTGGGTTACAAGGACACTCCATCAAGCCTGGCATTTAACACAGGTGCTGAGGATAATAAAGCTTTGTCACTTTACTGACTGACACATATCTTTAGCATTTATAATGATATTTCTTAATAAATGGTATTATGTAAAATCATATTGCATTTCTGAATATGATGTTGGTGATAAAAAATGTATCTCTTTTTCCATGATGCTACTTAGTTCAAATCACTACTAGAAAATTAAATATTAAGTGTTTTCATTATTTTTTGAAATGCTTAGATGATTCATTACCGTTCATTCAAAATTACTGAATGTTTCTAATATTCAAAATTTTATATTCATTACAACAATGTAAAAAGCCCACAAAGATACCTATGAATTATAGTCTGACTAAAATAACTTAAGTTTTTCCTGCTTTTGTTTGTGATATTTATCTGTACCTATCAAGATACAAGCACATAAATTCTTCAATATGATGAATTAATAATTACTATTTCCTCATTTATGAAATGATATGGTCCAATATTTTCACTTGAAATGAATTCATGGAAAATTAGTAGCTATTCGATTGTGAAAATGGAGACTGGTCCCTGTAAAACTTGGGGAGAGTGTGCTAGTATAGACACTTACCTCAGTCTAAGAAAGAACTAAAACTTTGCTCCTATTCTCTGGTCTTTTCCTTCAAAGTCAGAAGAGTAGCCCACAGGAAAGTCATTGACCAAGAATGTGTAAAGCGGGGGATTTTTAAGCATTTGCTCCAGCATCTCCTGATTCTCCCACAATTCCACCAAGGATTTTTGAGACTGATGCCAACACATTGCGACTGTGAACAAGGGGCCTGCATTTCAAGAAGGTAACAGATCTTGCAATCTGTGTTCAAGTGCTATGTGTAGTGGTGGCTCCCCCTTAGCATACAAAAAATAGGAATATTCTACACACCTAGTAAATCAGATAAAAATTAACCAGGGAATAGCAAGAGTGTCTTGTGATGCTGTCCAAAGCACCTGAAGAAAAAACAGGGTAATCATGGTCGGGGACAGTGCCCGTGCTTTGCGTGCTAACTATTACTTTTTAAATGCTCATTAGTGTCACTGCCATTGAGATGTTTCCCCAGCAGAGGGAAGCACAGCTTCATTATTAATATCATAAACTGAAATAGGGAGAAGGAGCTTGCACTCCAGTGATACATTTTAAAAGGAGGTTGGCTGATGTTTCCGGTTAAATAAGCAACTGTGTCATTTAACAAGTCTTAATATCTTGTAGAAAGTATATAGTGGATTGACTACAAATTGCCCACTTCAAGGAAATATACAATTAGTATTTTAATTAAAGACATTGCTTCCTTGTCTATCTGACTGAAACAGAAAGAGTATACTGGCTTAGCATCATTGGCATATAGATAAATGGCTTCTTGGTTGAATTTAACATTATTTTTTTTAAGTTTGTTTGATATATTTTAATGAAAATTTCTTTTGCCCATCTCTTTGGCTGCCTAACATGTAAAAGTAGGTTCATAGACCTGACTTCTTTTTGTCCATGTAAGAAACTTGAGTTTTATATCTCATAGAAATCTAAAATCCTGAATTTCTTATACCTGTGATACTCCTGTTTTGTGCATTCTTCAACATTTTCTTCACATCAGACCCTATTTCTGCTAAGTATTTGAAAAGATGTGTGCACTCTTGGCACTTGAAGATGAGAGGGTAAAAGACAAGGAGTGTGACTTACCATGGTGTTGTAAGTCTGAGCAGTGGGTCAGCGGGTCTCCATTTCTGATGTCTTGTCGTCTTGTGCGTCTAAAATAATTATATTTAAGAGACGTTATTCTATCTCTATTTTTCCAGTCAGGGATTTCTGATATGAATGAAGAATCAAATCTTATTGACTATTACAGACAATAAAGTAAGACATGCATTTGCATCCAGTGTGGCTGGGTGAGGGGTTAAAGGAGATCAAACTGGAAATCCAAGATGCTTAATTCCAGCAACTACAGCCCAAGGTCTTTAAACTATCACTAGTAGACTTCCTTGCCTATTTTCTACAAGGTATCCATCAAACACTGAGAAACTCTGACCTTAATTTTATATGAAATGAAGTATAATATATTTAAACAGCAACCCATTTCTTCAATAAACATGATTGAACTATTGTCTAAACATGATTGGACTATTGTTCTCATCATCAACGTGGTTGTAAGCTTGAAAACTGAAATTCACATGAATGATGATTTCCCTTACTGCACAAACTTATTTTTAAAATATACTATTGTCTAGCTTTTGAATGTTTAAACCAAGAATTCTTTCTTTTATTGCCTTTTAATTTTGTTATATCAGTATTTTAGAGAAAGGCATCTTTATTGTGTATCATTTGATCTTTTGTGGTAATAAGGATTGAACTGACGGCCTATTGTATTGCTCTATCGTTAAAGTATACCTCCAACATGGGCTCCTTCTTTCTTTGTTTTAGATAGGGTCTCATCCTCAGTCACGGCCAGTCTGCTGGGATTTCAGGTACACACCACCATGATTGCCCTATCCTATGGTTATGACTGCAAATCTGTTTGCTTGTGCATTGGAGAGAGTGGGAACACAACCAAAAATGTTGAACATAAAGGTAAGTTCTCCTTTTGCTAGGAGTATGGGTGAACCAAGATGGCCTTCTCTTTTACAAAAGAGAAGAATGTACATATCACACTAGAGTTCAAGTTCGTTCCAGGGTTCTCAAACTATATGTGAAGAGTCCTGCAGTTAGACATACTTGGAAGAGGAGCTGGCCTCCTGCTACTTGATACAAAACAGATATGAAAATGGAGAGATAAGAAATATAGAGAACGGCTGTCTGTAACACACATGGAAAGTCTGGGTGTACTTGACCGATTTTATTTTCTTTTTTCATCAATTTAAAGGTATTATCTTGCGATAAAATTAGTTACCATCCTTGAAAAGGAGCGCCTTTATTGGTCATTGAGAACTGTCAACATGGAATTCATTACAGTACCCATGAATTTAGAAGTCTAAAGTATTCAAGGATTTCTATTTGTGGGAAGAGTGAGACTATCAAACAGATGTGCACATTTGAAAATTGAGCCAGAAAGAGAACTGTGAAACCTGAACCTTAGAGCACTGGGGAAAGCCTTTCTCAATGCCCAAGCTTCAAAAGCTGCCCTCAGAGCATCTACATGGTCTAAGGACTCTACCACACTCCTCAAACACGTATCTCGTGTGAGACACGTGCAGTTAGATCAAGTAAAATCCGGGAGTCACAAGAGGAACAAAAGCACAAGTGAAACACTTTTGGTCTTAATTTGTGCGTGTGTGAGAACCACTTTCATATATATACATACTGGTTTTAAGTGATAGTTGCTATCTCTATCTCTTTTTCTCCTACTTTGACAAGAAATACTTAAAATTCAAACATCTCTTTACCAAATTTTGTGAAGTTCTTCATTATTATTTAAATTAAAAATGCTCCTCATTTTAAGATCAAATATGAATTCCATATGTACATTTGAGTAACACAAAAGCCCCCTAGAGCTAAATAGTTTTAAGAAGAACAAAAATTTAACCTTAAGCAATTCATGAATGCCACAGTAATGAATATATTGTAATGTATTGAACTATCCATATTTTCTCTAAACAATATACATTATATTCAAATTCAGCTAGTTTTTTTTCTATTATAAAATTCCAACAGATTATGAAAGCACTAACCATAACACTTAAATCTAGAATTTTGAAAGATTAAGAAACCTCGGTATGTACATGGTCTGCATTAAGAATTTTTACATTTAGTATCGGTGTGATTCTGTGTCCTAGTTGTATGTTAATATAATGAAGTTACTTTGTTGGTGAATGTCTTTACAAAGATATACTTTATAAAGATATACAATTTATTTATTGTATGTATGTGTTTGTGTATCTGTGTATTCATGGATGTATCCTGAGACCAGAAGAGGGAGCTGGAGACTCTGAATCTGGATTTACACGTGGTTGTGAACTGTCTATCTGGGCCTGGGAACTGAGCTTGGTGCTGTCCTCTGTAAGAGAAGTAAATCTCCTTAACTACAGAACCATCTCTCCAGGCCCAGTGGTAGATGATTTAATAGTAAGACAATATTATCTAAAACACCAATGAAAATATTCAAGTGCATGTTAGGGTAAAGCTTTCCTATTATAGTTGTAATATTCCAAATGCTACAGAACACACTTCACTACGGTGAAAGGCTGATGATATTCAGAGCTTCTTTACAATTGCTATCTGTGCTAAAGCAAAGTTAGATTGCTCCTAAAGTGTACTGGTTTAGGGATAATGGTGACTTCCTGTTTCAAGAGGTCAGGTTGCATGGTAGTAGACTTAAAGGCACATTAGCAAGATATTTCATATTCTTTTATTTATCCATTATTATATCTTTCTGAAACAGTAAGTATCAATAAAGAAAGGCAGCTATCAGCAAAGAGTAGAGAAAGCAGTTATATTACTGCTTTGTCAAATTAAGAACTACTTTTATTTTATTAAACACTAGTGAATTAATTTGTTTGCAACTTTAGGATGTACATAACAGTTCTTTGTAATATGAGAGTATGTCTTAAAAATATTACATTAATTGATTATATTACCATTCTGTTTTATTTTAAAACTTTTATATGCAATGTATTTTTACCATATTTTTACTTCTCCTCAAATCCCCCTTCATCCTTCCCTTTCTTTAAGCATTGAATCTTGCATAGGAAGCTGCAGTTTTGCAAATTCTCTATGCGTTGTTCTCAGTCAACTTTTGTTTGCACTTGTCTGCATTGTGTATGCTGTAAGTGTATTTTGAGCATATAGGTGTGTGTGTGTGTGTGTGTGTGTGTATATTTGTGTAGATCAGACTTTAACAACGAGTGTCTTTCTCTGTTGCTCTCCACCACTACATCCTCACCACCACCATCATCATTATCATCATTTTGAGACAGAGTTTGTCATGAACGAAGAGCCAGAGCTCTGATTTGTCTGAAACTGGAGTTCACCTCTCCCGCACCTGTCAATAACTTTCAAATCAAACAATAATTTTTATTTAGCAATTCCCTGTAAAAGAACTGTAAGTATTACCAAGATAACACTCAAAACACATAAGTAGTATATACACACATACCCACATGTGCAAGTGAGATCTGATTATGTAGCTTTATGCTTCAAGTTAAGGCTCTATAAACACAGGATGATGTAGGAATAACAGGGACATATAATTTCTTGAGGTGAATAAGGAGATATATTTAGGAATATATTAATGAATATTAACCCATATTAATACACCAAGGACATCAATGCAATGTTTTTAAAGATAGGAAGAAACTCTTGGCTTTCACTGTGTCTGTGCGTATGTGTGTCTCTATGTATTGAGACAGTGAAGCCTGTGCCCCATTGCATAGCTGCACATGTGAAACTGGGGTGACTGCCTCATATTTCAGAGCTCTTCTCCCCCTGGGCTTGAAGCAGGATCTTTGTTGTTTGTTGAATATGCACAGCAGGCTGGCTGGCTTGCTCTGTCTCCTGTCCCATCTCACTCACTACAGAAGCACTGGGAATACAGATGTGCACACCACATCCAGCACATGTAGATTGGGGGGATCACACTCAGCTCCTCACACCTTCATGACAAGGACGGTACCCACTAACACATTGAACCAATCATCATTTTCACTGTTTAGGCTTAGGATCTTCTATATTCCTTGGATTCCATAAAAGCAAATGAACTCCTGTCTGTTAAGGAATTTCTTTTCATTTGGTAACATAAATGGCCTTATTAAAAAACGGGCCATAATACCTCTAGATAGATAAAAGTAGATAGAACATTGAGTTCAAAAGGCACAAGGCCCAGACTTAGCTCTATTTTCTCTTCATAACTTTTTTGGAATTTTGGCCCAGTTTCTCCCTTTTTAAAATAAAACTGCAAATCTAAGTTGCAATGGTAGGAATTTAGGGATATTGTGTTGCTGTCTTAAAAGTCCTTCAGTTATTGGTTCTCACTTAGGATTCAACTTTCCTACTATTCAGCCTTTTTCTTGTCTTTTTTAGGAAACGGGAAAACAAAACAAACAACAGCAAAATAACAATAAAAATCCTACCATGTTAATACCTCAAATCCCTCTTTATTTGTACAGAAAGGTAGTGCGCTTATTTATAAAGGGTTGTTCTAGAAAGCAAATCAGTAAGTCTGCGAAGAAGCATTGTATTTCTCCTTTGTTGTTCGCCTTACCTTTTGGCAGTGGGAAAGTAGCGGGAGCACGATGACCCATCCCAGGCACAGTAAGGGTCCCGGGCGAGGCAGCATTCGGCACAGGCTTTGCCATAAATGTCACAGCGATGCAGAGGAAGCTGGACGACCCCAGCAGCTGAGCCAATGTAGAGCTGTTGCTGTGGATGAGTTAAGAAAACACTCTTTTAAAACTAACACGTTTAGACTCGTTATCAATACATTATATTTATAGATCATAATTGTTTAGATAGTTTCTAAAGGTCTAGCAGACATTACAGTTTACAGCGAAGTAGAAACCAATTCTGAGCATCTGACTACAGCAGGAAAGAGAGAGATGGTTTTCCCTCACTAGAGAATTGATTAATGATATAGTAAGCCTCAAGTAAAAGTTTTATGTAAATGCTGTGCTAGAGGACAGGCCCTTGGATAGAAGCCACTGTTGCCAAGCCTGATACCCTGATGGAGGCTGTAGGGACCCACACGACGAAGGATGGGAACTGACATTCCCAAACAGTTCTCTGCTCCTCACACCTGTAAACTGCACTGTGACCCCCCCAACATGAGTAAAAACACAAGTTTTTTAAAAAATTATGTGAATACTGAGACATGTAACAATAGTCCACAGGCAAAAGACTTTAAAGTATATTTTAATTTTCCTATTATATGGATGAAAACTGAGTTTTAGAACAACTTCATCGTGAACAATAGGATGCCCTTTGACATTGTAAATTGCTTGATAGTCAGAAATGGAAACGGTCAACTTTGCTTTTCCAGAGACTTTCACTTACAGACTACACCCATGTGTGTGTAAGTTGAATGTACACTAAAGTGTTTAATGAAATTTAAGAAATTATTAAGGAGTGTTTTTATAGATAACAGGCCAGCGCTTAAAGCTAAACAATATTTTTATAAAAGAATAGCAAGAGGTAAGAATAACAAATCCATTTCCTTGTAATACATTTTCCTTGTTAAATATTGCTATTCTAAGAAATAAAATAAACAAAATTATTACACATATTAATAGATATTTAATTTGTTTAGTCATATTCATTTTAGTGTTATCCTGAATGAGTTTGTAAATCAGCACAGATAAAATTGGTTTATTTCTTAGTAAGAGAATATGTTTTATCTTTTTTAATATAAGGAACTTAGATATCCACTGTAATAAAAATGAGGCAGATATACCATACTTAGCAAATGTGAAATTACTTAGGGCTCTGTAGCCATAGCCAGAAACACAGTTGACAACAACGAACATGAACATGATGACACTGACATTAATATCCTAGGCCATTTTGATACTTTTGAGACCGCTTCAGTTAGCCTAGGCTACCGATATTCTCCAGGATCCTGTGCCTTCATTCCAATCAAGTGTTTGGATTATGGGTCTTGCACCTAGCCTGGCTTTTGTGATCCTATTTGAAAGGGTCAGTGACCAAATTGCCCATGCTATTAAAAGACCTTATGCTTGGCTAATAATGTTTCAGAAACATATGCCAAATTCATAATTATAGATTTGTGGGCATAGGGTATTTGAGTAGGAAAAGAACTACCCAGCAAAGTATCTATATCTGACATATGCCTTTAGGAGAAAAATAGAAAAAAATGTATAGTAAAAAGAGAAAAAGCAAAGTGAGTAGAGCCATCCAAATGAGTTATGGTTATGAAAACCCAAACTCCAATAAATTGTCCCAAATTAAATGCAATTCAATCTCATTTTGATTTCATCATAATTCTTCAAGATTACTAATGATACATAAAATAATCGTGCTATTCACAGAAAGCATAGCGGCTTGCAGGCATCACTGAGCATAATCCAGTGACTAGCTAGAAACCTGATGTGCTTTTTCTGCCCAATTTAACAATGCCGCAGGAGATTTCGCTAGTCTCCTCACGAGATGAGGGCCACGAGCAGGACACGATTTCATTATCTAGAAGGTTAGTTATATCGTTACTCGTCCCCCCAAAATGCTGTCTCACTTTAAAAAATGCTTCTAACAGTGGATGAAATTGAGTCCTATTGACTGAAATCCATCTTCCCTCTATCAAGGATTCTTTTACTGTGGTAATTCAAAATGGCATTTTTTTTTGTTGACTGTTATATTAATGGGAAATATTTTTAAATGTTTAAATTCTTAATTATTTTCAAACAGGATGTTTTGCTAAATTGGACTTAGAGGTGATTCAGTAAGCATGGGCTCTGAAGTCTAGCAGGGAATAAATATAAATAAATACCTTTAAAATCATTACAGGAAAGGTTATCCCTGTCTAACTTCCATTCTGGAAATCCCCGGATTTCCTTGCCAACATGTGACAGTTTTGAGATATGAAGAACAGGTGAGTAACATGTTAATGAGGTGTAAGATAGCAGTGTCGTGCCAATAGCGTCTGCACTCCGAGGTTAAATATCTTGGAGATTATCGATCTATTTTCATACATCTGTGTGGAAAGGCACACGTTGCATTTTGTTGGCACCATGATTTAGTGTTTTGTTCAAGGAACAGAACACTGTCAAAGGCAGGTCACGCAAATATATCAGAAATAACGATGGCCAACTGACTATCATATTCATGCTTCTGTATCCAAGCTTTTACAGCAGGGACGAATGTCCTCATTCACTGTCATTTTTATAATATGTTGACTTATTAATGTTCTGTATACCCATTTATTTCCAAAATTGTCATTCATATACTGGATATAATTTGTTAGAAGTCACACTCTGAATCACATCCATAGTTATTGAGAAATTACCTGTTTTTCTTGTGTGTTTTTGACAAAACATCCATTTGATATGAATGAAAGACTAAACATAAGTGGTCCTTAAGCTCCAAATTCTGGCAAGCCAGAATATTCTACTCGGTAGTGATTGGTTGTATGTTGAACTGAAGTGAAAGCCACCTTTTGTGTTCTCACCATACAATACTACTGAAGGTAGGTGTTTCTTTTTAAGCTAAGTCATTCCAAACATAATAACCAACAGCTTACTTTATTAACCTCTAAGGTGTATAGGATTTTATTAATCTGCAAAGCACAGATGTACAATTTTCATTCCATTCGCTTGTTAGAATAGCAATACTTCTTTGCTCTTTGATTCTGTCCAGTCTATAAAATGTGATGGATGATAAATAGATCTATCAAGTACAAAGTCGAAACCAATGAAACACACTGCTGACTGCAGCGTCTTATGATTGTACCTGTTTCGTAGAAAGCTCCATTGCTGATATAGTTGTTGGTTCCTAAAAAAAGAAGCAAAAGGAGTGTATGATAAAAGAGAAAAGATAATGTGTAATTGGTTAGCGCACTTACTAAGTTATCAGAGAAATGATGTCACTGTTGATAACAAATGGCATAACTGGAAATAAGATGTGTGAAAGAAGCCGGAGAGCTAAGTGCTAGATATGCAAAGACAACAGTGAGGGCCCAGTAGCACCATCGCCATAAAAATCCTTAGGGATCCTGACTGCAGCTGGGCAAGGTGTGTTTGTCACCCACTGACTGCACTTAGAGAACGTCTCAGTGGGTCCATAGAAGTCAAGAAGAAGTAAATTCTCTACTTCCCTTTCCTTACTTATTTCTCTAAGTGCACTTTCCTCTGCTTCGCCTTCTATTTGTGAGCCAAAGACAGGCACCACACGTTTTCCTTGGTCCTTTGGTTTAGGTGGAATCCGGGCGCTCTAACCTGAACGCCATCAGGTTCATTCACGCTTTGACCTCTACTACAGCCCTTCCTCCGTGAGCTTTCATTGTCAGGAGCAGAATTTGCGAGTGCAATTCCATTGTGCCTCCAAATCACTTATTGATCATTTCCTCTTAGCCTTCCTCATCATCCGTTCTGTGTCTTCCTTTCAGTCCGATCAGGTTCACCTTCCCCCTCCCATTCTTCCCATTCTGCCTTACGATCACCGAGCTGGGCAGGCATGGCACTGCCCACCCAGACGCCCCACTTCAAACCCGATGGCAAAAATTCGCACATGAGTTTCTTAACAACTTCTGTACAATCTGCCTAGTGTACAAGTGAAACAAATTATTAAGGATGTGTGGTAATTCAATGGGCTAATTTAGAGATTTTTAATACTTTTACAGTTTAGGTGAGTGATGGTAACTATTAAATATAATAATGATTTCTCAAAGAATTATCAATCACAAAGACAACTATGAGGCAAACAATGTCAGGCCATTGTGTCTACATAGAAAGGGTATGTTTACTATTTAGTATTATCAAGCCATAAAAAATAAATCTGTATTCATGAAAAATACTCTGTTTTAAGGCAATTTTTAGGTTCTACAATATTGGAACAAGTTAAGTAATAAAGAAATTAAATGTGTCAGGAGACATTTCCATGGAGATTTCTCCCCCTCTAACCATTTCACATGAGAATTTCTCATTAGACTAAAGAAATAACTGAGTTCATGCAGATTTATATCTAAGAAATTTTATAGTCAAGCTTGTTCAAGGCATTGAAAGTTAACACCCACAGCAATAAAATATGAGGTCTAAGTTCTTTTTAAAATAAAGTTGAGTGAATTTTCACTTCCTATTTACTGACAATACAAAAGCAAAAACATCTATTACGCAAAGGAAAATGGGTTATCATATGTAAATTGTAAAACGTGAGACAAACCCGAACATACGTCAGATTTCATGGAGACATATTATGCCAACATTCAAGATCAAGTTCATGGTATCCTTTATTAATATAACCTTATTTATTTTTTTATGCCAGGAAGTTAGCAACAGTTTAGAATATGAACTGCAATTGAATTTTAATGTACAATATATTACAGTGACAACCATTTAAATAAGCTGTCATTTTCCTGAGAAATAACTGGTGGAGAATCTGACTTCCCTTTACAACAGATGCAGCTTCATAACCATTTTTTTCCATGAAATTGCAAATTCAATTGTAAATTTAATTGGTGTTCATGGTTAGGAAAATGAAATAAGAAACAGCATCTTTTCAAGATTCTCTACGACTCCAATTTGTGATATATCTCCCAGATATTTTAATTTAGTGCTTATTAAACTTTTTCACTTTCAGAGCTCTTCCACGTGCTGACTCTGGGAAATTTGGACATAGCTCACACTAGACGCTCCGCGTTGGGAAGGAAGCTCCCTTACAAGTTAATAGGCTGGGCTTGGGAAAACATCAATTACGTTTTACATTTGAATGAAAATTAAACTCTCTCATTTGTTTGCTCAGCTGTTCATGGAATATTGCATAAATTGGGTTTAAAATGCAAGTGTTATTGATGTAACTGCCTTGCAATCCTCTGCAGCCAATAGGACTATAAATAAAGCCCTTTGTCCCCAAGGCGCCAAGGCTGGATGTGGCACCTCACTGGCTCAAAAGGAAAGCCCGTTGGAAGGACTGGAAAGAAAAGGCCATACTGACCAGTCAGGGTGAAAAATCACTACATGTCTGGCTTTTTATACATTATTTAAGAAAGGACAAATGTAAGGGAGCCCAGCATTCTAGAGCAGTATTTTAAGGGTATAACTATTTTCCAATAACTAACATTTACCAGTTAGCTTAGTTTTACTCTAAAAGGAGACTCTTTAACACTTATATTTGCTGTCTTCATCATAAGAAGAAGTCGATGCTCCAGTAACTAAGCAGGTCACTCAGGAGCACACAGCAAACTCTCAAACTCAGATGGTTGCTGGCGAAGCCCATTTGGAATCTGGCTGTGTGTTGGTGCTGCTGTGCTATTTTGAATATTTACTACAGGTGCGTTAGTTTCTGAGACTGACACCAATGCCAATTCTACTTCTTAGTACTTAGTGTCTATTAAAAGATTTACTCTGAAATGGAAGTTTTATTGCCAAAGAATATTTTTCTTTCTATACACTGATTGGGATGTGATTTCACCCCCAAATAAAAGTATCTTGTAACCAAAACCACTGGAATGTTCTGTGATTAGCCAGTGTTTTCCTAAAACAGATCTCAAGATGGCAAGTGGTATGTAGTGAATTTAATCCAAGAATTTATGAGTTATTCAGTATAAGAGTCATAAGAACATGGTCTCATGGAGGTGGTAATATAAGTAAATTGAACTTTACATTAAATGTGTTTAAAGATTATAAAAGAGTACCACCCAGGATCATGACCTTAAATCTTTCTCTTGTGTATTTACCCTATCAGGCTAAGGTGCAGCTCAGCTGACCTTTTTAAACTGCCTTTTATTTTACATGGAATGACACTAGTGTCAAATAGAAACATAGGCAGTGTAACATTTCCCTGCTTTTCATTGTATGTGGCTATCGCTTCAATGTATTGTGGTTTTTCTTTTTTCTGTCCCCCACTGCAAAATTAAACAAAGCTTGACAGTGAAATATTCCAATTGCTAGCCCACACTATATGTAAGAACCTTGGCTGATAGACTAGAATGCTTAAAGTAAATATTTCTGTACACTCTGCCCATAGATGTTTTGTCTGCTTGAGTGCCAAAGAAATAATCGTGACAATATGGACAGTGAAGACCGGGAAGAAAATACAACAGCTTCCCTGAAAGGAGATATATTTCCAGTTGCAGGCATTTTCTAACACAGCTGAGATACAGGAACAGTTACTTCTTCTACAGCACAATGGCAATTGTTCAGAGTTGCGTGAGGCTGATAAAGAGTTCTTCTCAAGACAGCTTAAACGCCATAGATAGGGGTCCTAGTCGTCACTGATGAAAGTCTGAAATGCATTTCTTTGAAAATCCCCAAATAAGAACAAAATGTAATAGATACTAAATATCTACAACTACTCTAGAGCCAAGTCTCTTGTGGACAGCAGAGGAGAGGGCGCCTGAACTGGCCTTTTCCCATAGTCACGCTGATGAGTATCTCGAATATTACCATAGAACTTTCGTCTGCAGACAGATGGAGATAGAAACAGAGACCCACATCAGAGCACTGGACTGAGCTCCCAAGGTCTAGTTGAAGAGCAGACGGAGGGAGAAGATGAGCAAGGAAGTTAGGACCGCGAGGGATTGGTCCATCCACTGAGACAGTGTGCCTGGTTTAATGGGAGCTCACCAAAGCCAGCTGGACTGGGACTGAATGAGCATTTGATTAAACCTGACTCTCTATAGCTGACAATGGGGGCTGACTGAGAAGCCATTGAGAATGGCACCGGGACTTGTCTCTACTGCATGTACTGACTTTTTGGGACCCTAGTCTATTTGGATGCACACTTTTCTAGGCCTGGATGGAGGGGGGAGCACCTTGGACTTCCCACAAGGCAGGGTACCCTGACCTCTCTTAGGACTGGGGGAGGAGGAGGGGAGTGGGGGAGCAGGAGGGGGATGGGAGGAGGGGAGGAAGTGGAAATTTTTGAATTGAAAAATTATATATATGGTATCTACATCTGCAAATCTTTTGGCTCCCATCATGCTCTTTCTAAAAGCCATTTTAGCTTAAACTCCTTTGAAATTGAAATTTTTATTAAAATATATCAAGGAATAAAGATTAAAATGTGAAATGTAAACCTCAGATTCCAGATGCATTAAGAAGGAAATTTAGCTACAATATAGAATTACTACCCAAATATACATGACTTATTTAATTAATAAAACAAGAAAATAATGAAAATATAAGAAAATTACTTATAATTATCATAATATGACTAAAATAATTCTACACAATAAAATTTAGTTCTACTAAGTGATAACAGAAGGTCATTGAAACTGAAGTGTGTAACACAGAAGGTCCATTTAGTTCCAAGTGGTTAGAGAATATGCTTAGGGTGATCACCTCTGTCTGTCTGTCTCTCACACACATACACACACGACTGAATTTTTGTAAAAGCCTGATCCTAGGAACGGTAAGGAAAACACGAAGTCTGTGAGTCATTAAGTGTTTATAAGGGTGCTGCGCTAATGTCACCCATGACTTCATTTGCAACGGTTACATTAATAATTCATTTTAAAGAAAGGCTTTTCCCCTATCTATCAGAGAATAATATGGAATCAGATTACCAGGATTATATGGTACTGTTTCTAAGGCACCTTTCCCATTATTCTCCAACCTTTACTCAGGTCCTTACAATCTTTATCTTATTTAATTTTTGCATCAGTAATGTTTCATTTATTTCAATAATAAATATTGGCTGCATTTACATCTTAGGCTTTAGACATATAACTATGAATACCAGGCATCTATTTATGAGTTTTGCCCACATTGCCCATCATTTGTTTGCTAATCTAAGTGGACCCCATAGTGGGTGACAGCCCGTTTGGATAACTGTAGTTTTTGATGTATAGGTTAAAGTTCCAAAGTGCTTGCTTTTCAAGGTAACTCACTTGGAACAACGAACAGTAAGATTCAGTTCACACCCTATATACAGCAATTAAATATAGCCAAAAGAATCAACTTTTAAAAATCAAAATTTGATTTCACTATTTTGGAACTTATTTAAATTAAGACCATGCAGAACATTTATAAGGAAGCCTACTCATGTTCAGCTTAGATAACAAAAAAACAATAAAGTAACAAATAATAATGACATTTTATCTGAGCATTGTGGCACTGCTTAGAATCCCAGTGCTCAGGTAGTGGAGGCCGTAGATCAGAGGTTCAATGCCATTCTCAGCTACACAGGGAATTCAGTGCAAGCCTGGCAAACTAGCGACATTGTCCACAAAAGAAAACAGAAGCAACTACAGTGACAGTAACAAGCCTGATCGTATGTGGGCCACAATGCTGTCACTGTCCCTATGCTTTAAGCATGGGTCACTGGGTGAGGTACTGTAGTCAATATTTTGCAAATAAGAGTTTTGGAGAGACTGTGTGAAGCTAGGATTGCTATGTAGGCTAAAGTGAGGCTTCTAAACTGTCCAGTAGAAGATTATCCAGCGGCTATTATCAATGATCTATTCCATTGGACCAGGGGCATGCTTGAATGACAGTCCTTCATTTTCCTGCAATTTTGACTTCATTTTCTCAACCTAAGACAACTGAACAGTGATTCCCTGGTCTATGAGCTAAGTGCATCATATCTAAGTAAGGTGCTGAAAGGAGTGAGGTGCACTTAGCTTCATCATTAAACGTTGAATCAACTGAAAACAATAATCCATATAAGTGTGAGTATGTGTATATAGTTATGTATACATGCCAGTGTGACACATGTGGAGGACAAATGATATCACATGAAATCGTGGGACTACAAACAGTATTTCCACCTTTCCTGTCTACTTCTTTCTTAGCATTCAAGTTTAAATTACATTTTTTAATTTGTCAGTAAGTACCCACTGTATTATCTTATCAAAATATTTTCAGAATGTTATTTGTCTTATATGCAATTCATATCAAAATATGATCCCTGTTCAAAGTCTTCCAGTTAGCAAAGGCTCATAGATGAGAAACATGTATGATACCTATGTTCATTTATTTCCCGTGTCCCTGCTCCAACCTCAGCATACCTGATGCCTGAAGGACCTACCTAGACTGTTGGTGACTCAGGAAAATGTGACAAATATTTGCTCATTTTTGAGGTTTGAAGAGTAAGCATCTATAATCTATTGTCTGTCGCTAACATAAGCCTTATTTACTCAAACTTATCACTGATTTTCTTAAGAAAGTACTATAAAATAATCTATAAATTTCTTCCTTCGGCATGCTGAACATATCTCCCGGAATGCACTCAGAGTTTACATATCATGCCAAATATTCTATAAAGTGCAAGAGAAGGCAGTTTGAATAAGGAGGATTTGATCTTCATGGTAACTTATACAAATAATAAAAAATATAAATCATATATTTTGTCATTTATAAAAGAAAATATGAGCCAAGAATTTTTACACTCTTACATTTAACTGCATTGACACTGCCAAGGTATAGTTTGATTAGTGTCTGGTTTTCATACTTGACAATCTAATTAGAAGTATCTACAAGAGCACTGTCCACAGTGACTTTGGTGTCCCAGCTGTCCTGGGGCATAGATAGCAGCTAACATTGCAGATGCAAATTAGGCAGTACTCACCCTGAAGACTGTCATTTCTTCCAGAAGAACCTCTTCCAAGTCATGCCACGTCTCCTTGGGGACTGAGACCACCTTAAGGACAGTCCCAACATCTTTAAAAGAAAGCAGAGGGAAAGGTTACAATGGAATTAAATTAGAATGGAGTTTACCCTTAATGGGACAATAAGGAATTTTGTAGAGAGGTTTTTGTTTGTTTGTTTTCATTTTTATCTTGTGGAATAGAAAGTATGTGTGTTAGTCACAGCATACAGAGAAGAAAGCTCAGGAGAAAACTTCTGGAAGTCAGTTCTTGCAATACACTTGTTAGAGGTGGCTCTCTTCAGTTGTTTGTGAGGCCTTGCTTCCTACTCCAGGTTAACTGGATTGCAGGCTTTCCATCTCCTACACTTTCCATCTCCCCAGAGAAATTCTTAGTTATTCTTAGAAGACACTTCCCCATGTCTTCCTGTGTCTGGACTCAAGCTCTTAACTCAAGCATGGCAAGTACTTTTACACACCTAGCAATCTCCCCAGCCCCACCATTTTTTTTTCCAGCCTAACTCTTTGTATTTCTTTTCCATGTGTTGGGCACATTCGTAAAATTCTACATACAAATGCATTTCATGCACTTAGACTCTGAACTATAAAGATACCCATGGGACATAAAAATCAATTTTTAGAACTATATCAAGCTTCAAAGAAGAATTTAACATGAAAGTGTAGAAATTTCCAAAAATATAATAAACATAATACAATGGCTAAGTTGGATAGTTTTTTTAATTTAAATTTTTTGACAAGACAGACTTTTCCCCTTTTATTTTGATACCAGTGTATGTCCACAAAGACTCTACAGATGTGAACTGTAATGGACGCCGCCCATCCCAAATACAAGAGCCTCCGAGTTCAGCAGCACAGCCATCTCCTAGAAGCGGCCATATTTAGTGGCCCTTAAGGTAGGCTCAATGATACTGAAGTGATGAATGTCAATGTCATCTCTCAAAGTAAACACTTCTGATTACCACAACAGTTTCTCTACAATATGCACACTTGGAAATTAAGTTTACAGTCTTGAAAGTTAAATTCAGGAATTACATTTTTTAAAAAATTGATTTCATTTTATCCAGATTTAAATTACTTTCTAATTTTCATTATTAATAGAAAAATGTTACAATGAAAACATCTGTCATTTTCACCTGAAATTTCATTTATGCAATGTGAATTTTCCTGTGTGGCTGGTGTGATTCCACTCTTTGTTCAAAGGCAAGGATATTGAGTCTAAACAATTTTAGTATTTAGTAAATTAGATCAATTCTTTGCAGCCTCAGTTGGTTTATTTTAACAAACTTTTCCTTTTTCCAAAGAAATTCTTACCAATAAGAATACAATAATAATAAGAATACCAGAAATATTAGCTAGTACATCAACTCTATTGGCCACTGTCCTCAGTGGATTGTCTCATTGTACTCTGTGATCAAGTCTATTCCTTTTAAAGTTAAAAAAAAAAATTCCACTTTTAAGAGGATCCTTCTGTGTTTACAGGACCTTAGCCTGCTCAGAACACCAAAGATTAAAGGGAAATTAGGTTAATCTACTTAGTGACTCCATTGGGTCTCCTGGACCCAAACACAACTTTATCTCTGTTCCAGATCAAGTTTTACCGAATAGTATTTCAAACAATTTCACACAAATTGAATCAGATTACTCAACAAGGATCAATGCTCTATGAAGTGAAACTTAGTTAAAAGATACAATTACTGTAATCAATTTCCTTGCTGACAGATGACCCTGGTCTGGACTGACCTACAACCATCCACGGCACCCAACATTCAACATCCTCGTGAAAAGGGGGTTTTTAAAGGCAGTTTGTGTCCTAGAGGAACTAAATGCTCATGATCGGTTTGCTTTGGTCAAACAGCCGGAAGCAGGCTTTGTTGCTCTGAGAGCGAATAAGGGACTTCTGAACTAAGGATGGCAAGCAAGGCCACAGTGACATTATTGAACAAACGCAATTACTCTGCAGAGATTCAATTACAACTTGACATTAAAAGAGAAGCTAATATTTACTGAGAAGAAATATTCTCTTCTATTGCCTGATTTATTTGTAAGCTGTGGGTGCTACACACAGTCACTGACTTTTATGGAACTCCGACTCTCATCAGGATTCGTTCATTTGGTGGGAGAATATTCTCTGTAAAAGCGGTCTTTAATGTATTGCTAAGAACCCTGGCACTGTTAAACCTGATGACGTCAGGATTTCACAATTAAGGTATGAATCTTACAGTAATTTACCACACATTTTCTGTTCTGCTGTAGTCAACGTAATTTTCTTTCTGGTTCTCCTCGAAAGGAAGAGAAGACATTATTGCAGTAGGTTTCGGTGGAGCACACTGCTTTGCTTCGTCTCTTGTTGATTTATGTCAGCTAATGAAGTTAATGGAGACCAAGAATTTATTACCCTGGAATCTGACGTTAAGTAGCAGGTTTTGGATTTGTAACTGGTACTTTCGTAGATTGCATCACCATTTAGAGGGTATGGGGAAACACAATAACATGTCACAGCCATAGAAAGATTGATTCTGAAAATACACCTGCAGAAATCTACTCCTAAAAGTGAAATCAGCGAAAGGCTTTTGTTATGTTTCTAAAGAAAGGCGTTCAATGAGTGTCCAATACTTTTTCTGATAAAAAAATTTTTCCAGGTTTTATTTGTATGGCAAAAACAATGGATGAATTATTTGGGTAACCTTTATTTGATTGAAGGTTTTCATTAGTGGAAATGCTAAGGTTCAGACAAGTTTTCAGTAACATAATACCCTGGGAGTCTCAGTCATGATTTGAGCAATATTGTGACTGTGTGTATGTGTATTTGTATATCCCTAACTAGAAGAATTATGATTCAATTATTATAATTGATTATTTAGCTCTTACATTTCCTTGATTGAATTGAATAAGTTTCATTTCAAAGGACACTCCCATCCCCCCCCCCCTTTTTTTTAAAGCAAATGTATCTACAAAGTGATGTCAAACTGTTCTGGTACCTTGAAAATGAATGCAGAACTTGGTTCTTAGTACACTTAGTCAGGTAAATACAGTGTTCTGGAAGAAAACACAAAGGTAAAATTCAAAAGTGTACCTGTCCCGATGAACATGACATCATACTGGCCGTCTTCTGCATCCACTCGGTCTACAACAATTTGCGTGAACTGATAATTTACATCCGTTTTGATCATGATTGGGCGGTTATTAATAGGGAATACTGGGTTGTACATGGCTGGATGACTTCTGGCAAAGGTTATGACATCATCAGGAAGATCCTTTGTGGAGTCAAAGCCACCAAATGTTTTACTCGGACACTATTAGAAAAAGGCGAATACCTTTTAAATAAAATCTAATGATTAAGATTATAAATTATAAAATTATACTACTTCAATATCCTGTGAGTCTAAACCCGTAATTATTTTCGATTACATTTGAACCTGACTGAATAAGTAAGCATTAGTTATTGCCAGCTCTTATGTACCTAAATTAATAAAAGTCGAAATTATCAGTATATATTTCTAAACAAATGTTAATTTTCAATATTAATGAATGTCATCATTTCTTGCAGAACTTGAAAATAAGTCTGAGGTGTTCAGAAATCTGAAGAAGTCTGACATCCCTGTTAACTGTACCAGCCTGCGCTCTTTCTATAATAGATGTTTAACATAATGCATGAAATATGCTACATTTGAGTGAAACTAATGATGTTTAGAGAAACAATATTTTTCTTGATTATATATAACTGCTTTAGTTGAGAGTCACACCCAAACATAAACGATCTCTCTCAACCAAAAGATAATAAAAACTATTCTTTATTGTCTGACTCATAACATAACGTTGAAAACATTATTAATGACTTTAATAAAATAATTCAGGCTTTATTTAGTGACTACCAGTGTATGGCACAGAAACTAGTCAATCAAAATGGAGGCAGCAAAGTTAAGAAAAATACATATTGACATATAAAGCAAAAAAGAACATTTTTTTTGTGAGCTGGTATCATGTCAACTCTGGGCAGAAATACTCTTCTCAAAAGCAGATAAAAAGCCATAAGAAAATCAACATTTTTGTCTCCTCACTGTAATTCAGTGTGTAGAGCAAACAGTGTCACAGGGTACAGTACATCCAGTCTTACGTAGCTTGTCCTACAGTTAAGCAATGCTTCACTTTTAATGTCAGTGTGCGAGAGATAAAATATAATCGTATCTTACAGGATTAAAGCTAGAAATCAACCTCTTGCCAGTTACTTGACAAATTCATTAATAATTCAAGAGTTATTAAATAATGTTTTGAAATGAGAGTACAACATACATGTGTACATGTTTGACCTGCACATGGACTAGATATGATAGAATAATAGACTTCTTGTTTTGATATACCTTAGAGATTTCTTTAATATCACATTAAAACTTATAAAAAGCTACAAAGCTTCAAAGGCTTTTAAGATTATTTATGGGACTAAAGAGATGTCATGGCTTCTTCTAGAGGACTTGGGTATGATTCTCAGTACCCAAAAGATAATTCATATCCAGTTATAACTGCAGTTTTAGGGTATCCAATGCTCTCTCTGGATTTTCCGGGGAATGGACATACGTGGAGTACAGACACATGCAGGCAAAGCACAAAGAGAAAAGAAGGAATTTTGAAAAAGAATTTCTGTGTGTTCTACTTTACATTGTGTAAAGACACCAGGAACAAATGTGCAAATGTGTGAGTAAAAACTGTAACTGAGGATTATTTTAATTTTCCTACAGCTTACTTTTGTTTCTTTCTCTATTATCTGTTTTTAAATATAAAATATAATTTGTTTATAGTTTTTCTTTAAATTTCAATAATTGCTGAACTGTGGTGGCACACACCTTTAATCCCAGCACTCAGGAGGCAGAGTCAGGAGTATCTTTGTGAGTTTAAGGTTAGCCTGGTCTACAGAGTGAGATCTAGGACAGCCAGGGCTACACAACACAGTGAAAGTCAATCTCGAAAACCAAATTGTTTTCAATAATAGAGTGTTGTTTAAATATTGCATTTATGACTGCCCCTCAGTAATATTGCTGAAATGACAGAGAAATGACAGTTTGCACCTTTAAAACATTCATCATTTCCTCTTCCACTCCTGATTTATGCAATGCTGTCTCCAGCTCTCTGAGTACAGTGCCTGCTGATACAGTTTCTTCTAAGAGCTTACTTTGAACAGTGAGTTAGTGCTAAGCTGGAGGCTGAATACTGGCACCATCACTTAACTTTCTTTTTTTTTTTTTTTTTATTTTTTTGGTTTTTCGAGACAGGGTTTCTCTGTGGCTTTGGAGCCTGTCCTGGAACTAGCGCTGTAGACCAGGCTGGTCTCGAACTCACTGAGATCCGCCTGCCTCTGCCTCCCGAGTGCTGGGATTAAAGGCGTGCGCCACCATCGCCCGGCTTAACTTTCTTATACTGGCACTACCACTCAATTTATTTGCTGTACTTGACAAAAATAAATTCATTCCACGTGTTAAATATCGAAGCCACTTACAGTTCCTGGCCGTGGATACGGGACTCTTCCTTGATATGGCACCCACTGATAGTTGGGGCCGTCTCTGTGAGCATATGGGCCAAGGAACACTCTTCTTACATCACTCATGCTGTACATACACACTGCAGAGCCCTTGAAGATGTTGCTAGGAGAGAAGAGAAGGAAAGGTGGCTTTATCTCTAGTTAGTGATGGTAGGATGACTTGGACTTCCCCATTATGTCAGATGTTTGTGACCAAAACACACATAGAGCCTTTGCAACCACAAATATTCTTTGGGATTAGTTTGGTCTCATTGATGTATTTTATCAATGTATAAAGGATTAAATCATGATTTGTTTAAAGTGTGTGAAATCTTATTTGGTCTTCATAAATATATGCATTTATATCAAATATAAACTATTAAAGCTGGACAAGAAAGGCATATACGAGTGATCACCTCTGAATGAATATTCAGTTTTGATGTCGTAAAGAAATAAAAGCTAAAATTTCTGTTTCATCCTCAAGTATCATTACTGAACAAGAAAATCATCATAGTCTCAAGAACTTTAAAAAGTCATTTTCAAAGCCAAACCTGGTGCTCTGAAGGAATGTATGGAGGCATATCTCATTCGAATTTTAACTCCTAAACTAACAAGGTGTGAAATGAAGTAACATTGGAAATCCACGAAGGATTAATCATTATATCTGTACAACACCGAGCATAGTTTAAGGTAGTAGGCATACGCGATGTTCAAAGTGGAGAATTATGGCAGATATTTCTACCATTCTATCAATCAAAAGCAAGCAATTGAAATAGCTGCGTTTGTCATTGAGATGAAATTATTTTCCATTTACCTGGTCTGCAAAAGCACAGATTATGTAACATATTATATAAAAATAAAATGTATGGTTACATCACTAATAATATAACAATGCAAGTCATATTGAAAGCACACATAAATCATGCCGCACAAGAACTGTGAGTTCCTAAGCTATAAAAATTGCTCATTAGACAATGATGTCTACTGGGCTCTGACAACCACTTACCATGAATACATGACTCCATACTAACCTCAAGAAATATGTATGACATTTAATATTTCCATGATAGAATAAATAACAAAGTAACCCACATTCGATGCATCCCACTTTCATTGAAATTTGTTGATTATATCCCTTTTATTGTTACATATTTAGTAATCTTGGTGAATCAGATAATTCTGAAGTTTAATGCATACAATTTAGAGTCATTTGTCACCAATAACCTATCTTATTGAAAAGAGTGAAGAAATTATTTCACGCATTAAACAGTGGCAATCAAAATATGGATTCCCTATATACTAGCATGGGAATTACCAAGTGAACTGGTCAAAAGAGAAGATTCATAGGGCCAACTCATTCTTACAAGGTCAGAAACTCTAGTGATAAACGATATGAATTTTTATTATTTATATTTTATAATTAAAATTTTTATGTATGATTTATAGAATTTGTGTATATGATTTGTAAATTAGCGACATTAAGTTTTAACACATTCTTGTTGATTCTCACAGACTATACTGAGAAGTGTTGTTGCTCTAGGAAATGGGGACACAGAAGGACAGATTGAGAGTTGCCACTCACTTCCCACAGTCTTACTGCAATTGTCTAGTTATTAGCACCAGATTTACTAATGCATCAACATATGGACTTGCATATAGATTTAGTAATATGTGTCTCTTCATTTCCAAAGTTAATTTTATTAAGTAATGATGCCAAAGTGATTTAAATGTCTTTAATATTTATAAATATGCCAGAATTACATTTTACAATTAATCTTTCTCTTTATATGACCATACTCACCAACAGTGCTTCTTAGTGGATTCAATATTATTTTAAATAATTTGATATCTCTCAATGCATATGCTTACTAATAGCCATGCAATGAGTTTATTTATTCCAAAAATACTTTATATAGTTTGAACCTTCTGCTGAGTAGAATGGGGGTTGTCTGACTGAAAGATTAAGCAGCTACTTTTTCATTGAGAGCAAGAACTCTTGGAAGAACTAGAAAGAGAGAAGCACAGGCTAATGACAGAGCTGGGAGGGTATGGAAGTGAGAGAATGTACAAGGGGAGGAACGGAAAGGAATGGAAAATGAGGAAATGAAGCTTGAGTTTGGAACTGTGTGTCAGGCAGAGAACACACAAAAACCTGTGTGAACTTGGCTCTCTGCTTTCTCTCTCCAGCTCTTGCTTGAATTTAAGGAATCTTTTTATAAGATTATATTTTAAATATTTGGATTTTAGGTAGTTAATGAAAAAAATCAAGGAACCCATCAAATAAAAGAGTAATGAGAGTAAAAAAATGAGAAAATCTATTTGCTAACTTTCAGAAATTTTGATATAATAAATATAGTATATTCTAACGCATGTGAAGTGTGTAAAATCCTCTACATATATTGAAATTTTATGAAATGCTGTATTAATGTTTGTAAAAGTACCCAAATAGGTTATATTTAAGAACATATGTGTATATACATCTATATATTTATGCATGCACTTAACAATTAATGAAAAAGAGGGCTGAGTTTGAAGGAAAGTGGGGAGCAGTATATGTGAAGGTCTGGAGAGATGGAAAGATTATAAGTATATTATAATCTCAAAAACAAAAGAAGCATAAAAACATTTATGCAAACAACTTAATATTTTTATTTGTTAGCTTTTCACTTTCCCTAACTCTGCCAAATTTTTATTGACTTCTAAGGGAATGTGCAGGGAGATGGAGCAAGGACTTTTCATGTGAGGGCAGTGGGAAGCCTACCCAACTTCTGGACACCAGAGGCGTGTTTTCTACTAAGTTCTCCGTCAACCACCTGTCCAGAGAGAGGACTTCCCCTCCAGGGGAACAACTGGCAACACTAAATATCCAAGGTTGCCTATCACCTCATTTCTTTAGCATTTGCTGACATCAATTGAGACAGAGTGCATCTGACAGTTGCTGCAGTTCTAAGTTCCAAATCGAGTTCCTTTATTCTTCTTTTATATCACTAAAAACTCCTTTCAAAAAATTCTTGTTTGCAACTTTACTATCCCCATCTTGCTATATATTAGATATAAAACATTAAAGTTGATATTATATTATTACTAACTGTATTATATAGGATATAACACACAGTTTCCAGACTGCTTCATTGCTCTATTTATAGTGATGATAGCCTTGCATTACATGCTTTCATTTCTGATGACTTGTATTTGGTGAGTGGGCACACCCATGTGAGTACACACGTGTGCCACAGTGACGCACAGTTCAGAGGACAACTTGTTCCAGTCAGTTTCCTACCCCATCTGCTTTCTGGAATTCCACTCTGGTTGTGAGCTTTGGGACAAGCCCCTTCATCTCAGGAACCATCTCAATGGCCCCTGACCTCACGACTTGTAAAATCATTATCAGTGCATGTCAGAACCAAGGATTCACAGACACTCAAAAACTGAAGCGACAAAAGTGGCTAAGCAGCTACAGGATGTGCAATTTATCCAACACAGCAATAAAGGTCGTTTACCTCGATGTTGTAAACACTCCGTAGACAACTGGATTTTTAGGATCTTTAGAGTTCATTAAGAATACATCCTCTGTTTGAAAACACAACCAGAGATAGTTCTATATTTATTTCATCTTGTGGGCAGTTTGCCCCCCCTTCCTCTCCTCCCAGTCCCTCCTCCATCCCTCCTCTGTTCTCATCTCCCCCTCCCCCATGCATTCCTCCTCTGTTTCTGTTCAGGCACAGGTCTCCCATGGATATCAACAAAACATGGCATGTAACGTTTCAGTAAGACTAAGCACTTCACATATGTCCTATGTGCCAAACATCAGCCACTTACGCAATTCATCGAAATGGGTGTCAATGCCATTGGGACCTGGCACAGAGCAAATCAGGCGAGCCTTCAGGAATGTCGTCCATTTATTCACAAGACTTCTGTGTCCGCCAAAGTCATTCTGAAAGGTGACACAAGCTACTGAGCAAGCATGCTACACAGAAGTGTCAAATATGTTTCTATTTCCCGTTTTTAAACTCCAGGCACATGAATGTATTTCTTCATTTTTCCATGTTTAAATTTTTTTAAAAAGGCATCTTTTCTTGTAATCAAGTAATCCCCCATTCTCTACTTTTCAAATGAGTCATAACCATTCTGAATGTCTAAATATAAACTGTTAACCTATTTATTATATTTTTGCTCAAATCTTTGACCCAAATCTCAGTAAAGGGAATGCCCATAAGAGTCCTTAAATGGGCTGGGTGGTGGTGCACACCTTTGATCCCAGCACTCAGGAGGCAGAGGCAGGCAGATCTCTGTGAGCTTGAGGCCAGCCTGGTCTACAAGGGCTAGTTCCAGGACAGGCTCTAACGCTACAGAGAAATGCTGTCTCAAAAAAAAAGTTCTTAAATGTTACATTTTGTCCATTAATGGGAGTAGATAAACTCATTTGAAATATGCACACTATGAAATATTATTTAGCCATTTAATATGATTAAACCAGGAGGACTTGCTTGGTAAATTCAGTCAGATAGGCTAATATAAATATCACTGACCCCGAGTAAAAATGATCCCAAAATGCTGAACTCTCAAAAGCAGTGCGTAGAATGGTGACCCACTGAGTCTAGGAGAACAGTAGAATTTGAACACAAATTGGCCAAAGGATAGAAAATTTTGAATAGACGGGAAGAAGAGGTTCAAGAAATCTATTATGTAGCATGATTGCTACAGGTAGTCTTAATATTATATTCTTAAAAGATTGCTAAAAAAGATTTTTAAGCGTTGTTAGCACATAGGATAAAAGTATATGATTTAAAACATATACTAATTTGCTACATTTATCCATTTATAAATGTTAAAATGATATTCTGTATGTTACAAATGAATACAACTTTTCAATTAAAATAATTTAAAGGAAATTTTCTCTTCCACCTTTCTATTAATAACGGACAATTATTAATCGCTTGTTTGCTCTGGGTTAGGCAAGTTCTCCCTACTGAGACAGTGTTTTCTTTGAATCTCACCGCCACTGCAGCCGGCCTCAGGGATGCTACTGGGCATAAAATCAGCCTTCCCTGGGCATATGTCTAATGGATGAGGAGTGTTGCTCATTGTCTTCATTGACAATAAATCCACCAAGTCACGCTACTGAAACCAAACACTTCAACAGCTTGCAGCAGTCAGTCAGTTTTTAGACTGTAACCAGTCGGTTGAGAAAATATTCCATAGAAAATATTTTCAGAATGCCTTATTACTGCAAATAAAACTGAATTTTAATGTAAATGTTACTCTGAATTCTACTGCAAAGATATATATTTAACAGAAGATACTATCTTTAAAGCTATTTTTTTTTCATTTTGGTTTTTTGAGACGGGGTTTCTCTGTGTAGTTTTGACTATTCTGGAACTTGTTCTTTAGACCAGGCTGATCTTGAACTCACAGAGATCTGCCTGCCTCTGCCTCCCAAGTGCTGGGATTAAAGATGTCATGCCACCTCTGCCCAGCTAAAACTAAATTTTATGTACACATGTTGCAGTAACAGTTTTCTTAAAATTAGAGAATGCATTTATATTCTTTTTATATGGTATTTATATTATACAGCTTTTAATAACTCTGTAGCTAATACTTTAATCTTATTTATTTTTATATAAATGTCTGATTATCTACACATTGTTCTATGTTTCCAAATCACAAAGGAAGCTTTTTAGGAATCAGTTGTACTATATCATCAGATCTTAATATGCTAAGAAAGAGATCAGAAAGACCCCATGGATTTTTTTCTGCTATAACACTGTTATGCAATAATACACCATATTAAACACCGAATCCTCCAGAAAAATAAATATCAGATCACCTCATTCCAGCATTTGTATGTGTTTGTATAAGAACCTATGTGCTGATGAAATCATCAGTTTGTAAATATAAACTATCCCAATTTTGGCTCATGGTTTAATGCTTTATCTGTATTCCAATACCAAATATCCATTCAAAATATATTAGTATAGGGAATTGCTAAATCTGAAAATGTAGAAGGTATGTTCTTTCAGGTAATATTTTATTCCTATTCATACAGGAAAATACTTTCTATTCCATGATTTTGAAACAAAATAATTAATGTAATTGTGAAATAATGTTGCTTCATAATCTCTAATCATGTCCCCATTTGTATATAATACTTTTTCCAATCATTTTTAACATTTAAATATTTGATATTAGATGTCATTTTAAACATCATTTAAATCAATGGAAAATAAAATGAAATTAAATAGTAAATGAACAATGCTTTTTATTTCTTGACCTCACCTTGCATATCTGACCAATTCTAGCATGAGTGGCTTTTCCAGAATGTTCTCCATCTATTGCATTCTCTCGGAAGAAAAAATACACTTTGTCGTCTTCAGGGTTATCACTCTCTGGGATGAGGTGAGCACTGACGAATCTAGGATCTGAGAAAAACACTGTATTTATTAATCTGCAGTTTAATGAATAAGGATATAGACTTTGTACTTTCTTTGTTATATGTTAAGATGAGCGTTTCCTTGCTTAATTCACTTTTTTGGCTTACTTTACCTAATGCCTGTTCATTATGAACTATATTATAAATTATAGTTATCTCAACAAAAGAAATTTAATTTTGCTCCGAGTGTTAGGCGTGGGTACAAAACCCATTTGGAACAAATGATTGATTATCCAAATCCTTTTCAATCTTGAGAGTTATCAAATGTTCCTGTTGCTGTATGCAGTTATTCCTCCTTTATTGCATCAAATTACATAAAGAGTCCTGACTACTTCCTTCTTGTTTTCATTAAATACTTGGTGGGGGGCAAAGGTGAAATCTGTGTAAGCAACAGAACTGTTGGTTCCCACTTATTTTCCCGTTCCCAGCTCAGAATATGGCGACATCATTTTACTCTCCAGACCAAGACTGAACTCCATGCTCTGCATTCTGTCCAGCAGCCTGTCTACTCCATATCAAACTCCAAGGTCACCAGTGCCAATGCAGATCACCAAACATTTTTCAACCAGTCTGTTCCTAGCTTACAGCCGTCCATATTTTTTCACGCAACCACCTAAATGCTCCTCTACTCCATCATGTTTGTCTCCAGGGGCTCCATGTTCTTAACGACTCATTTAATAATAAAATCAGCCAGGTGCTGTTGGTGCACACCTTTAATCCCAGCACTTAGGAGGCAGAGGCAGTTGAATCTCTGTGAGTTCAAGACCAGCCTAGTCTACAGAGTGAGTTCCAGGACAGGCTCCAAAGCTGCAGATAAACCCTGTTTTGAGAAACCAAAACCAACCAACCAACTAACCAACTAAATAAATATTTGAATAAATAAATATAAAATCAAATTACTTAAAGTGACCTGGGGCCACAACCTTTTTTGAACCACCTGACACATATTTTCTTCTGCATCCTTTTTCTTCCAGCCTTCTCCTGGACAGAGATGCTATCACCAATCCTGGTTCTTATATATATCATGTAGTCTCCACCATGCTTAAGAGACATAGGAAATGAACAGATCACAAAACTAACTTTATCAGTGTGAAATCCATGACATCCAGTCCTGATCTTAAGCCTTAAATAGTTACCTTAATAACTTTCTCTTTAACTGTGACATCTTTTTATGTTTACTTTGGAATGATATGTCCTGAAATAAACCTCAAAAAGATACACACCAAGTCATCTCAGGCTAAGTATACAGACCCTGGAAGTAATGTAGAACACATGAAATGTTTCCAGTGAGCCAGAATAATGGAGTAATAATTTAAGAACCAACCAAAGAAGTTGGTCAAACGTCACCTTACAAACAGATGCAGTTCTACAGATCCTAGCCTAACAAAGACTTTACCGTTACTAAATTTAACTACCTTTCTTCAGGTTCCTTCTCATGGGAAATTAATCTAATTCGAATCTAAGGTTTCAGCAAAAAGCCCATGTTTGCAAGAATATAATTAACTTAATAAATTTGAGAAATGATGTAAGCTAATTTTCAACACATTTTCTCATGACCAAGTATCAACTAAAGAAAATACCAGCATCTACACGTACAATACTTTGTTTTTTACTATTTTGCATTTTAATGTATTTAACACTACTTAGGTTCAGTATAGCTTTATGAGAAAGACTGCATTGTGTTTTCAATTAAAAATTCAAGTAGATTTATTTTTCATGCATTTTTAGCATCTGTACTATCAATTTATTAATTATTTCTCAGTGTCTACTCTTTATTTTTAATATAGAAGATCACAAATTACTACGATGGAGATCTTCTGTACTCAGGATGATGACTGTCACCAGATATCCAGCAGGTAAATGTTCTAATTCTTATACTGTACAAGAAAAAGCCAAACTAAGAGTTTAGAAAAAAAATAAAGACATGCCTCTAACTCATTCTTAGAATTTAAGCTTGAGGCACAAAGAAGGAAAACATGTACAAGATGATAGAAACAACAGGGAACATTGTGTCCACAGAGAAGACAAAATGGAGAGGAAGTGGTCAGAGTAGGCAACAGAAAGCTAAGAGATGTGGCGTTCTTGTCATGGAGATGCCACTCTTTACTGGTGGGAAGAAACAACAAAGCATTTGAAACATAACATTGCTACATTCCAGGATGTGGAAGCATTGTTGTGGCTTAGTTACTTCAAAGAATAAAATAAGAGGGGCTGGAAGTAGACACAAAAGGGCACAGTGAGGCAAGGAGGAAGGCTGGCAGGCCGAGCCGAAGCAACCACAGAGACACAACGGATGCAAAAGTGACCTGGTCATCAAGGTGCAGTGAGGATGAAGGAAGGGACCCAGGGCCAGATTATTTTAAATTAATTGGCTGGTAGAACTTAATTAATTCACAGGTAGAAAGTTGAATGCATGGGGCAATGATTAAAACCATGAAAAAGAAAGAAACTTCTGCTTTAAACCAGTGGCTGAAGAGAAGTCTTCAGAATAGGTGAAGAAGTGTCAAATGGAGAGGAAGAATGTGGCCTCAGTTTACCGCATCTGAGACTGAAAGACATGCCTTTTCCCACATGTCATGAAAAATGTAATTGGAAGGAAGGTGGCCATATTTGAAGTTGAAGTGGTGAAATGACTGGTAAGACGCTGGCTAAATTAGAATGGAGAATAGATAACCCTTGTTGAGGTTTGAGTTTAAAATCGCTTCCTAGGAACTCATGACCCTTTGCCCCCCAGGTTGCAAGGCCATCTTGGGTAGAGAGGAACCATTAGCATGGAGTGTAACGGGAGGAAATGGCCTGCTGGAAAGTGAGCCCTTAGATTTTTAGTCCCACCCCATTTCCTGTCCCCTTACTTCTTAGTCTCTCTGCTTCTGTCAGGACTCTTCCCATTTCCTAAACGCAGACCTTCCTGAACAGCATGGACTGTATCTCTCAAATTATGGACAGTTAGACCTGTTCTCTTCCAGCTGCCTTTGCTGGGGCTGTATCATCGTGCCCAGGAAAGTAACTTAGACCCCATATCTGCAAGTACAGTGATTTAAAGTAGAAGGAAACTTAAGTATCACTATAGAGATGGGACTCCAAGGGCTTTTCCGTCTTTCCCTCTTCAACAACCCTTTTCTTTGATTTAGCTCCCTTTTAATTATTTAATCTTAAAAAAGAAAATTTATCCACAGATGTTTCAAATGTCTTGTTCCCATCAAAAGAGAGGACCAGAGCATGGACCCCACTTCCCATCTGCTCCCCAAGTTTCACTAACTGGGTCCTTTTCCATCGTTCCCTACCATTAGGCATCAGGAGATATCATACTACCCAATCAAACTTGGTTTTGTCATGCTTACCCACTGACAGAAAAACATTCAGGTTGTTTACAGCTGGCTTTGCTTTCCTTATTGTTTGCATCTTCTTGACACTGAGATTGAGCTGTTTGTTATTGGGCACCACTTGTCTTTTCTCCCTGTTATCTATAAAATCCCTCAAGATGCACGCTTTCTAAACTTCACTCTGGAGTTTTCTCCCTTTCACCCTTAAAATGAACCCATCTAGTATTTTCTCCATCACTTCAGGATTCTCCATCTGTTTATATTGTTCTTCCACTCTGGGAGTCCACATCATCCTGTTCTTCTTCTCATAGCCATTTCTTACTCTTTGTGGTTCTGGTTAAGAGTTCTCCCCAGATTGTGGACTGGCTTCATCAGCGTTGGAAGGCATTGGCCACTTTCTTTTCAAAGCTGCCCTCTCCTGCATTTCTTATTTGGGTTGGTGCTCTCACGGGCACCTTTATATAAGCAGTCATGTTTATCTGCATACTCACCAGCTGCACCAGAACTCTCCTCTGCCTCCTAAGTTCCTAAACCTTTTTCTTCTTCTCTTTCACTCCCACTCCTGCTATTAGCCCTACTTTTCTAACCTAATCTATGTTCCCGTTACAATACAGCAGTGTTCTCCGCCTTGACCTCAACGGTTTTATCCGAGCCATCCGACAAAGGAGTGAGAGCCAATCCATTGATGGTGTGCATCCTGCAGAACAGTGCCTGGTCACAGATATGACAGAGTGGTGTGAACTCAGTCATGGTAAGCCAACATGACACAGAGACTAATATCACACTGAGACAGTGGTAATACAACTGAAGGTGATCAGTATATAAACCTGAGCTAGGTCAAAATTTTGACTCTACGTATTCTACTGCAAGAGAAAAGTGATAAACGTTGCCGGTTACATCAGTCACAATGTGCCTGATGGAGAAATCTATGGCAGTAAGTGTTGCCCACAAACTAGCCTGTACATCTTTTTCCAGCAGAATGAACCCCATTTTCCTTTCAGTGTCCTTCCAGTAAACTCATTCACTACCCTGGACCACACCTCACCAGTGTCTTCCCAGCTGTGTTGTTCATGTGATACCGAAATAACATTTGCACCCGCCAGTGTCTTAGCATTGAGTTCTTCTCCATGACTTTCATTTTATAATTGTCGTAGGCACTTATCTTGCATTTCCAATTCTCTGTGGTTAGCTTCTGTGCAGAAGAAAACTTCTCCTTGGCTTCTTCTGAATGTTTCCCAGAGAATGGCTCCAGAGGCTAGGCCCCCGCCCCAAGATTCTTTTCTCCTGAAACTTACATTCCATGCATTCAACCTTGTCTTTGAAACTGTTTTACTATCTTGCACCTTTAAATATGTATGGAGGCTTGAATAAGAGTGAACCCAATAGGCTCCTGTATTTGAAATACAGTAGGAAATGGCACCTTTTGAAAAGATTTAGAGGATTAAGAGATGTGCCCTTGTTAAAGGAAGAGTATCACTAAGGTTGGACTCTGAGGTTTCAAAAGCTCATGCCAAACACAGAAAGAGCCTCTCTTTCTGCCTACGCATCAGGATGTAGGAATGTAGTACTCAGCTACTGCTTCAGCGTCTGCCTGCCTGCATGCCGTCATGCTTCCTGCCATGATGACAATGGATTAAACCTCTGAAAATGTAAGAAAGACACAATCAAAGGCATTCTCTTATAATACTTGCAATGGTGATTGTGTCTCCTCATGACAACTGAAGAGTGGCCAAGAGAGTATGCAAACTCATTCTCTGGCAGCTGGTGCTCGTACCACAGTGAGAATCTATACAACTCTATCCACATCGCTTGTTTTCTTGTTTCTTATTTTCAGTTGTTCTGATTCCTTTTCTTCTTTGTGGATGAATATTGTTTGGAAAACAGTATATAGTCAAAAACATCAAATAAGTGGTTTGGTAAATGAATGAGTGAATCTCTATAAGTGAAATTGGTTTTAAAAAAACGAAGCATGTCTTCTTTCCTTCTAAAATTACATTTGTATCTGTGCTAGGGGAGGTCAGAGAATAATTTGTCAAAGTAGGTTCTCCATTCAAACATGAGGAGCTCCTGTGGACTTTGCTCTTGTTGGTAGACATCTTGATGACCCAAAAGGTTTAGCTGAGGCTGGTCTTGAACTCATGGTATTACTGCCCCTATCTCTAAAAATGTAGAGTGTGTGCTACTACAAATAGGTTCCTCTCTTCTTTGCACTGCTTGCTTAAGTGCAAATTCTAATGGCGCAAACCCATTCTTGATTCAGATGGCTTAGTTTTGGGGTACAAAAGTGAACAGACTTTAACTGAAAACTACTTTGAAAAGTTATTACTCAATAATGAGGTCTCAAAATGCTCTTCTGAAAGTTTGTGAAAGTTCTTTGAGGCTTAAGAAAAGCTTTTCCACTTTGATCTGCATTAAATAATTAATGAAGTAAAATTAATTTTCGGTTTGACATTTTTTTCAAAATTAGATTTCATCAATAAGATTAAAATAATCCAAAACATATTGCTCTGTTCTCTGAGCTAAAAACAACACATATGTTGCAGCCAGAGATGGCTATTGTCCTGAGAATGAGCAAGCAGTTCCACAACTTGCCTTGCCACCAAACCTTCCAAGGCAAAAGTTGGCCAAGATCCTTTCAATGGGCCCGCTTTGCTACTTTGTGAATTCTCCTTAGGAATCTAAGACTCTTCATGGCCTTCACAAAAGAAAGCTACTCTGGCTACTCCCATCAAAAGAGACGCAGCAGGGAAAGCATTAGCCAACTGGTTGGTTTTCTTTTTAAGTCTCTGCCCTGTAAACCACTAAAGCCAAAAAGAAAAATGTCAATTTCCATTTCTCAGATAGGAATCCTTGATTTCCCTGTGGTTAAATCCATTAAAACTAACAAACATATACTGAAAGATCTCTCAGCAATGGAAAGCTCCAGCTTCACTACCTCCCTTCACATTTACATGTTCTTTACTCTGGGAAGTTTGCAAAACGCCAGGAGATAAGGTTTAAGGAATTGGCAAACGCACACACTTGAGGCTAATTTCTCGGGATGTGAAGCAGGAGGCTGATGTGAATGTGTACTGAAGCCCAAACATCAAAAGAAGATGGCAAGATCCATTCTAATGAGATCAAAGTACACGGATTGCACCAGCATAAAACTTCAGTACAAACACCACGAAAGGTAAATAGAATTGGAAAGTATTCTCTCATCTGGGTAGCTTAAATGGCACGCCTCTGGCAACAAGACCTTGTCTTCACAGATACTGTGGTACTCGTTGCGATGCTCGGGGCACAGGGTAGAAGCTGAATAAATAATCTTATTTATTAATCGTGAGCCAGTGCTGCTTTCTGAAGCGGGGTCTCTTTAGTCTCGACAACTGCAATCAATGCCGAATAAATACAGCAGTGTTTTTCCCCATCTTTATCTCCTGCAGCACCCCTTGACATCCTTCCATATCTCACCCCGCAGATGGCGGTTCTTGCAAAAGTCCCGTTTGGCACCACCTGCCGCTTGTAACAGTACCACGCTGTTGAAATATTTTCAGCAGCTGCAAATTAAACTGTCCTTCAGGTGCAATCTCACACATAATGAAAATGACAACTTGGCACGGGCCACGTGCTATGTTTCCCTTATGATTCATCGCGAAGCCTTAGCTTATTTCAGTGATGAACAGGTTTGCTGCCCTCAGCACTAGCAATCTGAATCCTAAGTATGTCCACATTTTGGCCAGCATTTGCCTGGACTCTTCTCTTCAACCAATAAGTCCCATCAACTAGCGCCACGATAGATTGTTTCTTTTTTGGTCTGAAAATGAATTAAATGAATATAAATAATAATTAGAGATTCAAAGCATCTGTGCATTTTAAACAGTTATTGGTTATGTTCTAGGATGTAAATTTTGTATAATTCTTGGCTATACATTCGTGATTTTAATCTGTTTTGACCAAGTAGTACAAGGCCTCGTGAGTGATGCATCAAAGAGTGCTCAGACACTTCTAGTGAAAATATGTTAATGGATTTGAACACAGCAACAGGAGTATACCACGTCTGTAGATAAAAGAAAGATCCAGCTCCCATAGTTTTCTCAGAGGTGGGGGCCCACTGAAGAAAAGGAAAGCAAAGGTTTAAAAGATTGCTAACTCATAACATAAATGCACATTCCTCTTTCCTGAAAATTTGAAATGGGATCCCACTGGCATTAAGACACTACACTTTTCTGTGATAGGAGTTAGACAAAAATATGTTGAAATCAGGCCTTTTTTTTAACTCGCTAAATTTTTAATGTTAAGAAATACCAACTAGGGCCATGCATGGTGGTGAAAACATACAATACCAACATTTCAGAGGCTAAGGCAGGAGGGCCATGAGTTCAGGGCTAACCTAGGCTACAAAACATGTCACAATCCAGCCTGAATTATGTATGGGGATTTGCTCCTTTTCCAAGAACAAAATATGAGTTACTGTTAACTAGCCTCAGTTTCCCCAAATGTCAGAAAGTAGCTATGTCTGAGGAGTGTTTGGAGAATTGAAAAGGGGAAAATGTAATTCTACGTGTGTCAGTCTAAAGCATTCCGTGGGCTTTCAAAACTGCTAGTGGCTATTAATTTATACTGGTGTTTATAAAACACTGTAATATCCTATAAAGTATAAATGTTTAAAAGTTAGTGGTAACATAAACTTTTACAGCTAGCAAAGCTAACTGAATTAGACACAGGCTGATAAGGAAGCTATAAACCTGTTAGAACAACAGAGAAAAGGAAGACTCACTGTAAATTCTCTAACGAGTAAAACCCCATTGTTTCCAGTACGGAAGCCTCTGGAATCAAAACATTTACCAAGCAACTAGCTGGCAAGTTGGGAAAAGGGAAAAGGCATCAGAGAAGACAGCCAGCAACCAGAATAGCAGGCAAAAGTGACGGTTTTCTTCCTTTGGCTTTTTCCAGAAGGGCAAACAAAAGTCCCAAAGAACCAACAGTTCGGGAACAAGGCCCAGCACATTGAGAATGCAAGGCATGTAGCTTAAGGTCATCCCACATTCCTCGCTAACAGCATAAGCAGAGTAGATATATCATTTTTGGCTGTGGAATAGAGAGGCGTCTGGCTGCCAAGGAACAGGCCTGGAAAAAGTTTTGAAGTTTAGCTGGCTGGGTAGCTGTAAGAAGCCCTTGGAATAGTTTAACCCCCAGGAAAGTTGTAAGAGCAGCCACATCATGGAGAGAGAAAGGAGGATTCCGAGAGAAAATGAGAAAGTCACTGAAAGCAACAGGTCCTGCTGCTGATGGCAGAGCTTCCTGTGTGGACCGTACATCTTTCTAATACGCACTCACCCTGAAAGAGATTAAGATCTAGAAGATGTCAAAGGACAAGCTTGTAACTGACAGAACGTGGACACGGCCAAGCCCTTTCTCCCGCTACCGCCTCATCAACTGTCTGCACCTATTATTCTCCAGTGAGCCCTACATGGCGGAGGAAAGCTAATTGCCGCGCTATATGAATTAAGATACTTGGCTTTGACATTAATGAAAAGCTGGTGAGAAGGCTTACTGCTCGCTGCGATAACTCATTAGGACTATCTGAACTAAATGGTCATAACCCACGCAGATGTCTGCAGCATTCCTCATCCGAAGGGAAGTTACAGCAGAGGAAGTAAAGGCCTTTGGGATGTTGGGCTTATTAGCATAAACATGTAAAGTTATCAAAACCATAACTGTGGCGTGTCGTGCCTTCCGCCACACACGTCAAATCCCATTAACCACCTTGTTTCTCTTCTGAGCGCTGTCACTGAGGAAGGAATAGCTTTCCACTTTCATCTTCTCAACTTCGTTCTCCACTGCCCCTCATTTCTTCCTCGACGTACTTTGAAGGAAGGGAGTACCTTTTCTGTGGACCCACAATCCTAGTTAGAGCACCCATTATGTGAAACATAACCGTCTATCCTGTGCAAAGCCCACACTCCTCCAACTACTCCCTGCCCCCTCACCATTACACAATGACGACGTGGCATATTTGCAGACACGCACAGACTGTGCACGCGTTCCTGGACTGAAAAATGTGGACTTCATCAAATGGCTTTCAACTGTTCCCCAGACAAATACAACTCTGCGTTCAAATCCCTTCAAAACGTTTGGCACCTTACTACCTTAGCATGCCAGCGCCCAGGATTTTTCATTCTTTAATCCTCTTCTACTGTAAATTGTGACAATGTTTTCAATGTACATTTCATATTTTCAAAAAAAAATCCACTTTCTGCGAAATTCTTTACCTTTACAGAGCTGAACATTGTGCTTCTTGTCTTAGCTCTGCAAGGCAAGGTTCACTTCTAGCATCCTCTTCCCAAGTTCTTAAAGGTTTTCTTTTGCGATACTAGTTGAACTCTACTCTATACCATTGCACAGTGGCCTTAAAGCCAGTGGCCTGCCTTTGCTTAGTTGATGGTGCTATATCTGCATGGCGGTCATCATGCTTCTTAGCTCAGTGACTGTCTTGATACTTTATTCATAAAGTGAAAATATAGGGCTATCAAAGGATTAAACAGCCTAGCTGATCTAATATACATGCATTTGGTAAACGCTACTGTGAAATAAGGAGCAATCTTATTGTTACCTCATTTTACTTCTGTTTCATTATGAAACCACAATTTTTCCATAAGAATTTATTTTGGAAGAACATTACTGAAGTTGACAAATGTATTATTGAAAATGGTAGTGGAAGACTAAAGTCACACACACACACACACACACACACACACACACACAACACAGAAATCCAAGGCCATGACCTCAGTCCTTTTAAAACAAAACAAACCAGACAAACAAAACTAAAACTAAAACAACACCAAAGCTGAGGGAGCCATAGAAAAGGGAAATGCAAAGACAATTCAGAAGCCAGCAGGACTGCGCGGGCATCCTTGTCCATATGGACATGGACAAGACACGTGGCTAGGAGACTCAAGACTTCATTTACAGGGCTGGACCTTCAATAAATAGGTTCTTAGACACACCAAGTCTACATGGACCACAGTACCTATGGATGACTGATTGTCAAAAACTAATTTATATAGTGTGCAACCAGCCTTGTATCGTGTGCTTTAAGTTATATTGGATGAAAGTAAAGTTACATATGTGTGTCTAAAAATTACCTTGGTTGTCAAATAAAATGTAAGAATTTTGAGGAAGAAAATAATTTGGACTGTACTGTGCCCTGGGTGAAGTGCTCCCTCTCCGCTGTGCCCTGGGTGAAGTGCTCCCACACTACTGTGCCCCGGGTGTAGTGCTCCCACTCCACACTACTGTGCCCTGGGTGAAATGTTCCTACTCCACTCCACTGTGTGCTGAGCAAAGTGCTCCCATTATGCCCTGGGTAAAGTGCTCACACTCCACTCAACTGTGCTCTGGGTGAAGTGCTCCCAAGCCACACCACTGTGTCTTGGGTGAAGTGCTCCCACTCCACTCTGCCCTGGGTAAAGTGCTCCCACTCCACTCTGCCCTGGGTAAAGTGCTCCCACTCCACTCTGCCCTGGGTGAAGTGCTCCCACTCCACTGTGCCCTGGGTGAAGTGCTCCCACTCCACTCTGCCCTGGGTGAAGTGTTCCTACTCCACTGTGCCCTGGGTGATATGCTATTTCCCTTTCTCCACAGGCATTTGGGATATTTAATTAACCCAATTTCCTGGGCTGTTCCACTATGACTTAGCACGACTGTCAACTGCACTTGCCTATATGCGTGCGGTTATTTATTTAAAACTAGTTCACTCTCCTCCCCTCCCTCCAACCTGCTCTTCCTGGGCAGCTCGCCAATAATGCATCACCATAACCCTCAGAAGCCTGCTAAAATGCCAGTGTCTCCTTTGTCGTGACTGCCATCTTATTATCAATTTAAATTTGAAAGGACTTCTAAAGACTTTCATATCTATTTTTGTGTCTTAATTTTGTTTCATACATTTTTGTTACTCTATCAATGTTGTTTTGTAATATTTTTATTCTGATAAGAACAATTTTTATCAGAACGAGAAGCATTATTACTCCCACTGGAAATACTTCACCATTATTTAATGTATTTACACCTACTCTATGTGTAATATCCTCCTTGATACAATTTTTTTGGTAGGACATTAATATTCCCTGGCACGTCAAAAAATTCAATCACATAATTTTCACAAAGCCATATTATTTATCAAAACTATGAGCAGCATAATTTAAGTGTGGATACCTCAGTGCATGTGAATTTTATCTCACAAAAATGTAGAAGTACTGAAACCTATGTTGACTGCATTTTAAAAAGGGAAGGCTATAATGCATGGAGTTTAGGGGATGGATAGATAGAGGGCACCAAATAAACTCCAAATCTGTATAAAGTACAGGTAGAGTCCTCAGTTGTGCTAAAGTAAAATTCTTTTGATTTTTCTACTTGTCATTCTTACACTGAAACATTAGAAAAAAAGTTACATGATTCTTAAGACAAAAAGAATTTTTTTTCAATTTTTCAGCCTAAGTGAATTTATGACATATAAAGATTAAGGCAAAATTAAATAGACTGAATATGCAAATGAATCATCATGAGTGTTGAACAAAACAATTTAATTTACTCTTCTATATTTATTGTTTTACTCAGTTTTTTTTTTTTTTACTAGACCATAACCAGCAGATTCAAATAATGTAATTAAGCGTTTGCTAAAAGCATCACTTAAGGGGCTGGAGAGATGGCTCAGTGATTAAGAGCACTGGCTGCTCTTCCAGAGGACCAGGGTTTAATTCCTAGCACCCACGTGGCAGCTTATAAATGCCTGTAACTCCAGTTCCAGGGCATCTGAGAACTTCATGAAGACATACCTGTAGGTAAAACATCAATGAACTTAAAAAGGAAAACTTCATGCTCAATATTTGCTAAAATATTATAACCTTAACATGATCTATTTATATAAAACTGTGTGGGATGTCCTCCTGTGTATATGTTGCTTTTAATGCTTGATGAATAAAACTGTCTCGGCCAATGCCTTAGCAGAGTAGAGCCAGAAGGGAAATCTGAACAGGGAGAAAATGAGAGAGAGAGGAGAGAGAGAGAGAGAAGGCAGAATAGAATAAAAGGAGAGGCCAGGTACCCACTGAAGGCAAAAGATGCCAGAACCTTATCAGTAATCCACAGCCTTGTGCCGATACATAGATTAATAGAAATGGGTTAATGTAAGATGTAAGAGCTAGCTAGGAATATGCCTGAATCGTTAGTCAAACAGTGTTGTAATTAATATAAATTTTGTGTGATTATTCGGGTCTGGATGGCCAGAAAACGATCGTGCAGTCTCCATGTACATCAAAACAATTTTGGGGTTGGGTACCGAACGTGGGCCTTCACATATGCTACACATTTGTTCTTCCACGGAACTGTACTTCCGGCCCCCAGATAGTCCATTTGCATAATGTGACTCGCCAGGTGCACAACTCAGTTCTCAAAAACAAATCCGTGATGCATAACATTTGTGGGGCGAATTTTTTTAAACAATAAGACTTGTAATGCTTAATTTTAATTTAAAACCTGTAAATTGACTTATTCTTGTCAGGTAGTCATAAAATCATTTTTCAATTACGGTGAATCCAGGAAATTTCAGTCGAGTGCAAGGTGGATTTCTAGAACTCTTGCAGTACTAAAATGGAAACACCTCAGTTGAGACAAACATTTAAACGCTACTATTTCTGGCTTCCTATCTTACAGGTGTTTTCTTCTAAACTGTGCTTCTCTCTTCTCATCTTACATGGTATTTTTTTGTTTTTGTTTTTGTTTTTTTGGCTCTAACAAGTTATAGACCAAGCAACTCTTCGACAGTTTTTGGGGGAATGACATAATTATGCTTCTAGTCCTTGTATTTTGGAGTGGGTTTTCCCAGGCTCAGATTGTCTGAGTAAAACGTGATGACCGACATTTTCAAGAACTTTGTGTTCAACCATTCAGACAGCTGCGGTTTATAATGCCAAATACGGAGAAGAAAAAGTCTGATAATTTTAGACTTAATCCAGGTAGATGAACTCTGATGTTTATTGGCATTTCTCTAATTCTGTGTATTTATGCCTTCTTCCCCGTGATATGTATCTATGCACTAGACCTTCAATAGCTAAACTCATGCTATGAATGCTCTCATTTGTCCTTAATCATCCTTTGAGCGTTTGTGCTGTGCTTTTGAGTTATGCTGAGTATAAAGTAGTCTGTGATTAAATTAGATGGCTTAGCCATTTGATCCACTGAAGTAGAACTTCATGCAGTAAGTAATTTCTAGAAAGAAAAATTAAATTATGTCACGATGTTTTAGGCACATTCACATTCCTTTTGGGCATGAATTTTATTTCATTTAAGGATTTCAAAGATTTAAGTCATATTTTATATTCACCAAAATTTATATAATATTACAAATATTTGGGGGGAAATATAATCACGCTTTTATATGTGATTTGAGAGATAAATAAAATAAATTGTGCTTTAAAGGCAAAATTGTGCAGTAAACCGAGTCCAAAGTCACAAAGTAAATTTTTTTTATAAACTAAAATCAAAAGTTATATTATTTAAACCTGAAAAAAAGTATGTTGGCAACTCTTTACTCCTATGACAACTGAGCTTCCTGTTTAGAAAGCCCCATGAGAAGAGGTAATTCAAATAATTGCATTTAGCCAATGACAATGCTAAAACCACCCCTTAAAGGAAAATTGGGAGAGTTTCCGGAAACACGGCGGTTTCTAAATCACCTCATTGGAAATGAAAGCTTTCTCTGATTCCCTTTGCCAGAGAAGCCATCACAGTTTAGGCAATGCACTTGCTCGGGCATGATTAAATGAGTGTGTGTGTGTTTGACTTACCTTTTCTAAGTTTCCACGATTAACTAAGGAACAAGACACACACACAAGCCTGCCTTCCCGAATGCCCGCCCGCTTGCACGCACGCACGCTTGTCAAGAAACAAATCAACACAGGAGGAGACAGAGTATAACCTTGGTTTAAATCCCGCTGAGAAGGGAGGAAAACGCCCGAGTGTCTCCCTTCACCGTTTTTTCTGCCATATTTCACTCACTCCTACGACCGAGAAGAGACCGCCAAAGGCTGAGAAGCAGCTCAGAAATGCCTGCGTATCTTTACATTTGTAATAATTTCACTTGGCGCGACTGGAGAGATGGCTCAGCGGTTAACAGCACTGGCTGTTCTTCCAAAGGTCCTGAGTTCAATTCCCAGCAACCACAAACGTCATATAATGCGATCTGGTGCCCTCTTCTGGCCTGCAGACATATGTGGAGGCAAAGCACTGTATACGTAATAACTAAATCTTAAGGAAAGAGTATTTAAAAAAAAAACAAAACAAAAAAAAACCCAAAAAATAAAAAACAAAAACAAAAAAGAATCCTGTGGTTCAGGCACAGTGAAAAAAAAAATAATTTCACTTGGATTAAGTCTCCCTCCATGCATTAAGAACTTGAATTTCAGTTCATTATTTCTTCATATCATGTTAAGAAGTTCTATTTACTTTTTGTTATTGTGTTCAAATCAACCAGAAAAAATCCATCTTATCGTTAAGGTTTGAACAAAACATAGCATATGTATATTTTCTTTTTCAATATTTAATTGAAGAGATTTCATATTATAGAAGCATCCTTGTCATATACAAATTCCTTTCATACTTGGACTTAGACTCTTTCTGTGTTTATTAATATAACCATTCTTAGCTATTTTTTGTCTAGTACTGACATTCTTAATATTATAGTTGCATCTAACCTGAATAACTTAGAAATCTCTTCCATCTTTGTCTATGCTCTAACATCTTCCACAATGGTATCATACAATTTTATTGATCGTATATCTACTACATGATCCAGTGACAAACTGGTTGATAAACTGAAATCGTGTCCCCAAATGAACAACCAAATTATGTAGGCAAAATAAGCATTAGGTGCTACATTAAGCCACCTGAATTACAGGCATGTGTTTAATTTTTGACCATTTATTTGCCCCGGAAGTAAGTCAGGTGGGAAAACTGGCATTTTGAGTCAGAGTTTTATTAATAAAGATTGCTTTCCACATCGTTCTAATAAATATTGGCTCAAACCATTCTGAATAAGTAGCCAAATAAAGCGGTGTTCTCCGTGAAAATGTAAAGACTGCTTCACGATGGATGGAGAAGCTATACTTTTGGTATCCACCCTTTTCCCAGGGCAGCCAGCAGTCTCTGGGTTCATTAAATATTGCGACACTTGCAGGAGACCTTACTCTCCTAAAGCATGGAGCCCATGTTTATGAAGAAGGAGATGCCCACGAGAGAATACGGCTGGCTTCATCACATGAAATAATGATTCAGGGACCAGGAAAGATTTAGGTCAACTTGCATTTGACACAGGCTTTGGCATTTGTAATGGCTTGGGTGTTCCTAGAGCTAGAATTTAATTATCCTGATCATAACACCAGAGATGGTCCAGCATTTCTGTCATATACAGGTCAGAAAATATTCTCAAAAGTACCGGAAAGTCAGAATCTTAGCAGAAAAGTTTGACCGCATTATAATTAAAGAGTTGTTATGACTTTGTTTGTAAGAGGCAATAATAGTTTTGATCCTTAAAAAAATGGCTAATTAGATGGTGAAAGAAATTGAAGGCAGAAAAGCAGACCACATATAGCACAATTTCTGAAATGATTTGATTTTGTAGAAAACAATTATTCATGCCCTGTTTAATCTGTAAGATCTTACTTTCTCTTCAAAAACAATAATTCGTTTCACACTAAGTACTCTTTGTAGTTTTGTACTTTGTACTCTTTCCTTTGTTTTTGTACTGTTCTTAATTATTTAAAATATATTATTGCTTTTTATATTTTCATATCTTTTTAATGCAAATTAAATAATAAGATAATTTAGTTTTATTTATGCAATTTTGAAATGTTTATTTACATAGGGCATACCACTTTCTAAGTGAATATATTTAATATCACATTTCATAAATGTAATTTGAGATGTAATATCATGACACAAAAGTTTTGTTATAACCTCATATTTATAATGTGTGGCTATTTATATATTTATTTATTTATTGTTTTTTTTTCGTGACAGGGTTTCTCTGTGTAACAGTTCTGGCTGTCCTGGAACTCACTCTGTAGATCAGGCTGGACTCAAACTAACAGAGATCTGCCTACCTCTGCCTCCTGAGTGCTGGGATTAAAGGTGTGAGCCACCACTGTCTGGCTATGTTTATAATTCATTATATTCTTTACACTAAAACCTTTCCTAGATTTTAAAAATATTGTTACTTTTTACTACCTATTTTATTACTTAAGACATATTAGTCCTTGTCAAATTCTGAAGGCATTTGATAGAAGACAATTAATTCATATTTGTCTGAACACACTTGGAGGAAGATATAGGCTATCATAAAATGTATGACGATGCTTTAATTCTTGGTGGAATGCCTCAGTAGTGTGGGTCTTGAATGATTATTGCTAGAAAGTCCACCCTGTCATATTTCTGGATTCTAAAACCTTAGATATCAAATATTTTATATCATTTATCATTAAATAATGATATAAAATATTTTTGTTATTTGGTTCCTTCCATTGTAACTTTTAATGTAGGATTTGAGTAGATTACACATTCTGAATTAGTAATTCTGTATAGTCTCTGAAATTCTCCCTTGAACACATTTCCTAGGAGACATATATTGCTAATTAGTCCAAGGGGCATACATTTAGTTTCAATGTGTTTTTAAAGGTGAGTTTTCAGTGACTTAAGATATATACAGATAAGATAGTTCTTTGTTTTGTGAAACAGTTTAGGACAGAATGCATTAGCTTTGGCAAGCTTTTTCTTTTTCAAGAAAAGTGTGTTACTTTACTATTTATTCAAAAAAATTTATGTAACATAATAAGTATTTCCTCTGTACTATCTTCAAAAATATCAGGACTTTGCATGTTATAATAAATTAATAAATCATATGACATTAAAATTTATATTTAAAATTACAACAAATAATGTTAAGAAATCAAACTGAGGCTCCAAGTCCAGTAGCAATGGCCTCGTTCTTTACCACTCAGAAGAGGCTATTCCTCCGTCTCAAAGGTTATGCTATTTTTATTACTTCAGGCACTCTTTAAAGACTTGGGAGGAGAAGGAAATCTCAGAAGAAACCAAGTGAAAGTTAATAAACATTATCCTATAGAGGATTTCTACCGACATCAATTTAATTATTTCTCCAAGCAGATCCGACTTATAAAACATCAGCACACTTAATTGCTAAGACTTTCAACACACAGTGTGATGGCATTGCAGGCAAGAGTATGAACTAAATGACGGGTTTAATCTTATAATTGCCACTGATGCGGATGAACTTCTAGTCTTTGTTCGGTGAAGATATCCCACCAGCTTTATGTCCGTTCCTGTTTAGATTTCTAACAGAGACGTGTGTTTCCCAAACCTGATACATCATTTATTTATTTTAAATAAGTAAGAGTTCCTCTCACTGTATTCTGTTGCTACAAGGAATATCACTTAACATCTTTAATACTGATTAAACATAATTTAAATTTGCTTTTTAATCGACTTATTTTTACATTCATCCCTTAAAAAATGTTGAAAATGTCTGTAATTATTATTTTTGATCAATACTATATTTCATTTTATAATATTATCTCATATTAATTATAATAAATTCATAGGGAATATGGCAAAAATGCAATGTAGACATTAGTTGGTTAAAGGTGATAATGAAAAATAAAATTCTCTACTTTCAATAATAATAATTTGTAAGATATTACTGACACTAATATAAGAGGTTAGATATTAAATAAAAACAAAAGACAGAAAAAAGGGCATAAATACATCATTCAGATTTTTACAACAAATCCCTAAATACTGGGAAATAACTCCATGTTCTGATTCTTTAATGAGAGAAACTCCTAATAACCATTGGTATGTAAAAACTTGATAATAAAAGCTACCAATTAGCATATAACAGTTCTAAATCCAATAATCATGCCTAGTCTCCTATGATTATGAAGTTTTAAGGAATGAAATCCTTTAGTATATTAAGTTTCCTTCATCCCTTAATAAACACTCGGTTTAATACAACAATTGAAACTGTGCAGCTAATGAAACACTTATATACTTAGAACGTTCTCTGTGTGAACAGCTACCAGTGTTGGCTCTAGTTCACTCGTTTTGGTTGTGTCTGTTGATTTTAAGGCCTAGACACAGAAAGGACTCAATTTACTGTCACAGTGACGGCGCCAATTGTTGATCACATGAGTGGGAAGAAATGACGTGTTCCACTTTGCTCCAGTTCCAGCCCTTTCTTTCTATTAAGCAATACTTTGCTGTGTTACATTTTTTGTTCTGGCTTCCATTAGGGTTTTTTTTTATGATCAGAATTGTTTACCAGTGAAATAATATCTTCTAAAATATATAATCATATTACCTTCAGTTTCACTGAATCTAGCTGATTCCCATATTTTTTTCTTTAAACTTAAACCAATTTACAGTTTCTCCCCATCTGAAGCTATCTCTTACACACTTTCTAAGATTAGTTGGACATGTGTGTACCTTGTGCATAGCTACATGCCCTTGCACTATATGATGGTTAAAATTTAGTCTGATGTTCACTTGAGAACCCGAAAATCAAATGATAAAGAAATTGTTTCATTAGGAAGTAAATCTCCTTTACGTTATGGGCCAACCTTGTCTTTTAGGTATAAAGGCCTTTTGGAAACACATGCCTATGACCTCAGATAGGTGTTAAGTACTTCTAGGGTTCCTCACTTTCTGTGTATGTTATCCTGGAAGGCTGGGTTTTGCCTACTCAGCTTTGCTTCTTCTTATAGCCTTAGTCCCTTGTGAGTGTACACTGCACGCAGAAAACAGAGGTCCCCCAGAGTAGCAAACTGGTGCCTAAAAATATGGAGATTCACTTATAACAAATCAATTTTATAACATATTTGTAACATTAATAACAACTATGGGAATAAGTAGACATTTTAGAACAATACAGAAAAGAACAATAGGGAAAGGAATTGAGGAAAATTGCCTATTCTAATAATTAAGGTAATAAAGCTATTGATATACTGCTAACCAGAAATATCTTCAAGAAACTGAAGATACTCATTAAAAATTGATAAACAGTAATTGAAATGGATAGGTTAATCACTGCCAAAATATCTGTTCCTAACTTCCTATTAATAATGCAATTCTTTTACCTCTAAAATATCATATTACATAGTATTGTAATTGTTTTTTACTGACAACCATATGGCCAGTTATAAAATGACAATCTCAGTAGCCTTGGGAATTAAGACATGTCCCAATAAAATTTCACTGTCTCTGTGGAAAAATCCTTAAGTGTGTATGAAGCCTAACATACATTACAAATCTAGAGGTTAAATCTTCAGAAGATTTTATATCATAGTTCACTGGTATTTATTTCAACTTTTGAGAATGTACATTTTGTTTTCATGATATGTTTCTTATAGTTAGTTGTATAAGAAGTAAATGTTATTAGGAAATTGCTCTGATCCATTAGGCCTTATTATTTCTTAACCTCTCTCATTCTCTTCCTTCACTTTTATTGCTTTGTTTTGGCTTTGGTTATAGATTGTTTTTTCAATAGAGCATTGGGATGTCCTTTAGAAACTTTTTCCAATCCAATAAAAAAAATGGAGTACAGATCTAAACAGAGAACTCTCAACAGAAGAATCTAAAGTGGCTGAAAGACACTTAAGGAAATGTTCAGTATCCTTAGCCATCAGAGATATGCACATCAAAACAACTCTGAGATTCCATCTTACACCTGTAAGAATGGCCAAGATCAAAAACACTGATGACAACTTATGCTGGAGAGGTTGTGGAGTAAATGGAACACTTCTGAATTGCTGGTGGGAGTGCAAGCTGGTACAATCCCTTTGGATGTCAGTGTGGTGATTTCTTAGAAAATTAGAAAACAACCTTCCTCAAGACCCAGCAATACCACTTTTGGGTATTCAAAAGATGCTCAATCATACCACAAGGACATGTGCTCAACTATGTTCATAGCAGCATTGTTTGTCATAGTCAGAACCTGGAAACAACCTAAATGCCCCTTGATCAAAGAATGGATAAGGAAAATGTGGTACATTTACACAATGGGGTACTACACAATGGAAAAAAAAATAATGACATCTTGAAATTTGTAGGCAAATGGATGGATCTAGAAAACATCATATTGAGTGAGGTAACCCAGACCCAGATTGACAATTATCATATGCACTCACTCATAAGTGGTTTTAAAACATAAAGCAATGAAAAATGGTTTACAAATCACAATCCCAGAAAACCTAGACAACACTGAGGATCCTAAGAAAGACATACATAGATCTAATTTACATGGAAAGTAGAAAAAGACAAGATCTCCTGAGTGTATTGAGAGCATGGGGACCATGGGAGAGGGTTGAAGGGGAGGGGAGAGGCAGGAAGGTGAGCAGAGAAAAATGTAGAGCTTAATAAAATCAATAAAAGAAAAAAAGAAACTATTTTTCTCTTATGTTTCCACATCCTAGAGAACATTTAACCATCCCATGTTATTGGAAGAGTACTGACTTACCAGTTTCTATCACTATGTTAAAAGTTATCTCAGTGATAGATAGCCTGCATACCAATCATGTGGCCTTGGGTTCAATCCCAACACCAGAAGAAAAAAGAATATCAGAAGAACATTTCTTTTGTTGTCAGTATCAGAATATCCTTTAGTAAGTGGACTTAATAACACTTTAAATGTAGAATATTATTTTCAGAAAAAAAATGACTTGGAAACTTATGTCTCATTTTTAGACAGGGCCAATAAACAAATGGAGCAGCAGGAAATTTTATATAAAACCCAGATGATAAAATCACTGACAAGGACCACTGTGGTCTAAATCTGCCATTCTTCCATGACATGGCTTATTTGCCTTTTGATTTTCCTGATGAGATTCACTACAAATGATGAAAATGTACGACATAGAATACAGCAAACTGACATTGCACTACACAGAATACAACATCCTGACAGTGCCCTACACAGAATACAGCATCCTGACAATGTACTACACAGAATACAGCATCCTGACAATGTACTACACAGAATACAGCATCCTGACAATGTACTACACAGAATACAGCATCCTGACAGTGCCCTACACAGAATACAGCATCCTGACAATGTCCTACACAGAATACAGCATCCTTACAACGCAGTACACAGAATACAGCATCCTGACAATGTACTACACAGAATACAGCATCCTGACAGTGCACTACACAGAATACAGCATCCTGACAGTGTCCTACACAGAATACAGCATCCTCACAATGTTTCCTTTGCTGTATCCCTTACGCCAGAGAATGTGCAATGCCCTACACATGGGCATTACCAACACCTGAACAAAGAAGGAAATAAAAGCTGGCACTACTATTGAAATAAGTAGTAAAATTTCAGTGTTTATGAGTTCTGGTTATGTAATTGTCTGAGGCTCTCGCAAGACAAATATACTATACTTTTAATTATTTACATACCCATTGCTTTATCAAAGTGGCCTTTATTCACCTTTACATAAACTCTGAAAGGTGTGATATTATATTTTACCTTGACTCTTTAAAGGGAAATAAAGAGGAATAAAACAACAGGAAGACCGTACAGTAGACTTCTCTTGACAGATAGCACTATTTTGCTCATATATTGATTATTCCCCAGTTAAAATATTTGATATGGTGACAGCAAAAACATAACAGTAACTGATCAAATTATAATGTAATTGATCAATTATCTTGTTGATCCAACCTAACCTTGTAAAATATTCAATAATGGGAATTGTTATTGTAATGAGATTTCCCTTTAATTTAGTCAAAGTAAGGTTTTGTGATAATCAGCATGTTTTATTTTCTATCTTCAGAATTCATATATTCATGCACACACAGACACATCCACACCAATATACCCTTCCACACACACACACAGAGAGAGAGAGAGAGAGAGAGAGAGAGAGAGAGAGAGAGAGAATAGAACTAGCTAAGAAGACCAGGCAGGCAGGCTCCTAACTCAGAATCAAGAATTCTACATGCCTCTACCTCCTAGGTGTTAGAATTAAGGGCTTGGGCCACCAAGCCCTTTGTCTATTCATTGCCGTGCGCTGTGTGTTCTGTCTTTTAGCAGATATGTATAACGTGTTGATTTTTTTTTCTTACTATGGTTGCTCTACCTCCATGGAGGTTTGACTTCAGCTTGATATCAGCCTTGGAACTGCCTAACTTTTAGATAAATGACACAAAAGTTCACTGATATCCAAATGGGTCATAGAACAGCACACAAGCTGAAAACAAAACTGCATAATTTAAATAGTATTATATGGTAAGCTAAAGAGGCTGTGTGCAACCCAAGAGAAAACTTAACTTGCTGTCACTAATTTTCTGTACACATTCTTGTTAGAATTTTATGAATATATAAAAGGGGCAGCTCCCTTTGATGTGGAAGCCCTAGAATCCTTTATAATTAGTCATTAAACGAACAAAAAAGCGTGTTTGGCTTACATGAACGTAGACAAATTTATACACATTTTGAAGAGGCAGAGTTTTGATGGATCCCTTATGCTGTCAGCCTACGTTAAACCCCCAAACAGTTATGATTTAACAAATCATCATGCTAAATAATGAAGACTATGCTTCTAATGAAGAACACTGTACTCTGTTAACTTATTAAATTACTCTATGAAGTTATAATTCATATTCAGAGGGATATCTTTGTTTTTAATACATTATAAATAATCATAATATCAAACGTATGCAATTTCAAATGCAACACATATGTCTGATACAAAAGCTCCATGGGATAATCAGTGTATTGCTTAGAACTTGGGAGGAAAAAGGCTTGTCTAATTCATTTACTCAGATGGCTACTCCCACATTATATGTTGAACTGTCCCTTGTAAGAACACCTAACATACACAAACATTCCTTAGCAGTCTTGGCAGGAAAGCAACGTCAAGGTCTTTTCCTTGGGAGGCAAAGAGTGGTCAGTTGATTTTCATCAGAATGTGTGGGCGTCATTAAAATAAATCTTACAGACTCAGCCTGAGGAAGTGGTTTAAGTCGCTTCCCCTGTTTTCCTTGAAACACGCAGTTCACGGCAAAGCCTGAACACATTCGAAACAGCTTGCTGTATGTAGATATTTTTTAGTCCACAACATGTTCCCAAGTTTCCCGAAACCAACTAACATCAACTGAATTTTGTTGCTTTTATTTGTGTTTGGTGACCATAGTCACTTTTCCAAATACATTGTGTAAATTAACTCATCCACAACCTCCATGTTATAGAAATGAGGGACCTTTGTGTTGCTTGTTTTAAAGAGGAAGGGGCATTTGGGCATAGCTTATGCCTAACTCGCTCATCTATGGCACAAATAAAACAGTGTCTTGAGAAGCTCCTGGTATCTTACCAACACTCGAAGGCTTCTGGATGGCTCTTTCCTTGTGGAAAAAGTTAAAAGCTATGTGGAAGCAGAAAAGATGGTTTCCCTAGAGTTATCAGTCCATCACTGTCTTCTCATACTAGACTATGTTAAAACACTAATGCGGCAGTTAAGTAGTGAGCATTGCACACACTAGAATTAATATTAAGAGCAAAATTTCTTAAGTTTATCCTTGGTTATCTTTTGAAGAATTACCTGATAATGTTGTCAAATACACTATGATTTTATTGCTTATTTTTAAGGCAAAATATTTGCTGCTCTCTAACATATTAATTGCTTCATATCGCAAAAGTGTTATCAAATTTAACAAAATGGCTGGAGAGATTCAGAAAAGCAATGATATCCGAGACTGTCTTCGGTTCTGAGGGGTGCAGAGACTATCAGCAGTAGTGAGTTACTGCAGCATTTCCGTGAACCACATTCTTCTCTGGGTACCCACATAGACTATTTTACCTAGAAAACAACATGGAATATTGCTAAACCTTATATATATTATATGTATTATATTATGTACATAGAAGACAGAGCGAATTCTTCCCATATTCCTATAGGGAATTAGTGGGGCTCTGACGTATACTGGTATAGTTTGTTGCAGGCTCATGAGGCAGCTTCGTTAAAAGAGGTTCCTATTTCATGCACCCAGAGCTATGCAGCTGGCTGATAGGCCCTGTGGTAAATACAAACGTGCGATTAAATGTTCCCAGGAATCACAGTGGAGGGTTTAAAACCCACCGGGAGAGTGGTAACGTTAAAAATAAAAATCAACCAAAAATAGCAAAGTTGACTACCACCAACTCTATTTGAGTTGGTTATGGTAACGTTTGATGATAAGGAGGCCCTAGAATTATAGGAGAGAGGACCTGGCAGACAGAAAACCTAGATGTGTTTTTAAATTAAGATGTAACTTTTTTAATAGGAAAGCATTAAAATAGCTATCAGATAGAATGGTATTTAGAAAGACAGCTATAATTCCTCTTAGGAGGAAGAAGTTACATATGGTTTAAAATGTTAGGGAAATTATAAAAAAAGATATAATACATTTTGATTAAAATAAAATTTAATTATCAGGCATTTTATTTAGAACATTTGCCTATAATATTTGTAGGCATAGTTGTCTGGACTAAAATGAATAAAAATAAGTGCATAATATATATCTTTTGAGTCAATATTTATTTGACTTATTTATTTGATTAAATTTTATAAGACACCTATAGGTCAAATAATAGTAGGGAAAGTGCATCTTTTATCAACCTTGAAAAGCAGGTTCTTTTATAGCTTTTTTCATTGACATATCATCGGGTCACCTGGATTCTCATAAATCCCTTCTGCTTTGAAACTTTTGAACTCTTAAGTCATTTGTGTAAAGCCTACACACAATATTCAACCATGTTGTAAAGTTATTCCTCGTACTCGCGATGATTAGAGTGTAACAATTAACTGTATCTTATGAAACGGGCCACGCCATAAAGGTTCAATGGCATCAATCCCCCTCCTTCGGCTTTCTCTGGCTACGATCCGCTAATCCCCCAGGCTCATCATACTTAACCTCTGCCGAGCCTTCTCAGAAGGGAATTTGTTTCACCTCATTCATGGCTTCAATAGCCGAGCAAGCCACACGCAAGTGTGCACTGGTCTTTTACCCTCCGCACACTAATCTGATTGTTTTTCCACTCTACAAAGCCCGGGTCAACAATCAGGCTGCCGCCAGAAACTAATCAATTTGCAAGCGGGCTTCTGTCCTCACAGAGGGAAAGCTTTCAGAGCCGTGTCAGGGAGGCCAAGCGCGCCATGGTTACAGGCATTGTCATGTCGTCTCCTTCGCTGGGTAAAGCTCTTGCTGTTGCCTCTGCACAGAGGACCCGGATTACAGAGTCAGCAGTAAATCCCTATTGAGGCCACCAGGCTCCGAATGCGGTGAAGAGGAAGAGGAAATTTGGACAGACAGGAGCAGTATTCATCAAACTGAGGCTAAATCAAGAGGGAGAGAAATGGGGGGGGGGGGGGGGAGATGAGCGAGAAAAGAAAATAGGCTTCCAAGAATTTTCCAAGCTATTACCTCATCTTGCTTCAAGCAATTTTAATTAAAAATGTCAGTATATTCCGTAAACATAACACTGCTTACCTTATTTTCTGTTCTTATTATTCTATTAGCACGTCAAGAAGTGATTCAAAACAGCATGACGTCAAATTTGAGAACAGTAATTTTTAGAGCGTCATTCAAAATATTAAAATGGCATATTTTAAATGTTTCATTTGGGTAAGTTTTATAAAGAAAATCCATTTTCTAGCATATGCATGAAAATGTGTTAAGTTGGGCTGGAGAGATGGCTCAGTGGTTAAGAACACTGCCTGCTCTTCCAAAGGTCCTGAGTTCAATTCCAGCAACCACATGGTGGCTCACAACCATCTATAAAAAGAAGATCTGGTGCTCTCTTCTGGCCTGCAGGCATACATGCAGGCAGGACACTGTATACATAATAAATAAATAAATAAATCTAAAAAAAAAAAAGAAAATGTGTTAAGTTTTATTGCAAATAACTCTTCATCCTTATTGATTTATTCAAGCACAATTGCTTCAAAGTAACAAATTTCTTATACTAATGTAGTTTGGGTGATGGGGGCTGGGTGACGTTGCTATTTGGTAAGTTTTAGTTCTTTAAGAGAAAAGCATGTTCAATGATTTTGGTGAATTTATCATCCTTTAAATACTAGAACAATTCTATAGTGCATAGTTATTTATGAAACAGATTACATTATTGTGAAAAATCTATTATTTATTAGATACATTTTCTGGTAATCAATTCTTCAGACTATGTAATAGGTGATTATAAGGCACAAATATTACTAATTATTTAAGTTTAATAATAATGTATGAAAAATGCGTCATTTTTCTTTCTGATATTGCACACTCTCACACCAACAATGCCAACTAAGTTTATGATGGCAATTCTCTGCAGATGTAAATCAGAAGCTAAAAAGACTGGAATCTTTGCTACTACATTCCTGCCAATTTCAGTTGTTTAAAAGGCTTTAAGAAGACTTTGCTGTCTCTGTACTACTTGGTTTATGGTTTGATTTTTGTTTTTCTGAGGCAGGGTTTCTCCTTAGCTTTGGAACCTATCCCGGAACTAGCTCTTGTAGATTAGATTGACGTCTGAACTCACAGAGATCCACCTGCCTCTGCCTCCTGAGTGCCAGGATTAAAGGCATACACCACCATTACCAAGCTGTCTCTGTAATACTTTAAAGTAAATTTTTAAATTAAATTATTTTCCCCTTTCTCTTTCTTCCCAACCCTTTCCAGGTATCCAGTCACCCCCGCCCCGACCCCTGCATCCAAATTCATGGCCTCTGGCTTCCTTTTTTAAAACTTATATACATATATATATATATATATATATATATATATATATATATATATCACCAATTATAAATGTATGTGGGTATTTCTAAATATAAAAATACTATCCGCTCAGTTGGAGTAATAACAATGTTATTTGTTTGTATGCATTTAGGACTAGCTCACACCCCAAACTGATTCCGAGGAACAGGATGTCTCTATGAGATTGCATCTCCTAAACATATCAGGGAAGCTACATCCATAAAGTCTCAACAACATGAGTGCCTAAACAATAGCTGCACAAGCCCTACACCAACAGGCATGCAGTCATAAAAGAGGAAGCTCCCACAGCTAGACAAAGAATTAAGGTAATATTCCTCAGGGAAGTGTCCTCAAATTGGTTGTCTGTTTTGCTTTGTTTGTTTGTTTTTGAATTTTGTTTGTTTTTGTTTGTTTGTTTTAACTACATGAATGCTCAGTTTCTGGAAGTGGTCCTGATGCAGAGGCTTTCCTCCAAGGGTCAGAGAAATATACTCGTTTACTCAAGCCACTGAAATAACACAAAATGAAATCATGAACAATTCTGAGATTATATAAAATAGGTTCTTCAGTTCTTTACTTATTAAAGAATGATGCAATTGGACCTCTGACATGGTTTATGTCTTTAACCATGTTAGAATTAAAACTGTTTATTAAAAGTGTTTCACAGGCGATTCAAGACTGGTTCCAATATTAATCTGTGCTCTTGTCGTTTTATTTGAAGTCATGTTTCTTGGTTTTATTTTTCTAAGAATGCATCCTGTGGAGAAACTCGAATCTTTCAAGAATGTGCAATATCCTAGAACATGACCACAGAGGAAGTTGTGCTGATTCCAATGAGGGCAGGCCATCCTGGAATGGCTCTGAGAGGAAGTCAATGATGACTTGCATACCATTTCAATTACAGAGAAAGAAAAAAGGGAGAAGGAAAACAAGTGGGCCAGTTTATCCACAGGCACGATCCTTTTAGGAAATTCCACTAAAAGAAAACAGGTCTTCCTGCAATGAATGGGAAAGCCTCACACTCTGGGCATGTAATTAGGTCTGTTTGTGTTCACTAGGCCTTGGATCTCTCAAGGATCCGTGTGGTTTCATTGTACCCAAGCCAGGACCAGGTTGCCCTTTAACCCTCACTCCAATGTAACCATTGACAGAGGGAGCCCTACACATTCCCAGGCATTCCCTGGCCAAAGCAGCACGCTACAGTACAGAGCAGGCTAACGTGTAAACACCTGGGAAGGTTCAGAATCGCCGTGCTTTTTATGTATGCTATCTGACTTGTTTTAAATAGTAATTATCGGAAGTCGTCAGTATTATCTTTCCTTCACAGATAAAGGTCAGAATCTAAGAGAAATGTCATTTTGAAGCTGGTGGATTTTCGTTGAAATTACACAGCATTCCACTATTAGTCAAGGACATGAACAATGTATAAAGCAGTCTTCATCAAACAAAAATAACAATAAATTTGAGCTAGTCATCCATCTATTTGAATGAATGGCTGAAGGGTACAGTAACTAGATAGCCCACCAAATGCTAAGGAAGGATTACCCTAAGAGCAGCAGAAATTTGTTTTCTAACCACAAATATACAAAGAAAAAGTTAACTTGATTTCCAAATTACTAGAAGCTGAAATTGGAATTGAAGTTTAAAACTGTACCCTATTGAGGGAGTTTATGAAGCACAAGGGGAAACCGTGACTTTTAGAACATGTTAAACTCATGTTGCATCTACCTGACATGAGAAGTTATTTTAATCACCAGGAAACTTAAATTAGGGTTTGTCCTAAAGCATGAAGACAGCTGTCATAAACTAATTTGTAAAAACATACATAGATTTCAAATATTGTGATTTTTTATGATTTCTTGCAATTCTTTCTTGTTCAAACCGGACTAAAAACTTTATTGGCACTGTTATAAAGGTGTGTTGGTTTTTAAAAGAAGCATTAAAGTAGGGAGGCTATACTTACAAAGTCATGGTTATTCAAGATAGAATACTACAGAACTGCATTTGTGTTTTTCTTCAGCGTGAGCAAACATTAAAAACCACATAAAAGTGATTCATTTGCTCATCCAAAAGAAATGGATTAATTGGGGAAATGCATGAAGGCATGAACCCAAATTAATTCAACAGCCCTGAAGACCCCTGACAAATGTCATACCAGGCAGTATATTATAACTGGCAATAATGTTGATTCTGTGCTCTATGCTGATGCCCCAAAACACACTCATTTTTTTTTGCAGGAATATGTAAACATTTTGTTTCCATTTTTTCCTAAAATAGTATCTGATTTCTCAAAGCCTGGGTTTCGCAGTCCTCTGGCCCTGTCTGGAAGGCACCAGTATCTCCACACTCTGAGCAATCTGGTTTCTGCACCCTGTCAGATGGAACCTTTCTGTTAATTCGGGAAAAAAATCAGTTCTCACATTTAGTGCTGAGAGACTGATAACTGAATTCTCAAATGAGCCACACATTTTCAGGGCTGAAGAACAGCGTTGCGGACAATGATCTGCTTTCCCACAGTGAGAATTCTTCAGCGCCAGCTGTCAACATGTGTGTGTGTGCCGCATGAAAGCGGCTTTGGCTTGATGACTTTTTCCTTAAGGCCATGAAAATGAAACGGATACTATACTCTCCTTTGTCCATCTTCTAATCTGATTTGCTTTCTCGTGGACAGCGAGAGCCTGCACGACTGCTAGAGTTCTTGGTAGATCAAAGGCGCTTTGTTCCTGAATAAAAAACAAACATTTTTCTCTCCCACACAAATATTTCCATTGGGGAACAGACTAGATAGTGATGTTAAACAGGGGTTTCCCTACTAACTTTGCACCCCCAACAAACCACGCTAGCTTTAGTAAGGTGGTGGATAATTTACAGTTCTCTCCCTGGCTCTCTCCTGAGTTTTAAACATGCCCTTTTCATCAAGGCCTCCTCATCTCCTCTGTTCCTCACGGGGACTTCCAACTCCTCAGAGTATGTAGACATCACCATATTTCCTGTGCTGCTAACAGGGTGAAAAAATTGACTGTATGCCTGATACCCATTTATTACTATGAAGTCACACTTGGTCATGAATGATATTCATAATTTTCTGTATGTAAAACAACAACCAGCAACTGAAGCCTAATTTAAAGAAGTTAGCGAGAGCAAGAAGTAAGGGACACAGAGAAGTGATTGCTTTGAGAACACATAGTGGGAAATCCTGCAGGACGAGTTCAATGGAGCTGGGTGAGAAGCAGGGAAAGTCGCGAGTGCCCCTCGAAGAGGGTCATGGAGTAGACTGTTGGAGTAAAGTTAAGTTGAAATCAGTTTACAGTGCTGAAAATTTTGAAAGCAAAGTGTCCTAGACAGACAATAAACTTGAGCATACATAAAAGAAGCAGTTTGCATGGGATAATGGATCCAAGTTTCAAGTCATGGGAAGACATCTTTGCAAAAAAAAAAAAAAAGTAGGAGTGCTGGATAGATGTCTCAGGGTAAAGGGGCTTTCTGAGGTTGCTGCTAAGTGCGATGGCCTGGGTTTGGTTCTCAGCTTTCACAGGGTGGAAGAAGAAAATCTTTCAGTAGTTTCTTGACTCCATAGAGCACACGCTGGGCATGTGCACACTCACACATATATGTACCACCCCACATACACACACACACACACACAACACACACACTACAATAAATGGCAAAGAAAACAATAAAAGATACTAACAATAAAATAACCAACAAAAAGTAACAATTAAATTAAGAAATAATGGCCGGAAGACCATGTGAGACAGGTTCTGTGCCTTTGTTTCTAGCCAAGAGAGAGACTAGTTCAATAGAAGCCTTGCCACAGAAGGAAAGAGATGCAGACCTGGGTGATGAGAGCCTGTCTTATGTTCTGAGTGATCACTCTAAAGCAAGGTGCTGATAAAACAAAATTGTCATAAAGATCCCTCACTCCCCTGAAGTTTCACTGAGAGCCAGAGGCAGGTGTCAATTTTTTTAAAAGACAGACAAATGGATATAGAGGCCATGCAGGGGCTTTGCTTGTTCTTCCTAGCAAAGGTAGAGCAGACGTTTGGAGTAAGACAGTCTGGCATCTTGCAGGAAGTCCACCATAAACTTACACTTCTTAAGGAAGCATGCGGAACAACGCACAACTCCAAATAGGGGACATTAGGAACGGGCAACGTTAGTTCATGTGACTGAGAAAGCAGAAATACAAACTTTAAATTATGTCATAAAAGCTAGTCTCATAATATCATAAAGATCATTATAAATAAATACTCGATTATTGTGTGTAAGTCAATAAGAAAGAAAATAATCATCAAACTTGATAGGCAGACATATAAGGATGAATTTATAATCTAAATGACAATCTTTTTGTTTATTTAAGCTTGTGCATTCTGCACATTTTATGTAATGCTAACGTGATTTAAACACTAAGAAGTGAGAACAAATTACAGAAAGCATCTACTTCTCAAGCAGTTAGACCAGTGCTTGACTTGGGAAAAACTGAGATCTCCTTATACAAACCTATACAGGATTCGGTGTATGTAGGTAGGTCTTCATTTCCTTGTCAATAAAATGAAGTAGTGGTTGTTTCTTGTTTGCTTGATTGTATGAGAGCAGTAAGAGTCACGTGAAAGCCCTGAAATATAATGCACTTAGCAGGGAAAGCAGTTTTGACGTCAAGGCTTGGGATGATGCTCTCAAAGCAATGAGCAGAGAGAGATACGGAGGAAAAGAGTTACTGCCCCGAGCTTTGTTGTCGTGGCCCCAGAAGACGGTATCTTTTCCATTGCCTCCCTTCCGCACTTTCAGTCCAGACCCTCTTTCCATAGCTGACTCCTGAGAACCTTCACTTTTGGCACAGAGCAAATATTTCCTCAGTTTTTAATCTTCTCTTCTGTTTTCCCAATTTTCTCACACCCACAGTTGTGAGGTCATCGCCGTTATCCTAACAGCCTCCTGAATCTAGAGTAGCTGTATGTCCTGAAAAGGAAATCTTTGCAGTGACAATAGGTTCTGTTCCCGCGCCTGTGTCCTTGCACATCCAACCTACCATTGAGCCAGCGGGAGTCGTGCTGCTCCGTCCTGATCGGGTGGTGGTGCCCCAGCGTCCGGAAGATTGCGAAGTCCCGGCCCATGAAGTCGGCGGCGGTTCCAGAGTATAGCTCCCCGTCTGCATTGTCACAAAAGGAAACCAAGCGTGTATTATTTAACTGATGGGGAGCAAGAAAAGCAAAACAGCGACAATGTAATTTTCATGTTACAACAAATGCTTTTTCCATCGATACGCAGAGCTGTCTGTATTTCACCCGAGTCCTGAAAGGAGGGTCCTAGCAAGGGGTCAGTGAGAAGTTGGAAAACCAGAATAAAGTCTGATTCAGAGAATTCAGCTAAACATGAAACTTTTACTATTTTCCTCATTGATGAAATTTTTAAATAATGGAAGAGTAAAACCTTTATTTATCACTTTTATTGCTTTTATATGGGTAACCCTTTATGGTTTAAATAACCTTTTCTTTTTTTTTTTGTTTTTAGAGACAGGGTTTCTCTGTGGCTTTGGAGCCTGTCCTGGAACTAGCTCTTATAGATCAGGCTGGTCTCGAACTCACAGAGATCCGCCTGCCTCTGCCTCCCGAGTGCTAGGATTAAAGGCGTGCGCCACCACCGCCCGGCTAATAACCTTATTTTTAACTTGTTTTAGGGATACTTAAATGTTTGATGAACTATTTTCTAATGGGTTCTGATGAATGAGATGTTATTATAAGAAATAATATTTTTTTTGAATTTTTTCTTCCTTTTTTTTAATTTGATTTTTACACGTAAATTGGCCTGTGGTTTGCCTGTATGTGGGTACACTTTTGTTGAAGTGTGTGAAGGCCTGGAGTTGACCTCAGACGATGTTACCATGGCTCTCTACTCTGCCCTTCCTGAGGCAGGATCTTGCTGACCCTGGAGTTAACCAATGTCAGAGAGTTTAGCTAGCTCGCTTTCTGGAGTTATCCTGACTCTGCCCACTGTGTGCAGCCATTCCCAGCAGCCTTGCAACCTCAACACTTTTTTATGTCGTTTCTGGGAAAACAAAATCTGGGGTCACAGTGGCCCTGTCATTGCTTTACCTACCTAGCCATATCAAACGCTTACTTTTTAGTTTTTAGAATTCCGGTATGCAAGATGTTTCAAACTGGTATAAGGTATCATAAAGTCTGACAGCAGGCCTTCAACAAAACTAATTTTGAAGAGTAAGCAAGGTCAGAAGCCCCAGGTTGAACCATCTGAGTTCTCAATTCCATTGTTCTTGACGTTTTGCTCCTGAAAGTGTATGCACCCTCAGTCCCAGTTTAATAACGGAAGCATCATTATCAGGATGTAAAAGGAAAAGAGCAGAGACGGGAATGGAGGACCAGAAAGAGATGTTACACCAGCTGAATGTTATTTTGCGCTTGTCAGGCAGTCAGTCTGCCTTAACTCTTTCTAATGATCTCTTTCAGTTCTGTCAACATACCCTAGAGAAAAGAATGTCGCCCCTGTTTTACATTCAGGAAGGCCAAGGTTGATGGGCTTAATAGTTAGGGTAGCCTGGGTGAAGGTTCACATCCAAGCCTGTTTAATTCTAAGGCTATTAAGCTAAGGCATACCTTTCAATTAAATGAAGTTTGCAAAATGTATGTCTTCTGTCATTGAGACAGAAAGCACCTCAAATTCTTTCTTCTAGATAACATATAAGCACTAAATTGCTTAGAGATAACTGTTTTATTTACAAAGCAAAAACAATTCAAGAGATAAGATACACTTCTACAAATAACACAGAATTTAAAAACATTTTTTGATTAATAGATTCTCATAATCTTTAACTTCAAAATAGTCACCAAGCAAAGAGAGCTTAGAAAAACAAGGTAAATATGTGTATATCGCTCATTCCCCTCTGCTACTATACTGCAATATGTAGAAATGTAGAATTTTCTGTCATTCTTCCAGTATAAATGCCTTTGGCTTATTTCATTAATATCATCACTTACATGCCATTCTTTCGTTATGTATTCAGTTTTCACAGGAACCTTGCATAAACTAGATATTCTCTAACCCAAATCAACCATTCCACTGGAACTTTGCCTTCCTGAAGTTTTGTGTTTGGTTGGTTTTGTTTTTGTTTTTTTGTTTTGTTGTTGTTGTTGTTTTTTTTGTTTGTTTGTTTGTTTTTTTGTTTTTTTTGGGGTTTTTTTGAGACAGGGTCTTACTATGAAACCCTGACTGGCCTAGAACTCTTTCTGTAAACCAAGCTGGCCTTGAACTCACAGATCTACCTTCTCCTGACTCCAGATTGCTAGAATTCAAAGTGTGTGCCACCATGTTTAGTTTTCTGAAGAGTTTCTTGGACTTTGAGGAGTCCCTAGACATTGGAGACTAGGCAGAAAAAAAAAATCACTTTAAAACTGCCTATCCTTTTTATAAATGAACTTAAAATTGATTATTTGCTTTAGATTGCAGTGACTCTAGATGAACAAATTATTTACCTAGACAGTAATTTATTACAAGTTTCCAATTAGATAGTGCTATTAAGACTACTCACAGGTCATCCTACATATGGTATCACTGGGACTCCAAAGTATTTTGTTCTTTCTTTACCTAAGGAAATGCTAAATGCAAGTATAGCCTATGATACTGTAACATTTTGCCAGACAGAAATTCAGCATTACTTTGAAGAAAATACTCATTTATTTTAAGGCCTTTTGGAATATTTAAGGGCTTATTGATAGCTTATAATTTATCTATATTTAAGCATTTTCACATTTTCATTAAAATTAATACCTTCAAATTTAACAAGGTGGTGCTAAATACATATCACATATTTCTTTTAGTCAGTAAGATCAAGAGGATGGTGGTTAGACTTGTGTGTGACAGGTTGGAGGGACGGCTCAGCGATTAAAGGCCAGGCTCACAACCTGAACGCCAAAGTTGCATGTGAAAACCAAGTCAGGTGAAACTGAAACTACAGATGACCTGAACAGCTTACTGTCCGCAAATCACACCCAACAAAGCCTACATCGTATACAGTAGAGGATATAAAGCCGTGGTCATTTGATTGGCCAGCTTGCTCTTAAGAGGGAATGGAATGCAGAATTACTGCTTCTGTTACAAAACGACTCCGAAGAGAATTGAGAAGCCGGTAACAACCAACATCTCTGGCTCTGGGAAGGTATTTGGTTCTCTTACACGTTATCTGGGTTATATTATTTTTCTTGTTCACTGTCATGCAAGGATGAAAGAACTCAGCATCAGAGAAAGATTCCCGAGCAGAGAGTTATTTTCTTTCTATTTGCACAACAGATGGGAAGATGATTTGGACCAAGCAGAAGAGCTCAATGTTTACTGAGAAGATAATTAAATTTAGAAATTGACTTTTGAACAAACGGGAGGTGGAGGTTTAGGTATCAGTTGTCATGGGAAATCACCTTTCACTCAAATATTACTTTTTGCACAAGCTGATGTTAGTTTTTCTGAGTCGGATTATATCGGGTAATTATGAGGCATTTTATGACAAGATCTCTCCTTGTCCTTGCTAATTGTCAGTAGCTATTTCTTGCTTTTAGCCTTAGACACAATTCCCTTCTTATGTTTCTATGGGAATTCTTAGCAAGGGTGATGGTTACATAAAAAATATAACAAGACATTGTTCTTATTTTGGCTGATGGTCTAGTTGGCAAAATGGCCAACTCTTACCTCTTTGGTTGTTGTTGTTAAGCAGAAATATAGCAACAACCCCCATCTGTGCCAGTTAAAACATTTGAACACTTCCGGGAAGTACTAAAGTTGTGTCAAGGTTTTGTCTTTCTACAGTTATCCACGTGTTTTTGACTTTACATAATGTGCAATTGCTTAAAGGGCTTATTTTGGGGAACAAGTAAGTGTAACAGTGAGAGCAAAATTCAACTAATTGTATATTTTTTCTCATTTTTAGGCTACTTATAAGGTCATCAAATAAATACTAATTCGTGAGCATAATGTTAATGTGTACTTTTGACACATTATTAAAAATATGAGGTGCTATTATATATGTGTGTGTGTGTGTGTCTGTGTGTGTGTGTGTTTTGAATGGCAATACTACTAATACAAATTCTTGAGCCCTCTATGTAAAATAATCCATGAGTGAAAGAAAACATGAACTGTGTCCACTTGTGTTAAGCTGATGGTTCCGTAACATATTCAAGGTTATGGACACTGTCCAACCAGCCAGATCATAAAGCATCTATATATAGAAATGGCACGTTTTTGATGGCTTAAAACTAATACATTCGATGATGAGTATGCGGTGCTGACAGATAAAACTAAACTGTCTAGAAGGCAGCAAAGACCAAGATGGCTATTTAAGCACAAATCCATTCTGCCTTAACTGTAACCTTTAAAGTCTGCCTAAGGAAAGGATAATTTACTGGGATGAATGGAAACAGCTTTGCGACCTCCGCATCCACCACAGCTGAGTTCCCGAGAAGCATGCATTAAAAACAAAAGTTCACACGCACTCTAGAATTTCTGTTCACAGCTTCAAATGAAGGAACAATGTGGCTTAGATCAGCTAATGTCTTGGATTACAATTCCTAAGAAGGGTGTGGCGAGGCGAAACTGAAGGAGGAAAAATAAATTTCCCGATGAAATTGCAGCGTTTCTGGCCCAGGTGAGGAGTGCGACATGAATGTCAGCGGATATCAAACGAACCTAAAGACCAGGCTATTACGTTGTTAACACCTTAGGTAAATTTTCCTCACAGAGAGACGGTTAATGAGAAACAGAAGAAGCCAAGCTGCTCTCTCCTGACTTTCTGTACCCAATCCACGCTGAAGGAATGAGACCCATGGTGCAGTGGAGGGGCGCAGAGAAAGTCTGACCCGGTTCCTCCCTACGGCCGCTGTCTATATAGCAACATAGGCGTGCAGACTTTGCTCCGTATGCTGTTGTCTTAATGATGATGCTTTTCTGAAGCAATGTGTTCACATGGAACACAATTTCAAACATAAGTTTTATAAGACTCCAACTGTACCTCCCAGCTTCCTCATAGACAGCTATTAATGTATTCCCCTTCATCCGGACCTCAGATATGGACGTACACCCAAACAGCCTCTCTAGATTACATTGCACCTTTAAATCTCGCAAGAAGCTGGCGAAATTAGCATAGCCTACTATCTTACATATCAGGGAACTGAGGCCCAGAAAGAGGCTCAAATAATGTCTGTATCAATATCTATTTTAGGGAATACCCTGCCTATTCTAAGACCCATTGAACACATTTTTAATGCCAGAATATATTCCTTCCTGAGTAAGGCAAAGTTCCAGCCTGAAGATATATACAAGAGGGAGACCTCAGACATTTGAAATAGACCTCAGCAATATCTCTTCTTTTTGGAATATATCTAAATTATTAGTCTGCATTGCCTGGTAAATATTTCAGTGAGAAAATAAAATTGCTCTCGGGTTGGCTATTCTTTCATATCATGAAAAAGTGAGTTACTCCTTAATTGGTGTGGGAAGTTCTAGGTTTTATTCCTGTGTTCTCCTCACACCTGGTATTTATACTGAACAGGGGAGCAAATGCTATCTTTAATAAGGATAATTTAAACAAAGTTGAAAAATACGTGCAGGTGGAAGAAGAGATATTTTAAAAATAAATTCTGCAGTACTCTTATTATTTTAAAAGATTGGCAAAGTAACTTTATTAAGGTGACTTGAAAAACTTAGAACACGTAATTGGATTTAGGCACTTTTTTTTTTATTAAAGGGTTTCTCTATGTAACAGTCCTAGCTGTCCTAGAACAAGATTCCTAGACCAGACTGACGTCGAACTCACAAAGATCTGTCAGCCCCTGCCTCCTGAGTGCTGGGGTTAGAGGCATGTGCTATCATACTGGATTTGGGCACTTTGGCTAGCTATGCATTGGGCAAGGGAAACAAACCTATAGTCAACCTTGTAAACTTTTGGGATTTTAAAAGGAATTTTTACAAAACTTCCACAGTTTGTGTAAACTCTCTGTTGGTTTTTAACAATTAGTTTTGGTTGGAACAGCTTTATCCTGGCATTGCAAGTATGAAAAACACCTTCTGCCAAGACCAAGTCACAGATGTTTTGAGTGAAACCTAGGTTTGGGGAAAGGAGCGGCCTTAGATTTTCTCTTTTATGTGCTGAAATGAGGGTGAATCCCCAAGTCATATGAGAAGACAGGACTGCCGTGTGGCTAACTCCTCATCCGTACGTCAGCTCCTGGGCGCTTCCGAGGTAGTTAATACTCTATATTCAAAAGTTTAATTGATGTAGCAAATATTTGTGTTCAAAAGACCCGTAAGGCCAGCGACTATTCATGTTCAAGAAGTATAAGAGAAAATGCCCCAAAGCCAATAAAGAATATTTTATGTACCGTGAGAGGAGAATTTGTAATACACTGCCAAAGCAAACAACCACAACAAAGGAAGTTACGGCCCTTGAAGTAAAATGGTGTTGCATGGGAGCAATGGTGGATTAGTGGATAAAGTCGCTTGCCACCAGTCTGCCCACCTGAGTCCAGTCCCCAGGACTTACAGAGTGGGGAGAGAAGCAAAGCCTGAGAGTGTCCTCTGACCTCTACACACATCTGTGGTGCTGGAGCACCGACACAACCCAGCACACTCAACAGAGAAATAAATATTTAAAATAAAAAAAAAATGTCATTGTGGATGTTTTAAGGATTTTTACCTGATCTGAGTGGAGCTGTTCTTATATCTGCACTTATTTTTAACTGATTCAGAACTAATTTATTTGACTTTATGAATATGTACTTCATTGCTCTGAACGTTATGGACGCATTCTGCTGGAGTGGGTGTGTTAGGTCTGGACTCCCACGGAAAGCGTGTGTTTCTGAAAGGTCTCTTGTTCCTTCTCCACCACATATCCTCTCGCTGAACTTCAGTCATTCTGTCCTCCCTTTCATCAACCTATACATCTATTTCAAAGAAACCCTAATATAAGACCAAACTTTGGACTTTCTTTTCCTTCATGGGCCTTGTGTGGCTGCATGCCATACGAGCTATGTAATACTGACTGTCATCAGCCTTTCTCGGTGGAATAATAAAATAAATAAGCAAATCCCTTCAGAGGAACATACCACAAGCTAACTCAGCTTTAGGCACACTTGTACAGACTGCTTTTTGAGTAATATGTTTCATTTTTTTGCATGCCACTTAAATAAATAGAGGTTGCAAGTTAGAACAAGGCATGATTTCCCTTATTGTGTGAGACAACATTCAAATTTCAGCCTGCATGCATGAGGAAGGCATGCACATGTAAACACCAGGTCACCCATTAACAGGAAAATTACACATTTGCTAAGCCGGCAGTTGTCCTTCAGGCTTAAAAAGTCTTTTTAAAAATGTTTCATAAAGGAATCAAATGGGCTAGAGTTGTATAGATTGAAAAGCTATAAAAGAGGTAATTTATATTGAAAAGTTTTACTGTAAATGGAGCAAAGATGGTGATAAACACTGGACCATATTGTATATATATATCTGTGGTTAGTACAGTTGTCTCTACAACTAAAGTTTAATTTTCTTGAGAATAAAAAGCATTTAACAAGGGAAGAAATGGAAAACATTAAGCTTATGCAAAAATGAGCTAAGCCTTAATTTACTTTTAAAAATTCTAAACTTTGATGTCTGAAAACTTTCATTATTTTTAATGTAAACACTTAATAGAAAAGAGTATAAATATAATGTGTATAGGATTGCCTAAAAAAGGCAAGAAGAATGAAAAATGTTTAAAGGAAAGAAAGAAGAGGAGGTGGGAGTGAGGAAGAACACACCCATAACTCTATACTTTTAGCTTCTATTTCATTAAGACAAGTTTCTGGTGAATGAACATGTAAAAATTCTTCACACTTCATACAGACTAACATTCCTACTTCTATCCCTGACTCTGATCTTTCGCTTTGTACATATTCTCCAACCCTCTGCAGCAGAGACAAACAAGAAAAACAAAAGAAAAAGAATAGAGATGACAGTAAGGAAAAAGTAAGTCTCCTAAGCCATTCTGTGAGTGTTTAAGAAGCGAAGAGGCTAAAATCTTTAAGGGGGAACATATAATGACAGAATATTTTCCTTAGGCTGGCATATGCAACAAGATACTCCAGCGAGTCAAACAAGACGCGCCAGTTAGTTCCTTGGGCAGGTGAGGAGAGGGAACCTGAAATGGCCCTAGCCTATAGCCATTCTGATGAATATCTTGCATATCACCATAGAACCTTCTTCTGGCGATGGATGGAGATAGAGACAGAGACCCACATTCGAGCACCGGAACGAACTCCCAAGGTCCCAATGAGGAGCAGAAGGAAGGAGAACATGAGCAAGGAAGTCAGGACCGTGAGGGGTGCACCCACCCACTGAGACAGTGGGGCTGATCCATTGGGAGCTCACCAAGGCCAGCTGGACTGGGACTGAAAAAGCATGGGAAAAAACCGGACTCCCTGAACATGGCGGACAATGAGGGCTGATGAGAAGCCAAGGACAATGGCACCGGGTTTTGATCCTACTTCATGTTCTGGCTTTGTGGGAGCCTAGCCAGATTGGAGGCTCACCTTTCTAGACCTGGATGGAGGGAGGAGGACCTTGGACTTTCCACAGGGCAGGGAACCCTGACTGTTCTTAGGACTGGAGAGGGAGGGGGAGAGGTGTGGGAGGAGGGGGAGGGAAATGGGAGGCTGGGAGGAGGAGGAAATTTTGTTTTTTCTCAATAAAAAAAAAAAAGATGCACCAGGGAGTCTCTGCCAATGGTACCGTTACTTGGCTTAATCATGCCAGAGAAGTGGTCCAAACGTTGACACAGTGACGTCCTGAAGTACATTTCTCACAATACACTGAATGCCATCTTTTTAAACCATATCTCAAAGCCCACATTCTATTTATTCATCAAATGAAAATGAAATAATACTTACAAAAGCAAAAACTAAAGTTCAGTGAATGATGTATAACATTTGAGCCAACTATTCTCAAGGTATAATTAAACTATTTCCTAAAGCACAAATCAGTTTGAGTAAGGCAATCACAATCAACAATTAGTGATTTTTTTTATTCCCTTTAAAAATATTTGTGAACAGCGCAACTGTTGCTCTGCTTCTGAAACTGCATGAATAAAAATGACAGATCTTGGCAGGTGAAAGGAATGGGCCACCTTGACCTTGGTTATAGCAGATTCGCTATGTAGTTGATCATTAGTTACATACCTATTAGGAGAGAGGCTGTCAGTAGTTTGGGGTCATAAGGACTCTTTCCACGACCGTTTTCAAAATGGGAGTCCTGTAGCTTAAAAATGTTGTCCTGCAGATTAAAACAAAAGAAAGTTTCCATTTATTCACAGAAGTGTGTTCAGCATGTCAGTAAATCAAAGAGAGGTTGAGTATTCCCATCCAACACAGAGTACTTTAATTTGTTTCAACTTTTGAGAAGACAAATGAAGTAAATGGACTGAAAGAGCTAAGACTAGCCAAACAGCTACTCAGTTTGGTGGTTTGGAGTTTTCCTTGTTTGTTTGCTGGTTTGTTTTTTTGGGTAGCTGTGAGCATGGTGCAAGTGAAAAAGTCCACAGGCCGAGAGCAAGACTTATTATGGTAGAACTAATAACTAAGGTAACTTTTTAATTTTCTCAGGTTTGCCATGTAAGATCTGTGCAAATGGCTCTTGGGAAAAACAAAATTTAGAATGATGTAAAACGACTCATTTTATTTTTTGATAGAGAAGAAAAATAACAATTAGATTACATTTCTAGATGACTTCTATTTTATTTCCTGTACACACAATCCATTAAAAAGTATTTAACCACAGCAGTCAATTCCCCTACTCCACTTCTGTGTGATTGACATGCTCCTACTGTGCTTTATCTAGTAAGGGACATGAAATCATCCTTCTTTCTCTACAAGGGAACCACTGCTCTAGGAAGAGTCTGTCTGTGAGGTGGCATCAGGAAAGAACAAACACTTTTACACTTCCTCCTTTTATTTTTAACACATAAGTCACATCTTTGGGGAGGTCAAGTACCCAGATACAGTAAATAAACTTTTAACTAGATACAGAAATATGTTTATGTCCCTAGATAGCATGTGAATAACATGTATGTACGACAACAAATGCCTGAGAAGTAGGTCAGAGACTCCTGGCCCTGAACCCTCTGTCAGGATGTATCATGCTAGGCATAAGTGACAGCTGAATAAACTCAGGAGCCTTTCTGGCACACTGCATGTAAGCTTCTTCCTCCCAGTGGTTCATTAACCTGTCCAAAGACTGAAATAAAATAGTGGTGTTGGCAGTTTTTCTACTAATCACATAAAAGTATTTTCTAATGCATAATAGCAAATGATATTCATTTTATGGTCAATAAGCCGTTGGTTTAACATTTAATATTTCTGATGGAGCTAATGGCAGGGTTTCAAACTATAACTCTCAGATCCCATTTTGGATTGCAGAGAAAAATGGAAAAGGAAGGAAACCAGGCATTCTGCAGTTCCATCACGGTGACATGAATTACTTGTATTACTGTTTCTTTCCATTGATTCGCTATTTTGTATCAGCTGTCACTAGCAATGATGGGTCTTTAGTTTCATCCTAAAATTAATACTGTGTAATAATTTATGGGTTTTCCCAGAATTGTGCAATTATAGCCGCAATGCTCGTGATCCAGGCACCAAGCCCAGCTTGGCAAATAATCAGATCTCAGATTTTCTGTGATCATACCTTATCTCTGAACCACTGGGCCTAAAAAGTCAATTTTAATATGAATATTCCACCTTTGAGTTTTACCGTAAAAATTACTGCAAAATTTATGTAAGGAATATTAATTCAGAAAATAAATAGGCTATTTTTTATTTTTTTATGATTACTCAAAGAATATGTATATTTATAGCAACTTGTTACTTATATTGATCAACTTCTTCATGTGATTTGAAATAAATACTACATTACTACTTAACCATGGTTACATAAAACACCAGATATCTAACCGTATTTAGAGGCTTCAATACCAAAAATACAACATGAAAATAATTAACTTACACTAATGAAGACATACAAGTACTTATAAGTAATAGTTTGATTTCATGGAGTTTTATTAAAATTAGAAACTAGAGGCGAAAGAGTATCTTTAGGAGGATGTATCTATGCTTAAGCCCACAGTTTACAAATCATATAAAATACTATAAAATCAGTAAGTATGAATATTTGTTAAAAGTTGGAGGCAACACTGGGAGAACTGATGGGAATAAGGGGAAAACGCAATCGGATACTTTGTCAGATCCGTCTACACAGAGAAGTCACCCTTTCAAAATATGAAGGACATAATGTCGAGGATCATATGTCGAAGTTAATCAGGCCATGTCAAGGTAGAGGAGGTGAACTTCCAATGTCATGTAGTATTTGATTTACAGAGTAAAAGATTAGACTCCAAAGGAACCGAGGTCAAGCATGTCAGTCACGGTTTAAGAGGAGCCCCTGGGTCATGGTATCAGATAATATGCTTAGAAATTGCGTTCTTTTTGCTTAACTCCATCAATAACTACTAAATTTATAACTCATCTTGCTGACAAACATCTTTCCTCTAAGAATACTGCTACTTAGATTTCTGAATGTCTCCGGGACAAATGTTCTCTGTTGGTACAGGATTCTACAGTGCTGCAAACACACAGTTTCTTCTCAGTCCAGTGAGATGCGGTCATGGAATATATATCTGCTTTCTGTAGATGGCAGTATATAATGTTACTTGCATACACATACTTGTAGTGTAAAGTCCGTACCCACTACTTGAAGAAATGGGCCCAGAGATGCTGAAATTGGACAAAATGGGTGTTATTCCTGGCTCTGCCTTTTGCTAGCTTTGGATCTCAGGCAAGACCCCTAAGCCTTTTTCAGACTTAGATTCCTCATCTGTACCAGAATAAATCTCACTCTAAATGTAAAAATATGTTGTGGTAATATATAAAATAGAATTTATCCTAAAAACTGTCCCTTTTTTCCTATAGTAAAATCATTGCCTCATCTTTATCAAAATTTTCCATGACACAGGATAAGTGACTTTATATGTTCACAAGCAAAAATTAGTGTGGATTTTCAGAATATATGAAAACATTTGTTCTTGCATAGAGGATTGAACTTGTTTTCTCCTCTCATTGGACGAAAGTATACTTGAAAAGCTCTACTGGGAAAAAAAAAACCTTCAAAGTACAAAAATGTTAATTTTCTTAACATATGAGGTTTTTTCTTTTCCGAAACAAATGTGGCAGGCAATATTGGACACTCATATCACACCAGTTGGTAGGTAGAGGCAGGAAAAATCACACGTTCAAGGTTATCTATGACTGCATAATATGTTGAGGGTGGCTTGGGCTACCTCAGATTGTACATCAAATAACAAGGAAAGAAAACATGGAGAGTTTCTAGAAATTTGAACACTATTAAACCTACAAAAATGTTCATTACTTAGCAAAGGACACAATTATTCCAGCAGCATGTGTGATTTCTTTGTCAATTAATCTTTGCAATTATACATCTGATGATAGTTAGTATTTAGAGTATATAATTAAAATACTCAACACAAAGAAAACAAATAACTGAAATTAAAAATGAGGTATAGAACTAAATGCTATCAAATATTAAAATACAAATGGATGAGAACTACTTTTTTAAAAAATCCATTGCTTTCTGATAAATGCAAATTAAAATTATGAGATTTTTGATCTTACCCCAGTAAGAGCTGCCAAGATTAATCAAATAAATGGTAGCAGATGTTGGTGATGATGCAGGGAAAGGGGGACACTCACGATAAACCCACTTTGCAAATAAGTGTGGAGGTTCCTCAGAAAGCTGAAAATGGATCTACACAAATGTTTGGAGATATTCCCAGTGAATGTTCTATCTTACAATAGACAATGTTCATCAGTGCTCTATTTATAACAGCCAGAAACTGCAAACACCTGAGATGCCCATCCACTGATGAATGGACAATGAAAATATGGCACACTTATATAATGGAGTGATATTCAGCTGTTAAGAAAAAAAAAAGATGATGAGATTTTCATGTAGAGAGAGCTAGAAACAACTATTGTGATTCAAGTAATCCAGGCACGGAAGGGTAAACCCTTCGTGTTTTCCTTTAGGTATGTATGTTAGATTTAAAGCTGTGGATTTATGTTTCATTCAAAATAGTCACAGATCTTAGGAAGCAAGTAAGAGATTGGGCTCTGAAATTGGTTCTTCTACTGAACAGAATATACCATAAAGGGATAAAGGGGACTTTAGAATAGGAGAATTAAATGGAGATGGGGGTGGAAGGGCTGGGCAGAAGAGATAGTATGGTAAGGAACACCTAACAATAAAGATTTTTTTCTAAGGTGATCCAGAAACCTATGGCTGTTGAAGCTTCCTAAAATATATACATGTATAGATGAAATTTAAACGGAGTTCTCATGTAATGGGGGAGAAACTATTCCAACTGGACATCATATGCTAGGAAACAGAATCCCAAGTTCCAGGAATGGGTTGTGACTTTTTAAGCCATTGGCCAAAGAAATCTCATAGACACTTTCCCAAATATCATAGCCTCCTACCACAAGCTGAAAGTAAGCCCTATTCTGAATACCACTTACTTATATCATCACACTTGGAGTGATCGAGTCAGTGCTCACGTTGAAGCTTTGACCCCCTATTGAATAGCATTTACTTGCTGTAAGGCACCATGTATGTTAACAGGGGACAAAAATAATAACTGATATCATCCAGTTATGAGTCCTGCAAACTCTAACAGTGACTATTTGCAATATATGCCCTCTGTTACAATAGTAGAATGAATGCTAAGTGAATAAGCAACTACTTTTCCATTGGATTTAAGGTCTGCTTCCTGATATGGAATATATACTAACACTGCTAATGAGACCATGAACCTGAGAATAGATAGATCATGGACCCCATGAGAAACCTAATAAATTTATTCTCTTAATTGATCATAGCAATAAAATGTCTTCTAATGACATATTCCCTGTTCATAGAAGAGTGAATAGCTGAACCCTCATCAGAGAAGGTTTGTCTGGAAGTAGATGGTACATGACACAGAGACCCATAACGGGGCACTTAGCAAAAAGTGAGGGTCTTTGGAGCATTCATCCCTGAATGAGTTATCTATATCATACCCTTCTCTTTGAGGCTCTGAGGTCTATGTGGAAGAAGAGGCAGAAATATTGTATGAGCCACAGGTGGTGGACTACTCAGGAAAGAGTATTTCCCAGAAACAACATTTGTGAACTCACAGAGATTTTGACAGCGTGCAACAGACTTGCACAAGTCCAAGTCAGACAACATTCCAGCTCAGAGAGCAGAAGTAGACACAATGTCCACCTCTAACCAAGGCACTGTTTCTCATTGATACCATCTGGGAGAGGAAGCACACGTTTTCTTCAATGGACTGACACTGTGTCTATTAACAATACTCAGGACATGCTGCATGTTCAATAGTAGCTGGCCAACACAAACAGATTACATGTTGTTTTTAATGTGTGTGTGTGCGCATTTGGTGTGTGTGTGTCATGTGTGTGTGCTCAAGCATGCATGTGTGTATGTATGTGCACTTTTTTACTGGTTTTCGTTTTATTTTTTTAGAGAGAGTATGAGCCTGACACTGAGAGACTAAGAAGCAGGGGAGGGATCTGGAAGCAGGAGGAAGGGGACAGACTATGTTCAAAATATATTGTTTACATATTTTAATGCGCATTTAAAAGCATCCTGCTTAGGCTGGAGAGACTGCTCAATGATTAGGGAAACACACTGCCCTTGCAAAGGACCCAAGTTCAGTGCCCAGGACCCTATCAAACAGCCCATCTATAAACTCCAGGTCCCGGGATCTCATTTCTCAGGGCAACAGCACACATTTGTAATTTGGCAAATTCTCATAAACTGGTGCACATGAGCAATTAATTTAAAAATAAAATAAATCTTTAATTTTGTAAATATCTCCCTCTTGTATGTTGGTTATCCATTTAATGCTTCTGTTTCCACTTGTTGATGAGAAAGACCTATAAAACATGTGATGCTAGTTAATCACTGTAAAGACTATGTCACAATATAACTGTATGCTAATTTCCTGTCTATATGTAATGTATCATGTAGTTCATGGTTAGGTTCTATTTGAAAGGCCTTTGGAAATCTTTTTGCTACCCAGTGATTTTCTGCTTTATAAAAATGTTAAGTAGATCCCATATGCAAATACTAAGATTAGAGATCCCAAAGTCTGTGGGCATTCTTAAAGTATATAGCTTCTTCAATTTACTTGTGCTGAAATAGTTGAATTTTATGTTTAGCAATACATGCGCTCAATGTATGAACTCTAATTGCTTTAGCAGGCACTACACACGTCACATAAGTTATTGTGCCTTATTTTATTACACGATTGCATCAGTTTTCCGCAACTATTTTTAGCTTTCAAGACTACTCTTTCTCCTTTGTCTTTTGGATTTCCTGAACGTTACTGGACTGGTGAGGTAAGGCATTCAAGAAGAAATAATAACCATGCTAATGTCTACTCCAAAGTCTTATAAATTAGAAACCATTGCTGACATCATGGCAGTAAATTTCTTAAATCTCAATCTTGTCCAAGTAATAAATTTCGGCAATAATGTTGCAATCTAAGTTATTTTATTTAATGATTAAAACATGAATGGTGTTTTTAAAAAATGGAAGGGAAATAAAATCCTGCTCACGTGAAGAAGAATGCACATTGGGCTGGGGAGAATTCTGTTACATTTTGTAAAACCCAATGCTTCAGACAATTTTTAACGAACAACTTTTTGAGCTTCTTGCATTTCTTTTCCCAGCTTCTCACAGAAGATATCTTCCTTGCAAGATAATTTGATTTCCCAAGATTCCTTGACTCTGCCATGATTCTGTGATTTCTCTAGAAACCCCTTCCTCCTTCCTGACACAACATGACCTTTCCTTAATTTCAGAAGTCACTTCCTAAGAGAATTGCTTATTGCTTTTTGCAAACATGCTTTATTAGCCTTCTTTTGCATTTCTTAATTAAAAATGGTATACAGGCAATGAATAGACAGGACAAGTCTGTGGACTTTCGGAAAGAACGAATGCAATAAGATACCACAGGAAATACTGTGGCATATTGCGCTTTGACAAAGAAGTTCCTTTCTGGCTCAAATTCATCCGGAACTTACTTTTCCTAAAAGGGTGACTCCAGACGAACACTGTGCAACAGTGTCCAGCCATGACGCATGTCTCCTTCTTTAATTTATATTAATTTAAAACAGGAAAGCTCCCATTTCTCACTGGCATTCGTCACATTTTAAATGGTACACAGCCACACGTGGCCTACGGCTACAGCACTGAGAAAGTTATCTTTAACAGCATCGCAGCCTGAGTGAGTCCTTCCTCTTAGAAGCAGAGTAAAGAGCTAGGCATGCATAGGTTTTCTTGGACAGCAAAGTTGACATCAGTCCCAAATGACAACATCTGCAAGGAAAGATCATACTGAAAACATTAGTTAGGCAATTTTTATTTTGTTATAGGAAAGAGTTGTGCTATGTAATAGCCAAGTCAGTGTTGACAAATCAGCTTCCATCTGCTGCTCTTGGATTTGTCATCCTTCTCCGTGGAGTCTCACTCTCTCAATCAGCTTCCGCAAAGCTAGACACAACTTCAAAAGCTAAAGTCAGTCGCTGAAAACTGATGAAATCATGTAATAATATATGACACAATAACTTAGGTGACGTGTGTGTGGTGTCTGCAAATGTAATTAGAGTCCATGAAGTGAGGTTTGGGTTTGTGTATTGCTAAAAATTAATACACTTATTTCCTAAAGTTTAGGTTGAGATCTACAGTTCTTTATATGCCCCCGATTTTTGTGCGGGGAAGCAGATTTTTCTGGAGGTTGCATAACACTCTAGTCATACCTCCCTTTGCCTTCAGTGATAACTCACTCTTTTTCATAGTACATTCTCTTAAATGAAGTACAGATCTTGTTATATTATTATCTTCATGTAAGAAGAGTAAACTATGTATTGTGTTGTAACCAGTGAATAAATGAATGATCAGCAGTATTAATTTCTCAAGGTGATGTTCATTAATGTTCATATATTATTGGTATTTGTATACTTGAAACATTAGAATACTCTAGTTCTATAGCTAGGAGAGTTTAACCCTAAACTAACTCAACTTGTTATCCTTGATTTTTTTTTTTAAAATATGGGGCAGGTAGTCTATAAATCTCTTTTATCAATTTTATCAGTAAATATAATGACCCTTTTTATAGCTACCTTCAAGAAGAGTTAAACTTATCAGGTTGTAGAATTTATACATCTTCTGACTCTATGCAACATTGTGTCCAACCTTCTCAATAACACTCCTCTGCCTGATGGTTTTCACTCAGTAGGAATTATCACAGCTGTGTCGGAGTGAAGACATGGGCTACATCAAAACTGAAGAAGCTGTTTGCATTTACTATGCATGAGTTTTTATGCATAATAGTACATGATTTGTTCCATCCTGCCCCCAGTTTTGAGACTAGCTCTCACTGTGTATACCGGTCAAACCAGTTTCTCACTATGTAGTCCAGACTGACTTTTTACACATTGGGGAATGTTGAGGGCTTCTGAGGGGTCCCCAGAAAATGCTGAAGACAGGAGGGAGTCAGATTATTCTATCTGAAGGGAACAGAATGAGGGAAATCCCCAGAGTAAATAAATGTGATCCACAGTTGAGCAATGACAGAAAGTTGAGTTTGCACAAGGAAGCATATATACATACATTGAGATAACAGAGAACAATAAATTTGCGTCCCAACTGGAACATTTTCTGTGCCAACACAAGCTGTTTATTTTGGCTTTCAAAGGTGTGAGTGATAGTTGGGTAACAATGGCATCAAAGAGTCTTGACCTAATGATGGGTCTGACAGGGATGTGGGATGGCTTAGTGAAATGAGAACCTCCCGGCCTGTGCAGGGAGGACTTGGATCTTAGTACACGATATAGCAGCCCAAAGAAGTTCTTGTGTATGTTGTGACTTGATCGAGTCATTTACTGTCCTCTTAGGTGTGTTTCTCAATCTTTATTGCATCAAAATTCCCTTTGAGGGCACAGACAGTGGGCAGAAAGCATTCCTGTATTTTGTAAGCACTCAGAAGGGTTTATGGACTTTACCAAGTCATTGTGGAACATTCTAAGTATTTTCTGTGCAAAGAACTTGCTACTTTTCTACAAGGTGTGAGTCTGGTTGTGTGTCTCTGAGTTCTACGTTTGCTTCTTTTGTTGCTTTTTGTAAGTACAAATGTTCTCAGAATTTACATATTCTGTTCTATGTACATCTAGCAAATATCACTGCCAAGTTCTGTTATTTGGTATCCATTATTTATTTTTTTTAATAAATCCAGCAATTGAACTTCCGCCCCCATTTCTTTGTTAATCAAGTTATTCAAACTTAGTTTTCTGCCTTTTTCAAAATCTCTTTATTTTGCACTGTTATTTCAAAATTGAGGGCTATTAAGAGTCCTTGACTCTTCAAAGGAATATAAGAGCAATCACTAATAATAAGCCTCATAAAAATTACTCTGTCAGAAACAGTTATTTAACAATATACATTGCAAGAAGACACAAAGGAATTGTAACTTTGGGTCCCTGTCACCAAATGCTGAGAAATTTTAAAAGGCGATGCTCTGTGAATAAACAGGTATAATTTCCCCCAATTATAGTATGCAAGCCATGTCTTGCATTTAGCTGATGGACAGTCACTTCACATTGGAATTTTATAATTCCTATAATAAAGCAGGCAAAAGTTGCTGCAAATAAAGACTATTATTAGCTGAAAATGAATGTTGGTAAAAGATAAGTTAAAGAAAACGTATACCTGTAAAGATTCTCAGGTAATATATGCACTAATAACTTATTTTTCCATTAATTATTTTGAGTTTTTCGTAAGATGTTTCATAACTAAACTACTTGCTGTTGTAAATGCAGGGTTTGAAGCTGAAATACTTGAATAAGTTGTTATTCTACTGAATGGTTTCCACTTGAAAAATAACACATAGCAAAATTTTCACAGAAAAAAACAGAACCATAGCCTGGTGGTGTTGGAGCACACGTTTAACCCCAGTACTTGGGAGGCAGAGGCTTGCAGATCTCTGTGAGTTCTAGGCCAGCCTGGTCAACAGAGTGAGTTTCAGGACAGCAAAGGCTACACAAAGAAACACTGTCTCAAAACAAACAACAACAACAAAATTACAAACATCACCAAATGTATGAACATTTTGACAAAAGTTATTTCTATTAAGACAAGATATATTTGTGCTATATTAAACAAATATGTTACTATGTAATAGTAACTGAAATATGACCAGTTTCTAATTCTCAATTATACTGTAGGTTCTTTTATGTTTAATACAATATTTGCTTCTAGAGAATTATTACTGGAATCCATAATGCAGGCATGAATAACTTCACCAACATTCTTAGAACAATGACAACATTTCCTGGAGAGTTCATCTGCATCTTCTCCCAGAAGATTGCAGGCTCTCTTTTCATTAATTTTACAACACAATGGTAGTTTTCCCTCCCTCTTCTTCTCCTGTTCCCCTCCTCACCCCTGCCTCCCCCAATCCACTCCTTTGTTTCTGTTTAGAAAGGGGCAGGCCTCCCCTTAACTGCCAACAAAACTCTCTTCTTTGACTTAAATCTCTACTGCCCCTCCAACTATTGTCTTAACACTACAAAGCTTTTACTTCTTAATTTAATGTTGAGGTATTATAAGGTTTTTTGTTATTTATTATAATTGTAATTTTGAACTTTCTTGTGGTTTGCTATTTAAGGAAGACATAATAAAAACACTGATGTTTCTGCATTCTGGGATCTACAGCCTACATGTACTATTGCCCCAACTGTTAATTACCTGTTCCAGAACAAATTTTAAAGTTTCACTTAAAATGCTAATATAATCTATGAAATGGAGACACTATAAAATATCTTCAAATGTCAAGCGAGTTATAAGGTATAATGACACTGGTAGCATGTGTAAATCCTAGAGTGATTTAGCTATTAGTAACTTTATTTATAATAAATATATGATTAATTGAGCATGGTTGCTCAGGTTAGTAATCTTAGACCTGTAAAAGATTAGCGACTGAGCACTGAGTTTAATACCACCCTTGTCCATCTCCAAGTAATAAATAAATAAACAAACAAACAAATATGCACCCTTTCTATGCTAGTGGTAGGATAACTCATTTTTGTAACAAATAATAGCTAGTATCTGCTAATCAGAGAGCTAACCATGCATTTTCAAGGATTTATATGTATTTTTGCACCATTTTGAAATACACATTTCAATTATCTCTATATGTATTCATATTAAAAATAAGAGACAAAAAAGTGACTTGCGTAATTCATAGAACTAGTTTGTAGCTAAACCAGGCAAACTAATTGTATGTTCAGTACTGAAACAACAAAAATCTGTTGTTTATCATTTGAACTCTTAAGTATTTCATTCTTGAATGAAATTTTGTTTCTTTTCATGAATATGTTGTATGCACAGAGTACACATATATGTGTATGTTATTCATATACACACAGACACACACATATATATGTATATACATATATATGTATATATATGTATATACACATATATAAATGTGTTCTAGTTCTTGTAGCTCATACATACATCAGGCTCTTAATTAAACTTAATTGAATTGTCTCTGACACATAATATAGTCCTCCTGTTATCTTGTATATCATTGAAAGCAACTAAAAGGAATTAACATATTTCTCATTTTATTTGTTGAAAATGCACAGTTCCTCTTTTCAACATTTGGGAAAGTAGTATCACTTTATTTCCCCTTTCCTAGCAACAACACAGCATGCCTTATTGCTGGATTAAAGAGGATTTGCCCTCTCAAGTTTAAGGGATCTGAATTTATCTGGGCTCCCCACACAACCTCAGGGCCATAATTCATCTGCTTTTTGTCATCATTAAAATTAATAGCATAAACCAAAGAAAACAGAAAGCACATGTGTTCATACTTCATGCACATTACGTTTTTAATAGGAGCTTAATTTGAGTTTATGCAGATATCACAAGGCTGTCATGGTCTAATTATTCAACTGTGAATGCCTGTTAACTCCCGAGGTGTATTACACTGAAAGAAAAAATTCTACGTTGGCTAGAAGGAGAAATTCCAGAACATAACCAATTTACTCTGCATAGCTTTGCCACTATTACACCTAGTAAAGCAAGGTCAAAGTAAAACAACCATGAGGCAGAACGTGAAGGAAAGGGACAACTCACTTATCTTTTCATATACGTGTTTTAATTATTTTTTTTTCTGTGTATGGTCTTAGCATTCCATAAACCTGCCAGGTCTGTCTTATAAATTGTGAGAATACAGCTATTAGCTTCACTTCCTTTTATAAATCTCCTTCTCACATCCATGTTTAGCTATCACTGAGAAATCTTACCAATTTATACATAAACATGTCAACAAAGGGAACATATGCATGGAGAAGTGTCTGAACTCACTCATATGGCTTCTTTACATTTCAAGCTATTTTTTTCCCCTCAGAGAGATGCCATCTGGAAAGTGATGAGGCCAAAAGATGAACATTTTATTTATCCCCAACTTGGTTTTTTAGCAATGCTTGTCATTCAAGTGTGTCATAATGATGTGATGTAACTTTGATATTCTTTTAGCAAGTTAGCAAAGACTTCAACCATAATTATTATTATTTTGGCAGAAACGTTGCAGGAAACAAGTCGGCCGGGTTTTGCTAAAATGCAAATGTGAAAGAGACTTTGGGAATTGAAAATATCCACACAGCTTAACTTGATTATGTCACTTCTGGAAATCTATTTTAATAAAAAGAAAAAGAGCAGGGTCATCACAGTGGCATTTAGAATACTGCTCTCTGCAGTGCCAGGAAGGAGAGCTGTAGGGGATAGAATGTCTCCACAGCTGTTTGTTACCAAACAGGAGATAAAGGGGATGTTTTCACCAAGTGCACACAATATTTACAGCTATTACTTCTGTTCCTTATTGTGCACTAACGTAAATTATATTAAATATAAGGAGAGAAAGTCTCAAAGTCATGATGTGAAATATTAGTTTGATACAGGTTCTGGGTACTGTTTTTATTTATAACTTCTTTTCTATTATAATACTATGTACAACCAAATACAAAACATATATTTTTTAAAACATACAGGTTTCTATAATTTATCATCTCCGTAGTTTGAATGTTATTGGACACCATAAGCTCATAGGGAGGAGCACTATTAAGAGGTGTGACCTTGTTGGAAGAAGTGTGTCACTGTGGGTGTAGACTTTGGGGTTTCCTATGCCTAGTGTCTGAGTCTATTTCCTGTTGTTTTCTGATCAAAATGAAGCCTTCACCATGTCTGCCTACACACCTCTATTCCTCCTGCCATGATGATAATGGATGAAATTTCTGAAACTGTGAGCAAGCCACCTCAATCAAATGCTTTCTTTTATAACAGTTGCCACGGTCATGGTGTCTCTTCACAGCAAAAGAAACCTTAACCAAGGCATCTTTTAAGTAAATATTAAAGAGAGCATTGTATGGACTTATTTTAGCGCAGAAACAGAATTTATTTACTAAATACACTTTTTAAAATTTAGATTCGGCTGCTTGGTAGCAGCACATGATCAGAAGCACGTGGCAGAAGGATTGCTGAGTTCAAGGCCAGCTGGTCTCCAGTGAGTTCTAGTACAGACAGAGCTATATAAAGAAACCCTTTCTTGAAAACAAATATAAAGACACTGTTTAGATTTGAATGCTTCTTTTGGAGACTTGGGACTTTCTGTGAAGCAATTTGATGTTCCCGTTTATCCCTGGTTTCAATTCCTCTTTTACCTTTGACTCATGTCTCCATGGCAAATAGTAGGCATTTTTCACCTAACTAGTTGCCTTTGTATAGATTCCCTTCAATTAATAAAACCTACACAAGGATTGGGTCACATTCTCATAGATAGGTTCCAAGGGGCTCTATGGTTTATCAGTTCATCACAGTTGAACATTTAATTTAATAACAACTTCAATGTTTCAAAGGCACAATTTCTATTAAATTATAAAATCATACCCGCACCCATTATTTCTCCTGCAATTAAACTGACTTTTAATAACAATGATGTTTCATAATCTTTGTTTTATAAGAACACCCTAGTTGAGCACCATACTTATGAATAATTTGAGTGCTTAAATATATACGAATTTATGTCTAAATTATCTAGAATTCTGAAGTAATGAAGAATGCTTTGAAATCATGATTAGCAATAATATAATACACGCAGAATAGTTTCTTCTTTGTTGGGGTGTTTGAGTTATTTTGTCTCTATGGATGGGCGTGCACTACCTGCATGGCTGGTACCTGCAGAGCTGGAGGAGGGTTTCAGACCCCTTGGAGTTCGAGTTTCATTCAGGTGGTTGTGAGACCCCATGTGTGTTCTAGGAATTGAAATCGGGTCCTCGGTAAAAAGCAAGTGCTTTTAACCATTGAGCCATCTCACCAGCTCCCAGGACACTCTTTAAACAAATGTGCAGATTTAATCTAGTGGTTTCTTTTATCAGCACATTAATTACCACAGAGATATTCCATGTCATCTGTTGAGTTAGCATTTGGTAATAATTTACAATCTATTATAGTGAACACTTGAATTATTTATGTGAGTATCTCACTCCCAAATGTCAGTTTCTGCCTAAGGAACAAGACTTCTTTGTCTCAATTAACCAAATTTAATTACATAATCTGAAATAAATCAAACATTTGACTTTACCTATTAACTAAAATATTTGATACTGAGAAATATGCCGTATGTCTAAAATTACCATTTGTTTGAACTTGGCATATATATAGCTAAATTATATTTCCAATTAAAGAAAACATAATAAAAGTTTACTAAAATTTATTTTTGTTATAGACAATGGTTAATAAACTAGTCTATTCATGGTAATTTGCAATTAAAAGATAGAAATGTTGTGTTTAAAACATTATGATTTTGTAGCGGGTGAAGACTAGCATCGATTTGGAGAAACGTTTAGGAGAAAGACTTCATCTAAATGGTAGCTTGGTTTAGGAATAAAACCAAGGTTAGTAAATGATGTTTTCTAGTTGTCGATACCCATAGATATTTGCGCATTCTGTTCATTTGATCCCTGTGTACTATATTTATACATGTGTACTACTTAACAAATTTCCCAATCATTCTATTTACATTTATCTAAATATGTGGACGCACAAATCAGAGCCGATAATACTGAATGTTAGGAAAACAGAAACAGAATTAAATGAACAGATTGACTATTTACTGCTTTCATCCCTGTCCTTCCTCATTTTGAGTTTCTTTCACAACAGCGTTGGGACAAAATTGTGGGTGGCTTGCATCATGGTGACAGAAACAGAAGACTAAAGCTTGACTACCAGTAGAGCCTTGGGGCTGCCTCCTGTTTTTCCCTTCCTGGTGACTCACCAATACAAGCCAGTCTCTCTGCCTGCTATGTGCCTGATCAGAGAGAGGAATGGAGTATAGACGCCAGAGAGGGAATAACTCCACATCCCTTTATTTTCAGGTTATAAATGATTTGCTTGAATTGTTCTAGCTGAAAAGCTCAGTAACCGAGTGAGCAGGCAAAGGTGGATGGGGAAAGTGCTAAAATTGCTGTCATTAAGTCATCGTAGAAAAGAGGAGAAGCAGAGTTTATTGCACATTATCCATTGGTAAGGAACTCAGATAACATCTAATAGAGTCATCATTGCATACATTTTGAATTACTATGTAAAGCAAAAATTATTTGAAAATAAGTATATTTTAATAGGTCATATTTATATATGATCTTACTCGGAGTGGTGAGCCTTAATTTAATGGAAAAGTTATTCTACAGTAATTTGTAAAAAATTAGCCAAAAGATCATCTTTAAGAGATGACCAAAAAAATTCAGAGGTACTTGATCATAGAAAATCTACAGGCAAAGTTAATGCCGTCATTATCTTTTGATGTCTATAAATTCTGTAAATTGTTCCCATTACACCAACTCAAAAGAAATCTAACTCAATTCAAACTATTTCTTGCCAGTCAGTAGAAGTAAATTTTGGTGCTATCATAATATTAAATGCCATGGTCTCAGAGCCACAATCTACATCTAAAATTATATACAGAAAATTAATTAAACTTGTTCTTTGCATTGATTATCATCCACTATACGAGGAAGATTGTGTAATCAAGATTGAGCGGTGCACTGATGTATGGGTAAAGCACTTTGTCATTAAGACCCTGAAGCGACAGGCGACTTTAGGAGAAGTCTGCTTTCTAAATAGACATAGGAGCTCACAGATAGTGAGACCTCACTCACATAACTCCAAAAGCTCAGGGGCTGCTGGAAGGATAGAGTAGGTTTTCGTAAAGGACGCAAATCTCGGTAAGCTGATCACACTTTAGGACAGGCATCACTCTCCAAAGTGGTGGTGAAACACAAAACAAACTCAATGGAAGGTTCGGATGGGGCTCAAAACTGAGTGCCTGGGAAGCCGACAGTGATCAGAGGGGCTGGATGAGGGAATATGATCAAAACACATTGCACAAAATTATCAAAGTCTTAACAAAATTATTATACAGGTGAGAAGTTTCTTCCTTGACATTTTCAATGCAAACTTGCATTCTCATTACTGTTGTCCACTGTCTCCATTCAATAGCCCACTTCTGTCAACTCCATGTCTCTTCCCTGCCAGTCCTTTCCCTAAACTCACATTTCTGTTTTGTTTTGAGGACCAGTGGGTTTATTCAGGGCCATCTGTATGTCTGTGCGTTTGGAACTCCCATCAGAGATGCTGGACTCAACAGTGGCAGGTATCTCGTCTGGTTTTCATGGAATAATTTTTTAGAATCATTTATACTTTTGCTACAATTTTGAATTTTCTTTTCCTTTCAAAATTCTTTTTATTACTTATTCTCCTACTGATGACTTTAGAGAAAACACTGAAGGTTAGCTGACAACGATTTGGCTGCTATTTCTAATAGCAGACATTAGGTCATTAGAACAAGTAGATTTTCCCTCCTCATAGCTAGTTAGAAAGTAGCTCTTGGCTAGTAGTGTCCAATATTCTGGAATTCCTATAAATGTTTGAATAAGTGATTAAGCATAATTTGATAAAACAATGTCATTCTCTATCTGAAAGAAATTATATCGACCTAGGCAATGACAATGAATACACAAAATAATTTCTAAACAACAAGCTATAATTTTCTATAATTTGTTCTACAAATGTCATCAACAAATACTTGAATATATGAAGGAACCTAATATGCTTGTTAAATAACTGGATTAAAAAAGGAAATAAAGTTGAATCTATTAAAATTGAGGCGAAATGACTTAACAAACTCATCTGCTCATTCCAAATTTTCATGAGTCATAAAAAATTCTTTAAGTCTGTTTTGTTTAGAATGCTTCATGGCTCATTTGGAATAGTAGGTAGTTGGAAGGAAATCAATTTAGTATTCTCAGTGGCTAACAACATACATGGATTGTTCTCTGCGGTGTTTTAAAAGTGCTCTTGCAGAAGGCCCAATTGTGTGCTTTGCTTGTAATTTTCAAAAATTCAAGAGTATTTTTGGAACTCAAGCTTAGCATTGTATCATTTAAACTTAAGACCCCAGTCATGCATATGGCAGACCAGCTCCTACTCCCGGAAGACCCTATGATGCAGCTGACATTCTCCTTTCAAACATTGCATCAAAATTCAAACCATAAGCCATTTTTAAATTCATTATTATTTTATTTTATTTCATGTATATGGGTTTGTTACTGTTCGGATGTCTATGGACCGCGTGTTGTTTCTGGTACCCACAGATGCTGGAATATGGTGTCAGATCCCCTGGGGCTGGAGATACACACAGTTGTAAGCTGCTATGTGCGTGCTGAGACGTGAACAGTGGGCCTCTGGAAGGGCAGGCACAGCTCCTAATTTCTAAGCCCTCCCTCCAGCTTTAACATGAGCTTTCACTCAGTCCAAGACATTGCATCTTTTACATTCTCCCTTACTCATTTTAATAAGGGGTAAGGGATACAAATCATTAGAGAAAAGCAATGACATTATTTGTAGTAAGGCTACATAAAATGCAAAAAAATTACCATAAAATTAAGGGTGTTTAATATGAAAATAGTTTTATGATATAAGCAATTCAATAATTACACTCAATGTTTTAAAAGGGTTTGTACTCTAGCAAAAGTTATCACAAAAAAATTCAGAATTTCAATTTAAATATTCGTGCAATCATGTGTAACTTTAGCACCCAACTCAGCCTTTCCATCCCCTCTACCTCTGTCAGGTTTTGTCTCCCCTGGCCTTGCAGCCCTGTTTGATTTCCGTCTGTGCTTACGCATCGCCCTCCGCTCAGCCCACCAGTTACTTTTTTCTCCAAGGATAGAGTCTGGGATTTTACGGTCGATTTCAAAGCTCCGTGCAATGTGATACCCTCCCACATCTACGCTCTCA